>CP098266.1:3860271-5147028 GCA_023658445.1 Epichloe bromicola | reverse complement strand
ACATATAATACGCCATGGAGTTGTTTATCTTATCGGAACCGTGATGGTGGAGTGATTAAATGCTGCCACGAATGCAACATCCTTGCGACCGCTCGATCCTCTTTCTTCTTTTCTTGACACGAATCAGTTCTTGCCTGCTTTCGACATACATCTCTGTGCGACGACACGCACAGTAAGCACCCAATCTGCCTTTCTGCAAGAACCACGAGCACGTCACGAGCATGGCTGTTGAGGTATCCCACGGCCGAGGTGGGGCCGGAAACATCAACGAAGACAAGACCACCTACGTGGATGGCGAAGTCGTTCGCGCTGGTGCTGAGGGAAGTCATGGTGACGGAGCGTACAGCGCCGGACGAGGAGGTAAAGTGCTTGAAACATTGCGACTTGGGATTTGCCCTCCAGCGTGTGAATGATTGCCTGTGGTGGTCTTATCAAAGATGCTTGGCTTGGCGCGTTGCTGTGTCTGTGGCCTTTCTTATCAGCCGTTCTTATCAGCCTTGGCGGCGCGGTCGAATACTCTGTGTCACGGAATTGATAGGTTCCTGCTTCAGTTTGAACCACGAGCTCAAGCGAGACTCGTCCAGGCGCAGACGCCAATCGAGAATCCATGCTTGAAATCAGCGACACTGAACTGACAAATTGATTCTGACCTACACAGGTGCTGGAAACATTGGTGACGTCGGCCGGTCCCCCACACCGCGCAAGGACCAAGACATCGTTCCCGAGGTGGCGTACCGCGCGAGCCAGGACAACCAGGACTACCATACCGGTCGAGGCGGTGCAGGGAACGAGCATGTCGCGCCGTGTCATCGGCAGAAGGCTTCACAGAAGTCAGATAAAACTGGCACGCCGGTGGGGCTGGCGGACAGGCTGAAGAAGAAGCTTTTTGGCACCATCAGGAAATAGCCAGTGACCGACGGGATTTCTCCTCTCAAGAGTTGGTCAAGGACGCCGCACATGTCCTTTTATGCACACTGTTGTACATAGTTTTCTCGCAATATCGCCATGATATTCTCGTTCTTAGCAAATCCAATCGTTTACCAAACTGTGTGTTTGACGGAAACATCAGACAGGCTCGTCAATGACACCGCCTTCAGATTCTGCTGCCTCGTGCGGCTAAATAATAATAGCTTGGACCTTCGTGTATGTACTCCGCACGGAATATTACTGCGATTGGCCTTTTTGGATGCGCGAGTGAGACTCTGGTTCCCGCTTTTCTCGTTTGAGCTGGGAAAAAAAATATATATATATATATATATAAAAGATATTACGGAGTAGGTATGTATGTACTCCGCACTCCGTAGTGTGCAATGCATCTGCACACCGTTAGCTTATCAGATTTTCTCTTTCAGCCGCATCGTTGTTTGAGGGACACAGCATACAGTGATTCACGAACCACCTCTTTGAAATTCCCGTGCGTTGTGATCAGTCCCCCACAACGTGGAATAGAACCACCCCCCTTCCCCCCCCGGCCGCTCAAGTTTAAAAAGAGCCACGTTATCGCGTGGCCCACTTACATTGATGGATCTCATTAATTTGGAGGCCAACTCGAAAACTCGGGAAAAAGCAGGATCCAGCTTGCGATCCATAATTCTGGCTTGTAGCTGTGATATCACTTCTTCGCAGCAAACATCACAGCTTCGTATAAGTGACGAGCGGGTCGATTCGCCACGGCATCCGTAAGTCCACAAGGACTGGGCCTAGCCTCACTCTGCGCTGGGAGGGTCCGCCAAGAGAGGGAAGGACCCGAGATTGAACGAATTGGCAGCTGGTTCGCGTTGGGCTAAATGGCGCCTGTGAGGGGAGGTCACGCCTACCTCTTCTTTTGGAGACGGGTTTGCAAATCCTTCGATTGGGGGTCAAAGAGGGGAATGAACCTTGTTGGCGGAATCATCTTGTACATACATAATGCGTAGAGCAGAAGCTGTCAGTTCAATCCCATTTTCCTGTATGAGCATCACACACGACTTCGCGTACCCATCACCACCACTAGGGAACCTAGTTGGACCAAGGTTCCATACTCGATATATTGAACATGTTGAAAATAGAAACTGGACGCCAGTTCGAACGCAAATCAGTCATATAGGCGCGCAAAATTCAGGAGCTCATTTCTTGGCCTGTCGCCCAAGCAAGGGCTATTAGCTACGGATCATTATTTCGTACATACCTTTGATACCCGGGAGGACGACTTCAGCCGGATTACTCAGGTGGTCGCATTTTCTCACCAATCACGAGCCACCACGGGAGAGCAACTTGGCAGGCGCGAGCCCCGTAGCAGCTCCAGACTCTCAGCATGCCGCCCCAGACCAGCCAGCTCAACCGTCCCGAGCTTCAAGGTCATCGACATTGGTCGGGGCTCTCTGTTCTCTCAAAAAGGTCGTTTCGCTCTTTTGCAACTTCCTCATTCGAAGCAGACGATGAACGATCCTCTTCCGACGGCACCATGAGTTCTCACAGCAGCGAGAGCGACTTGAGGCGCTTGGGCGCGCCGCATTACGCTGGCCACGATGCCCGGCCCACTAGCTCCAAGGAACTGCTCGGCTGGTACATGTACGGCTTCGCAGCAGAAGTGTACGTTGTGTGCGGAATAGGTACGTTGGATTTCAGGCGACTGAACTTGAGTCTGCCTGAAGGGACTTCGTTTGACGGCGACGTTTGACGGCGACGATTTCTGAACAACACTCGCCGTTTTGATGATTGACAAAGCTTACTTACTATTAGGCTCCTTCATTCCCATCCTCCTGGAAACTCTGGCTAGAGAGAACGGCGTCCTCCTTTCGGATCCGACCAAGCCTTGCGGATCAAGCGATAGCAAAAGTGAAGACGATGGGCAATGCGTTATTTATGTTCTTGGGATCGAGATCAACACCGCAAGCTTTGCCATGTACACGTTTTCGGTCAGCGTCTTGCTACAAGCCCTACTAGTGGTAAGTATCAGTTGCGCCGCCGACCACGGACACTACAGAAAAAAACTTCTTCTCTATTTTGCGTGGATCGGGGCCTTGTCGGTCATGGCCTACGTCTTCATCAGCAAGGAGACATATCTCTTGGGTGCTCTGCTCACAATTCTCTCCAATACCTCGTTTGGGGCATCATTTGTCTTGCTGAACTCTTTCTTGCCTCTACTCGTGCGCAACCATCCCGAGGTGTTGAATGTGAGGCGAGGCACGACTCCTGATTTGTCAAATACCGGATCAGAATCGCGGGCCCTAGAAGACTCTGTTGCAACGTTGGAAGACGACAGCGCGAATCCTGCTTCTCCCCTTCTACCGGGAGAAGATTTCATGGCTGGATTACGTCTACACAAAATACCAACTCATGAAGAAATAACCTCAACGGAGCTGCAACTATCATCTCGAATGTCCGCAAAAGGCATGGGCGTTGGCTATATCGCGGCGCTATTTGTACAATGTTTGGCGATCGGCATCCTTGTTTCGATGAAAAACACGACGTGGTCTCAGAGGGTCGTCCTTCTAGTTATTGGTTCCTGGTGGGCTATTTTTACCATACCATCCGCGCTTTTCTTGCGCCCAAGGCCAGGCTCACCACTCGTCAATAGTGGCCGCCAAGGACCCCTTGGTTGGATACCTTATCTGACATATGCTTGGAAGTCCTTGTTTCGCACTGCCCAACAGGCAAGGCGGTTGGCAGACATCATGCTGTTCCTGGCTGGCTGGTTTCTGCTTTCTGACGCGATTGCCACGACGTCGTCCACCGCGATCCTCTTTGCCAAAACTCAACTACACATGCGTCCCTGGGCACTCGGTATGATCAACGTCATCACAACAATAGCAGGAATCATGGGCGCATTCGGCTGGCCGGGGTTATCTCGAGCTCTGGGTTTGAAGGCACACCAGACCATTTTGGTGTGCATTGCGCTGTTCGAGCTCATTCCGCTCTATGGATTGTTGGGCTATCTGCCGTTCGTCAAGAATTGGGGGGTAATTGGTCTTCAACAACCCTGGGAGATGTATCCTCTCGCCGCCATTTATGGCCTTGTTATGGGCGGGTTGAGTAGCTACTGCCGTTCCTTGTACGGCGAGCTTATCCCTCCAGGGTCTGAGGCAGCATTCTACGCTCTGTACGCCATAACAGACAAAGGGTCAAGCGTGTTCGGTCCAACCATTGTGGGTGCCATCATTGATCGGACAGGGAGCATTCGTCCCGCGTTCTGGTTTCTGGGAGCGTTGGTTGGGTTGCCCGCACCGTTGATCTGGTTGATTGATGTAGAGAGGGGTAAAGAGGAGGGAGGGAAACTAGCCGCCAAGATTGCGGGCACCGAAGTTTTCGCAACACAAGGCGATGACTTGATGGAAGATGATGATTAGGTCCTGATTCACAAGCAAGAGGGGCGAACATTATGCAAAGGCGATTCACATGCTGTATAGCCCTGGTGTTTGGTCACTGATAACAAGATAACAAGATAAGATCATGTTTCTTTGTCCAGTGACAGACATGCAATCTGACATTTTGACACGATTGATTAACAAACCAAGATCAAAAGATGAACAGGGCACTTGATACGACGCTGAGGAGGCATTGTATTGTCGAGCAAGTACAGCTTTGTTCACCCACCTCCTCGCTTCTAGCTACCTCTATTAGTAGGCTTTACTCCGTAGTACTCCGCGGACCCAAAATCCGTAGAGCGTTAAAAAATCTCAGCCACCTCATTATCGATAGCCATCTGTCTGTTTGTTTCGCTTTGCCGTGTGCCGTGCCGCGCCACGCTGGATGGATGTGCGGATTGATGGAGAGGTTCGGAGAGGTTCTGGTGACTCCGCCCGCGCCGCCCCGCGTCTGTCAGTTACAGTGGGGTGTACAGTGGGTTGCAGCACCCGATCAGCGCCCTTTGCCTTCAAGTTTCTGCCTTTACTACAATTACGGAGGGGAGTATTGGTGGCATGATACTGGTGGCATGATGCACGTTGGACTGACTGACTCGTTTGCCAACTCGTCCGCCGGCCGCAGAGTGTGAGCAGGTTTCGCCCAACCGCTCGTCGCGAATAGCCTCCTGCTTTCCCACCATCTCTCTCCCTCACCCTCCACACTTCGTTTTCTTCTTCTCCTTTCCCCCCACGACGCGCGACCGTATTCCATCGAGGCGAGCGCCCAGAGAGCGCATCTTTTCTCGCTTCGTCACCATCCTGCCGACGTTTCCTTGATACCAACCCACTCGATACACTCGATATGAGCTCAAAACCTCGAAAGCGGTCCCGTCCTGTGACGGACGAGAACCGCGCCGACTGTCCCTTCACCGTGGCCTTGGTCGCCGCTCCAAGCTCCGAGGAGCGCGATCACATACCGAAGAAAAGGAAGCGCGATGACGAGGAGGACGGTGCCTCTGTCAGCAACGGCAAGAGAGAGCTGGTTCAAATGTCGCCGTTTCAGCCCCGGGGCAAATTCAAGTCCAACCAGTCCATGAATCTAGCCTATACTGTTGAGCCACGTAAGCAATGGCTGGAAATGACGCGGTACAACAGCTTTGTCCGTGAGTGCATCGCCCAGTGACAGGATGCTTTCGTCGTCTCCATCCCCAGACTTTCCGGTCACCATCGCCCGCGTGCGCACACGTTGGAATTGTTGCTCAGTCTAACACCTCCGGTCAGTAAACGGCTACAAGTACAACCATGACGAGTTTGTTCATATCGCAAACGACGATACCATAGAGCTTCAGAAGGCGACAGGAAAGAACGCGGACGGCGCAAGCTTGCTCCAGTCCGCCGACTATTGGGTTGCGAGGATCCTGGAAGTCAGGGCATCAGATGAGCACCATGTATACGCGCGTATATATTGGATGTACTCCCCAGACGAGCTGCCGGCTGGTACCGTGGATGGGAAGAAGACCATCACCGGCCGTCAGCCATATCACGGACAGAACGAGCTTATAGCCTCTAATCACAGTAAGGCGCGAATCGCGCTCCCTCCCAAGGCTGCTTGTGCTTGCGTCTCGGTGCTGATCTGGATTCACAGTGGACGTGATCAACGTTGTCAGTGTCGCCATGAAGGCAACTGTGCACCATTGGATCGAGTCAGATGATGAGGAGGTACAGGATGCTTTATACTGGAGGCAAGCTTTCAATTGCCGAACTGCTCAGGTCTCCGTAAGTGACGATGTCCCCCCCTGTCATCCACGTCCATCCACACTGACAAGTTGTTTTGCAACAGTCTGTTGAGTTGACGTGTAAATGTCAAACTCCTGCAAATCCAGACAAGACCCTGATCGGCTGCACCAATTCGGAGTGCGACACCTGGCTACACTACGAATGTCTTCTGCACGACGTGCTAACACAGGTATACGAACGACTGGGCAAAGACAAACCACACAAGCCAGACAAGACAGAAGAGTCAGCCATCAAGTTGGAAGAAAACGACACCGAGCTGCCACACCGACCACTGACGCCGAGCGAAAACAAAAACGAAGAGCGCACGCCCTCTGCCATCGTTGTCAAGGGATCTGGGGAGAACGGGGAGCATATTTCGCTGGCCAAGAGATTCGAGAGCACGCCCAAAGCAACCACACAAACTCTAACACGTAGACCCCGGAGCGCAATGAGCCAAAGGAGTGCCAAGTCGGCATCTACGAGGAAGCGCGGCGGAAAGAAGGCGGCGGGAGAAAAGCCGTACGAGGGGCTGTTCCAGGCAGGCCTAAGGATGAACGAAGGGCCGATGGTTTGGCAGATTGCCGATTTGCGGCCAAACATTCAAGGGGGTGATCGCACATGGACAGAACGAGCGGCTTGTCTGGTTTGCAAACACTTGATTGACTGAGCTCATTCCGGATGCTGCCACCGGGTGGGTGCTTCGATTGTCTCGTTTGTGTTGCCTGGATTCGAAGAACATCCGGACCTGAGACGCACACCGACAGCACCATCGACGCTCATTGCGTCGCATTTCCTTACGGCATGTTCCGACTTTTAGTTCTTTTCCTTTTTTCTGAAGCAGTATATATTTGGTCCGGGAGCGTTGCTCATGGCAAATGGTCGGCCAAAAGGAAGCGAGTACATGCAAGCGAGGGACAGCTATATTGGTGAGATGCGGAGACAGCACAGGGCGCAGATGCACTGTCGCCATCGTTCATGAATTGGGGTTTCATTCTTGTTTCTTTTACCGTTTTCTGCCTCTCAGTGTTGCACGTATCGTTCTTGGGGGGTTTGGGGGCGTTGCTGCTACAGTGCTGGATGCATATTTTGGGTGCAGGCGAGGCGTTGAGTTATCGGTTTGGTGGGGCCATCGACTGTCTTTTCTCGAATCTACTTCGCTTGCGGTTGTATTCCATCCGCTATTGCTATGTCTTGGGTAAGCCCCTAGGTAGTTGGTCCTTGGAAGTTATAGAAACTTCTGTGCATATCCATGAACTGTCTCTCACGATGCATCTGTTGTCTTGTTCAGCAGTAAGTTAGCGACCAAGCTCAAGTGGGGTCATTCGACCCCGCCGCGTCGGACTCCAGAATGGGGGGGTCGGTCTGCCTTGCATATCAACTTGACTTCACATCGTCACCGCCATCCTCACCAACGTTCGAAGCCAATCCCCGCCACGATGGCTGACGTAGATCCCTTTGACTCGGCGCTGTACGTAAAACGCAATGACAATCCTTCTAGTCCCCGACCTTTCTCCCCCCCCCCTTTCCAAATCTCCACGAAGTCAATCAGACCGATCCAACTAACCCCATTTCGTTGTCCAAAGTGACCTCCTCCGGCGCCTCAACCCCAAACACACAGCCGACCATCTCAACGCCATCATCTCGCTCGCTCCCGACCTGACCGAAGACCTTCTCTCCTCTGTCGACCAGCCACTTAGCATTCGGCGGTGCAAGCAGACGGGTCGTGAATATCTACTATGCGACTACAACCGCGACGGCGATAGTTATCGCTCCCCATGGTCGAACGAGTTCGATCCGCCGTTGGACGAGGGCGGCGTAGGCGGCGTGAGTGCTGGCGGAAGTGAAGGGGCGGGCGAGGGGGCTATCCCGAGCGAGAGAGTACGAAAGATGGAGATCAAGGCCAATGATGCGTTTGATATCTACAGAGACCTGTACTACGAGGGCGGTGTCAGCAGTGTTTACTTTTGGAACTTGGATGATGGGTTCGCGGGAGTGGTTCTTCTGAAGAAGTGTCAGTGGTTTTTCTTTACCCCCATCCTTTTTGGGTCTGTCTTGAACAAAAGGCTTTCCTTCCTGCTTTCCTCGTCCCCGGAGAGTTGAGAATGAGACACACACGATGCTAACGCCCGCGGCCGAATACAGCGGCTACACCGGGCGGCACCACAAAAGGTGTCTGGGATTCGATCCACGTGTTCGAGGCCATTGAGCGCGGCCGAACCACGCACTACAAGCTCACGTCGACGGTGATATTGTCGCTCGCGACGGCTGACAACAGTCTGGGCGACATGGACCTCAGCGGCAACATGACACGCCAGGTGGAGCAGGACCTGCCGGTAGATAACGACGACAGCCACATTGCCAATGTAGGCCGTCTGGTCGAGGACATGGAGCTCAAGATGCGAAATCTACTGCAGGAGGTGTACTTTGGCAAGGCCAAGGATGTGGTAGGCGACCTGCGGAGTGTGGGGAGCTTGAGTGACGGGGCGCGGGATCGTGAGGCACAGCGGGAGCTTATTGGCAGTATGCGGAGATGATGACGATGATGATGGCTACGCGTGATTTCGATGGAGCTGGGGGACCAGGAGAGCCGATGTTCGGAAACTCGCTTATTCTAAGAGAAGGACAGTTGGACCACGAGCGTATTGGCACCTGAGATAGAGTGCCCAAGATGGGAGGGATCGACCCAGTAACCACATGCATCTCCATACGAGCTTCATTTGCTATACTGCATTTTTTTTTTGTCTTGTCCTCTCCGGACGTCAGACTGACTGTGCACACGTGAATTGCCAGGGGCGCAGCGATTTTTTGCTAGGTGCGCAGAAAACCCCACCCGCCCCGCTTTTTTAGCGCTTAGACCCGCCGCCACATGCTATAGTATATTTATAGCATAAATATACCTCCCGAGTACGAGGTAAAACTGCTTAGTTTGTTACACCCTAATGCCCTATTCTTTTATCTTCTTCTTATCTACCTTATAAATCTTATTATTAACTTTGCCCTTATTTTTTAGTATTTTTTCCCTTATATTATAAATACTATTAATTATCTCTAGGTTTAATTTATCTTTACTTCCTTTCCCTTTACTTTTCTTCTTTTTTACTATAGTATTTAAGATTTTAGATAAGGTAGTACCCTTTTTATTACCTTTAGCTATACTATAGTTAGATTAGTTAGGGGTTAATTAGTTAATTAGTAACCTATAACCTACCTAGTAATTATATAAATTAGATTTAAGGTAAGTTAGAATAAGTTATGTTTAAGTAAGTATAAGTTATAAGGTATAAGATAGAAGAGGTATTATATAGAGAGTAGGAATAAATATAGTTATAGAGAAAGGGGGAATCACGTTAATTTATACTATAAGTAAAACTTAAATAAATTTAAGTTTAACTGTAGTTATAAACTATAACTATATCTTATGCTAACGTAGCTACTGTTATGACTTAAGGGTCGAAAGATAATAGAATAGAGTAATAGCTTAGATTTATAGTTATAGCTAGATAGGTGCTACCTAGGGGCAGGTGTGTAAAGGTTTTAAGCTTTAACCTTCTATAAGAATATAGGCAGTCCTTGCTAAATACCTTACCCTACGCTTACGTAACTATCTAGCTACTAGCTAACCCCTCCCTAACCTAGTAGGTCTAAGGTCTTACTAATGCTCTATTATATAATAGTTCTATCTCTATCCCTTATACTTCTAATATAATACTCTCTTTTTATATAATTATTCTTAATTATATAATAAGCTACTTACTTAGGGTGTTTATACTATATAGTCCTAGGGGCTATAGTTAATAAAGGGTTTAGGTTAGGTATAATATATTATAGCGTAATATATTATTAAAAATAATAATACTAATAATACTAGGGTGTAAATATTATTATTCCCTTATCTATTAATCCTAAATAGTAACCTATTTACTACTTTAATATAGTAAAGTAAATACTCTTTACCTTATACTAATAGTTCTTATGACTGTATCTTGCGCCAACGCAGCCACAAAGTTTATCGCAAACTTTGATCTAACCTTGCAGCCCCCCCCGTATTTATAACCTTAAAGCTTGTTTCTATTAGGGTTCTATTTATTACTGTGGTTAAGATTACTTATAAGTTAATTGTTATACTAGCTAGGTATCGCTAGTAATTATTGTTGTCTTATTTTATTAGATGCATTGGCCATAACCTATGACCCCTAAAAAAAAAATTTAAAAAATCAATACTAATAGTTCTAAGAGAGTAAACACCCTATATTAAATTTTATAATTAGGTTAAATAAATAAGGTATTAGACACTATATATATAAATAAACTTATTTATAAGTCTTAGTAATATAGTAGTGTAATTACTATATATTTATAGCTATTAGTATATTTAAGAATAGTAATAATAATAGTAAATATTATAATCCTTATATTAGCTATATATAGTATATAGATTACTTAGGGGGTTTATAGTTAATATAAAAGGGACTAAATCTTCCTTCCTTATATATATACTTCCTTTCTCTTATATACTATCTAACTATTATAAGTACTTTTATCCTTACTTATCTTCCCTTTACTACTTCCTTATAACTAACCTATAGCTAGCTTATAATATCTAAAATTTATCTATTAACTCCTACTTTACTACTAGGTTTACCTTTATAAAATAAACCCTTAGAGAAGTTACTAAAGAAATTACCTTAAAAGAGAATAGTATCTAAAATTTCTATATAAGTTTACTATTTTCTTACTAGGTTATTACTACTAACTTATAGCTAGTAATACTAAAATTCTATATATATAGTGTAGTTAGTAAGTTACTATATAGAATATATAGCCTAAGAATAGCACCTATACTATTCCTTAGTATCTTAAGGAGAATAAACCCTTTCCTATAAAGTATAATAACTTTTATAGTATAATCTTACTACTTCTTTACTTCTTATAGTTATTAATCTATAGTAGTAAACTTAGCTAAATATACTTATTGATTTTTTAAATTTTTTTAGGGGTCATAGGTTGTGGCCAACGTATCTAATAAAATAAGATAACAATAATTACTAGCAATACCTAGCTAGTATAATAATTAACTTACAAGTAATCTTAACTATAGTAATAAATAAAACCCTAATAGAAACAAGCTTTAAGGTTATAAATACAGGGGGGGCTATAAGGTTAGATTAAAGTTTGTGATAAACTTTATAGCTGCATTAGCGTAAGAGTTATAGTTTACAACTATAGTTAAACTTAAATTTGTTCGAGTTTTACTTCTCCTGCTAATTAGTAACTTAGCGCGCACATAGATAAGTAGGTTTAGTAACCACTAACGTATACCTTATAGTATAAATTAACGTGATTCCCCCTTTCTCTATAACTATGTTTATTCTCACTCTATACCTCTTCTATCTTACACCTTATAACTTATACTTACTTAAATATAACTTATTTTAACTTACCTTAAATCTAATTTACTATAATCACTAGGTAGGTTATAGGTTACTAATTAACTAATTAACCCCTAACTAATCTAACTATAGTATAGCTAAAGGTAATAAAAAGGGTACTACCCTATCTAAAATCTTAAATACTATAGTAAAAGAGAAGAAAAGTAAAGGAAAAGGAAGTAAAGATAAATTAAACCTAGAGATAATTAATAGTATTTATAATATAAGGGAAAAAATACTAAAAAATAAGGGTAAAGTTAATAATAAGATTTATAAGGTAAATAAGAAAAAGATAAAAGAATAGGGTATTAGGGTGTAACAAGCTAAGCAGTTTTACCTTGTACTTAGGAGAGGGCTAAATATACTTATTATACCTAAAATAATAAGATATATATTAGAGTATAACTACTTATTCTAAGTCTCTAGTTTTAAGACACTAACTTACTACTAGTACCTTAAATTATATAGCTTTATAAAAAGCTATTTAATATTATTAAAGCTATATATAAGGGAAACTACTACTACCTTAATAAAGTAAGTATATCCCTAGTTCTCTTAACTTAATTACTACTAATATACTAATAGTCTCTTATTTATATAAAGTAGAAATTATATAATACCTTTCTAAAGACTAAAAATACTAATAAGTATAGGTATATTTATTATACTTAGGTAGCTACTAAAGTAACCTAGGAAGCTAAGTATAATAAGTATATTACTATATTATAGCTAGCTAATACTACTAACCTTAAGGTCTAAATTAATATTATAAACTACCTTTATTTTATATATAAGAATATCCTAATAGTAAGTCTCTTAAATATCTATAAGTAGTTTATTACTAACTTACTAGTAGTTTACTTCTTATATCTCTAGGCTTCTTACTTATATTAGTCCCTTTAAGTTACCTAGAGAGCTCTATATATTTATATATAGGGAAGGTAACTTTTCTAATAATAAGGCCTAAGTGCCTCTAAAGGCTCCTATACTTATTATTACTATAGTCTCTAAGGAAAATAGGGGTAAGGGTAGGGATAAGGAAATATATCTTAAGTAATTATTACTAGGTAGTTATATTATAGTTATAAGAGTAATATAAATTATATCTTTTTAGAATATTACCCTATATTATTTACTATATTTATAGGGTATTACCTTATATTATTTACTAAGAGTAGTTTTACTACTATAACCTAGCTACCTAATTACTACTTATAGTTATAGATAATATCCTTTATAATAAAATCCCTTTTTAATACCTATAAATTCTCTAAGCTATTATAGCTCTTTTATTTAACTAGGTACTTATAATACTTATTATTATAATAATATAAGATAATTCTTTTTACCTTAAACTCTTACTTATTATCCTTAATATTATCTTATAGTAAAGAAGTATTTACTATAATATTTAAGTCCTCTTTAAAAGGTTTAAGGCTTATAATATTAAATATATTATATAACTATATTCTAGTAGGTAATTCTAGCTAGTAAGCTAGTCTATAACTCCTAACTACCTTTATAATCTTATAAGGGCCTAGGTACTTTATAGTTAACTTCTTACTAAGCTATCTTAGATTAATATTCTTTATAAATAGTAAAATATAATTACTAACTTTAAACCTATTTAGAGTTTTTTTTTAGTTATAGTATTTCTTATACTAAGCTTATAAGTTAATTAGAAGCTATTTAATTATAGTGTGTTTCTCTCTTAGTAATAATACTTTACTCTTAGCCTAATTATTTATAAGTAAAATATTAGGTACTACTTACTATAGACCTATAGGGTTATATCCTTATAATACCTTTGCTAGTATGTAGCTATAAGTTATATAGTTACTAGTATTATATATAAATTATACTATTAATAGGTTATTAGCCTAGTTAGTTTATTTAGTATAGGAGAAAGCTCTTAAATAATATTCTAAGACCTAGTTTAATTACTTTATTTATCTATCTATCTATAGGTAAAAAGTAATACTTAGTAGCTACTTAGTTATAATAAGATAGTAAAAGGTTATTTAAAATTTACTTATAAATATAAAACCTTAGTCTATTATAATACCTTCTAAGGCTTTATAATCTCTAAAGATATATTCTAGGAATATAGTTACTAACCTATTACTTATTAGTTATATTAAAATAAGGATATAAATACTATACTTTATAAAATAGTTTATAATTACTAAGATTATATTATAGGTTTAGTTAGTGTCTTTAACTAGTAGTAATCTAGTAATAAAATCTATTAATAGTTCTTAAAAGGAGTAATCTAGCTTTAGTAAAATAGCTAACTTACTATATAGCTTATAGTGCCTTAGTTTTAAAATTTAATAGTTTATATAAGTGCTAATATATACCTTTATATCTTTCTTTATTATTAGCTAGTAGTACTAACTTATAATTTAATAAAATATCCTACTAACTTCTTAATACCTAGTAATAAGGTTATTATATATTAATAGTAAAATCTCTTTTCTTTTACCCTAGGGAATATAAACTTAACTTTTAAATATTAATAGCTTAGAGAGTCTAATTAACTATATTTATAATACTTCTAAGTTACTACTCTTAAGTAGCTTTCTCTAATATATAGTAAACTTATTATTTTACTATATACTTAATAATAATACTTAAATTAAAATATCTAATTCTAAGCTATTATCCTAAGTATTAGAGTTAAACTTAGTAAAGGTTCTCTAAATAGCTTAGATCCTTACTATAATATCTCTATAAGTAGCTAGCTTATAAGACACTTCTAGTCTTATAAGTACACTATAGTTAAGTAGTATTTCTAAGGGGCGCCCTTATTACTTACTAGTAACTATACTAGCTAATATACCTTTTTAGTAATATCTAGTCTTATAGCTTCCTTAAAAATATAGCTAAGTTATATTTTCTTAAAACCCTAGATATTCCTATTACTATTATAAGGTCTTTATAACTATCTATTATATTAACTAATATTATTATAGAACCTATAGTGTTCCTATTACTACTATAGAGTTCTTATTAATTAGTATTTATAAACTTAGATAAGAAGTTTAGTAGCTATAAGGTTACTACCTTTACTTTCCTATTTTTACTTATATAATCTACTCTCCTTAATAATATATTAGTAAGGTTTAACTTATAAGCCCTATATTTAATCTTAAAGTTAAATAGGTAAAGCTTATTAAGTATAGTTACCTACTTACTAGTTAGCCTTAGCTTTATAGCTAAGTACTTATAGTTTAAGTAATCTATTACTACTATAATAAGGTAAGTTAAGTACACTAGGTAATACCTCTATACTCTAAAAGCCTCTTAGATTACTAATAATTTAGTATCTAGTGTAAGGTAGTGTAACTTAGTATTAGTTAACTTTCTTAATATATATATAACTAGGTGCTAGTAACCTAGCACTAATATTATAAGTATTACTCTAATAGTAAAACCTAATATATTTATTTTTACTCTTAATAAAGTAAGTAAGTTAAAGTATACTAAAATTAGTACTTCCTAGAATAACTTCTAAAGTTCTCTAAATATAGCTAGCTTATAGGGTTTTAGCTTAAAGGTTACTAGTTATCCCCCCTTAAATTAGTTTATTAATAAAATAACTACTTTACTATACTACTTAATAAAATATTAATAAAATCTAGTAAACCTAAGGAATAATTAGATATCTAGGACACTATAAGGTATTAGCTATATTATAATTACTTCTACCTATAATAGTTCTATTATAATACCTTTCTTAGATATAATAAATCCTAAGAATTTAACCTCTATAACTAAAAATTAACACTTCTTAAGGTTTATAAAAAGCTTTATATTATAGAGTTTACTTAGGACTTATTTAATATAGCTTATATAAGTAGCTATATTACTACTATAGATTAGGATATTATCTAGGTAGATAATATAGATATTATTTATAATATCCTTAAGGACTTTATTAATATACTCCTAGAAAGTTACTAGTATATTAACTAATCTAAATAGTATTATAAAATACTTAAAGTGCCTATATCTATAATAAAACGCTATTTTCTACTTATTACTAAAGTAAATATATAGCTAGTAGTATATATTTATTAAGTTAAGTTTTATTTAGATAACTATACTCTTTAAGTAATTAAGGATTTTAGTAATTAGTAGTAAGGGGGACTTATTCTTAATAGTAATCTTATTTAGGCCCCTATAATCTATATAAAGCCTTAATTTCCCTCCTTTCTTTAGGATAAATAAAATTAGGGCCTTAGCTAGGCTAATAATTTTCTAATTTATCCCTTTTACTATATATTTATAAGATACTCTCTAAGTACCTCTAGCTCTTTCTTAGCTAAGTTATATATTAGCCTTTATAGTAGTATTTTCCTCTTTTCTAATTTAATTATATAAGTATAGCCCCCTAGTTTAGGGAGTATTATTACTAAATCCTTATTAAATATATCTTTAAATTCTAAGTATTTCTCTAAAAGCTTTAGTTTATCTATATTATAACTTAGCCTTTACTTAGTTATAGGTTACTTATTACTTAGACTATCTAAGGATCTTAAATTAGCTATAATATATTACTTATATAACTTATAAATATACTCTAAGACTATTATTACTTTCTTACTACTTATTTTTTAAATTAGCTTTAGTAAGTCTACTAGTAGGTTTTTTTCTAGTTCTTTTCCCTTCCTATTCTTTAGGCTATTTAAGATAACCTTTACTAAACCTAATACTAAAGTAACTACTAACTATTTTAATACCCTATATACTCTTTACTTACCCTAAGTATATAAAAGGTATTTCTTTATTACTAGGTATCTCTAAAACTTCTTTTTCTAATATATTACTATAAGTTTATATTCTCTAATCTAGTCTATGCCTAGTAGTAGCCTTTCTTTAGTATTAGTAATAAAGTAGCTAACTTAGTAAACCTTTATAAACCCTATACTATTCTTTATTAATACTAATCTCTTTAAAATTCCTTAATATAAAATTATATCCTTACTTATACTTTAAAGGTTTTACTCTATTTCTTTAATTCTTTTCTTATTCTTCTTATATAATAGCTTTAGGTATATAGTTAAGGATTATATACCTAAGTCTATTAGTTTCTTTATTATTACTTATTAGTAATCTTATTATAGAGATATATAAACTCTTACTCTTAGGTTTACTAATTTATCTATAATAAGCTCCTTATCTTAGGTTTATATAGATAAAAGTAGTATCTTATTAGAATTAGATACTTTATTACTACTATTATTATACTTCTCTATAGTATATTTACTACTCTTATAGATAAAGTAGTCTAATAAATAGTAAGCTATTAAGATATATCTAGGCTTCCTATATTTATAATATATAATAGGTAACCTTCTTACTTACCCTTTATTTTATTATTATAAGTTATCTATAGGTAAAGTTAAGTACTATTTGTCACGACTTAAGGGTCGAAAGATAATAGAATAGAGTGATGGCTTAGATTCATAGTTATAGCTAGAAAGGTGCT
Source organism: Epichloe bromicola (assembly GCA_023658445.1). Lineage (NCBI taxonomy): Eukaryota > Fungi > Ascomycota > Sordariomycetes > Hypocreales > Clavicipitaceae > Epichloe > Epichloe bromicola. The sequence continues at coordinate 5,130,004 of CP098266.1, read as the reverse complement.
ACCTAGGGGCAGGTGCGTAAAGGTTTTAAGCTCTAACCTTCTATAAGAATATAGGCGGTCCTTACTAAATACCTTGCCCTACGCTTATATAACTATCTAGCTACTAGCTATCCCCTCCCTAACCTAGTGGGTCTAAGGTCCTGCTAGTGCTCTATTATATAATAATCCTATCTCTATCCCTTACGCTCCTAATATAATACCCCCTCTTTATATAATTATCCTTAATTATATAATAAGCTACTTACTTAGGGCGTTTACGCTGCGTAGTCCTAGAGGCTATAGTTAATAGAGGGTTTAGGTTAGGTGTGATGTATTATAGCGTAATGTGTTATTAAAAATAATAACACTAATAATGCTAGGGTGCGAATATTATTATCCCCCTATCTGTTAATACTAAATAGCGACCTATCCGCTGCTCTGATGTAGCGAAGTAGATGCTCTTTGCCTTATACTAATAGTTCTAAGAGAGTGGATACCCTATGTTAAATTTTATAATTAGGTTAAATAGATAGGGTATTAGATACTATGTATATAAATAAACTTATTCACGGGTCTTAGCGATATAGTAGTGCGGTCACTATGTGTTCGCAGCTACTAGCATGTTTGCGGATAGTAATAATAATAGTAAATATTATAATCCCTGCGTTAGCTATATATAGTGCGTAGATTACTTAGGGGGTCTGTGGTTAATATAAAAGGGACTAGGTCTTTCCCCCTTATACACATGCTTCCTTTCCCTTATATACTATCTACCTATTATAAGTTTCTTTATCTTTACTTATCTTCCCTTTACTACTTCCTTACTACTAACCTATAGCTAGCTTATAATATCTAAAATCTATCTATTAACTCCTACTCTACTACTAGGTTTACCTCTATAGGATAAACCCTTAGGGAAGTTACTAGAGAAGTTACCTTAAAAGAGGATAGTATCTAAAATTTCTATATAAGTTTACTACTTCCTTACTAGGTTATTACTACTAACTTATAGCTAGTAACACTAAAATTCTATATATATAGTGTGGTTAGTAGGTTACTATATAGAATATATAACCTAAGAATAGCACCTATACTATTCCTTAATATCTTAAGGAGAATAAACCTTTTCCTATAGAGTGTAATAACTCTTATAGTATAATCTTATTACTTCTTTACTTCTTATAGTTACTAACCTATAGTAGTAAACTTAGCTAAATACACCTATTACGCCTAAAATAATAAGATATGCGTTAGAGTATAACCACCTATTCTAAATCTCTAGTCTTAAGACACTAACCTACTACTAGTGCCCTACTTAAATTATATAGCTTTATAAAAAGCTATTTAATATTATTAAAGCTATGCCTAAGGGAGATTACTACTACCTTAATAAAGTAAGTGTATCCCTAGTCCTCTTAACTTAATTACTACTAATACCCTAATAGTCTCTTATTTACGCTAAGTAGAAACTATATAATACCCTCCTAAAGACTAAAAATACTAATAAGTATAGGCATATTTATTATACTTAGGTAGCTACTAAAGTAGCCTAGGAAGCTAAGTGTAATAAGCGCGCTACTATAGCGCGGCTAGCTAATACTACTAACCTTAAGGTCTAAATTAATATTATAAACTATCTTTACTATATATATAAGAATATCCCTATAGTAGGTCTCTTAAATATCTATAGGTACTTCTTTACTAACTTACTAGTAGTTTACTCCTTATACCTCTAGGCTTCCTACTTATATTAGTCCTTCTAAGTTACCTAGAGAGCTCTATGTCTTTATATATAGGGAAGGTAACTCTTCTAATAATAAGGCCCCTATGCCTCTAAAGGCTCCTATACCTATTATTACTATAGTCTCTAGGGAAAATAGGGGTAAGGGTAGGGATAAAGAAATGCTTTTTAAGTAATTATTACTAGGTAGTCACGCTATAATTATAAAAGTAATATAATTATGTCTTTTTAGAATATTACCCTACGTTATTTGCTATATTTATAGGGTGTCGCCTTGCGTTATTTGCTAAGGGCGGTTTTGCCGCCATAACCTAGCTACCTAGTTACCGCTTATAGTTATAGATAATATCCCTTATAATAAAATCCCTCTTTAATACCTATAAATTCTCTAAGCTATTATAGCCCTTCTATTTAACTAGGTACTTATAATGCCTACTGTTATAATAATATAAGATAATTCTTTCTACCTTAAACTCTTGCTTATTATTCTTAACGTTATCTTATAGCAAAGAAGTATCTACTATATTACTTAGGTCCCCTTTAAAGGGTTTAAGGCTTATAATATTAAACATATTATGTAACCGCGTTCTAGTAGGTAATTCTAGCTAGTAAGCTAGCCTATAACTCCTAACTACCCTTATAATCTTATAAGGGCCTAGGTACTTCGCGGTTAACTTCCTACTTAGCTATCTTAGGTTAATATTCTTTATAGATAGTAAAATATAATTACTAACTTTAAACCTCTTTAGGGTCTTTTTTTAGTTATAGTATTTCTTATACTAAGCTTATAAGTTAATTAGAAGCTGTTTAATTACTATGTGTTTCTCTCTTAGTAATAATACTCTACTCTTAGCCTAATTATTTATAAGTGGAATATTAGGTACTACTTACTGCGGGCCCCTAGGGTTATACCCTTATAATGCCTTCGCTAGTGTATAGCTATAAGTTATATAGTTACTAGTGTTATACGCAAATTATACTATTAATAGGTTATTAGCCTAGTTAGTTTATTTAGCGTAGGAGAAAGCCCTTAAATAATATTCTAGGACCTAGTTTAATTATTTTATCTACCTATCTATTTATAGGTAAAAAGCAGTGCTTAGTAGCCGCTTAGTTATAATAAGATAGTAAAAGGTTATCTAGAATCCGCTTATAAATATAGAACCTTAGTCTATTATAATACCTTCTAGGGCTCTATAATCTCTAAAGATATATTCTAGGAATATAGTAGCTAACCTATTACTTATTAGTTATATTAAAATAGGGATATAGATACTATACTTTATAAAATAGTCTATAATTACTAAGATTATATTATAGGTCTGGTTAGCGTCTTTAACTAGTAGTAATCTAGTAATAAAATCTATTAATAGTTCTTAAAAGGGGCGATCTAGCTCTAGTAGAGTAGCTAACTTACTATATAGCTTATAGTGCCTTAGCTTTAAAACTTAATAGTTTATATAGGTACTAATATATACCTTTATATCTTTCTTTATTAATAGCTAGTAGTACTAACTTATAATTTAATAAAGTGTCCTACTAACTCCCTAATGCCTAGTAGCGGGGTTATTATATATTAGTAGTAAAATCTCTTTTCTTATCCCCTAGGGAATATAAACTTAACTCTTAAATATTAATAGCTTAGAGGGTCTAATTAACTATATCTACGATACTTCTAAGTCACCGCTCTTAAGTAGCTTTCTCTAATGTATAGCGAACTTATTATTTCGCTGCGCACCTAATAATAATACTTAAATTAGAATATCTAATTCTAAGCTATTATCCTAAGTATTAGAGTTAAACTTAGAAGAGGTTCTCCGCATAGCTTAGATCCTTACTATAATATCTCTATAAGTAGCTAGCTTATAAGTTACTTCTGGTCTTATAGGTATACTATAGTTAAGCGGCATTTCTAAGGGGCGCCCTTACTACTTACTAGTAACTATGCTAGCTAGAACACCCCTTTTAATAATATCTAGTCTTATAGCTTCCTTAAAAATATAGCTAAGTTATGTTTTCTTAAAACCCTAGATATTCCTATTACTATCGCAGGGTCTTTATAACTAACTATCTACTATATTAAATAATAATATAATAGAGCTTATAGTATTCCTATTACTACTATAGAGTTCCTATTAATTAGCATCTACAAACTTAGATAAGAAGTTTAGTAGCTATAAGGTTACTACCTTTACTTTCCTATCCTTACTTATATAATCTGCCCTTCTTAATAATATATTAGTAGGGTTTAACTTACTAGCCCTATATTTAATCCTAAAGTTAAATAGGCATAGCTTATTAAGCGCTATTACCTACCTACTAGTTAGCTATAGCTTTATAGCTAGGTACTTATAGTTTAAGTAATCTATTACTACTATAATTAGGTAAGTTAAGTACACTAGGTAATACCTCTATACCCTAAAAGCCTCTTAGATTACTAATAATTTAGTATCTAGCGTAGGGTAGCGTAACTTAGCATTAGTTAACTTCCTTAATATGTATGTAACTAGGTGTGTTACGTGGCAGAACACGTGCAGTACATAGAGGCTGCCATATAAAAGCTAGATTTAATATCTTAGTTTAGGAATTCAACTTACTTTATATATATTACATCACCCCTAATAGTAGCTTTTATAAGTGAACTTAGCATAACTTATAACCTATTAAATCCATTAGCCCCTCTAATAGAATTAACCTTCTATTATGCAAAGCTAGCACATAATAAGTAGTAGTAATTAGAGATTCTTTTATTATGCCCTTCTAGTAGCCTAGAAATAACCTATATATCTAAAACTAACTATTTATAATAGTAATACGCTAATCCTTAGAGTATCTTCCTACTCTCTAAAAATAAACTACATATTATTCACTAGTTTTATGCTTTTAATAGCATAAATCTAGATTTTAATTATTAAAAACGGAAACTTATTAGGATTAATAATTAAGAGGATCTAAACTAACTTATAAGATATAAATTTAATAATAAAGTAGTAGAAAAATAGGAATAGCTAATATATTAAGACCCCCCTATTTATTAGAATTTAGTAGATCTATAAGCTATATATTATGCCTAGAATTAAGTTAAATCCTATATCTAAAAAGCTAAAACTAGAGGCCTACTTAATAAACCTAATAAATTAATAAGTAGTAAGGTATTAGAAAGGCTATTTTAAGACGCTCTTAGTCTAGCTTATAGTACTACTACTATAGGAACTAGGAGTAGTATAGGAAAAGATAAAAATAATAAAGAAAAGGGGATTATAAACTATCCTAAAACTAACACCGCTACTTAGGATATTAAACCCCCTAATTAGTTAATAGAGTTAAATCTAGAAGACCTACTACTAGGACCCTTAGAATACCTAAAGGATCCTAAGGATTCTAGCACTAAGACTAGTAAATATAATATAGTAAGGATAATATAGGGGATTTAGGAATAGCAATAGGCATTATAGTAAGCTATAGAAGAGATAGTATTAGGGATAGACTAGCTAGTGATAAGATTAATAACTAAAATCAGGAGCTTATAAAGCGTAAGTGCCTTAGTAGGTTTAACACTATTAGCATAGAATACTAACTAAGGATTACTATATCTAGCTAATAAATAGGGTTAGTATAATAGGCATTAATATGCTAACGGAGGAATAACTAGACTATTAGTGTAATTATTCCTACCCTAATACTAATAAGGACTGCCATAACCATAGCTAGGACTATTAGTATAGCTAGGACCGCCAGCGTAACTAATATAGCTAGAATATTAGTAAGGATACTTGCGACCTTAGCTAAGTCCTTACTAGACTTAGCAGCAAGGACTATACCCTTTAGACTAAGGTTAGTATACTAATTCTAGAAATTAAAGAAGAATAGACCTAGTGTTACACTAAAATCAGTATAACTAGCGAATAGAAATAGCGGAATAGAATGTAGATTTAACGTAGAAGATTATAGATATTAGGCATTTTAAGCCTTATAATAAACTAGAAGAGGCTAGTAATAACCTTATTATATATAATAGAAAGCAGACCATCTTCTATAATATTGAATTATAGATCTAGGCAGTTAAAGATCACTTATATTATGCTAATCCCAGCTATTAGGATATTATTTAAAAGAAAATCTAGATATTATTCTAAGGGGACGTAATAGTATAGTATAGATAATATCTTAACTTAGCAGAACGGAACACTATATTTAGTGGAATACTAACTATATTTATAGCTATATAAAAGGAATTCGGTATTTAGGTTCAGGACGTAATAGCGTGGCTTAATAAGGTAGAATATACTAAAGAGGATATTATAAAAGAGATATCTTTCTATGAATTTACATTAAAGATCTTCTAGTATATAAGGGTAAATAGCGAGTTAACTAACTATCAGCTTTTAGTGTGTTTATGTCTTAAGCTATATCTAGGATTGCGATAGATATGCCTAGTTCTAACTTAAATAGATATAAGATTAGCGTACATTACTATAGTAGATAATAAGAGATGTGATCTATATGACTATTTATATAGCGAAGGTTAGTCTATAAGTAAAAAAGGCAAAGGGAAGCTTAAGGTCTATTTTAATACTAAGATATCTAGTAGTAATTTAGAAGAAGATAAGGATAAAGCATAAGTAAACTAGAACTAGCTATTTAATAGATAATTCTCTTAAGAAAACTAGCGTTATAGGTAGGATAAGCGGAATACCTAAAGATTTCTAGGATATTTCTAACTATAGCTATATAGGCATAATTAACCTCCTAAAGGACAAAACCAGAGACTATAGTAGAATAGGTCTTAAGAGGATAAAGGGGGAGAGTATGTGGAAATTAGGTAGACTTAATAGACTAAAGCACTAAACTAATAAAATAAGTAACCCTAAGACTATAGTCCTATAAGGAAAGGAGGCTAAGCATAGTGGCCTAGATAATTTTAGTAATAGGAAAAGGGTTCTATAAGGGACTAGGAATATACTAATATTATAGTATATAATAATGATTCTAACGTATAATAACACGAAACTTATCTCTAGGAATATAGTTATTACATAGCTAAAGAAGGGGAGGTCCTAGAGGATAATAGTAAGGATAATTAAGGATAAGACTTGAATTTTATTAAAACTTATTTCGTAGAAAATGCTCTAAAAGAGGCAAATAAGGCTATCACCGGGATAACCTTAAATAGGACTAGATAACTTACCCTAGGATAGGTAATTAAAGCTATAGTAAGACTATAAGAAGTTAAATATAATAGAAAAAGGGCTAATATATATCTAAAGATTCCTATTAAATTTAATAATAAGGGCAAAAGTCACTAAGTCTGTCTTAACTTAGGAATGTTGTTAATTTTAGCGGATAAGGCGTGGCTGCAATAGTACGGATTAAATGTAAAGTAGGTAACGTAGGAACCAAAGCTAGTATCTAGGGTTTAATCTTCCTTTTTTATCACTAAAATAGCTACGTTTAACTTTTATATTCTAGGGATAGCGTATAGAACGGAAATCGCTAGCTATTTTACGGTTATAGCAGATATAATGCTAAATTTAGGACCAAAATTATTACTTAGAACGAATTTTGCTTATAAATATAGGGCTAAAATCAATTTTATCTAACTAAAGGTGGTTTTTAGGTCGGTTTATAGTATAATAGTACTAGTAGAAATCTTCTAACTATTAAATAGGGTCCCTTACTAAAAGGTAGTTACTACCTATATAGTATTAATTCTGCTAAAGACTTATTTATATATACCTATTAGTTAGAAGGATGCGTAGAAAAATCAGGAAATAAGTGTGTACTACGTGTAATCGTGTTTAGAGTATTTCCCTAATGCGCTGTTCGATAGATCTAGTAAGGGATAGATAATTGCCTATAATCTAACTAATAAAATCATTACTATTAGAAAACACTAGAAGGTTACATGCCTAACCGCAGCTAGTGAGGTTAACGCTAATTACCTAGTTAATAATCCTTTTACGTACTATGCCTATTTTAGTAAGGATATTATAGAGAAGAAGGAAGATAAAGATAAGGATAGTAATAAATCTAATAAAAAGAAGGATAATCTTAATCTAAAGAAAGTTAATACTAGAGTGCTATTATACGGGATTTTGTGCCTAGAGGAAATCCTATATATAACTAATAAATTTAGCGTATGAATTGCTAATATTAACCAGGAAGTAGCGAGTAAACTGGTTTAACTAACCAACAAATATAATATTTATTATAATAGAGGTATTATCCCTATGCTAGAAGACTAGAAGATAAGAATTAATCTTATAGATAGATAGTAGTATTAAATAAGGCTAATTAGGCCTTATAGACTAGGAAGACAGGATGTAACTAAACTTAATAAAGTATATAATAAACTCTACCTAAAAGGGAAAATATTATATTGATAAGCTAGTAGCTATAGTGTGCCTAGTGTTTATAGTTTAGTAAGAAACTAGTTAGGAAAGAAAAGGGAGAGTTATAATTAATATAAGGCTGCTTAATAATATAGTAGTGCTAGATATATACCCTCTACTAGACTAAAGCGATATTATAGATAATACATATAGTAAGAAGGTTTTTTCTCTTTTTAATAGAACGGGATTTTTTCACTAACTACTAGTTAGAAGTGACTATTAAGCCCGCATAGTAGTTATATTAAATTAAGGCCTTAAAGCGTTGAATGTGGCATTAATGGGATTTAAGAACTCCCCTGCGTTTACCTAAAGGTTTATAGATAGACTTTTCTAAAAGTATAAGCATTTTATATAAGTCTATATTAATAATATTATTATGTTTTTAGATAGTCTTAAAGAGCATTTAAGCTATCTTAATATTATACTTAGGATTCTTAAAGAAAATAGGATAATAATTACCGCGAAGAAGTTATTTATTAGTTATCCTGCTATTTAACTACTAGGTTTTATTGTTAATAGTGATGGGATTATTAATACTAATAATAGGCTTAAAGCTTTTTAAAAGATAATTTTCCTAAGTAATCTGTTAAGTCTTAAAACCTTTATTAGGATAGCTAGATTCCTCTATAATGGAATTCCATGGTTTAATATACGAATCTAACTATTATAAATACGGAAAACAGCGCTATTAAGGGAATTCCGTGAAAAGGATAAGAAAATTATTAGTATCTTAAAACCAGTATAAAAAAGGAAGATATAGTAAAAGATATTTTTACTAACTAAGTAGGAGAAAAAGGCTTTTAAAGATATTAAAGCGTTCCTAAGCAAGAAACAGACCCTATAGTATTATAATCTACAAAAGCTACTTTTCCTTAAAATTAACGCCTATAAGGAAGGATTTAGGTTATATGCTTTCTAATTATAAGAAGAATAGGATAGTTAGAGCGTCCCCGGAAGGGATATTAAAAATAACTAAATATAGCTAATTTTATTTCTTTCTAGGGCAACATTAAGTGTTAAGAAGCGGTATAGTTTAACTAAGGTAGAAGTAGCTGTAATTATGTAGAGTGTTAGAAAACTTAAGAAAATAGTCTAATCTAATAACGCGATAGTTAATATATTAACTAACTATTCCCTGGTAAAAGGAATTATTAAGTATACCTTATTATTAATAATAGATTTAGATAAGGCTAATCTAAAACTGGCAAAAGTTGCGAATTATTTATTATAATTTAACCTTAAGGTAACTTATATACTAGGGATACTAAACGTAGTACTAGATATGCTTTTAAGACTACTAGTAGAAGTAACCTACTAGGAGGCAGCATAGAAAAGCTAATATAATAAATTAGATATAAGCGCTTATTTTATAAGTAAGGAGTATATTGTAACCGCGATTATAGATAATAGTCTTAAAGCTAGAATTATTATAGGATATTAGTATAATTAAAAGTTCAGCTAAATTATTATAGTAATACAAGCTTACTAAGAAAGGTAAGCGGTAAAGAATACTAGAGTTAGACTAAAGATTCCTTTATATAGGTAGGACTTATATAAGGATAGTCTATTATACTACTATAGTAGAGATAGATTTTTCTATCTCTATATTCTAACCATAGAGGTTAAATCTATCCTATAACTAGTTTATAATAAACGGTAATATTTTAGAATTACTTAAATAGTAGCGGAGCTTTATTTAGTCTGTTTTCTATATATAAGTTAGTAGATTTGTGATTATATAGCCTATTGCGTAGTGTGTTAGGAAAACGTAATTAATTATTTAAAGCTACCTAGGGAGTTATAGCTATTATAGCTAAAGCTAATGCTATTTTATATAATCTCACTTAATTTTATTATAGATATACTAGAAGTATTAGCTACTAACATAATATAGCAGATAGAAGGATATACTATATATAATTCATTATATCTAGTGAACTGCCTGTTTAGTAAGAGAACCCTTCTAATACTAGGATATATAATATATCTAGCGGAGATTTAGGTAGAATTACTCCTTTATGCCTTATATATCGCAGACTAGGGATTACTAAGATAAATTATTAGTAATAGGGACCTAAAGTTTATATCTAATATATAGAAAGAGATATTCAGGCATGTAGGAGTTAAACTCCTTATAGGCATAGCGTATTATCCATAGATAGATAGAATAGCTAAAAGAAAAAACCAGATAGTAATAATTATAATACATTATTATATAGTAATAGATCTAGATATAATATAGACCGTAATACTCCTGGCACTATAGTATTAATTAAATAACACTATAGCTATAAGCATAGGGTAGGCTCCTAATAAGTTACTATACAGGTTTTGTTCTCTAAGTATTATTAATCTTCTTTCCCTAAATAATATAATTAATATAGGAACTAGCGTAAATAATATAGCGGTGCTATAAAAGTTATACTAGCATAAGGCCTAACTAGTAATTACAATAGCAGCCGCCCTTGCTAAAATTCAGTATAATAACCGCTATAAACTAGTTAATATTAACGCAGGAGATATGGTTTATCTATAATTATATAAGGGATATAAATTACCTAGGAAACCTAAGAAGAAATAGTTACTATAAAAGGTAGGACTATATAAGGTGCTAGAAAAGGTAAACCTATTAGTATATTAATTAGAATTCCCCCTAAATTTATAAGTCTATCTAGTGGTTTCTACAGTGTAGATATAGAAGCTGGCATAAGGAAAGGACCTATTTAATAGGGAAGAACTGGCTCCGCCGCTAATTATATTTAATAATCTAGAGGAAGCAGACTATTAGGAGATTAAATAAATCTATAGTTATTAGGTTAAAATCTCTAAAAGGAATAAGACTATAAAAGTAGAATTCCTTATCTAATAGAAGGGATTTACCACTAAGGATAACTAATAGATAGCTAAAAGCAAGATACGGGTTAATATAGCTAAGATAATAGAAGAATACCTTAAAAAGAACCTAGTTAATTAGGAAAGAGAGTATATAAAGAGGGGCATAAATTTGCCTATAGAGCAATAATAGCAAAGGAATAGAGATATTTTATAAGTAGTTAGATTTAACTAGTTAGGGCAAAGCCGCGAGGCCTTTTCTTATATATATATTTCATTGCGCTAACTAGGGGAAGCTTACTACACTCTTACTTTATATTATTCTCTAATACCCTACCACTTTCGCGTAGTTAAATCTAATATAAGCATAGTTAAATTTACTTTAGCCCTATCTTATTCTTACTACACTCTTACTTTATATTATTCCCTAATACCCTACTAGTTTTATATAGTTAAATTTAATATAAGTATAGTTAAAATTACTTTAGCCTTATCTTATTTAATAGTATCTAGTCCTAAAGATAATATTATATATAATAAGGAGTTCTAAAGACTATAAAACCTAGAGCTAAACTAGCTATAGGAAATATAGGAGTGTAATAATTATAAGGAATATTAAGTAAAAGATAAAAACATTACACTAGAAGTTAAATATAAGCTATATAGGTAATATGCAAATCTATACTATAACCTATTAGCTATACTAGATTTTATACTATTTAATAATAAGGTTAGTATATAGGACTAAACACTCTATAAGCAAATATAGGTAGGATATTTATATATTTAAGTACTAGCTCTAATATAATAAAACTAATTATCAGGATAGCTTATAGTCGCTGATTTAGCATAATAGCAATCCACTACTAGTAAGGAAAGAGCTATATATAACTAGCAAATTAATAAGCTTTTAGCGGAACTAGGAACTATAACCTATTATAAGAAGGAGAAGTTCTCTAAACACTATTTAGATTAAATAGTATAATATAACTAGCTAGAAAAGTTTCTCTGCCTAATATAGCGAATTATATAACTATAGCGGTAGTAGTACCTAGATAAATTAAGGATAAGATAAGATAAATTAGATATACTATTACTATTAGCAGAAGGATGTAATAATAATACTAATAAAGTGGCTAAGGTTATATAGGATATAGTTAAGATTAAGGAATAAACTAGGGAGAATAATAATAATATAGTGAGTATTGCATTAGATGTGTTTATAGAAAGGCAGGAAAAGGATTAAGCTATATAAGATTTAATTAAAGAGAATTATATAAGAAAGGAAAGGAGAGATTTAGTAAAGGAGAAGAATAATAAATCTATTAATACACTAAGTAAAGAAGGTAGTAAGGTAGAGGATTCTAATCTAACTTAACTAAGAATAGAATCCCCTAAACTAGAATTAGAACCTAAGAGTAATAAAGACACTAATTTCGCGGAAATAGAGGGTAATAATAGCGGTTTAGAAAGTAAAAATAACAAGGAGGTTAATAAGATACTAGTGGAGTACCTTATTAGACTATTACAGGTCCACGCGCAAATTATAGAGCTTAATTTTAAGCTATTATTTCTTAGATTTAGAAAACCAGGATCACGGAGAAACACACATATGCTAATGCCTAATATTAGCGTAGCAGTGTATAAGAGAGTAATAGAAGAATTAAACGTAGTATATAAGGGAAGAAGCATAAAAGGAGTTAATTTTAGTAGATTTAGATATACTAAATTAGGCTATAAGAAAGAGGCCTAGGATATTAGGGATGTAATATAGGCCTACACGCATAAATTCGCCCTTAAAGGCACTAGAATAGTATTTAATAGGTTAGAAGTTAATTTAAAGGATATATATTTTATATTATAGTAAAACATAATTATCTAAATTTTCGCTATTTTTAAAGAATAAAAGGCTACTTTAATTATAAAGTAAGTAGCAGTAAGATAGGCAGGAAAGCCTATAAATTAGATTATAGTTAATCTAATAGAGTATAGAGTAATAAGAAGAGTAAAGAATTAGGTAAAAATAGTAGTGGCGGCTTTCTATAATAGTATAATAGTTAAACATAGGCAATAGTTAGCTATATATAATAGCACGTTATCTTTACCACTATAAGCTAATATATTAGCTCTCTATTTTACAGATAAGTATAGCGCGGTAAACGGCATAATTACGGGCGTATTAGTAAGCATTAGATAGGTAGATCTGCTCTGTATTAATATAGAAAAGGAGTTAGCTTAGTAATTATTAGAATCCTAGTGGGATAAAGAGAGAAGTAAATAATATAAGTAAAGCAAAATTAATAATTTAGTAGACTAAGTTAATAGAGTAGAAAATTATATTAATAGAATAGAAAGAGAAGTTAGTATAGTTAAAGATTAAATAGATATATTAAATAAAGCTATTAAAGAATTAGTAAAGAAGGTTTATAATCTAATAGAATTAATAGAAGAGGAATCTAGAAGCTTTAAGAGTAAGTTTAAATAAATATTAGATATATTAAAAGCCTAGAAAGAGAGGATCTTAAATTTTAAGTTAGGCGAAATATTAGTTAATATTAATAAGTAATTTAACGCTTTAAAATAGGATATAGTTAAGAAGAATAAATATAAGAAAAAGATTATAGAATTAGCGTCTACGGTAATAGGAATATTAAAAGAGATATAGAAATAGGAGGTAAAAATTAAGAATCTTACTAATAAGTAGAAAATATTTAAGGAGGATATAAAGAAAATAAGATTAGCTCTAGTAAGGCTAATTCTGGCGATAGGAACCCTAGAGAAACGGATTTAGGTAATATTAGCTTTAGTAACACTAGCTTTAGGCAAAACTAATAGATAATAAGGCAAATTACGTTAAGGAACACTAAAAACAGGCAATAAGCGACCCTATAGTGAAATAGGACCTCTAGTAACACTAAGTAAAAGGCATAAATTACTAGGAAAGTCTAGCCTAAATACGTAGGAAGCTTAGATAGATACTTAATAAATAACACTAAAAACACCTATATTATAGGAAGCAAGTAAGATATTACTAGCATTATTAGGATAGCGGATAAAAGGGGTATTAATCTTAGGGCAGATAGCATTACTAACCGTGTGTGTAACCGCTACTAGGGCAACTAAGCCACGAGTTAAGGAGGACGAATTTGCTAGATTACTAGATTAAATAAATGGATATGGAATATTAGGGCATAAATTTAGGGCATATAGATTAATAAGGGAATAGAGGAATTTAGTAATTACTAAAAGGAAATAATAAAATATAGTAGAGATAGAGTACTAATAATAGGATAGGAAGAATTTATTATTTAATATAATAAATTTAATTATAGGATTAAGGGATACATATTATAAGGAGAGTTATATAATATTAAGTGATGTTATAAAATGATAACCATGGATGTGATAATTAGCGCGCTAAACGTGTTTTTCTTTTATATAACTTTAATAACTATATGTTTTAATATTTACTTTAGATAGTAGCTGAATTTAGTTATAGTTTAACTATATATAACTAGGATAGTTATCTTTTTAGCGCGCCTGGCACTTATTATATAGCAGAATATGTGTAGTACATAGAGGCTGCTATATAAAAGCTAGATTTAATATCTTAGTTTAGGAATTTAACTTACTTTATATATATTACATTACCCCTAATAGTAGCTTTTACAAGTGAACTTAGCACGACTTATGACCTATTAAATCCGTTGGCCCCTCTGACGGAATCGACCTTCCATCGTGCAAAGCCAGCACGTAACAAGGTGCTAGTAACCTAGCACTAATATCGCGAGTATTGCTCTAATAGCAAAACCTAATGTATCTATCTCTACTCTTAATAGAGTAAGTGGGTTAAAGTGCACTAAAATTAGTGCTTCCTAGAATAACCTCTAGAGTTCTCTAAATATAGCTAGCTTATAGGGTTCTAGCTTAAAGGTTGCTGGTTATCCCCCCTTAAGTTAGTTTATTAATAGAATAACCACTTTACTATACTACTTAATAAAACGTTAATAAAATCCAGTGAACCTAAGGAATAATTAGATATCTAGGACGCTATAAGGTATTAGCTATATTATAATTACTTCTACCCTTAATAGTTCTATTATAATACCTTTCTTAGATATAATAAATCCTAAGAATTTAACCTCTATAACCGAAAATTAACACTTCTTTAGGTTAATAAAAAGCTTTATATTACAGAGTCTGCTTAGGACTTGTTTAACGTAGCCCGCGTAAGTAGCTACGTCGCTACTGTAGATTAGGATATTATCTAGGTAGATAATATAGATATTATCTATAATATCCTTAAGGACCTTATTAATATACTCCTAGAAAGTCGCTAGCGCGTTAACTAATCCGAATAGCATTATAAGATACTTAAAGTGCCTATATCTATAATAGAACGCTATCTTCTACTTATTACCTAAGTAAATACATAGCTAGTGGTACGTATCTATTAAGTTAAGTTTTATCTAGATAACCGCGCCCTTTAAGCGATTAAGGATTTTAGTAATTAGTAGTAAGGGGGACTTATTCTTAACGGTGATCTTATTTAGGCCCCTATAATCCATGTAAAGCCTTAATTTCCCTCCTTTCTTTAGAATAAATAAAATCAGGGCCCTAGCTAGGCTAACTAATCTTCTAATCTATCCCTTTTGCTACGTATCTATAAGATACTCCCTAAGCACCTCTAGCTCTTTCTTAGCTAAGTTATATATTAGTCCCTAAGGAGGTGTTTTCCCTTCTTCTAATTTAATTATATAAGTGTGGCCTCCTAGTTTAGGAAGTGTTCCTACTAAATCCTTATTAAATATATCTTTAAATTCTAAGTATTCCTTTAGAAGCTCTAGTTTATCTATATTATTACTTAGCCCTTGCTTAGTTATAGGTTACTTATTACTTAGACTGTCTAAGGATCTTAGGTTAGCTATAATGTGTTACTTATATAACTTATAGGTATGCTCTAAGACTATTACTACTTCCTTACTACTTATTTCCTAAATTAGCTTTAGTAAGTCTACTAGTAGGTTCTCTTCTAGTTCTTTTCCCTTCCTATTCTTTAGGCTATTTAAGATAACTTTTACTAAACCTAGTACTAGAGTAACTACTAACTATTTTAATACTCTATGCACTCTCCGCTTGCCCTAAGTGTATAAGAGGCGCTCCCTTATTACTAGGTATCTCTAAAACTTCTCTTTCTAATATATTACTATAGGTTTATATTCTCTAATCTAGTCTATGCCTAGTAGTAGCCCTTCTTTAGTATTAGTAATAAAGTAGCTAACTTAGTAGACCTTTATAAACCCTATGCTATCCTTTATTAATACTAATCTCCTTAGAATTCCCTAATATAGAACTATATCCCTACTTATGCTTTTAAGGTTTTAATCTGTTTTTTTAACTCTTTTCTAATCCTCCTTAGATAATAACTTTAGGTATATAGTTAAGGATTATACGCCTAAATCTATTAGTGCCTTTACCGCTACCTACTGGTGATCTTATTATAGAGATATATAGACTCTAACTCTTAGGTCCACTGATTTATCTATAATAAGCCCCCTATCCTAGGTTTATGCGGATAAAAGCGGTATCTTATTAGGATTAGATGCTTTGTTGCTACTATTATTATGCTTCTCTATAGTGTGTTTATTACTCTTATAAATAGAGTAGTCTAACAAATAGTAAGCTATTAAGATATGTCTAGGCTTCCTATATTTGTAACACATAATAGGTAATCTTCCTACTTGCCCTTTATTCTGTTGCTATAAGTTATCTATAGGTAAAGTTAATTACTATTACTTCTTCTTATTATCTTAACTCTTCTTATAACTCTATGTTAGTTTTATTACTACCTTTACTTTCTTACCTTAGCCCTATAACTAGCTCTAAGTAGTTAGAAACTCCTAGCTAAGTATCTGCTTCCTTATAGTATTATTAAGGCTATTAATAAATATATAGATTCTTAGTTATATTAGGATTGGTTTAGGTAGGTTAGATTTAACCTTAGTCTAATTCCTAATAAAGGCTTAAAATAATTAGCTATTACCCTACTAAAGATTTAGTAGTGACCTAGTTGCTTCTAAGTATCTAGCGTCCTTATCTATTATTCTAGTCTTTAGCTATATAATAAAGCTTACCTAATTATAGTCCTTATATTCTACGTAACTATCTATAGCTATGTAGCGTATCTATTATTGCTTTATATTATTAGTAAGGTATCTACTAGTGTAGGCTACCTTTATTATATTATTATAAAAGGTATATTAGTCTAATTTAAATAATATATTTAAGTCTACTAGGAAATTCTAGAGGTTTTTATAAGTATTCCCCTTATATAATAGTGTCTATAGCTATATCTTAATAATACTATATTAGTATATATTCGCTACTTACTTAGTGCCTATTAGTGGAGTAGGTATAGGAGTAGTTAGTCTAACCTAAGGAGGTGGATTTATAGGTCCCTACTAGGTTCTAACTAATAGTAGGTTTACCTAAAGCTTCCTAATTTTCGCTTCTATCTATAGAATTTCCTGTATTTTTTACACGTATTATAGCTTAGCTTATATAATATTATAACGCTATTACACCACCTCCTTAACGCTATTATTCTTAATTCTAGTATTATTATCTAGATTAGTCTTAGGTAGTGTCTAATATACTTAATTATTAGTGTCTATTATTTAAGTATCCGCTATGCTACTACTACCCTGCTTATCTATAGCATTACTACTAGGGGGTGTAGGTGTGTTTTGCGTAGATATTCTTTAGTGTGCTAATATTATAATCTAGCTAATAGTCTATTGCCCTAAAGGGATTAAGAGCTTAATTTATTATAACTTAAGGGTTAAAAGATAATAGAATAGAGTAATAGCTTAGATTTATAGTTATAGCTAGAAAGGTGCTACCTAGGGGCAGGTGTGTAAAGGTTTTAAGCTCTAACCTTCTATAAGAATATAGGCGGTCCTCGCTAAATACCTTGCCCTATGCTTATGTGACTATCTAGCTGCTAGCTGTCCCCTCCCTAACCTAGTGGGTCTGAGGTCCTGCTAGTGCTCTATTATGTGATAATCCTGTCTCTGTCCCTTACGCTCCTGACACTATTACTTTTTCTTATAGTCTTAACTTTTTTTATAACTTTATATTAGTTTTATTACTACCTTTACTTTCTTACCTTAGCCTTATAACTAGCTCTAAGTAATTAGAAACTCTTAGCTAAGTATTTACTTTCTTATAGTATTATTAAGGCTATTAATAAATATATAGATTCTTAGTTATATTAGAATTAGTTTAGGTAGGTTAGATTTAACCTTAGTCTAATTTCTAATAAAGGCTTAAAATAATTAGCTATTACCTTACTAAAGATTTAGTAATAACCTAGTTACTTCTAAGTACCTAGTATTTTTATCTATTATTCTAGTCTTTAGCTATATAATAAAGCTTACCTAATTATAGTCCTTATATTCTATATAACTATCTATAGCTATATAATATATTTATTATTACTTTATATTATTAGTAAGGTATTTACTAGTATAGGCTACTTTTATTATATTATTATAAAGGGTATATTAGTCTAATTTAAATAATATATTTAAGTTTACTAGGAAATTCTAAAGGTTTTTATAAGTATCTCCCTTATAAGATAGTATTTATAGCTATATCTTAATAATACTATATTAGTATATATTTACTACTTACTTAGTGCTTATTAGTAAAGTAAGTATAGAAGTAGTTAGTCTAACTAGAGAAAGTAGGTTTATAGGTTTTTATTAGGTTTTAATTAATAATAGGTTTACCTAAAGCTCTCTAATTTTTACTTCTATTTATAAAATTTCCTATATTTTCTATATATATTATAGCTTAGCTTATACTATATTATAATACTATTATACTACCTTCTTAATACTATTATTCTTAGCTTTAGTATTATTATCTAGATTAGTATTAGGTAGTATCTAATATACTTAATTATTAGTATTTATTATTTAAGTCTTTACTATATTACTACTACCTTACTTATTTATAGTATTACTACTAGGGGGTATAAGTATATTTTATATAGATATTCTCTTAGGTATTAATATTATAATCTAGCTAATAGTCTATTACCCTAAAGGGATTAAGAGCTTAATTTATTATAACTTAAGGGTTAAAAGATAATAAAATAGAGTAATAGCTTAGATTTATAGTTATAGCTAAATAAGTACTACCTAGGGGTAAGTATATAAAGGTTTTAAGCTCTAACCTTCTATAAGAATATAGGTAGTTCTTGCTAAATACCTTGCCCTATGCTTATATAACTATCTAGCTACTAGCTAACCCTCCCTAACCTAGTGGGTTTAAGGTCCTGCTAATACTCTATTATATGATAGTCCTGTCTCTGTCCCTCACGCTCCTGACATTAGTTATCCTACTATTTAACTACTAGGTTTTATTATTAATAGCAGAGCATTGTAGTACAATATAATACACAATACAATACATTAGAAATTTTACAATATAATACAATATATGTATTATTTGTATTGTTTTGTATTGTTTTTTCTTTTTTTTGATTTAAGGTTAAATTCCTTAATTATAAACTATAATAAGGTATATATAGTTAATATAATAGCTAATAATAGCTAATAATAGCTAATAATAGCTAATAATAGCTAATAATAGCTTATAATAGCTTATAATAGCTTATAATAGCTTATAATAGCTTATAATAGCTTATAATAGCTTATAATAGCTTATAATATTCTTAGTGTGAAGGTTTAATAAAAAAATAGAAAAAAAATTATATAAATAAGAATATTAGTAAGTATAAGGGATTTACTATAGAAAAGGCTATACTTTTTAGTTTTTTAGTATTTTAAGGTTTTTTAAAATATTAATAAAATAAAATAAGTTTCTCTTTTAAGTTTTTTAATAATAGTAATAATAATAGTAATAGTAAAAATTATATAAAATATAAGAAAACATTATAAATATTAAAAAAGTATATTAAGGGTAAACTAGACTAAACTAGGAAAAAACCCTTATAATAACCTACTTAAAGGTCTAAATCAGAATTAATATTATCTTTAAAGGAAGATTTATCTAACTTAGAATCTTCCTTTAAAGAAGATATAGACTCTTTAGAATCAGAGCTATAATAAGCGTAAAGCTCTGAATATTGCTTTGTAGTAATATTTCCCTCTTTTTCCTAATTCTTTAATAGAATTAATTCCTTAATAGTAGAATGCCTTAAGGAAGTTCTTCTTTTAGTAATAATATTTCCTCTAGTATTAAAAGTGCTTTCTATAGCACTAGAAGTAGTAGGAATAGATAGGTATTTTCTAGTAAGAATACTTAAAATAGGGAAAGACTTAGTATTATCTTCCTACTATTTAAATATATCTTCCTATAATAATATTAATATATTAATAAGATTATTAAATTAGGAAATTATACTTACCTTATCTTCTTAAATATCTAGCTTAGTATAAGTAGATATTTTATTTTTCTATTCTTTTAAATAGCCTTTTCTCTCTTATTAGGAAATAACCCTTTATAAAGGTTAGTTTTAGGCTTAGGCCTAGGATTTTTAAAAGTCCTAGGTTAACTAGGCCCTGCAAGATTAACTATAAATTAGGTATTCTCTTGTTAATCTTGCTTGCTAATATTACTATTAGCTTAGTTTTCTTTATAAAGGGTTAAAATCCTAATAATATTATATATTAGTAAGTTAAAACTATAAGTAAAAAAGGGTTATAATACTTATAAATTATAATCTTTTTTAAGGCTTTTTATTAACCTTTCTAAGGTTTTATCTCCTAACTTTAGCTTCTCTCTAATAATAAGAAGATTAAGCTAAGGATCTAATAACATAGCATATAGATAAGGCTTATATAAGAAGTAATTATTTTCTATATCTTTAGGAAAATAATTAGCTAGCTTATTTAAGCTAATATCTATAGATACTATAAAAGCATTGCCTTAGGGGCTATAAACCTCCTATAATTATAAATTAGTATATAAAAAAGAAAATATATAAAAGTAATATATATACCTAATAAAGATAGGCCTTTTAGTTCTCTTTTATATTATTAAGATATTTATATATTCTAATAATAAAAAGAGGGACTAAACCTAAGGTATTATTCTTCTAGGATTAAAATATAATTATAGGTTTATAAAAGACCTCTAATATACTGCTTAGCGTTGCTAAATTAGCCTATTCCTAGGTTGTTAGTATAGCATCCTTAAGTAAAGCTATATTAGATTCCTTATTTAAAAGGATAATAGCTTCTTTAAGATCTAAAGCAGTATGTATTATCTTATAAGTTAAGTTCTATCTAGTTTCATTGGCTATAGATGTAATATAATTAGTATTATATATAATATGTTATATAATATAATAAGAATAACTTACTAAGAGGAATTTTCATAATATTACAATTCTTAGCAATATAGCCTTCTTTTTTAGCCTTTTGTAAAGATTTTAACTAAGTCTTATATAATCCTTGGTTATTCTAATAATAATAGCTACTCTTTTAACTTTGCTAAGTATTCCTATAGAAATATTAGTAATTATAATTATAATAATAACTAGAATAAATTACTTACTATTTGCCAAGGACTTAAATTCTTAATAGTCCTCTCTCTCTTTAATTAAAGAGATATCTTTAGTAGAATAATGTAAAAATTCGGAATTTTTAAAAGCTTCTAAATCCTCTTTAGAAGACGTTAATTTAATAAAATTCATAATAATATCCTTTGCTATAATATTAAAAACATAGGTAACACATTAAATATCATAAGGCTCCTTTATAATAATACTTTTATAGTTCTTATTAATATAAGAAGATAAAAAGGTATTATTATTTAAGCCATTATCTCTAGTAAAACTAGTATTAAATAATATTAGTAAGGACTTTTATAATATATTTAAAGAATTAAAGATAATAACTTACCTAGTTACCTAGTTATCTATAAAAATAATAGAATAATAGAATTTACTTACCTAAAAGCTTATATTTAAGTTGAAAGTTTGGGTCTAGCTAATAAGCTATTATTCCCAAATAGGACTTAGAATTAGCTTAAGTCTAGATATCTAACTGAATAGATATAGAACCTTGATTTTGAAGGTTATATTGGATTTTTTGGATAATTTGCTACTTAGAAATATTATATATAGTATGCACTCTATGTATAATAGTTCTATAATTTAGTAAAGAAGCTAAATTATTATTCCTAAATCTAAGTTAGCTTATAAGTTATATAATATAGTATAAAAGAAAGAATAAATTACTTACCTAGAATAATAATTTAGTAATTCTTTAAAAGAATTACTATTAACAATAGTAAAAGTAATGTTATTTTCTAGTATAAATCTTATAACTAGATTAATTGCCTTTTCTAATAAAAATTCTTCTAAGGAAATTGTAGAATTTTAAGGCCTTTTAGTAGGAAAAAAGGATATTAAAGATAATTAGCCTAGGGATTGTAGATGAATTTCTGGCACTAAAGATTATTATTAGTAATTAGTATAACTATTATATAAGATAGATAACTTACTTATAACCTTAGTAAGTTGTTTTTCTTCTATAATAGAAGTAGTAATATCCTTATACTTTAGCTTATAATAGGAAATTCTATTAGAAGCTTAGAATCTCTTAGCCTTACTTTTAAAGGTAAAAGTATAATTAGGCTATAAACAAAAGCATATAACTACCCTTTCTTTATTTAAATTAATTTTAGATAACTAAAAATTAAATAAATTATAGGTAAATATATATGATTTTAGAGAGAATTCGTAATTAGCTTGATTTTCTAGGTCTTTTTTATATAGACCTAGAAGCCTACTAGGCTAGCTAGGCCTAGTAGATAGAGAGGATTTATTAGAAGGATAATAAGAGGAATCTATAATAAATTAAGGTTATTTTTGGTTATTTTTGGTGAATTTTAGTGAATTTTAGTGAATTTTAGTGAATTTTTAGTGAATTTTGCTAATTTTGCTTTTTTTTTCTTGTTTTTCTTGTTTTTCTTGTTTTTCTTGTTTTTCTTGTTTTTCTTGTTTTTCTTGTTTTTCTTGTTTTTCTTGTTTTTCTTGTTTTTCTTGTTTTTCTTGTTTTTCTTGTTTTTCTTGTTTTTCTTGTTTTTCTCTTTTTTTCCTATTTTATGATTTTCTATGATTTTTCTATGATTTTTTAGGGGTTTTTTTAGGGATTTTAGGGATTTTAGGGTTTTTTTCTAGCTTAAAGGATAAATAAAACTTAATAAAACTAATAAGAAAGAGATAAAAGTAAGGATAATAGTTTAGCTTTTCCTAAGTAATTATAGATTTTCTATAATTTTTTATAATTTTCTAAAGAAAAAGAAAAAGAAAAGAAAAGAAAAGAAAAGAGAAGTAGGGTAATAGTGTAGTAAAAAAAATTTCACTCTACTTTAATAACTAATCTATTTAATTCGCTCTAATGTGCTTATATAATACAACGCCCTACCCTTGACCCACTTTTAGACCCACTTTTAGACCCACTTTTTATTTAGATTATGTAATATAAGATAAGACTATTATATATAGAAATATATATAATATTCTTTTTTTTAATATTTTTTTCTATTTAAAATTCTAATTTTAATTCTAAAAAAATAAATTTTATTTTATTAAAAATTAATTTAATTAGTTATAAAGCTTTTCTTAGAAATTATATTATTATTATATAATCTTAATTAGTATAATTCTTATCTTATCTTTCTTATAATTAAACTTAGGTTTTTATTAAATTAAAGTTATTTTTTAATAAATACTTATCTTTATAAGTAATTATATAAAATTCTAAATAATATATATATAGCTTAAACTTTTATATAGATTATTATTATATATATATATAAATTACTAAAAAGTATAATTATTAAATTTAAATATTTAGTCTTAATTAATATAACTTTTTAAAAAGTTTTTATTAGTTTATTTACTTATTTTTTAGGTAAAAACTCTTTAAAAGTTAAAATAATTCTTTTTAATTATAAAAAAAAACCTTAATAACTAAGTAATCTTTTATTAAATAAATTAAAATTTTCTTTTTTTTTAAAAAGTTACTATATATAATAATCTTTTTTTAAGAATTTATATTATATTAATTAGTAAATATTAATAATTTCTTTAGGGTAAATATTATACTTTAAGCTAGAAAAGTATATAAAAAATACTATTAATTCTAAAAATATATATATAAAGATAATATAACCTTCTAAATATAAATAAAAATTTAGTTTATTAAGTATAGCTAAAAATAGCTATATTAAGTTACTATATACCTAATATTAGCTAATTATTTAAAATAAGCTAAAACTTTATAAATATAAAAGAAAATAAATAAATTATATAAAAATATAAGGATTTAATAATTAAATTATTAAGAAAACCTAGTATATTTTAGATATATATACTACCCTATTCCTTTTATAATATATTGTATTGTATTGTATTGTATTGTATTGTATTGTATTGTATTGTATTATATTGTATTGTATTGTATTGTATTGTATTATATTATATTGTATTGTATTGTATTGTATTGTATTGTATTGTATTGTATTATATTATATTGTATTGTATTGTATTATATTATATGTTTTATTTAATTTAAACTTTTAATAAATCTTATAAAATAGATATAAAAGTAAAAGAACTTCTTATATATAGTAAAAAAATAATATTATAAGTTCAATATAAAAAAGCTCCACTAATATATTACCTAACTAAGATTAGCTTATTATTCTAAATTAGCTAAAACTTAATAGGTTTTTAATTCATTAAATAAATTATATATAAAAACAGGAATATTACAATTAGATTCTATATAAATTCTAGTATCTAATATATCTATATAATACCCCACTTTTATTTTCCCCTAACAATACATTGTATTGTATTGTATTAAAAATACAGTACAATACACAATACAATACATAGGGTAATACAATACAATACAATACATCGAAGGGCTAGAAATACAATATAATACAATACTACAAAGCTCTGATTAATAGTAATAGGATTATTAACACTAATAATAGGCTTAAAGCTTTTTAGAAGATAATTTTCCTAAGTAATCTATTAAGTCTTAAAACCTTTATTAAAATAGCCAGATTCCTTTATAATAGAATTCCATAGTTTAATATACAAATCTAACTATTATAAACGTAAAAAACAGCGCTATTAAAGGAATTCTATAAAAAGGATAAGAAAATTACTAGTATCTTAAAACTAGTATAAAAAAGAAAGATATAGTAAAAGACATTTTTACAAACTAAGTAAGAGAAAAAGGCTTTTAAAGACATTAAAGTATTCTTAAGTAAAAAATAGACCCTATAGTATTATAATTTATAAAAGCTACTTTTCCTTAAAATTAATGCCTATAAGGAAGGATTTAGGTTATATGCTTTTTAATTATAAGAAAAATAGGATAGTTAAAGTATCCCTAGAAGGGACATTAAAAATAACTAAATATAGCTAATTTTATTTCTTTCTAAGGTAATATTAAGTGTTAAGAAGTAGTATAGTTTAACTAAGGTAAAAGTAGCTATAATTATATAAAGTATTAGAAAGCTTTAGAAAATAGTCTAATCTAATAATATAATAGTTAATATATTAACTAACTATTCCCTAGTAAAAGGGATTATTAAGTATACCTTATTATTAATAATAGATTTAGATAAGGCTAATCTAAAACTAGTAAAAGTTACGAATTATTTATTATAATTTAACCTTAAGGTAACTATTGAAATGTAGGGAGCTGATGCTAGCTGGCAATAGCTGTATAAGTGCAAGCTCTACGGTCTAGGACTAATAGAGCCACAACGTTAATTCTTATTAACACAACGCAATAGAAGTGGTAGTAGTTATTAACTAATAGAATTTAATTTAGATTACTTTGTAGTAACTAATAGAGTAATAGAATTGATTTTTAGTTGGTTTATTTAGGCAATGTGGCTGTTAGTTAAGAGGCCTAGCTAACTAGCTAGATTAAAAAGATCTTCTTCCTCTTATAGACTTACGAACTATATTAGCGGGCCTAGGCCACTAGCGGGGTCTTATAAGACACTTTTTATTTTCCGTAAAATTCATTTGTATATAAAATCTAAAAAATTAACTCACTACTATACATACTAGTAACCTATATACACTAAATTTTAGTCTAAAAAATATTACTATATAAAAAGAAAGCCCTATCTTCTAGTAATAATTTGCTATATATAAGACTTTTATATAACCTCTAGTTAAAAAGAAAATCGCTATTAAAGATAGCTATAGGGTAAGCTACTTACATCACCACTATAGGGTAGTCTACTTATATTACCCTAGCTTACCTAATTACTTATAGTTAGGGTTATAGGCACACTTGTGCTTATAACACTAATTAATATTAGTTATCTATATAGTTAGTCATAGCTATTAATAGCTATAATATAGTTATTTATAACTACCTTTGTAACCATTAATAGCTACAGTGTAGCTATTAAGCTTATAGTGTAAGCTTAGTAATATAAAGGTTCTTTAACTAGAAAGGGCTAAAAATAAGTCTTATTTTTAACACCCCCTTTATAAAAGACTTATATATAAGTAAATAAAAGCATATAAGATTATAATAGGGTAAGTAATAACTTTTAGGTAAAAATAGTAAAGAAAAAGGGAAAAAATAGGAAAAGATAAAAAGCCCCCTTTTTAAATCCTAGCTATAGTTATATATAGCTTCCCTTTTTAAATGTTATTTTTAGTTCCCTATTAAAGAGTTTTAGTTGTTAGTTTTGGAAGTTATTAAGCCCTAGAAGCTTAATAAAAGCCTAATAAAGAGGTCTTATAAGAGGTTTTATAAGACTATCTACAGGCATTAACTTAGTATCTAGATATTTAATCTTAGCTAAACTAGCTAAAACCTATTACCTAATATAGTTAAACTTTAATAGGGTATATTTAGTATAACTATATAAGGCAGGGTTATAAGTAGTAGTTATAGCACCTTAATTATCATAAAATATCTAGATAGGAGGGGAAATAAGGGTTTTTAGCTCCTTAAATAAACCCTAGAGCTATTATAGCTCCTAGAAGGTCTTGTAGATAGCGTTAGATTTAGCTTCTAATGTTAATAAAGCTATTGTACTAGATTTCTTTAACTTCTAGCTAATAGGTCCGCTAGCTAGCTTAAATAGATAAGTATAGGTTAATTTTAAGGTTTTTTTATCCCCTGTAAAATCACTATTATAATAACCTATTAGGCTTTTACTAGCTATACCTTTAGGGTTACCCCTATAGATAATAGCAAGGAATCTAGTCCTAGATAGGTACCTTAGTAGATTTTTAGCTATATTTAGGTGCTTTATATAGGGACTAGCTTATATAGTTAATAGCCACTGAACTATAAAGGCTATATTGGGCCTTATAAGTAATATTAGGTATATTATAGTCCCTATAATACACTAATAAAGCTTAATATTGCTAGCTATTAAAAGCTTAGTTGTTTATGTAGCTAAAATGCCTAGCTAAAGAGGTATACTAATAGGCTTACTATCTAGCATATTAAATTGGTTTAAAGCTTCTAATATATACTAAGATTAATAGATTTTTAGTATTCTATTAGGCCTATCTTGAATAATTTAAACCCCTAAGAAAAATCTAGCAAGCCCCCTATTTTCTATTAGATAGACTTTATAAAGTTCTTTCTTAAGTCTTTAGATATAATATAAATCTAGTCTAATTAGAAGATAATTATCTATATAAGTAATAATAAAGGTTTTAGTAAAAGGATTAAAGAATATTACTAGGTCTAATATTAGAGGGTTAAACCCTAGGGATTTAAGCACTACTATTAATACTTATTACTACTCCCTTAAGCTCTATTTTAGGCTATATAAAGATTTCTATAATAAAATTACTTAATCTTTAGAAGGTTTCTAGCTAAAACTTCTAGCTAATTTAGCTAGGTTAG
Source organism: Epichloe bromicola (assembly GCA_023658445.1). Classification (NCBI taxonomy): domain Eukaryota; kingdom Fungi; phylum Ascomycota; class Sordariomycetes; order Hypocreales; family Clavicipitaceae; genus Epichloe; species Epichloe bromicola. The sequence continues at coordinate 5,102,102 of CP098266.1, read as the reverse complement.
GATTTGCTTTAAGGAATTTAATAAATCCGTCTGGAATAACTATATAAATCTATTATTATAGCTTACTATTAAGAAAAGCTCCTATAAAATTAATCTATTTAATTTCCTAGTTATTCTAAGCCGCTAGGGCTAGTAAAATCCTCTAGCTAGGGGAATACTTATAGTAGCAAAGGTCTCTAGATAGTTAAGACCTTTAATTTACATAAATCCCTTAGTAATAAGTTAAGCCTTATATTTTAAAGGATTATTTTCTTTATTCTTTTTAAGCTTATAAATAAGCCTATTTTTTAGTACTTTTTAGCCCTTAGGGATTTTATCTTTCCTTATAAATTTAAAAGTACTAGCCTTTAGAAGCTATTTAAATTCTTTAAAGGTAGCTTCTATCTATTTATCCTTTTTAGGACTAGATATAGCTTACTTCTAGATCTTAGGTTTAGGGCTATTAGGGTTCTTTTCCTTTAGCTTTTCCTATACCTTAAAGTAGATTTCTTTTATAAAATCTAGAGAAGAAAGGGAACTAATATTAATATCTATAGGGTTAATATTAGGGTTAAAGTTAGTAATTCTATTAGAAATCAGGTCCGGAGTTAAACCTAATTTCCTAGTTAAGATATAGGCTACGCCCTCTCTAGGGCTTCTGGAATTAGACCTTTAGGGGGTTAATTAGGTCCTATAGGTAGTTTTTCTTAACCTATAGGGTCCCCTATGTTATCTATAGGGTAATCCTTTAAACCATAATCTAGATCTTATTAATTATCTAGATTTTCCCCCTCTAAAGGGTTATTCCCTATAGAAATCCTAGGTAAGCCTTTAGAAACAGGGCCTATAGGTTCTATAATCTTAATAAAACTAGTTTTTATAACTAGTCTTTTAGAAGGGATATATACTAGGTAGGTATTTAAACCTAGTGTAGTAAGGGGTCTTCTAGGGATAGTTCTAGCTGCTAACTTTTAGGCTTTTAGTTGTTTTTTAAGGGGAATTAGAATCTTATAGTAAGATCCTATCTAGCTCCCTAGATAGCAGTTATTTAGGGCTTTAATTCTTAGTGGTATTAGTAGTTATATTAATAAGGTTAATAACTACAGGTAATATAAAACACTATAAAAATAATAGTAATTTTGCCTACTAAATAGTAGCCCTTAATTAATCTAGAATAGTTTAAATAGAACGCTTTGCTAATCCATTTTGCTTATAGATATAGGGACTAGAAGTTATAAATTTAATCCCTTTAGAATTTAACTAATCTTAATAACTAGAATTGATTTCTTAGCCCCTATTAAAGTGAAGGTGCCTAGGATATTAACCTAGTTAATTTTTAAGCCCTCTAAAGAAGCCTTTAATAGCCCTATAAACAGTTAGGCCTTCCTTATTAGGTAATAAGAACACCCACTTATATCTAGTTTTTTGATTAACTAGAAATAAGCAAATTAACTATTTATTATATAGCGTAGGACTAATTTTTAGTGTATTCCCCTTTATTTAATCTAGAGCTCTAGGGGGGTTAGGGATAGCTAATTTCCTAGGTTTTCTCACTGCTTTAGATTAGTTATAAGCTATATATTTAAAGTCCTTATCCTTAATTTTAGAAAAATTAGGGATTCCTTTAGTAATTAAGCTAGTTTTCTTTAGTAAAGGAAGCCCTAGGTGCCCTAGTTATATATGCTATATACTAGCTAGTTCTAATAACTATTAATATTAAAGATCTTTAGGGTCTAAATTAGGATCTAGACTAGGGCCTTCTTTACTAGTCCCTTGCTAGGCCCCTTAAGAACTATAGGCCTCTTAGAGAGGTATTAGGGACTCTTTTCTATTACTAGGGCCCTCTAATACCCCTAAATTTATTTTCTTAGATTTATAAGGGACCTAACCTAGGGCTATAGGCAAAGAAGAAGGGACTAATGTCTCTAAATTATCCTATATAATCTCTTTAATATTAATATTATTTTTGTTAATTTTATCTAAATTAGAAGCCTAATCTAGCTTTTTAGAGGGAATTTAAACCTCTATAGGGTAACTATAACCCTTAAAGCTAGTATAGATAAAAGGTTAGATATAATAAGAATTACAAGGCCCTTTATGTAAATTTAGTGTAGCTTAGTTTTTAATATAAAAGAAAAAACCATGTTTTTCTATATCTAAGGTTGTAATATAAGACCTATCTTTAAGATAAAGATAGTTCTTTATAAGGCAACTACTAGATATATAATGCGTAAGACCGCTAACTATATTAACATTAAGCTAAGGAAAATATAGCGTATCTTTAAGCACTAAGGTCCTATATTTAGTTAGATTTTTCTAATATAGGACCTTAAAAATAGCACTACTGTAGCCCTTAGCGTAAATAGGACCACTACTAGTTATAATAGGGTTAGATTCCCCCTTTTTATAAGGGGTATAATCTCTAAAGACCTCCCTAGAATTAACTATATATATAGTTAAACCTATATTATATAATAGGGCCTTTTTTATGTCTTTACTATAATAATTAAAACTATTTAAGGTCTTAATTTCTTGTTTTTTATTATCTAATTTACTAGAGCTAGATTTAGAGCTACTATTGCTAAAGCTCTTATAACTAGTCTTATAAAGACTAGGTTTCTTATATAGTTTAAGAGCACTATTAGAAAGGTTGTAATTTCCTAGTATAAAAGACCCCTCTATAGAGTCTTTATTATCCTTTTTATCTAATTTAGAACCCTTTTGCTTCTTTTTCTTTTTCTTAGAATTAGAATTAGAAGAGCTCTTATTTTCTTTAGAGTTTTATTTCTTTTTCTTCTAACCTTTAGGGGCTTTTTCTTTCTCTTTAGCACCCTTTTCTTAGACTTTAGCTCTATAATTTAGAGCTTTAGATACTATAGATAATTTATCCCTCTATTCTACTATAAGGTTAGCTATTAAAAATTAAAGGTTTAGGGCTTCTATAGGTACCTCTATAGCCCTATTTGTACACATGCTAAATTATTGCCTCTTAGCGTACTAAGGGAAGGTTAATTTAAGGGATTAAAGATATTAATTAACCTAATTAATAGGATTAATTAGTACCTTAGAAATCGATAATCTAGCTAGTAGATTATTAAAGACTGTATTAAAGGACTCTAAAGATCCCTTATAATTCTAAAAATTTAGGTTATAAAATTCTAAATATAGAGACCCTCTTTAGATTTTAACGCTATGTAAATACTGCCTTATAAGTAGATTATAGGCTTCTTTAGGTAATTTTTGCTAAATTATAGCGGCCTATGGACCTTCTATATAACTATCCCTTAGTAATATTAGGATAATAGCTTAGTTAGGGTCCCCTAGCGCCCTAGAACTCTCTGGTTTATCTAGAAAATCAGGCATGCCTAAAGCTCTAAATTGGATAGCTAGGGCTTATTTCTATTATTTAAAATTTTTAGCTCCTTTAAGCCTAGTAGTCTCTAGAAAGCTATAAACCCTCTTATTAAATTCCTTAATAATTAAATTATTAAAGGTAGCTTATACAGAGCTAGATTTAACTTGTTATGTTTGTTCTAGACTCTAACTAGCAGGTTTAGCCTATTCCACACCCTCCATATAACTATTTACAGTAATAGATAGGCTTTCTAGCTTCTCTAATAGCTTGTTAATAGTTACTTGTTGCTTAATAGCCTGCTTTTTTAGCTAGTTATTTAGAACCTCTTGCGCACTAGGGGGCAATTATGCCCCCTTTCCCTTCGATTCAGTATCTATCTTCCTATTTTATAGAAGGGAAGTCTTCTATTCATGCTAAAATTCCTTTTTTATAGAAGAGAAAATAACTTCTATTCCACTGATTTTCCTTTTTTATAGAAGGGAAAGCTTCTATTCTCTCTGAATTTCCTTTTTATAGAAGGGAAAACTTCTATAATCGCAGGTCCTTCCTTTTTTATAGAAGGGAAGTCTTCTATAACTAAATATAAAAGTGGTATAAAAAGAATCTATAGTAATAAACAACTAGGCTTATAACCTATTAAAATGTAGGGAGCTAATGCTAGCTAGCAATAGCTATATAAGTGCAAGCTCTATAGTCTAGGACTAATAGAGCCATAACGTTGATTCTTATTAACGCAACGCAACGGAAGTGGTAGCAGTTATTAACTAATAGAATTCGATTTAGATTACTTTATAGTAACTAATAGAGCAATAGAATTGATTTTTAGTTGGTTTATTTAGGCAATACAGCTATTAGTTAAGAGGCCTAGCTAACTAGCTAGATTAAAAAGATCTTCTTCCTCTTATAGACCTACTAACCATATTAGCAAGCCTAGGCCACTAGCGAGGTCTTATAAGCTACTTTTTATTTTCCGTAAAATTCATTTATATGTAAAATCTAAAAAATTAACTTACCACTATATATACTAGCAACCTATATACACTAAATTTTAGTCTAAAAAATATTACTATATAAAAAGAAAGCCTTATCTTCTAGCAATAATTTGCTATACATAAGACTTTTATACAACCTCTAGTTAAAGAGAAAATCACTATTAAAGATAGCTATAGGGTAAGCTACTTATATTACCACTATAGGGTAGTCTGCTTATGTCACCCTAGCTTACCTAATTACTTATAGTTAGGGTTGTGGGCATACTTGTGCCTACAACACTAATTGACATTAGTTATTCACACGGTTGGTCGCAGCTGTTAACAGCTGCAACGTGGTCATTTGTAACCACCTTCGCAACCGTTGACAGCTGCAGTGCAGCTGTCAAGCTTGTAGTGCAAGCTTAGTAATATAAAGGTTCTTTGACTAGAAAGGGCTAAAAATAGGTCTTATTTTTAACATATATACTACTAGCTATATATTTACTTAGGTAATAAGTGGAAAATAGCGTTCTATTATAAATATAGGCACTTTAAGTATCTTATAATACTATTTAGATTAGTTAATATACTAGTAACTTTCTAGGAGTATATTAACAAAGTCCTTAAGGATATTATAAATAATATTTACATTATCTACCTAGATAATATCCTAATCTATAGTAGTGACATAGCTACTTACATAGGCTATGTTAAATAAGTCCTAAGTAGACTTTATAATATAAAGCTTTTTATAAACCTTAAGAAGTGTTAATTTTTAGTTAGAGAGGTTAAATTCTTAGGATTTATTATATCTAAGAAAGGTATTATAATAAAACTATTATAAGTAAAAGTAATTATAATATAGCTAATACCTTATAGCGTCCTAGATATCTAATTATTTCTTAGGTTTACTAGATTTTATTAATATTTTATTAAGTAGTATAGTAAAGTAGTTATTCTATTAATAAACTAACTTAAAGGGGGATAATTAGTAACCTTAAAGCTAGAACCCTATAAGCTAGTTATATTTAGAGAACTCTAGAAGTTATTTTAGAAAGCACTAATTTTAGTGTACTTTAACTTACTTACTTTATTAAAAGTAAACATAAATATATTAGGTTTTACTACTAGAGTAATACTTATAATATTAGTACTAGGTTAAGAGTACCTAGTTATATATATATTAAGGAAGTTAACTAATGCTAAGTTACACTACCTTATACTAAATACTAAATTATTAGTAATCTAAGAGGCTTTTAGGGTATAGAGGTATTACCTAGTATACTTAACTTACCTTATTATAATAGTAATAGACTACTTAAACTATAAGTACCTAGCTATAAAGCTAAGGCTAATTAGTAAGTAAGTAACTATACTTAATAAGCTTTACTTATTTAACTTTAGGATTAAATATAGGGCTAGTAAGTTAAACCTTACTAATCTATTATTAAGGAGGGTAGATTATATAAGTAAGGATAGGAAAGCAAAGGTAGTGACTTTATAGCTACTAAACTTCTTATCTAAGTTTATAAATACTAATTAATAGGAACTTTATAGTAGTAATAGGAATACTATAGGTTTTATAATATTATTATTTAATATAGTAGATAGTTAGTTATAAAGACCCTATAATAGTAATAGGAATATCTAGGGTTTTAAGAAAACATAACTTAGCTATATTTTTAAGGAAGCTATAAGACTAGATATTACTAAAAAAGGTATATTAGCTAGTATAGTTACTAGTAAGTAATAAGGGCGCCCCTTAGAAATACTACTTAACTATAGTGTACTTATAAGACTAGAAGTGTCTTATAAGCTAGCTACTTATAGAGATATTATAGTAAGGATCTAAGCTATTTAGAGAACCTTTACTAAGTTTAACTCTAATACTTAGGATAATAGCTTAGAATTAGATATTTTAATTTAAGTATTATTATTAAGTATATAGTAAAATAATAAGTTTACTATATATTAGAGAAAGCTACTTAAGAGTAGTAACTTAGAAGTATTATAAATATAGTTAATTAGACTCTCTAAGCTATTAATATTTAAAAGTTAAGTTTATATTCCCTAGGGTAAAAGAAAAGAGATTTTACTATTAATATATAATAACCTTATTACTAGGTATTAAGAAGTTAGTAGGATATTTTATTAAATTATAAGTTAGTACTACTAGCTAATAATAAAGAAAGATATAAAGGTATATATTAGTATTTATATAAGCTATTAAATTTTAAAACTAAGGCACTATAAGCTATATAGTAAGTTAGCTACTTTACTAGAGCTAGATTACCCCTTTTAAAAACTATTAATAAACTCTATTACTAGATTACTACTAGTTAAAGATACTAACTAGACTTATAATATAATCTTAGTAATAATAAACTATTTTATAAAGTATTTATATCCCTATTTTAATATAACTAATAAGTAATAGGTTAGTAATAGTATTCCTAGAATATATCTTTAGGGATTATAAAGCCTTAGAAGGTATTATAATAGACTAAGGTTCTATATTTATAAGTGAATTTTAGATAACCTTTTACTATCTTATTATAACTAAGTAGCTACTAAGCACTGCTTTTTACCTGTAAATAAATAGGTAAATAGAGTAATTAAACTAGGTCCTAGAATATTATTTAAGAGCTTTCTCCTACGCTAAATAAACTAACTAGGCTAATAACCTATTAATAGTATAATTTATATATAATACTAGTAACCACATAACTTATAGCTATATACTAGTAGAGGTATTATAAGGATATAACCCTAGGGGTTTATAGTAAGTAATTATATTCTACTATTTATAAAGAATATTAATCTAAGATAGCTAAGTAAGAAGTTAACTATGAAGTACTTAGGCCCTTATAAGATTATAAAGGTAGTTAGGAGTTATAGACTAGCTTACTAGCTAGAATTACCTACTAGAATATAGTTATATAATATATTTAATATTATAAGCCTTAAACCTTTTAAAGAGGACTTAAATATTATAGTAAATACTTCTTTACTATAAGATAATATTAAGGATAATAAGTAAGAGTTTAAGGTAAAAAGAATTATCTTATATTATTATAATAGTAAGCGTTATAAGTACTTAGTTAAATAGAAAAGCTATAATAGCTTAGAGAATTTATAGGTATTAAAGAGGGATTTTATTATAAAGGATATTATCTATAACTATAAGTAGTAATTAGGTAGCTAGGTTATAGTAGTAAAACTACCCTTAGTAAATAATATAAGGCAATACCCTATAAATATAGTAAATAATATAGGGTAATATTCTAAAAAGACATAATTATATTACTCTTATAACTATAATATAGCTACTTAGTAATAATTACTTAAGAAGCATTTTCTTATACCTACCCTTACCTTAATTTTCCTAAGAGGCTATAGTAATAATAAGTATAGAAGCCTTTAGAGGCGCTAGGGCCTTATTATTAAAAGAGTTACCTTTCTTATATATAAAGATATAAAGCTCTCTAGGTAACTTAGAGAGACTAATATAAGTAGGAAGCCTAGAGGTATAAGGAGTAAACTACTAGTAACTTAATAAAGAAGTGCTTATAGATATTTAAAAGACTTACTATTAGGATATTCTTATATATATAGTAAAAGTAGTTTATAATATTAATTTAGACCTTAAGGTTAGTAGTATTAGCTAGCTATAATATAGTAGTGTGCTTATTATACTTAGCTTCCTAAGGTACTTTAGTAGCTACCTAAGTATAATAAATATACCTATACTTATTAGTGTTTTTAGTTTTTAGAGGGGTATTATATAATTTTTACTTTATATAAATAAGAGACTATTAGTATATTAGTAGTAATTAAGTTAAGAGAACTAGGGATATACTTACTTTATTAAGGTAGTAGTAGTCTCCCTTAGGTATAGCTTTATTAGGAGCGTTAGGGATAGAGATAGGACTATTATATAATAGAGCATTAGTAAGACCTTAGACCCACTAGGTTAGGGAGGGTTAGCTAGTAGCTAGATAGTTATATAAGCGTAGGGTAAGGTATTTAGTAAGAACTACCTATATTCTTATAGAAGGTTAGAGCTTAAAACCTTTATATACTTACCCCTAGGTAGTACCTATCTAGCTATAACTATAAATCTAAGCTATTACTCTATTTTATTATTTTTTAACCCTTAAGTTATAATAAATTAAGCTCTTAATCCCTTTAGGGTAATAGACTATTAGCTAGATTATAATATTAGTATCCTAGAGAATATCTATATAAAATATACCTATAACCCCTAGTAGTAATACTATAGATAAGTAAGGTAGTAGTAATATAGTAAATACTTAAATAATAGATACTAATAATTAAGTATATTAGACACTACCTAATACTAATCTAGATAATAATACTAGAGTTAAGAATAATAATATAAAGAAGGTAGTATAATAGTATTATAATATAGTATAAGCTAAGCTATAATATATATAGAAAATATAGGAAATTCTATAAATAAAAGTAAAAATTAGGAAGCTTTAGGTAAACTTACTATTAGTTAGAACCTAATAAGGACTTATAAACCTACTTTCTCTAGTTAAATAAACTACTCTTATATTTACTTTACTAATAGGCACTAAGTAAGTAGTAAATATATACTAATATAGTATTATTAAAATATAGCTATAAATACTATCTTATAAGGGAAATACTTATAAAAACCTCTAGAATTTCCTAGTAAACTTAAATATATTATTTAAATTAGACTAATATACCTTTTATAATAATATAATAAACATAGCCTATACTAGTAAATACCTTACTAATAATATAAAGTAATAATAAATATATTATATAGCTATAGATAGTTATATAGAATATAAGGACTATAATTAGGTAAGCTTTATTATATAGCTAAAGACTAAAATAATAAATAAGAATACTAGGTACTTTAAAGTAACTAGGTTATTACTAAATCTTTAGTAAGGTAATAGCTAATTATTTTAAGCCTTTATTAGAAATTAGACTAAGGTTAAATCTAACTTACCTAAACTAATTCTAATATAACTAAGAATCTATATATTTATTAATAGCCTTAATAATACTATAAGGAAGTAAATACTTAGCTAAGAGTTTTTAATTACTTAAAGCTAGTTATAAAGCTAAGGTAAGAAAGTAAAGGTAGTAATAAAACTAATATAAAGTTATAAAAAGAGTTAAGACTATAAGAAAAAGTAATAATACTTAACTTTACCTATAGATAACTTATAGTAATAGAATAAAGGGTAAGTAGGAAAGTTACTTATTATATATTATAAATATAAGAAGCCTAGATATATCTTAATAGCTTACTATTTATTAGATTACTTTATTTATAAGAGTAGTAAATATACTATAAAGAAGTTTAATAATAGTAGTAATAAAGTATTTAATCCTAATAAGATACTACTTTTATCTATATAAACCTAGGATAAGAAGCTTATAATAGATAAATTAGTAAACCTAAGAGTAAGAGTTTATATATCTCTATAATAAGATTACTAGTAGGTAGTAATAAAGGTACTAATAGACTTAAGTATATAATCCTTAACTATATACCTAAAGCTATTATCTAAGAAGAATTAGAAAAAAGTTAAAGAAATAAAGTAAAACCTTTAAAGTATAAGTAAGAGTATAATTTTATATTAAGAAATTCTAAAGAGATTAGTATTAATAAAGAATAGTATAGGGTTTATAAAGGTTTACTAAGTAAGCTACTTTATTACTAATACTAAAGAAAGGCTATTACTAGGTATAGACTAGATTAGAGAATATAAACCTATAGTAATATATTAGAAAGAGAAGCTTTAGAGATACCTAGTAATAAAGGAGTATCTCTTATATACTTAGGGTAAGTAAAGAGTATATAGGGTATTAAAATAGTTAGTAATTACTTTAGTATTAGGTTTAGTAAAAGTTATTTTAAATAGCCTAAAGAATAAAAAGGAAAAAAAACTAAAAAAAAACTTATTAGTAAACTTACTAAAGCTAATTTAGGAAATAAGTAGTAAGAAAGTAATAATAGTCTTAGAGTATACCTATTAGTTATATAAGTAATATATTATAGCTAATCTAAGATCCTTAGATAGTCTAAGTAATAAGTAACCTATAACTAAGTAAGGGCTAAGTAATAATATAAATAAACTAAAGCTTCTAGAGAAATACTTAAAATTTAAAGATATATTTAATAAGGATTTAGTAGGAATACTCCTTAAACTAGAGGGCTATACTTATATAATTAAATTAGAAAAAAGAAAAACACTACTATAAGGGCTAATATATAACTTAGCTAAGTAAGAGCTAGAGGTGCTTAGGGAGTATTTTATAAATATATAGTAAAAGGAATAGATTAGAAGATTAGTTAGCCTAGCTAGGGCCTTAATTTTATTTATCCTAAAGAAAGGAGGGAAATTAAGGCTTTATATAAATTATAAGGGCCTAAATAAAATTACTATTAAGAATAAGTCTCCCTTACTACTAATTACTAAAATCCTTAATTACTTAAAGGGTATAGTTATCTAGATAAAACTTAACTTAATAGATATATACTACTAGCTATATATTTGCTTAGGTAATAAGTAGAAAATAGTGTTTTATTATAGATATAAGTATTTTAAGTATTTTATAATGCTATTTAGATTAGTTAATGCACTAGTAACTTTCTAGGAGTATATTAATAAAGTCCTTAAGGATATTATAGATAATATTTATATTATCTACTTAGATAATATCCTAATCTATAGTAGTAATATAGCTACTTACGTAGGCTATGTTAAATAAGCCCTAAGTAGACTTTATAATATAAAGCTTTTTATAAACCTTAAAAAGTATTAATTTTTAGTTTATAAGGCCTTACTTATAACACCACACCTACGCACCCCCGTAGGCACGCTAGGCCTAGGGCTAGGTTTATATAACACTAGTAAGCCACTAGCTATAAGATAGTAACTCGCACATATAACACACTTAGGCCTAGTAAGCTTTAGTAAATATATAAGTACCCCTATACCTCTTACCTAGCTATCCTTTATTTTTATAATTCTAAAGTTTCTCCTACTAGCTACCTAAGAGTAATATAAGGAGAAGAACTACTTAATTTATAAGAGTAATATTAGATAATAAGTAAGGGCTACTAGATAAAAGTAATACTATAGCTAAGAATATACTATATTTTATAAGTACTATAACTAAAGATATATCCCTTATTATTTATACCTAAGCTATAGTAATAATAAAGTAAATTACCTAGCTTAAGGAACTCTAGAAACTATAGAAAAGAGAGTAAGAGCTTTAAGATTTATTATAATATAATACTAAAGAAAAATAATTAAAAAGGTAGTAAAGAGCTAGTACTTCCTTAAGCTATAGTAGCTAAGGGATTAAAGTCTAAAATATTACTAACCTCTAATACCTTATAAACCTATAGAGATATAAGATATAGATTAATAACCTAAACTATACCTTTAATAAGGTAAAGAAGAAGTTCTAATATAACTACTAAAAAATCCTTTTTATACTTAACTATATATATATTAATTATAAAGTAAGATAGAATAAATACCTTAAGGAATAGTAAGCTAATAGTTAGGATAACCTTAAAGATAACTAGAATAAATTTTAGACTTAGATACTTACACTACTTTAGGACTTTACTAATTATAATATATAAATAGTAATATAATTAGAGAATATAAAGTAGTGTAAGGGTTAAAGGCTTATATAAGAACCCTTAGCACTATAGGAATAACTCCCTATAAGGTTATAAACCTTATAAAAATTAAAGAAATAAGGACTAGGAGAAGGGCCTAGCTACTTACCTAAATAATACTAAACCTAGGGATAAGATATAGTATTTTAACTATAATAGTATAGGATACCTTATATATTACTATAGGAAATCTAAGAAAGAGCCTTAAGAAAGCCTAGAAAACTCCCTAAGGTAAAAGTAAATACCCTTACCTTTACCTCTAATACTAAGGTACTAATAGGGCATTAGTTTTATATACTAGTTACTATCTATAGGTATAAAGATATTAAAATAGTAGCTAATCTAGATAGTTATGCTAAGATTAATATAATTAGTATTAAGTTTATAAGAACCTATAAACTTAACTAAGCTAAGGCTATAGTACCTATTATTAAGGTAGTAGGAGCTTTTATAGTTCTTTAATATAGTATTTATAAGGTACCTATTATAATTAAGGACTTAAGAGAAGAAGAAAGGGACCTTAAGCTACTATATATAGCTATAGATAAAGACCTAAGAGTAAGGGGAAGCCTTATATTAATTAGAATATATACTCTTATAGAAGAATATATATACCTTTACTTATACTTATAGAAATAGTAGTTTAAGAAAGAAAAAGTAGCCTTTTTACTATTAACTCCTTATAAATTTATAAAGGTAATATATAATAAGACTATTATATATACTATTATAGGGGTTATAGAAAATAAGTTTATTACCCTTAAAGATAATAAGGAGGTAAAAGTATATAAAAATATTAAAAATATTCCCCTAAAACTATATAAGTTTAAAGATATATTTATATTAGATAAGGTAAGGAGCTTATTATTAAGAAAAGAGACTAACTATATAATTAACCTAGTACCTAAGGCTACACCCCTATATAGACTAATTTACTCTTATTCCTAAAGTAAGCTAAAGAAGCTTTATAAATATATTAATAAAAACCTATAGAAAGGCTAGATAAAACCCTTTAAGAGCCCTATAGGTATACCTATTCTATTTATACTAAAGAAAAATAGAATACTCTAATTATATATAGATTATTAAGGACTTAATAAAGTAATATAAAAGAATTACTATACTCTCCCTCTAATTTTAGAGATCGTAGACTAGTGCTAAGAAGCTTACTACTTCTTAAAAATTAATATTAAGAATATATACTATTAAATTTATATTAAAGGAGGTAATAAGTAAAAGACTATATTTTATACTTATTATAAATACTATAAATACCTTATAATACCTTTTAGGTTAACTAATACCCTAGCTACCTTTTAAAGCTATATTTATAAAGTACTCTATAGGCTAGTTAATACTATTTATATAGTATATCTAGATAATATCCTTATTTTTTTAAAGATATAGGAGAAGTATACTATATATATTAAGGAAGTTTTAGAATATATAAGATTAGTAAAGTTATATATAAAACCCTTAAAGTATTTATTTTACTAGGAGTTAGTAAAGTTCTTAGGGTTTATTCTATTAGTTAATAGAATTTTAATAAATACTTACTAGGTTAATATAATCTAAGAATAAAGAGGACTTATAAGCTTTAAGGATATATAGTCCTTCCTTAGGTTTTATAACTTTTACTAATAGTTTATCTATAAATACTCTAGGATTATAGTACCCCTTTATATACTAATAAAAGGTAGTTAAAATAGTATTTAGACTAGGAAGTTTATATTTAAAGTAAAGGAATAGCTAGTATTTAACTAGCTAAAAGATATATTTTAGTAAGCACCTCTCCTCTATTATTATAACCTAAGTTAACTAGTGTGTATTAAGATAAATACCTTAATCTTTATAATAGTAGGAATCCTATCTTAGTAGGATAATAAAGGCTATTAGTATCTAGTAGCCTTTTAGTTAAGGAAGTTTATAAACACTAAGTATAATTATAGTATAGCTAATTAAGAGTTACTTACTATAGTAAAGTTATTTAAATACTAGTAATACTATATTAAGGGCATAGTAAGCTTAGTTAAGGTCTTATTAGACTACTATAACCTATAGACTTTTATAAGATAGTAGAAGTTAAATAGAAAGTAAGTAAGATAGTGTATATTCCTTTACCCCTTTTACTTTATAATTAGGTATAGACTAGGGAAAAGTAACCTAGTAAATATACTATTAAGAAAGTCTAATTATAAGGGTAAACCCCTAATAAATAAGGCATTATTACTAGAACTTTAGAGGAAGATAATACTTACTAAAATAGTAAAAGAAAAGATACTTACTAAAATAGTAAAAGAAGAGATACTTACTAGAATAGTAAAAGAAAAGATACTTACTAAAATAGTAAAAGAAGAGAAACTAATATATTAAGGAAGATTTAGTAAGATACCTTTAGGGAAGAAAAATACCCTAGTCTTAGGTATAGAGAGGCTTAATAAGATATCTTTAGGGGAGGAAAATACCCTAGCTCTTATAGAGAGAATAGCTAGAGTAGCCTAGCTAAGAAGCTAGTTAGCTACTATAAATCTAGTAAAAGGTTAGCTAACTAAAGGGGATTTTAAGGAGAAGGTAGTATATATCTAAGATATAAGTATAGTATAAGAGATATAAGGGACTATTATATTACTAAATCCTTACTAATCTAGGCTAAATAAACTATTAGTATAATTACTATAGAAGGTATAGGATTAAGACCTAGATTTATAAAGATAAAATAGTAAGATTAATAACTCCTTAGTAAAAGGGAAGGGAAAGGCTAGTTAATAGTTATATAGTATAGGGGGTTTTCTATTATACTAAGACTAGGTAGTTATTCCCTAGGAGCTTATCTTATAATAGGAGCTTCTATAGCTATACTATAATAATCTACTAGTAAGTTACTTTAGGACTAAGTATACTCTAAAGCTACTAAAGTATTACTTTTAGTAGCTAGCTATAAGTAAGTCTATTTTAAACTATATTATAAGCTATAGGGTTTACTAATAAGTAGTAGCTAGAAGGTATTACTTATATAAAAGCCTTAAATTACTACTAATACTAAGATAACTATAGGTAAAGATCTTAATAGACTTCATTATAGGGTTACTTATTATATAAGTAAGTAAGTAAGAGACTAATATAATCCTAGTAATTATAAACTAATTTACTAAGTATTCTATCTTCCTTCCTATAACTACTACTATTAATATAGCTAAATTAGTAAACCTTTTCTATAAAGAGATTAAGCTATAATTTAGAGCCTTAGAAGGTATTATATCTAATAAAGGTTTAGTATTTATAAGCTAATTCTAGTTAGACTTATACTACCTATCTTAGGTAAAGTAAAGGCTTTCTATAGTGTTTTACCTTTAAACTAATAGGTAAATAAAAAGAATAAACTAAGTACTTAAGTATTACCTTTAATATTTTATTATAAAAAACTAATAAATATAGCCTAAGCTACTCCTAATAGCTTAATTTACCTATAATAATATAATAAATAAAAGTATAGGCTACTCCTTAAACTACTTACTTATAGGCTATTTACCTAAGTTTTATCTAGCTCTTAGGGGTAAGAGCTAGGAAGGGAAGGTACTAGAAGTATATATATATATTATAAAGCTATATAAAGTTAGAGAGTATTTAAAGAAAAACTAGGCTAAAGCTACTAAAACCTAGGTAAAGTACTATAACTAGTATTACTAGCTATTAATACTAGCTATTAATACTATATTAAGGTAATCTAGTACTACTATTAGTAAAGAATATTAGGCTTAAGGATATAAAATAAAAGCTAATCCCTAGATTTATTAGACTTTTTTAAGTACTTAATACTATAGGAAAATAAGCATATAGACTAGTATTACTAGAAAAATATAGTTAGCTATATAATATATTTTATATTAGCTTACTAAAGCTATAGAACCACTATAAAGACACTAGGGAAGAGGAAATACTAATACTAGATCTTAAAGATAAAGATAATAAATATAAAGTTAAGAAGGTTAAAGACTATAAGAAAACCTATAAAGGTAATAAATACCTTATAAAATAAAAGAAATAGCCTAGTAAATATAACTAATAGGTCCTAGTAAAAGTAATAAAAAGCATATAATATATAATTTAGGTATTTTACTAAAGTAAAATAAATAAGAAAAGTAGTAAGATATAAGTAAAATATAGCTAAAGAGATATAGAGTTATAATAAAAAAGGCCTAGCCTTATTAGCTACTATTACACTTCTATATAAACTACCTTAGATTACTTACTAAATAATAAAAGAAAATATACCTAAAGTATAAGAAAGGTTAAGAGAAACCCCTTTATTATTACCTTTTTATAGTAAAAAGCCTAACTCCTATAAATAAGATACTTAGTGCTATTCTTATCCTTAGTAATTATCTAGTATATTACTAGTATAAAATAATATTTTACTATCCCCTAGGGGATAAATCCTAAGTCTAAGTATTATAAGTATAAAGTTATTTTTATATTTTATATAACCTTAAGTTTATAATAATTTAGCTATAGAAAAATTAGTAAATATATAGTAAGGTAAGGCAAAATAGTTATAATACTTATATACCCTAGAATTAGGCTTAGGAATATTATAATAAGTAGCTACTATTATAACACTATATACTATTAGTATATAATAAAGGCATACTACTACTAAATATAAGTAAGGGACTAGTAAATATATAAGGAAGAGATAGACCTAATAAACCTTTATAGCCCTAGTTAAGCTAAAAGTAATATAGTATAATATATTTATATAGTTAAACCCTATTATTAGATAGAGATAATACTTAGTAATATAAAAGTAAAAGACCTCTAAAAATAAGTAGTCCTTAGGGTCTTTCTCTATTATATTACTATAGATATTTATAAGTATTTAGGTAGGAATTTATTAGTAAAATAAGTTAATAAAATTACTAAAAGAGGTAGTAAAATAAGAAGAGTAGTATACTTATAGTTTTATAAGAATTACTATAGTTATAGTATTAGGTATAGTGCTTAGAATATTTTATCTTTTAAGGATTTATAAATAGATTATAGGGGAATTAATAGTTAATCTATAGTAATATAAGCTTAGCTAGGGAATATTTCTTAAACTTAGCGTACCTAGTGTGTAAATAATATATATAGCTATATTCTTTTAAGGGAATATACTTATCTTCTATAATAAAAATATAGTAATTAAGGACTAGAAAGTAATAGAAACTAAAGGTATAAGAAATAATTAAAAAATTACTATAGTTATAGAAGGGAAGAGTATATAATATAATAAAGAATTATAGATAAATTTATAGTTAAACCCTATCTATTATTTATTATTATTTTAGAGGCTATTACTAGTTAGTAAATAGCTATAGAGTAGCTAGTAAAAGCTATTTAGGAGCCTAGCTATAAGTAAGGAGGTAATTATAAGGCCTTACTTATAATACTACACTTACGCACCCCTATAGGCACGCTAGGCCTAGGGCTAGGTCTATGTAATACTAGCGAGCCACTAGCTATAAGATAGTAACTTACATATATAACACACTTAGGCCTAGCAAGCTTTAGTAAATACATAAGTGCCCCTATACCTCTTACCTAGCTATCCTTTGTTCTCACATAGTTATAGAGGTTAAATTCTTAGGATTTATTATATTAGAGAAAGGTATTATAATAGAACTATTATAGGTAGAAGTAATTATAATATAGCTAATACCTTATAGTATCCTAGATATCTAATTATTCCTTAGGTTTACTAGATTTTATTAATGTTTTATTAAGTAGTATAGTAAAGTGGTTATTCTATTAATAAACTAACTTAAGGGGGGATAACTAGTAACCTTTAAGCTAGAACCCTATAAGCTAGCTATATTTAAAGAACTCTAGAAGTTATTCTAGAAAGCACTAATTTTAGTGCACTTTAACTTACTTACTTTATTAAAAGTAAAGATAAATATATTAGGTTTTACTATTAGAGTAATACTTATAATATTAGTGCTAGGTTACTAGCACTTAGTTATATATATATTAAGGAAGTTAACTAACGCTAAGTTACACTACCTTATACTAAATACTAAATTATTAGTAATCTAAGAGGCTTTTAGGGTATAGAGGTATTACCTAGCGTACTAAACTTACTTTATTATAGTAGTAATAGATTACTTAAACTATAAGTACCTAGCTATAAAGCTAAGGCTAACTAGTAAGTAAGTAACTATACTTAATAAGCTTTATTTATTTAACTTTAGAATTAAATATAAGGCTAGTAAGTTAAACCTTACTAATATATTATTAAGGAGGGTAGATTATATAAGTAAGAATAGGAAAGTAAAGGTAGTAATCTTATAGCTACTAAACTTCTTATCTAAGTTTATAAATACTAATTAATAGGAACTCTATAGTAGTAATAGAAACACTATAGGTTCTATAATAATATTAGTTAATATAGTAAATAGTTAGTTATAAAGACCTTATAATAGTAATAGGAATATCTAAGGTTTTAAGAAAATATAACTTAGCTATATTTTTAAGGAAGCTATAAGACTAGATATTACTAAAAGGGGTGTATTAGCTAGTATAGTTACTAATAAGTAATAAGGGCACCCCTTAGAAACACTGCTTAACTATAGTATACTTATAAGACTAGAAGTATCTTATAAGCTAGCTACTTATAGAGATATTATAGTAAGGATCTAAGCTATTTAGAGAACCTTTACTAAGTTTAACTCTAATACTTAGGATAATAGCTTAGAATTAGATATTCTAATTTAAGTATTATTATTAGGTATATAGTAAAATAATAAGTTTACTATATATTAGAGAAAGCTACTATGAGGCCCCGCCCACAACACAGCGTGCACACCCTATAGGCATGCTAGGCCTAAGGCTAGGTCCACGTGACACTAGCGAGCCACTAGATAAAAGCCAGCGACTTACGTATATAACACTTAGACCTAGTAAGCTTTAGTAAATATATAAGTGCCCCTATATCTCTTACCTAGCTATCCTTTATTCTTATAATTCTAAAGCTTCTCCTACTAGCTACCTAAGAGTAATATAGGGGGGAGAACTACCTAATCTATAAGAGTAATATTAGATAATAACTAAGGGCTACTAGATAAGGGTAATACTATAGCTAAGAATATACCCTATTCTATAGGTACTATAACTAAAGATATACCCCTTACTATCTATGCCTAAGCTATAGTAATAGTAAAGTAAATTATCTAGCTTAAGGAACTCTAGAAATTATAAGAAAAAGAGTAAGAGCTCTAAGATCTATTATAGTATAATACTAGAGAAGAATAATTAAAAAGGTAGTAAAAAGCTAGTACTTCCTTAAGCTATAGTAGCTAAGAGGTTAAAGTTTAGAATATTACTAACCTCTAATACCCTATAAACCTATAGAGATATAAGATATAGATTAATAACCTAAACTATACCTTTAATAGGGTAAAGAAGAAGTTCTAATATAACTACTAGAAGATTCTTTTTATACTTAACTATATATATATTAATTATAGAGTAAGATAAGATAGATACCTTAAAGAATAGTAGGCTAATAGCTAGGATAACCTTAAAGATAACTAGGATAAATTTTAGACCTAGACACTTATACTACTTTAGAACTCTGCTAATTATAATATATAAATAGTAATATAATTAGAGAATATAAAGTAATATAAGGGTTAAAGCCCTATTAAGTTTAGTATTTTCTTAGATTTACTAGAGAAATACCTAGAAAGAGCCCTAGAAAAGACTTATGCCCTTATATTCTTTATAAAGTTACTCCCTAACCTATAGGATTATATTAACCTATATACCTTTATTACTAATAAGTCTTAAGAAGAGGTTATATAACTTACCTAGTAATTCTAGGAGGCTATACTAAAGAATAAGTAAAAATCTAAGTAATTAGGAGATAAAGGCCTATATAAAAACCCTTAGCACTATAGGAATAACTCCTTATAAGGTTAAAGACCTTATAAAGATTAAAAGAATAAGGACTAGGAGAAAGGCCTAGCTACCTACCTAAACACTACTAAACCTAAGGATAAGATATAGTGTTATAACTATAATAGTATAGGATACCTTATATATTACTATAAGAAACCTAAGAAAAAGCCCTAAGAAAGCCTAGAAAACTAGAAGTAAATACCCTTATCTCTACCTCTAACACTAAGGTGCTAATAGGGCGTTAGTTTTACACACTAGTTACTATCTATAGGTATAAAGATATTAAAATAGTAGCTAATCTAGATAGTTACACTAAGATTAATATAATTAGCGTTAAGTTTATAAGAACCTATAAACTTAACTAGGCTAAGGCTATAGTACCTATTATTAAGGTAGTAGGAGCCCTTATAGTCCCTTAATATAGTATTTATAAGGTACCTATTATAATTAAGGACTTAAGAGGAGAAGAAAGGGACCTTAAGCTACTATATATAGCTATAGATAGAGACCTAAGAGTAGGGGGAAGCCCTATATTAATTAGAATATATACCCTTATAGAAGAATATATATACCTTTACCTATATTTATAGGAATAGTAGTTTAAGAAAGGAAAAGTAGCCTTTTTACTATTAACTCCCTATAAATTTATAAAAGTAATATATAATAAGACTATTATATATACTATTATAGGGGTTATAGAAGATAAGTTTATTACCCTTAATAATAATAAGGAGGTAAAAGTATATAAAACTATTAAAGATATTCCCCTAAAACTATATAAGTTTAAAGATATATTTATATTAGATAAGGTAGGAAGCTTATTATTAAGAAAAGAGACTAACTATATAATTAACCTAGTACCTAGGGCTACACCCTTATATAGACTAATCTACCCTCTCTTCTAAAGTAAGCTAAAAGAACTCTATAAATATATTAATAAAAACCTATAGAAAGGCTAGATAAGACCCTCTAAGAGCCCTATAGGTATACCTATTTTATTTATACTAAAGAAAGATAGGATACTTTAGTTATATATAGATTATTAGGGACTTAATAAAGTAATATAGAAGAATTACTACACTCTCCCCCTAATTTTAGAGATCCTAGACTAGTGCTAAGAAGCTTACTACTTCTTAAAAATTAATATTAAGAATATATACTATTAAATTTATATTAAAGGAGGTAATAAGTAAAAGACTATATTTTATACCTATTATAGATACTATAAATACCTTATAATACCCTTTAGGTTAACTAATACCCTAGCTACTTTTTAAAGTTATATTTATAAAGCACTCTATAGGCTAGTTAATACTATTTATATAGTATATTTAGATAATATCCTTATCTTTTTAAAGATATAGGAGAAATATACTATATATATTAAGGAAGTTTTAGAATATATAAGATTAGTAAAGTTATATATAAAACCCTTAAAGTATTTATTTTACTAGGAGTTAGTAAAGTTCTTAGGGTTTATTCTATTAGTTAATAGAATCTTAATAAATACTTACTAGGTTAATATAATCTAAGAATAGAAAAAGCCTATAAGCTTTAAGGATATATAGTCTTTCCTTAGGTTTTATAACTTCTACTAATAGTTTATTTATAAATACTCTAGGATTATAGTATCTCTTTATATATTAATAAAAGGTAGTTAAAATAGTATTTAGACTAGGAAGTTTATATTTAGAGTAAAGGAATAGCTAGTATTTAACTAGCTAAAAGAGGCCTTCTAGTAAGTATCTCTTCTCTATTATTATAACCTAAGTTAACTAGTGTATATTAAGATAAATACTTTAATCTTTATAATAGTAGAAATCCTATCTTAATAGGATAATAAGGGCTATTAGTATCTAGTAGTATTTTAGTTAAGGAAATTTATAGATACTAAGTATAATTATAGTATAGCTAATTAAGAGCTACTTACTATAGTAAAGTTATTTAAATACTAGTAATACTATATTAAGGGTATAGTAAGCCTAGTTAAAGTCTTATTAGACTACTATAACCTATAGACCTTTATAAGGTAGTAGAAGCTAAATAGAAGGTAGGTAAGATAGTGTATATTCCTTTACCTCTTTTACTTTATAATTAGGCATAGACCTAGGAAAAGTAACCTAGTAAATACACTATTAAGAAAGTCTAATTATAAGGATAAACCCCTAATAAATAGGGTACTATTACTAGAACTTTAAAGGAAGATAGTACTTACTAAAATAGTAGAAAAAGAGAAACTAATATATTAAAGAAAATATAGTAAGATACCTTTAAGGGAGGAAAATACCCTAGTCTTAGGTATAAAGAGGCTTAATAAGATATCTTTAGGGGAGGAAAATACCCTAGCCTCTATAAAGAGAATAGCTAGAGTAGCCTAGTTAAGAAGCTAGTTAGCTACTATAGATCTAGTAAAAGGTTAGCTAACTAAAGGGGATTTTAAGGAGAAGGTAATGTATATCTAAGATATTAGCGTAGTATAAGAGATATAGGGGACTACTATATTACTAGATCCCTACTAATCTAGGCTAAATAAACCATTAGTATAACTACTATAGAAGGTATAGGATTAAGACCTAGATCTATAAAGATAGAATAGTAAGATTAATAACTCCCTAGTAAAAAGGAAAGGAAAGGCTAGTCTATAGTTATATAGTATAGGGGGTCTTCTATTATACTAAGACTAGGTAGTTATTCCCTAGGAGCTTATTTTATAATAGGAGCTTCTATAGCTACACTATAATAATCCACTAGTAGGTTACTTTAGGACTAAGTGTACTCTAGAGCTACTAAAGTATTACTTTTAGTAGCTAGTTATAAGTAAGTCTATTTTAGACTATATTATAAGCTATAGGGTTTACTAATAGGTAGTAGCTAGAAGGCATTGCCTATATAGAAGCCTTAAATTACTACTAATACTAAGGTAACTATAGATAGAGATCTTAATAGACTTTATTATAGGGTTACCTATTATATATATAGGCAAGTAAGAGACTAATATAATCCTAGTGATTATAGACTAATTTACTAAGTATTCTATCTTCCTACCTATAACTACTACTATTAATATAGCTAAATTAGTAAAACTTTTCTATAAAGAGATTAAGCTATAATTTAGAGCCCTAGAGGGTATTATATCTAATAGAGGTTTAGTCTTTATAAGCTAATTCTAGTTAGACCTATGCTACCTATCTTAGGTAAAGCGGAGGCTTTCTATAGTATTTTACCCCTAAACTAATAGGTAGATAGAAAGAATAAACTAAGTACTTAAGTACTACTTTTAATATTTTATTATAAAGAACTAATAAATATAGCCTAAGCTACTCCTAATAGCTTAATTTACCTATAATAATATAGTAAATAGGAGCACTAGCTACTCCCTAAACTATTTACTTATAGGCTATTTACCTAAGTTTTATCTAGCCCTTAGGGGTAAGAGCTAGGAAGGGGAGGTACTAGAAGTATATATATATATTATAAAGCTATATAAAGTTAGAGAGTATCTAAAGGAGAACTAGGCTAAAGCTACTAAAACCTAGGTAAAGTACTATAACTAGTGTTACTAGCTATTAACACTATATTAAGGTAACCTAGTATTACTATTAATAAAGAATATTAGGCTTAAGGATATAAAATAGAAGCTAATCCCTAGATTTATTAGGCCTTTTTAAGTACTTAATGCTATAGAGAAATAAGTATATAGACTAGTATTACCTAAGAAGTATAGATAGCTATATAATATATTTTATATAAGCCTATTAAAGCTATAGAATTACTATAAAGATATTAGGGATAAGGATATACTAATACTAGACCTTAAGGATAAAGAAAATAAGTATAAAGTTAAGGAAATTAAGGACTATAAGAAAACCTATAAAGGTAATAAATACCTAGTAAAATAGAAGGGTTAGCTAAGTAAATATAACTAATAGGTTCTAGTAGAAGATATAGAAGGCGCTTAATATATAATTTAAGCATTTTACTAAAGTAGATTATATAAGAAAAGTAGTAAGATATAAGTAAAATATAGCTAAAGAGATATAGAGTTATAATAAAAAAGGCCTAGCCTTATTAGCTACTATTACACTTCTATATAAACTACCTTAGATTACTTACTAAATAATAAAAGAAAATATACCTAAAGCATAAGGAGGGTTAAGGGAAACCCCTTTATTATTACTCCCTTATAGTAAAAAGCCTAATCCCTATAAATAAAATACTTAGCACTATTCTTATTCTTAGTAATTACCTAGTGTATTACTAGTGTAAAATAATATTTTACTATCCCCTAGAGGATATATCCTAGGTCTAAGTATTATAGGTATAAAGTTATTTTTATATTCTATATAATCTTAAGTTTATAGTAGTTTAGCTATAGAAGAATTAGCAAATATATAGTAAAGTAAGGTAAAATAACTATAATACTTATATACCCTAGAATTAGGCTTAGGAATATTATAATAAGTAGCTACTATTATAATACTATATACTATTAGTATATAATAAAGGTATATTGCTATTAAATATAAGTAAGAGACTAGTAAATATATAGTAAAGAGATAAACCTAATAGACCTTTATAGCCCTAGTTAAGCTAAAAGTAATATAGTATAATGTATTTATATAGTTAAACCCTATTATTAGATAAAGGTAATACTTAGTAATATAGAAGTAAGAGGCCTCTAAAAATAGGTAGTCCTTAGGGTCTTCCTTTACTGCGTTACTATAGATATCTATAAGTATTTAGGCCTAGTCTAAAACTATAAGGAGGTTAATAAAATTACCCCTTATTATAGCTATAGCCTATAGGAATTTATTAGTAAAATAAGACTAAAAAATATAAGAAAAGTAGTATACTTATAGTCTTATAAGAATTACTATAGTTATAGTATTAGGTATAATACTTAGAATATTTTATCTTTTAAGGATTTATAAATAGATTATAAGGAAATTAATAGTTAATCTATAGTAATATAGGCTTAGCTAGGGGATGTTTCTTAAACTTAGTATATCTAGTGTGTAAATAATATATATAGCTATATTCTTTTAAAGGAATATGCTTATCTTTTATAATAAATATATAGTAATTAAGGACTAGGAAGGGATAGAAACTAAAGGTATAAGAAATAATTAAAAAATTACTATAGTTATAGAAGGGAAGAGTATATAATATAATAAAGAATTATAGGTGAATTTATAGTTAAACCCTATCTATTATTTATTATTATTTTAGAGGCTATTACTAGTTAGTAAATAGCTATGAAGTAGCTAGTGAAAGCTATTTAGGAGCCTAGCTATAAGTAAGGAGGTAATTATAAGGCCCTACCTATAACATAGCGTGCATACCCTATAGGTATACTAGGCCTAGGGCTAGGTCTACGTAATACTAGCGAGCCGCTAGATAAAAGCTAGTAACTCGCGCGTATAACACTTAGACCTAGCAAGCTTTAGTAAATACATAAGTGCCCCTATACCTCTTGCCTAGCTATCCTTTGTTCTCACAGCTACTTAAGAGTAGTAACTTAGAAGTATTATAAATATAGTTAATTAGACTCTCTAAGCTATTAATATTTAAAAGTTAAGTTTATATTCCTTAGGGTATAAGAAAAGAGATTTTACTATTAATATATAATAACCTTACTAATAGGTATTAGGGAGTTAGTAAGATACTTTATTAAATTATAAGTTAGTACTACTAGCTAATAATAAAGAAAGATATAGAGGTATATATTAGTACTTATATAAACTATTAAATTTTAAAACTAAGGCACTATAAGCTATATAGTAAGTTAGCTACTTTACTAAAGCTAGATTACCCTTTTTAAGAACTATTAATAAATTTTATTACTAGATTACTACTAGTTAAAGATACTAACTAAACCTATAATATAATCTTAGTAATTATAAACTATTTTATAAAGTATAGTATTTATATCCTTATTTTAATATAACTAATAAGTAATAGGTTAGTAACTATATTCCTAGAATATATCTTTAGAGATTATAAAGTCTTAGAAGGTATTATAATAGACTAAGGTTTTATATTTATAAGCGGATTTTAGATAACCTTTTATTATCTTATTATAACTAAGTAGCTACTAAGCACTACTTTTTACCTATAGATAAATAAATAAATAAAGTAATTAAACTAGGTCTTAGAATATTATTTAAGAGCTTTCTCTTATACTAAATAAACTAACTAGGCTAATAACCTATTAAAATAGTATAATTTATATATAATACTAGTAACTATATAACTTATAGCTATATACTAGTAAAGGCATTATAAGGATATAACCCTAGGGGTTTGTAGTAAGTAATACCTAATATTTTACTTATAAATAATTAGGCTAAGAGTAGAGTATTATTACTAAGAGAGAAATATACTATAATTAAATAGCTTCTAATTAACTTATAAGCTTAGTATAAGAAATACTATAACTAGAAAAGAACCTTAAAGAGGTTTAAAGTTAGTAATTATATTCTACTATTTATAAAGAATATTAATCTAAGATAGCTAAGTAAGAAGTTAACTATAAAGTACCTAGGCCCTTATAAGATTATAAAGGTAGTTAGAAGTTATAGACTAGCTTACTAGCTAGAATTACCTACTAGAATATAGTTATATAATATATTTAATATTATAAGCCTTAAACCTTTTAAAGAGAATCTAAATATTATAGTAAATACTTCTTTACTATAGAATAATATTGTGAAGGGCTTGGGCTTTGCCTAAGTAATAGTATAGTGCATATAGGCAGGGGGGTAGTAGGGGATAAAAAAGGGGGCTAATATAAGATACCTAGAGAATATAAGGGGAGTAGGGGGGATTAGCTATATAGTCTTCTTCTTCTTCCCCTAAGTTTCTTAATACTATATTAATACCCTATTATAGTTACCTAGGGGCTAGTTTATAATAATTAAGAAACTTTCTTTAGTCCTTAGAGATAGCTACTAAAAAATATAATAAATAACCTAATAGATATATTAGATATACTTTACCTATAGGACTAATATAATCTAGGTATAGTAATACCTCTCTTAGACACCATAGTACTACCTATAACCCGCCTTACCTAGTTTAATATACTCTAATATCTAATAACTAAATAGGGTATAGAGCTTAAGCGCCTCTAGGAGTAGGTTATAGTATATAACGCTATATGTATAACCTAACTATAGACTACACACTAACTAGGGGCTTCTATAGTGTAACCTATATAGCCTACTATCCCTAATCTAGTCCCTTTAGTCCCCTAGGTAAAGTAAAAGCTAATTCCCTTAGGTAACCTATTAATAGTAATAAGGCCTTATTTACTACTTAGAAGCTCCTTATAGAATATAAGCTTTAGGTAGATAGGGACTTTATTAGTATAAATAAAAATAGGTAAATACTTATTTACTAGAATTTATCCTCCTAGGTCTAGGCTTAGGTTACTACCTTTTTTAAGTAAGGTAATCTTTACACTTTTAATCTAGTTACCTTTTTAAGCTACCTTAAGTCCTTATTTACTAATCCCTATAGGTAGGAAATAGCCCTTATAGAACTTAACTAGATAGAGTAAGGCCTAGGGGAGTCTTTTACTATATTTTTTATTTACTTTAAGGAGAAGCTAGCTAGGATATACTTAGGCTAGTTAAAGAAGTAGGATAATAAGAATAAGGGCTAGAAGTTAACTAATATACTATAGAGAGTAAAATAGGTATTAGAGGCTAAGTTAGCTAAATATTACTAGAAGGGGTGCTATTTATATTATAGCTCTAAGGACTACTATATTTAGAAGTGCTCCTTCCTCCTACCTTACTAACTATAAGTTAATATTAATACCTATAGGGTAGATAAGGAGAGTGCTAATAAGGAAATTAACACTTACCCTCTAGAAAAAGAGTAGCCCCTAAGTAAAGTCTTATATAGGGGTAGGGGGGCTAGCTAGCTACTATAATAATAAATATATATAAATAGTATATAAAGAAGGAAAGGGATATTACTTATTATATAGATTAGCTACTATTCTTAGTCCCTGTTCTCTTTAATATATGCTCTTATATTAGTATTTAGATTAACTATAGCTATAATTATTATAGTGCTATAAGTAAATTAGCAGTAAGATAGCTAGGCCTAGAGCTTATATAGTTACCTAAATAGAGGTAGGTCTATACTATAGTATAAATAAAGAAGAAGGGCTAGTAATAAAGGGAGGATACCTCTTTAATTATATATATAGTCCGCACTAGAATTAATATTAATAGCTAGGAGTTATTAGTATATTTATATATTATCCTAGGCCTTACTTAGGATATTATATTTAGCCTACTATAGTTAGAATACTATAAGATAGTGGTCTATATAGCGGACTAGCTACTAGTTATTAGATTAGTAAGGGGTTTATAGGTATATAAGGCCTCTAAGCGTAGTAGGGAGACTCTAGTATAGGGGATTATTAGTTCCCTTTATACTATAAAAGCATATAGAGCACACTAAACTAAGGACACTATAATAAGGTTTATTACTACTAGTCTTAGGGAGATAATAATAGTGTTATAGCTTATAGCCCCTAAGGAGAGGCTAGAAACGCTAAATATGTCTACACTACCTAGGGAGCTAGTGGACTTTATAGACCTTTTTAATAAAGTAAAGGCTAATAGCCTTCCCCCCTATAGGGGTTCTCTTAACCACTATATTTATCTACGTAGGGCCCTAGATAGGTCTAAGCTAAAGCTTCTATAGGGCCTACTATATAATATACTAAGAGATTAACTTCTTAAGGTATAGCATTAGATTATAGACTTAATAGATAAGGGATAAATCTATACTAGCTTCTCCTTAGCTATAGCCCTAGTTTTACTTATTAAGAAGTTAAATAGGGGTTAGCGTTTTTATATTAACTACTAGGCTCTTAATAAAATTACTATATAGAACTATTACCCTCTCCCCTTAATTAAGGAAATGCTTTACTTCTTATCCTAGGTATATTAGTTTATAAAGGTTAATATTTATACTACTTTTTATAAATTATAAATTACTAAGGGTAATAAGCACCTAATAGTATTTTAGATAAGGTTTAGACTATTTAAGTAGTTAGTCTATTCCTTTAGTTTAGCTAGTATACCTATAACCTTTTAGCATTATATTAATAAGTCCTTAGGAGATATACTAGGAGATTTTATTATAGCTTATTTAGATAATATTTTAGTTTACTTAGGGGGCTTAAGAAAGGACTATATAGCTAAGGTTTGCCTTATCTTAGGCTACTTAAGGGCTATAGGGTTATACCTAGACCTTAATAAGTTAGTGTTTACTATAAAGGAGGTCTAGTACCTAGGGTATATTATTATAGTAGGATAATCTATTTATCCTAATCCTATAAAGGTTATAGCTATAAGGGAATAGGCTGCCCCTATAAAGTTATAGGGAGTATATAGCTTCCTAAGCTTTATAAACTTCTACTATAACTTTATAGGGGATTTTTTAGAACTAGTAGCGCTACTAATCTAATTAACTAAGAGAAATATCCCCTTTTAATAGGGACCTAAGGAGAATAAGGCTTTTAAGAGACTTAAGGATGCCTTTATCTCTTACCTAGTCTTAGTATAATAAGACCCTAACTACCTTACTATAGTAAAGGCTAACTACTTAGGTACTGCCCTAGGTAATTACCTCTTATAGTAGGGACTAGATAGTATTTTATACCTAGTTACTTACTATTCCGCTAGCCTTACGCCTATGCAGAGGAACTACATAATTTATAATAAGGAGTTACTAGCTATTATATTATACCTTAAGGCATGGTTAGCGGAGCTACGGGGTATTTCCTAGCTATTCTTAATTTATATAGATTATAAGAATCTTAAATACTTTATAACCCCTTATTTAATAATAGAATAGCAAGCCTATTAGGCAGATACGCTTGCGTTATTTAACTTCTATCTTTATTATAGACCTAGTATATAGGCTTAATGCCTAGATACCCTTTCTTAGTAGAAATAGGACTAGAAGGGAGAGGCCTTAAGGATAGGATATATCTTATAGCCCCTTACTATTACTAGACTTTTACTAGCACTAGAAGGGTAGTAAGAGGTAGTACTACTAGTAAGAGAGGTTCTCTTTACCTCTAAGCACTTATAGTTACTTTAGGACTAGGCTATTACCTTAGACCCTACCTATAGTATCTAGTTAGGAGCTATTTAGGAGGGAGCGTGGAAGTTCCCCCCTAAAGTATAAATAAGGGAATAGGTAGTGGATTATTCTATAAGCGCTTATAGGGCACTTTAGTTCTAGGGGCATACCTAGGTTCCTAAGTAGGAGCCTTTAATAACAACACTTATCTAATAATACTATAATTCGCTTGCTATAGAATACCTAGGCTATAATACTATATTTTAGATTCTATAATAATAATTTTACTAAGATAGAATAATATAGGATATTACAAGGTTTATCTAGAATTATTACTATTTTAGTAGCTATAAGAGCTATCTATAACACTAGGGATTACTTAGGCCCTTACCTATCCTAGACTAGTTTTAGTTATAAATCTCTATTAATTTTATAATAAACTTACTAGTATTATCTTAAGAGAGACCCTAGTACCTTATAGTAATTATAAATAGGCTTTCTAAGTTTATCTAGTTAAAGGCTATAACTTTAATTAGAGCTAAGGAGTGTGTAGAATAATTTAAGGTAGTCTAGTGGAGGTTTTAGGGGTTTTTATAGTTTATTATTATAGATTAAGGATTAGACTAGTTAGGAAAGTTCTAGATAACTCTATACTCCTTAGTAGGAATAGATTAGTTACTCTCTATATTCTATTACCTATAGACTAATAGTAGCATAGAATAAGCAAACTAGGAGGTATAGGCAATATTATAGGTAGCTATCTTCTTTTTATAGTATAATTAGCCTAAGTACCTTATTACTTACTAACTTATAATAAATAATAGGCTATCTTTAGTTACTAGGGTAAGCCTAAACTAACTACTTAATAGCTATAACCTTAAACCTATTTAATTATAACCTAACTTATCTATTTCCACTATAACTCTAAAGGGGAGGGCTATCTATTTCCTAAATTATCTCTAGGAGGGAACCCTTCTAGCTTAGGCTATAATTACTTATATATAGTAATAATAGTAGAATACTATATTAGTATTAAGATATCTAGTGAAACGCTTTTAAGTTAGGAATAAGGTATAGCTTTTACTTAGAAATATTAAGATAAACTAACCCTTATAGAAATTAGATTAGGTAGCTATAAAATACATAGTAGTAGAGGTGCTATTACCACTTATAGTCCGCCTAGATATACTAAGGGGTATATACCTAGTCTTTTACATTAACCTTATTAAATAGGTAGTAGAGGACCCTCTTCTAAGTTAAATACTATAGGATTCCTATCTAGGTCTATAATAGGTACTAGTAAAAGATAATAATAAACTTATAGAGGAATACTAGGTAGAATAAATACTAGCGGCTTAAAACGTACTAGGGCGTGGTAAAAGGTATAATATTTTAGTTAAATAGATAGGGTACTTATAACTAATATAGAAGCTACTAGAGAGTATAGTAAAGATATAAGCCCTTAATAAATTTAAGGCAGAGTAGGGGAATATATAATTCTATAATAGACTAAATTAATTTTAGAAAACTTATCTACCTATTAAAAGCTCTAGTAACATAGGCATGCCCTTATTACTACCTACTTCTATCTAAACTATTTACACTACTATATTATAAAGGTTAGACTTATTACTAGATAAACTTATATTAATAGTAGTATACTATAAGGTAATATAGTTTAACCCTAAGCTACTTATATAGGGGCTATAGGTTATTCTACCTACTAGTTATAGCTACTAACCTTAGGTTATACCTAGGTTCTAGATAGTATAAGTAGAATAATAATTAGGGAGATTAAAGTAAATATATAAGGAAGGGGTATTACTCTTAGACTTATTAGTAAGAAGATAGGTTAAGTAAATACTAGCTCTAGCTAGGGGATAAGTAAGTCTAATATAAGGATTAATAGGGTTTAACCTAGATAAGAGGTAGGAATACTATTAATAGCGGTAAGAAGGTAATTTATTACCTACTTTAATATATTAGCTATATTAGTTACTACTATAGTAGTAAGGGGAAAGCGCTTTAAGGAGGGCTATATTTTACTTATAGAGTTTTTTATATATAGTGTTTATACTTTAAATAACTTATTATCCTTATTAAAATAGGATACTAGTAACTTACTATATAGAGTTTTCTATACTATATCTAGCTAAGGGACTACTACTAATAAAGGGAATAACTTTAAGTCTAGTTATATTTATAGTAAGTATATTAGTTAAAGGGGAAGGACTAAGGGTAGACTAGACTAGGGCTAGATTAAACTACGCTTAATTTAGTAATATAGTCTACTTACTTATAAGGGAATAGAACTTCTAAGATAGTATAGGTATCTTCTTCTTAGTTATCTCTATCTTATTAATACTAGGGGTAATAATATACTCTCCCTTAATAATTTTAGCTTTAAGGTCCTTAAAAGTATATTAGAGTTATAGGTCTATAAATAAGTACCTAGTTAGCTAGATATAGGTAATATAGTTCTAATAATATAGGGGATAGGACTCCCTACTCTTAGTAAGGTAATAATCTATAATACTAGTAGTAAGGGATTATTTAATATATAGCCTATAAGGGCGCTAAAGTAAGGAGGGTGTGGTATATTACTTATTATCTAAGTCTCCTTCTATAAGGAACTTACTAATAGCTTAGGCTAGGGGTATTATAGGGATAGGGGTAGTAGCTACTTATCTAGTTTATAGTATAGTAGTTATATCTTAGGGGTAGGGTATCTTTAATATAGGAATAATAGGGTAATAGTGTAAAATAGGATATAATAGGATAAGAAGGTATAATAAAGTTATAGTGTTTTTAGAAGGTTATTATATAAGGAAAGTAAGGTTATATTATAAAAAGAAGTAGGATATTTATATAGGTAATTATACCTATATTAGATAAGTTATAAGTAGGTAGGGGTAGGGCTAGTATTATTATAATAATAATAAGGGGTTAGGTAGGATATAACATATACCCTACCTATAATTAGATAATAATAATAAGGGGTAGCGTAGGACATAACACATACCCCTACTCTTAATAGATAATAATAATAGTAGGCGTGTATTACGTTTTACCTATAAGGGGTAATATTAGAAATAGCTATACTATATAACCTAGTTATAGCAGGTTAGCATTAGTATAATAATAGGTAGGTAAAGAGCTAAGGGTAGCGGGTTAGTAAGGGTATATATAAAGGGCTTAGGCTTTACCTAAGTAATAGTATAGTGTATATAGGTAGGGGGGTAGTAGGGGATAAAAAAGGGGGCTAATATAAGATACCTAGAGGATATAAGGGGAGTAGGGGGGATTAGCTATGTAGTCTTTTTCTTCTTCCCCTAAGTTTCTTAATACTATATTAACGCCCTATTGCAGTCGCCTAGGGGCCAGTCTATAACAAATATTAAGGATAATAAGTAAGAGTTTAAGGTAAAAAGAATTATCTTATATTATTATAATAGTAGGTATTATAAGTACCTAGTTAAATAAAAGGGCTATAATAGCTTAGAGAATTTATAGGTATTAAACAGAGATTTTATTATAAGAAATATTATCTATAACTATAAGTGGTAATTAAGTAGCTAGGTTATAGTAGTAAAACCACCCTTAGTAAATAATATAGGGTAATATTCTAAAAAGATATAATTATATTACTCTTATAACTATAATATAACTACCTAGTAATAATTACTTAAGAAGTATTTCCTTATCCCTACTCTTACCTTTATTTTCCTTAGAGGCTATAGTAATAATAGGTATAAAAGCCTTTAGAGGCACTAGGGCCTTATTATTAAAAGAGTTACCTTTCTTATATATAAAGATATAGAGCTCTCTAGGTAACTTAGAGGGACTAATATAAGTAAGGAGCCTAGAGATATAAGAAGTAAACTACTAGTAAGTTAGTAATAAACTACCTATAGATATTTAAGAGACTTACTATTAGAATATTCTTATATATAAGATAAAGGTAGTTTATAATATTAATTTAGACCTTAAGGTTAGTAGTATTAGCTAGCTATAATATAGTAATGCGCTTATTATACTTAGCTTCCTAGGCTACTTTAGTAGCTATCTAAGTATAATAAATATACCTATACTTATTAGTATTTTTAGTCTTTAAAAGGGTATTATATAATTTCTACTTTATATAAATAAGAGACTATTAGTATATTAGTAGTAATTAAGTTAAGAGGACTAGGGATATACTTACTTTATTAAGGTAGTAGTAGTCTCCCTTAGGTATAGCTTTAATAATATTAAATAGCTTTTTATAAAGCTATATAATTTAAGTAAGGCACTAGTAGTAGGTTAGTAACTATAAGAAGCAAAGAAGTAGTAAGATTATATTATAAGAGTTATTACACTTTATAGGAAAGGGTTTATTGTCCTTAAGATACTAAGGAATAATATAGGTACTATTCTTAGGCTATATATTCTATATAGTAACTTACTAATTACACTATATATATAGAATTTTAGTATTACTAGCTATAAGTTAGTAGTAATAACCTAGTAAGGAAATAGTAAACTTATATAAAAATTTTAAATACTATTCTTTTTTAAGGTAACTTCTTTAGTAACTTCCCTAAGGGTTTATCCTATAGAGATAGGCCTAGTAATAAAGTAAAAGTTAATAAATAGATTTTAGATATTATAAGCTAGCTATAGGTTAGTAGTAAGGAAGTAGTAAAGGGAAAATAAGTAAGGATAAAGAAACTTATAATAGTTAGATAGTATATAAGGGAAAGAAAGTGTGTATATAAGGGGGGAAGATTTAGTCCCTTTTATATTAACTATAGACCCCCTAAGTAATCTACGCACTATATATAGCTAATATAAGGATTATAATATTTACTATTATTATTACTATCCCTAAATATACTAATAGCTATAAATATATAGTAACTACACTACTATATTACTAAGACCTATAAATAAGTCTATTTATATATATAGTGTCTAATACCCTATTTATTTAACCTAATTATAAAATTTAATATAAGGTATTTACTCTCTTAGAACTATTAGTATAAGGTAAAGAGCATTTACTTTATTATATTAGAGTAGTAAATAAGTTACTATTTAGAATTAATAAATAAGGGGATAAGAATATTTACACCCTAGTATTATTAGTGTTATTATTTTTAATAATATATTATGCTATAATATATTATACCTTACCTAAACCCTCTATTAACTATAGCCCTTAGGACTATATAGTATAAATGCCCTAAGTAAGTAGCTTATTATATAATTAAGGATAATTATATAAAGAGGGGGTATTATATTAGGAGCATAAGGGATAGAGATAGGACTATTATATAATAGAGTATTAGTAAGACCTTAGGTTAGGGAGGGGTTAGCTAGTAGCTAGATAGTAATATAAGCGTAGGGCAAGGTATTTAGTAAGGACTGCTTATATTCTTATAGAAGGTTAGAGCTTAAAACCTTTACATACCTGCCCCTCGGTAGTACCTATCTAGCTATGACTGTGAATCTAAGCTATCACTCTGTTCTATTATCTTTCGACCCTTAAGTCGTGACAAGGGGGGTAATAATAAAGGTTATAATAACTCTAATAACCTAAGTAAGCTTTCTAGAGAATCTTTAGCCTATAGCTATAGAAATAGCTATTTATATTCTTAATTGAATATCTTAGAAGTCTTTAGACTAGCTATTACTATATTAAGCTCTTAATAAATAGCTATAAGAGAATAAGCTTTAATAAAACTACTTACTAGAAAAGCTAGAAGCTTTATTAAGTTATTTATAATCTTTTATTTATAAAGCCTTTATAATAATATATAATAGGCTTTAGAAAATAAGTCTAAAGCTTTCTTAAAGAGCTTATATTAGTTATCTAACTAAATATATCTCTTGTACCTAATATTTAATTTAGGTACTAATAATATAGAAAATTACTAGTTTTTATTAAGCTATATTACCTTTAATAAGTTAATTTACTATACTTAAGAAAAAGACCTTTTAATTAAGGAAAAAGAGCCTAAAAATACCTTCTTTAAGAGCTCGTTAATAATTATAAAATTAAGGATATAAATATAAGCCTATAGTCTTACTTCTAATTTAATAATAAGAACCTTAATATAATTATAATTAATTAGTTAAAGAAGAAAAAGAAAAAGAATTATAGGAATTAATTTTTCTAACTTTACTAAACTTGTTACGTGCTAGAATTGACAAGTGGTCTGCCAATACCACAAGACCTCGGATGTGGCCTCGTTGCCAAGGATGTGTGGCCTAGCACGTGACCTAGAACCCCTATATTTGACGATAGCTCTGCCCTCTAGCTAGTTGAATCCAACAACCTTCATACACTCTTTTATCTTACATTTTATATCGTAACAAAACTAATAATTAGATTTTTTAGATTATAGACTATTAAGTATTAATAATTTACTAAATTCACCTAAAATAAATTATAAAGATATAAATCTAGATATTCCTAATATTAATAATAATAACCTTCTTAAAGCCTTTACTACTACCTTTACCCTAGGAGCTAAAAGTAAAGAAAAGCCTTATATATTAAGACTTCCTTTACCTTTTACTTATTATAATTATTTAGCTAGGTATTCTAAAGAGAAGGTATTTATTAAAGTAAGAGATAAAGAGTATAATAAGGTTATTAATAATAAGGTTATTATTAAAGTTAGCTAATTAGAAGTCCTTTTATATATTAAGACCTTAGGGCTTACTTAGGTATTTACTTATAAGCTAGATTAATTAGGCTATCTTTTAAGGTATTGTGTGGCTAGGATTGTGACCCCTCGAGACCTCTCTCACAAGACCTCTAGCCCCTTAGACCTCGGTTCAATTGGCTTGTCGGATCAATTCGGCCACATCGGATCCGTAGTCATGTGGCCTAGCCCCTAACCCCTTAGCTAGATAAAAGGGCTAGATTCCTTCCCTTTTGATAGAAAATCAACTCTCCCTTCGTTACCTTTAGCTTAGATTGTTTAAATCAAGATTATACCTATATTTTAATAAGATAACCTAAGATTAAAAAGAGACCTCGTAGCTTGGATCCTTAGCGATAGATCAAAAACCTTGCTTAGATTAAATTAATATAGATAGATTACCCTCCCTTCTAACTTGGATCCTCGCGATAGATCGAAAATATCGCAGACCTAGATCCCGATATCTAGGTTCAATCGCTGATATCGTTAATATCGTCAGCATCGTCATTGTCAAATCCGTCGTTTTCGGGTAGTTGTTTTTGCCTAATAAAGTATAAAGCTTAATTATGTATACTTAGGAATTAATAAGTAAAAGGGAATCTTTTTATAAGAGCTACTATACTAGTAGGTATTATATTTAGGCTTCTTATAGCTATCTTATATTACTTTAACCTTAAAGCTTATTAATATAACTTTATTATAGCTTTCCTAAATTTAGTCCTAGATAAAAAGGTATATTGTAAAATACTACTAGGTTATAAGAATAAATAAGCTTATCTAAAGCTATTATAAGCTATATAAAGCTTCTTTTCTTTAGATAAAGAAATTAATTAAATAATTAGTGTTATGTCACGACTTAAGAGTCGAAAGATAATAGAACAGAGTAATAGCTTAGATTCATAGTTGTAGCTAGAAAGGTGCTACCTAGGGGCGGGTGCGTGAAGGTTTTAAGCTCTAACCTTCTATAAGAATGTGGGCGGTCCTCGCTAAATACCTCGCCCTACGCAGAGCTTTGCATGTAGTGTAGTATTTGTAGTATTTTGACCTTCGTTGTAGTATGTAGTGTAGTAGATTTTAGGGTAATGTAGTATATAGTGTAGTGTAGTATATACTACACTACACTACAAATACTACAAATGTAGTATTAGTAAAAAAAAAGTGGGGATTTATATTATTTTATAATATTCATTAGAATTTTCTTAATAAGCTTTATATTAGGCTTTCTTTTTATTATAATTTAGTTATTTAGTTATAAATTTTTAAACTTTTACTATTTTAATAGCTTTAGCTATAGATTAAGATATAGGGTATATAGAATACTATAGTTATGTTTTATAAGATTCTTAATTTTTTCTATATACTTTAAGCTATTATACTATATATAAATCTTTTTTTATAGAATTAATATTTATTTATTTACTTTAAGTGCTTTTTTTATTTAATTTTACCCTATATATCCCTTTATAAATAATACTAAATAATAGATTATAAATAGAAATAATTATACTAAAATATTATATAAAGTATTGAAAATAGCTTGAATTATATTTTATAATATGAATAAGGTTAAGAACTATAGCTAATTTATTAGAATTTATATCTTATTTTTATACTTTTTATAAATCTTTTTTTTCCTTTTTTAAAATTATTCCTTATAATCTAATACTTAATAAGTAAAAATTTTTATTATATTAGTAAAATAAAATAACTAGTAATATAATATTAGTTATATAATATAAGAAAATTTTTACTTCTTATAAAAGCTTGAAATATAATACTTATTATATATATATATATATATTTTAATATTTAAAGTATACTATTTAAATATAATAAATTAATATTTATTCTTATATTATATAATCTAAGAAATATATAGTATTTTAAGCTTAAGATAATTATTAAGCATTAGATATACTTAAAAGTAATACTTTTATATATAGAAATTAATTTTTTAATAATAAAAGTTAATTATTTCTTAGTAAAATTAGTAAAAAAGCTATAAATTAGCTAGAATTAGTAGATTTAATTACTAGGGGTGTACTATTTAGATTTTTAAAGTAATAATAAAAAAGTGGGTCCAGGTGGGTCCTCATGCATCTAAATGGCTAGTTTAGTGAATTGCGTGATGTGACCTACTTGCTTACGCAAGCGAAAAAATCTTCAAAAGAGAGGTATTCCCTTACTTTCTCTTTTCTTTCTTTCTTTTCTCTTTCTTTTTACTTTAGTAAATCAAAATAAATATCTATAAAACCCTTTATATAGTTAGGCTAGCTATATAGTGTTTACCCTTATTTTTATAATTTTGTTGCTTTTTAAAATAACCTAAAACCCCCTAAAAAAACAAAAATCAGGAAAATTAGGAAAAATCAGGAAAATTTAAAAAAATTCAGAAAAATTCAGAAAAAAACGGAAAGAAATTAGGAAAATTAGAACACTAAGAAAAAATATCTGAATTCAATCTAGACTCTTCCTCTTATATTTTGGATAATAATTCTAAGTCTTCTAGCTAAGTTAAAGCTAGAAGACTTCTAGGATTATACAAAAAAACCCCTAAAAATCAACCTAGCTATAAGTTTACTTCTAAAGCATATATCTTTACTTATAATTTATTTAATTTTTATTTATCTGAAATTAAATATAATAAAGAGAGAGAAGTTATATGCTTTTATACATAAAATAGCTACTCTTATAGCTTTAAATGCAAAGCTGTCACGACTTAAGGGTCGAAAGATAATAGAACAGAGTAATAGCTTAGATTCACAGTTATAGCTAGAAAGGTGCTACCTAGGGGTAGGTGTGTAAAGGTTTTAAGCTCTAACCTTCTATAAGAATATAAGTAGTCCTTACTAAATACCTTACCCTACGCTTATATAACTATCTAGCTACTAGGTAGCCC
This sequence comes from Epichloe bromicola, assembly GCA_023658445.1. Lineage (NCBI taxonomy): Eukaryota > Fungi > Ascomycota > Sordariomycetes > Hypocreales > Clavicipitaceae > Epichloe > Epichloe bromicola. The sequence goes on along the minus strand of CP098266.1, from coordinate 5,062,444 downwards.
CTCCCTAACCTAGTGGGTCTAAGGTCCTACTAGTGCTCTATTATATAATAATCCTATCTCTATCCCTTATACCCCTAATATAATACCCCCTCTTTATATAATTATCCTTAATTATATAATAAGCTGCTTACTTAGGGCGTTTACGCTATGTAGTCCTAGAGGCTATAGTTAATAAAGGGTTTAGGTTAGGTATAATATATTATAGCGTAATATATTATTAAAAATAATAATACTAATAATACTAGGGTATAAATATTATTATTCCCCTATCTATTAATTCTAAATAGTAACCTATTCACTACTCTAATATAGTAAAGCAAATACTCTTTACCTTATACTAATAGTTCTAAGAGAGTGAATACCCTATATTAAATTTTATAATTAGGTTAAATAGATAGGGTATTAGACACTATATATTTAAATAAACTTATTTATAGGTCTTAGTAATATAGTAGTGTAGTTACTATGTATTTATAGCTACTAGCATATTTATAAATAGTAATAATAATAGTAAATATTATAATCCTTATATTAGCTATATATAGTGTGTAGATTACTTAGGGGGTCTATAGTTAATATAAAAGGAACTAGATCTTCCTCCCTTATATATATACTTCCTTTCCCTTATATACTATCTAACTATTATAAGTTTCCTTATCTTTACTTATCTTCCCTTTACTACTTTATTTCTACTAACCTATAGCTAGCTTATAATATCTAAAATCTATTTATTAACTCCTACTCTACTACTAGGTCTACCTTTATAAAATAAACCCTTAGGGAAGTTACTAAAGAAGTTACCTTAAAAAAGAATAGTATCTAAAATTTCTATATAAGTTTACTACTTCCTTACTAGGTTATTACTACTAACTTATAGCTAGTAATACTAAAATTCTATATATATAGTGTAATTAGTAAGTTACTATATAGAATATATAGCCTAAGAATAGCACTTATACTATTCCTTAGTATCTTAAGGAGAATAAACCTTTTCCTATAGAGTATAATAACTCTTATAGTATAATCTTATTACTTCTTTATTTCTTATAGTTACTAACCTATAGTAATAAACTTAGCTAAATATGCCTATTATACCTAAAATAATAAGATATATATTAGAGTATAACTACCTATTCTAAATCTCTAGTTTTAAGACACTAACCTACTACTAGTGCCTTACTTAAATTATATAGCTTTATAAAAAGCTATTTAATATTATTAAAGCTATGCCTAAGGGAGATTACTACTACTTTAATAAAGTAAGTATATCCCTAGTTCTCTTAACTTAATTACTACTAATATACTAATAGTCTCTTATTTACACTAAGTAAAAACTATATAATACCCTCCTAAAGACTAAAAACACTAATAAGTATAGGTATATTTATTATACTTAGGTAGTTACTAAAGTAGCCTAGGAAGCTAAGTATAATAAGTATACTACTATAGTATAGCTAGCTAATACTACTAACCTTAAGGTCTAAATTAATATTATAAACTATCTTTACTATATATATAAGAATATTCTAATAGTAAGTCTCTTAAATATCTATAGGCACTTCTTTACTAACTTACTAGTAGTTTACTCCTTATACCTCTAGGCTTCCTACTTATATTAGTCTTTCTAAGTTACCTAGAGAGCTTTATATCTTTATATATAGGGAAGGTAACTCTTCTAATAATAAGGCCCCTATGCCTCTAAAGGCTTCTATACCTATTATTACTATAGTCTCTAGGGAAAATAGGGGTAAGGGTAGGGATAAAGAAATGCTTTTTAAGTAATTATTACTAGGTAGTTATTATCAGGAGCGTAAGGGACAGAGACAGGATCATCACATAATGGAGCACTAGCAGGACCTCGGACCCACTAGGTTAGGGAGGGGATAGCTAGTAGCTAGATAGTTATATAAGCGTAGGGCGAGGTATTTAGCGAGGACTGCCTATATTCTTGTAGAAGGTTAGAGCTTAAAACCTTTACACACCTGCCCCTAGGTAGCACCTTTCTAGCTGCGACTGTGAATCTAAGCCATCACTCTGTTCTATTATCTTTCGACCCTTAAGTCGTGACAGTTATATTATAATTATAAGAGTAATATAATTATATCTTTTTAGAATATTACCCTATGTTATTTACTATATTTATAGGGTATTACCTTATATTATTTACTAAGGGTAGTTTTGCTACTATAACCTAGCTACCTAGTTACTACTTATAGTTATAGATAATATCCCTTATAATAAAATCCCTCTTTAATACCTATAAATTCTCTAAGCTATTATAGCCCTTCTATTTAACTAGGTACTTATATTACCTACTATTATAATAATATAAGATAATTCTTTTTACCTTAAACTCTTACTTATTATCCTTAATATTATCTTATAGTAAAGAAGTATTTACTATATTACTTAGGTCCCCTTTAAAGGGTTTAAGGCTTATAATATTAAATATATTATATAACCACATTCTAGTAGGTAATTCTAGCTAGTAAGCTAGTCTATAACTCCTAACTACCTTTATAATCTTATAAGGGCCTAGGTACTTTATAGTTAACTTCTTACTAAGCTATCTTAGATTAATATTCTTTATAAATAGTAAAATATAATTACTAACTTTAAACCTATTTAGAGTTTTTTTTTAGTTATAGTATTTCTTATACTAAGCTTATAAGTTAATTAGAAGCTATTTAATTATAGTATATTTCTCTCTTAGTAATAATACTTTACTCTTAGCCTAATTATTTATAAGTAAAATATTAGGTACTACTTACTATAGGCCCCTAGGGTTATACCCTTATAATACCTCTACTAGTGTATAGCTATAAGTTATATAGTTACTAGTATTATATATAAATTATACTATTAATAGGTTATTAGCCTAGTTAGTTTATTTAGCGTAGAAGAAAGCCCTTAAATAATATTCTAGGACCTAGTTTAATTATTTTATTTACCTATTTATCTATAGGTAAAAAGTAGTGCTTAGTAGCTACTTAGTTATAATAAGATAGTAAAAGGTTATCTAGAATTTGCTTATAAATATAAAACCTTAGTCTATTATAATACCTTCTAGGGCTTTATAATCTCTAAAGATATATTCTAGAAATATAGTAGCTAACCTATTACTTATTAGTTACGTTAAAATAGGGATATAAATACTATACTTTATAAAATAGTCTATAATTACTAAGATTATATTATAGGTCTAGTTAGTATTTTTAACTAGTAATAATCTAGTAATAAAATCTATTAATAGCTCTTAAAAGGGGCAATCTAGCTCTAGTAAAGTAGCTAACTTACTATATAGCTTATAGTGCCTTAGCTTTAAAACTTAATAGTTTATATAAGTACTAATATATACCTTTATATCTTTCTTTATTAATAGCTAGTAGTACTAACTTATAATTTAATAAAGTATCCTACTAACTCCCTAATACCTAGTAGTAGGGTTATTATATATTAGTAGTAAAATCTCTTTTCTTATCCCCTAAGGAATATAAACTTAACTCTTAAATATTAATAGCTTAGAGGGTTTAATTAACTATATTTATAACACTTCTAAGTTACCACTCTTAAGTAGCTTTCTCTAATATATAGTAAACTTATTATTTTACTACACACCTAATAATAATACTTAAATTAGAATATCTAATTCTAAGCTATTATCCTAAGTATTAGAGTTAAACTTAAAAGAGGTTCTCCGCATAGCTTAGATTCTTACTATAATATCTCTATAAGTAGCTAGCTTATAAGTTACTTCTAGTCTTATAGGTACACTATAGTTAAGCGGCGTTTCTAAGGGGCGCCCTTACCACTTACTAGTAACTATACTAGCTAAAACACCCCTTTTAATAATATCTAGTTTTATAGCTTCCTTAAGAATATAGCTAAGTTATATTTTCTTAAAACCCTAGATATTCCTATTATTATTATAGGGTCTTTATAACTAACTATCTACTATATTAAATAATAATATAATAAAGCTTATAGTATTCCTATTACTACTATAGAGTTCCTATTAATTAGTATCTATAAACTTAGATAAGAAGTTTAGTAGCTATAAGGTCACTACCTTTACTTTCCTATCCTTACTTATATAATCTACCCTTCTTAATAATATATTAGTAAGGTTTAACTTACTAGCCCTATATTTAATCCTAAAGTTAAATAGGTATAGCTTATTAAGCGCTATTACTTACCTACTAGTTAGCTATAGCTTTATAGCTAGGTACTTATAGTTTAAGTAATCTATTACTACTATAATTAGGTAAGTTAAGTACACTAGGTAATACCTCTATGCCCTAAACGCCTCTTAGATTACTAATAATTTAGTATCTAGTATAGGGTAGCGTAACTTAGTATTAGTTAACTTCCTTAATATATATATAACTAGGTACTAGTAACCTAGCACTAACATCGCGAGTATTACTCTAATAGCAAAACCTAATATATTTATCTTTACTCTTAATAGAGTAAGTAGGTTAAAGTACACTAAAATTAATACTTCCTAGAATAACCTCTAGAGTTCTCTAAATATAACTAGCTTATAGGGTTTTAGCTTAAAGGTTACTAGTTATTCCCCCTTAAGTTAGTTTATTAATAAAATAACTACTTTACTATACTACTTAATAAAATATTAATAAAATCTAGTAAACCTAAGGAATAATTAGATATCTAGGACACTATAAGGTATTAGCTATATTATAATTACTTCTACCCTTAATAGTTCTATTATAATACCTTTCTTAGATATAATAAATCCTAAGAATTTAACCTTTATAACTAAAAATTAACACTTCTTTAGGTTAATAAAAAGCTTTGTATTATAGAGTTTACTTAGGACTTATTTAACATAGCCTATATAAGCAGCTACATCGCTACTATAGATTAGGATATTATCTAGGTAGATAATATAAATATTATCTATAATATCCTTAAGGACCTTATTAATATACTCCTAGAAAGTCACTAGCATGTTAACTAATCTAAATAGTATTATAAGATACTTAAAGTGCCTATATTTATAATAGAATGCTATCTTTTACTTATTACCTAAGCAAATATATAGCTAGTGGTATATATCTATTAAGTTAAGTTTTATTTAGATAATTATACCCTTTAAGTAATTAAGGATTTTAGTAATTAGTAGTAAGGGGGACTTATTCTTAATAGTAATCTTATTTAGGCCCCTATAATTTATATAAAGCCTTAATTTCCCTCCTTTCTTTAGAATAAATAAAATTAGGGCCCTAGCTAGGCTAACTAATCTTCTAATCTATCCCTTTTACTATATATCTATAAGATACTCCCTAAGTACCTCTAGCTCTTTTTTAGCTAAGTTATATATTAGTCCCTAAGGTAGTGTTTTCCCTTTTTCTAATTTAATTATATAAGTATAGCCCCCTAGTTTAGGAAGTATTCCTACTAAATCCTTATTAAATATATCTTTAAATTCTAAGTATTTCTTTAGGAGCTTTAGTTTATCTATATTATTACTTAGCTTTACTTAGTTATAGGTTACTTATTACTTAGACTATCTAAGGATCTTAGGTTAGCTATAATATATTACTTATATAACTTATAGGTATACTCTAAAACTATTACTACTTCCTTATTACTTATTTTCTAAATTAGCTTTAGTAAGTCTACTAGTAGGTTCTTTTCTAGTTCTTTTCCTTTCCTATTCTTTAGGCTATTTAAAATAACTTTTACTAAACCTAGCACTAGAGTAATTACTAACTATTTTAATACTTTATACACTCTTTACTTACCCTAAGTATATAAGAGGCGCTCCTTTATTACTAAGTATCTCTAAAACTTCTTTTTTTAATATATTACTATAGGTTTATATTCTCTAATCTAGTCTATACCTAATAGTAGCCTTTCTTTAGTATTAGTAATAAAGTAACTAACTTAGTAAACCTTTATAAACCCTATACTATTCTTTATTAATACTAATCTCCTTAGAATTCCTTAATATAAAACTATATCCTTACTTATACTTTTAAGGTTTTAATCTATTTTTTTAACTTTTTTCTAATTCTTCTTAGATAATAACTTTAGGTATATAGTTAAGGATTATATACCTAAATCTATTAGGGCCTTTACTACTACCTACTAGTAATCTTATTATAAAGATATATAGACTCTAACTCTTAGGTTTACTAATTTATCTATAATAAGCCCCTTATCCTAGGTTTATATAAATAAAAGCAGTATCTTATTAGGATTAGATACTTTATTACTACTATTATTATACTTCTCTATAGTGTGTTTATTACTCTTATAAATAGAGTAGTCTAATAAATAGTAAGCTATTAAGATATATCTAGGCTTCCTATATTTATAATATATAATAGGTAATCTTCCTACTTACCCTTTATTCTATTACTATAAGTTATTTATAAGTAAAGTTAATTACTATTACTTCTTCTTATTATCTTAACTTTTCTTATAACTTTATATTAGTTTTATTACTACCTTTACTTTCTTACCTTAGCCTTATAACTAGCTCTAAGTAATTAGAAACTCCTAGCTAAGTATTTACTTCCTTATAGTATTATTAAGGCTATTAATAAATATATAGATTCTTAGTTATATTAGGATTAGTTTAGGTAGGTTAGATTTAACCTTAGTCTAATTTCTAATAAAGGCTTAAAATAATTAGCTATTACCTTACTAGAGATTTAGTAATAACCTATTTACTTCTAAGTATCTAGTATCCTTATCTATTATTCTAGACTTTAGCTATATAATAAAGCTTACCTAATTATAGTCCTTATATTCTATATAACTATCTATAGCTATATAGTATATCTATTATTACTTTATATTATTAGTAAGGTATTTACTAGTATAGGCTACCTTTATTATATTATTATAAAAGGTATATTAGTTTAATTTAAATAATATATTTAAGTTTACTAGGAAATTCTAGAGGTTTTTATAAGTATCCCCCTTATATAATAGTATTTATAGCTATATCTTAATAATACTATATTAGTATATATTTACTACTTACTTAGTACCTATTAGTAAAGTAAGTATAAAAGTAGTTAGTCTAACCTAAGAAGGTAGATTTATAGGTCCTTACTAGGTTTTAACTAATAATAGGTTTACCTAAAGCTCCCTAATTTTTACTTCTATTTATAGAATTTCCTATATTTTCTATATATATTATAGCTTAGCTTATATAATATTATAATACTATTATACTACCTCCTTAATACTATTATTCTTAATTCTAGTATTATTATCTAGATTAGTCTTAGGTAGTATTTAATATACTTAATTATTAGTATTTATTATTTAAGTATTTACTATATTACTACTACCTTACTTATCTATAGTATTACTACTAGGGGGTATAGGTGTGTTTTATATAGATATTCTCTAGTATACTAATATTATAATCTAGCTAATAGTTTATTACCCTAAAGGGATTAAGAGCTTAATTTATTATAACTTAAGGGTTAAAAGATAATAAAATAAAGTAATAGCTTTAATTTATATTTATAGCTAGAAAGGTACTACCTAGGGGTAAGTATATAAAGGTTTTAAGCTTTAACCTTCTATAAGAATATAGGCAGTCCTTACTAAATACCTTACCCTATGCTTACGTAACTATCTAGCTACTAGCTAGCCCCTCCCTAACCTAGTGGGTCTGAGGTCCTGCTAGTGCTCTATTATGTGATAATCCTGTCTCTGTCCCTTACGCCCCTGATAAAAGCTAAACGATTTTAAGCTTCTAATAGTATTAGCTATTATAAAGCTAAGCATCCTAAGATTGCTACTTCTAAATTAGAAGAAAAAAAACCCTTTAAGGTTGCTTATAAGTATTTATTTACTATTATTTACTATTATTTCCTTTTGCTAACTATTTCTTAGTACCTAAAATCTAATAAGATTCACTACCTAATACACAAGCCTCTTTAACTTCTTATTTTTTAATAAAAAGGCCTTAAAATAATACTATTATTAAGGAATTTTTATCTAAAAAGGCTATTACTCTAGTTATTAAGTTTATACTAGAAAATAATATCTCTTTTACTATTATAAATAGTAAATCTTTTAAGGAATTACTAGAATATTATTCTAGGTAAGTATTTCTTAATTTTAATAAGAAATAAAAGCTAATAATATTAGAAATAATAATCTAGCTTCCTTACTAAACCATCGAATAATTACACATAGAATTAATTCTATGTATAATTCCTCAAAGCATTAGATTATTCAGCAAATCCAACATCAGTTACAATATCAAGGTCTAATATCTATTCAGTTAGATATTTGGATATCTATAAATTCTAAGTCTTACTTAGGAGTTATAGCTAGTTAGATTAGCCCTACTTTTAAGCTAGAATATAAGCTTATAGGTAATGTTCTCTTTTTCCTTTTCCTTTTCTAATTATTATTATAATTATTATTAATATTATAACTTCTAGGCTTTAAATATCTATTAAATTCTTATACTAGGGCTTATATTTATCAATGCTTTAATAATCTTATTAAAGATTATACTTTAGAGCCTAAATATATCCTTAGGTAAGTTATTTATCTTATATATTATATTAGGATTAGTAAGTAACCTTTTAATAGTTTTACTAGGGATAATAGGTTAAATAATAATACATTTATAAGTTCTTATATTAATAAGAATTATAATAGTATTATTCATAAACCATATAATATCCGATGTATTGCACATGTTTTTAACATTATTGTAAAGGATATTATAACTAAATTCTTAAGATTAACCTCTTTAAAAGAAGACTTAAATTCCTTTAAGAATAGTAAATATCTTTACTATTCTACAGAGGATATTTCTTCTATTAAGAAGAGAAATGATTTTAAAGAATTTAAATCCTTAGTAGATAGTAAGTAATTTATTATAATTTATTATAATTATTTATACTAATACTTCTATAGGTTTAGTAGGCAAAGTTAAAAGGCTTGCTGTTATTATTAAGAATAACTAAGGATTATATAAACTTTAGTTAAAGTCTTTACAAAAGGCAAAAAAAGAAGGTTATATTGCTAAGAATTGTAATATTACAAGAATTCCTCTATATAAGCTACTTTCTTTTATCTTATTTACTATATTATACTAATACTAATCCCTTTATATTTATAGCTAATAAAACACGGTAGAATTTAACTTATAAGATAATTTATACTGCCCTAGAATTAAAAGAAGCTATTATTCTTTTAAATAAGGCATCTAATATAGCTACATTAAAGGATGCTATTCCCACTGCCTAAGAATAGGTAGATTTAGCTACTTTAAGCAGTATATTAGAGGTCTTTTATAAACCTACTATTATACTTTAATCCTAGAAGTATAACACTTTAGGTTTAGTTCCTTTATTTATTATTAGGATATATAAATATCTTATTAATATAAAAGAGGACCAAGAGGCTTATAATCGTTAGGTATTTACTCTATAGTTTCCTTTTCCCTTTATTACTTATATATTAATTAACTTAGTATTTTAGAAGGTTTATAACCCTTAAGGCAAGATCTTTATAGCCTCTATAAATAAAGGCTTAGATAAACTTAGTAATTATTTTCCATAAGACATAGATAATAATTATTACTTTTATAAGCCTTATTTATATGCTATGCTACTAGATCCTAGGCTTAATCTTATTACTATACAAGATAGGCTTAAATTACAAGCAAGAACTAGTACAAGGTTATTAGAAGACTTATAAAAAGAATATAATTCGTAAGTATTATTATTATTATTATCATTATTATTATTTTCACTAATAAATTTACTAGGATTTTACCTACTTATACAGAGAATTAGGCTAATTAAAGCCTAGGCTCTGAAAATTCAGAGTTAGAAAATACCCAATTTTAAGTAGAAATTAGAGGGCCTAGTCAGCCTAGGACCTTTAATTATCCTAGGCCTAAACTAGCTTTAAAGCTATATAAGGGCCTATTTATTAACGAACGAGATAAATTAATTCAGAAAACTAGAAAAAACGAGATATCTACCTTTACTAAGCTAGAGGTTAAAGAAGATAAGGTAAGCTAGAATTCCTTAATGTTTTTATTATATTATTATTAACATTATTATAGGAGGATATCTTTAAATAGTAGGAAGATAATCTAAAATCTTTCCCTATTTTAAGTATAATTACTAGAAAATATCTAGCTATTCCTACTACTTCTAGTGCTATTAAAAGTACTTTTAATACTAGGGGGAATATTATTATAAAAAGAAGAACTTCCTTAAAACATTCTATAATTAAGGAATTAATTCTTTTAAAGAATTGGCAAAAAGAGGACAATCTTATGATTAAGCAATATTCAGAGCTTTACAATTACTATAGCTCTTTATTAGAGGAATCTAAAGACTCCTCTTAGGAAAGCTCTAAAGATTCTTCTAATAAATCTTTAGAAGATAACTCGGAATAAGTGTATAATAGGGGTTTTTTCCTAGTTTAGTCTAGTTTTCCCCTAATATACTACTCTTACTATTATTATTATTATTATTATTATTATTATTATTATTATTATTATTATTATTATTATTATTATTATTATTATTATTATTATTATTATTATTATTATTATTATTATTATTATTATTATTATTATTATTATTATTATTATTATTATTATTATTATTATTATTATTATTATTTTTATTATTATTTTTATTATTATTATTTTATTTTATTTTATTAATATTTTAAAAAACCTTAAAATACTAAATAATTAAAAAGTCTAGCTTTTTCTATAGTAAATCCCTTATACTTACTTATATTCTTATTTATATAATTTTTTTTCTATTTTTTTTTTATTAAACTTTAACACTAATAATATTATAAGCTATTATAAGCTAACCCTAAGCTATTATAAGCTATTATTAGCTATTATTAGCTATTATTAGCTATTATTAGCTATTATTAGCTATTATTAGCTATTATTAGCTATTATTAGCTATTATTAGCTATTATTAGCTATTATTAGCTATTATTAGCTATTATTAGCTATTATTAGCTATTATTAGCTATTATTAGCTATTATTAGCTATTATTAGCTATTATTAGCTATTATTAGCTATTATTAGCTATTATTAGCTATTATTAGCTATTATTAGCTATTATTAGCTATTATTAGCTATTATTAGCTATTATTAGCTATTATTAGCTATTATTAGCTATTATTAGCTATTATTAGCTATTATTAGCTATTGTTAGCTATTATTAGCTATTATTAGCTAGTATAAGCTAGTATAAGCTAGTATAAGCTAGTATAAGCTAGTATAAGCTAGTATAAGCTAGTATAAGCTAGTATAAGCTAGTATAAGCTAGTATAAGCTAGTATAAGCTAGTATAAGCTAGTATAAGCTAGTATAAGCTAGTATAAGCTATTATAAGCTATTATAAGCTATTATCTAACTAAAATTTAGAAATACTACAAATACTACATATAGTATTTTTACCTCCCTTGTAGTGTAGTATGTAGTGTAGTGTAGTACAAAGCTCTGGCCCTACGCTCACATGACTATCTAGCTGCTAGCTAACCCCTCCCTAACCTAGTGGGTCTAAGGTCTTGCTAATACTCTATTATATGATAATCCTATCTCTATCCCTTATGCTCCTAATATAATACCCCCTCTTTATATAATTATTCTTAATTATATAATAAGCTACTTGCTTAGGGCGTTTACACTACGTAGTCCTAGGGGCTATAGTTAATAAAGGGTTTAGGTTAGGTATAATATGTTATAGCGTGATATATTATTAAAATAATAATACTAATAATGCTAGGGTGTAAATATTATTATCCCCCTATCTATTAGTCCTAAATAGTAACCTATTTACTACTCTAATATAGTAAAGTAAATACTCTTTACCTTATACTAATAGTTCTAAGAGAGTAAATACCCTATATTAAATTTTATAATTAGGTTAAATAAATAAGGTATTAGATACTATATATATAAATAAACTTATTTATAGGTCTTAGTAATATAGTAGTGTAGTTACTATATGTTTATGGCTACTAGTATGTTTATAAATAGTAATAATAATAGTAAATATTATATTCCCTATATTAGCTATATATAGTGTATAAATTACTTAGGGGGTTTATAGTTAATATAAAAGGGACTAAATCTTCCCCCCTTATATATATACTTCCTTTCCTTTATATACTATCTAACTATTATAAGTTTCTTTATCTTTACTTATCTTCCCTTTACTACTTCCTTACTACTAACCTATAGCTAGCTTATAATATCTAAAATCTATTTATTAACTCCTACTCTACTACTAGGTTTATCTCTATAGAATAAACCCTTAGGGAAGTTACTAGAGAAGTTACCTTAAAAAAGAATAGTATCTAAAATTTCTATATAAGTTTACTACTTCCTTACTAGGTTATTACTACTAACTTATAGCTAGTAATACTAAAATTCTATATATATAGTATAATTAGTAGGTTACTATATAAAATATATAGCCTAAGAATAGCACTTATACTATTCCTTAGTATCTTAAGGAGAATAAACCTTTTCCTATAGAGTATAATAACTCTTATAGTATAATCTTATTACTTCTTTACTTCTTATAGTTACTAACCTATAGTAGTACACTTAGCTAAATATACCTATTATACCTAAAATAATAAGATATATATTAGAGTATAACTACTTATTCTAAGTCTTTAGTTTTAAGATACTAACCTATTACTAATACCTTACTTAAATTATATAGCTTTATAAAAAGCTATTTAATATTATTAAAGCTATGCCTAAGGGAGATTACTACTACCTTAATAAAGTAAGTATATCCCTAGTTCTCTTAACTTAATTACTACTAATATACTAATAGTCTTTTATTTATACTAAGTAAAAATTATATAATACCTTCCTAAAGACTAAAAATACTAATAAGTATAAGTATATTTATTATACTTAGGTAGCTATTAAAGTAGCCTAGGAAGCTAAGTATAATAAGCACACTACTATAGTATAGCTAGCTAATACTACTAACCTTAAGGTTTAAATTAATATTATAAACTACCTTTACTATATATATAAGAATATTCTAATAGTAGGCCTCTTAAATATCTATAAGCACTTCTTTACTAACTTACTAGTAGTTTACTCCTTATATCTCTAGGCTTCCTACTTATATTAGTCCTTTTAAGTTACCTAGAGAGCTTTATATCTTTATATATAAGAAAGGTAACTCTTCTAATAATAAAGCCCTTATACCTCTAAAGGCTTCTATACTTATTATTACTATAGTCTCTAGGAAAAATAAGGCTAAGGGTAGGGATAAAGAAATGCTTTTTAAGTAATTATTACTAGGTAGTTATATTATAGTTATAAGAGTAATATAATTATATCTTTTTAGAGTATTACTCTATATTATTTACTATATTTATAGGGTATTACCTTATGTTATTTACTAAGGGTGGTTTTACTACTATAACCTAGCTACCTAGTTACTACTTATAGTTATAAATAATATCCCTTATAATAAAATCCCTCTTTAATACCTATAAATTCTCTAAGCTATTATAGCCCTTCTATTTAACTAGGTACTTATAATACTTACTATTATAATAATATAAGATAATTCTTTTTACCTTAAACTCTTACTTATTATCCTTAATATTATCTTATAGTAAAGAAGTATTTACTATATTACTTAGGTTCTCTTTAAAGGGTTTAAGGCTTATAATATTAAATATATTATATAACTATATTCTAGTAGGTAATTCTAGCTAGTAAGCTAGTCTATAACTCCTAACTACCTTTATAATCTTATAAGGGCCTAGGTACTTTATAGTTAACTTCCTACTTAGCTATCTTAGGTTAATATTCTTTATAAATAGTAGAATATAATTACTAACTTTAAACCTCTTTAAGGTTCTTTTTTAGTTATAGTATTTCTTATACTAAGCTTATAAGTTAATTAAAAGCTATTTAATTACTATATGTTTTTCTCTTAGTAATAATACTTTACTCTTAGCCTAATTATTTATAAGTAAAATATTAGGTATTACTTACTATAGGCCCCTAGGGTTATACCCTTATAATACCTCTACTAGTATATAGCTATAAGTTATATAGTTACTAGTATTATATATAAATTATACTATTAATAGGTTATTAGCCTAGTTAGTTTATTTAGTATAGAAGAAAGCCCTTAAATAATATTCTAAGACCTAGTTTAATTATTCTATTTACCTATCTATTTATAGGTAAAAAGCAGTGCTTAGTAGCTACTTAGTTATAATAAGATAGTAAAAGGTTATCTAAAATCCGCTTATAAATATAGAACCTTAGTCTATTATAATACCTTCTAGGGCTTTATAATCTCTAAAGATATACTCTAGGAATATAGTAGCTAACCTATTACTTATTAGTTATATTAAAATAGGGATATAGATACTATACTTTATAAAATAGTCTATAATTACTAAGATTATATTATAAGTCTAGTTAGTATCTTTAACTAGTAGTAATCTAGTAATAAAATCTATTAATAGTTCTTAAAAAGGTAATCTAGCTTTAGTAAAGTAGCTAACTTACTATATAGCTTATAGTGCCTTAGCTTTAAAACTTAATAGTTTATATAAGTACTAATATATACCTTTATATCTTTCTTTATTAATAGCTAGTAGTACTAACTTATAATTTAATAAAGTGTCTTACTAACTCCCTAATACCTAGTAGTAAGGTTATTATATATTAGTAGTAAAATCTCTTTTCTTATCCCCTAGGGAATATAAACTTGACTCTTAAACATTAATAGCTCAGAGGGTTTAATTATCAGAACCTAAAGGTGTGCAGGTAAGCCACTAGACCAAAAGATCCACCAATGCTAGCTGTCGCTGCATTGCACCTTACAATTGGTTATTAGGCCACCCGCGTACGTGTGCACCTGACAATTTTTGTCATGACTTAAGGGTCAAAAGATAATAGAACAGAGTAATAGCTTAGATTCATAGTTATAGCTAGAAAGGTACTACCTAGGGGCAGGTATATAAAGGTTTTAAGCTCTAACCTTCTATAAGAATATAGGTAGTTCTTACTAAATACCTTGCCCTATACTTATATAACTATCTAGCTACTAGCTAACCCCTCCCTAACCTAGTGGGTCCGAGGTCCTGCTAATGCTCTATTATGTGATAATCCTGTCTCTATCCCTTACGCTCCTGACATGTTAAAAATAAGACCTATTTTTAGCCCTTTCTAGTCAAAGAACCTTTGTATTACTAAGCTTACACTGCAAGCCTAACAGCTACACTACAGCTATTAATAGTTATAAAGGTGGTTATAAATAACTACGTTATAGCTATTAATAGCTATAACTAACCGTGTAAATAACTAATGTTAATTTACATTGTAAGTATAAGTATACCTATAACCCTAACTATAAGTAATTAGGTAAGCTAGGGTAATATAAGTAGACTACCCTATAGCTATCTTTAATAGCGATTTTCTCTTTAACTAAAGGTTATATAAAAGTCTTATATATAGTAAATTATTACTAGAAAATAGGGCTTTCTTTTTATATAGTAATATTTTTTAGACTAAAAGTTAGTATATATAGGTTACTAGTATGTATAGTAATAAGTTAATTTTTTAGATTTTATATATAAATAAATTTTATAGAAAATAAAAAGTAGCTTACAAGACCTTGCTAGTAGCCTAGGCTTACTAATATAGTTAGTAAGTCTATAAGAGGAAGAAGATCTTTTTAATCTAGCTAGTTAGCTAGGCCTCTTAATTAATAGCCGCATTACCTAAACAAAATAACTAAAATTAATTCTATTACTCTATTAGTTATTATAAAAGTAACCTAAATTAAATTCTATTAGTTAATAACTACTACTACTTTTATTACGCTATGTTAATAAAAATTAACACTACAGCCCTATTAGTCCTAGACCATAGAGCTTACACTTGTATAGCTATTGCTAGCTGGCATTAGCTCCCTATATCTTAATAGGTTATAAGCCTGGTTATTACTATAGATTCTTTTTAAGACTACTCTTACATTCGGATATAGAAGACTTCCCTTCTATAAAATAGGAAGATAAATACCAAATCGAAGGGAAAGGGGGCATAATCACCCCCCTCTAGTGCGCAAGGGGTTCTAAATAACTAGCTAAAAGAGTAGGCTATTAAGCAACAAGTAACTATAGACTAGTTATTAGAAAAGCTAGAGAGCCTATCTATTACTATAAATAGTTATATAGAGGGTGTGGAAGAAGCTAAACCTACTAGCCAGAATCTAAAACAACAGCCTATTTAACAATAATAAGTTAATTCTAGCTTTATATAAGCTACCTTTAAGAATTTAATTATTAAGGAATTTAATAAGAGGGTTTATAGCTTTCCAGAGACTACTAGGCTTAAAGAAGCTAAATATTTTAAATAATAAAAACAAGCCCTAGCTATCTAATTTAAAGCTTTAGGTATACCTAATTTTCTAGATAATCCGGAGAGTTCTAGGGCACTAGTGGACCTTAACTAAGCTATTATCCTAATATTACTAAGGGATAGTTATATAGAAGGACCCTAAGCTACTATAACTTAGTAAACATTACCTAAAGAAGCCTATAATTTACTTATAAGGCAGTATTTATATAGCGTTAAAATCTAAAGAGGGTCTCTATATTTAGAATTTCATAACCTAAATTTTTAGAATTATAAGGGATTCTTAGAGTCCTTTAATATAGTCTTTAATAATCTACTAGCTAGATTATTAATTTCTAGGGTACTAATTAATCCTATTAATTAGGTTAATTAATATCTTTAATCCCTTAAATTAACCTTCCCTTAGTAGGCTAAAAGATAATAATTTAGTATGCGTATAAATAGGGCTATAGGGGCACTTATAGAAGCCCTAAACCTTTAATTTCTAATAGCTAACCTTCTAGTAAAATAGAGAGATAAATTATCTATAGTATCTAAAGCCCTAAATTATAGGGCTAAAGACTAAGAAAAGGGTGCTAAAGAGAAAGAAAAAGCCCCTAAAGGTTAGAAGAAAAAGAAAGAAAACTCTAAAGAAAATAAGAGCTCTTCTAATTCTAATTCTAAGAAAAAGAAAAAGAAGCAAAAGGGTTCTAAATTAGATAAAAAGAACAATAAAAACCCTATAGAGGGTTCTTTTATACTAGGAAATTACAACCTTTCTAATAGTGCCCTTAAACTATATAAGAAACCTAGTCTTTATAAGACTAGTTATAAGTGCTCTAGCGATAGTAGCTCTAAATCTAGCTCTAGTAAATCAGATAATAATAAAAAATAAGAAGTTAAGACTATAAGTAGTTTTAATTATTATAGTAAAGATATAAAAAAGGCCCTATTATATAATATAGGTTTAACTATATATATAGTTAACTCTAGGGAGGTCTTTAGAGATTATACCCCTTATAAAAAGGGGGAATCTAACCCTATTATAACTAGTAGTAGTCCTATTTACGCTAAGGGCTATAGTAGTGCTGTTTTTAAGGTCTTATATTAGAAAAATCTAACTAAATATAGGACCTTAGTGCTTAAAGATACGCTATATTTACCTTAGCTTAATATTAATATAGTTAGCGGTCTTACGCATTATATATCTAGTAGTTACCTTATAAAAATCCTTTATCTTAAAGATAAGTCTTGTATTATAACCTTAGATATAGAAAAACATGGTTTTTTCTTTCACATTAAAAACCAATCTACACTAAATTTATATAAAGGGCCCTGTAATTCTTATTATATTTAACCTTTTACCTATATTAGCTTTAAGGGTCTTAGTTATCCTATAGAGGTTTAAATTCCCTCGAAAAAGCTAGATTAGGCTTCTAATTTAGATAAGATTAAAGAAAAGGATAATAATATTAAAGAAATCATATGGGATTATTTAGGGGAATTATTCCCTTCTTCTTTGCCTATAGCCCTAGGTTAGGTCCCTTATAAATCTAAGGAAATAGATTTAGGGGTGTTAGAGGGCCCTAGTAATAGAAAAGAGTCCCTAATACCTCTCTAAGAGGCCTATAGTTCTTAAGGGGCCTAGTAAGGGACTAGTAAAGAAGGCCTTAATTTAGATTTTAATTTAGGCCCTAAAGATCTTTAATATTAATAGTTATTAGAACTAGCTAGCCTATAGCATGTATAATTAGGGCACCTAGGACTTCCTTTACTAAAGAAAACTAGCTTAATTACTAAGGAATCCTTAATTTTTCTAAAGTTAAGAATAAGGACTTTAAATACATAGCTTATAACTAATCTAAAGTAGTTAGAAAACCTAGGAAATTAGCTATCCCTAATCCTCCTAGAGCTCTAGATTAAATAGAGAGGGATACACTAAAAATCAGTCCTACACTATATAATAAATAGTTAATTTGCTTATTTCTAGTTAATTAAAAGACTAGATATAAGTGGGTGTTCTTATTACCTAATAAGGAAGGCCTAACTATTTATAGGGCTATTAAAGGCTTCTTTAGAGGGCTTAAAAATTAACTAGGTTAATATCCTAGGCACCTTTACTTTAATAGGGGCTAAGAAATTAATTCTAGTTATTAAGACTAGTTAACTTCTAAGGGGATTAAATTTATAACTTCTAGTCCTTATATTTATAAGCAAAATAGATTAGTAAAGCGTTCTATTTAAACTAATCTAGATTAATTAAGGGCTACTATTTAGTGGGCAAAATTACTATTATTTTTATAGTGTTTTATATTACCTATAGTTATTAACCTTATTAATATAACTACTAATACCACTAAGAATTAAAGCCCTAAATAACTACTATATAGGGAGCTAGATAGGCCCTATATAACTAATATTAGTAGTATTAGGGGCTATAGGATCTTATTATAAGATTCTAATCCCCCTTAAAAAATAACCTAAAGCCTAAAAGTTAGTAGCTAGGACTATCCCTAGAAGACTTCTTACTACACTAGGTTTAAACACTTACCTAGTGTATATCCCTTCTAAAAGGCTAGTTATAAAGACTAGCTTTATTAAGATTATAGAACTTATAGGCCCTATTTCTAAAGGCTTACCTAGGATTTCTATAGGGGATAACCCTTTAGAGAGGGAAAATAATTAAGATAATTAATAAGATCTAGATTATGGTTTAAAGAATTACCCTATAGATAATATAGGGGACCCTATAGGTTAAGAAAAACTACCTATAGGACCTAAATAACCCCCTAAAGGTCTAATTCTAGAAGCCCTAGAGGGGGCGTAGCCTATATCTTAACTAGGAAATTAGATTTTAACTCCAGACCTAATTTCAGATAAAATTACTAACTTTAACCCTAATATTAACCCTATAGATATTAATATTAGTTCCCTTTCTTCTCTAGATTTTATAAAAGAAATTTACTTTAAGGTATAGGAAAAGCTAAAGGAAAAGAACCCTAATAGCCCTAAACCTAAGACCTAGAAGTAAGCTATATCTAGCCCTAAAAAAGATAAATAGATAGAAGCTACCTTTAAAGAATTTAAATAGCTTCTAAAGGCTAGTACTTTTAAATTTATAAGGAAAGACAAAATCCCTAAGGGCTAAAAAGTACTAAAAAATAGGCTTATTTATAAGCTTAAAAAGGATAAAGAAAATAATCCTTTAAAATACAAGGCTTAACTTATTACTAAGGGATTTATATAAATTAAAGGTCTTAACTATCTAGAGACCTTTGCTACTATAAGCATTTCCCCTAGCTAGAGGATTTTACTAGCCTTAGTAGCTTAGAATAACTAGGAAATTAAATAGATTAATTTTATAGAGGCTTTTCTTAATAGTAAGCTCTAATAATAGATTTATATAGTTATTCTAGATAAATTTATTAAATTCCTTAAAGCAAATCCTAATCTAGCTAAATTAGCTAGAAGTTTTAGCTAGAAACTTTCTAAAGATTAAGTAATTTTATTATAGAAGTCTTTATATAACCTAAAACAAAGCTTAAGGGAGTAATAATAAGTATTAATAGTAGTGCTTAAATCCCTAGGATTTAACCCTCTAATATTAGACCTAGTAATATTCTTTAATCCTTCTATTAAAACCTTTATTATTACTTATATAGATAATTATTTTCTAATTAAACTAGATTTATATTATATCTAAAGACTTAAGAAAGAACTTTATAAAGTCTATCTAATAGAAGATAGGGGGTCTGCTGAATTTTTCTTAGGGGTTTAAATCGTATAAGATAGGCCTAATAGAATACTAAAAATCTATTAATCTTAGTATATATTAGAAGCTTTAAAGCAATTTAATATGCTAGATAGTAAGCCTATTAGTATACCTCTTTAGCTAGGTATTTTAGCTACGTAGATAACTAAGCTTTTAATAGCTAGTAATATTAAGCTTTATTAGTGTATTATAAGGACTATAATATACCTAATATTACTTATAAGGCCTAATATAGCCTTTATAGTTTAGTGGCTATTAACTATATTAGCTAGTCCTTATATAGAGCACCTAAATATAGCTAAAAATCTACTAAGGTACCTATCTAGGACTAGATTCCTTGCTATTATCTATAGGGGTAACCCTAAAGGTATAGCTAGTAAAAGCCTAATAGGTTATTATAATAGTAATTTTACAGGGGATAAAAAGACCTTAAAATTAACCTATACTTATCTATTTAAGCTAGCTAGCGGACCTATTAGCTAGAAATCAAAGAAATCTAGTATAATAGCTTTATTAATATTAGAAGCTAAATCTAACGCTATCTATAAGACCTTCTAGGAGCTATAATAGCTCTAGGGTTTATTTAAGGAGCTAAAAACCCTTATTTCCCCTCCTATCTAGATATTTTATGATAATTAAGGTGCTATAACTACTACTTATAACCCTACCTTATATAGTTATACTAAATATACCCTATTAAAGTTTAATTATATTAGGTAATAGGTTTTAGCTAGTTTAGCTAAGATTAAATATCTAGATACTAAGTTAATACCTATAGATAGTCTTATAAAACCTCTTATAAGACCTTTTTATTAGGCTTTTATTAAGCTTCTAAGGCTTAATAACTTCTAAAACTAATAACTAAAAACCCTTTAATAAGGAACTAAAAATAATATTAAAAAGGGAGCTATATTTAACTATAGCTAGGATTTAAAAAAGGGGGCTATTTATCTTTTCCTATTTTTCCCTTATTCTACTATTTTTATCTAAAAGTTATTGCTTACCCTATTATTATCTTATATGCTTTTATTTGCTTATATATAAGTCTTTTATAAAAGGGGTGTTAAAAATAAGACTTATTTTTAGCCTTTTCTAGTTAAAGAACCTTTATATTACTAAGCTTACACTATAAGCCTAATAGCTACACTATAGCTATTAATAGTTATAAAGGTAGTTATAAATAACCACGTTATAGCTATTAATAGCTATAACTAACCGTGTGAATAACTAATATTAATTTGTGTTATAAGTATAAGTGTGCCTATAACCCTAACTATAAGTAATTAGGTAAGCTAGGGTAATATAAGCAAACTACTCTATAGCTATCTTTAATAGCGATTTTCTCTTTAACTAAAGGTTATATAAAAGTCTTATATATAGTAAATTATTACTAGAAAATAGGGCTTTCTTTTTATATAGTAATATTTTTTAGACTAAAAGTTAGTATATATAGGTTACTAGTATGTATAGTAATAAGTTAATTTTTTAGATTTTATTTATAAATAAATTTTATAGAAAATAAAAAGTAGCTTAAAAGACCCCGCTAGTAGCCTAGGCCTACTAATATAGTTAGTAAGTCTATAAGAGAAAGAAGATCTTTTTAATCTAGCTAGTTAGCTAGGCCTCTTAATTAATAGCTATATTGCCTAAACAAAATAACTAAAATTAATTCTATTACTCTATTAGTTATTATAAAAATAACCTAAATTAAATTCTATTAGTTAATAACTACTACCACTTCCGTTACGCTACGTTAATAAAAATCAACGCTATAGCCCTATTAGTCCTAGACCGTAGAGCTTACACTTGTACAGCTGTTGCTAGCTGGCATTAGCTCCCTACATCTCAATAATTAATTAGTAAAGGATTTATATAAATCTTTAAAGATATTTATATATTTATTAAAAATAGATTAATTATTTTCTTTTATATTAATAATCTTATAGCTTTATTTATAAAGGGAAAGTTAGCTTTTTATAATAAATTAAAAAAAAACTCTTTAGTAAGTATAATATTAAAAACCTTAGTAAATTATAATAGTTTTTAGAAGTTAAAATTATTAGAGATTATACTAATAAGTAATTATAGCTTAATTAGAAGTCTTATTAAAATAAAGCTGTAATTAAATTTAATATTAAAGTCCTAGATTAAAAGCTAATAGCTTTTATAACTATTATTTTACTTAATTCTTATAAAGGTAAGGTTAGTATAAAGAATTTAAAAAAATATTAATCTCTAGTTAGTACCTTATTATATTCTATAATTATTATAAGGCTAGATATTACCTTTAATACCTAAGGCTATAATATATAAAAGTAGTAAAAAAAGCTTTAGAGTATAGCTATATATAAGTAAATCTCTTAATTAAATTTAATAATAATAACCCTAAACTTAAAGCTTATAGTAATACTTTCTTTACTAATAATCTAGTTATAAAAAGAAGTTTATTGATTTTTTAAATTTTTTTGGGGGTCATAGGTTGTGGCCAATGCATCTAATAAAATAAGACAACAATAATTACTAGCGATACCCAGCTAGTATAACAATTAACTTACAGCAGTGATAAATAGAACCCTAATAGAAACAAGCTTTAAGGTTACGAATACGGGGGGGGCTGCAAGGTTAGATCAAAGTTTGCGATAAACTTAAAAAGAAGTTTATAAAGCTATATTATAAAGCTTTTTAAAAAACCTATATTATTTAAAGTAAGAAAATAAGAAATTATTATAACTTTCTTTATAAAAGTAAAGATTCTAGTACTCTTTTATTATAGTAAAAAGCTAATTATCTTTAAGTAATTATATTAGGAAGTTAGATTATACCTTAGAGATAATACCCTTAAGATTAAATATAATAATATATAGATAATTTATTTTCTTAAGGAGAAATTTATTAAGCTTATAACCTAATTATACTATATAAATATTTATTATTACTAGCTTTAGTAAAAGATCATAAAGAAAACCTTTAATATAACTTAGAAAGCTACTAAAGAGATAATTACTAATAATCTTATAAAGCTACTAATAAAAAAGGCTTTTATAAACTTTAGAAATACTCTAGGACTTATATAATTACTAGATTAAATACTTAAATCTAACCTAAAAGAGTAGGAATTCCCTAAAGACCTTAATATTACTAATAATAATTAGATTATTATAGAATTAATTAATTTAACTAAATTATTAAATAGATTATAGAAAGCCTTAATTATAAGCTTCTTAGGGAGGTATATTATACCTTATTATAAGTATTTAACTATATATAAATAACTTAGATACTAGGACTTACTTACCTAGTTATTTTCTAGACTTTTAGTAAATAATAGTATATTTTATATAGATAAATTATACTCCTTATAGTATAGGTACTTAGTTATTTAAACCATAGTCCACGCCCTCTTATAAGGTAGGATAACTTAATCCATACCCTTATTTCTAACCCTAGCTACGCGGTCTAACACTCTCCACGTCAACGTTCCGGAACCGATGACATCAATGCAACCCCTGAATTATTTCACAAATCTAATACTTGACAGAGGAAATTGAGCCAATTGGCTGTTTTGCCAAATGATACAGGGGGTTGCATTGTATTCTCATGCATTAGTCACCGCCAAGACGGTGTCCTGAAACGGCACGACCAAACGAGGCCAATGAGCTTGGCCACCTAGCTCAGCTTCTGGTGGGTGACCTGGGACTGGAGTGGTGCGAGTTGTTGATCTTTGTGTGTGTGGTGTTGGTCTGGCTTCACCTGGGCTCGGATCGTCCGTAGACGAGAATCCAGGTGCTTGGGACGCTGTTGTTGGTTGATTAAAATGGAAAACGTCGCCCAGATTCCTCATCGTCGGATGTCATTGTCAACCCTTCCCTGTTACATTATACCACAGATGATGTAACAGTGCCGGGTGTTTCAGACGGGTATTAACGGGACACTCCTCCCTTTTCCCGTCCGTCCCAGACGCCTTCATAATAAGCCGCCTTGGTGCTCACTGCTCAGCTACGAGTTGTTGACATGGGCATCATGAACAATGGCGCCCGTCTATCCGACTGACAGGGGAAACCCACCGGGCTGAACAACAGCGGCGGTCAGTATGGATTATTCTCGTCGGGCATTACGCATGTCACTACATATGGACCACTCCTGTATTATGCCTTTTTTTGCATTTGGCAGGATGGCCTAGTTTCCGTGGGACTGCTGCACAGCGGTGGATATCGACTCCCTCGGGCCGGGCTCAATATTCCATGATTGGCGCTCTGAGATGATTGAAATTACCGGCGGATTACTCCGTAGATTCGGGGGGAATGGATTGCTCTACATACGGAGTAATTGTACCGCAACATGTCTGTCTTCTGCCGATGCCGACCGCGACAACGACCGCGGGCTGTTTGGCGCTTTGCACTTGATACGGTGATGAGGTGTGAGTCTGCGCCCAACTTGGAATACCTGAGACGGAGGAAATCCATCGTTGGAATTCAGCATCCACGTTCATGCGCCTCATCAACCGTCGCATAGCTGAGACATGGATGACCAATCCCTCATGAATACTGAGCGAATTCTTTGCCACGATCGTTCTTCTAGGATTTGATAGCGGTGAATTCGGAAAGCAACATACCTCGAGCCTACTCGAGAATAGGAGTTTGCATGTGTTGGCCGGCTGCAACGTCGAAATTGTGGTGGAGGTGTTTTTGACAAGAATAGGCATACTCCGTAATACTCCGTAGACTGTACTCCGTATTCCGTAGAATCAATCCCAATATTCAATATTCCTTGCAAACCCCGCCCAAACCCCCCAGCCAGGAAGGACTGGGACGAATCACAAGACGTACAATGGCGTGTACGGATTACGATAAGTGGCAGAAGGCACGACATCGACCGTTTGTAATAATTCTACAAAACGTTCCGCGGCATTGCGTTGAAATGTTCCGCAAGCGCAATCGCAAGCGCAATTCCGGGATGCCCCTCCTTCTGTGTCTTTCTTCCTCGCAAGCAATGGCACTTTTGTTGGGTGCGGATATCCCCCATCAACCCTGACATGTTTGGGGAGGCCGCAGGATGTCGGCCACCTCCGGCCGCCCGTCTGACAACAGATTGATTAACACTGGGTCGTTGGTAATCCAGTGGCCGCCTACCAGATGGATCCCTTTGGCCCTACCTTTTATAGCCCACACTGCGGCGGACGGGTCGGGTCGTTCATGGCGCGAGGGAAGACGTCGGGTCTTGTTGGCGGCGTATTCGCACAGTGGCATGGAGTAGCCCTCGACTCCCGACTCCCGACTCCATGCTAATAAGAATATCAATCATTTGACTAATACCAGAAGTTTCCCCGAACGGCAGAGAATCAATCTTGGCACCAGACTTTACATACTGAGCACTTATTACTAATATCACTCTTATGCAGGCCGCCGGAGACTTAGTGGCCCTTCAATGGCCTGCTAGTTGGCGACTTATCGGGGGGTGGGGAGCGAGACAGGCATGATGAAGTCGATCATGGCGACCATCTTCACTTCCATTTCAAACCCTGTGACCGTCCAGCTTGCTCAAACGTGGTGTTCAGTGCTTGTCCATCAATTTCCTCGTTTGAAACGAGTAGAAATCCGTGGCTCGGCCGGTGATTGTCGGTAAATAAAAAGGTGACCTGATGGGAACAAACGACCCAAACGATGCGATACATTTGGATATACGGAGTAGTAACAGGGAGAAAGGCGCCCGCACGACCGCAAACTGGCGGTGGCTGGTGGCTGGTGTGGTTGGCCAGAGCTGTTGGCCGCCTCCCCTTTCTTGTTGGAGGTGACAAGGGTCAAGGGCATGCATGACGACGGGACCTTGTGAGACAGAGTACATGGATGGAAAACGACAACTTCTCCCCCTCTTGCCTGGAGAAGTCTTGCTTTATGTACGCTTATTATTATGGTTCAAAAGGCCGGTCCAGGCCATTAATTGATATGTGGTATTTTTCTGAGTGGCTGCTTGACCAACCACGTGTGCATTTCGAAAAGGGTCGTGCCTTCCGCGCATGGTATTAAGCAATGGCAACGTCTCACCATCACGTGGGCCATTCGATGTCGCCCCGACAAGTTCCCTGTGGCAAGTGCAAGTGCAAGTGCGGATGCCTTGTTGGCTGCCCTTGCGGCCCGCGAGGTGACTTGCAGACAACGGTGACGCCTGTTTCGACACTTGCCAATTGACGCCATCAACAAACGTCCGCGCAAGTACTCACAACGCACGCCGGCTCTCTCGCAGACATGATCCATCGCCCTCATCACTCGGGCTGTCAACAATCGATCAACAAGACAGCCAAAGACCTCGGTCTGCAGGGGTCACTGTCGACTGGCAGCTGAGGCTCTGCAAACAACAGACGAGCACGATTTGCAAGTTGGGGGAAAGCACAGACGAGGGTTGTCTTGAAGGTGGACCGCCCTCTTTGACCTGCCTAAAGTTCTTGTCACTTATTAGTCCCTGTCCCCTCTCCCAGTCCCTGCTGTGGGCTACTCCTGACAGAGTAACAATCATCACCCAGACTTGGACGTGGACAGTACGGAGTGCCGCCTCCATCTCGGTCGTTGCTCCTCCCCAGCCTGCACCTGCATTAAAACTGAGCCCCTCCGTCCCATCATACCCGGCCAGGCCACGTCCAGCCCTTTTGCGACGTTGTTACACCTTGGCCAGCTAAATGCTTTCATCCATCTAGCTAGGCGCACGCAGCTACTTCAGATTCTCTAGCAATTTTCAGGAGCAAGCCACCAACACATGGTTGGCTCGGTATCACTTGACGGCATCAATCCGATAGACTTCACAGTGTTTCGTGGCTAAAAACAGCCCATCTTTTTCTTTTTGTCTGTCACTGGACATTTTCGAGTCGTTGGCCCCAAACAGAGCAAGGCATACAATTGGCTCTGCCACCTGCTGGGAGCCTCAACGACACCATACCTCTCCGTATCAAAGACTTGAAGCCACAAACACATCGCGGAATCCCTTCTTCATCCGAAACCCCACTCGCAATGGCTGACGACAAGCCGTCGGTTCTGATTATTGGAGGGTTGGGTTATGTTGGCCGATTCTTGGCCCTCCACATCCACCAGAATAAATTGGCCTCAGAAGTGCGACTAGTGGACAAAGTGCTGCCACAGCTTGCCTGGCTTGGACCCGAATTTGCCGAGGCATGCTCTCAAGACAAGTTTATGCAAGCAGATGCCAGCAGACCTGGTGAGTTTAAAATCTTGATTCATCTTGCATCGTACTTCTTTTTCCACTACATTAGGAGGGCTTTACAGTCGACCAAAAAAGAATTCGCTGACGGTAAGTTGCCTCATTTTAGAAGGACTGGCCAGAATATTTGACCGGGATAATGGCAAGGAATGGGACTATGTTTTCAACTGTGGTGGTGAAACAAGGTACTCGCAAGAATATGAGGTCTACAAGTTGAGATCTCTAAACCTCTCGTTGGCGGTGGGCAAAGAAGCCGCGAAACGCAAAGTGAAGGCGTTTGTTGAGCTTAGCACCGGCATGGTGTATAAGTCGGACTCAGCGCCTAGCAAAGAGACCGACAAGTTGAAGCCATGGAGCAAGATTGCGGTTTTCAAGTTGCAGGCTGAGGAAGAACTGGCCAAGATAGAAGGGTGAGTTCGCTGGCCACCCCCCCTTTTGTTGAGAGATGACACCCGGCTGACCACCAATCGTTGTTGCATCTGTTGCAGACTTCCATTGATTGTTGTTCGCTTGCCACACGTGTATGGCCCGTATGCATCACAGTGGGTGGCCACAGCACTGTGTATGGCTCGTGTTTATCAGCACCTGGGAGGGGAGATGAAATGGCTTTGGACGAAAGATCTTCGAACCAACACAGTCCATATCCACGATGCGGCGCGGGCGCTCTGGGACATTGCTGCATGGTACGATGCCGGCAAGGCTAATTGGGACTCGTCTGAAATGGGTCAAGTCCCAACTTTCAACGTTGTCGACAAGGGTGAGACAAATCAAGGAAAAATGGCTGCCATCATTGGAGAGATCTTCAAGATCGAGACAGGCTTCCAAGGCCAGCTGATCAGCACATTTGCTCGGATGAACCTTGATAGTGTGGTGGACGATGTCAATGACGAAATTCTTGGCCCTTGGGCTGAATTGCTTGCAGACGCCGGCATCACGCGACCCGGCCCTCTCACTCCATTTATGGAGAAGGAGCTTCTCAAGGACACAGATCTCAGCATGGACGGCAGTCGATTAGAAAAATTGCTCGACTTCAAGTACGAGCAACCGGTGCTGACTAAGGAACTCGTAGAGGAGGTGATCGAAAGTTACAAGAAGATGAATTGGTGGCCATGAGGCTGCAAAGGGTCTTCCGATTTTGCGAGCATAAATATCAACCTGACATGGGTGTTTTGTCCTTTGTCAATCATCTTTCGCTGCAGAGAGTAGGGGGTACAATAAAATGGTTGATGGCAGCAGCAGTAGCTCGGACAAACAAGACAGATACTATCACAGGGCTTGGCGTGCATTCCCATACAGAGGCAAGGGTGGCAGTTGTTGGAATTTTTATTCCCCCCTTTAATCAAATAAGTCGAGCAGGGAAAGCTTGGCATTGTACGGGTACAGATGGCTTGGTCAAGCATGGAAGAGACCACGAATTAGGCGCATGAACATGATCAAAGTATTCCATAACATTGAGACCTCGGGTTGTCCCTTCTCACTTGACACATGCAAATGATTGGTCTTTGCGGTAGTGGCGAATTTTTTTTAAAAAACCCCAGCCATCCCATCTCAAAGTATTTGCGCCTGTATCTGATCATGTGACGCCGGTCCTTCGTTATCATGGCATTATGACAAGGGGGTTGCTTTGGAGGTAGAGTTGGACCAGTGCGGCTATGGTGAGACTTGCAAATGTCGAAATCATGCACCCAGAAGAATGGGTGAATGGATCCCGTTCATATCAGGAGTGATAGCCCACAGACGGCACCCCCAGTACATGAGCACGTCTTTCTCATCAGTGGTGCATGGAGACTAAAAACGTCGCGAGATGTGCCACTAAGCAACACGCCAGGAAGATGCATTACATTTCCATGCCGTCATTGCATCACGATAATTGAGCATGATAGCAAGAGCGAAGGAATATATGTCTGATCTGATCTATGAGATGCGCCGGTGCTTACCTGACCTATGACACCGGAAGGGAAGTATCAAGTACGGACCTTGGCGCCCATGGTAGGTGTTTGCATGGATCGAGGGCTCTACATATGTAGTGAGTGTATCTAGTATCTAGCATCTAGCACACTGGGTAGGTTCCAGACGGGTGCAGGGGATCGCAATGCTATTTGTGCGATGGTCGTCCTTGAAGCCCACAGTCATGCTTGCAGGCAAGGGCGACTGAACAAAGTGGCGGGGAGCGCGAGATCCGACTCGCTGGGTGGGATCCCGGTGGTGCCCTCATTCAATGCGCAAAGCTTGAATCAAAACGGGCTTGACGGTGCCAACCTGGCCAGCCTTGCGAGCCCAGCCCCAGCCCCTGCGGCCCCTTGTCCGCCGTTCCGGGAGGAGGGAGGAGGGCATCTAACACTCTGACCACTCGGTGCTTGCGGAGTCGTCGTCACGTTCTCTTGCAAGTTGGGGAGCTCAGCGCTTGTGACAGCATATTATTACTCACCACGCCCCGGCATACACATCATCGTCCCTGCAACGCGTGGATGTCTTCACAGACTACGGAGTAAGACCATCCCAATCTCTATAAAGATCCACAATCTCTCCTTCCTCTTCCCTCTTTCTTACTTGCTCCATTCTCCGTTCCCCATATTCTCGAAAGCCACGGCCGACGCGAGAAGGCGCTCCCGACCGACCTGCCCCTCCTCGCAGTTCTCTCAAATCAACCACTTCGATTAATACTTTTTGACCATGGCTGCCCCGCCGGAAAAGACCTTGAAGAACCTCAACGGACGGTGGACTGTGGTATGTTGCTAGAGACTTCACTCCACCTTGGCAAAGATAGTATGCGTGGGCTATGCGACACACTCGCTGGTCGCGCTCGTGAGGAGGGGGTTGCACCATCATCATGTACACATTATTGCCCTCCTGGTGCTTATATGCGTCATTGCCTTTTTCATCTTCTGCCCTGGGGTAGACCCTGATGAGCATTTTCCCTCCCTCCCATGGCGCCAGTAACGCGTCGCCCCGATCGCGACCCCATACTCCTGGAGCGACGACTAACATGGGATATGAACAGGATTCGGAACTGTCCGAGTCCGTCGACCCCGCCTTGGTCATCCAGGGTATTGGGTACGTGATTCGTACGGCAATTAGCTATGCCACCATCACCATTACCGTCAACCAGTATGAAGCTCCTCCAAAGCCTCCTAACGAGTCTACCGAGGCAATTACCCACATCGATATCAACCAGTCAGCGTCTGGGTTGACCAGCACCCAAGAGAATCGTTGCGTGGACGACACGGAGCGCGAACACACCGACTGGCTGTTTGGAACAGTCAAGGGTCGCACCAAATGGGTCTCACTGGACGAAGTAGAAGACACCTATTTGAAGAACGGTTGGGAGGTTGAGGGCGACGGCAAGTTCATCCTGGGCCACGTCGAGAACCAGGATAGTGGGTGGACGGCCGATCAGCTCTGGGGTTTCCAGATTGTCAATGGCGAGCGCCGCTACTGCCGCAATATTGTTGTCGCCAAGGGTGATCAGCGCGCTGAACTACGCCTTGTCTACAGCTACGCAGGGGAGCAATGAGGAAACAGTGTCGGCGGGGATCTTACTTGATGGACTCCTGAAAACTGATCTTCAAAGCCTCAAACAGTGTCTGAACGAAGATGACCGCAGAAGCTGCCGGGTGGCCTGGTTTAGACGTGGAGCGCACTTGCTGATATTCACAAAAACTTTGTCCAACTGCAACCAATGTAACGATGATGACACCAACCGTGCAGTTTTCGACCCCGTTCCCCCCTGACACCTCCCCGCACATGCCTCGGCTCCCCCCCACTTTTACAAGACTACAAACCAAGGCAGAACGGTTTTGGGCTTTCGAAAATTGACACGATTTCGGACATTACATTGCAAAGCGAAAAATAATATACCTGCCAGTGGCCGCCTGTCGTCTCGTTACAACTTATCAGCTACGCTGCTCTTTCCATATGTAGAAACGCGGACGGTGTTTACATGTAGAGGATTTGATTCGCGGCTACAACTCATTTTGGATATATTAGGTACTGGCTCGTAGAGCCATGTGACATGTCGATCCTGCAAGATTATTGTGGACTCGTCGTCACAAGCCCCGGAGCTGTGGAAATTAGCCGTCTATGCACGGATTACTAATCGCCGTCACGCTCAAGAGTCTCTGGTAAATAATTGTCTAGGCCCGTAGCATGTCCAACTCGTCGTCCAACAGTCGTTATTCAGGCAGGACGTCTTTTGACAAACTCTTCCAGGTCTTGGGCCGTGGCAACGCCCAGCACAAATCTTCTGTTCTCATCCGTGATGACGGCGAATTCCTGTTTCCAAGGACCGTCCGCCTCACCGCCTCGGAAGAAGGCCTCCAAGTGTTCCAGTGGCGTCTCCATGGTAATGACTTGATATCTTCGGCCTTTTCTCTTGAAGCGGGTCATTGCCGCAGAGAGAGGGTCGTCGGGCTTGACATTGCCGCTGTCTATTTGGGCCTGAAGATGAGGCATTGAAATATACCCGAGAAGTGCGCGCGTCTCGGAATCGACAATGGTCAGGTGGGTGTATTCGCGCTCGAAGGCAGAGAGGAGAGCGAGAGAGATGGCATCAGAGGGGTTCAGAGACAGGGCCGCTGGGGGATCCAGGTCTTCGACGGTAGCCTGCGATAGACAGTGACTCTGTCAGCGCTCATGTTTGGAGTGGACGAGTGATGCGAGATGCGACGTCGGATGTTACTGCGCGCACAGCACAATGCAAAGAACAAGGCGATCGAGACGTACCCCGCGATACCTTGAGGACCATTTTGACTCAAAGGATTTGCCCAGGTTGTTGACCACCGGCGAGGTCCCGACTTGTGCAGCCATGATGACCTGGTTCGCCTGGGGAAGTCAATCGCGATAGCTGGGAACTCGGTTGGTTCGTGTCAATAAGATGAGACGTTGTTCCGGCGACAAACGGTCCGGCAGAGTTGGAGCTTTTACGCCGAATACCAGGCGGTATTACGACGTTGTCGAAATTTCTTGCTGGTGGAGCATGAAATGGTGGGGGCGACTCGGCGGATCGCTCAGTCTTCCTTGGCTCGAGCCTCCATGCGGGCTGGCTTACCCGATAACAGGAGGTACAACTTGCCTGTAAACCAGAGCTGGTACGAGTCGCAGGTACGGACGGCATTTCATTG
Source organism: Epichloe bromicola (assembly GCA_023658445.1). NCBI lineage: Eukaryota > Fungi > Ascomycota > Sordariomycetes > Hypocreales > Clavicipitaceae > Epichloe > Epichloe bromicola. The sequence goes on along the minus strand of CP098266.1, from coordinate 5,029,952 downwards.
ATATGACTAGGCACATCTTGCAATAATAGAAAAATAGCCACATTGAACGAAATGAAATAAATAAAATAAACATAAATAACTTCTGTGGCCACAGGATGAGCGAGACGGATCCTGGATATGACGTCGACAGGTGATGTCAGCATTGCAGCAGGGTGTGGTAGGATTGCAGATGAAGGCAAAAGAGTGGTCAGAAGAGAAGATGATGTAGAATTGCTATCTAGGAATTCGTAAATCTAAGGAAAAAAGGAAGCTTATTATAAGCTTTAAATCTATTAGAAATAAACAAGGTCTTCAAATAAAGCCTACAGTAAAGCGCGTTAGCAAACATAATACGGGAAGCTACATTGTTAAACGAAGAAATAATGCCTAATATCTAAGGCTATGATATGAGGCTGTGAATACTCTTAACACCGCCCCTAGCAGTATATCTAGCTAATAATATAAGGAAGAAAGGAAATAATAAGGGCATTCACAAGTCTTCTAAATCCTTTAAAACATATCCCTTTACAAAGTCCCTAGCCTTTATTATATAAAGAAGGCAGACAAAATTAGTGTGTTTAATGCGTTCTAGACCTTTAGTAAACCCGTCAGTAATTATTTTATTTGTACTAATCTATTAAAGATAAAATTCCCCTTAACGTGCTTTCTATACAATCCACTTATACTATAAATTAATATAATAAGTATATCCCTTATGCTTCTTATTAAGCATATTAGCTTTTGCATTCTAGCTATCTATAAATATAAGCAATAGGCATAATTACTTAATCCTAAAGTTATTAAGAAGGTAAGCTACCTAGAGCATTAAGAGACTAGTTAGTGTAAGGTTAATAAATTCTGCCTCTATAGAACTAAGAGCTATAAGAGTTTATTTCTTTAATTACTAAAGGATACATCCACCCATAAGGGTCACAACATGCCCAGTAGTTAAACGTCTAGTATCCAGGTTATTAGCAAGAGAGGCATCACTAAATCCCTTTACCTAAAGTATTAACTTTAGGTCTAAAGGAGCATATCCTCTAAGAATAACTCCTAAATTATCCGCCCTAGTAAGGTATTACTAAAGGTATTTCTAAAGGTTAATATATATCTACTTTAGCGCTAAATTTACACCACAGAGCTAATTAACTATAAATGTAATATTAGGTCGCGTGCATACTAAAAGCTAATTAAAGCTTCCTATACGTTTTACCTAGTTAGAGATATTATAGGCTATATTAAGTTCTTTCTAATCTACTAGAATAACTATCTTTAGAAGCTAAGGGATATTCGTAGCATTAAGGTTCTTAATATTAAATTTCTTTATAATAGTCTAAACATAGAGCTTTTAATAAAGAAGGATTATTTAATTTAAATAATTATAAATAAACTTAATACTAAGAAAAAGCTTAATATTACCTAAGTGCTTCACTTTATAGTGTTTCTATAATTCCTTAATAATATCTAGAGTAATTACAAGGGTTTTTCCTGCGATAATTATATTATCCACATATAGAAGAAGTATAATATTATTATATTAAAAGATATAAAGCTCGCTAGATAGTCGCTTAAATCCCTATTGCTTAAGTTCCTTAGTAATATTATCTAACTACTAGAGAGGAGAAATTAGTAGACTATAGAGAGCTCTATTAAGCTTGTAGACTCTAGTTATACTATTAGAGTAACTATAAGGTTATTTAACGTAGATATCCCCTTATGCCTTAGCATTAAGGAAAGCGTTTATAATATTATATTACTGCTATTTATAGGCAAAGACTGTAATAAGTGTATAGAACACTTGCAAAGAAACCAGGTATATAACTACTACATAAAGGTCCTTATTACTAAAGACTTCCAGGTTCTAGTTGCCTCTTATAACCTAGCGTGCTTTTAGGTATAGCTCTTAATTAATTAGGTACTTTACTATGTAAACCTATTAACTATTAAAGACCTTTGTGTCTTTAGGAGGAAATACTAGATCCTAGCACTTCTTTTTGTGGATTTTAAGGAGTTCCTTTTTCTTAGTAGGTCTCTAAAAGGTGTAATAATTATCTATAGCCTTAGCCTTAAACTAATTAGATAGGATGTTAATTATTATATTAGCTATATTAGCTACTTCAATTATTAGGAAGGCATACAACGTAGTAATTTCCTCCACTTTGTTGTTATATAGGTCGTCGTTATAGTATTAAATCGCTAGGTTTAATCAGCGAGCACCTCTAGGTAGGGCTTTCTTCTTGCCTAAGGTTACAATATTAAGATAATCTCAATGTGTATTAGGTCAAAGCAATCGTCTCTACGGTTTAGGTTCAGGTTTAAGTTATCATTAAATAATAGCATTGGCATTATTGTTGTTATCTTTAGCTTCTTTATCTAGGAAGGCCCTAGGCTATTGCCTTAGAAAAGCTATATCCTCTTTAATAATTTATTATTATTAACTTATAAGTTCCTTATAAGAAGGACTCTTAGATAGTATTAGGAAAAAGCTCTAGGATAGTAATAACTTAGTTCTAATAGGAGGATTATTCTCCTTCTTAAAAGAGTAGTAGTCCTTATTAATTTCTAAGGTAACTAAGGAAGTATCCTAGAAATAGACCTTCTTCTATTTAGGTTTAGTATAAGGTTAAGGATAAGGTTCCTCTACTAGTAGAATGTTAATAACACAGCAACCCTCTTTAGCAAAAGAAGGGTTAATAAGATTCGTAATATATAACATATTATTAGCCTTAAACTTAGCAGGCATAGGCATATCTCTCTTATTAAAGCAAATATCCCTAGCATATACTATTCTCTAGTCCTCTAGGATCTAGACTTTATATAGATAATATCTAGGGCTATCTATGCCTATAAGTTAACCCTTTTTAGCTTATAGTGCTATCTTTTATAATTAAATATAGCGTTCATCAGGAATACATATATATATAATACATCCCTAGGTTCGTAGATAACAGATTAAGGCGTTGTTTTTTAGGCCTAGGATATTAAACATTACCTATTAAGGTAACTAATTATCCTTATTACTATATATAGGCAATAGATTAGTGATTTTAGCTACGTGCTTTATAGCATAAGGCCAGAGGAGCTCCAGTAACTCTGCGTTAATTATTAAGGCTTGTGCAGTCTCTATAAGGGTTTAACCAGCTTATTTAATAATGCCTTAATAGGTAGGGATATATAGAGCACTAGTCCTAAAGATAATTCCTTTATTCTAATAAAAGGTTTTAAACTTCTCTCTAAGGAATTTAGTTACATTATCTATATAGAAGTATTTAATAGTAAACCCGCCGCTTATATTCTTAATAGTAGTCTTCTAAGCTTAGATTGCTTTAACTACGCTTAACCTATTAATAGTTATAATTACCTAATAAAAATAAGTATAGGTATTAATTATATATAGTGTATGCTTCTTCCCCCTAAAGCCTTTAGGCTTATGTTTAATATAGTCCTAGAACATATAAGAAAGAAAGGTTATTACGTTATTAGAGTCCTCTTAATAAATTATCTAAGGGGCCTTTAATAAAAGATAAGCAGAACACTAAAAGTTAATAAGTGAGGTAGGGTTAATCGTAATTCCTGCTTCTTTATAGGCTAGTAAGATTTATTCTTTCCCCGCGTAGCTAATTCTCTTATATAAGAGGGCGAATTCCACCTTCTTAGTAATAGATTTGCTTAATAAAGCTATAAAGTTAAATTAAGGTTCCTCTTCTTAAAGAATTAGAGAGGAAACATTAGATTTCTAATCATAAGAGCTAATAGCCTTACCTATAGACACTAAGATTAATTAGTCTTTAAAACTATCTATAATAATACCTCCTTACTTAAGAAGACCTAGTAAAATTATATTAACTTTAGCCTTTAGTGCCTATTATGTGTTAGGAAGCTCTAAATAGCCTTCTCTAATTAGAAGTTTAATATTACTAATACCCTTAACCTTAAGATATTCACTATTGCTTGCTGTTATTAGCTTAGCGTTAATATAGGTATTTAAATACGTAAACCACTTAGTGGAGTTAAAGGTATAAGTATTATAACCTATATTAAGAATATAATTATCTTTAGTAAGGTAATTTATAAGTATTTAGAAGGAATAGTCCTGGTTAATTACTATAAGAGAGAGATTACTCCCTATAGTAATAATATTAGAAGAAGTAGTTATAGTTATTAGTGTAGTTATATTATCCTTCTTCTTAGGCCTCTTCTCTAGATAAAGCTTCTAATAACTATCCTTTAAATAAATTAGTTATCTAGGAGAGATTAAGTAACTATAGTTAAGCTTTATAGTCTTATTAGTCTTATTCCTCTTTATTAGAGTTTTACTATTAGATTTCGCATTAGTATTAGTGTTATCCTTAGCGTTCTTTTATTAAGTGTTAAAGTTAACCTTTTAGTCCTTTTAGGGCTTATTAGCCTTATATATTAAGTATATAAGCATATCCTCTTTACTTAGCCCTACTTTAGAGAATCCTTTAATCTTCTAAGCATTATAGATCTTAGGCATAGAATCCTTAATAGCTTTAATAGTTTAGGAGACCTAGATAATATTAGAGATCTTCTTAATCTTATAAATTCGGTTCTAAAGGTTCTAGTAATAGTCTAGCTAAGCTCTTATTATTACAAAATCAGCTCTCTTTAATCATAAGAACTATTAAAGTAGCTTAATAATAGCTAAATTAGCCTTAAAGCTATAATCGCTTTTAATTAGAGACATTATCTTAGTAACAGGCTTTATATTAGTCTATCCTATATAAGTTAAGTTCTTCTAAACTTAGGAAGAAAGGCTCTACTAAATAATAGAAGAAAGAATTATATAGTACTTATTAGTCTACTAAGACTAAGGAGTCTTACTAGTTAAATGTATAGTAAGTTATATAATATAAACTTATATTTAGATTAAGATTTCCTATTCCTTAAAGTTCTCTACTCCCTTAAGAGGCATAATAATAGCTATTCTTATATACTACGCTTTAGTAATATTATTAAGCTTACTTAAGTCTAGTTAGGTGGCTAGAATATTAGCTAAAGTAGCAAAAGTATTACTATTATTATTACTTATATTAAAAGAAAGGATAGGTAGGGTTATATACTAAAGTATATATACTCCTATTACTATAAACACTTAATACTAATTAACATTAGTTTAGTTAAGCAGGAGTTATAGCAGTAGCTCTTAATTAATTAAATTACTATATAGCCGCTAACGCATAGAGTTATAAAGTTAAAAGTGTAAGTGCTCTTAGGCGCTTTAAGATTTACCTAAAAATTTAACCTTAGCCTAGATAGAGGGTAATGTATTATAAAGAATTTACTATACCTACTTTACCTACTTTACTATATACTACTATACCTATAATAAAAATCACTACCTAGATAGCTATAGATCTAGATTATTAGTTTCAGGTGCCTAAGGCGGTTCTATAAGGAATGTCTTATCCTAGCCTACTATCCACTAAGATCTACCTAGAAGGGTCTAACTTTTTATATATATTATAAAAGTTATAATGTGTTAAGCAATATAAATATTCATAACTTAGAAAGGCATTATAATTATAAATTAAAAGGAATATAATAAAAGGTTATATATTTAAATCTAGAAGATATAAAATTTTTATAACTTTTATATAAAAGAAAAAAGAAAAAATATAATTAATCTAATCTTAACCTTTTATAGTGTTATTAGTTTAGGTAAGGGAAAAAGGGTCTTTATGCCACCCCGCTAGTTAAGTAATCTACTTTAATAAGATATTAGGAAAAGATATGTAATTATACATAAGACTATAATAGTTAGATAAAAGGGTAAAATAAAAAGAAAGAAAGGGGCGCGGTTATAAGCACCAGGCTTATAACCTATAGTAGGATTATAAATAAAGGCAAAAGAGTGGTCAGAAGAGAAGATAATGTAGAATTACTATCTAGGAATTCGTAAATCTAAGGAAAAAAGGAAGCTTATTATAAGCTTTAAATCTATTAGAAATAAACAAGGTCTTTAAATAAAGCCTACAGTGAAGCGCGTTAGCAAACGCAATACAGGAAGCTGCATCGTCAAACGAAGAAATAATGCCTGATATCTAAGGCTACGATGTGAGGCTGTGAATACTCTCAACACAGGGCAGGTGCGACCGGATGGTTGCTGACAGCTGGACGAGTTGTCATGGCCGGCGCCCACTCCCGTTAAGTCCGGCCGTTCGTGTTTTCCCATTCTGGTCTATCCGCTACCTATTACCGTAACTCCATCTGGTGAGAATCTAGTCGCCAGAATACAAGCAGTCTCAACGAAACTCAGATTTAACACACTCTCGCTTTCCAGCTCCCAGTCATCATGTCGCACCCTTTCCCACGCCCTGAAACCCTCCCGGGCTTCTTCTACTCGGCAACAGAAAGGAAGTCCTCCAAGCCCACGCCATTCCAAGCTCGACCTGAGTTCTACGGCGTCTACTCCGTAGTGGAGGATGCGAAAGGCAAGGCCAGGAAACTCAGTGCTGAAGCTACCAAAGAGTTCGAAAAAGCAAGTTCTGCTGCTCAAGCCAAAGCGGGAAATATCGAGTTATACTCTGGCAATTATTATGCTGCTTGTACTTTCGGTGGATTACTTGCCTGCGTAAGTGTCTATGGTTGCGTTTCCTTATTCTGTCCCGCTGAAGATCATTGACTCATTGCTCTAAATTGACTAGGGTCTCACTCATACTATGGTGACTCCGCTCGATCTTGTCAAGACTCGCCGCCAGGTTGATTCGAAACTGTACAAAGGCAACTTTCAGGCATGGGGCAAGATATTCCGTGCCGAAGGGTTTCGTGGTATCATGACTGGATGGAGCCCTACCTTTTTCGGCTACAGTGCCCAGGGTGCTTTCAAGTATGGATGGTATGAGTATTTCAAAAAGACGTACAGTGATATGGCAGGCCCAGAGGCTGCGTACAAGTATAAAACTGGTCTTTACCTTGCAGCCTCCGCCTCGGCCGAGTTCTTGGCCGACCTTGCTCTGTGCCCTTTTGAAGCAGTCAAGGTTCGAATGCAGGGAACTATCCCCAACCCTTATACGGGCACAATCAATGGAATCGGTGCTGTTACAGCAAAGGAAGGGTTCTCAGGCTTGTACAAGGGATTGTATCCTTTGTGGGGCCGCCAAATCCCTTACACCATGATGAAATTTGCATCATTCGAGACTATTGTGGAAATAATCTATGATCGACTCCCAGGACAAAAGAGCGACTATAGTAAAGCTGCTCAGACAGGAGTGTCCTTCACCGGTGGCTACCTGGCTGGTATTTTATGCGCCATCGTCTCACACCCCGCAGATGTTATGGTCAGCAAGCTCAACACCAATCGAGCATCTGGAGAGGCATTTGGGTCCGCTCTAGGCCGCATTTACAAGGACATTGGTTTTGGAGGACTTTGGAATGGTCTCCCCGTTCGAATTGTCATGATTGGTACCTTGACTGGCCTTCAGTGGATGATCTATGTACGTTTCTCTCCATGAGCGGGAGTTATTCAAGTTTCATACTAACTACTCCCCTAGGATTACTTTAAAATATTCATGGGTCTGCCGACGACGGGTGGCCCTCCTCCCTCGGAGAAGAAGTAGGGTTCAAGTCATGTTAGCCAGGGTAACTGGTGGCAACAGATGTGATGTTCTTTTGTGGCCCCATCTTGTACCACAGACGGGGTTGAATTGATTTTTCGTCTGGTTCTTATGTAATTTGTCCTCTATGGTATTGACCATACCGTTTCGATGCTCGGTCTTAATAAATCACCCAGAGTGACTGAACCGAATCACACACACACACATTTTCTTTTTTGCAATTATAATCTGATGATATCGTTCACCTGAGATAATGTTGACATGAATGGGGTTGTGAGCTATTTGGACGGCAATGATGGCCGCGAGATGCCTACCTTAACATGGCACACGGTGCATATGTCAGGCAGCTGGTACCAAGCGGCGGGACAGAACAGGACGGAGCTGGTCTTGGCGGAGCGGAGACTGGAGCACCACTTTCAATGATTGGCATCCTAGCCTGTACATAGATTGCGACACGGCTTATTACTGGGGCCTTGGCGCACTCAAAAGCGATGAGACGAACGCCTCTCGTGCCTGTGACCAGGACCGAAGAAGTCTGGTCCTGGGGGTTGGGGGCGTCAGGGAATAAATATCTCCAAGAATGATCCCGTCGGACCAGCGCAGCTCCTCCGTTGTTGCAAAGGTGGATACGGACTAGTCAAGAAGAACCTTGTCTGGATTGGATCCCGCATCATCATGTAGAGCCATGGCGGTATCGACCCGTTAAAGGCAGCCCCGCCAATGCGCGCACTTTGTCATCCGTATGTATGTAGGGTCTCAAATGTGAGTGAGGCAGATGACCCGAGATAGCTTGCTCGGGCTTGGCGAATCCGAGCGAACAAGGCCGGCCGTGGAAAGTTGGAAACGCTGGAAACGCTGGTGAGTCGAATTTTTCCTGGGCGTCAGCAGATGGAACAAGGAAGGCCCCCCTTCTGGTCCCTCTTGTCCCTCTTGTCCTTCTTGTCGTTCTTGTCAGTTGCATTCCACGCCACACCATCCCTCCGCTTTGGGCGCAATCAGGCCAACCTGCGCCCCCGTCTCTCGGCTTTGCCAACTCTCCCCTTGTTGGCTGCGGTTTGAGCTCTTCATCAACCCGCTCGCTACTCGACCCGACGCCGCCTCGCAACTGCCTCCATGCGAATGACAATTAGCTCTACTTGCCATCGTCGGTGTATCGCGGGTGCCGCGCACCTGGGGCTGCCAATTCCACCCAGCTGCTGAGACGAAACGACGCGCTCGTGCCTGGTAGACTACGACGACGACGACGACGACGACGACGACGACGACGACGACAAACAACGCAGTCATGGCTGGGTTTCTCACCAAGATAAAGAGCGCCAGTTCGGTATGTAATTCCTCGCTTAGCGGCCGAACTGCTGTCATACGTCTTCTTGCCCCCAGCAAAGCTGTCTGGGATGTTCTGCCAAGCCTCGTTCGTCGACCACCCGCTGACGAAATGCCTCTTTCCAGGCATCGCCAAATCAAACGTTGAAAGATACGCAAGCGAAGAGGAAGGACGAGGTTTTTTTCGAAGTCACTCCCCTGGAAAGAATGCTACAAAACGCGGGACCCCTGCGTGAAGACGGCAATGACAGATTCTTTGGTTTTGAGAACGTAAGTGCTGCTCTGTCGCAGGCGTGCCCTCCCCGGGCCAATGTCCGCCAATGCGCCAGCCAACAGTTCTAATGCTCTATCGTCTATAGTTTGGAAATACATGGTATGACTTGCTGTGTCACGGCCCCTTCGTGCGCCACCCGCCTTTGAGCTGACATGACTCCGTCATAGCTATTGCAACTCCATAGTGCAGGCGCTGTTTTATTCAGACCTGTTTCGACAAAGGGTCATCAATTATCCCTCCTATTCACCGCCAGACACACCGAATGGCACCCGTCCGAAAGTCAATGTGACTCTTCGACCACCCATGAATTCAAATGCGACCACACCACAACAGAAACACAAGAATGGAAGTACATCGCAGATGCTCAAACAGCGACAGACCATCAACTCAGGCCAGACACCACCTGGCCAACCCATCAAGCCCGAGGACAAGCCTGATACTCCCGAGTACAAGAAGAAGCAAGCCATGTTGAAAGGTCCGATTCTGGAGCTCGCCCAGGAGAATGCTATCGCATACGGCATGGATGAATGTACCTTTACTGGGTTGAAAGATATATTCCTTGCGCTTCTGGATAGTTCCTCTCGGACGGGAGTCTTGAGCCCACAACGATTTCTTGAAATTTTCAAACGCGACAATGAGTTGTTTCGAAACTCGATGCATCAAGATGCACATGAGTTCTATGGGCTGGTCCTGAACGATGTCATTTCAAACGTGGAGAAGAATGCGCGTGGAAGTCAGGAGCCCGAGGGGTCGAAAGAACAGGACAATCTTGCGCAGTCGGTGGGGAATGTTGTTGAATCTGCTGTCTTGAACCACGCGAACGGCTACCAGTCGCCGGGAATCGGCTGGGTTCAAGACATTTTTGAAGGCGTTCTAACGTCGGAGACCAGATGTCTTACTTGTGAAACCGCATCGCAGCGCGACGAAACCTTCCTCGACCTCTCTATCGACCTGGAAGAGCATGCATCCGTCACATCGTGCTTGCGCAAATTTTCCGCAGAGGAAATGCTGTGTGAACGGAATAAGTTTCACTGCGACCATTGTGGTGGTCTACAGGAGGCTGAGAAGCGCATGAAGGTGAAGCGACTACCAAAGATTTTGACGTTGCATCTGAAGCGGTTCAAGTATACCGAGGACTATAGTCGCCTGCAGAAGCTGTTCCACCGTGTGGTATATCCATACCATCTTCGCATGTTCAACACCACAGACGATGCTGAAGATCCCGATCGGTTATACGAGCTTTACGCCGTCGTTGTGCACATCGGCGGCAACGCTTACCACGGTCACTACGTATCAATCATCAAGACCTCGGACAGAGGCTGGCTTTTGTTCGATGACGAAATGGTTGAGCCAGTGGATAAGCATTTCGTGCGCAACTTCTTCGGCGACAAGCCTGGTATGGCCACCGCCTACGTACTCTTCTACCAGGAGACTACCTTCGAGAAGGTAAGGCAAGAGCAGGAAAGGGAAGGCATGGAAGAGGTCAAACTAGCAACACAAGCAGCCAATGTTGCCCACGAGGACAGCGAAAAGCTAGATTCCGCGCCATTGAAACGACAAGCGACACAGCCCGTTCCTCCCCTACCCAAGCACGGTTCATTGTTGAGTCTCGCTCATGCCCAAACCGCGCCGGACATGCCCACCCCAACCCTGGCCCGGGGCGAAATGCCTGCCGTTCTCGACACAGCGTCAGCAGCACCCGCTGCTGGTATGGCGAGAATGCCAACAGCGAAGCAAGATGGCTTCGGTAAGGAAGACAGGAAGCGTGAAAGGAAGGAACGCGAAGCTGCAGAAAAGGCCGCCAAGCAAGCGGAGAAGGAGAAGCAGAAGCAAGCCAAAGCGGCTGCCAAGGAAGAGGAAAAGGCCAAGGAGAGACAGACCAGGGAGGAGGAGAGGAAACGAAGAGAGGACCACCAGGTTCAGCGAATGCAAGCAAGGCGAAACGAACAAGATAAGCCTCAAGGGGTGCTTGATACCAGCAAAAAGAGCGCAGCGCACGAGGATGTGGCGAGGAAGAAGGACAACGTCACAGCGTCCGAGACACTGGCATTTCTCGATCGACCTAAGCGTGGCAGCAAGTCCATGGCCCGCAAGAGCTTCAACTTCTTCCACAAAGACAAGATGAGCAATGACGATACCTTGCCAGATGGGAGTGAGAATGGCCAAACCTTCGAGAAACCCGAAAAGACGAAGGGACGGCTCAGCATCGGATTGGGTCGGAAGAAGAGCAGCAATCTACTTTCGTAGATGTTGGGTGTAATAATGACATGTGACGGCGTTGCGTTTTACCACGACAGGACCCCGCCAAAAGGGGGTTTGTTTGTTGATCACCTGAATGTGGATTTTAGCCTGCATGATTCAATGATGGTGTTTCAGGTACTCAAAGAGGGGCCCGTTGGTTCAGACCCGGTAAATAAGGAGCAAATATAGCATTGGGGTGGAAATGGGGAAAAGGGGGAGCAGACTTTCCATCCTCATAGTCGAGAGGCTGGTGTAAATTTTAAGAGCAGCACTGCAGCACTGCAGCACTGCAAGAGCAGCGTGCATTTTGCGTGCATTTTGCGTGCATTTTCTGGACGAATATCGACCATGGCGTCTTTTCGTGGGTGGAGTCTGTAGGATAAAGGAGCAGCACATTGCAGCAACGAGAACATGCACAAAAAAACGTTGTTAAAGGGAGTCAGTAGACAAAACGTCCAAACATGTTTCTCACCAGATCTCCATGTGCCCGAATAGATATTTTTATGCGCCCCGCTACGTCCCAACCATTAACACCATTCCGCGTAATAGGACAGACAAGCCTCGATTCAATGCTGACCTTTTGAGCTCGTCACAAAGTTGCAGAAAATTCAGCAGCCCAATCTCTCACACAGCGTGCTCGATGCCGTCCTATTTTGTCCCTATCCCAGACCAGAGAATAAACGCCCAGCCAGTTGATTTGCGGCAACAAGGCCCCCCCTTTTCGTCTCGTCGCAGCTCATCCCAGTATCAGCTCGTACAGAATAACGACGGAATTGACAAATATCAAGGGCACTGCGGCAAGTATTAGTTCCTACGTGTTCCACGAAGAGGATGCACACCCTGCCCCCTTCCGGTTCGGCGTGGTGTGGAAGGGCGAGGCATGTACTTCGCATGATTGTTCGGATGCTTGCGATCAAATGGATCGTCTTGGCTTTCACGCTGGCGTCTGCGCCGGAACCGAATGCGGGGTCGTACGATGCCGGTGACAAGTTTACTATTGGTAGTGGAAGCAAAATGGTCCGATTAGTCGATGGCGTCTCTGAGAGTAGAAAGGTAGTGACGTACTGCGCGCGAGGAACCGATCTTCGCTTAAGATGGCGACTGCATTGATGAGGAGAACGGTGATGTAGAGAAAGGAACCGAAGAATAACATTTTGGCGGGCGGATGGTCCTCTGCTGGGCGGTTGGAGAGCCGAGGGCAGGACGTGCGTGGATGGGGAGCTTGGGAGCTTGGGACTGTGTAATCCGTTTATGCGCCTCGTGGATTGAGAGGCAAGGTTGGTGTCGCGCTGGTCGCATCTCTTTTTGGCGGGGAATGGTTGCGCCGTTCCGAGGGGTGGATGGATGAAAGAAATGAAATGGTTATAGGGAGACGCCCTGGCGGGAACTTCATCCCCCCCCTCCTGTGCTTCTTCACCTCGCTGAAACGCTTTTTTCTTTAAATCAATGAGTGAGTGCATGGAGGCTGTGATGTGACAATTGGTACCATCATAATTTGATGTAGATCCTGTTTTTTTTTTCCCTGGATGATACAAACCTGACTCCATTCGAGTCTAGTGTTCCCACCCATTCATTGCAAATGCCATCATGGCGCTCATAGGCAAGCACCCTTCTCGTCCTCTCGAAAACACCATGCCCAGATATCCCGGGCACCAACTTTATAAAAAAAAAAACTAAAAAAAAAAAAAACTGACCGATTTTCTCCTCGAACCAGACGCCCTCCTCACATCCACAATCTACCTCCTCCCACTACTGCACATCCTCCTCTCCCCCCACACCAAGGTCGAGGAATCCTTCAACCTCCAAGCCGCCCACGACATCCTCACCTACGGGACACCCGCGTCGTCCGTCCACGCGCGCTTCCTCCAAACCTACGACCACTTGACCTTTCCCGGCGCCGTGCCCCGCACGTTCGTTGGCTCCGTCGTCCTGGCGGGTGTGTCGCAGCCCATCATCGCGCTGCTGGGCTTCCACCACGCGCAAATCGTCGTTCGTGCCGTGCTAGCCTTATTCAATGCCTCGTGTCTGGCCGTCTTTAAGAGGACCGTGGGGAGGTCCTTTGGCCGCGCCACGGCCAGGTGGTGGACCGCCTTGCTCATGAGCCAGTTCCACGTCGTGTACTATCTGGGGAGGACGTTGCCCAACATGTTTGCATTTGGTTTGAGTACGATGAAACCCTGATACCCCCACAATCTTTGCCTCGTTGCGTAATCCACCACAGTATTATCACAGCTGACATGCACGATGCGCCAGCAACTCTCTCGCTAGCATTCTTGCTCCCCCAGAAGAGACTCCATCTTACCAGGACTCGTCAAAAGCAAGCCCTCAGCATGCTCACCTTCTCCGGCGTCGTCTTCCGCTCTGAAATCGCCATCCTCCTCGCCACCACATCACTCTACCTCCTCCTCACGCGACAAGTCTCGCCGCGAGCCCTCATCACCGTCGGCCTCGTCTCCCTCGCCGGCTCCCTCGCCATCTCCGTCCCCATAGACTCGTATTTTTGGCAGAAACCGGTGTGGCCCGAACTCTGGGGCTTCTACTTCAACGCCATCCAGGGGGGATCGTCCGGCTGGGGCACATCCCCATGGCATTACTACTTGACGTCGGCCCTGCCCCGTCTCCTCCTCAACCCCGTCTCCTTTCCTCTCGTCGCCTTCTCCCTCATCCATCCTTCTCTGTCCCAGCAGACCAGAGCGTTCCTCATCCCCAGCCTCTCCTACATCGCCATCTACTCCATCCAGCCTCACAAGGAGACTCGGTTCATCTTCTACACCATCCCCTCACTGACTCTTGCTGCCGCCCTCTCCGCAGCCTTCGTCTCCAACCGCGTCTCCAAATCCCCCGTGTGCAAAATCCTCTCGTTGACAATCCTTCTTTCCGTGTTGGCGACCCTCGCCGCCAGCACGGGAATGCTCTTGCTCTCCTCGCTGAACTACCCCGGCGGCGACGCCCTCATCCAGCTGTACGACCATGTGGGCAACTACACTGCTGCCCCAGTCACTGCGCACGCCGACGTCCTCACCTGCATGACGGGCTTGACCCTGTTCAACCAGAACAAACAAGGTCTTCCACTGGCACTCGGCGATTCTTGGAATACAAAAGTTGCCGACGCGCCCGTTTACTTATTCGACAGGACGGAAAAGAGCGAGCAACTGGGCTGGCCTGTCTTCTGGCAGAAGTTTGACTATGCTCTGTTGGAAGATACAGCGCAGGCAATCGGCGAGTGGGAGGTCATCGGGGCTGTGCATGGCTACAGCGGCATCGAGGTGTTGCGACCTGGGCAGCCGGAGCCGAGTCAGGGACAGTACAAGGCCCTTGGACTAGGCGCCCAGATTGCGGCGCTGAGGGAACTTGTGAGGAAGTGGACGGGAGGCTGGTGGGCTGGGCCCAGAATGTCCCCTCGCATACACGTTATGAAGCAGAGGAGTCTCGTCTGAGTAGAATCCAGCACATGATTATTACTATTTACTTGACATCTGCTTAATTCTGGAAACTCCCAAAGCACGACTTGGCCAATTTGAAAAGAAGAAAAAGTATGTGTTCTCGTTCAATGTTCATCCGAGCCCTGTACCTGCAGTCTGGAGCATCACAGGTAACAGGTACTATTATTCACTTAAAAGAGCAGATTGCAGGGGTGCTTGCTTCTTCGTGACCACGCCTGCCAAAAACAAGTACTTGAAACGCCCATATACAAAAGACCAAGGCTGAACAAAGGAGGTCACGATAAAACCAAACGCCGCTTCATGGTCGTCGACCAACCCACCATGGCACTCATCCCAAAAGTCGCTCCAGAAAGTACAGCCCCCAATGTGTGCGTTCCCTGAAACACTAGGCAAAGTCCATTCCCAATTTCCAATCCTGGCCCAAGAATACAGCTGCTCTTAATTGAAAGTACACTTTCGAGCGAAATGGACAATTCGTGTACCAACCATCCTCAGCCCACACATGATCCATTGTGCTAAATGGTTTTATCGCCGCGAATGACTAAAGATATTGAAAAGAAAAAGGATGCAAAACCCCCCCCCCCCCAAAAAAAAAAACCATTATTTCACAATAGGCCCAAATTGACTTTCGCAAGAGGCGGAAGCACTGGTACTTGGCCTACTTGGCACTATCGGCATCTTCCAACATTTTGGCTTTGGATGTGGTGGTATTTTGATCTCCCTCAAGGGGTGGAAGTTCTCCATACATTTGTTTGTATCGTGCGAGTTCTTGCTGCTGTTGAACAAAGAATTCCAAGACCAAAGACATGGGCCCGCGCAAGTCGTTCAGCTCGCGAAGTGCTCCGCTTCCAGAGGCGAGATGACGCATTGTCAGCGTCGAAATGCAAGTCTGAGCATAATGTTAGTAAACTAAAGTACAGAGTTGTGCTTCATAGGTTGCCATGTTACTTGCCTCGATCCTGCTGACCTGGTGCTCCATGAAGTTGATCAAGAATCGCTCCGTGACTTGCCCTCCTCTAGACTTCATGCGTTCTAGGAGCTCTGTTTCTGGAGGCTGGAGACCCGGTCCTCTTGCACTTTCAAGAGTGCTGCACAGCATTTCGAGGCGCAAACTGACTCTCCAGAGTGCCCAGATGCTTTCAGGATCAAAAGAAAGTTCTCCTCCGGGGGCCATGATGACAGGCTGCTTGTCAGGACCTTCGTCTCGGCGTTCATGTTGCAGGTGCTGCTCGATTCGCCCAGCCAACGCGTGGGGGTACAGCGAATACACGACTTCGGGATTTTCGAGGCCCTTGAGCTTCTTCTCTCCCATTTCCTTCACCTCAAACCCTTGAGAAGTGAGAGACCTCAAGTCTTTTCGAATGGCAGTTGCGAACGATTCATCCTCAAAGGCGTCGTCCGACCCAGCTGAGCTATTGCGCTCCGTATCTTGGTAATTTTCCAGGCATCTTTGGATCTCGGAAATGAAATCGGATGACACGGTTATTTGACCGCCATCGGCCACGGCTGAGATTCTTGATGCCTTGTTCACCATGGGGCCAAAGTAGTCCATGCGCCGGGTGACAGGGTCGGTTTCACTCACACAATCTCCAAAGTGGATGCCCATTCTCACTGACAGTCCCTTGAAAACCAAGACCCCGTCTTTGTCGAAAATGGGTTGGCATGAGACAGAGCTCAAAACCTCCGAAGGCCAACTGACTTCGAGCAGCTCCATCTGGACTGCAAAGCACCACAGCAGAGCCGACGTAGCCGTGGGAAACGACACCATGAAAGCGTCGCCTTCCGTTTTGACCTCATATCCACCGATTCTTCGCAGTTGCCGCCGCATGACTTCGTTATGCAGCTTGATGGCAGATCTCATAGCACTTGGATACATCTCCCATAGAGTCGTGGAGTTTTTGATGTCAGTAAACGCGATGGACACATTGTCGGTGGGGGCCGGAATCTCAGCTTCGAGTCGGTTCAGCGAGGAGTCCAGAACATCTCCCTTTGCTTTACCTCTTCTTCTTGTAGATAGAACCTGAGTCTCGTCGGGTATACCAGACGGATACAGAGACATGCTCGTACCACGATGTAGTCGGGATCGCTCAACTCGTCGCTTGAGGTCTGCGACGCTAATCATCATGACCATAATCTTGCCTGACGCGCCGTAAGCCATGGCGAGGTCGCGAAGCTTCTGCGCGGCCCTCATGAGATCCTGACGCTCGGATCGGGCGATGTCTGTGATGAGTCCAGGCGACAAATACTCCCAGAGTTCGCTCGTGGCCAGCAAAATGATTTCGTCCTGTTCCTTTATCGTCATGTTACTCACGTGCGGTGCGGCGAGTACGGCTGGCATCAGGTCGACGTAGCCGAATGCGCGAGAAACCTGCAGTAAATCATTGAGTCTGCCGTTGCGTGACACCCAACCCCCAGCTTCTCTGATTCTCGACCGCTCAGAGGGTTCGGCTGGATCATGCTTCCTGGTCAGGATTTCATGTTTACCATCGGTCTTGATTACCATTGCCTGAACGTCACCGACGTTGGCAACGTAGAGCTCTGTGCCCTGGAGGTAGGCGACGGTGGCCACGCCGCCGGAATTCAAATCTTCCTTACTGAGAACGACCGGCTGCGCTGAACCCCTGGGAGACGTCTTGGGTCTTTCTTCAGTATGCTGCACGGCGATGGTGACGAGGTCCTTGTTCAAAGCCAGAAAAGCTCGTCGGAGTGCGTCAGCCGGGCTGTCGTCTGGCCGGTTCTTCAGTGCCTTTAGTTCCACGGCAAAAATATGGCCAAAATTTTCATGCAGGTATTTGGCGATCTTGGAGCCACCACTCGACAAAGCCTGTCCGTCAAACAGGCCAAGAAGCATTTCTGTCTCGGAAGAGTTGAATCTCGGCACGACGAGATCAACCGTAGACAAATGCTCATTCTTTCCCAGTGTATCAGCCATACCATAGGGGAGATGACCAGCGAGAGAGCCTGAAGTTCGCACTCGTCGATCCTCGCTTTGATCAGGAATGCTGGGCTGTGTCAGGGTGACATCCATGAGACCCAATATTCTCAGGTTCAACAGCCTGCTAAAATCCGTGTACTGCTCCCGGTTGACAGCACCAGGGCCATCTGGTCCACCCCACGCGGTTTGTTTAATTTCCAATCGCTTGTTACCAGACAAGTTGAGATATCGCAAGTTGGGGTTGAGATTCCAGTTCCAGTCATATGGAACATTTGATATGTTGTACTTGAGATAGTTGTTGCCACAATCCAGCACCGCGAGCTTCTTGGCTCTCGAGATATCCGCCGGCAGATTGGTAAACTTGTTGCCGTTGATGTACAGGGTCTGCAAAAGGCTGGATTCTTCCAGGTCGTCAGCCGGCAGCGAGGTGAGACCATTTCCTGACAGATATAGTTCAACCAGTTGGGGCCAATTCTTGATCGATCTCTGAGGCATGTCGCTGATTTCATCGTTGTACGAAAGATTAAGCACACGCAGCTCCGAAAGAAGGGTGATTTGGTCAAAGACATCGTCGTCCAATCGATTGTCGGCAAGAGACAGGTTTCGTAACGATCCTGCAAAAGTATTTGTGAGCCTCGAAGAAAGGCCAGAATCCTTCCTAATAGTCGCCGGGGGGGGCGTGGTCGAGTTGGTGGCCTGCGAAGCAGCTCGAGAAACGACAGACGTTTTACGCCCCCCTTTTCCGTATACAGAAACAACCGAGCTTTTCCTGTCTGCGCCGCCTAGTATTGGTGACGGTCCAACGCTGAGGAGTGTGCTTGAGGCTTGGCTTGGTCTCCTGTCATCGTCGACTTCCTCCGAGCTTGCGGTTGAGGGCAATGGATTGGGAGGCAACGGCTTGCCGTTTGGAACGGGAGGTGGTCCCGAAGAATCCTCTCCAGGGACTCGAGGCGGTCTTGATGCAGGTTTAGGAAATGTGTCAAGCACGTTGGAGGAAGCATTAAAGCTCTCGAGCTTGTTTGCCCACCAGATTTCCATAGGCAGTTTCGAAATATTATTGCCCCGAACGTCCAAGACACGAAGTTCGGTGAGGCAGCCGATTTGGGGAGGCAACTCGCCCACGGAATTGTTGGCAATGCTAAAATGCTCCAATCGGCTCAATGTTCCAATCTGCTGTGGCAGAGACACGAAGTAATTTTTGTCCAGCACTAAAGTTTCCAAATTGACCATGTTGGAGAATGCCGAGTCAATACTTGCGAGTTGGGCGTGAGATAAATTCAGATTCTTCAGAGTAGGCACCGGTTCAATGATTTCGAACTTGTTCAACGGGTTCGAGTTCAGTTTCAGTTGTCTGATCACTTCGAATTTGCCTACAAAGGACGAGATGTGGTTGTGAGCAGCAGTCAAAATCTCCAGCTTGGGAAGTTCTGATATGACGTCGATGCTCGTGATAGAATTATACTTGATGTCCAGTTCACGTAGACTCAACAGCTGGCGAAACCCTTCGGACACTTCATCGACTAATCTGTTGTTGGTAATGAGGAGCTTTTCCAAGTTCTTCAGATTTCCAATCTCGTCAGGTAGGCTTGCGATGGCGTTGAAACTCAGATCCAAGTCGACCAAGCTGTGTAACTGGCACAGGAATGGAGGGAACTTGTCGAGAAAGTTTGACGAAATGTTCAAGCTACGAAGCGCTTGATACGCTCCGAAATATGGCGGCAGATGGGTCAGCCGATTGTTCGCCAGGTTCATCTTGAGTAACCCAACAAGCGTATTCAATTCAGCATGCTCCAGTTGGTCAAGCCTGTTGTTTGATACATCCAGGTACGTGAGTCGTCCAGCACGACCAAGGCTCAGGGGTAGTCTCCTCGCCTCATTGTTGTTGAACTTGATATCTCGAAGCTGTTTGCAAGATTGTATAAAATCTCGAGGCACATCAAGAGACAGGTTTCTCGATAGATTCAGGGATATGATATCGGCGGCTTTGGAATAAAGAGAGATGGGAATCGTCACCAAGTTGCGGCCAGAGAGGTCAACATAATTGAGTTTCTGCGACCGCGATATACCCAGATCCATGGTCTTGGAATGAAAATCGCTTTCCCGGGCAGATAAGAACATAAATCGGCAAAGATAGCCGTTGTCTTCTCTTCCCAACTCCTCGATTTTGTCACTTTCTTCATAGCCAACTTGTTGAAGTAACCTTTTTTGCATGAGAAGTGGGCGCTCCGATGGGCCAAGAACTCTGATTAAATCGTGTTTCTTCATGATAATGTGATAATTCTCCAGACCGTCTACCACGTAAGTCTTCTTAATAACTTGTGATATGACATCGGCGACAATGGAGTCGAGGGGCATTTGGTGCGTGGAAAATGTGCCATCCGATCGGAATATCCGAATGAAGTATAAAGTCATCTTCTCGTCGGGCCGTGGGGGGCTTCCTATCTCATCAACATCTGGCACATCTTCAGAGTTGTCCTCAGTGTTTCTTCGGACAGCCCAACTATCAGGGGCATCCCAGCGACCTTTCGGACCTTCTACAGTTGACTCTCTTCGATCTCCGTCTATGCTATTGATGAATGTTGAGTCCATGGGCGTGAGGGGCGGTGGTTTCGTCAAGATGCCCTCCATGTCGTTCAAATTGGTATCAAGGTGGTATACATGGCCAGGGTCCTTGTGTTCAGTCGGTCCAATCGGCTCATCACTGTAGTCAAAGGCTCTTTGACCTCGATTCTTCTTGGAGAAGGGAAATTTGTTGTTGAATGTGGCAGCGCGTTGGGTTTGAATCCTCGGATCGGGGCTTTCGGCGGGTTCGGGTGTGCCTGGAAATTGACCAGGATATTGACCTGGAAATATGTCTGGTCGAGCCATATCTGCTTTAGAAGGCTTTGCTTGCAACGAACGCGTTGACTGTGGTAGGTCTCTTAGTTTCCCAGAACCATCATCTTTGTCCTTGTGTCGTCGCAGTCGTCCCAAGATGCCGCGCTTCCCGTGATGGACGGGGGACGTTGATCCGTCCCCATGGTAGCCAGGTCGAGAACCAGGAGGACCGCTATTCGCGCTAGGCGTGGGACTTTGCGCGCGAGATCGTTGGTTGAGCATGCCCACAGGCGGGCCTCGGTCCCTCGAATGATGGGGAGCACCAAAAGAATCTTCTCTGCTAGCAGTCGGCCTCAAAGACCTAGGGTCATCGTTGCTTTTGTTATGTCGATGGTGGTGGCCTTGCAGGTGGTGCGAACCTGGACCAGATCGGGCAGATGAGGAGGACGTTGGGGGATTTTGGCCTGAGCCTTCCGTGACGTATCGTTGTCGATCAGGCCCAGTCAAGCTATTTCGAACAGGCGCCTCTCCGTACCGCGCGATATCCTACAAGAACAAGGCCAGTCAGTTGTCAAGCCGCAAGTGTGGACACGTACGGAAGCGCGGGAAGTCAATCAAAGAAAGAAGAAATAAAAAAATAAGATGGTTATCAAGTACATTCGCACCCCCACTGTACCAAGGCGGAGTAGAAAATGGCCGGGGGGTGGACGGGTAAAGCGTCAGTTCAACTGCCTTACTTCTTCTGTTTGGTCACAATAAAAGGAGTGGCGCCGGTGGATTGATAATGGACAGGGGCCAGCCAGCAGGGCCAAGTGCGCGATGAGCTGTTTAGGGGCGGGGGACTTTTTGGGGGAGGAGATGAGGATCGGTAGAGACGGGGCTGGAGCACCCAGATGCAAGACTAATAATAAACAGGGACAGGGCTCACCGTATTATCCTGGAAAAGGAAAGGCACAACCTCTGGGTTTGGAACCGGGGTCCTGGGTCGTGAGGGTGAAGGGGAAGGGTCCTTGTCGGTCGCATTAGAGTAGTTGCGATCGCGATATGTTGGGCGGCCATGGCTGTACGATCGTGAACGCTGGTCCTTCCCAGGGACCGAATTGGGAAGGCTGCTCTCGGAGCTGTCCCGGCCAGGAAACTCCTCGCCGAAGAATCCTTGAAGCTTACGAAACCCACCACGGTTGACACTAGTTTTCGAACCTTGGCTACTGGCAGTTGTGACTATACTAGCAGCTGAGGGCCTTCTGCCGTCGGCATTATAATAGAGAGCGTCGGCGTAGTCCTGGCTTACAGAACCAGAACCAGTGCCCGATCGTCCTGTGATGGAGGGGAGGCCAGGAGAAAACTGCGACGCCATGGACAAACTGTCGCTCGAATCATTGTAGAAGCTCGTGGACAAGCCCGCAGGCGAGGCGCCAGAAGGCGCACTGGATGCCATCCAGGGAGCAATCTGTGCACCCAAACTGCCGACGGAATGACTGTGCTGCGGTAGATGCGGTTGCCATGGGAGTGGATGAGAACGAGTCGGCTCGAGAACGGAGAGGTCGCGGCGGTAATTCGTGAGGTCGCTCAGGCGACGATCTTTGGCAGAGACGTTTGACGAGGCAGATGACGGTGACAATGCACCTCGAGTGGCCGTGGTAGATGTGGGAGACACTTGGCCATCGTCTTTAGACGTTCTAGAGCAGGGGCTCGTCAGCCAAGAACAAAAAATGATATTTGTGAGAGACCAGATCTCATCAGAAGATGCCGGGGAGTTACAGGCTTGTTTCTGTAGCCAAAGTGGTCGGGAGATCAAAGCGTAGCTTCATGGCAACTGGCAGAGAGGCAGTTCTTGTGTGCACAAACTGGGTCACTTACCTCCGGCGCTGGGCGGCATCATCCGTGGTGATGCGCATGTTGGGACCTCTTCGCGCACTGGTGGATATCAAAGACGTCGAAGGCTTCACGGTCGCCGACGATCGAGTGCTGTTGGTGCTGTTGCTCGCGCTCGTGATTGAGCTGATGCGGGCAGTGGCCTCATTCTCCCTCATTGTCTCCCAGCCCTGATCGCGAAGCCGCTGGCCATGTCCTTTCGAGGGGGTGTGCTGATTGAGATGCATTCATGTCCCAGCCAAGGTTTGGTGAGAAACAGCTGCTGCTTCTTGGGGTCGAGAAATCTATCCGGGCAGAGAGACTTGCTTTCGTGGCAGGTGTGCAGACAAAGCTTTATGTCGGGTTCGATTCCTGGGCGCCTGGGCAGGGTTCGTAGATTTGAATCCAGAGGACAGCTGCGAGTTGGAAGCACGTTTTCTTTCTATACCCCGAATGGAAATTGAAGCAGGCGACGCAGCTGGAGAGAAGCACCGCACGGAAATAGGAATGTGCTGGAGGTGACGTGATAGGCCGTTGAGGGCGAGTGAGCAGAGAGCTGAATTGGAGTGTTGAGCCAGGGAGAATGGAGGGACCAGGCAAGCGGGCGGAGATGATGTGGAGGCGCGTTGGGTGGTCCGTCCTGGACGTTGAACCAGACACCTGCTGGCCCCACGTTTCCACGCACCACACGACAGAGATGAGGGGGCTTGCTTCACTATTACAGTGACAGTGTACATGTACGAAGTACATACATATGTATACCGAGTAAAATCCGTACTCAATTGGCAACTCTGCTCGGCTCTGCCCACATTGAACAAGAGCTTCCTCGGCTATCAGCCAATGACAACGGAGCCTGACCGCGTTGGTCTGGACTGGGCTTACATTGTACATACTCGCCACAGACCTCGATTAGCCCCTCCCAGCCTCCCAGCACAGGCCATGTGGGCGGCGTCGGATCGATTCCCCAGTTGCACAGCCCAGCCCAGCCCAGACCTGTAGCGCAACCCTGTCGACAAGCAGCGGCAGGCGGATTATTGATTGACGGATTGCCTGATTGGCGAACCTGACCTCGGTCGTCATTCTCAATCATGCGATTAATGCGATTAATGCGATAGATATCGTAAATCGGTCATTTTCCATTCCCCGGACGCGACGGCGGACTCAAGCAGCTCTGAGACGTCACACTCACCCGAGGAAAGACTTAAAAAAAAAGAATTGGCCTAGTGCAACCCTGTTTCCTTCCTCTGCCCTGGACTGGCAGATTGGGTATCTAGTCACGAAGGAATAAACATGCATAAAGAGATAAGTCAAAATAAAATCCATGTCAGCAAATTGACTGACGGTCCTCTCTTCTTGATCATTTCTTTCTAATAAAGTAGGGCCGTAACGAGCCGTGGAGATGCGCTAATACACTAATCATAATAATATGTCATAATACTGTCAATCAGTTGATAAGCTAGCTTTGCCGCATTCTTCGAACCGTGACGATGGCTTTTGATCGGGCATTCCACTACATAGGGACAGATGAATCCAAACTACTCCGTTTCGGATCTGCAATTTATGACAACACCAACGCCGTGTGCACTACCATTACTCCGTACCTTGATTACTCCATACCTTGAGCTGTGACATCCGTCCTGATACCCCGCGTCGATAACGTCAACGAAGCGTCCTGGAACGAACCCGCTCCTCCCAGTTGCCCCGCTTATCGGTTCGAAGAAGTCGAGCTCGATGACATGGCACCCGATCCAAGTAGACGCTACTTGTAAACTTGTCAACATCATCAATTGACGTGTCCTTAGAATAAGAGAGCACGAACACGCTGGACAAGATGGGCAGTCAGGTCGCGCAATTGCGGGCTTGGTGGAAAGAGGGCTCCGTATACCAGGTGTATCCGGCGTCATTCCAAGACTCTACTGGGTCAGGAGTCGGCGATCTGAAGGGGATCATATCACGGGTCGACTATTTGAAGCATCTGGGCGTTGATATCGTCTGGTTGTCGCCGATTTTTCAGACTCCCCAGCACGACATGGTGCGTTCTCTTCTCCCGTGATGTTTGGGACAACGTCACCCACATGCATCTGCCAATGCGTTGATGAAAGAGGGAGCAATGGACTTTCCCCCAAGAGACTTATCATGCTTACACTGTTGACAAATCAGGGATACGACATCAGTGACTACCGAGTAGTTGACCCTACATACGGAGACATTGGTGATGTGGACCTATTAAGAGATACGCTCCACGAGCGCGGCATGAAGCTCGTCCTCGATCTGGTCATGAACCACACAAGCGACCAGCATGAATGGTTTCAGGAATCTAGAAAGTCAAAGGATAACCCCTATAGAAACTGGTACATCTGGAAGCCGGCCAACTATGATGCAGACGGGAACCGCTGTCCTCCCAACAACTGGCAAAGTCACTTCCAAGGTGAGACAGCATGACTTTGAACACATCCTTCCTCCATTCTTGTCTCTCTATTTGAAAGCTCAACTAAACCCTGAAACATCAGGAAGCGCCTGGGAATACGACGAAGCCACAGACGAATACTACCTTCGCCTCTTTTGCAAAGAGCAGCCCGATCTGAATTGGGAAAACCCGGATGTCCGAAAAGCCGCTCACGATGTCATGCGATTCTGGCTGGACCGCGAGGTGGATGGCTTTCGTATCGACGTCATCAACTTTATAAGCAAGGACCAGTCATTCCCAGACTCCAACCAGAGGTTTCTACGCGGATCAGAGTACTACGCTTGTGGGCCTCGCTGCCACGAATATCTCAAAGACATTGGTGCAATTCTCAAGGAATACGACGCATTCAGCGTGGGCGAAATGCCCTGTGTGCACGACGAGAGGGAATTGCTCAAGGCAGTTGCTGCTGATCGAGGGGAATTGAGCATGATATTCCATTTTGAGCTGTACGTTGCCCCATCTTCGCCGTCACACCATTCACCACACCCAGAGAAAACTCCCCCGCGAATGCAAAGTAACCCCTTCCCCCTTATTTCCTTTTTGACAGAATTGGGACAGCATGGATATCGATCACGGAGCAGACGGCAAATTCTCGCCCAGAACCTGGTCGTTATCTGAACTGAAGAAAATAGTCAACAAGTGGCAACGCTTCATGTACGACAACAACGGCTGGAATGCACTGTACCTGGAGAACCACGACCAACCCCGCGCCGTGAGTCGATTTGTCCACGATGAGCCCGAACATCGAGAAGCAAGCGCCAAGCTCATTGCCATCTTTCTCGGTTTGCAAGCCGGCACGCCCTTTATCTACGAAGGCCAGGAGATTGGCATGACAAACGTGCCCATTGGATGGAACATGGACGAGTACAAGGACATCGACTGCCTGAACCACTGGAAGTATGTTGCCGTGACCGGTTTGAACATCATCGGCGTCCCTTCGGCTCTCACATCCTTGAAGCCCTGTTGAGGAGTGAATTGCTAACTTACATCTGTCCAAAGCATGTACAAAGATTCAGCGGATGAAAACACAAAGGCTCTTCTAAAGAAGGAATACCAAAAAAAATCTCGTGATAATGCTCGGACCCCGATGCAGTGGGATGACTCGCCCCAAGCAGGCTTCACAAAGAGCAGCACACCATGGATGCGTGTCAATGACAATTACAAACAGATCAACGCGGCCTCACAGGTCAAGAACCCAACGTCAGTGTTCCACACATACCGGAGAGTGCTGGAGAAACGCAAGGAGCACAAGGACCTCTTTGTTTACGGCAACTTTGAATTGGTGGATGAGGCAAACGACAAGATTTTCGCATATAAAAGGGTGGCATCAAGTGGAGAAGCGGCGCTCGTTGTTTGCAACTTTTGCAAGGATGTGGTGGCGTGGGCGAGCGCCTTGATGGTCAAGCCCAAAGAGGTGTTGGTGACCTCGGCTGGGAAGACGCTTGAGGATGTGACTGGGGGCCAAATGAGACTCGGTCCCTGCGAAGCTATTGCGGTGCTGGTCTAGGAAACTTTTTCGGGATAGATAGGAAGCATATTCTTTGTCGGAATCCGACAGTCATGTAATGGTGGATTTCGTTCTATGGACGAGCTATCGAAGCAACCATCTCGCTGAGACACGGTCCAGACACCACTTGAACCCACGATGCCCCTTTGTTCGCAACGCTTATTCACTCGCAATGCATGTCGAAATCACATGTCCTCGTGAATCAGCTCACCCAGCGCCTTGCTGTCCTCGAGAATAATTCTCGCTTCATCCTCAGACACACGCATGTCTTCCATTATCATTTGCACAGCCAGCTCAGCCACCAGGACATTTTGAATAAACGCGGCAGATCCTCGACCCGCAATCACTTTGTCGTCAACAGCCTTCTTCTTCAGCAAGTCGCCAAATTCCTCCACAAGATAGTCGCACATGATGTTGAACCCTCGTGGCCCATAATAGCCGGGGTTCATGTTGCCCTCCTTCTTCATGGACCTCGCCTTGCCGGATTCGATATTCTTCTCGTGAATGGTGCGGAAGTGGGAGGGGCTTCCGTTGATGATTGTGAGCAATAAGTCGCTATGCAGAGCGAATCGCCCGTTCAGCCTGTCCCAATCTACTTGGGGGTAGTCTTTTTGCTGCCAGACCTCTTCGGCTGTTTTTTTCTTGTGCTTCTGGCAAAACTTGGTCTGCAGCCGCACGTTCAACCGTTTTCCTTTGGAAAATTCATGGAGCAAATTCGCGTCAACTTCTTCACCACACCACGGACACACTGCCGCAGGTTTAGGTGCGTCTGCTACGTCTTTGCGTCGCGAGCGCACATCCTCGCCGGCGGAGCCGTCCGCATCTGATAGATCGCTCGACAACGACAGATCTACCTCTTTCCTTGAGACTGTCTGGATTTCGAGCCTAGTTGGCGACGCGGGGATCTTGAATACCGCCCGTGGTGGTGATGGTGTTCGTTCCAGCTCTGGCTTATTTCGGAGATTCCTTTGTCTCCTATTGTTGCTGGATCCCTGTGAAGAAGCGAGCGATCCCGACGGCTTGAGCGATGACTTGTCATCGCTGTCTTCCAGATCCGGCACTTGTTTTAGCTTAGCTGGGCCTGTGGATGGCGGCGATGAGGGAACAGCATCGGGTGGCAGCCGCAGCTTCTTCGCCTTTGGATTCTCTGGGCTTGGAACGGAATCTTCTGGGATCTCTAGTTTGCGCGAGCTGCTCTTGTGCTTGTCTGTTTTGAAGTTAGCGTTGGCCTGGGAAGAAGAAAAGCACATGCGGTGACTTGCGCACCTCTCTTAGTCTCCAGTTCCTGAGAACTATTCTCCCTCTTCTTGTATGTACGCTTTATTCTCCTACACTGCGTAAATACTGGCTCGTTTGTGAGGCGTTCACCCGAGCTGGTAGGAGATGTGGTTACGGCCTCCTTCCGCCGCTTCGCAGAAGCAACCTCGCCTTTTCTTTGCCTTTTACTTTCAACAGGTTTTACATCCTTTGCTGATTCGGCGGTAGAGTACTTCCTCTTGGTTCGAGCGTTCCGTTGTAAAGCCTCGCTCCCTTTTGATTTTGTCAATGATGTGAATACTGAGCTCTTTATATCACCGCGCGCGCCTAGCTCATCCCCCGAGCTTGAATCATCATTATTGAGCCGTGAAAACCCCGTGACTTCCGACCTCTTTCTCAATGGTGTCTCTGATGGGGTGTTGATCGCGCAACGTTTCCTTTGCGGCGTCCCGGCGCCGGCTGCAGGCGTCTGAAAACGTATCTGACTGTCCTCCTCATCGGTAGAAATAGGTGGATCATCGAACGCCTGAGGGACTTTTAGTTTCTTGATAGGAGGCTTCACTGGGGGGCTGTGTTGAAAAGTCGACAGGAGATGAGGAGCGCGCTGTTGGCAACTGAGCCCGACTCTCCTATGAGGCGTTTTTGAATTCCGATTATCGAGCAACGGCATAACGACCTTTCCTAGAGAAAATACCGAAGTTTGCAGGGCGAGACCAGCAATGTGACTACACCGGAGCGAAAACGGAGGACCAACACATGCGACTGCTTCCTAGCTCGCACCGGCAGTTCTCACGTTGCGAGAAAATCTTGCTGACTTCCACGAGGTGTTTGACAGGTTCCGAGGTCAGACGAAGCATGAGTGGAGAAGGCTTGAGCATTCTGCGCCAAGTCGAATCAGCTGTGAATTGATTTGGGGTTTGAAGCTCGACACGTGCACGAACGCGATGCTGGGCAGTGGGGAGCCCCGCCTTGGAGCATGAAGAAGCAATGGCGCTGGAGCTGCCCCTTTGAACCTGTCAATGCCCATTCCCAGCACGCCTCACCTAGAAACAATTAGCTGCCGAGGAAGGTCACCTATTGTCGCCTATTATCGTCGGGCTTGTCAACGACTGTTACATTTCATTCCTCTCAAACACTGGTGATTCAATGGCCGAGGAGCTTAAACTGGCAGCCGCACCGCTGTAACGCGTGACTACCTACTCTACTTCAACTACTCAACACCTTTGGTCGAGAACCCATAACAACAATGGCGACGCTCAACCGTAAATATGCAGCTCTACCCGACCTGGTAACATCTCGAGTGCCCAGTCCGTGGAATCTCAAGCAAACAGCTAATCGCAAGATGATAGGACTCGGCACCTGATATTTATGAGACACCTGAACTGACAGACGACAACTCAACAGTACCCGTATGCCGCTTCAATTCTGACCCCCACAAAGAGCCAGCGCTTACGTATCATAGACCACCACCAACAGAGCACAGTCTGACGACGAATTTTATGATGTAGATGAAGACGATGAAGACAACCATGGGATCTCAAGGACAAGGCTGCGCATCAACGAGGCACGCTCTCGTTTCTTACCGGCCGCGAACGGTGCAGATTTCTCAGACCGAGTTGATGGGAAACGAAAATCATACAAGGCGTCTAGCCGACGACAACGGATTCTACAGGAAGGGACACACGAACTTGGCGACTTGTCGGACGACGATGACGACGACGAGAATTTAGAGAGAAAGATTGCCAGATTAAAGAGAGAGGTGGAAGAGGCCAAGGCAGAGTACGAGAAACGAAGCTCCGCGGCTTCCGCGGCTGGAGCAGAATCTGAAAAGGAATTATTTCCAAATGAGGGACTGGGCACTTTGAGTCAGGCCTTGGACGAAATAGCAAGGCCGCTTGGATTGGACACCTCACGAGCAGCTACCAAAGCTGCGGCTCGCTTTTCCACATCGATCAACCAGGCCGAAGGTGTCCCTACTGAAGATGGCGCCACATACACGGTCACATATGCCCCCTCCTACGAACAAAGCCATGCTCTTGCCAAGGCGGCCGACTTCGACCGTCGATTGCTGATGCTGGAAAGAGCTCTGGGACTTGGTTCGTCGTCAGCGACCGAAGCTGGATCGAACGGGCTTCCAAGGGCAATACTGCCAACTCTCGACAGCTTAGAAAAACAAATTGTCACACTCTCTCAGGCTTCAACCTCGAATCTGGACGCAATCAGCCGGCGTGTGCGCACCTTGGCCTCGGAGCAGGACAAACTCAACGACTCACGAGAGAAGGCCAAGACCCTTAGGGAGGAACTTGGCAAGCAGGGTCCAGCACCAGCTGATGAATCAGAGCAGGTGTCCAAGATCAATGCCCTCTACGGAATCTTACCGACCATTGAGAGCCTCACACCCATATTGCCGCCGTTGTTGGACCGCTTGCGATCACTACGTGCCATGCATGCAGATGCTGCAACTGCCAGCCAGACCCTGGAGCGCATCGAATCCCAACAGACAGAGATGGCCGGAGAGCTGAAGCAGTGGAAAGAAGGCTTGGAAAAGGTAGAACATGCCATGCAGGATGGCGATTCTTTGATGAAGGAGAACGTCAAGGTGATGGAAGGCTGGATCAAGGAACTGGAAGCGCGAGCTGCCAAGTTGTCTTGAACTGAAAATTGACTTTTCCCTCTCTCTTTTTTCTTTTGTTCTTGATCTTGTAGTATGATACCCAATCAGCTTACATTTCGTCCCTTGGGACCCATTGTCGCTGGTCAGGCAGTTATTTAGTTCCGCACCCATCATATTGGCGGCGTGTGAATGTGTCGGAAGATAAGCTGTATTCCTACATAAGAACGTGAGCTATCAGTTGTGGGCACAAATGTGTGTCCCACCGTCACGTGATGTGACACAACGCCATACCGCAATCACGTGGCGGAGCTCTGCGGGATGAATTTCTTCAAATTTTTTCACATTCGCAACCTCGTTTGTGGAGCTGCATCTCTGCTGTACGTAGCTTCATGATGCTATTCTTGGTAAGTTACTGCTCAGTGCGCTGCTCAACTATCTCTCAACCATCCTGGAATGATGCTTTAATAGCATGTATTACCTGAATACTTTTTTGATGTACCTTTTATCACCAAGATCTCTGACCCAGACCTCATGCATTTTCTCTTGCCCCATTGACTTTCCTGCAATCGATTCGTCGCTAACAGTGCAACTACTGCAGTAGTATTTTCCTTTGGCCTCGCAGTGTAACCATGCCAGCGTCTTCTCGCGCACGCAGTAGCTGCGCGTGCGGGCGCTGTGGGTGTGTGTGCGGACTCCCCAGCGGCCAGTTCAACGTGCTCTATTTCGCCGGAGCAAGCTCATATACTGGCAAGGACCATGAGGCTTGGCCGGCCCCATTACCACTAGCTGAGCTGTTCGTCGAGCTCGAATCTAAGTATCCTGGTATCAAAGGCAAAATATTGGACTCGTGTATGGTGACGGTCAACCTTGATTATGTAGATATCCCTGATGCTGGTGATGCCAATGGCTTGATAATCCAAAAATCCGACGAGGTCGCCATCATACCTCCCGTCAGCTCTGGATAGCCAATGAGATTTAGATGAAACGTCTTCTTTGTCTTGTCGTGCCACCAGTGTCTAGAGGTATCCATGGTTTGGTACGGCAGGCTGGGAAGTGGTGGTGTGTACGAAGTTCACTCTGTGCATTGCCGGGCCTTGCCCAACAGCAAACGCAATCAATCACGTGCGCTTGTACATATGACGAGGCCATGGTGGGTAAAAGAACCACTGGGGCAAACTAGATGATCAAATTTGGAGATGGTTCATGAAAAATATGCAGATTGCTTGAGAGTTGAGTAATGATTGACAGCTGGTCTCCAGCCAAGCAGCCGATCCAGCCCCCGAAGCGACGACCTCTGCTGGCGATCCTCAACACAGGCTCAAGTGTTTTGCGCGGTTCTACATGAACGAGCTTCCGGCGGGACCACGGCGACGCAGCCTCGGTCACATAGACGCATGGACAAATAGTGGCAGGCCATTTTGCCACACTGGCGAGCCGGTTCCCATCCCGCAGAGATTATCCACGACGTGCGACGGAGATTGAGCGTTGGCGCACGACGGGCTCAGGGACGAGCAGGTAGAGGGCCTGCTGTACGCGTGTAATTCCGTGACGGCGTGTCTCCTGGCTGGCATCACGGGCAGTGTGTCGAGCGAGGAGTTTGCCAGTGAGCAGTTCCGAGGGGCGTGGCCGAGGGTTCAAGCTCTGTTGGGTGCTCGCGGGAGGTGGCGATGGATTGTGCCGATGGCGGGGGCAGGCTGTACGATGGCACATTCCTGGCTCATCCGTGATCTGTGATCTGTGAGGGAATGAGATTTGGATGCAGTCTCGAATGGGATAGATACTGTTTGCCTA
Source organism: Epichloe bromicola (assembly GCA_023658445.1). Lineage (NCBI taxonomy): Eukaryota > Fungi > Ascomycota > Sordariomycetes > Hypocreales > Clavicipitaceae > Epichloe > Epichloe bromicola. The sequence goes on along the minus strand of CP098266.1, from coordinate 4,997,873 downwards.
GGTGGGAAGTTTTGATGGCAAGGTGTAACCGCCCTGCTTGGACCTCGCTTGGGCAACTTGGCAACGACCGTTCAACTGTCGAGCCGTTCCACTCAGCTGTCTCAGCTGTCCATACCCTTCAGCTCGCCGTGTGCCAGGTGCCAGGTGCCAGGTGCCAGCATCCAAGACAACAACAACAATCATGTCTTGGTGTGTCGCTGTGATCTGTACCATCGGGACCTATCTCTCTCAAACCTTCTTCATTCTTTGCCATCTCCCCCCCCGCCCCCCCTTCGAAACTTGACTTGGGCTGGGCCTGAGGGGGACATGTTTCGCACAAGGGGTTCTTGCTGCTGATTTGATATCTCGGGCATTTACTCTGGTGGCGTCGTGTGCTTAGACATAGGGTCAGTAGCTGAAAAGACAATGGCGATTGATGTAAGAGAGGGCATATGGAGTATACCTGAAAGAGACCATAGACTAACACGTCCTCGCAGCATCTCTTGTCCATTATCCAGATCACCATGCGTCTCGGCGCCCACCTCGCAGCCTCACTGGCCCTTTGCACCATCTCATCCGCCCTCCCATCCTCCCAGGACAAGAGAGCCATCCCGCACAATGACGTTTCCTGCAAGTCCTCCCGCAACCCCGTCGTGCTGCTGCACGGCCTCGGAGCCACCTACTACGAGGACATCAACTTCCTCGACCTCTGGCTCCAGTCCAAGGGCTTCTGCACCTTCTCCCTCACCTACGGCGGCTACGACGGGTTCCCCCTCGTAGGCGGCCTCAAGCCCGTCAACGAATCCTCGCACGAAATCGCCGCCTTTGTCCAAGAGGTCCAGTCCAAAACGGGCTCGTCCAAGATCGACCTCGTCGGCCACTCCGAAGGCGCCTTCCAGGCTCTGTACACGACCAAGTTCGGGGACGTGTCCTCCATCGTCGACAACATCGTCGCCATTGCCCCGCCCACCCATGGCACAGACTTCGCAGGGCTGTACGAGCTCGCCCTTACGCTGGGCGTCGGCAACGGCGTCGGGAAGCTTCTCAGCACGCTCGGGTGCAGGGCCTGCTCGGATCTCACCACAGGTGGCCCGGCCATCGCCAGGCTGAACGACGGGACGCCCATTGTCCAGCCGGGCACGACAGTCACCGTCCTGACGTCCAAGTACGATGAGCTCGTAACGCCCACCGCCACGTCGTTTATCCAGGAGCAGGGCGTCAACAACATCTGCGTCCAGGACTACTGCCCGCTCGACCCGGTGGGCCACATCGGCGAGGCGTACGACCTCAACGTGTGGAATTTGGTGCTGAACTCGTTGGAGAAGCAGGTTGGGAGGAAGTTTCTCTGTCTTGCCGCTTCGCCCGGCAAGTGAATGGGGCGTACGCAGGTTGCGAAGAGGATTAGCGAAAGAGAGACGTGGCCAAAGGGAAGGGAAAGAAGCCGACGATTCATGGAAATGGGAAATCTAAGCGAGCTCAGATGAGCAACAGTTTATCGCTATCTCGAGAGCCTATTCTACCTCTGTACGTAATGTCTAATGGACACGCCCCCCCCCCGGGGCGGATTCCTCTTCGTTGTCGCTGCAAAGGTGTGAGTCCACATTACACCTGCGGCGTCTTCATCATCATCAGCTTGCTTTATTCACTCGCAATGCTTATTGACTTGAAAAAGGCTGTTTTGCAGGAGCGCGGTCCGCGCCTGGCCACGTTCAGAGTTTCCACGCCAGTTCGCCAGAGACAATTTTGCTCGACATGTTCCGCTTCGGTCTTCTACGCTGCCGATGATCGACCCGACATGGTGGGTGTAGGTAATCGGCCTGCTGAACTCGCCCTGTGGTGCTCGAGCGGAAACCTGGCTTGCATGGACCATTGGGGACTATCCTTTGGTCTGGGGACGCCAAAGGAGGTTGGCGGGAGGAGCTAATCACTTCTATAAAGAGGAACACAGAGAGGCACAGGATCAAGAATGAAATACCCCAAGGCGGTGGGTGCGCGTAGCACAGGAAGAATGTGTGAAGAGGCAGAGGCCGTCAAGGTAGCTGATGATGCTGTAGCGTCACCAGACGGGTTTTGGCCACCCTGGTTCTTGTTGACGGACGTCTAATCTAGTTTGGTAGTCATTGTTGCCTTAGCATACACTATGTCTTTTATAAGAAATACATCAACGCGCTCTCCAACGTGTAAGGACGGTAGCGTTGCATCTCATTACTGCAGCCAAGGCCAGGCAGGGTCTTCAAATAAGCCCCCCTGTCATGGCAACTTCCCGTGACCGTCTCACCTGCTGCTTCAGCTTTCTCATCTCGGCTCGCCTTCTTCTGGCGTGCTGCTCATCATCTTCACCGGGCCGGACGGCTGTCAGAGTCTCCAAAGCCATCAAGTCAACAAGAAACCGGCGGATTCGAAGCCCTGTTCTGTTGCGAACAAATGCGTCGATTTCTTCATTGCATGCAGCCGATGCGGCGACATGCAGGCCGCGCAACACATCGCGATCCGAGATTTCGCGATCATCATAGTCAACCTCAGTAGAATCATAACTGCCCTTGATGGAAGACGTCCTTCTGGGAATGTTGGGCCGCGCAGTCGGCTTTGGTGGTACACCCCGGCTTTTTGGGCAGCATATTCCGATGTGATGAGGATCATACTGCAGCGTAGATACCCTTTTATTTCTGGCTGATGGAGGGCGTCGTGGTCGACGTGGACGCGGTCCTCGTTGGCCATCTACTTGAAGCTCTGTAGGAGAGTCCAAGTGTTGTCGTCGCTGGGGTAGTCGTACTTGAGATTCGGGCACCACAGGGCGATCCTTTTTGGTGCAAGACTTGGCAGTCTCCGTGACGGGTTGGCGTCTATAGCTCTGGTCGGCCAGAGAGTCTACCACTCGCGGAAGTTGGCCCTCTTGGCCGGGCCGTTGGCGGTGTTGGATGTGGCAATCAATGCTCTCTGTATGCAACTTTGGCATGGCCAGGGAATGTCGACGGCCGGTAGTAATGAAGTTTGGTCGATCTCGGTCACTTCTCCCAACTTTTTTGCCAAACATATCAGGGACAAGTGGACTCGGCTTCTGGTGGGGGCTGTGTGAAACAGAGTTAATGTACTCTTGAGCTTGTGGCGCGCTTTTTTGATTCCTCACTGGCGAATTTCTGGGTAATTGCTTGGTGGAATTTTCCCGGGCATAATTGTTTGGTTTGGCGGCCGGGGCCTTGAAATGAGCCCAGTCTGTGTCTGTGGTGAAGTCATCTTCTGTTGGAAAGCAAGGCAAGCAGCGACGGGCCGGACGTTTCTTCCCGGAGCGGCCTTTTTTCTTGCGGACCGGAGCTTCGTCAATAAGTGCCAATCTGAACTCGTCCATTTTCTTCGATTCTGCAAAGGATATTTCCGTATTGGTGCTCTGTGTCTGACCAGAGCTACCAGAGCTACCAGAGCCATTGAATCCGTCCACTTGCGCAGGCAGAGCACAGCCATAGCCGCGTCGCCGGAAAGGCCTGGGCGGTGGCAATCCAGGCTGCAAGTCTCGCAAGTATTTTGGCACGCAGCTAGCCTGTTCTTTCGACGTCACCGCCAAGCCTGCGGCCCGAAGCTGTGACCGGAATGGAAGTAGTTCAGCCACTGTGTGTAGTGTTGCAGCATCGGTAGGCGGGGTTGGTGTATCCTTTACTGTTTTGCCTCTTGCCTCCGTCTGTTCTGCGTAGGCCTCGAGGTCCTTTGTGAAACGGTTCACTGAATGTTTCTGTGTTGACGCGTAAGATCCACTCGATTTTAAGAATGACCGTTGCTGAGATGTATGGCTGCTCTGCTGTACTGAAATCGAAAATAACCGAAGTTGCTGAGCAATACTGCGAGATACAGCTGCCACAAGGGCAGAATCTACAGACTGACGTTTGACTGGGTTCATAAGGTCCGCAGCAGCGTCTGTCAAGCTGCGGCGGATATTCGCTGGCTCTTTCGAACCGGGGACAAGTAGCTTGCGCTGGGACAGCGCCAAGGGAGGCTTGGGCGCAGCATCTTTGTTGTGCGGGCGCGAAACGATACCGGGACGATGATTGTCAGGATGGCTATGAATATCACTACTTGAAGGAGGATGCGGAAAAGAATCGAGATCAAATGGAGATTCGGACTTGCGCAAATGTTCAGGAACATCGGATAAAGCATCCGAAGAGAACTTGATCCATGTAGATAATTTGCGCTGAGGGTCATGGCCGCTATGGTCATCCCCACAAGGCCGCCTTTTAGAAAGGAATTTCCGGGCAGAAACACGGGGCCGGCTAGGTCGCCTGGATAGGAAGACAACTCGTGAGCGTGGACGACGAGTATCAAAAGTGCTGCGCAACGAAGTGTTTGCCTCAGGGATAGATGCTAGAGGGGCCATCTCGATTGCATAGCGAGATGGCCAAAGCAAACCTGTTTTCGACTGAGACTATCCAAGAAAATTTTAGACCAAGTAGTGGTGATGAGGCATTAGAGTGGACGAAATGTTGTTGTTTGGTGGTAATTAAGACATGGTGGAAATGCCTCTTCTGCGGTGTGGTCTTGCAAGGGAGTGCAGGACAGGACAAAGGTGAGGCATAAGTCAGGAGTGGGCAGCGGATAGATGGCGAGCCGGGTAAACCAGAATCCTCACCAAAATCCTCTTCCCCCAAGGTTGGGAAGGAAGCAGGGCCATTTGGGTAGGCCTGTACGATGGCGACCTCTGCTTTCCCTCTCAGTCGTTGTGCTGGATCTGAATTTCGACTTTACTTGATGTCCTTGATACCAGGACCCGAGTACACTTCGAGCTGGCGACGCCCTTTACGCAGCAGAAACTCAATGGCGGCGAAGTCACGTTTGTCCAGACTCAGGTTGCGAACAAACTCGGCTCTGTCAGAAAAAAGTTAGACACTCGTCCGCCCACAGTGTACACCCCTCACCATGGACATAGGAACACATGCAACACGCACGTGCGTACCTGGCGAACTGCTCAAAATGAGGTCGGGTGCTCTTGCATCGCGTCAGTTTTCGGGTTGTGGTTGTCACGGGACCAGATGAGGAGTTTCAATTGAGGACTCACAACGGGCTTCTTCCGACTTTCACGCAGACAGTGGCGGTAGAGGCCCAAGACCTCTTTTTGGAGACCGGAATGACGCATCTCGGCAGTAAATGAGACCCGAGGCCGTCGATTCCTGTGAAAATAGGAAGATGTGGAAGAGAAATTCATAAAGCCGAGCCAGCTGGTTGAGCTTCTCGAACAGGGACAACCCGAGGTGTGTCTGGCCAATGGGAAGCCGCGAATTCAGTGACCAAAGGATTCATTCAGCGGGGCTGCCAGCTTCCGTACAGGGGAGTCAACGGAAATGAGTCGCTGTTAATTCGTAGAGGTAACCGACACGACACGATAGCATCATTGTCAGGGAGACCTCCTTGAGGTATTGGATGTGTGGATGCAGCCTGCGCAATAACTAGGTTAAAACCCTTAATAAGATAACAGTGGAGATAATGTATTAGAAGTACCTCCGTAGTCTAGTTATTACTATAGCATACTATATACCTTTTAGGTATAAAAGTTAGGTACTATCTATATCTCTAATTAACTAAAATAGAACTATTTTTTTATTATCTATATTAACCCCTACCTTAATAGTTATAAGCCTAGGAGGCTTTAATTACCCTTATTATTAATTATTATAAATAATATAAGCTTTATTAATATTATTAATTTAATACTTACTAATATTAAGAGATAATTACCCTTTATTATATTAATTAGTTAAAGTATATAACCTATACTTCCTTTTAACTAGTATAGTTTCTCTTTATAATACCTAAAGAAACTCTAAATATAGTATTATTATTAAAGAAAAACTAGATTAAATAATTTATATAAATTAAGAATTATATAGAATCCTATAGTATTTAAGAGTATATTAATCTAAATTAGAATAAACTACTTAAAAAACCTATAATACCTATATACCTATAAAAAGGTCTAAGACTAGAGATTATAAAGAATAACCCTAATATTATTAAAGATTAAAAGCTTATTTATAAAAATATAAAAGATAAATATAACTTCTAATATAAAGATTTATAAGTTAATTTTATAAAGTATTATAACCTATTAAAGTAAATACTAAAGATTAAGAAATATATCTATAAGACTCTCTTAAAGAATATTTAAGACTTTCTTAACTTTAATACTAAAGAGAAAGAAAAGGAGTTAGTTTATTAGTACTTTTAAAGAATATTAAAGCTTCTTTAAGATTAGTATAAGCTAAATACTTAGAAAATACTAATTCTTATAGAAATATACCTTAATAATTACTTATAAGCTAAGGGTACTTATAATTAATATAAATAAGTAGTAATAATAAAGGTATTATAAAGGAATTATTAGGATTTAAAGACCTAATAAACTAAGGAGATAATACTATATAAGTTTATAATTTCTTTTTATAATAAATTTAAGTTATTCTAGAAGAAATAAAATAATTTATTTAATAAAGGTATAAACTAAAGCTTTTTTAAAGCTATTATAGAGTTTAAAAGAGATTATAAAGCTTTATAAAGTATACTAAAGTTAGCTAATATACTTACTACTAATAGATTAAGTAGTTAAAGTAAATTAAAAAAAAAGAAATACCTTAGATATATAAATTATAATATTTATAATACCTTAAAGTAATAGAAATCCTATAATTTATTTAAGGCTATATATAAGCTAAAAGCTACACTAAAGGACTAGAAAGTTAGGAAAAACTTTAAAGAGAATATTAAGAAATATCTTAAGAAGAATTTATAAGAAAAGTCTAAGGTAATAAGTTAGAAACTAAAGAAGAAGAGTAGTAAGATATTTATACCTTTATAAAATCTAACTAATAACTTAGTTATAGTTATCCCTAGTAAAAAGACTATAAATATATTATTATTTATATACTCTAAATAAGGTTAATAAGTAAAGAAAAGTATAAATTTAATAACTAATACTATAGATAGCTTAGAATTAAGGTAGAATATAGTTCTCTATAACTCTAGAGCTAATATTTATATATTTAATAATATCTACTAGTTTAATTAATCTAAATTTAATAGAAATATTATAATAAAGGTTAAAGCTAGAGGTATAATATATATAGCTTTAGGATAAGGCCTTATATATATCTTTATTATAGATCCTATATTATAGAATATAAGAATATTAGTATTAGAGACTACACTATTTATTCTAGAATTCTATATTAATCTAGTATTAGTAATAATTCTTATAAGGGTAGGTATTTTCTAGAATTAGAAGAAGTTATTTTTATATTAAGGGATAATACCTATAGCTAAAGTCTATATGTCACGACTTAAGGGTCGAAAGATAATAGAACAGAGTGATAGCTTAGATTCACAGTCGTAGCTAGAAAGGTGCTACCTAGGGGCAGGTGTGTAAAGGTTTTAAGCTCTAACCTTCTATAAGAATATAGGTAGTCCTTACTAAATACCTTACCCTATGCTTATATAACTATCTAGCTACTAGCTATCCCCTCCCTAACCTAGTAAGTCTAAGGTCCTACTAGTGCTCTATTATATAATAATCCTATCTCTATCCCTTATGCTCCTAATATAATACCCCCTCTTTATATAATTATTCTTAATTATATAATAAGCTACTTACTTAGGGCGTTTATGCTATATAGTCCTAGAGGCTATAGTTAATAGAGGGTTTAGGTTAGGTGTAATATATTATAGTGTAACGCGTTATTAAAAATAATAATACTAATAATACTAGGGTATAAATATTATTATCCCCTTATCTATTAATATTAAATAGTAACCTATCTACTACTCTAATATAATAAAGTAAATGCTCTTTACCTTATACTAATAGTTCTAAGAGAGTAGATACCCTATATTAAATTTTATAATTAGGTTAAATAAATAGGGTATTAGACACTATATATATAAATAAACTTATTCGCGGGTCTTAGTAATATAGTGGTGTGGTTACTATATATTTATAGCTACTAGCATATTTATAGATAGTAATAATAATAGTAAATGTTATAATCCCTATATTAGCTATATATAGTGCGTAGATTACTTAGGGGGTCTATAGTTAATATAAAAAGGGACTAGGTCTTCCCCCCTTATATATATACTTCCTTTCCCTTATATACTATCTAACTATTATAAGTTTCTTTATCTTTACTTATCTTCCCTTTACTACTTCCTTACTACTAACCTATAGCTAGCTTATAATATCTAAAATCTATTTATTAACTCCTACTCTACTACTAGGTCTACCTCTATAGGATAAACCCTTAGGGAAGTTACTAGAGAAGTTACCTTAAAAAAAAATAGTATTTAAAATTTCTATATAAGTTTATTACTTCCTTACTAGGTTATTACTACTAACTTATAGCTAGTAATACTAAAATTCTATATATATAGTGTAGTTAGTAGGTTACTATATAGAATATATAGCCTAAGAATAGCACCTATATTATTCCTTAATATCTTAAGGAGAATAAACCTTTTCCTATAGAGTATAATAACTCTTATAGTATAATCTTACTACTTCTTTACTTCTTATAATTACTAACCTATAGTAGTAAACTTAGCTAAATATACCTATTACACTTAAAATAATAAGATATATATTAGAGTATAACTACCTATTCTAAATCTCTGGTTTTAAGATACTAACCTATTACTAGTGCCTTACTTAAATTATATAGCTTTATAAAAAGCTATTTAATATTATTAAAGCTATACCTAAGGGAGATTATTACTACCTTAATAAAGTAAGTATATCCCTAGTTCTCTTAACTTAATTACTACTAATATACTAATAGTCTCTTATTTATACTAAGTAAAAACTATATAATACTCTTCTAAAGACTAAAAACACTAATAAGTATAGGTATATTTATTATACTTAGGTAGCTACTAAAGTAGCCTAGGAAGCTAAGTATAATAAGCATACTACTATAGCATAGCTAGCTAATACTACTAACCTTAAGGTCTAAATTAATATTATAAACTATCTTTACTATATATATAAGAATATCTTAATAGTAGGTCTCTTAAATATCTATAGGTACTTCTTTACTAACTTACTAGTAGTTTACTCCTTATACCTTTAGGCTTCCTACTTATATTAGTCCTTCTAAGTTACCTAGAGAGCTCTATATCTTTATATATAGGAAAGGTAACTCTTCTAATAATAAGGCCCCTATGCCTCTAAAGGCTCCTATACTTATTATTACTATAGTCTTTAGGGAAAATAGGGGTAAGGGTAAGGATAAAGAAATACTTTTTAAGTAATTATTACTAGGTAGTTATATTATAATTATAAGAGTAATATAATTATATCTTTTTAGAATATTACCCTGCGTTATTTGCTATATTTATAGGGTATTACCTTATATTATTTACTAAGGGCGGTTTTACTGCCGTAACCTAGCTACCTAGTTACTACTTATATTTATAGATAATATCCCTTATAATAAAATCCCTCTTTAATACCTATAAATTCTCTAAGCTATTATAGCCCTTCTATTTAACTAGGTACTTATAATGCCTACTATTATAATAATATAAGATAATTCTTTTTACCTTAAACTCTTACTTATTATCCTTAATATTATCTTATAGTAAAGAAGTATCTACTATATTACTTAGGTCCCCTTTAAAGGGTTTAAGGCTTATAATATTAAATATATTATATAACTATATTCTAGTAGGTAATTCTAGCTAGTAAGCTAGTCTATAACTCCTAACTACCCTTATAATCTTATAAGGGCCTAGGTACTTTATAGTTAACTTCCTACTTAGCTATCTTAGGTTAATATTCTTTATAAATAGTAGAATATAATTACTAACTTTAAACCTCTTTAAGGTCCTTTTTTAGTTATAGTATTTCTTATACTAAGCTTATAAGTTAATTAGAAGCTATTTAATTACTATATATTTCTCTCTTAGTAATAATACTCTACTCTTAGCCTAATTATTTATAAGTAAAATATTAGGTACTACTTACTATAGGCCCTTAGGGTTATACCCTTATAATACCTCTGCTAGTGTATAGCTATAAGTTATATAGTTACTAGTATTATATATAAATTATACTATTAATAGGTTATTAGCCTAGTTAGTTTATTTAGTGTAGGAGAAAGCCCTTAAATAATATTCTAGAACCTAGTTTAATTATTCTATTTACCTATCTATCTATAGGTAAAAAGTAGTGCTTAGTAGCTACTTAGTTATAATAAGATAGTAAAAGGTTATCTAGAATCCGCTTATAAATATAGAACCTTAGTCTATTATAATACCTTCTAGGGCTTTATAATCTCTAAAGACATATTCTAGGAATATAGTAGCTAACCTATTGCTTATTAGTTATATTAAAATAGGGATATAGATACTATACTTTATAAAATAGTCTATAATTACTAAGATTATATTATAGGTCTAGTTAGTATCTTTAACTAGTAGTAATCTAGTAATAAAATCTATTAATAGTTCTTAAAAGGGGTAATCTAGCTTTAGTAGAGTAGCTAACTTACTATATAGCTTATAGTGCCTTAGCTTTAAAACTTAATAGTTTATATAGATACTAATATATACCTTTATATCTTTCTTTATTAATAGCTAGTAGTACTAACTTATAATTTAATAAAGCGTCCTACTAACTCCCTAATACCTAGTAGTAGGGTTATTATATATTAGTAATAAAATCTCTTTTCTTATCCCCTAGGGAATATAAACTTAACTCTTAAATATTAATAGCTTAGAGAGTCTAATTAACTATATCTACAATGCTTCTAAGTTACCGCTCTTAAGTAGCTTTCTCTAATATATAGTAAACTTATTATTTTACTACGCACCTAATAATAATACTTAAATTAGAATATCTAATTCTAAGCTATTATCCTAAGTATTAGAGTTAAACTTAGAAGAGGTTCTTTATATAGCTTAGATCCTTGCTATAATATCTAGTCTTATAGCTTCCTTAAAAATATAGCTAAGTTATATTTTCTTAAAACCCTAGATATTCCTATTACTATTATAGGGTCTTTATAACTAACTATTTACTATATTAAATAATAATATAATAGAGCTTATAGTGTTCCTATTACTACTATAGAGTTCCTATTAATTAGTATCTATAAACTTAGATAAGAAGTTTAGTAGCTATAAGGTTACTACCTCTGCTTTCCTATCCTTACTTATATAATCTACCCTTCTTAATAATATATTAGCGGGGTTTAACTTACTAGCCTTATATTTAATCCTAAAGTTAAATAGGTATAGCTTATTAAGCGCTATTACCTACCTACTAGTTAGCTATAGCTTTATAGCTAGGTACTTATAGTTTAAGTAGTCTATTACTACTATAATTAGGTAAGTTAAGTACACTAGGTAATGCCTCTATGCCCTAAAAGCCTCTTAGATTACTAATAATTTAGTATCTAGCGTAGGGTAGCGTAACTTAGTATTAGTTAACTTCCTTAATATATATATAACTAGGTGCTAGTAACCTAGCACTAATATTATAAGTATTACTCTAATAGCAAAACCTAATGTGTCTATCTCTACTCTTAATAAAGTAAGTAGGTTAAAGTGCACTAAAATTAGTGCTTCCTAGAATAACCTCTAGAGTTCTCTAAATATAGCTAGCTTATAGGGTTCTAGCTTAAAGGTTACTAGTTATCCCCCCTTAAGTTAGTTTATTAATAGAATAACTACTTTACTATACTACTTAATAAAATATTAATAAAATCTAGTGAACCTAAGGAATAATTAGATATCTAGGACGCTATAAGGTATTAGCTATATTATAATTACTTCTACCCTTAATAGTTCTATTATAATACCTTTCTTAGATATAATAAATCCTAAGAATTTAACCTCTATAACTAAAAATTAACACTTCTTTAGGTTAATAAAAAGCTTTATATTATAGAGTCTACTTAGGACTTATTTAATATAGCCTACATAAGCAGCTACATTACTACTATAGATTAGGATATTATCTAGGTAGATAATATAGATATTATCTATAATATCCTTAAGGACCTTATTAATATACTCCTAGAAAGTCACTAGCGCGTTAACTAATCTAAATAGCATTATAAGATACTTAAAGTGCCTATATCTATAATAGAACACTATCTTCTACTTATTACCTAAGTAGATATATAGCTAGTAGTATATATCTATTAAGTTAAGTTTTATCTAGATAACCATGCCCTTTAAGTAATTAAGGATTTTAGTAACTAGTAGTAAAGGGGACTTATTCTTAATAGTAATCTTATTTAGGCCTTTATAATCTATATAAAGCCTTAATTTCCCTCCTTTCTTTAGAATAAATAAAATCAGGGCCCTAGCTAGGCTAACTAATCTTCTAATCTATCCCTTTTACTATATATCTATAAGATACTCCCTAAGCACCTCTAGCTCTTTCTTAGCTAAGTTATATATTAGTCCCTAGGGTAATGTTTTCCCTTCTTCTAATTTAATTATATAAGTATAGCCCCCTAGTTTAGGAAGTATTCCTACTAAATCCTTATTAAATATATCTTTAAATTCTAAGTATTCCTTTAGGAGCTCTAGTTTATCTATATTATTACTTAGCCCTTACTTAGTTATAGATTACTTATTACTTAGACTATCTAAGGATCTTAGGTTAGCTATAATATATTACTTATATAACTTATAGGTATACTCTAAGACTATTATTACTTTCTTATTACTTATTTTCTAAATTAGCTTTAGTAAGTCTACTAGTAAGTCCTTTTTTAGTTCTTTTTCCTTCCTATTCTTTAGGCTATTTAAGATAACTTTTACTAAACCTAGCACTAGAGTAACTACTAATTATTTTAATACTCTATATACTCTCTGCTTACCCTAAGTATATAAGAGGCGCTCCCTTATTATTAGGTATCTCTAAAACTTCTTTTTCTAATATATTACTATAGGTTTATATTCTTTAATCTAGTCTATGCCTAGTAGTAGCCCTTCTCTAGTATTAGTAATAAAATAGCTAACTTAGTAAACCTTTATAAACCCTATACTATTCTTTATTAATACTAATCTCCTTAGAATTCCCTAATATAGAACTATATTCTTACTTATACTTTTAAGGTTTTAATCTATTTTTTTTAACTCTTTTCTAATTCTCCTTAGATAATAACTTTAGGTATATAGTTAAGGATTATACGCCTAAATCTATTAGCGCTTTTACTACTACCTACTAGTAATCTTATTATAGAGATATATAGACTCTAACTCTTAGGTCTACTAATTTATCTATAATAAGCCCCCTATCCTAGGTTTATATAAATAAAAGCGGTATCTTATTAGGATTAGATACTTTATTACTACTATTATTATACTTCTCTATAGTGTGTTTATTACTCTTATAAATAGAGTAGTCTAATAAATAGTAAGCTATTAAGATATATCTAGGCTTCCTGTATTTATAATATATAATAGGTAATCTTCCTACTTACCCTTTATTCTATTATTATAAGTTATCTATAGGTAAAGTTAATTACTATTACTTCTTCTTATTATCTTAACTCTTCTTATAACTCTATATTAGTTTTATTACTACCTTTACTTTCTTACCTTAGCCCTATAACTAGCTCTAAGTAGTTAGAAACTCCTAGCTAAGTATTTACTTCCTTATAGTATTATTAAGGCTATTAATAAATATATAAATTCTTAGTTATATTAGGATTAGTTTAGGTAGGTTAGATTTAACCTTAGTCTAATTCCTAATAAAGGCTTAAAATAATTAGCTATTACCCTACTAAAGATTTAGTAGTAACCTAGTTACTTCTAAGTATCTAGTGTCCTTATCTATTATTCTAGTCTTTAGCTATATAATAAAGCTTACTTAATTATAGTCTTTATATTCTATATAACTATTTATAGCTATATAGTATATTTATTATTACTTTATATTATTAGTAAGGTATCTACTAGTATAGGCTACCTTTATTATATTATTATAAAAGGTATATTAGTCTAATTTAAATAATATATTTAAGTTTACTAGGAAATTCTAGAGGTTTTTATAAGTATCCCCCTTATATAATAGTATTTATAGCTATATCTTAATAATACTATATTAGTATATATTTACTACTTACTTAGCACTTATTAGTAAAGTAAGTATAGGAGTAGTTAGTCTAACCTAAGAAGGTGGATTTATAGGTTCTTACTAGGTTCTAACTAATAATAAGTTTACCTAAAGCTTCCTAATTTTTACTTCTATTTATAGAATTTCCTATATTTTCTATATATATTATAGCTTAGCTTATATAATATTATAATACTATTACACTACCTCCTTAATACTATTATTCTTAATTCTAGTATTATTATCTAGATTAGTCTTAGGTAATATCTAATATACTTAATTATTAGTATTTATTATTTAAGTATTTACTATACTATTACTACCTTACTTATCTATAGTATTACTACTAGGGGGTATAGGTGTGTTTTATATAGATATTCTCTAGTATACTAATATTATAATCTAGCTAATAGTCTATTACCCTAAAGGGATTAAGAGCTTAATTTATTATAACTTAAGGGTTAAAAGATAATAAAATAGAGTAATAGCTTAGATTTATAGTTATAGCTAGAAAGGTACTACCTAGGGGTAGGTATATAAAGGTTTTAAGCTCTAACCTTCTATAAGAATATAGGTAGTCCTTACTAAATACCTTGCCCTACGCTTACGTAACTATCTAGCTACTAGCTATCCCCTCCCTAACCTAGTGGGTCTAAGGTCCTACTAGTGCTCTATTATATAATAATCCTGTCTCTGTCCCTTACGCTCCTGACACTATAATATTAATAAGCTTTATATATTATTAAGACTATTAGAGAATCTAAAGGAAGCCTATACTATATCTAGTAAAGCACTAAAACTACCTATAAGAGGAGATATAGACCTTTAGTATTAATAATATAGTTATCCTAGTATTAAGGTATTTATAAAGCTTATAAATATAGCTTTAGGGGTTAAATTAATAAGTCCTAAGCTTATATAGTGTAAGATATATACTATAGGTAAGGCTAAGTAATAGAGATTATAGGTTATACCTAAAGAGCTTTCTTAAAAACTAGGTTATAGTTTTTTAGTTAATTTAGATTACTATAACTCTTCTTATTAGAATAGTAATAGGTATTAGTGTATTTTTACCTACCTTATAACCTTAATATAGTTCTTCTATTTATTTAAGATAAAGAATAGGATTTATAATAGCTTCTATATAATAATAGTATTCCTAAGCACTTAATTTAGGGTTTAACTATACTTTTTATATAGTAATATTAAAAAAGCTCTTTTTATAGAGAATATAAGGGATAAGATAGCCTTTACTAGTATTATAGTCTATAATTTAGCTCCCTTAATACCTAGTTAGAATAGAAAGGTAAAGAGATCTAAGGAGGTAGTTAAGTAAAAAGCTTATACTTTAAGTCTTAAAGCTAACCTTCTATCTAATCTTAATAATAAGGTCTTTAATACTATAGTTTATTTATTAAATTATATACCTTTTAAATATTATAGGAAGTAAACTATACTATATAAACTTTAGTAAGATTAGGCTAGGAAAATAGTTCCTATATACTTAAATATAGTAAAGGTCTAGAAACCTTTAATTATATATCTATAAGCCTATAGATATAAAGTGTTTCCTATAATAATAAAGGCTCTAGAGTATATTAAATTATATAATATAATACTATAGTTAGAGTAAAAAGCTTATATTAGATACCTTATTAGTTATAAAGGTAAGTCCTAGTATATTATATAGGTACCTTTACTTTATAATTATAAGGTTATTATATTAGTATATATTTAATTTAATAAGAACTCCTTCTTTAAACTAGAAAAAGAGCTAGAATTAGCCTAAAAGAAAAAGATATTAATAATTACACTACTTAAGGAGCTTAAAGCTAATAATATTAATAAGGAAATTAGTTAAGACCTTATTAGAATAAAATTAGAAAATAAGAATTATAAGAATTATACCTCTTTACCTTTAAATATAAAAGAAGAAAATAAGTAATTTAAAGTAAAAATACCTTCTTATATAATAGGGGAAAAAGATAACCTTTTTAGTGTACTTTTAACCCCTTCTAACTCTTCTTATAAGGCACTAGTTACTATAGAGAATATAGAGCTTTAGGTATAAGGTAATAATATACTATTTTATAAAATTAATAAATTAGTATATAATATAATAATAAAATATATAAAGACTACTATAGAGACTAGTAAAATTACTAGTAAAGGTAGTAAGGCTATAGAGAATTATTATCCCTAGGATAATAGTATTAATCTAGATAATATTATTACTAGAAAACACTAAAGAAAGGAGATATATAAAGCTAGGTAAGTATAGTTTACTTTTACTTTTTCTATAGTATTATAGGGTATTTAATATAGTTTATAAATTAAGAATATACTACTAGAACCTACCTATTATTATTAAGCTATAGCTTTAGCCTATTATAATTACTAAAAGGAAGTAATTATAAAGAAGCTTTTAAAGCTTCTATTCTTAAACTACTAGGAGAATATACTAGATAAATTATTTATTCTAGAGAAGTAAAAGGAAATTATAGACCTTAGCTAGGTTTTTAAATATAAGACTAATAAGAAAAGAGTAGTTATAGAGTTTAAAGCTAGAATAGTTATTTAAGGTAACTAATAACTAAAAGATAACCTTAATAACTATACTACTACACTTACTTTATAATCTCTATATATACTACTTATAGTCTACTATACTAATAATCTTAATACCTAATAATATAATATTTAGAATACCTTCCTATATATAAAGCTTAAAGAACCTATTTACTATAAGCCCCTAGAGGGTATAAATATAAAAGGTTATCTCTAGAAGATAATAAGAGCGTTATATAGGCTAAGGGAAGCTCCTTAATAATAGTTTTTATATCTTAAGTAATTCCTATTAAAGCTAGACTTTATATAAGGAAGGGAAGACTTATATATCTTTATAAAGGGTAGATTTATTCTATTCTTCTATATAGATAATATTATAGTAATATACCCTAATAGATTTAAAGTAGAATTTAAAGAGCTTTATAAATAACTAATAAATAGTCTTAATATTAAGAACTAAGGTAACCTAAAGTAGTTCCTAGGTATTAAAATTATTAGAAATTATAATACTAAAGAGATATAGTTATTATAGGAATTATATATTTAAAAGATTACTTAGAAATTTATTTCTAATATTATTAATAGTAATTTAAAAAGCTTATCCCCTACTTCTCTTCCTATAGCTATAATCCTTACTAATACTAGTAAAGCTACTAATAAAAAGATTAATTATTATAGAGTAGTTATTAGCTCTTTAGTATATCTATATATTATTAGAAAACCTAATATAGCCTTTATAGTATTAAAGCTTACCTCTTTTATAATAAATTTATTAGTAAAGTATATTAAGCTTACTAAAGGAGTAATTTTATATACTTAGAATATAAAAAAGCTATATATTTACTACTTAGAAGTAGATAGTTTTAATATACTATTCTTTAGTATTAATACTTTACTTAGTAATAACCCTAATACTTAGAAATTAATATAAGGTTATATCTTTATTATATATAGCACTATAATTAATTAGAAGTTAGGTAGGTAATATTATATAATAACTTTAAGTATAGAAGTAAAGCTCTTTACCCTAAATTATAGTATAAAAAAGTATATATCTCTAGGAAGACTACTTTATAATATTAAGGTCTATATACTACTACTCTTAATTATCTAGTATAATAATAAGTAAATAATCTAGATTACTAAATATATAAAAGGAAGGCTTTAGACTAGCCTTAAGTACCTTAATATAAATTAAATATAGATTTAAAAATAATATATAATAGGTAATATTAAGGTTAATTAGATAAAGACCTCTAAGATACTTATAGATAGCTTTATAAAGCTACTTTTAGGTTAGATATATAAGGACTTCTATTATAGAATTAGCTTATAAGAGATTCCTATCTAATTATAATACTAGAAATTATTTATAATCTTTTCCTATACCTTTAATCTCTAGCTTTAATAGATATCTTAGCTAGGGGGGGTGTGTTAGGGAGACCTCCTTAAGGTATTAGATATATAGATATAGCCTATATAATAACTAGGTTAAAACCCTTAATAAGATAATAGTAAAGATAATATATTAGAAGTACCTCTATAGTCTAGTTATTACTATAGCGCACTATGTACCTTTTAGGTACAAAAGTTAGGTGCTATCTGCACCTCTGATTGACCGAAATAGAACCATTTTTTTATCATCTACACCGACCCCTACCTTGACAATCATCGACTACGATTATCAGCATGCCGACTCCTACATCTGTCCGGCTGGCTAATAGACGGCCAACCTTGAGTTCCCCATCTCCCACCGACTACTCAGTATCCTCATTATCCTCACCATCCTCATCATCTCTGCTCAATTGGCCAAGTTGAAAAACAAAAGACTTCAACACCCACCCTGACGGCTCGCCACGCCAACAACAACCACACGAGCAGATCAGTAACTTCATCGATTGCCCAATCTCTCTTCCAGACATGGCCGTCAAACTGGAGAGCCCTCTCGGCCCCACGCCTCAGTGAGTTGGTTGTCAAGCCCATGTCCCTGCCAATCCCCGATGGCATCAACTTGCGAGGCAGGCCACAGAAGATAGAAGATGCTAACAGGGACCATCTTCACGTAGTCCTCTCAAAATATTCGACACTTGTCGAAGGCAAGACAAGTTTCTGTATGCGTGTGCGCCCATGGTGCGATACAGCAAGGTACCATTGACCTCTTCGCCCCCCTTATCAATCAGTCGGTACTTTGTGTTTCTCGTGCCTGAAATGGCGCCGAGGTTGACAATGGGCAAGCTCGCTTTCAGACAAACAGTCCATCAGTACGGAACCGATTTATGCTGGACGCCAATGATACTAGCCAAGGAGTTCAATCGCAACGAATTTGCCCGTGATAGTGGTACGTGTCTCTCATGTCCTCACCGTGCCGTGTCACTGCACTGGTGAAAAAAAACCGAGGTGATGGGGGTTAGAAGAAGAAAAAAGAACCTGACAAATTCTCAGATCTCACCGTGTCAACAAAACACCCCCAACCGCCTACCATTCTCCAATTCGGCGCCAACGTTCCCGTTGAACTAGCCCGCGCCTCATCTCTCGCCGCGCCGTTCGTAGCGGGCGTTGACCTCAACTGCGGGTGCCCTCAGTCATGGGCCTGCGCGGAGACCCTTGGTGCGGCGCTCATGGACAAGAGAGAGCTGGTGCGCGACATGGTTGTCGAGACGAGAGAGCGGTTGCGGCAGGACGGATGGGGGGTGCTCATGGAGGAGGATGTGGAAAACCCGAGGGGCCGAAGTGTCAGCGTCAAGATTCGAGTTCACGATGATTTAAGGCATGTTGCTTGCTCCTCGACGGGCGCCTAGAGACAACGGGCGCCCACGCCGCCAAAGAGACGGCTAGGGGGGCCTTTTTCTTACTGACTTGATGAGCTTCCCAGGAGAACAATGGACTATCTCGACACCGTAATAGGGCACCCGCAGAACAGAAACGTCGACTGGGTCACCATCCACCCTCGGACTCGTCACACACCATCCACAACACCCATCTTCACCGAGTCCCTCGAGATCCTCACCCAGAAGTACGCGGGTACCCTGCCCATCCTCTTATCCGGCGACATATTCGACCTATCTGCCCTCCCCATCCGCCCTACCAGGCCGCCACAGCCCGACCCCCCGACATTGACTCTCGGACAAGACGCAGCAAGACGTCGCCAGCAACAGCCGACGCACCCCAGGCCCAGCACCACCCACCTCTCAGGCTTCATGTCCGCCCGCGGTCTTCTCGCCAACCCAGCCCTGTACGCGAACTTCACCTCCTGTCCCTGGGAGGCCGTCGAGACGCTCATGTGCAGACTTGCTCGGGCACCGTTGCCGTTCAAGCTCGCGTTGCACCATGTGCAGGAGATGACCGCGCCGGGTATGGGCCCAGACAAGACTGCGTTGTTGTCGAAGAAGGAGAGGGCGGAGCTGAATGCGCTGGGGAACATGCTCGATCTGGTTGACTTTCTGGATCGCAAGGTCGAGGAGCATGCTGGGAGGATGGGGGGCATGCGAAGAGACTTGTAGAAAATGGCTGAACGAGAACATGTTTAAAAAAAAAAAACCATGTCGAGGACTCAACGTCCAGACGAGACATGTACGTACAGGGGGGGGCCAAAGGATCATCACAAATACAGAGAGCATACATAGTACGAACATGGACTGACAATGTGTTCGAGACACACCACACAACTGGCATCACACCATGCTGTTGGCATCTTATTCTCATGACGCCACCTTCACGACGAGGTCATCGGAAACAACATGTCGGAAGGGGAACTGCAAACGAAAAGGCTATTATTATTAACAAAGTAGAAGCTTGACCAAATTTCAAAGACCCGCCAGTATGCTCTGTATTCCCACAGACCCCGCATCGTCCCTCTTCTGCACAAACGCCCGGAAGTCACCCTTGCACAACTTCCCCCTGCCCCCGCCCTGTCCCGGCGCCAGCGTCCTCGACTTCTCCCTCAGCGCCTCCGGGCCAACGATGAACAGGGAGCCGATCTCGGTGAGAAGCTCAACCATGACGGACACGTCCTTGGCGAGGGTCCAGTCGCGCATCACGGAGACGTACTTTGCAATGTCCTGCGTGACCATCAGGCCGCCCGTCGCGTTGACCTGGAATTTCTTGAAGTGGTCAAACAGGAGCTGGTGGATGGACAGGGCGAGCTCACTGAAGAACTTCTCGGCGTTGAGGCCGTCGATGGCCCGGCCGGCCTCTTTGGATGCACGGCCGAGGAACATGCAGACGTTGAGGCACGTGGGCGTTTGTAGAGACTCGAGCTCTGCGCCTCTGGGGCGGAAATCTTGCTTCTTCTGGCCGGCGAGCGCCTTGGTGATGTAGTTGGTGATGACGTCAATGGTGATCTTCAGGACGGCATTCGTCTTCTTCTCAATCGCGTCAATGGCCAGGTTCCTCTGGGCCTCCATGCTCTTTCGGACCGTGGTGTTGGACTCGGCGAGGCGGATGAGCACAACGGTGATGAAACGATCCATGATGGCCGAGATTGTCACGGCCGGCCGAATGGTCGGCAGGAACGACAGGTCAGGTTCCGTCTTGGAGTTTTCCACAATCGTCGCCTCGGCATGGGCCGCGTCGAGCCCCGTCTGGACGTAGACTTGGCCCATGTTGCTCAGCAGAAGCTGCAGCAGCGTGCTGACGTCTCTGGGCGTCTCGACCTGCGATCCCAGCTCCAATGTCCGTTGGACGCTCTCGGCCAGCCACTTGAGCATCCGCTTGGCGTTGGCGACGCCGAGTCCGCCATCCTCCTCGGACACCTCGATCTCGTTCCTGTTCTCCTTATCCTTGATGCCGGCAACACGCAACATCATCCGTTTCTGCGTCGGCGTGAGATCCGATGAATCTAATCTGTCCAGGTACGCATCCTTTGCAGACGCCAGAAACTGTGTGCCCTGCTGGGCTAATGATGCCATGAATCCCTGGGGGGGCTTTTTCTTCCGCGAATGGTACATGGTGAACTTGAATAGCAGTGAACTGTACATTTCCTCGAGGCTCTTCTTTTCTCGCTCAATGTACGAGCTTCCGACTAGGTATGGGATGAAAAGCTCGTCCACCTGCTGGTCAAGTGTTTGCGCAATTTGCCCCGAGCAGGGGTCCGGGTGTTCGGTGAGGCCATGTGTTTTCAGGTCCTCAATGAGTGAGCTGATGTAGCTCCTCGAGGAGTGTAGTGATCTCAGAAAGGCCAGAGTAGAGACCGTTTCTGCCTTGTCGAGGACTTTTTCGAGGCGCTGCTGGACGGACTGCTGGAATACACGCTGGATGAACTTGATGAGAACGGTTTCGTAGTACGGGAAGGCGCGCTTGATGATGAAGGATTCATCTTGCATCACAATCCTGACCTCATCGACGAGGGACTGTAGCCCGGGATCTACGCCAGGGGGGTCTGAGTCGGGGTCGGCCAGGATTTCCCACGTCTCGCCGTCTGCTATTGCTTCATCGTTGAGCTGGTCACGGTCGATGAAGAACTGATGTTGGTTGACAAAGATGGCAATCACGCTAGCACCACCATTGAAGTCGTACAGGACCTTGGAGCATTCCATCATGTCGTCGAAATTCTGCAATCGATAGCTGTTGTTGAATTGTTCCAACAGATCCTGTTCTAGCGATTCACAGAATTTCTCAAGAATCTCGCGTGTGTTGTACGATTTGGGAGAGCCGTTCTGCGTTGGAGGAGGGCTGTTCCGCAGGCCGTTGGCGTGTCCCCAAGAAGAAGGGTCAAGCTGCTGGCTCATTCTCATCAACTGCCGGGCGATGACGGCGCATCTGATTTTGTTTTCGGCTCCGCCCTGGAGCCGAATGTCTTCCAGAAATGACAGGACGCCCGATTCGCTCAGCTCTGTCCAACATTGAATCAAGAACATGGCGTCCTGGGCGCGTCGTCGCTTGCGATCCAGTTCCTCGAGCTTCTCTCCGATTTGAACCGCCACATTGCCTCCACCGTCGGCCCTGCTGCCGGTCTCGGGAGCAACGCCCGGGTTGTCTTGGCCTAGCGATCCGTCAAGTGCTTCAAAGGAGCTCATGGTCTGGTCGAGCTTTCGACCTAGTCTGTCGAGGGTCTGATCATGTTGGATTTCGGCCCGGCGAACCTGCGACAGGAGCTCGGATTCTTTTTCTTGCAACTCGTCTCCGAGTAAGGCCAACTGCGACAAGGCATCTAATTGAGGGCAACGCCGGTCAGCTTCCACGGCGGATCAGAAGAACATCGGCAGCAACTGTACTTTCAAAGGTACGAATCAATGGCTTCGGGTCAAAGGCAGCAGGTGCCGGGCCCGAACGGCGATTGACAGGCACAGCGCTTTCGGCTAGACTGTCGACAAAGTCGCGGACGATGAAGTCTTTATTTGAGAAATTTTCCAAGGTAAAACTCGGTCCTTTCGGATAGAGGCTCTTGGGCGGCGGCCCTGTGCTGTTCCGCTCCATGGTGGGAGAGCGGGACTACATGTGTGTAGCTGGTGTGTAGCTGCCAGTGAAGGCGGCGGATAGAATCAGCCTTGCTCCTGGAAGCCCAGCAGTCGCTAGAGTACAGTGGTTGATGCCGCCGTCACTGAGTCGAGTTCGTTCATCTGGTCAGTCAAGCTGCTGTCGCGTTGATCCATCGAAAGAAACGTCAAGTGGTTAAGTAAAGATCGTAGGGGCAGGGGGCACTGAGCTAAGCCACAAAAGTCCCGCCAACCACCAGACACGCGCGCCACAGCAAGGTCCGACATATGCACAATGTAATCCTTCAGTGATATAATATATTCTCCGATCCTCCGTACCACTCCGTTACTCTGCGTGGAGGTTTCTGATATATTGTCCCGCGCAAACGTCATTCGTCATCGCACTTGTACGTCATTTACGTCCAACGTGCATTGATTGATGTGGAAAGTGTCTTCAAGTTGTATCAAAGCAGAGCAGAAAAATCGGTCAAATATGGATGGGACCGGTCAGCGCCAAGCCACATGCGAACCTGAGCCATAGCCTATGGCGGCTGACGTAATTTGTCCTCCTTCTCTTCGCCCGAGATCACCACGTTGCCAAGTCTCGGTCGCATCAAATAGGCGTCCACCTGTCGTGGTGTTGTCGAGACGGGCTTTCCTTCCTTTAATTTCCTTGTCTTCATACATCTTACACTTCATCAACCAGGTTTTCTTACCTCCTCGCCCGTATTCTCGCAAGCAGGCGCAAACTGTCTCAAGCTCCGCACAATCTGCTTCTGATCGCCCTCGTTCCAAAATTGGCACTCGATTATCCGCCAGCAGAAAAAAGAGTTAGGGACTCTTCATAATGCCCATCTCGTCCAAGGATCGCGCGGCCTACCGCGCCGACGATATGTCGGATCACAAGTTTTTGAGCCCAAAGGCAAGAGAGAAGATCATGATGGTAAGCCAACGAGCCGGGTTGACCCCCAACAGCTTGATCAATCAATATACTCACCAAGCGCTCAAGGCACACCTTCCCAGTCCAAACGAAATTCCGACCGTCGCAGCCCCAAAAAGCCAGTCACAACGCCGATCTAGACTTGGCGTCCGACGATTTCTTAAGAGCCAGCTATACGTCTTCGTATTTGCTATCCTACATGGCCTATTCTCTTTGTACATTCGCATCCGACAGGCTTTCCACGTTGTCAGCTATCAAATATCATCCGTTTTGTACTACCACCACGGTACGCCCGAGTACATACGACGGGATGTGATGGGACTGGGTCGGAAACCCAACCATCTCAGCGCCATCTTGAAAGCAGAGGAAAATCAGCGGCCAAAGGCGGATCTCGACCGCCTAATTGAGGAGACTGCCGAGCTGGCCGCCTGGTGTGCCAGTGCTGCGATTCCCATGCTCTCGATTTATGAAAAGACAGGTGCGCAACCTCGATCCCGCGTCCGATGGACAAAGACGAGAGGCACTCAGGAAGACTAACGTTCTACGAACAGGTATTTTGAAGAAGCACATGCCACGAGTGTACGAGGCCGTCATGCAGAAGTTCACCTTTTACTTTGCTGGCCAACATCCCAGCCTCTCACTCACCTCACCGCACAAAGACGCCTATTCATCGCCTGCCCTCGCTGGCAACAAGCACGGCCAACTGAAGTTGCATCTCATATCTGCTCAGGATGGCAGGGAATCCATCGTCGACTTGACGAGAACCCTGGCGGAAATGTCGCAGAGGGGAAAGATATCTCCGCGTGACATCTCCATAGAGCTAGTCGATGCAGAGCTCTCAGAGGGTATCATGCCTGAGCCAGACTTGCTCATCTTGTTCAGCCCCAACGTCAAGCTGTCGGGCTATCCACCGTGGCAAATCCGCCTGACCGAGATCTTCTGTCTCCAGGACAACGAAGGATTCGGATATCAGGTATTTTTGAAGGCTCTGCGCAAGTTTTCCAGGGCTCAAATGCGCCATGGCAAATAAATGGAAAGGAGGGAAGTTTCGTGTCATTCAGCCTTTGTGGCTGCAACACATGGTGTACGAATAGATAGATAGCCGTGTAATCCCTTTGGAAAATTCGCACTACTTTTGCAGTAGCACTTGACGTCAATCGTTCCATTCATATGGTCAGGATAGAGCCTCACTTATTCGCCCTCTTGCAAAGTCTTGTTCCACAATGCCATTTCCCGACTCTGCTTGTCCCATCTATGCACAGGTCCGTTCCCAACATTGTAGTTGTAATAGTTTTCCGTCCCATCTTTGACCATGGCTCTCCGAAACGTAATGTTGATGCGCCCTCCATCGTCTTGATTCTTCCCCGTGCGTTTCGGTATCGAATGCAGCCACTTCGACTGCGTCTTGCCCCTCATGAGCACCATGTCGCCACTCGCGAGCGGCAACTTCAACGTCTTGCCCTCCTTACCAGCTTGTTCCTTTCCACCACCACCACCACCACCACCACCACCACCAGCCGACGCCGTCCCAGGAATCGGCTTGTGCTTCAAGAGGAAATCTCGCCTCGCGCCGAGAGAAAACGACGCGATGGCCGGATCCAGCCCCAGGAATCTCTCGTCATCGCTGTGAAAAGAAATGCTGTCTGCCCCCGAGGCATAGTAATTCACGAGGCAGAAGTTGAACACGCACCCCGTGGCTGCCTCCGTGGACGCGCGCAGGTCATCGAGGCACTTTGGCATAGGGCGCGGAGGATACCGCTCGTACCGCCTATCGCGTGCTGTCATGGTGGATGCTTTGTCGGTGACGATGCCGTCCCGGAAGCATGATGTGTCGTCTAGGCCGAATACCGTCGTCCATCTAGTGGGTGGGGTATGAAGAGTCAATCTCCCAGAGTACCAACGCTTACACGCAGACACACGTGTGTACAGATATTTGCATGAGAATAATGAGGAGAGGAAGAAGCTCATCACTAGGCTCCGGGTCTGCGCTCACCGTGGCGTTTTTATATGCGTTTGGATGCCCCCTCGCTTGATGTCGTATTCTACTCTGTAAAACGGGAGCTCGGCGCGCAAAAACTCAAACATGTCCTTGGCCATGTATGAGGGGATATACGGCTCAAAGTAGAGGAGGTCTAGGTCCGGCTGGTCGTTGATATGCCTGCCTGGGCGTGCGGGGAGGGAGGATAGTTCCCTGCTTAGAGAGGGTGGGAGGTTGGTGATGGGGTGAGGATATGCGGCGTGCTGGGATGCACCATGCTTGCATATCATCAGATTCAATTCCCCGGGAGATGGCTCAGAGTTGGAAATCTTTTTATGATCCTCGTTTTGTGAAGAGCCTGGATGATGACTTACGCGATCTTGGTCTGCACTGTTCCGTCCCGTTCGTGTTCGTTTTGGCGATGACGTGAAGAAGGCGTCTAGGGTACGCTTGGACATGGCTTCGCGTCTGGTGCAAAGAGCGTTTCTTTGGGTTGGGAGCGGATCAAAACGACGGATCTGCTACTAAGTTTCGGAGGGATAATAGAAAGAGAGAAATAACGGGTCAATGATGGTTCGTAGAGTGTTCGCGCGAAGATGCGTGTTCTGGCCAATGTGAAAGGAACAATGTAAGTGGGTGAAGTCGTGACATCACGAAGTCGCCCGCTCAATCATTGGACAGCCTTACCAGGTATTAGTGGGTCTCACTCTGGTGCCCCTTGTCACAACCTCACATCAATCAGCCTTGCTCCTCAGTCAAGGGCTCCGGTCAGTGAGTGTGGAAATTTTTTTGTGTCAAAATACACTTGTTTAGGAGGTCCTCGACACGAAGCCGAGTAGCAAAAGGATTTCTGCCATGGAGGTCAGTCGTCACACCCTGACACATCCTAAATTTTTCCATCACTGGCAGACCGCTTCTATCCACGTTTTGTTTTCATCCCAACATCCACTTAAACATCTAACGATGCGAGCATAGAGCAAACGATCTGAACTGGAAATGAACCTCTTCCGCGCCCCTGCCGCCGCCAGGGCTCTCAAAACACTTGACAGGTCGTTGTTCCTGCGGAGTCTGCCCACGAGTGCCGCGTGCGTCAAAGAGAACAAGTTCATCTCCAAGTACAGGAAGCAGTTGGAGAAGACCGGAGAGATCTTGCTCCTGGAGAAATTTGACCCGATTGCTGCGGATCCGGACAGTTCTTTGGCGGCGCAGGGACGCAAATGTCTCATTTTGAACCCTGGATTAAAGGCCTCAGGTTCGTGTGTATTTTCCTTCTTTTGGTGGCATGACTCAAAACCCTCGGTCCCGTCAGTGCTCGGGGCACGATAAAAAAAAAGAAAAGGCTTACGATGGGAGATGAGACTGACGAGTGAGTGCTGATCATCTTGTAGTACCCGAGACTTGGAGTGATGAGTTAAAAGACGCGTCACAGACGGGAGGTGTCAGAGTGGTGCCGTTTGAAGTGACGATTGGGTATGACATGTGGAGTTATCGTAAGAATTGTCGAGTCCCACGTTATTTCTTTCTTCCTCTTGTAACATTGGCTCTTTTGTATGATGTGGGCTTAGCGTTGCTAACGGCACCATTGCATAGTTGATGTGATGAGATCTGTTCTTCCAGAGGACCTGCATGGCGAGATTCCCGTCGGCTTCAACACGGCCGGACATGTCGGTAGGTATCAATCTTTTCAACATCGATGGTGACATCTCGCGCTGATACAGATTGACTACAGCTCATTTGAACATCAGGGGTCAGTATCTGCCTTATAAATATATCATAGCCCAAGTGATACTCGACAAGAACCCCAGCATTCGCACCGTCATCAATAAGATTGACAATGTTGGCACAGAAAGTGAATTCCGCACCTTTTCTTACGAAGTGCTCGCCGGTCCCGATGACATGCTCGTGGAAGTGAGCGAGGCAGGATGCGTGTTCAAGTTTGATTATTCCAAGGTGTACTGGAACACCAAACTTGGAACCGAGCATCAAAGAATCTGCACCATGTTCAAGCCCGGCGAGGTGGTCGCTGATGCTATGGCTGGGATTGGGCCTTTTGCTGTCCCAGCTGGCAAGAAGGGTGTGTTTGTGTGGGCGAATGACAAGAATCCAGAGAGCTACAAGTATCTCAGTGAGATTGTCAAGAGAAACAAGGTCACCGAGTTCGTCAAGCCTTTCAATGAGGACGGCCACGACTTCATCAAACAAGCAGCCCATCTTGTTCTTGAAGCCTCCCAGCGAGGCGATTGTGCCATCATCAAGCCCGCCAAAGCCTCACGAAGCGCTCCCCCAGAGAAGCGGCCTAAGCCGATTCGCATCCCCGTGCCTCCTACTGTGTCCCACTACGTGATGAACTTGCCAGCATCTGCGCTCGAGTTTCTTCACAATTTCAAGGGCCTGTATCATGGGCATGAGAAGCTGTTTTCGCCACACACGGAAACCAGGTTGCCGCTCATACATGCGCACTGCTTCGCCGTCAAAGCCGACGATGCGACCCCTCTTGACGACATTTGCCAACGCATATACAACGAAATTGGTGTTCAGCTCAAGCCGGGAGATGCAGAAAAGGAAGGAGAAGTAGCTATACACGAGGTTCGGGATGTTGCCCCCGCAAAGAGGATGTTCTGCGCAACCTTTCGTTTACCCCGCGACGTGGCTTTCGCACCACGTGTTTGAGGAACCAAAAAAAGAAACGCGGTGTTGTTCGTACAGCCACTCAGCAGGACTTTAATCTTCTGCTATGTACGCCCGTTCCTCTTTGTCGCATACGTGGATCCCATACTTTCAAATCCTGGACTCAGGTAGGAGTCTCGACACTGTTGGACGATGTCGTTCTATCAATGCTCATGCGAGATGACGACTGGGAGATAGGAACTGGAGAAGTGCATAGAGATTCAGCCGTTTGGCTTGGGACAATTCCCACCCTTCCCCCAAGGCTGCTCCAGATCTATGGCCTCTTTCATGGTCGCCGCTGACCGAGCTCGGCAGTCGGGGCCGGTGACGTGTCCAAGCATTCATACAACAGGTTGACAGAATGACGCCCAAATAACGCAATTTGCTGGGCCCGAGGCCCCATTCAAGTTCCCAAAGAATGCGAAGCTGCTGAATGAAACATTGCAGGCTTTGTATGTAAATGCTCTGATCAAAGTCGGGAAAAGCTGCTTTTGGACGGATTGACGGGGTATTCAATCAACCCATGCCCCCCTTTAACATATTGTCAAGCCATCACCATCTTTCGCCCGGTAAAAGAGAAAACCCCGCTTGCGATCGTGGCAACAAGTCCGGTTGGAGTGGTGGTCAAGCAGTAACAAAACGGCCACGCAGAAAAGGATGCGAGAGAGAGACGGAACCGTAGCTTCCAAAAGCCTGCCTGCCAAATCACTATCAGCCAAATCACTATCACGCCTGTGGTTACATTGGTCCTGCAGCCGCGCCTGCGAGGTGAGAAAAAGGTGGCTACTTGATTTTCAGTCATGAAAATTGAGAGAGATGTGCGAGTCGGGATGCTTTATCAAGCGGCATTTTTTTTTTCACGGGAGGAATAGCCAAGTTGGGAAGTGTTTGTAGGTAATAAACTGCGCCGACGGACTTGACTTGACGTGCTTTGCACTTGGCTGCACGCTTCTCCACCCTTATTTTGCCTGACATGCATCCGCAAGGTGCGTTCCGCACATCCATCAAGGTCTGTCTGTCCCCTCGTCTGCCAAGATGAAGAGCTATTTCAACGTCGAGATCCAATCCGAACAGGAGGCACAGGAGGGCACCACGGTGCCATCTCGTCATAGCGCCAGAGGAACCTGCCCTGCTGCAGCCCTCTCTGGAATGCGAAGAGTCTGGTTACTCCCTCCGTAGGCTGCTGTGGAATGTGGAACGTGAAGTGGTAGCTGGCTTATTGTCTCCACAATTCAGAAGAACTGAAGACGGCCCGGTTGAGACGGATACGGGCGAAGCGGGTCGATGAAGCTCGACGGAGTCTTGCCTTATCTCATCCACAATCTCATCCACATCCACTGTGGATCTCGATGCAGTTCGATGGCTCCCGGGGATGGCGGGATCGAAGCTCGATGGCATTGGCGATGTGCAGCAGGGGAAGCGAACGAGAAGCGGTGATACAAGCAGGCGCCGCTGTTCGTTGTGTAACTTAAGGCCGTTTGTTCCTCTTCCGTCTCTAATGGAAATCATGTTTCATCGTCCCCACTCGCACATTCGAGCCATTTTCTTTTCGGCAGGACCAAGAAGAGAAGTCAGTATGTATGCGAATAATTCGACATGTTGCCTGATATCTCCACCAGTGAAGCCCAGTGAAGCTGGCAAAATCTCCGAAGATAATACCAACCAACTCCTTCGCCGCAGGCACCACCACACGCTGTGACCCTATTCTTCTACTAGTCCCCAAAGTGGCTGCATTGTATTTGCACCAGGCTTAGCCACGGCGGCCATTCTCCCAAGTTCAAGTTGAGAAGGAACTTCTGAGACGACTTTTTCTTGGTTGCCGATCAACGGCTGATTGACGGCTGGCCTGTTTTGCTACACTGATAAGCTTGAAGGTGTCATCAGTGAGGCAGGGCACCTGGTGCCATGCACTGCACTCTTGAACCGAGACGGATTAAAAGTGGCTTCCACAACGTTGCGTCTTGTTTTCGTTGCTAGAAATTACTGGTATAGAATATTGAGCTCGTCGAAGATACCCCTTCTGGCCGGCGATGGCGAGAAGCACAAAAATTATGGCCGTGTACAGTGGGTTCAGGCAATTTCGAAAACGCCGCCCGCGATGTATTTAGCGATGGTGCTGATAGCCCCAGTGGCTGCGAGCAAAGTGGAAATGTAATCCGCACGGAGAAGTTCGTCGGAAAATGCCAGAGAAGATTGAAGGGGAACAGAGTTTGCGGACCCCGCAAAAGCCATTTATTCTTATCTCGTGGAAGGAGCCATCGTTTTCTTTGCAAGGTTTCCCCGTCTCTTCCACAACCACCTCACTCTAGAAAGTAATTTGAGGAGGGGCTCGTGTGTTCTGTTGTACCCGCGATATATTTTCTAGCATGCAGTTCACAATTCAGTTCATCACCTAACCCTCCCGACATTGTCTCTTCTGCACTCTGCACTCTGCATTCCATAAAACTCCGCGACCATCTGGAAGCTGCTGGGTTGATCCTCTTGTTTGTGTGCTCGGATTTCTGAGGGCAGCCTCTGACGTGTCCCTATTCGGATGGAGAGTTTACGATGACACACTTTGGGTTCTACATCTGCGACAATCATGCCATTCCACATGATTATCACCACCACATCAACTGGCGAAGTCGACCACCTCACCGACCATTCGAGCATATGGCTAGTATACGCTTGCGAGGCATGCGAGCAATGATCGGGCTGCTGCAGGTCTGATGTTATTCAAGTTGAGCACTAGCTTCAGCCCTCAGCCGGCCCCTTCGACTACTGCGGACACAGTAAGATGGCGAAAGGCATAGCACCTGCTTGCTATCTGAGAAACACGATGGGGACATGTTATGAGGGGTTTGACACCATCGAATCCAATGCGCTGCAACCACCACAAGCGATAGCCTAATGCGCTTGATTCCGAGCAACCACGACGGTGAAATTTCATGCCATTCTATCTTTGCTCCTGTCTCGTTGGGCCCCCTTCCGCGTGTGGACTCGGCACGAAGATAACTCCATGTGCCGCCAAAATTTACGGATTACTCCGTCCTGTTTACTCATCGACCGAGTTGTCCAGGTCCGTCTTGGCTCCACGTTGGGTTTGTCTTGGCTCGTCATCCTCAATTTCGGTTCACAGGGGATCATTTCCATGAACCTGTAGTCTGTGGAGAGGTGACGTTCACAGACGAGGGTTCAGAGCATCTACGGCTGGCATTTCTGCGTTTCTTTCGTCACTAATAATGCGTATGTGGGGACATGGAAAGGCAGCAATAAATTGTCACTGAAGCGTATTGTGTGGGGATTGCGACGACGAACAAGACTTGAGCAAAGCTTATGCCTGCGTACCAGTCAATTTTTGCAGATAAGAGGAATGATCGACAAGCAACCAACGGGCTCTCGACGGGAAACCCATGATTGTGTAAGTGATAAGCCATCGGTTGAGCTTGTCAAATGTCGACAGGATGATATGGTTTGAGATAACAGAAGTCAGACTTTATACTTTGTTTGTCCCCTCCTCCTGGGGAATCTAAGGGCAGCTAACCCCAAGGGGCGGTAGCTTTTCAAGCCATGCTAATCCGTACACATTCTGGGTTTTTTTTTCTTTGTCCTTGGCCACTATGAAGAGCCTGAATGTATCGCTGTGTGGCACGTGACTTTTGGCAAAGATGTAATCAGAAGGGATAATTAAAGGCAGAAGATATAATTAAATTAATTATTCTTCTATTATATAAATAAAAAGGTAAAAGCTCTTCTTTTATAGAAAGAGTAGTTATAGTAAATCTTATATACTTCTTATTCTAATATTATATATTCTTTTAAGGTATAGTTTAGCTTCCCTAATATAGTCCTATATATATAGTATATATAATTAGTTATATTCCTTACTACTAGGTAATATACTCTCTAATTAATATTAAGGTTATTAAGACTACTAATTATTATATTAACTAGTGGATATATAGTATTATTATTATAGGTAATTCTAATATAAGATTAAAGTAAGCTTTTTTATTTTTATACTTATACTTCTTTTTTATAAAGGCTCTTTTACCTTAATATTTATAGGCTTCCTTTTCTTACCTTTTTAATATACTTTTTTATTAGTAGTTTTTATATTTTAATTAATATAGCTTCTTTCCTTTTTTATATATTAGCCTAGGCTTAAGAGAAGGTAGATTTCTAAGTAAATTTAACTTCTAAGTAGTATTAAGCCTATATTTTAGCTAATTTAGTCTTAAATTTCCCTCTAGGTAATAGTACTACCTATAAGAATCTTTTCTCTTCCCTAGCTAGCCCTAAGTAACTTACTTATAAGTTATTATCTTTTACTAAGGTAAGAGAAGAGTATACTATATATATACCTTTATAATCTTTATATTTTATTAGGGTATAGGTCTAGGGTAGGTATATAAGGTATAATATAATCTTTATAAAAGTAAATAGTTTATTTAAAGCTTTACTCCCTCTCTTACTAAGCGCTAACTTTATAGCCTAGTAAACCTAACCCTTATAATACCTTATAGAATATACTTTATAATAAATATATTTAAGTAGGTATTATAGGTAAGGGTAATCTAGGTTACTACTATAAGATTAGGTCTAGATAATCTTAGAGATACTACTTATATAAGGTTAGTAATTACTATTATTAGCCTTTATATAATACTTATATTCCCTTTACTAAGTAAATATTATTAGCACTAGATAATAATACTAAGGTAAGGCACTCTTAACTACCTTTTTCTTTACTTATTTTCTTATAACTATATAGATAGTTAACTAGTACTATAAAGTATTATAACTCTAATTAGAACTTATTATAAAGCTAGATTCTATATATAATAAGGTTATTTCTAGTATTAGGGCTAAAGCTACTATTAGGGGTTCTTTAGTAGTATTTAAGGAGAAGGTAACTATAGTAATAGCCTATCTTAAGGAGGTTATTTACTTTCTTATATAAGTCTTATCTCTTTTTTTTATTTAGAATAGTATTTATATATATATTTTTATATAATAGTATTTTAGAGTTTATATTTTTCTAATTTTATTTACCTTAGTAGTGCTTTACTTACTAAGAAGAGGGCCTTTATATATTTTTCTAAGGTAATTAATTTTATACCCTCTTATTAATATTCTTATGCTTCCTTAGTAACCTATATGCTTTAAATATTATATTATATATATAAATCTACTAACCTAAGTATTAATCTAAAGTATTTAAATTACTCCTAATTTAATACCTTTATAAATCTATTAGTAAGTATTTTAGCTATTAGTAAATATATAATCTTAAAGCTTTCTCTTTTAAATTCTTACTTTAACTATATATTATAAATATTAATATAATATAGTTAAGTATTTAATTACTTACTCTTATTTAATATAAGCTAAATTATTTATTAATTATTATAATTAATAACCTAATTCTTATAAGTATTAAATTTAATATCTCTAAATAGGCACTATAGACTTATAGTTTTTTTTACTATTTATTATAAAGTAAGTAACTTAGCTTTTATTATAGATATAGTTACTATTATTTAGTATATAGCTTTCTAGATAATTAGTTTACTAAATAAAGTAATTAGGTATCCTTATAATAACTTATATATTTTAAGATTATTTATAAATAATATATTACTTAAGATCTAAAGAGCTTAAAGTTTAGTGCTTATACTAAAGTATAGTATAAGTTTATATATTATAAGTAAATAGTAAATAGCTTAATCTATAGCCTTTATATACTCTAGTCCTAGATTTATAAGGTATTATAATAACTTTACTACTATAAAGGTAATATCTAGTCTAATTATAATTATAATATATAGAATTAACCTAATCTTCTCTTAGTAAATCTTAATTACCTACTTCTTAGCTTTACTCTTAAACTTCTAATACTTTATTACTAGAATTAGTATAGTAAGGAAAGTGCTTTTTTTTACTTACTTAAATTTCTCCTTAATCTTACTAATATATACCTTATAACTAAGATATACCCTTTACTATAGTTAGTCTTTAATAATCTAAATCCTAAGAAAGAATCCTACCTTACGTTTATTATTTAATTTATATACTTTCTTTAGTCCCTTAGAGATTTAGTTAGTAATTTTCTTATTATTCTTATAGAAGGCTATAAGAATATTATTAATAAAGAATATAAGGAAAATAGTTTAATTTTTTATATAGAATAAGTAAAGCTTCTCTTAGCTTAACTTAAGCCCTA
Organism: Epichloe bromicola; assembly: GCA_023658445.1. NCBI lineage: Eukaryota > Fungi > Ascomycota > Sordariomycetes > Hypocreales > Clavicipitaceae > Epichloe > Epichloe bromicola. The sequence goes on along the minus strand of CP098266.1, from coordinate 4,963,019 downwards.
GTTTCTTAAGAGACTTACTTAGCTTTTTAAACTAAAGCTATAAAGAGTTCTTTAATCTATATAATACCTTAAGTAATTTTATATATTCTCTAAGTATAGTAAAGCTATTAGGAAGTTTATATATTATAGGAATTCCCTCTTTTCTATAATCTATATAAAGAAAAGTATTCTTAATATTATACTACCTAGTCTCTAAGTTAAACCTAGTAACTAGTACTATAAATATATAGAATATATATATAGTAAGTATTATAGTATAAGTATATTTAATTATTAAGGTATTCTAGAGATCTTTATATATATATAAATATACCTTATAATAGATTAATATCCCTTTCTTATTAAACTTATAAGAGAATACCTATTTTAATAGTAATAGCTTTAATTAAGCTATAGAATACTTTATTTACTACTATATTCCTTATTCTTTTAGCTTATTAATCTCTTTATTTATTATATTAATCTATTCTTCCTTAAATAAATAATCCTTTACTCTTTTTTATAACTTTAGAGGTTTAGCTAGGTTTAATTAATAAACTATCCTTATTTTTCTTTTTAGTTTAAGGAGTAATTTACTTTCCTTATTATAATATATATTAATTACTAAAAATATAGTTTTATAGCTTTTAATATCCTAATCTTCTAGAAAGAGCTTATAAGGGTCTTTATTCTTAGTTTTCCTAAATTTAGTAAAGAGGTCTTTTAGGTCCTAGAGACTATTAATAAGAGCTTTACTAGGTCCTTTTCTCTTTCTCCTTAGTGCTAGAGTATAAGAAGAAATCTAGCCTTACTCTCTCTTAGTTTATAATCTTAAGCTTATTTATATACCTTTATATATTATAACTATTCTAAGGCTCTTTTCTATAATTTCTAGTTATATAGCTAGAGCTCCCTTTAAGCTCTTTATATAAGTAGCTATTCTAGTGTTTACTCCTATAGGTTTATCTTATTACTAGTTTACTTTATTTACTAGCTTAGGTAGTTAATTACCTATTAAGCTATTAATAACTTAGTCCTTAGTATTATATACTTAGTATTCTAGAACCTTATAAGAATATTAGCTCTCCTAAGCCCTTATAGTAGTATCCTACTTATTACTTATTAGATTTATTATTATATTACTTTCTTAAGTATATAAATCTAGAGCTTTATACTCTATTTTACTCTCCTAAGTACTTAGATTAGGAGTCTCCTACTCTTTAATTAGTAAATCTAGTAATAGCTAAGGTATTTAAAGTCTAATATTCTTATTAAAAAATAAATAGCTTCTCTTTTCTTTAGTTATAATTAAGAAGTCTATAAGATATTATTTACCCCTAAGTTTAAACTCTTAGTCTATTCTATTTAAGGTTTAATTAGTACTAGAAAAAGATTTAACTTATTATCTAATTCTATATTAATCTTAAGGACTTAGAATTATGCTTTAAGTTTATTAATTAAAAGCTTAATTATACTTTCCTATACTATATTATAAAAAATTAACTTATTAAATATAATATTCCTTATTATTATAACCTTTCCTAGCTTTAGGATTTAAATATAATAAATATTAGAGGTAAAATACCTAACTAGATATCTAATATAACCCCTTAGATATATCTTATAGAACTATCTATATTTATTAGCTTTATAATCCCTTTTAAGGGAATAGGCATAGTAGCTATATATATATAACCCGCTCTAATCTAGCCTTAGGTTAGCTATAGGCTCCTATATTAGTAATTAAGTATTATTATAAAACTAGCTTTTTAGGGTTTCTAGTGGTGTTTTCTAACTAGATTATTAACTAGGACTAATATTATATAGGTATACTACTACTTATATACTCTCTAACTATAGGTTTAGTAGTAGCCCTATACTTATAAGTATTATATTTAACTATAATATAATTATTTACCTTACTCTTTCTATAGCTTTATTTAGTTTATAAGTATATAAAGGTATAAGCTTAAGATTAATGCCTTATAAGCATACCTATATTTAGAAGATTATATTTATAAATTAGCTAATAATAGTGCCTTTATAATCTTACTTAATCTTTATAATTAATAATCTAAATTATCTTATAACCTATTATTTAAAGTAAATTAGTATATTAAACACTATTACTTATAACTTATCTAGTAATATATAAACTTAAATTATACCTAAGAACTTATTTTTTATAACTAGTAACTAGTTTATATTATTATAACTAGTCTTATAGTCCTAAAGGTCCTAATAGATTCTCTAGAATAGTCTTAGTAATATATATTTTAGTAGTTTTCTTAAAATAACCTAGTAGGTATAGACTAGAGTATATATCTTATAGTCTTTATACTTTATTTTATATAATTACACTTCCCTTATATAAGTATAACTCTTAGTAAGAGTATTTTTTCTAAGGTAGCTAGAATATAAGTACTATAGTTCTTTAGGGTTTACTTATATAAGGTATAGGTCTTTACTTAGTTAACTATATTATAAGTATTATTTATTTCCTTCTAAATTAATTATTAAGAATATTACTAATATTATAGCTAAATTTACTACTTACTTAAAACTATTATAAGAGAAAAGAGGCTTATATTAAAGAAAAATAATATTATACTTTCTCTTAAGTTTAGCTAATAATAAGCTCTTATAAAAGGGTCTAATATATAAGAAGTAGTTTACTTTATAATACTAAATACCTTTTTTCTAAAGAAAGCTCTCTAATATAATATTTATATAAAATCCTTTTATAAGTATAATATTCTATAAAGTAAGGTTTTCTATAAGTTCTCCCTTTAGCCTATAAAAAATATTCTTAATTATATAAGTACCTTTTCTTATAATCTAAAAAGAGGTTATTTTAGCCTTAAGGTAATTATTAAATATTTCTTTAAAGGTTCTAGGCTTAAAGTAGTTTATACTATTAATAATATAAAAAGCACTATAGTTATTAAAGAGAGTGCTCTTTAAGAGTATATATTTTATATTTTCTAGTATAGTATAGCTTCCCTTTAGAGAAGCTATACTCTTTAAAATCTTTAGGTTAATAATTACTATAGTAATAATACTAGGTAATTTCTCTTCTTTATAATCTTTAGTACTTTTTACTATTTACTTATTCTTTACTACCTTAGTATATAGGTTTTTCTATTTTATACTCTTATAGTATTTCTTAATCTTCCTATAGTTAACCTTTATAAAGAGCTTATATCCCTATACCTTCTTACTAATTACTATATAGTATAAGGTATAGTAAGCTTAAGAAAACTAAAAGTAAGCACTTAGTATCTTACTTATTTAATAAGGGTACTTCTTTAGATTATTATTTTTTTAGTCTTACTTCTTATTACCTTAGTTAGAGTATTCCCTAAGAGTAGTTATATAGCTCCTTTTACTAGAATTAGTATATATAGTTTATATTACCTTATAGTATTAAGTATACTTAGCTATAATACTTATAAGAGTAATATCTATAGAAAAAGAGTCTAAGGTTTATATTAGTTATATAATCTTAGTTTTTACTTATTTAGGGTTAAAGTATACTTTAATTACTATAATAAAGTTATAAATTATATTAGGATTTTAAACTTTATTAATCTTATATATTATAGCTTTCTAGTATAGCTTTTTTTATTACTTATTCTAATACTTAAATTATATATTTATATATTTAGTATTATTAAGATATACTATATACTTAGCTATAACCTTTACTTTAATAATAACTTAGCTAAGTAAGAACTTTTTTTTAAGTTTAATAGAGATTTAGTAAAGAGTTAGCTTTTTATTATTAGTATTTTTCTTTTTAATCTTATTAATTATTATTATATAAGTATTAGGATTAATAGTACTAGTAATCTAGGTTTTAATAGTTCTCTCTCTTAATTTAATTACCTTATATACTTAATACTTAGATATATACTAATAAAAAAGGAAGAAAAAAGCCTCTTAGAAAGTAAGCTTAGTTTTCTTACTTCCCTAGTTCCTTATAATAAGAGCTTTATATACCTTTAGTATAATTATAAAGGGCTTTTTAAAATAGTTAGTATTAAGCTTTAAGAGCTAAGGATTAACTCTTTTCTAAATCTCTTAGCTCTAGGTAGCTTACTTTAATACTTTATACTATTTCTTTTATTTATTAAATAAAACTAACTTAATATTAGTCTTAAGACTTAGGTAAGGAGAAGTTAAGGTATTTATTATAAGTATAGATTAGTAAGTAAGGTATAGTATATATATAAGTCTTATATATAGGGGATTTAGTAAAGTTATAAGTATATACCTCCTAGGCTTATAACTATTACTATATAGTATATAACTTTTAGTAAAAATATAATTAAAAAGGATAATTAAAGGTAGAAAATATAATTAAATTAATTATTTTTCTATTATATAAATAGAAAGGTAAAAGCTTTTCTTTTATAAAAAGAGTAATTATAGTAAATCTTATATACTTCTTATTCTAATATTATATATTCTTTTAAGGTATAGTTTAGCTTCCCTAATATAGTCCTACGCGCATAGCGCGTACGATCGGTCATATTCCCTGCTGCCGGGCAACAGAATGGACTAGGGACGTGGCTGGCGGGGTTGGGCTGGGGGGACTGTAGATGGCTTGCTTATTAGTGCGATACAGCGGGAGATAACATGACGGGAGACGACGTTGATGAGATCGTTCTCTACACAAGATGGATGGCGTTCTCGCCATCACCGATGAAGTGATGGGCCTGTTAAACTTAGATGCGCAAGGGGCTGTTGGGCCATTCTGAGTGGTGCGATTGATTGATGGGGGAGCACGATGCGGCCAAGACAGGCGACAGGCGCAGCAAATACCGCTTCAATGAGGGACGAGTCTCGCTTCACTTAAACACCTCTCTTCTCTTATTGCTCCGTACTTGGCTGGAGCTGCCTCCCGAGTCAGGCCTGACGGGGAACAACAGGCCCGGGAGGAGCCTGGCTGGCACCCCATCGCAATGCAAAGCAGGCAAGCAGATTGCAGTGTCCATGCGCCGATCCGTCCACGAGTTGGATGGCCTGGCGCCTCGACTGGTGGTTTGGACGCTTGTCAGTCTGGCTTCTGGCGCCGTCTTCTTGTTGGTTGGCTGGCTGGACCTGGGGTGGTGCCTTCCTCTTCCTCTGCATGCATCGGCCCAGCACTATTACTGCTTGCTTATCATGAGTAAGTTAGCGCCAGAGGCCAGACACCTGCCGAGACAGCTCTGACTGGATGCGGCTGGTGGCTGGTGGCTGACGGATCCGTACGGAGTGGTAAAATAAATAGTAGGAGCGGGAAGTGGCAATGCAGGACGCGCCTACCCTCGTACTTTTGTATTCTTGCACCCTCGTACCTCCGTCGAACCGCACCGAGTTTTCCGTACCCACGGAACACTAGCTAGCTAGACCTTGCTTGTTGGCGAGTGATTCCTTGATTCCTTGATCGAAACGTAGGACCACGCCCTGTGTGTTCTATTCCAATTCTTGTCCATCTTGTAATTCTCCATCTCACACACGCTACTTCCATCTACTAGCGCTGTTTCGGTCCGTCTTGCTTTTTTTTCTCTCTCTCTTTTCTCTCTCCTCTCTCTTCTCTGCCATCCGCCATCCGCCATCCGCCATTCAGTACATACCATCCGGCCTTGGCCTCTCAAAACTCTGCTCTCTCCGCAGTCGGGTCACTCACCCTTCTCCTCAAAACAATCCACCAGCGAAAACTGCGGGCCAGAGAATAAAGACGCAGTCTGCGTGCCAGCCGACTCCAAACAATCCGTGCGTACTCCGTACTCCGAGCTCACCCAAGCTTGATCCGGGGTCTTTGCCTTTGCACAACAACCTCTTCATCTACTCCGCATCGTGGCGGCATTCTCTTACCAGCCGGGCGCCTGTTCTGCCTGTTTGTTATTACCTGCATTGCAGCGCCGCAAGCCCACCTTTGCCCACCTTTTATCTACAGGGCCTCTGCCACAGTTACACCAAAATCCCTGATCGGCAACCCGACGCCGACCATCACCACATCAATACTTGACTGAGCCGTGCCGGCATGCCCGCGGACCATTGCTGCAAGTCGCCATAAAACTCGGGCATCCTCGGTTTGCCTCGGACCCGACGACGTTATCCATGAGTTGCTGGTTGTGCGAAGCCGACTTCTAGTCCTCGCGGCGTCGCTCCCTGCGCCTGCGCCTGCACCTATCAATTTGACAGCCATAGTCATCCATTACAATGGCGGCCGTCCTGTCCACCGAGGAGGACAGTTACTTCTCCTCACCATTACGGCGCTCACAATCTCACTCAAGTTTTGGCCACCCTTCTGCGTTCCGTTCCACTCCAACTTCACATTTGTCGAACCCCTACCATCAAGCCTCTGAAGCGTACACGGCATTCGACATCTCCTCAGCTCCCTCCTCTCCGCCCACGACACAAGCAGAATCTACCGATGCCTCTTTCTCCTCTACTCCTGCCAGTAACTTGTCGATATCATCCGACTTCGACGAAACCCTAGGCATCGACGAGAGTCCTGAAGATCACTTCAGCCTGCCACTACTTTCCCAAGAAAAGTTCTACTTACATCCCGAGTTTCGACCCGACGATCATCTAGAGCCCCCGCCAAGTCCCAAGACTGGCAACTCGTACTCGGTCTCTCCCCTTGACCCGGGAAGCTCTGGTCTTACGTCCGGTCCTGACACTCCCGAGGTTACTGAACATGCCGAAGACGACACGGCTGTGTCAAGCCGACCGTCCCGACAAGTGGACTACTTATCACATGACTGGAAAGAAGAAGACATATGGTCATCTTGGAGATACATCATCTCAAAAAGGGGCGAATTCGCCAACAGTGCCAGACTGGAAAATGCTTCTTGGAGGACATGGACCAAGGCCAGAAATAACCTCAAGACAATTTCTCCCGAAGAGCTAAATTGGTGCGTACAAGATACACGCACGCCTCGGCTCGCCCTGTCTCTGCAATACCATGATTGATTTCTAACACGAGTACAGGCTGAAAGATTGCGATGTCACTTGGCTATATGGACCATTGCAATGCGGGGCGAAGAGCTTGAACCCCACTGGAACTGAACCTTCGCGTGTAGCACTGTCCAACATAAATTCGCTTGTCAACTTGAACAAGAAACCAATTCTGAAGAAGCGAAGCATGTCCGAGATCATGCTGCAGAGGTCGCTCGTTTCTGCCTCTCTTCTGAAGCAAGCCACGGCTGCCGTCCAGGCACAAGAAACCCGTGGCGTCTTGAAGCACAAGACGGACAAATCGACTACTGACTACTACGTCACATATCCTCTCTCTTCGAGAAGGGGAAGCCAAGGTACCAACAGCTCGTTGGCAGTATCGACGGACTCTTCTAACGTGTCTTCCCCCTTCCCGGAGCGCAAGCATATTCACTTTAATGAGCAAGTGGAGCAATGCATCGCCATCGACATGAAGGATGAAGATGAGGACGATGTCGACCAAGGCCATCTCGGCGAAGGTAGTGACTCGGAAGACGGCGGCGTCATGATGAGGCGTGTCAAGCCCAAAAAGCGGACCGCGTCATCATCTAAAAGGAAGAGTAAGAAACCCACCACCTCAGAAGGGAAAATCATTGCCAAACTTCCCTCTACTACTCTCAAATATCGCAAGGATATACCTGAACCGCAGGAGACCGCAATGAAGCACAGCACAGGGATCTATCGAAGCCCATTGATTTCCCCCTCATCATCCCAGGAAACTCTCCGTCCCACCAAGAACTCCTATAGATTCTTTTTCGGTGAGGAGGACGATGATGGTCTTGGCGACGAGAGTTTGACATCTAGTACGGGATGGCGATCACCGTCTGCCAGTCAGAGCGGAGGTGGCCTCCATCGATCACCATCCGAAGGAAGCTTGATGGATGAGCCAGTGGGCATGCGGCGCACGCCATCGGGCATGTTCATGCCATGCGAGGAAGGTGAAGCTGCTGCTGGCGATGGCATTTTCGGCCGAGTCATTGACACGGTCAACACCGCGCGGGACATAGCTCACGTCATATGGAATGTTGGATGGAGAAAGTAAACGCAGTCTCGGATTACTGCAACGTATCCATCAACAGGGTCCGGGAGTCGGTGCCTACACAAACCTTTCGGAGCGATTTTTACGACATTTATAAGCTGCATTTTGGAAAACCCTGGGATACTGGTTCTTCATTTTCTCCTCAATATTTCAATGCTCCAAAAAGCCCACCCTGCTGATGGGGGCTGATGGGGGCTTGCTCAGATTCCTCGTGACTCCTGACATCTGCTACATCGGCTCACCAATCTCTCGAAATTGTGTCGAGAAAAATTCGCGAGAATTCATGATTCTTCACGACTTGAAGCGCCCTTTTTTTTTTTTTTAATTTCATTTACGTCAAGCACAGTATTTTCTTTTGACCTTTTTCAAAATGATGCAATTTCTGCCCAAAAAGCGCCCTCAGGCCTATTTTTCAAACTGCTAGAGGCATACACATTATTCTTCTGTTTATTACTAGCTCTGTCCTTTCCGATCCTCATAAGGAAATCCGTTGATTTTATGTCAATAAACACGGACCGATAGAACAAGACCAAAAGGGAAACAAGGTCATGGTCCATGGTTGGGGACACAGCACGGCCGCGGCGTTGCAACTGTTACATTTGTTTGTTAATATTCTTATTCTTATTGCCATTCGGGCAACCTTTGTGCGTCAAAAAAAAAAAAAGACAAGCATGGACGGATGGACGGACGGATGTACTAGTTTTCCTCGGCGAGCTTTATTGATGTTGCACTCCTTCGTCATCGTCATCGAGACTGGGAAATGGGAAAAGGGGTTTCGGGTTTCACGGAAAAACAAATGATCGGATCGGCTTCGCACGGGTTCTGTGTTTGGGACGCATTGTTGCAACGACTGTACATAGTAAGATGGGCAAATGCAAACAAAGCAAATCAAAAGTTGTGTGGAAACAGACCGTCACTGAGCAAAAGATTGGGTCAAGACTCAAATTGAAAGTGACGTGGTGGCGTCCAGAACAACATGACGCATCCGACCTGGATTTCAGTTCCACGACAAGGCAACTGAGTTAGTTAGGGGGCGATGATGCCCAGTGCGTAACTGATGTAGGGACTCTATTTGGCGAAGGCATCTATTGGTACAAGGTAAAATTTTACAAGTGAGTTGCGCTTTGTGTATGCAAGTACTCCGTATTCGCCTGCAAAAGAATACATGGTCCCAGTCCAATGGAAAAGGAGGGGAAAAGGGGACGTGCTGGCTAAAACAAGCCTAGAAAGAAAACGATGAAAGGCGGCTCTCACGAGTGCGACGGCAGTGTCTTTGGTGAACCCCCCCCGGTGCCATAGTCGGGGATAGAGAAGAGAACCCTGCAGCCGTGGGCCGATGGACAGGAAAATGCGGGGGAACCGGCCAGCCGAGACTGCGTTGGGTTAGGGTCGCGTCGGGTCCGGAGCGCCGGTACTTGGGGTTGTGGAGATTAGTACATATTACCAGGCGCACTTGTTGGCTTTGGCGTCTGGCAAATTACACACCAACAACGACGACGACGACAATAAACCCACTCGACCTTTTTGGAAGCCCCCAAACATCGTGGGAAGCGGTGTCAGGTGGTCATGTCAGTCGCCTCCAGTTTTAAATCCTCTGAAATCGACTTGTGGCGCTGCTTGTACTGTTTCGCCTTCGGACGGCAATACAATACCGCCAATGAATGAATGCTTATGATGATGCAGGTTTACCGAGATATCGTAGTGCCTTGACTAGGATTTGTCGCGAGTGCACATTCACATCGGCAAGTTCGACTTCGAACTCGTCGCCGACTTGGACGTCCTTGACGAGGCGGCATCCGCTGAGGCCGTTGATGTCCATCGCGGCGTTCAGGTCGAACATGTCCAAGTGTCCCAGGAGGCCTTGTCGCCAGCGCGATGCGACTGTGAATCGTAGCGTGCGCGGCGCCTTTCCTTCAAAGCGCCATGCGCGCACGAGGGCGATGAGAATCCAATCGAGTGTCCCGCGAGCGACGGTTCGGGCCATCTTTTCGCGCATGTGCAGTAGGGGAAGGATCTGACACAGTGATGCTGTGCTGAAGGGGACGATTTCATCGACATCATCGACAGAAGGATCGATGGTGCGATTGGTCTTTCGCTCGCGGGCTAGAGCGGCATGAACCTGCCAGTGCACTACAAGGTCTGAGAATCGGCGGAGAGGCGAAGTTGCTTTGGTGTACATATCTAGCCCAAGCAGAAAGTATGGACCGGGTTCTGTAGATATTTGGATTCCTCCCGTCAATCGAGATAGCTCTTGGCGGTGACTTGCGGAGGGGTCGATTCCTTGAAGGATAAGAGGATAGATTTTCTTCATTGCGTATTCCAATGCTGTCTCGAGGTTCTCTGCTGACTTGGCATCCTTGCGGTACGGAATGGGGATGCCGCGAGTTGAGCACCACCGCGCCGCAATCTCTCCGGCCAGAATCATGGTGTTCGATACAACGGAGCAGCCGCTCGAAGATTCTTGGCCGACCTTGATGTAAGGGTCTGGTGGGAACAACGTAGCTCTCTTTGCAGCTTCTGCTTCTGGGATCGCTTCGTGGAACAAGACTTCAACCGATGGCCTCGGGAAAAAATACGGCCATGCCCCTTTTGCTAATCTTTTTTGCTTGATTGCTTGCGCGAGGCGATTCAGCGTTAGCAGTTCGGCCTTGCTTGACTCATCCAGAGCCTGCGTGCTTGTCATGGGACGATTGGGTGCTGTAGGAGAACTGCCAGGAGGGACGCCAACTTCGAAACTGAACGCCTCCGTGATCTCCGTGGCTGGCGTTGGTGGTGTTTCTTCTCCGCAAAACTCGGACACGTCTTCGGGATCCAAGTAGGTGACATTGTTCAGAATGCTTGGCTCAATCTGATGATCCAAAATGTCGCCGGACTCGTTCACCCGTGCACTAAACGTGAGTGCCGGTGCTCCGGGACGAAGTGAGTACCGCTTGACTAGACTTTCTGATTTGCAGTCTTTGGAACCGTCCTCGCCCAGGTCCAATGGAAGCATGGCCTGGAAATGGCCAGGGAGGTAGATATTCATGGGGATAAGCTCCATGAACTTGCAAAGCTCTGAATCGGGATGAATCGCTGACGCAGGATCAGCCACATGCACGTGAATCCAGAACTCATCAGGCCGATCAGTGCGCTCCAATGAGATACCATCATCAATAATCATCGTGGATGGTGCATCGATGCAGAAGATTGCGGAGCCCTCCCTTGATGTTCTGGCTCCATCGGCAATGTCAGGTCTCGTTGAAGTTTTCAGGTTCTTTGGTGGTGTCCGTGTGATGCCACCTCCTCTGTCAATTGTCGTGCCTGGAAATCGAACCCTGTAGCGGGATGGGATTTCCCACGGCGCAATAAGCCCAATCTCCTGGAGGAATGTCCATGCTGCACTCTGGTCCAGAGGTGTATCATCATAGACATTTAGCGATCTCAGGATCATCGCACCATATGCATGGCATCGAGATCCAGCATCGAACAGATTGTAGCTTGCCCACCACTCCAAGAAGGTAATGACATCCTTACTTACGGGGGACCAGTCAACTTTCGGCAACGTGACACTGGGGCTGGTCTTTAATATACCGTGAGGGGTCCAGTCTCGGCTCTGGCGGCTTCTTGAGACCGCGTCCCGTGCCTGAAGAATGAAACGGCCCAAAGCGACTTCTTCCAGCTCGCTGGCACTCAAGGGTCGCAGTTTCTTGGCGCTCGCATCGGTGTATTCCCGCACCCACGTGGCGATTTTAGTGATGACGTTTGTGTGGTTGGACGGGAATACTTCGAATAAATGATCTCGGCGATGACAATCTGCAGAGGGGCTTAAAGGGCTGAAACCTACTTCGTTTCGGGACAACGCAGTATGGACAGCATAGAGAGCCGGCGGAGAAAACCCCTGATTGCCTTTAAGGTTGGCTGGTAGGAGAATGTCCGCCATTTCGAAAAGACTTAAATAATTCACGCTTCTCGTACTCGACAACAAGCTACGAGCCCCGTCGAGCTTGGTCATGTGGCCCTGATATATAGCCTCGGCCGACGTTCTAAATTTGGTCATTTTCCCAATGATTGCAACGCCGTCTTCTCTTGACGGCCCTTTCTCATTGCGGCGTAGCTCATCGAATTGTTCGGGAGTAGCATTCTGGGGGATTTTTGCTAGTAGAGGCCGCAACTCTTCGTCTGTGGCAAAGTTGGAAACCGAGAATAGCGAAGAGAATCCCATGCTCGTGATCCATTTGCCGTTGACTGCATAGAAATGATTTCTGTCCCCAAAATATCCCAGGTAGACGGCAAACACTGGAACTCTGGACCCGACTTGCCTACTTTACGGTCAGCGAAAATGTTTTCCATGAAGGGGAAGAGAGGGAAGAAAAAGGCTATAGTAGAACTTGCCTCAACTCTACCAGGTCTCCTTGACTCCTTGAGTCAGAGCCCACAATGGAGAATTCTGCATCCGTGTTCACTGACTCCCCTTTGCTCCCCTCCGTCGTGGTCCCAGACGTTGACCGTAGCTGGTCGAGGTCAGATGATCCAGTAGACTGTGTCCGACTGACATTGTTTGCAATACTCCCGTGTATAAATGCGTCTGGAGGCATGGATCTTGCACCAATCAGCTCGTTCGTGCCAGACCATTGTCTGAGGCGTTCGCGAATCGGTAGGCTATCGCCAGAGTCGTGTTTCGTGGATTCATCGACATTGTCTTTTTGTGATAGTAGAATGTTGGTATTCCCATATGAAGGAGCAGCGCGTATTGAGCTTTGCGTCGTAGCACATCTCTACAAGAATCGACATTTGGTGAGCAACATGTAGGTAGTAATTTACATCATTTGGAACTAACTCTTAAGGGCAAACTACGGTTGACCTTGAAGCTTCCCCGGACGCCAGCACGGAGTTCGCTCGACGTGCTACGAGCTCGAGCTGCACAATTCCGGCACACGAAAAACGGTCGCGTGTGCTGAATCATGGCGAATACAGAGCGGCCTCGTGGTTGCTGATGGACTTGGCAGAGCATCCATCAAGTTCGGTCTGGTGGAATCTGTACAGTGGGTTCAGGTAATTTCGAAAACGCCGCCCGCAACCATGTACCAGATAATTTTCGGAATTACCTAAGACCCACTGTACAGGTTGGCAGCTAGATTTTTGCCAACGCTGGGTCACATGACCTGGAGCAAATCCCATTTTAACTCGCGGCCGTCGAGACCTGTCGCAGGGACAAGCGAGGCTGAGAGAAGCGGCAAGTGTGGAGCTGAGGCTTACTAAGAACTGTGGAACAAAAATTTCCCGGCAGTTTCTCACCCTGGTGGCTGGGTTACTGACAAGGGCCTTTCTACGCGAGGGGACATGCCACAAACGCGACTTTTTGTTCCCATTTGCCATGGGGAACCAACAGCAGTCGAAGATCATTGAGGAGAACCCTATTGGGAATGGTCTAAATGCCTTTCGTGCTTCTTTCAGCTCGATATGCGAAGGCGCGAGAATCTCCTGCTCTCCAGACGCCCTAGACCAACTCGGCCAAGAAGGTAAGGAGTGGCTGTCTCTTCAAGAGTTCACTCATACTTGTCTAACCAACGCACAGATCTCCAGAACCTCGTCCTTATCCTTGTTTCGACGCTACAAATCCTTCCGGCTTCTCGTCTGCTTCGATCCAGTAGCGGAACACTCTTCAGCGAACTATCAAGGCTCAATACAGCGATCACTTCCGACGACTTTGACTTCGACCGAATCAAACCTCTCCTGCGTCTCATACTCGCCGCGCACAAACCTGACGATGCTGTGATCTGGAGAGAAGTCTACGATGTCATTGTCGAGTCCACTCCACCTCCTCGTCCGACAGCATCTTCTCTCCAACAAACACCGTGGCTCCGTAATACTAGCAGCTTCGCGAACTCGTCCGAACATCGCAAATATGTGGACGATGTGCTAAAGGAAGAGCTTGGCCCTATGTATGTTGGGCTCCACAATTTTCACAGCGCATACTTTGAGGGCGTGGCCGACCTTGAGACAGCCTCCCAGGCGTTCTTCGAGCAATGCCTCCAAGGTAGTGATCCTCTCTTTGAGGACGGCTGGAAGGGATGGCCCAAAGATGCGAACCAGGATGATGTGCTGAGCTGGTTTGCTGACTTCAGCGAGAAACTGTCGACATTTGCAGACGGCCACAAGTTAATCTCGACGCAACAATACCGACGACGGCCATTGGCAAAGCCTAACGAACCGATTGACGGCTCTGTGGGAAGACGAAAGATGGACGTTGGGTTCGTGAATGATCCTCAAGCTGGGAAGGACACAAGGTGCCACTGGTCCCAGATCCTCGTGCCAGGAGAGCTTAAGAGCAACCCTTCGGCCGATAAAGCTTCAGAGGCCTGGCTCGATCTCGGGAGGTACGCGAGGGAAGTGCTTGCTGCGCAGGACACCCGCCGCTTCGTCTTAGGCTTCACTATCTGTGGATCTCTCATGAGGGTTTGGGTGTTTGATCGACTCGGGGGGATCGCATCCGAACAGTTCAACATTAATGACGATGGGCTCCAGTTTGTGTTCACAATCCTTGGCTTTCTTTGGATGAGCGAGAAGGATCTTGGATTTGATCCAACGATTAAGTTAGAAAACCAGGAGCGATTCATCGAGATCAACCGGAACGGTTCGACTGAGCGAATTATCATCGACCAGGTGATGCAGCGGGCGCGTTGCATAGCTGGTCGAGCAACGACATGTTGGAAAGCTCACACCGAAAGGCAGCCAAAGATGCTGCTTGTGATCAAGGATTCATGGCAATACCCAGAGCGCGATGAGGAAGGCGACCTGTTACGTGAAGCGACTAATAAAGGAGTCATCAATGTGGCTCGGTATTATCACCATGAGGTAGTCCAGATATGCGGCATGGACGACGACATTCAGAGCAACACTCGGCGTGGTCTGGATATCAAAAAAGCTGCGAACTACCGCCCAGCGCGCCCAGTACCGCGAAACATCGCATTTGCTGTATCAAGAGAAGGACGTACCAGCGCCAGCACCAGCAGGAAGCGGTCATCTAGCCAAACTGGCGCCCCTCTTCCTTCTAGTAAGCGATCATGCTCTGTGTCTCCAACGAAAGGCATCAGTACACTACTAAATCGGGTACATCGGCGTGTCATCCTCCAAGACTATGGTATGCCTATCTATAAGGCGAGCTCCCGATCGGCTCTACTTGCTGCGTTCAAGCACTGCATTAAGGGACATGAGTCTTTGTATAAAGCAGGCTTCCTTCATAGAGATATTTCGGTTAATAATCTCATGATAAACGAGGATAATGATAACCCCTCCTGGCCTTCCTTCTTGATTGACCTTGACCTAGCTATTAGAGAGCCGCGAGAGGCTGCCTCAGGAGCAAAGGGGAAAACTGGAACAAGGGCTTTCATGGCAATTGGGGCGCTACTAGGCGAGCAGCATTCCTTTATGCATGATCTTGAGTCATTCTTCTGGGTGTTATTCTGGATATGTATCCATTACAATGGACCAGATAAGGACAGAGCTGTTCCAAGATTTGATAAGTGGAATTTTATGGATACGGAGGAACTGGCAATCTCTAAAACAGGCGTGGTTAGCAATGAAGGCGATTTCCGCAGGATTGTAAGCGGAAACTTTACGTCATATTATCAGCCGTTGATCCCATGGATCAACAGGCTCCGCAAAGTAGTGTTTCCGAATGGTGGAAGGTGGGAACGGCAGGATAGCGAGCTATACACTTGGATGAGGGAGATCCTTCAGGAAGCCGAAAAAGATCCTCGGGTGCTGGCAGAGGGATAGCATCATGGATTTATATTACATCACTCTGGACAAGGCTGATGAATATTAATAGACCGGACATTGAATTTTTCTTGAGCCCCTTCACTCGTGCTCCTGGGCACATCAACCCTCTTGTCACTTTGAGGAGTAGCATTGTCACAGCAACCTTGGGTTTGCTATCTTGGCTGGGGCCATGGCGGCGAATTTGCAATCGATTCTAGCGAACCTGGACTGCATCAATGACATGGGAAAGATACAACTGGCTGAGAGATGCGTTACAGACTCATGGTATGACGACAGCCAACCGTGCAAGCCTTGGCCCTGCCTAGGAATTGTTTTTGCCACAAACCCGGACCGCAATGGTGGCAGCCGCGCTGCTCTATCTACAAACATTTGACTCCTTGAAGACGAAAGTGAGCCATGGCGCGGAGGAAACGGAACGGGGCGGGGTCGTCATATGTAAGTATTTGCGGAAAGAGTAACAACCTTGTAAAAGCCTGGGAAACACGGACCAGCCCGTTCTCTCCTCATTCTAACTCGCATCTGCTCCAGTTCCGATTTGCTCTACAGGTACTAGTTTGAGAAGCGCTCATCACTTTCCTTCTCCATACGATACGCATCGAACTGGTCCTTCTTCCGTTTCAGAAACAGTTTGTGGCTGCGGTCAATGACTATGCAACAATAGTGGCGTGAAGCCGTGGGCGAGATGGCGTCATAATCGAACAGAGCAGGTATTTGAGGGTTGTTCAATGCTGTAAGGCTTAGGTGCCAGAGGATTAAGCGCCGCGAGAGTGTGAATATATCTATTCCTCATCAGGTACCTAGTTGCGACGGAACACCTGATCTTGTGGATGTTTGGGAGAGCTCCTCAATGCCCCCGGGAGGTATTGGATCGGGATTAGCAAAACGGATGGTAGCTTGCCAAACAAGAGACAAAGTGGTGCATAGGATCGCTCAGGGTAGCAGCTTGGAAAGCAGTCTGCCGAAGTTAGCTATCTAAGACTTCTCTCAGAAATATCAGATAGCCCTGAAAAGGAGAGACTAAGAATACAAACCTTTGACAGTCTAGGAAAAGGCGTCAGCCAGTCTGCGGAAGCGCAAGCTTGAAATAAAGCCTGATAGAGAGGAACAACCCGGATCGATAAAGCGGAAATGTTCTCCATGTTGGCCTAAAAGCGCCAGCTACAAGACGATTACTGTTACCTTGATAGATGACGATACGCCAGAAAACCAGTCCAAGACGTGGGGATATGAATGGAACAGATTTTAGTCAAGGTGTAGAGTATGGGGTCCTAGAGGAAATAAAGCCTTGAGCTGTGGAATCATATGGGTACAGATGTTTATATGACAATCACGAATCACGATCTGTTATGGGCGGGGAAAGGGAGCTGGCTTTTGGCACAAGATTGGCAACAGGACAGTAATGCGGTCATCTCTAACTGGTTTGCCATTCTCCAATTTAACAAGATGATGGTTCAAAGGGTAACAGCATGCAGATGCAACCAACGGTCGACACAACTCAATGCGCGCGTTGCCTTCGTGAAGCCAATGCTTCAAGGAGCTCTCCCTGACACTATCACATTTTTTAGTCCGCCCTGTATTGATCCGTCGCCACTTCCACTGAGCTGAGGAAAGGTACATCCTTATGGGCGTACGTGTAATTTGCAACTTTGACTATCGAGATGTTAACATGCGACCCCTGGATAGATGATGCGGTTGAGGTCGTAAGCCAAGGATGGCGGGCCTTAAAAACACATAAACACCGGTAGTCTTCCACATAACTGTACTTCGCCAGCTGAATTCGGGTCGCCTTGCCTGCCTTCTCTTGCGCGTAACGCTCGTTGGCTTGTTGGTCACCCTCGACACCTGCATACCAACCACACTCTCTTGAAATCCTAGTAGCCCTTTATTAATTATATAAGAGACACGAGATTCACAAAGTTAACCCCCTTTCCCATACCAAACGGACTTTGCTTTGGTGGCCCATAGCAACCAAAATGCGCGTCAATGTACCGCTACGTGAAACAATATTTGTGAGCGAACTATAGACGTGGTAGGGTGCATTGATTACATGGGCCGTCATTGGCTTATCATTTTTAGGAGAGTGAGCTCGTCCCGGCGGAACTCTACAATTTGGTCGAGTTGCCAACAGAAGATGACACTTGGCTCGGCTATCTTGTCCCCGTGGATCAGCTAGACCCAGACACTTTCCCGTGGTCCGCTATTAGAGATCTCCCTTCTATCCATGTTGTAGGGGAGCTTCGCGATGGGGCCTGTGTGGTGGCTATTGCCTCTTGCGTCCAGCAACCATTTCAGAAACTCTGCGGACAAAACCTCTCGCTTGGCCTTGCATCCGGACAAGATATCTTCATCGACTTCTTAGAGCCGACTAATCGTGAGAAAGCGAGGTGCGGCGTATGCACAGCGATAGAGAAGACCCGGTCCAGTATCATCAGGAACGCCATCACCGGTGTTACGTCTCCAGGAGGACGCGGCCTCGCTCGGTTTTACAGGAGAATAATCCTTGACTGGCATAACCTGTTACCACTTGAGTGGGCGCTATTGATTATGACATGTCAGTAAGTATTTGGTCAGCGAAATGGCAAGTGTTATGACTGATATCGAGTAGACATCGCCAACTGCGGTTCGAGACCAGTTTTTATTGTCGTCCCTCTTTCTTTCTCTCCATCTCTTCAAAGATTTAAGCAGTCCCGATACATCTAAACTCCTTAAGAAGAAACCAGTGTTACCAGACACTTGGTTTGAATACTTGCGGCAGAAAAAAAAAAAACGACTGTGCGACTGGTCGAGAATGCCAACATCGAGATGCACAAATCATCACTGGTCCGTGGACTGCTAGCATTCGCTGGTCACAACACAGATGTTTGCCATGACCAGTACGACCAAAAGAAAACTATTTATGACAACTTCGACGTACTTGGTCATGTCCTAAGTGGTGTCTTATAATATTATGACTTCGGTTAGGATAATAAAAAGAACAGAGGGAAGACTAGATTTTAGGTTATAGCTAAGAAGATACTATAACTGTCAGGGAGACCTCCTTGAGGTATCGGATGTGTGGATGCAGCCTGCGTAATGACTGGGTTAAAACCCTCGATAAGATAACGGTGGAGATAATGTATTAGAAGTACCTCCGTAGACTAGTTATTACTATAGCACACTATATACCTTCTAGGTATAAAAGTTAGGTACTATCTATATCTCTAATTAACTAGAATTAAACTATTTTTATTATCTATACTAATCCCTACCTTAATAGTTATAAGCCTAGGAGGCTTTAATTACCTTTATTATTAATTATTATAGATAATATAAGCTTTATTAATATTATTAATTTAATACTTATTAATATTAAGAGATAATTACCTTTTATTATATTAATTAGTTAAACTATATAATCTATACTTCCTTTTAACTAGTATAGTTTCCCTTTATAATACCTAAAGAAACTCTAAATATAGTATTATTATTAAAAAAAGACTAAATTAAATAGTTTATATAAATTAAGAATTATATAGAATCCTATAGTATTTAGGAATATATTAATCTAAATTAGGATAAACTACTTAAAAAACCTATAATATCTATATACCTATAAAGGGGTCTAAGACTAGAGATTATAAAGAATAACCCTAATACTATTAAAAATTAGAAGCTTACTTATAAAAATATAAAAAATAAATATAACTTCTAATATAGAGATTTATAAGTTAATCTTATAAAGTATTATAACCTATTAAAGTAAATACTAAAGATTAGGGAATATATCTATAAGACTCTCTTAAAGAATATTTAAAACTCCCTTAACTTTAATACTAAAGAGAAAAAAAAGGAATTAGTTTATTAGTACTCTTAAAGAATATTAAAGCTTCTTTAAGATTAGTATAAGCTAAATACTTAGAAAATACTAATTCTTATAGAAATATATCTTAATAATTACTTATAAGCTAAGGGTACTTATAATTAGTATAAATAGGTAGTAATAATAAAGGTATTATAGAGAAATTATTAGGATCTAAAGACCTAATAAACTAAGGAGATAATACTATATAAGTTTATAATTCCTCTTTATAGTAAATTTAAATTATTTTAGAAAAAATAAAATAATTTACTTAATAAAGGTATAAACTAAAGCTTCCTTAAAGCTATTATAGAGTTTAAAAAAGATTATAAAGCTTTATAGAGTATACTAAAGTTAGCTAATATACTTACTACTAATAGATTAAGTAATTAAAGTAAATTAGAGAAAAAGAAGTGCCTTAGATATATAAATTATAATATTTATAATACCTTAAAGTAGTAGGAATCCTATAATTTATTTAAGGCTATATATAAGCTAAAGACTATACTAAAAGACTAGAAAGTTAGGAAGAACTTTAAAGAGAATATTAAGAAGTATCTTAAGGAGAATCTATAAAAAAAGTCTAAAGTAATAAGTTAGAAACTAAAGAAGAAGAGTAGTAAGATATTTATATCTTTATAAAATCTAACTAATAACTTAGTTATAGTTACCCCTAGTAAGAAGACTATAAATATATTATTATTTATATGCTTTAAATAAGGTTAATAGGTAAAGGAAAGTATAAATTTAATAACTAATACTATAGATAGCTTAGAATTAAGGTAGAATATAGTTCTCTATAACTCTAAAGCTAATGTTTATATATTTAATAATATTTACTAGTTTAATTAATCTAAATTTAATAGAAATATTATAATAAAGGTTAAAGCTAGAGGTATAATATATATAGCTTTAGGATAGGGCCTTATATATATCTCTATTATAGATCCTATATTATAAAATATAAGGATATTAGTATTAAAGACTATATTATTTATTCTAGAATTCTATATTAATCTAGTATTAGTAATAATTCTTATAAGGGTAAGTATTTTCTAGAATTAGAAGAAGTTATTTTTATATTAAGGGATAATACCTATAGCTAAAGTCTATAATATTAATAAGCTTTATATATTATTAAGACTATTAGAGGATCTAAAGGAAGCTTATACTATATCTAGTAGAGCACTAAGACTACCTATAAGAGGAGATATAAACCTTTAGTATTAATAATATAGTTATTCTAGTGTTAAGGTATTTATAAAGCTTATAAATATAGCTTTAGGTATTAAATTAATAGGTCCTAAGCTTATATAGTATAAGATATATACTATAAGTAAGGCTAAATAATAGAGATTATAGGTTATACCTAAAGGACTTCCTTAAGAACTAGATTATAGTCTTTTAGTTAATCTAGATTACTATAACTCTCCTTATTAGAATAGTAATAGGTATTAGTATATTTTTACCTACCTTATAACCTTAATATAGTTCTTTTATTTATTTAAGATAAAGAATAGGATTTATAATAGTTTCTATATAATAATAGCATTCCTAAATACTTAATTTAGGGTTTAACTATACTTTTTATATAATAATATTAAAAAAGCCCTCTTTATAAAGAATATAAGGAATAAGATAGCCTTTACTAGTATTATAGTCTATAATTTAGCTCCCTTAATACCTAGTTAAAATAAAAAGGTAGAGAGATCTAGGGGGGTAGTTAAGTAAAAAGCTTATACTTTAAGTCTTAAAGCTAACCTTTTATCTAATCTTAATAATAAGGTCTTTAATACTATAGTTTATCTATTAAATTATATACCTTTTAAATATTATAGAAAGTAAACTATACTATATAAACTTTAGTAGGATTAGGCTAGGAAAATAGTCCCTATATACTTAAATATAGTAGAGGTCTAGAAACCTTTAATTATATATCTATAAGCCTATAGATATAAAGTATTTCCTATAATAATAAAGGCTCTAGAGTATATTAAATTATATAATATAATACTATAGTTAGAGTAAAAAGCTTATATTAGATACCTTATTAGTTATAGAGGTAAGTCCTAGTATATTATATAAGTACCTTTGCTTTATAATTATAAGGTTATTATATTAGTATATATTTAATTTAATAAGAACTCTTTCTTTAAACTAGAAAAAAAGCTAGAATTAGCCTAAAAGAAAAAGATATTAATAATTACACTACTTAAGGAGCTTAAAGCTAATAATATTAATAAGGAAATTAGTTAAGACCTTATTAGAATAAAATTAGAAAATAAGAATTATAAGAATTATACCTCTTTACCTTTAAATATAGAAGGAGAAAATAAGTAGTTTAAAGTAGAAATACCTTCTTATATAATAGGGGAAAAAGATAACCTTTCTAGTGTACTTTTAACCCCTCCTAACTCTTCTTATAAGGCACTAGTTACTATAAAGAATATAAAGCTTTAGGTATAAGGTAATAATACGCTATTTTATAAAATTAATAAATTAGTATATAATATAATAATTAAATATATAAAGACTACTATAGAGACTAGTAAAATTACTAGTAAAGGTAGTAAGGTTATAGAGAATTATTATCCCTAGGATAATAGTATTAATCTAGATAATATTATTACTAGAAAATACTAAAGAAAGGAGATATATAAAGCTAGGTAAGTATAGTTTACTTCTACTTTTTCTATAGTATTATAAGGTATTTAATATAGTTTATAGATTAAAGATATACTACTAGAACCTACCTATTATTATTAAGCTATAGCTTTAGCTTATTATAATCACTAGAAGGAAGTAATTATAAAGAAGCTTTTAAAGCTTCTATCCTTAAACTACTAGAAGAATATACTAGATAAATTATTTAATCTAAAGAAGTAAAAGGAAATTATAGACCTTAGCTAGGTTTTTAAATATAAGACTAATAAAAAAGGAGTAGTTATAGAGTTTAAAGCTAGAATAGTTATTTAAGGTAACTAATAACTAAAGGATAACCTTAATAACTACACTACTATACTTACTTTATAATCTCTATATATACTACTTATAGTCTACTACACTAATAATCTTAATACCTAATAATATAATATTTAGAATGCCTTCTGTTATGGACTGGCCCCTAGGCGACTGCAATAGGGCGTTAATATAGTATTAAGAAACTTAGGGGAAGAAAAAGAAGACTACATAGCTAATCCCCCCTACTCCCCTTATATCCTCTAGGTATCTTATATTAGCCCCCTTTTTATCCCCTACTACCCCCCCTACCTATATATACTATACTATTGCTTAGGCAAAGCCTAAGCCCTTTATATATACCCTTACTAACCTATTACCCTTAGCCCTCTACCTACCTATTATTATGCTAATGCTAGCCTGCTATAACTAGGTTACGTGGTATAGCTATTTCTAATACCGCCCCTTATAGGTAGAATACAACACACGCCCGCTATTATTATTATTTATTAAGAGTAGGGGTATATGTTACGTCCTATACCGCCCCTTATTATTATTATCTAATTATAAGTAGGGTATGTATCGCGTCCTACCTAACCCCTTATTATTATTATAATAATACTAGCCCTACCCCTACCTACTTATAACTTATCTAACACAGGCATAATTACCTATATAAATATCCCACTTCTTTCTATAATATAACCTTACTTTCCTTATATAATAACCTTCTAAAAATACTATAACTTTATTATACCTTCTTATCCTATTATATCCTATTTTACGCTATTACCCTATTATTCCTATATTAAAGATGCCCTACCCCTAAGACATAATTACTATACTATAAACTAGATAAGTAGCTACTACCCCTATCCCTATAATACCCCTAGCCTAAGCTATTAGTAAGTTCCTTATAAAAGGAGACTTAGATAATAAGTAATACGCTGCACCCTCCTTACTTTAGCGCCTTTATAGGCTATATATTAAATAATCCCTTACTACTAGTATTATAGATTATTACCCTACTAAGAGTAGGGAGTCCTATCCCCTATATTATTAAAACTATATTACCTATATCTAGCTAACTAGGTACTTATCCACAGACCTATAACTCTAATATGCTCTTAAGGACCTTAAAGCTAAAATTATTAAAGGAGAGTATATTATTACCCCTAGTGTTAATAAGATAGAGATAACTAAGAAAAAGATACCTATGCTATCTTAGAAGTTCTATTCCCTTATAAGTAGGTAAACTATATTACTAAATTAAGTGTAGTTTAATCTAGCCCTAGTCTAGTTTGCCCTTAGTCCTTCCCTTTTAACTAATATACCTACTATAAATATAACTAGACTTAAAGTTATTCCCTTTATTAGTAGTAGTCCCTTAGCTAGATATAGTATAGGAAACTCTATATAGTAAGTTACTAGCATCCTATTCTAATAAGGATAATAAGTTATTTAGAGTGTAAACGCTATATATAAAGAACTCTATAAGTAGAATATAGCTCTCCTTAAAGTGCTTTCCCCTTACTACTATAGTAGTAACTAATATAGCTAATATATTAAAGTAGGTAATAAATTGCCTTCTTACCGCTATTAATAGCATTCCTATCTCTTATCTAGGTTAAACCCTATTAATTCTTATATTAAACCTACTTATCCCCTAGCTAGAGCTAGTAGTTACTTAACCTATTTTCCTACTAATAAGTCTAAGAGTAATATCCCTTCTCTATATATTTACTTTAATCTCCCTAATTATTATTCTACTTATACTATCTAGAACCTAGGTATAACCTAAGGTTAGTAGCTATAACTAGTAAGTAAAATAACCTATAGCCCCTATATAAGTAGCTTAGGGTTAAACCACATTACCTTATAGTATACTACTATTAATATAAGTTTATCTAGTAGTAAGTCTAACCTTTATAATATAGTAGTGTAAATAGTTTAGATAGAAGTAGGTAGTAGTAAGGGCATGCCTATATTACTAGAGCTTTTAATAGGTAGATAAGTTTTCTAAAATTAATTTAGTCTATTATAGAATTATATATCCCCCTACTCTGCCTTAAATTTATTAAGGGCTTATATCTTTACTATACTCTCTAGCGGCTCCTATATTAGTTATAAGTACCCTATCTATTTAACTAAAATATTACACCTTTTGCTGCGCCCTAGCGTGTTTTAAGCCGCTAGTATTTGTTCTACCTAGTATTCCTCTATAAGTTTATTATTATCTTCTACTAGTACCTATTATAGACCTAGATAGGAATCCTATAGTATTTAACTTAAAAGAGGGTCCTTTACTACCTATTTAATAAGGTTAACGTAGAAGACTAGGTATATACCCCTTAGTATATCTAGGTAGACTATAAGCGGTAATAGCACCTCTACTACTATGTATTTTATAGCTACCTAATCTAATTTCTATAAGGGTTAGTTTGTCTTAATATTTCTAAGTAAAAGCTATACCTTATCCCTAACTTAAAAGCATTCCGCTAGATATCTTAACACTAATATAGTATCCTACTATTATTACTATATATAAGTAATTATAGCCTAAGCTAGAAGGGTTCCCTTCTAGAGATAATTTAGGAAATAGATAGCCCTCCTCTTTAGAGTTATAGTGGAAATAGATAAGTTAGGTTATAATTAAATAGGTTTAAGGTTATAGCTATTAAGCAGTTAGTTTAGGCTTACCCTAGTGACTAAAGATAGCCTATTATTTATCACAAGTTAGTAAGCAGCAAGGTGCTTAGGCTAATTATACTGCGAAAAGGAGATAGCTACCTATAATATTACCTATACCTCCTGGTTTACCTATTCTATGCCGCTATTAGTCTATAGGTAATAAGACATAGAGAGTAACTAATCTATTCCTACTAAGGAGCATAGAGTTATCTAGAACTTTCCTAACTAGTCTAATCCTTAATCTATAATAATAGACTATAGAAACCCCTAAAACCTCCACTAGACTACCTTAAATTATTCTACGTACTCCTTAGCTCTAATTAAAGTTATAGCCTCTAACTAGATAAACTTAGAAAGCCTATCTATAATTACTATAAGGTACTAGGGTCTCTCTTAAGATAATACTAGTAAGTTTATTATAAAATTAATAAAGATCTATAACTAGAACTAGTCTAGGATAGGTAAGGGCCTAAGTAATCCCTAGTGTTATAGATAGCTCTTATAGCTGCTAAAATAGTAATAATTCTAGATAAACCTTATAATATCCTATATTATTCTATTCTAGTGGAATTATTATTATAGAATCTAAAATATAGTGTTATAGCCTAGGTATCCTATAGCAGGCAAATTATAGTATTATTAGATAAGTGTTATTATTAAAGGCTCCTACTTAGGAACCTAGGTATGCCCCTAGAACTAAAGCGCCCTATAAGCGCTTATAGAATAATTTACTACCTATTCCCTTATTTATGCTTTAGGGAGGAACTTCTATGCCCCCTCCTAAATAGCTTCTAACTAGATACTATAGGTAGGGTCTAAGGTAATAGCCTAGTCCTAAAGTAACTATAAGTGCTTAGAGGTAAAGAGAACCTCTCCTACTAGTAGTACTACCTCCTGCTACCCTTCTAGTACTAGTAAAAGTCTAGTAATAATAAGGGGCTATAAGATATATCCTATCCTTAAGGCCCCTCCCTTCTAGTCCTATTCCTACTAAGAAAGGGTATCTAGGTATTAAGCCTATATACTAGGTCTATAATAAAGATAGAAGTTAAATAATATAAGCATATCTGCCTAATAGGCCTACTATTCTATTATTAAATAAGGGGTTATAAAGTATTTAAGATTCTTATAATCTATATAAATCAAGAATAGCTAGGAAACACCCCGTAGCTCTGCTAACTATGCCTTAAGGTATAATATAATAGCTAGTAACTCCTTATTATAAATTATATAGTTCCTCTATATAGGCATAAGGCTAGTGAAATAGTAAGTAACTAGGTATAAAACGCTATCTAGTCCCTACTATAAGAGGTAATTACCTAGGGTAGCACCTAAGTAGTTAGCCTCTACTATAGTAAGGTGGTTAGGGTCCTATTATACTAAGACTAGGTAAGAGATAAAGGTATCCTTAAGCCTCTTAAAAGCCTTATTCTCCTTAGGTCCCTATTAAAAGGGAATATTTCTCTTAGTTAATTAGATTAGTAGCACTACTAGTTCTAAAAAATCCCTTATAAAGTTATAGTAGAAGTTTGCAAAGCCTAGGAAGCTATATACTCCCTATAACTTTATAGGGGTAGCCTATTCCCTTATAGCTATAACCTTTATAGGATTAGGATAAATAGATTATCCTACTATAATAATATACCCTAAGTACTAGACCTCCTTTATAGCAAATACTAACTTATTAAGGTCTAGGTATAACCCTATAGCCCTTAAGTAGCCTAAGATAAGGCAAACCTTAGCTATATAGTCCTTTCTTAAGCCCCCTAAGTAAACTAAAATATTATCTAAATAAGCTCTAATAAAATCTCCTAGTATATCTCCTAAGGACTTATTAATATAACGCTAAAAGGTTATAGGTATGCTAGCTAAACTAAAGGGATAGACTAACTACTTAAATAGTCTAAACCTTATCTAAAACACTATTAGGTACTTATTGCCCTTAGTAATTTATAATTTATAAAAAGCAGTATAAACATTAACCTTTATAAACTAATATACCTAGGATAAGGAGTAAAGTATTTCTTTAATTAAGGGAAGGGGGTAATAGTCCTATATAGTAATTTTATTAAGAGCCTAGTAGTTAATATAAAAACACTAACCCCTATTTAACTTCTTAATAAGTAAAACTAGGGCTATAGCTAAGGAGAAGCTAGTATAGATCTATCCCTTATCTATTAAGTCTATAATCTAGCGCTATACCTTAAGAAGTTAATCTCTTAGTATATTATATAGTAGGCCCTATAGAAGCTTTAGCTTAGACCTATCTAGGGCCCTATATAGATAAATATAGTGGTTAAGAGAACCCCTATAAGGGGGAAGGCTATTAGCCTTTACTTTATTAAAAAGGTCTATAAAGTCCACTAGCTCCCTAGGTAGTGTAGACGTATCTAGTGTTTCTAGCCTCTCCTTAGGGGCTATAAGCTATAACACTATTATTATCTCCCTAAGACTAGTAGTAATAAACCTTATTATAGTGTCCTTAGTCTAGTGTGCTCTATATACTTCTATAGTATAAAAGGAACTAATAATCCCCTACACTAGAGTCTCCCTACTACACTTAGAGGCCTTATATACCTATAAACCCCCTACTAATCTAATAACTAGTAGCTAGTCTGCTATATAGACCACTACCTTATAGTGTTCTAACTATAGTAGGCTAAATATAATATCCTAAGTAAGGCCTAGGATAACATATAAATACACTAATAACTCCTAGCTATTAATATTAATTCTAGTGCGGACTATATATATAATTAAAGAGGTATCCTCCCTCTATTACTAGCCCTTCTTCTTTATTTCCACTGTAGTGTAGACCCGCCTCTATTTAGGTAACTATATAAGCTCTAGGCCTAGCTATCTTACTACTAATTTACTTATAGCACTATAATAATTATAGCTATAGTTAATCTAAATACTAATATAAGAGTATATATTAAAGAGAATAGGGACTAAGAATAGTAGCTAATCTATATAATAAGTAATATCCCTTTCCTCCTTTATATACTATTTATATATATCTATTATTATAGTAGCTAGCTAGCCCCCCTACCCCTATATAAGACTTTACTTAGGGGCTACTCTTTTTCTAGAGGGTAAGTATTAATTTCCTTATTAGCGCTCTCCTTATCTACCCTATAGGTATTAATATTAACTTATAGTTAGTAAGGTAGGAGGAAGGAGCACTCCTAAATATAGTAGTCCTTAGAGCTATAATATAAATAGTACCCCTCCTAGCGGCATTTAGCTAACTTAGCCTCTAATACCTATTTTGCCCTCTATAGTGTATTAGTTAACTTCTAGCCCTTATCCTTATTATCCTACTTCTTTAACTAGCCTAAGTATATCCTAGCTATATAAACCCCTAATATTAGGGTATCCCCCTTATAGTTAGTCTAGGGCATAGGGTAGGGCTACTATAGACTATATTAGGTCTAATACTTATCCTCTAAGGTAAGTATTTTAATATTAACTATAATACTATAATACTAAGTAACTATAGTATTATAGTTATCCTAGCTTATACTATAGCTAATACTAACCTCCCTTAAGCGCTTATTAAGTATATATTAGAGTTTAGCTAGTTTTATATTATAGGTCTAATAGGTCCCTCCTACTATAGCTAGCTTCTCCTTAAAGTAAATAAAAATATAGTAAAAGACTCCCCTAGGCCCTACTCTATCTAGTTAAGTTCTATAAGGGCTATTTCCTACCTATAGGGGTTAGTAAATAAGGACTCTAGGTAGCTTAAAAGGTAACTAGATTAAAAGTATAAAGATTACCCTACTTAAAAAAGGTAGTAACCTAAGCCTAAACCTAGGAGGATAAATTTTAGTAGATAAGTATCTACCTATCCTTATCTATACTAATAAAGTCCTTATTTACCTAAAGCTTATATTCTATAAGGAGCTTCTAAGTAGTAAATAAGGCCTTATTACTATTATATAGGTTACCTAAGGGAATTAGCTTTTACTTTACCTAGGGGACTAAAGGGACTAGATTAGGGGTAGTAAGCTATATAGGTTATACTATAGGAGCCCCTAGTTAGTGTATAGTCTATAGTTAGGTTATACGCGTAGTGTTATACACTATAACCTACTCCTAGAGGCGCTTAAGCTTTATACCCTATTTAGTTATTAGATATTAGAGCGTATTAAACTAGGTAAGGTAGGTTATAGGTAGTACTATAGTATCTAAGAGAGGTGTTACTATACCTAGATTATATTAGTCCTATAGGTGAAGTGTATCTAATATATCTATTAGGTTATTTATTATTTTTTAGTAGCTATCTCTAAGGACTAAAGGAAGTTTCTTAATTATTATAGACTAGCCCCTAGGTAATTATAATAGGGCATTAATATAGTATTAAGAAACTTAGGGGAAGAAGAAGAAGACTACGTAGCTAATCCCCCCTACTTCCTTTATATCCTCTAGGTGTCTTATATTAGCCCCCTTTTTATCCCCTACTACCCCCCCTGCCTGCATGTACTATACTATTGCTTAGGCAAAGCCCAAGCCCTTCACACCTTCCTATATATAGAGCTTAAAGAACCTATTTACTATAAGTCCCTAGAGGGTATAAATATAAAAGGTTATCTTTAGAAGATAATAAGAGTATTATATAGGCTAAGGGAAGCTCCTTAATAATAGTTCTTATATCTTATATAATTCCTACTAAAGCTAGACTTTATATAAGGAAGGGAAGACTTATATATCTTTATAAAGAGCGGATTTATCCTATTCTTCTATATAGATAATATTATAGTAATATACCCTAATAGATTTAAAGTAGAATTTAAAGAGCTTTATAAATAACTAATAAATAGTCTTAATATTAAGGACTAGGGTAATCTAAAGTAGTTCCTAGGTATTAAAATTATTAGAAATTATAATACTAAAGAGATATAGTTATTATAGGAATTATATATTTAAAAGATTACTTAGAAATTTATTCCTAATATTATTAATAGTAATTTAAAAAGCTTATCCTCTACTCCTCTTCCTATAGCTATAATCCTTACTAATACTAGTAAAGCTACTAATAAAGAGATTAATTATTATAGAGTAGTTATTAGCTCTTTAGTGTATTTATATATTATTAGAAAACCTAATATAGCCTTTATAGTATTAAAGCTTACTTCTTTTATAATAAATCTATTAGTAAAGTATATTAAGCTTACTAAAGGAGTAATTTTATATACTTAGAATATAAAGAAGCTATATATTTACTACTTAGGAGTAGATAGGTTTAATATACTATTCTCTAGTACTAATACTTTACTTAGTAATAACCCTAATACTTAGAAATTAATATAAGGTTATATCTTTATTATATATAGTGCTATAATTAATTAGAAGTTAGGTAAGTAATATTATATAATAACTTTAAGTATAGAAGTAGAGCTCTTTATCCTAAATTATAGTATAAAAGAATATATATCTTTAAGAAGACTACTTTATAATATTAAGGTCTATATATTACTACTCTTAATTATCTAGTATAATAATAAGTAAATAATCTAGATTACTAAATATATAGAAGGAAAGCTTTAGACTAGCCTTAAGCACCTTAATATAAATTAAATATAGATTTAAGAATAATATATAATAGGTAATATTAAGGTTAATTAGATAAAGACCTCTAAAATACCTATAGATAGCTTTATAAAGCTACTTTTAGGTTAGATATATAGGGACTTCTACTATAGAATTAGCTTATAAGAGATTCCTATCTAATTATAACACTAGAAATTATTTATAATCTCTTCCTATAGCTTTAATCTCTAGCTTTAATAGATATCTTAGCTAGGGGGTGTGTTAGGGAGACCTCCTTAAGGTATTAGATATATAAATATAGCCTACGTAATAACTAGGTTAAAACCCTTAATAAGATAATAGTAGAGATAATGTATTAGAAGTACCTCTGTAGACTAGTTATTACTATAGCGCACTATATACCTTCTAGGTATAAAAGTTAGGTACTGTCTGCACCTCTGATTAACCGGAATTGAACCATTTTCATCATCTACACCGACCCCTACCTTGACAATAACATAGGGGTTATAGCGTAAAGGTTTTAAACTCTAACCTACTACCTCTTTAGTAAGTAGTCCTTACTATATACCCCGCCTGCGCTCACGTGGCTAGCTCGTAGCTAGCTCTAGGTCCTTCTCTGCCCTTTCTGGCTCTAGGCTCCTGACAAATAACCATTATCCATCCTATCATTTTGGTACTGTTTTATGTTTAGCCGGAGCCTTGTCCTTATCTAGTTTCAAAGAAAAATTTGATTCTTGTGCCCCAGCTCGTTGAATAAGAAACTTGCAATTAGCACAAGGGCCCATCAAATTTTTCCATATCTCACTATTCTTGTGTTCATCATAATCAGGATACTCTTTTTCCATGAAATCCCGCTTGAGAGCAAGACCTGCCATTGAATTTTTATTCTGCGTCATGTCCCTAAGATCATACAAGGAATCGAGTTAGCAATAGATAGTGATCTCCTTGCCGCAGGAATACATACCCTGAGAATCTTATGGCGAATGGATACGTTTCGGCGCAGTTTCCGAAAGGTACCTGGGTGCCGGCGGGCCTGTTCATGTTCGGGGCTTTCTTTTCTCTGAAGTCGTTTTCCTGGACCATAGATACTTTTTGGCAGGCAAATAACATATTAAATCGGGCCTCTTGCACTTCCTCTCTCCACGAGCCGGTTTCTATGCGGAATTCATCCCCCGCAGTGGATGCTCCCAGAAAATATTGCCCACAATGTTGCTTGGTCTTTTCGTCGACTGTTGTGTGCCATGTGCATTGGAATACATATGGCAAAGGACCTTCACCGTGATCAGAGGGCTCCCACTTCCATTTTTCATCTGGACGACCCGCAATGCGAGAACACCAACGCGCATAGACGGCTGTGAGGGGGAGGTAGAAGTTGTTCTTGTCGGCAGCGGCCGGTGCCGGCCCTAGGAGGCTAAGGAAGAGACCGAGTAGATCATAAGGGCACCACCAGCCTGGTTTTTTGCCTGGTTTTTTTTCCTCCATCATCGAGGGGTCTATACTTGGCACGATGGTCCAACCATTCACGAAGAATTTGGATGTTTCACCCTCTGTTTCACTCTCCTGCTTGAACTTGTCGTTGAGCAGTCGTGCAATATGCGAAAACGGTTTTCTTGTGTTATCCTTGTATAGAGCCCCTTCCGGGAGCCTGTTGCATTAGTCAGTTACGTGTGTTGACGTCGAAAAATGATGGGATTATCGGGCAAAACATACGAAAGATCTTTTATATATTTGTAGACTTCCTCAAGTAGATCGCCTGCGACAGAGCCACCACCGGGTGGAACACCGCCGGGTGGAACACCACCTGCCTTGGCGGTAGTCTCCATCCATTCAAAAATCTACCACTGCATTAGCCTCGAGCTGATTTTAATGACAATCATGGCAGCACCAGGGGCATGGAACTTTGTCGAAAGATCTTGTCAGCCTCCATGGCACATGTGGAGGGATTGCAGACGGAGTCAAAAGAGTGATCAGAAGAGAAGATGATGATAGAATTGCTATCCAGGAATTCATACATCTAAGGAAAAAGGAAGCTTATTATAAGCTTCAAATCTATCAGCAATGAAAGAGGTCTTCAAACGAAGACTGCAATGAAGCGCGATAACAAACGCGATGCGGGAAGCTGCATCGTCAAACGAAGAAATGATGCCTGATATCTGAGGCTACGATGTGAGGCTGTGAATACTCTCAACAGCACATACCTTGTCCCTTTTCCATTTGTAAGCAGTACGGAACCACTTCTCCTTTGGTTTTATTCCAAAAGGTTCCAGAAGCTCGAATTCTGTGTCTGTCATGTCTAATGTCTTTGCAATGATGCTTTGACAGAAGTTTGATGTGAGTTAATACTTGGAATGGCCGAAAGGAGTTTATTTCGTCTGTAACACCAGGTCGCCTTTACGACAATGTCCGATCGCTTGTCGAAGTATGCGTTTTGTAATGGCAGAGATTACTTAGTGGCTATAAAAGATTGAAGAAAATTGAAGACACTAAGCTGTCAACTGGTCATATGCTACGAAGCAATATATGAATGCAATAGTGACAAGAATGGACAGGATCTTTGCTAGAAAAAAGAGAACTAACAAAGAAGGAATGCGTATGAACAAGCCTTTTTGAACTGCTTCGTACTATTTGACCGCCCTCCTTCTTTGGGAGATCCACGTGACACAAGTGTGTGCATAAATCCAACCTACGTCTTTTCATCTTTCCGGTCAGACTCTCCTTCTCCAAGCACCTCAACGCACGTCACCTTGTACCCGGCCATCCCGAACCCCACAGTGTGGTTGATAAAAGTATAAGCAGAGGAAGATATTACTTCCAGGCATCCTTGCAACTTGTGATCTTCGAGGTAAATTCGCCCCACTTTTGTGTGACAGATGTAGGTTCCGCTACTACTATATTAGGCTTCTGTAAACCTCCAGACTTCCACAGCGCGGGCAACGCGAAAGGCCAAGCAATTGATCCAATACAAGCTCTTCAATCACAAAAAAATGGTAGGTACAGGTCATTTTGTCCTTGTCCTTCTTCGTCTTCTGTATCTCTTTCTGCACAATGCGAACTTTCTCTGACCAATGGGTTAGTCTATTCCGACGAACCTAGTACCTGATGAATGGACCACTGATCCCGAGGAAATGAGGAAGGATTTCTATTGGGGGCAAAAGGGTAGCGGCCGGTTGGTTGCAGCATCCGTCGGCATCAACGATCCCGAAGCCCTAATGATCAAGAGCATGGAAGCTGGAGGAGATGGTTACGTGTTCCGGGACTCCGACGGAATCTACTTATGGAGTATGCCAACGAATCTTGTGTATCAGTACACGAAGCCCACAGGTCTTGATGCCATTTTGGCCGAGATGTGCAAGCCTGCGGGTCGCGGAACGGTGGAGATCAAGTCGCTGCCTCGAAAACCAAAATCTGAGATTGCCAAATAACATGCTAGCTGTAGGGAGTTTGGCGGAGACACAGATAGCAATGATAGGATGCAATGACTCCACTTTGGATCCCGTCATACAGCACTGTTACTTTCCATTTACAGTTTTCGTAACATAAATGCAACTTCTGCATAAAAAAGTTCAATATGTACCCCACTCTTGGCACGCTGTTGGCCCAATTCGTTACTTTCCTGCAACAATAAAGCGGAGTGAGAACATGCACTGCAGATCAATAGTTGAAATTTGTATGAGAGCAACTGTCGTTTCTTCTTTCGGCCGCATGCATGTTCACCGACGGACCGCATATGCATGACCAATTGTTCCTGACTTAGAACTATCGACTCACGGCATGTATTGTAGAAACAAGGAACACATAATCACTGCGTCGCGGCTGTCATACGATATATGCATGAAGTCGGCTTGTGGCGGATCTGTATTGTGCAGCAACTCCGTGAGTGCAAGCTGTTCTGACACGTGTCACATGCAAGTGGATGGATGAACTAGTTGAGATGTAGGAGATCAATACTAATCCACATCATCTGCAGACCTGACGTGGTCGGTACATCTCGTCTCTGGAGATATGGGGGTTTGCCTATCATCACACCATTTTGTAGAAATAGTGTCCAATCTTTCAAACGGGGTTTACCAGATCGCTTCGTTTGATGACGACAAGGTTGCGGGGCACCTGAAGCAGGAAAGAAGCTGTACAGATAGTAAATACTAGGTTTTGATGCCATTGGGCGGATTGGGGTCTAGTCTCGAACAGTCCAACAGCGACAGGTGGTTGCATGTCGTGCAAATGTCAATTTATTTCTGAAAAGAATGCGTTCTGAGGGTCAAGTTATATCTAGCAAACAAGTAATCTAACTTTGGCAGAAGAACAGAAACATTCAAGAAACAAGAACTCTTCGTTAAATTTTGGAAGTTTGGCCAGAGCAATTGAAACATACTACCCAGAATACTCAACTACTTCTGCATACACTCCGCACAAAAAAACGCTATAGAATCGTTCAAGACATCACTACATCTACAGTTAGAAGAGGATTCTCGACTATATTTATGTTGGGATCCTCCAGAGACATGGCAGGATTTCTGCAATATCTCGCCCGAGACTGGATAGTTGCCTTTGCGGAACCACTTCGTGGAGCATTTATGCTAGCCAACCCAAGTAGGAAGCTTAGTTCAGGCACAGCCGGAGCTATGACCCATCCTTTCTCAGCCCTGGGAAGTAGACGAATGCGCAGGTAGTACCGGTTCTGGTTCTGGTCGTGAAACGTTGTTGGAATCACATTGAAGCGCAAGTTTGTCAACATGTGCGCGCCGGGCCCAGTGTAGTTCGACATCAAGAAGTATGTGGCCTCATCCGACGAACCAAGTGCAATATCGACAGTCACTTCCATCAATAAGTACTGGTTGATCTCGCTTTGCTTCAAGACAATGGAGAAGATGAGGTCCTGGGGCAGATTCGTCCTCTCCAATCTGACTTCACTATGATTTTCGACCAAGTTGCTACTGAGACGCATCAGAAATCTGGGTGCTGATGCTGGCTCGGATCCCGGTGGTTGGTATCTGCTTAGACGGGCTCCAACTTCACCTTGTTGAAGGCTGGCGGGAATGTTGTCTGGGTCACTAACAGTTGGACCTTGATGAAGTGGCATGGCTCGAACATTGGGCGCCAGGAAATTTGAGGACGCATCCAGTGGAGGCACGTAGTCCGCAGGTCTCGTGAAAGTACTCTCTTCTTGGCCTGCATTGTCCTTGTCCTCATTGTCATCCGAATCATTTTCTCTAGGCGCTGTAGAGACTTTCGCACCAGGGGCAGAAAGCTTCTTAACCCTCACTGCTTGTAGCATGTTGATCGTTCTCAGCTCTGGGCTTCCACTTCCCATGTCAGGAGGCGCCAAGCCAGCGAAAGCTTTTGCAGCCCTGGAAGACTCAGCCATATTGATGGTCAAGTTATAGATAGGATCGTTGAGTTGCATAGCAAACAGTGCCGATGTTGAAGCGTCATCCTTAAAGTAAGGTATGTCAGTGCCCTCTTGCTTTCCCATCATTTCTTGCAGGATTTTGAGTTGAACATCTGCAAAGGCGGGCAGACGTAGTATGCGCAAGTCAGTGAGATTTTGGCGGGGTTGGGAGCCCCATATGAATATGTTGTCTGATGAGTTCTCCCCAGTCGGAGCAAATGTAATTTGTTTCAGGGCCTTATGTCTGTCCTTATCGGTTTCCCGAGTCTTTTGGTCAACAGTGTATTGTCGTCTGATATCGACCTTGATTTCGGTAGTTTCAAGACCCCGAGCTACAGCAAACCGCTGTTGGTGTGCCGGCTGCGTCAAAACGAGGGATGAAAACTGTGCAGAGCCAGGCACACGGTCCATGAATGCCATCATGACCCCGTCTGTAACTATTTCGTGGCGCAAAAGAGGTGCACCTGCAGGAGGATCCTGGCCAGCGGCTTTGAGGGCCGTATCGTTGGATATGACTTCAACGCGAAGATCTGGGAACATGGTCACCAAGTCTGAGCGAAGGTAGAACCCGTAAGCAGGTATCTGGACACGATGGTCCATTCCATCAGGTGTGCGATTGATGTAATTATTGAGTGCCAACTTGATAGCGACACGGTCCTCGTCAGTACCGAAATGGTTGCCGAGGGATAAAGCTCCATCGATGAGAGCATCTACCCAGTTCTTGTCAATATGGAAGAAGCGTAAGTTCTCTGGCTGTAGGTAAGTGTTATCAGGCAGAAGATAGTGTGCTGGTACACCCGCAAGGAACATACGATCGACCAGCCACGAGAGGACAGTCATCCAGTCTGAGGATTGCGGATCATTTGTCTCATCGTATGGATCACCCGATTTGCTTGAAGCCAGTCTGCGAACAGAGTCCAGCGCGGCAGCTGGGTACTTGTCCTCGAATACAGGCGAAGAAAATGAGAGCGTCGGTCTATCGCGACGTCGGAGTCTTTTGTGATACCATCGCTTTTTGGCTCCTCCATGTGTAAAGACGGGTCTGCCAGGTTGTCTCCTACCAGGCGCTCCCTCAGGCTCTTGAGGCTCAAGTGGCTCTGAAGCGCGTTTGTGAAGATGGACATCAGCAAGGCCCTTGACCATGGATGAAAGATCCCCAAGAAGGTCATTGCGAGTGCGAAATGCCGTGTCTCTGACCCCCTTGACAGCACTGATCTTGACTTGTTTTGCTGCGGCTGCGTGTACCTCAGTTCTTACACGTCCCAGCGCAGCTACAAATGCTTGGTCGCCGAGAGCCATGGTACGGCCAACCTGCCAGGCGACAGAGTATGTCACGTCCATGATGCCGATCTGTTTGTCGAGGATTTGCAAATCCAAGCCCGAGGTTGAGCACTTGGTCAGATGTTCCAATGCGGGCACGTATGTGGGCGTCAATGGGCCTCGATATAGTGCTACAGTTGCCTCGCCTGTTTGAGTTCGATATTTCACCAAGGTGTACCCATCATTCAGACGACGTCCAACAAGTTGCTGAATCTTGTCATCAGACGTCTTCAAGGGCGCGATGATTTCGTCCGGAGCTCGCAAAACATTGAGAGTGCGACCCAGACTTTCAAAAGCGTCTGGAACATTGAGTGAATTTGGTGGGAGCACCGTGTAGTTCCAGCTATGCAAGGAACAGAGAGCCACATATCGGTGGTTTGGGCCCGGGTAGTTCATCGCCTCAACGCCCTCAATCGAGACTAGATGTGCGCACATGGTGGTTGGAATGACGTTGTCAAGCGGCCCAGATCTGTTGCCCACGACGATGCTAAAGACAGCTGTGTCTTCAACACCAGCAAGAGCCATTCCAGAACCATTGATCTTGCGGACGTGGGAAAGGTATTTGTACTGCGATGTATCTGGTCCGCTGCCCTTAACTCGATTGCCTTTATCGTCAAAGGTAGAGAAGAAGCTAGTGAACAACTCTGGCTGTACGAAGATGAAGTCTCCACGGCTATCTTTCATGGAAGATGGTCCAAGACTGTCCACGACGGGCGTTGTCACATCAGAGCTCAACTTCCATAAATCAGCGATGCTCATATTGACTGCCATCGTGGACGATTGCTTCACTGGTTTGATAACGCCATCACTGGTATGGCGGAAGATGCTGCTTGAACCGTCCAGGTCCTCTGGCGGCAATCGCAGCTCGTCTTGGGCAAATGCGAACATGACAAGCCAAGGCACACGGTTGCGTGGTATATTGTTGGCTTTAGCTCCCGTGTCTGTGGCGCCCAACGCTAGCCTCTTCATCTGCGCTTTGAGCTGCTTGTTCGTTCCACCCTTTGGGCTTCCCAGTCGCTCCCATGGAAGATGTGGATCTGTCAAGACGACATGCGGCAAGATTCGGTGATCATCGCTGTAGCCTGCTGGAGGATACGTAGAGTGAACGCTTCCGTCTGGCAGGGAGAACTGTGGTGCATCGATATAGAAGGCTTGATCTGCCTCCAACTGCAGCGTTTCACCATTCGACTCAATGTTTTGCTTCACGGAGATGATGTGCTTAGGTCCTGCTTCGATTCCAGGAGCCCAGAATGAATTGAGCTTTTGCTCGCCTGGAGGCAATGGATCAATCTCCTCCTCGACGACCTGGCCATCTGCGAATACGGTCACAGGCTGGATGCTGCTGCGACGGGCATCAATTCGATTGGCAGCGACAACACGGCGAGAGTGCCGTATCGTCAGATGTCGAGGAGAGTCGATGCGGGTACTCTTCCCTCCAGGATAGATTCCCATGATGTCTTGTTCGGGCTCACTTGTGAGCAGGTTTGTTTATGGACGGGTTTTGGGTAGTGAGAAGCATGGAATGAAGGCGAAAAATAATGTTCCTTCAATCTTGTCAACAGTTCTTGTTGAAGAGGATGGTTTTGTTCTTTATCAAGTCTTGGAGAAGAACACGGGACATGAACTCTGTGCGAGGACTTTGCTAAGCCAGGGATCCAGGGGAGGGATGCTAAAGGTACACCATGAGTGCCATGAGAGAGCGCGAAGGAAATGGCCAATGTTGGCTGTTCTTTGTTTATGAGAATATACTTGTCGCAATAGCCAGTTCTTCCGTTGCAGCAACACCGGGTCGGTACACGAATGATATCTAACCCGCTGCAATGTTACCTTCCAAAATGCGAATCTATGTAACGAACGGGGCGTAGAACGGGGCGTAGGCATTGAGAAGCCCGTCAATGGCATCACAGCTCTGTGAACTCCCACATGCAGCAAGAGGAGGACTGATGCACATTGTTGAGGGGTGGGCGATTATCTCCTTAGGCTTCATACACCTTGTGGGTCGGTGAGGCCCCCACAGGCCCCCCGCCCTATAGTAGCCGTTGTTTAGCTCATGCAGTGTAAATAGCTTCGGGGAGCTTACGAAACTTGCATCCTATGAGTAGGCCTCCGTGTGACAACGAAAGAATGGGGAAGGGAGATCGTGATTGGAGGGAAGAGGAAAGATAAAGGGTGTTATTACTCTCCTAAATCAATAGGAGGCTTTATTAGAGAGAAGAGAGAAGAGAAAAGAGAACAAATAAAGGGTGTTATTAGACTTCTAAATTAATAGGAGGCTTTATAAGATAAAAGATAAATGGGGTTATTAGACTTCTAAATTAATAGGAGGCTTTATAAGAGAGAAGAGCAAAGAGAAAAGAGAAAAGATAAAGGGGGTTGTTAGACTCCTGAATTGACGGGAAGCTTCATGAGTCCTCCTTGAACTAGAAGCTTTCCAAGTTAGAGAGACAGCAAAATTAGCCATCAAGTCGACCATGGCCCCCATGACAGCTATCATCGACAAAACCACCCCCGGCGACAAAATCATCAAGCTGTTCTACAATACCGGAATAGCTCAGCTCGGTCTTGCGCTATGGTCGGGCACGAAAGATGCAGATCCTAAGGACTCGATACAGACTCCCCAGGAAGTCGGCAATGGCCAATACATCCTCAACCCATCCCATATGGCGAGTGTGAACTTCCGAGGTGTAGAAAGGGTCTTTGCTCTTACGACAGCAAACCCGTTCAAGGTCACCGGAAATGATTTTTACACTCTATCTGAAGTTTCTCCATCATACCAGAGGCGCGAAGGTACAAACATCGGCAACATCACGCTCGCCTCATGCACTAGTGGTGATAATGCCTGGGTCTATTTCAGCAGGTAAGCAGCCTATCCACCCTCAGAATATTGGCTGGCAAGAAGTTGTGTATGCTTTATGCAGCGCAAAGCAGCTAATAACGTTTACTAGGTCTATGGGCGTCAGCAGCAGGAATCTTTGCGAATTGAACCTTGGAACCTCAGGGGTCACTTCCCTTCAATACACCAGCGACTTATGGATTAACTCCTTCGCAGCTGCTTGGTATGATACTATAACTGGGAAGCGAAGTGTCATCTACGAGGGAAGTACACTTATGGAGTATGTTGTCGATGATAATACATGTGAGTACTCCTTGTCGGAACTTCAATCCTACACTCAACATCTGACCATAATTTCTTTTCAATTTCTAGGGGGTAGGCCAATACCCTCAACGGGGGATATGCAGCGCAATACTCCAGTGGCCGTCGCATTCAACGCTGGCACCGTCTTCCTTTACTACTGTGGGAGAACCCCTAGTGGACGCATTAAACGCGCTATTAGGACTAACAATACCTGGGGCGCCTCTATCCTTCTTGATATTCCTACCATTTCTCAGGACAGCCAGCTTACTGTGGTGAGGGCTAATGGCATTAATCATTTGTTCTATGAGCCGGGAGATCAGAACGAGGCGGGGAATGTTTACCTTGTGCACCGCATGGACGAGATCGAATAGTTCGCTTAAGGATTAGCAGGTCTTGTGGAGGGATGCAGACGGAGGCAAAGAGACATTAGCAGAGAAGATAATGATGTAGAATTACTATCTAGGAATTCGGAATCCAACAAGGACAAAGGAAGCTATTATAAGCTTTAAATCTAGTAGTAAGAAATCTAGGTCTTGAAACAAAGCCTATAATAAAGCGTAATATTAAACGTAATATAGGAAGCTATATTATATTATTTACGCTAGATAGCTAAGTTATATAGCTAGTCCTAGTACTCCTACTACTTAGTTAAAAGGGAAAACCCTAACTTAGGAAGAAAAACCCCCTTATATTTATATTTAGGTTAGCGTAGACCTTATTATAGGCCTACGCTATATTAAATATAACTAGCTATAGGTATTTAGTGCTAGCTTATACTAGCCTTATTCTATAGAAAATAAAAAGAAAATTAAAAAATATATAATAGTAAGTATATCTAGCTTTTATTAATACTAGTCTAGCTTTATTATAAATTTATTTTATATCTCTTTACTTTATTTTATAGTATAGTAAATTTTAATTTATAGTAATAATTTACTTTTTATTTACTTTCTTACTAACTTTTCTAATATCTTACTTTTTAGCTAACTTTAACTTAGTATTAGTCTAGGTATTTTATAAAGTTTAAGTACTTAGTTTTATTTATATATAATAGGGGGTAAGTAGTTTAGACTTAATATCTAAGTAGCTTTATACTTAGATTATTTATATACTATTTAATTAATTAATTATTTAGTATTTATTTTTTAAGTAGTATTTTAATTTATTTTCCCTCTCTTTTTTTTATAAGTATAAAAGAAAGCTTTTTCTTTTATAAGGTTTTAATCTTTTTTTTAAAACTTTTTATAAGTTTTTCTTTCTTTTTCTTAGAGTTATTTAAGGCTTTTCTAGCCTAGTATTAGTTTAATTACTAATATTTAGTGTAGAAAATAAATAATTCTAGTAAGATAGTATTAGATTCTATAAGTATATTACTATTAGTACTATTTTAGCTTTAATTTACTTAGGTCATTATAAACTTAGGTTAATACCTAAGAATATTCCTAACTAAGAAGTAATTAAAGTAAGCTAAGGTGAAGAATTTAGAAGTAAGTTATTTCTAGCCTTATTTTATATTTATTCTAGGCTTAATCTAAGGTAGTTAGGTAATTTATAATTAATTTAGTATATTTTCTATAAGTCTTAATTAATTAATTATTTAGGGTATTAGTATTATAATATTATTAGTAAGTTAGTTTAATTTTAGTCTAGGAGTAAGGCTAAATAGTATATAAAGAAATAGCTTCTAATACTTATTTTAATTATTAGGTTTAAAATAGTAAGTACTTTAAGGTAAAAATAGTAGTTAATTTTACTCTAAATCTAGTTTAGTACTAATTTACTTATAGCTAAATATTACTAGCTAGTAAAGTAAGTATTAGTAATTAGTTAAGACTTAGGCTAATATAATTACTAGAGATAATATAAGTAGTTTTATACTAGTATAGTAATAGCTTTAGTTTAAAGCTAATATTTTTTATTTAGGTTTTAGAAAACTATAAAGCCTAAGTTAAAAAGCTTTATACTAAGAATTATAGTAAAAAGAAATAGAGTACTATAATAGTAAGCTTAGACTAGTCTAAGTCTAGGTTTACTAAAGATTATTGATTTTTAAAATTTTTTTGGGGTTATTGGTTGTAGCTAATGCATTTAATAAAATAAGAAAACTATGATTACTAGTAATACCTAGCTAGTATAATAATTAATATATAAGTAATCTTAACTATAGTAATAAAAAGAACCCTAATAGAAATAAGCTTTAAGATTATAAATATAGGGGGGCTATAAGGTTAGATTAAAGTTTATAATAAACTTTATAGCTATATTAGCGTAAGATATAGTTATAGTTTATAACTATAGTTAAACTTAAATTTATTTAAGTTTTACTTATAGTATGAATTAATATAATTTCCCCTTTCTCTATAACTATATTTATTCCTACTCTCTGTGTAACGCCTCTTCTATCTTATACCTTATAACTTATACTCACTTAAATATAACTTATTCTAACTTACCTTAAATCTAATTTGAATAATTACTAGGTAAGTTATAGGTTACTAATTAACTAATTAACCCCTAACTAATCTAACTATAGTATAGCTAAAGGTAATAAAAAAGGCACTACCTTATTTAAAATCTTAAATACTATAGTAAAAGAGAAGAAAAGAAAAGGAAAAGGAAGTAAAGATAAATTAAACCTAGAGATAATTAATAGTATTTATAATATAAGGGAAAAAATACTAAAAAATAAGCATAAAGTTAATAATAAGATTTATAAGGTAGATAAGAAG
Organism: Epichloe bromicola; assembly: GCA_023658445.1. Lineage (NCBI taxonomy): Eukaryota > Fungi > Ascomycota > Sordariomycetes > Hypocreales > Clavicipitaceae > Epichloe > Epichloe bromicola. The sequence continues at coordinate 4,919,633 of CP098266.1, read as the reverse complement.
AAGATAAAAGAATAGGGCATTAGGGTATAATAAACTAAGCAGTTTTACCTCATACTCAGGAGGGGTTACTAAAGATTATTATACTAAGATTATTTATTAGTTTTAGTAATTAAATATATAAGCTATAGAGGTAAACTAGCTTTTACTTACTACTTTACTTACTAAGGAAAAGGTTAAGATTATTAAGAAAGCTATTTTAATTCTAGAGAAAAAATAAAGTAGTAAGTAAGGTTTAGTTTAGTAAAAAAAGGTAAGAATAGGCTAAAGTAAAAATAATACCTATAGTTTTCTTTAGTTAAGATTAATCTAAAAACTATTTTAAATATATAGTATTTTTTTTAATTATAACTCTATATTTTAGACTCTTTTTTAGCCTATCTCTAAGGCTATATTACGTAGTCTAGTACTTTCTCTAGGTTATTATTAATATCTTTTTAGCTAGTTTTAGTATAATAAAAGTAGCCTAGGTTTTTCTATAGCCTAAGTTAGCTAAAAGCTAGGTCTTATACTAATATATAGTATTAGAGTTATCTTATACCTAGGAACTATTTAGCTAAAGCCCTTACCTTTAGGAATTATTTAGGGCTAGAGTATTGTTTGTAGTGTAGTTAGTGTAGTTTTTTTTTTATAGTTAGTATAGTGTAGTTTTTTTTATAGTTAGTATAGTTATAGTTTTTTTTTTTAATGGTTAGTGTAGTTAGCAGAGTATTGTTTGTAGTGTAGTTAGTGTAGTTTTTTAGAAAATCTTGTATTTATAGTGTAGTTTTTTTTTACTTATAGTGTAGTGTAGTGTAGTGTAGTGTGTAGTAACTACACTACACTATAAACACTATAAATGTAGTGTTAGGTAAAAAAAAAAGTAGGTCTTTTTAGTGTATATTAATAATATAGGAATTATAAGAAAGCTATTAATTTAAAGCTTATATTATTAGCTATTTAATTAGATTAGTTATTTAAGTTATAATATCTTACTATTTTAATAATTTTACTATAACTAGGGTTATATATAATATTATAACTTTTTAATTATACTATTATATTTAATACTTTATTTTACTAATATAACTTTAAGAAAAGCCTTTTAATTATATTATTTACTATTAATATAAATTATTTTCTATTTCTAGAAATTATTATTATAATATTAATTTAAAAAATACTTTAAACTACTATAATAAAATAAAATAATTAGTATATAAGTCTAAATAAATAGCTAGAAGTTAATAAAAAATTTATTTAGTTACTAAATATTATTAGTATTATATTAAAGACTTTAAATAGCTTAAACTATTTATTTACTATTTAAACTAATTTAATATTACTTTTAGATTTATAATTCTAATACTATAAGAAGTTTTATATAATAACTTTAGATATCTTATTAGTTTAATATATATAAAAAGAATAAAATATACTAATATCTATAAACTATTAATATATAACTTATAGATTTATTTTAATTAGACTATATAACTAAATTAAGCTATAATTTATTAAAAATAAGTAAACTTTATTTATAAAGTAATATTAGTACTTATATATAAATAATATATAAATTAATAATATAATAATTATTATAATTACTATAATTATTATATTAAGTATAATAAGTTTATTTATAACTAGTTTAATTTCTTTATAAAACTAATACTAAAACTTACTTTTAAATAATATATAATACTAACTATAATACTAACTATAATAAGTATTATAATAATATTAAAAAATATAAATAAAAACTATTTTTTTATTAATATTTTTAAAAATCTTAAAATACTAAATAAGAAAAAACTCTAGCTTTTTCTATAGTAATTTACTTATATATACTTATAATTATAATTTTCTTATTTATTATATATTTATTTTAAATTAAACTTTAATACTAAGAATTTTATAAGTTAAATTAGTAAGGTTAGTAAAATTAGTAAGATTAGTAAGATTAGTAAGATTAGTAAAGTTAGTAAGGTTAGTAAGGTTAGTAAAGTTAGTAAGGTTAGTAAGGTTAGTAAAGTTAGTAAGGTTAGTAAGGTTAGTAAAGTTAGTAAGGTTAGTAAGGTTAGTAAGATTAGATTCTGAAGAATCTAATAATTCAGAAGATTCAAATACCTCTAAATTTAAATCTTAGGTAAAAGGAAAAGAAAAAGCTAAGATTACTACTATTAGTAGTAAAACTAGTAATAGTAGTAGTCTTGAAGATTCTAACTAAATAAGTAGTTAATAAGCTTATATTTAGAGTATTACAATACAATGGATTTGTAGTGTATTTTCTTTTTAATAAATAATATATATCTAATCTTATAAAATATATAGAGATATAAAACTTCTTTTTTTAGACAGATAACTAAAAAACTACAATGTAGTTATATATAAAAGTGGGTCTAAAAGTGGGTCCTTTAGCTATAAATTAGAAAAACTACATTTTACTATATTTTAGGACTTAAAATACACTATAAATATAGTGTTTTAGATTTACAGCAGTAGGGTTCACTTTTAGGCCCACTTTTATATATAGTATTTTTCTTAGGATTTATCTCTATAAGATTACGTAATTTATAGTATAATATCTTTTATAATAAGCTAGCTATAAAATTAAATATAAAAACTATAAAACACACTACACTAACTATAAATAATACTCTGCTTATATTAATATATTAACTTATTACTACTCTTACTACTATTACTATTATTACTACTCTAAGTACTCTTACTTTTATTACTACTCTTAGTCTCTTACTAGTTACTATTATTACTATTATTACTATTATTACTATTAAAATATTAAAAAATATAAAAAATATAAAAAGAAAAGTATTTTATTTTATTAATATTTTAAAAAACCTTAAAATACTAAATAACTAAAAGGTTAAGCTTTTTCTATAGTAATTTACTTATACTTACTTATACTTATATTTTATATATTTATTACTAATTTATTTTTAATTAAACTTTAACACTAATAAAATTTTAAGTAATATAACTTATATAATTAATATTAGTAATATAATATTAGTAATATAAGCTATTATAAGCTATTAGAAGCTTATATAAGCTAGTATAAGTAAATAGAAACTAATATAACCTAATATAAGCTAATATAAAAGTACTTTTATAAAGTTTATTATTAGTTAAATATTTTTTAATTAGAAGTAATAATAATAATTAGTAGAAATATAAAATAATTTATAGTAATAGTAAATAAAATAATAAAAGGTTTTTTAAAAGTTAGATTAGTAAAATAAAGTATTAAGTATAATAGTATAATTAAAAAGTCTAATATTATATATAACCCTAGTTATAGTAAAATCCTTTAAAAAGTATAATATTATAAATTAGATAACTAATTAGATAAAATAGCTAATAATATAAGCTTTAAATTAATAGCTTTCTTATAATTACTAAATTATTAATATACACTAAAAGATCCACTTTTTTTTTACCTAACACTACATTTGTAGTATTTATAGTGTAGTGTAGTTTATAAAAAAAAATTTATAGTGTAGTGTAGTGTAGTTTTTTTTTCCTTATAGTATAGTATAATATAGTTTATAGTGTAGTATAGTGTAGTAAACTACACTACACTACAAAAACTACACTACACTACACATTGTAGTGCAATACTCTGCTTATAGTAAACTACTATCCTTAGTACTATTTATAAGAAATAGATTAGTAATCTTAGCTATATACCTTATAGTAAAGGGCTATAGTATCTTAGGAAGTTATAACTTAATTATTATAAATCTTACTACTTCTATTAGGGTTTAACCTATATATTTTATAATACCTTAATAAGTAAGGATATAAGAAGCGCCTATATAAAAGATAATTCCTTTCTTTTAATAATAGATCTTAAACTTTTCCCTAAGGAATTCTATTATATTATCTATATAAAAGTATTTTATAGTATAACCTTTACCTATATTTTCTATAGTAGTCTTCTAAGCTATAATTACTTTAACTATATTTAACTTATTAATAATTAGAATTACCTAGTGGAAATATGAATAAATATTAATTAAATATAATATATAGTTTTTACTACTAAAATCTTCTAGCTTATATTTAATAAAGTCCTAGAAAACATATAAAAGGAAATACATTATATTATTCAAATTATTATAATTAATCTTTTAAGAAGCCTTTACTAGTAAGTATACTAGGTATTAAAAATTTATAAGTAATTATAGTTTAATTAAGATTCTAACCTCTTTATAAGCCTTAATAATATAGGCTTTACTTATATATCTAAGTTACTTATATAGTAGCCTAAATTTAACCTATTTTATAATTAAATTACTTATAAGAGCTATAAAATTAAATTAGGGTTTTTTATCCTAAAGCACTAAAGTTATAATATTAGATTTCTATTAGTGTTAACTAATTAGTAGTCCTATACCCTTTAAGATTAAAAGGTCCTTATAACTATTTATTATAATACCTCCCTTTTTAAGAAGTCCTAGTAAGATTATATTAACCTTTACCTTTAGTATATATTAAGCATTAGATAACTCTAGAAAGCTATTACTAACTAGGAGGTATACGCTTCTAATTTTATTTATATAAAGATACTAGCTATTACTTGCTATTATTAGCTTTATATTTATATTAGTGTTTAAATATATAAACCACTTTATATTATTAAATATATATATATTATATCTAGTATCTAGGATATAATTATCCCTTATAAGATATTCTTTAGTATTTATATATATAAATAGTATGTCTTAATTTAATACTATTAGTAAGAGATTTATCCTTACTATAATAATATCTAAAGATATAGTAAATATTATAGGCTTTATAGTCTTCTTCCTCTAGTGAGGAATAAGTTTAGGATAAAGCTTCTAATAACTATTCTTTATATATATTATTCTCCCTAGGGAGATTTAATATTTATAGTCTAATTTTATAGTTTCTATAGTATTATTCTTTTTAGATTAATTACCTTTACTTTTAGTCTTTTAATTATTATTTATCCCTTTAGTTTAAGTATTAAAGTTTATCTTTTAATCTTTTTATAGCTTATTAGCTTTATATAATAAATATATAAGTATAATATCCTTTATTAGAAGTACCTTAGAGAAACCCTTTATTTTCTAAGAGCTATAGGCTTTAGGTATAAAGTCTTCTACTACCTTAATTATTTATAATACCTATATAATATCTAGGATTTCCTATATCCTATTAATTTAATTCTATAGATTTTAGTAGTAATTAAGCTAGGTTTATATAGTTAAGAAATTTAATCTCTTAGACTTTAAGAATTTATAGAGTAGTTTAATAATAGCTAAATTAGCTTTAAAACTATAATTATATCTAATTATATCTAATTATTTCTATTATTTTAGTTACTAGTATAGTCTTAGTCTAACCTATATAAGTTAGGTTTTTCTAAACTTATAAAGAAAGGCTTTACTAAATAATAAATATAAGAATAGTATAATATTTATCTATTATAAAAGAATATAGGATCTCCCTAGTAAGATACTTTATTAATTATATAATATAGACTTATATCTTAACTAAAATCTCCTATTCTTTATAATTCTCTACCTCTTTAAGAGATAAGATACCTATAATTTAAGAGAACTAATTCTTTATTATATTATTATACTTTTCTAGTTATACTAGAGTTACTATAGTTACTAGAGTTACCTATATAGCTAACCCTACTACTATGCCTATATAATTATTATCTATATTATAATTTATAGAAGTAATAAGAGTGTTATATATTAAAATTTATATACTCCTATTACTATAATTACTTAATACTAATTATTTTTTTATAAGTTTATTATTATTTTTTACTAGTACTTATTATAAACCTAGATAGAAATCTTATAGTATTTAACTTAAAAAAGGGTTCTTTATTACTTATTTAATAAGGTTAATATAAAAAACTAGGTATATACCCCTTAGTATATCTAAGTAAACTATAAGTAATAGTAGTACCTTTATTACTATATATTTTATAGCTACTTAATCTAATTTCTATAAGGGTTAGTTTATTTTAATATTTCTAAGTAAAAGCTATATCTTATTTCTAATCTAAAAGTATTTTACTAGATATCTTAATACTAATATAGTATTTTACTACTATTACTATATATAAGTAATTATAGCCTAAGCTAGAAAGGTTTTATCTTAGAGATAATTTAGGAAATAAATAGCTTTTTCTTTTAGAGTTATAGTAAAAGTAAATAAATTAAGTTATAATTAAATAGATTTAAGGTTATAGCTATTAAGTAGTTAGTTTAGGCTTACCTTAATAACTAAAGATAGCTTATTATTTATTATAAGTTAATAAGTAATAAGGTACTTAGGCTAATTATACTATAAAAAGAAAATAGCTACTTATAATATTACTTATACTTCCTAGTTTACTTATTTTATACTACTATTAGTCTATAAATAATAGAATATAAAAAGTAACTAATTTATTTTTACTAAGAAGTATAGAGTTATCTAAAACTTACCTAACTAGTCTAACTCTTAATTTATAATAATAAACTATAAAAACCCCTAAAACCTTTAATAAACAACCTTAAATTATTTTATATACTCCTTAGCTTTAATTAAAGTTATAGCCTCTAACTAAATAAACTTAGAAAGCCTATTTATAATTACTATAAGGTACTAAGATCTCTCTTAAGATAATACTAGTAAGTTTATTATAAAATTAATAAAGATTTATAACTAAAACTAGTTAGGGATTAGTAAGGGCCTTAGTAATCCCTAGTATTATAAATAACTCTTATAGCTACTAAAATAGTAATAATTCTAGATAAACCTTATAATATTCTATATTATTCTATTCTAGTAAAATTATTATTATAAAATTTAAAATATAGTATTATAGCCTAGGTATTTTATAGTAAGTAAATTATAATATTATTAGATAAGTATTATTATTAAAAGATTTTACTTAGGAATCTAAGTATACCTCTAGAACTAAAGTACTCTATAAGTGCTTATAAAATAATCTACTACCTATTCCCTTATTTATACTTTAAAAAGGAATTTCTAAGCCCTTTTTTAAATAGCTCTTAACTAAATACTATAAATAGGATTTAAGGTAATAGCCTAGTCCTCAAGTAACTATAAGTGCTTAGAGATAAAGAGAACCTCTCTTACTAGTAATACTACCTCCTAGTGCTTATTTAGTGCTAGTAAAAGCCTAGTAATAATAAGGGATTATAAGATATATCCTATTCTTAAGACCTCTTTTTTCTAGTTTTATTCTCTTTAAGAAAGGGTATTTAGGTATTAAGCCTATATACTAGATTTATAATAAAAATAGAAGTTAAATAATATAAGTATATTTACCTAATAAGCTTATCATTCTAATATTAAATAAGGAGTTATAAAGTATTTTAAATTCTTATAATTTATATAGATTAAGAATAGCTGGGAAATACCCTATAGCGTTACTAACTATATCTTAAGGTATAATATAATAGCTAGTAACTTCTTATTATAAATTATATAGTTTCTTTATATAAGTATAAGGCTAGTAAAATAGTAAGTAACTAAGTATAAAATATTATCTAGTTCTTACTATAAGAGGTAACTACCTAAGGTAATACCTAAGTAATTAGCCTTTACTATAGTAAGGTAATTAGGGTTTTATTCTACTAAGACTAAGTATAAAATAAAGGTATTCTTAAGTCTCTTAAAAGCCTTATTTTTCTTAGGTTCTTATTAGAAGGGGATATTTCTCTTAGTTAGTTAGATTAGTAGCACTACTAGTTCTAAAAAATTCTTTATAAAGTTATAGTAAAAGTTTATAAAGCCTAAAAAACTATATACTCCCTATAACTTTATAAGGGCTATTTATTCTCTTATAGCTATAACCTTTATAAAATTAGAATAAATAGATTACTTTACTATAATAATATACCCTAAGTACTAGATCTCCTTTATAGTAAATACTAACTTATTAAGGTCTAGGTATAACCCTATAGCCTTTAAGTAGCCTAAGATTAGGTAAACCTTAGCTATATAGTTCTTTCTTAAGCCCCCTAAATAAACTAAAATATTATCTAAATAAGCTATAATAAAATCTCCTAATATATCTCCTAAGGACTTATTAATATAATACTAAAAGGTTATAAGTATACTAGCTAAACTAAAGGAATAGACTAACTACTTAAATAGTCTAAACCTTATTTAAAATACTATTAGATACTTATTATCCTTAGTAATTTATAATTTATAAAAAGTAGTATAAATATTAACCTTTATAAACTAATATACTTAGGATAAAAAATAAAGTATTTTCTTAATTAAGAGAAAAGAGTAATAGTCTTATATAGTAATCTTATTAAAAGCCTAGTAGTTTATATAAAAATACTAACTCTTATTTAACTTCTTAATAAGTAAAACTAAGGCTATAGCTAAGGAGAAGCTAGTATAAATTTATCCCTTATCTATTAAGTCTATAATCTAGTATTATATCTTAAGGAGTTAATCTCTTAGTATATTATATAGTAAGCCTTATAGAAGCTTTAGCTTAGACTTATCTAAGGCCTTATATAAATAAATATAGTAGTTAAGAGAACCCCTATAAGGGGGAAGGCTATTAGCCTTTACTTTATTAAAAAGGTTTATAAAGTCTACTAGCTCCTTAGGTAGTATTAATATATCTAGTGTCTTTAGTTTCTCCTTAGGGGCTATAAGTTATAGTACTATTATTATCTCCCTAAGACTAGTAGTAATAAACTTTATTATAGTATTCTTAGTCTAGTATACTTTATATACTTCTATAGTATAAAGGGAACTAATAATCCCTTATACTAGAGTTTTCCTTTTATACTTAAAGACCTTATATACTTATAAACCCCTTACTAATCTAATAACTAGTAGCTAGTTTACTATATAAACTACTACCTTATAGTATTCTAACTATAGTAGTCTAAATATAATATTCTAAGTAAGGCCTAGGATAATATATAAATATACTAATAACTCCTAGCTATTAATATTAATTCTAGTATAGAATATATATATAATTAAAGAGGTATTCTCCTTTTATTACTAGCCCTTTTTTTTTATTTTTACTATAGTATAAACCTACTTTTATTTAGGTAACTATATAAGCTCCAGGCCTAGCTATTTTATTACTAATTTACTTATAGTACTATAATAATTATAGCTATAGTTAATTTAAATACTAATATAAGAATATATATTAAAGAGTATAAGAACTAAGAATAGTAGCTAATTTATATAATAAGTAATATCCTTTTCCTTCTTTATATACTATTTATATATATTTATTATTATAGTAACTAGCTAGCTCCCTTACCCTTATATAAGACTTTACTTAGGGGCTACTTTTTTTCTAGAAAGTAAGTACTAATTTCCTTATTTATACTTTTCTTATTTACTCTATAGGTATTAATATTAACTTATAGTTAGTAAAGTAAAAAAAGAAGTATTTTTAAATATAGTAGTCCTTAAAGCTATAATATAAATAATATCCCTTCTAGTAGTATTTAGCTAACTTAGCCTTTAATACTTATTTTACTCTCTATAGTATAGTAATTAACTTTTAGCTTTTATTTTTATTACCTTATTTCTTTAATTAGCCTAAGTATATTCTAGCTATATAAACCCCTAATATTAAGGTATTTTTCTTATAGTTAGTCTAAGGTATAAGGTAAGGCTATTATAAACTATATTAAGTCTAATACTTATTCTTTAAGGTAAGTATTTTAATATTAATTATAATACTATAATACTAAGTAACTATAGTATTATAGTTATTCTAGCTTATACTATAGCTAATACTAATCTCCCTTAAGTACTTATTAAGTATATATTAAAGTTTAGCTAGTTTTATATTATAGCTTTAATAAGTCTTTTTTACTATAGCTAGTTTTTTCTTAATATAAATAAAAAATATAGTAAAAAACTCCCCTAGGCCTTACTTTATTTAGTTAAGTTTTATAAAGGCTATTTCCTATTTATAAGGATTAGTAAATAAGAACTTAAGATAGCTTAAAAAGGTAACTAAATTAAAAGTATAAAGATTACTTTACTTAAAAAAAATAGTAACCTAAGCCTAGACTTAGGAGAATAAGTTTTAGTAAATAAGTATTTATTTATTCTTATTTATACTAATAAAGTCTTTATTTACTTAAAGCTTATATTTTATAAGAAGCTTCTAAGTAGTAAATAAGGCTTTATTATTATTATATAAGTAACCTAAGGGAATTAGCTTTTATTTTACTTAGGGGACTAAAGAAATTAAATTAGAGGTAATAAGTTATATAGGTTATACTATAAAAGCCTTTAGTTAGTATATAGTTTATAGTTAGGCTATATATATAGTATTATATACTATAACTTACTGCTAAAAATACTTAAGCTTTATACTTTATTTAGTTATAAAATATTAGAGTATATTAAACTAAGTAAAGCAAGTTATAAGTAATACTATAGTATCTAAGAGAGAAGTTACTATACTTAAATTATATTATTTCTATAGGTAAAGTATATCTAATATATTTATTATATTTTTTATTATATTTTTTAGTAGCTATTTTTAAGAACTAAAGGAAGTTTCTTAATTATTATAAACTAGCCTTTAGGTAACTATAATAAGGTATTAATATAGTATTAAGAAACTTAGGGGAAGAAGAAAAAAACTATATAGCTAATCCCCCCTACTTCCCTTATATCCCTTAGGTATTTTATATTAGCCCCCTTTTTATCCCCTACTACTCCCTTACTTATATACACTATACTATTGCTTAGGCAAAGCCTAAGCCCTTCACACTCCTAGAGAACTTAAGATAAAGTATATATAGTAATACTTTTATTCCTTAGGAAGAGAAATTCTCCTAAGGGGAAGAGACTAAAGAGGCTCCTAAAGAGAAAGAAAAAGCTAAAGATAATAATAATATTAGTTAATAGTAAAAAGGCAAACCCTTTAAGCTAAGATATAGCTAATAGGCTAGCCCTTAATATAACTATCTTAATATTACTATATTAGGTAAGAAGAAAGTATACCCTAAATAAAGGTTAAATATAATAATTAAGTACTATAAGGATAATATTTATAATAAAGAGAAAGAGACTTAGAAGTTATATAGTTTCTTAATACTTAAAGTAGTAAATTTAGTAAATATAAAGATTAAGATTCTTAATAACTAGTTTAAGGTAAAGAAAATAAATAACTATTATTCTTTATAAAGACTTATAAAGTTCAAGGAACTAGAGAAAATTAAAGAGAAATAATACTAGACTCTTATAATACCTCTAGAGAATATAAAGATCTTTAATAAGCGCTAGGTTTACACTATAAAATACTTAATTAATAAGCCCTTATATATAAAATCTTAATAGGTTATATAAGATAATTAAAATATAAAGGTATTTAAAAAGAAAGATCTCTATATAGCTATTATATACCTAGTCTCTCTATATATTTTCTACACTATTATTACTATTCTTAACTATAAGTAAGAATAATATAATATTATAAATACATTTCTAAATACTAAGGTATAGGCTAAAGTATATATAAAGTAGCCTTATAGGCATAGGGATAGAATAAAATATATTTATAAGCTTAATAAAGCTCTTTATAGTTTTCTAATATTATCTCTTTAGTAGTTAGATAATATCTTAAAAAAGCTTAAAAAGTAAGGCTTTACTTATTTAAAGTAAAAGCTCTATATCTTTTATTAAGGAAGTATTTTTCTCCTTCTTTATATTAATAATATAATTATTATAATAAAGAATAAGGTAATAGTTAAATCTACTATTACTAGACTTTAAAAGTAATATAAATTAAAGCGCTTAGGGAAACCTAAGCTATTTCTTAGTATTAAATTTATTTATAATAGAAATAACTAAATAATACTAATATATTAAAATCTCTATATATAAAGTATTATAAAGAGATTTAAGGTTATTACTAATAAGATATCTATAACCCCTTAGCTACTAAAAGCAAAGATTTCTATAGATTAGAAAAGTCTTCTAATAATTTATAATCTATTAGATTAGGTATAAAGAACTAGAAGCTTTAACTAGCTTATAATATATATAAGACTAGATATTATATTTATATTAAATTATCTATATAGTATAAATTACACACTAAAGAAGATTTATACTTAACTTATAAAGTACCTTTAGAGATATCTTACTAGATTATAGGATCTAGGGATTATACTAGGTAGTAAGGGACTTAATAATAAGTTAATTAATCTAAATAGTATTCTTTAAGTAAAAGGATATAGTAATACCTCTCTTACTAATAATTTAGATATAAGAAGGTTAATAGTAGGTTATATTATTATGCTTATAAGAGGTATAATTCTTTAGTAATTAAAGAAATAATTACTAGTTAAACTAAGCTTTATAAAGGCTAAGTTTATTAATTTAATACTAATAGGATTATTAATACTTTAGGTAGTAAATTTACTTAAAAACTTTAGAATCCCTTAATAATAATCACTATTACTATTTATAAATAGCTAAAATATAAAGGTAAATATCCTAGATAAGAAACGCAGAGGTTATACTTATTATATTAATATAAGATATAAATAGATTATAAAGAAGACCTTATAGGGTTATTTTTATCTAGAATAGATTAGAACTAATTAAATAATTGCAAATAGGTTAATAAAAGGTCTTAAGTAAATTAAATATAGTGATTTCTTATATTTTCTTTATATAATAAGGGTATAAGACTTTATATTAAATAAGAGCACTTTAGTAAAGTAAGTATCTTTATAAATAGACTAACTATATCTATAGCCTTATTTTTAGGCTAGATATTCTACTAAGGGTAGTGTTAGATATAGTAGCCTTATATCTTAGGTATTACTTATAATACCTTCTCTATTTAAGGCTATGGATTATTATAGATTGCAGTACCTTAGCACTTAGGGCAAAGGCCCTCTTTGCCCTTGTACCTATGCCCTCGTTGTGCCACATGTGTGAATAGCCTAGACAGCTAAATACATTATCATTACTTTCCACACTGTCTCACAGGTTATAAGCCTAGGAGGTCAACAGATTACAGACCTGTAACTTCCACTACCTCTGTGTTCGAATACCAGAGGGTTACTATAAAAAACAACCCTAATAGATAAACAGAGGCACTACAAAAGACCACGCAACTGTAAGCCGTAGGTTCCCCAGAGAAATAATCATTTTCCAGGTCTTAGCCGTAGATTACAGCAGACCTAGGGGGTAGTGTTAAGCATTATGTGCTCGTTTATCGCAGCCACCATTAGGGGTGCGCACTCCGTTTTTGGCCTAGTTGGCCTGGCTGCTTCTTCACATCTATTGCAACAGCCTTGGTGACTCCAACATTTAGTTTCCTAATATTATTAGTAATAAAATAAGAACTTTTAAATAGCTTAATGTTAGTTACACCAAGGTGCCTGCGCAAGCAAATAATAGATAATTCTGTCTTATTGAAGTTGATAATAATCTAGGAAAGAGAGAAGAGAGGGAAATCTAGCTAGGAGAGAAAGTAAGTAAAACCTATAAGTAAGGTAGAAAAGGGAGTAGCGAAGGATATAGCTAATTTTATTATATATATTTATTTAGTAGCCTTACTAGACCTATAATTAGTCTAGTCTTTAGCTATAATTAAGCTAATAAAGATCTAGAGGAATTAACACTAGTAGTCTCTCTTTTTTTTATAGTTAAAGAAGCCTAAAAACATAATAAAAATTAAATTAAAGAAAAGTATAGATAAGTAAATCCCTTTATAGAAATCCAAAGCCTTAATTAGCTTAGTTAGTATTAGTTAATCCAATTAATCTAATCATAATAGATTTTACCTATTAATTCTATTAAACCTTCTCTCCTTTTACTACTAAAGGTCTCTTAACCTAACCTTCTATATAAATTATTAATTTATTTAAATTAATTAAGGTTATAAGAGCCTAATTTAGCAATGCTTTTATTATTATATTAGCTAGATTATTGCCGCTATTAATCTATCTAACCTTATAAATCTTATGCCTCTTATATAATTAATAAAGAGCTATAATATTAATTATTAGTCTTTTCTCTTTTATTATACCTAGCTTAATAAGGCATTTATATAATAAAAATAAGTTAGTATAAAGTATTATAGGGATTTAAGGTATCTTTAATTAGTCTATAACCTAATTAAGAGTTATACATATTATGTATATAATATCTGTTAAAAATAAGACCTATTTTTAGCCCTTTCTAGTCAAAGAACCTTTGTATTACTAAGCTTGCACTACAAGCCTAACAGCTACACTATAGCTATTAATGGTTACGAAGGTAGTTGCAAATGACTACGTTGTAGCTGTTAATAGCTATAACTAACCGTATGGATAACTAATGTTAATTTGTGTTATAAGTATAAGTGTGTCCACAACCCTAACCACAAGTAATTAGGTAAGCTAGGGTAACTAAGCTAGGGTGATATAAGTAGACTACCCTATAGCTATCTTTAACAGCGATTTTCTCTTTGACTAGAGGTTATATAAAAGTCTTATATATAGCAAATTATTACTAGAAGATAAGGCTTTCTTTTTATATAGTAATATTTTTTAGACTAAAAGTTAGTGTATATAGGTTGCTATTATGTATAGTAGTAAGTTGATTTTTTAGATTTTATATATAAATAAATTTTGCGGAAAATAAAAAGTAGCTTGCGAGACCCCGCTAGTGGCCTAGGCTTGCTAATATAGTTAGTAGGTTTATAAGAGGAAGAAGATCTTTTTAATCTAGCTAGTTAGCTAGGCCTCTTAACTAATAGCCGCATTGCCTAAATAAAGTAACTAAAATTAATTCTATTACTCTATTAGGTATTATAAAAGTAACCTAAATCGAATTTTATTAGTTAATAACTACAACCACTTCTGTTGCGTTGCGTTAATAAAATGAACGCTGCGGCCCTATTGGTCCTAGACCGTAGAGCTTGTACTTGTACAGCTGTTGCCAGCTAGCATCAGCTCCCTACATCTTAATAATATCCATGCCTTAGACTATGCTATATAATTCGGAGGTAAGTGTGCTATATACAGAGTATTGCACTACAATGTGTAGTGTAGTGTAGTTACTACACTACAAACTACACTACACTATAAACTACACTAACTACAAGCAAAATAAACTACACTATACTACACTACAAATTTTTTTCTATAAACTACACTAACTACAAACACTATAATATAGTATTAGGTTAAAAAAAGTGGGCCTTTTTATGTACTAGTCTTATTATAAGGATTAAAAGAATATTAGTTACTATAAAGCTTATATTATGACCTATTTTATATAATTTATAATATTAGACTTTTTTCAGGATTTTACTATAACTTAGTCTATAAGTGTATAACTAAGGTTATAAACTTATATATAATATAATAACTTTTTTAATAATACTAATATACTTAATACTTTACTTTACTTATATTACTTATAAGATTCCTAGTGTTAAAGTTTAATTAAAAATAAATAGGTAATAAATAAAGAAAATATAAATATAAGTAAGTATAAGTAAATTACTATAGAAAAAGCTAGACTTTTTAATTATTTAGTATTTTAAGGGTTTTAAAAATATTAATAAAATAAAATAGTTTTCTCTTTTATATTTTTTAATATTATTATAATAGTTATAATACTTATTAGAGTTATTAGAGTTATTATTACTATTATAGTAATTAGTATATATTAACTAAAAGTAAGTCCTGGTATTATCTTTAAAAATAAGCTTTAAATTAAAAGCTTTCTTATAATTACTATATTATTTCTATATACTAAAAAGACTTACCTTTTTTTTACCTAACACTATATTTATAGTGTTTATAGTGTAGTATAGTAAATACACACTACACTACACTACACTATAAGTAAAAAAAAAACTACACTATAAATATAAGATTTTCCGAAAAACTACACTACAAACAATACTCTAAGTGTGGTGCACCTGTGTTGTAAGTAGGGCCTCACATGTATAGCTATAAGTTACGTAGTTACTAGTGTTATATATAAACTATACTATTAATAAGTTATTAGCCTAGTTAGTTTATTTAGTATAGAAAAAGGCTCTTAAATAATATTCTAGGACCTAGTTTAATTACTTTATTTACCTATCTATCTATAGGTAAAAAGCAATACTTAGTAAATACTTCATTATAATAAGGTAGTAAAAGGTTATCTAAAACCTACTTATAAATATAAAACCTTAGTTTATTATAATACCTTCTAGGGCTTTATAATCCCTAAAGATATATTCTAGGAATATATTTACTAACCTATTCCTTAATAGTTATATTAAAATAGGGATATAAATACTATACTTTATAAAATAGTTTATAATTACTAAGATTTTATTATAGGTTTAATTAGTGTTTCTAACTAGTAGTAATCTAGTAATAAAGTTTATTAATAGTTTTAAAAAGAGGTAATCTAATACTAATAAAGTAGCTAGCTTACTATATAGCTTATAGTACCTTAGCTTTAAAATCTAATAGCTTATATAAGTACTAATATACACCTTTATATCTTTCTTTATTATTAGCTAGTAGTACTAGTTTATAATTTAATAAAGTATCCTACTAACTTCCTAATACCTCGTAGTAAGGTTATTATAAGTTAATAATAAAATCTCTTTTCTTATACTATAGGGAATATAAACTTAACTTATAAATATTAATAGCTTAGAGGGTTTAATTAACTATATTTATAATACTTCTAAGTTACTACTCTTAAGTAGCTTTTTCTAATATATAGTAAACTTATTATTTTACTATATTCCTAATAATAATACTTAAATTAGAATATTATCCTAAGTATTAGAGTTAAACCTAGTCAGAGCATGTAATGTAATGTAATGTGTAATAATTACACATGACATTACATTACATTACAATACATTACATTTATTACAGATGTAATGTTAGGGGAAAATAAAAGTGGGGTATATTAATATCTTATAATATTACCTGAAATTGTTTCTATTAACTTAATATTAACCTTTTTCCTTTAATATTTTTATTAGATTTATTATTAATTAATTAAATTTTACTAGTTTTAGATTATAAGTTATTATTCAGGGTATAGGGTATATATTATTTGGTTTTAAGTACTATTAGAATCTTTGATTTTTTCTATATATTCTAGGATATTATCATACTAATATATCTAATTTCTAAGTATTAATATTATATTATTTAATATAAGTATATTTTTATACTAAATTTTACCCTATATATACTTTCAGAAATAATATTAAATAATATATTATAAATTTAAATAATAATATTAAGATACTATATATAGGGTTTTATAAAGCTCTAATTTTTAATAATTTATAAAATCAATTAGAATATAATAGCCAGCTTATCAAAGTTAATAAGCTTATATTTTACTTTTAAAAAATAAAAAATAATTACTTTTCAATAAAGTTAGTAAAAGACCTAGAAATTAACTATGTTTAATAAATTTCAACGCTATAAAAAAAGAATATAAGGATTTTAAAATATATATTAAAAATAAGTCTTATTAATTATAGTACTTACTTATTTATAACTTATTTACTTAGTTATATATAATTTTCTCTTTAAAATAAGGTATATCCAAAAGTGGGTCCAAAAGTGGGTCTAAAAGTGGGTCTTATTCAATATAGTATTTACTTAGTTATATAATTTTTTTCTTAAAAACAGGTATTAGAAGCTATACTAGCTATAGTATAACTATAATTATAAATATAGTTAGCTTATAATCAAAAAGTAAGTCTATAAAGTAGCTTTAATTAATTATATTATAGTTTACTTACTTAACTATATACTTTTTTCTTAAAATTAAGCTTAAGAGATATATTTTATTAGTTTTATTCGTCTTATTAGCTATAATTAGGGTTAATATAGTAATTAAACCCTAGTTTATATTTTTATAAATCTAATATATACTAGTATACTATACTACACTACAAATACTACTATTAGGGAGAGCTCTCTAGAGCATTAGATATATAAATATAGCCTACACAATAACTAGGTTAAAACCCTTATTAAGATAATAGTAAAGATAATATATTAGAAGTACCTCTATAGACTAGTTATTACTATAGCGCACTATGTACACTTTAGGTATAAAAGTTAGGTGCTATTTACACCTTTAATTAATTAAATTAAACCTTTTCTATTAGCTACACTAACCCCTACCTTAATAACTACACTACACTACACATTATAGTGCAATACTCTAACTACACTACAACACTATAAGTGTAGTATTAGGTATAAGAAAAGTGGGTCTTTTTAGTATATAATAATAATATAAGAATTATAAGAAAGCTATTAATTTAAAGCTTATATTATTAGCTATTTAATTAGATTAGTTATTTAAGTTATAATATCTTATAATATCTTATTATTTTAAAACCTTTTATTATAACTTTTTAATAATACTATTATACTAAATACTTTATTTTACTAATATAACTTATAGAAAACCTTCTTATTATATTATTTACTATTACTATAAATTATTTTCTATTTTTATAAATTACTACTATTATTTTTAATTTAAAAATTCTTAAAACTAAAGTAATAAAATAAAATAAACTTAATAATAGTAGCTTATAATAGCTTATAATAGCTTATAGTAACTCTTATTATACTAATTCTAATTTATTATATAAAAGTAAGTCCTAATACTAGCTCTAAAATTAGGTTAAACTAATCATTATTAGAGTTATTAGAGTTATAATAGTAACTATAGTAATTATAGTAGTTATAGTTATTATAGTATATTATTTAAAAGTGGACCCTAGTATCATTTCTAAAAATAGGTTTTACTTATTTTTTATAGCTTAATTTAGTTATATAGCTTAATTTAAATAATACTATTAGTTATATATTAATACTTTATAAATATTAGTTTATTTTATTTCTCCTTTCTTTATTATAGTAATAAGATACCTAAAGTTACTATATATAACTTCTTATACCTTTAGAATTATAAAGCTAAAAGTAATATTAAATAAGTTTAAATAGTAAATAAATACTTTAAGCTATTTGTGAGGCCCCACTCACAACACAGGTGCACCACACTAGCGCACCCCGTAGATAAGCTATGCCCTAGGGCTAGGTCTACGTAACGCTAGCAAGCCACTAGCTATAAGCTAGTAACTTATATATATAATACACTTAGACCTAGTAAGCTTTAGTAAATATATAAGTGCCCCTATATTTCTTACCTAGCTATCCTTTATTCTTATAATTCTAAAGCTTTTCCTACTAGCTACCTAAGAGTAATATAGGGGGGAGAACTACCTAATCTATAAGAGTAATATTAGATAATAACTAAGAGCTACTAAATAAGGGTAATACTATAGCTAAGCCTCCCGAGTACGAGGTAAAACTGCTTAGTTTGTTACACCCTAATGCCCTATTCTTTTATCTTCTTCTTATTTGCCTTGCAAATCTTATTATTAACTTTGCCCTTATTTTTTAGTATTTTTTCCCTTATATTATAAATACTATTAATTATCTCTAGGTTTAATTTATCTTTACTTCCTTTCCCTTTACTTTTCTTCTCTTTTACTATAGTATTTAAGATTTTAGATAGGGCGGTGCCCTTTTTATTACCTTTAGCTATACTATAGTTAGATTAGTTAGGGGTTAATTAGTTAATTAGTAACCCATGACCTACCTGGTGATTTGGGTGCACGAATTGGATTTAAGGTAAGTTAGAATAAGTTGTGTTTAAGTGAGTATAAGTTATAAGGTGTAAGATAGAAGAGTGCACAGAGAGTGGGAATAAACACAGTTATAGAGAAAGGGGGAATCACGTTAATTTATGCTATAAGTAAAACTTAAACGAATTTAAGTTTAACTGCGGTTGCGAACTATAACTCTTGCGCTAACGTAGCCACAAAGTTTATCGCAAACTTTGATCTAACCTTGCAGCCCCCCCCGTATTTATAACCTTAAAGCTTGTTTCTAGGGTTTTATTTATCACTGCGGTTAAGATTACTTATAAGTTAATTGTTGTACTAGCTGGGTATCGCTAGTAATTATTGTTGTCTTATTTTATTAGATGCATTGGCCATAACCTATGACCCCCAAAAAAAAATTTAAAAAATCAATACTATAGCTAAGAATACACTATATTCTATAGGTACTATAACTAAAGATATACCCCTTACTATCTATACCTAAGCTATAGTAATAATAAAGTAAATTACCTAGCTTAAGGAACTATAGAAACTATAGAAAAGAGAGTAAAAGCTCTAAGATTTATTATAATATAATATTAGAGAAAAATAATTAAAAAGGTAGTAAAGAGCTAGCACTTCCTTAAGCTATAGTAGCTAAGAGGTTAAAGTCTAGAATATTACTAACCTTTAATACCCTATAAACCTATAGAGGTATAAGATATAGATTAATAACCTAAACTATGCCTTTAATAGGGTAAAGAAGAAGTTCTAATATAACTACTAGAAGATCCTTTTTATACTTAACTATATATATATTAATTATAAGGTAAGATAAAATAGATACCTTAAGGAATAGTAAGCTAATAGCTAGGATAACCTTAAAGATAACTAGGATAAATTTTAGACTTAGATACTTATACTACTTTAGGACTTTACTAATTATAATATATAAATAGTAATATAATTAGAGAATATAAAGTAGTGTAAGAGTTAAAGCCTTATTAAGTTTAGTATCTTCTTAGATTTACTAGAGAATACCTAGAAAAAGCCCTAGAAAAGACTTATACCCTTATATTCTTTATAAAGCTACTCCCTAACCTATAGGATTATATTAATCTATATACCTCTATTACTAATGTGAGGCCCCGCCCACAACACAGCGTGCAAACCCCACAGGCATACTAGGCCTAGGGCTAGGTCCACGTGATACTAGCGAGCCACTAGATAAAAGCCAGCGACTCGCGCGCATAACACTTAGACCTAGTAAGCTTTAGTAAATATATAAGTGCCCCTATATCTCTTGCCTAGCTATCCTTTATTCTTATAATTCTAAAGCTTCTCTTACTAGCTACCTAAGAGTAATATAGGGGGGAGAACTACCTAATCTATAAGAGTAATATTAGATAATAACTAAGGGCTACTAAATAAGGGTAATACTATAGCTAAGAATACGCCCTATTCTATAGGTACTATAACTAAAGATATACCCCTTACTATCTATACCTAAGCTATAGCAATAGTAGAGTAAATTACCTAGCTTAAGGAACTCTAGAAACTATAGAAAAGAGAGTAAGAGCTTTAAGATCTATTATAGTGTAATATAGGAGAAGAATAATTAAAAAGGTAGTAAAGAGCTAGCACTTCCTTAAGCTATAGTAGCTAAGAGGTTAAAGTTTAGAATATTACTAACCTCTAATATCCTATAAACCTATAGAGATATAAGATATAGATTAATAACCTAAACTATACCTTTAATAGGGCGAAGAAGAAGTTCTAATGTAACTACTAGAAAATCCTTTTTATACTTAACTATATATATATTAATTATAGAGCGAGATAGGATAGATACCTTAAAGAATAGTAGGCTAATGGCTGGGATAACCTTGAAGATAACTGGGATGAATTTTAGACCTAGATACTTACGCTACTTTAGGACTTAGCTAATTATAACGTATAAATAGTGATGTAATTAGAGAATGTGAAGTAACGCGAGGGTTAAAGCCCTATTAAGTTTAGTATCTTCTTAGATTTACTAGAGAAATACCTAGAAAGAGCCCTAGAAAAGACTTATACCCTTATATTCTTTATAAAGTTGCTCCCTAACCTATAGGATTATATTAACCTATATGCCTCTATTACTAATAAGACTTAAGAAGAGGTTATATAACTTACCTAGCGATTCTAGGAGGCTATGCTAAAGAATAAGCGAAAATCTAAGTAATTAGGAGATAAAGGCCTATATAAAAACCCTTAGCACTATAGGAATAACTCCCTATAAGGTTATAGACCTTACAAAGATTAAAGGAATAAGGACTAGGAGAAGGGCCTAGCTACCTACCTAAACACTACTAAACCTAGGGATAAGATATAGTGTTATAACTATAATAGTATAGGATACCTTATATATTACTATAAGAAACCTAAGAAAGAGCCCTAAGAAGGCCTAGAAAACTCCCTAAGGTAGAAGTAGATGCCCTTACCTCTGCCTCTAATACTAAGGTGCTAATAGGGCGTTGGTTTTACACACTGGTTACTATTTATAGGCATAAAGACATTAAAATAGCGGCTAATCTAGATAGTTACGCTAAGATTAATATGATTAGTGTTAAGTTTGTGAGAACCTATAAACTTAACTAGGCTAAGGCTATAGCACCTATTATTAAGGTAGTAGGAGCCCTTATAGTCCCTTAATATAGTGTCTATAAGGTGCCTATTATAATTAAGGACTTAAGAGGAGAAGAAAGGGACCTTAAGCTACTATATGTAGCTATAGATAGAGACCTAAGAGTGGGGGGAAGCCCTATATTAATTAGAATACATACCCTTGTGGAAGAATGTGTATACCTTTGCCTATATTTATAGGAATAGTGGTTTAAGAAAGGAAAAGTAGCCTTTTTGCTATTAACTCCCTATAAATTCGTGAAAGTAACGTGTAATAAGACTATTATGTATGCTATTATAGGGGTTATAGAAGATAAGTTTATTACCCTTAAAGATAATAAGGAGGCGAAAGCGTATAGAACTATTAAAGATATTCCCCTAGAACTATATAAGTTTAAAGATATATTTACATTAGATAAGGCAGGAAGCTTACTATTAAGAAAAGAGACTAACTATGTAATTAACCTAGTACCTAGGGCTACACCCCTATATGGACTAATCTACCCTCTCTCCTAAAGCAAGCTAAAAGAACTCTACAAATATATTAACAAAAACCTATAGAAAGGCTAGATAAGACCCTCTAAGAGCCCTATAGGCATGCCTATTCTATTTGTGCTAAAGAAAGATAGGACGCTCTAGTTATATGTAGATTATTAGGGACTTAATAGGGTAATGTAGAAGAATTACTACGCTCTCCCCCTGATTTTAGAGATCCTAGATTGGTGCTAAGGAGCTTACTACTTCTTAAAAATTAATATTAAGGATATATACTATTAAATTTATATTAAAGAAGGCAATAAGTAGAAGACTGCGTTTTATACCTATTATAGACACTATAAATACCTTATAATGCCCTTTAGGTTAACTAATACCCTAGCTACTTTTTAAAGTTATATTTATAAAGCGCTCTATAGGCTAGTTAACACTATTTGTGTGGTATATCTAGATAATATCCTTATCTTTTTAAAGATATAGGAGGAATATACTATATATATTAAGGAAGTTTTAGAATATATAAGATTAGTAGAGTTATACGCGAAACCCTTAAAGTATTTATTCTACTAGGAGTTAGTGGAGTTCCTAGGGTTTATCCTATTAGTTAATGGGATCTTAATGGATACTTACTAGGTTAATATAATCTAAGAATAGAAAGAGCCTATAAGCTTTAAGGATATATAGTCCTTCCTTAGGTTCTATAACTTCTACTAATAGTTTATCTATAGATACTCTAGGATTGCGGCACCTCTTTATATGTTAATAAAAGGTAGTTAAAATAGCATCTAGACTAGGAAGTTTATATTTAGAGTAAAGGAATAGCTAGCGTTTAACTAGCTAAAAGAGGCCTTCTAGTAAGCGCCTCTTCTCTATTATTATAACCTGAGTTAACTAGTGTGTATTAAGATAGATGCTTTAATCTTTATAATAGTAGGAATCCTATCTTAATAGGATAATAAGGGCTATTAGTATTTAGTGGTATTTTGGTTAAGGAAATTCATAGATACTAAGCGTAATTACGGCATAGCTAATTAAGAGCTACTTGCTATAGTAGAGTTATTTAAACACTGGTAACACTACGTTAAGGGCGTGGTAAGCCTAGTTAAAGTCCTATTAGACTACTATAACCTATAGACCTTTATAAGGTAGTAGAAGTTAAATAGAAGGTAGGTGAGGTAGTGTATGTTCCTTTGCCCCTTTTACTTTGTGATTAGGTATAGACCTAGGAAAAGTAACCTAGCGGATGCACTGTTAAGAAGGCCTGATTATAAGGGTAAACCCCTAATAAATAGGGCACTATTACTAGAACTTTAAAGGAAGATAGTACCTACTAAAATAGTAGAAGAAGAGAAACTAATGTATTAAAGAAGATATAGTAAGATGCCTTTAGGGGAGGAAAATACCCTAGTCTTAGGCGTAGAGAGGCTTAATAAGATGTCTTTAGGGGAGGAAAATGCCCTAGCCCCTACGGAGAGAATAGCTATAGTAGCCTAGTTAAGAAGCTAGTTAGCTACTATAGATCTAGTGAAAGGTTAGCTAACTAAAGGGGATTTTAAGGAGAAGGTAGTGTGTGTCTAAGACGTTAGTGTAGTATAAGAGATATAGGGGACTGTTATGTTACTAGATCCCTACTAATCTAGGCCGAATAAACCATTAGCGTAACTACTATAGAAGGTATAGGATTAAGACCTAGATCTATAGAGATAGAATAGTAAGATTAATAACTCCCTAGTAAAAGGGAAGGGAAAGGCTAGTCTATAGTTGTGTAGTATAGGGGGTCTCCTATTATACTAAGACTAGGTAGTTATTCCCTAGGAGCCTATTTTATAATAGGAGCTTCTATAGCTACACTATAATAATCCGCTAGTGGGTTACTTTAGGACTAAGCGCACTCTAGAGCTACTAAAGTGTTACTTTTAGTGGCTAGCTATAAGTAAGTCTGTTTTAGACTATGTTATAAGCTGCGGGGTTTGCTAATAGGTAGTAGCTAGAAGGCATTACCTATATAGAAGCCTTAAATTACTGCTAATACTAAGGTAACTGTGGATAGAAATCTTAATAGACTTCGTCACGGGGTTACCTATTACGTAAGTAGGCGAGCGAGAGACTGACGTAATCCTAGTAATTATAGACTAATTTACTAAGTATTCTGTCTTCCTACCTATAACTACTACTATTAACGTAGCTAAATTAGTAGAACTTTTCCATAAAGAGATTAAGCTGCGATTCGGAGCCCTAGAGGGTATTATATCCGATAGAGGTTTAGTCTTTATAAGCTAATTCTAGTTAGACCTATGCTACCTATCTTAGGTAAAGCGGAGGCTTTCTATAGTATTTTACCCCTAAACTAATAGGTAGATAGAAAGAATAAACTAAGTACTTAAGCATTACCTTTAATATTTTATTACGGAGAACTAATAAATATAGCCTAAGCTGCTCCTAATAGCTTAATTTGCCTATAATAATATAGTAAATAGGAGCACTAGCTACTCCCTAAACTATTTACTTATAGGCTATTTGCCTGAGTTTTATCTGGCTCTTAGGGGTAAGAGCTAGGAAGGGGAGGTGCTAGAAGTATATATGTGTGTTACAAAGCTATATAAAGTTAGAGAGTATCTAAAGGAGAACTAGGCTAAAGCTACTAAAACCTAGGTAAAGTACTATAACTAGTGTTACTAGTTATTAACGCTATATTAAGGTAACCTAGTACTACTATTAGCAAAGAATATTAGGCTTAAGGATATGAAATAGAAGCTAACCCCTAGATTTATTAGGCCTTTTTAAGTACTTAATACTATAGGGAAATAAGTATATAGACTAGTATTACCTAAGAAGTATAGATAGCTATATAATATATTTTATGTAAGCCTATTAGAGCTATAGAATTGCTATAAAGATACTAGGGATAAGGATATGCTAATACTAGACCTTAAGGATAAAGAAGATAAGTATAAAGTTAAGGAAGTTAAGGACTATAAGAAGACCTATAAAGGTGACAAATACCTGGTGAAATAGAAGGGTTAGCTAAGTAAATATAACTAATAGGTTTTAGTAGAAGATATAGAAGGCGCTTAATGTGTAATTTAAGCGTTTTACTAAAGTAGATTGTGTAAGAAAGGTAGTAATATATAGGTAAGTTATAGGCAAAGAGACATAGAGTTATAATAAAAAAGGCCTAGCCTTGTTGGCTGCTATTACACTCCTATATAAACTACCTTAGACTACCTACTAAATAATAAAAGAAAACATACCTAAAGCGTGGGGAGGGTTAAGGGGAACCCCTCTATTATTACCCCCTTATAGAAAAAAGCCTAACCCCCGCGAATAAGATACTTAGTGCTATTCTTATCCTTAGTAATTACCTAGCGTATTACTAGCGTAAAATAATGTTTTACTATCCCCTAGGGGATATACCCTAGGTCTAAGTGTTATAGGTATAAAGTTATTTTTATATTCTATATAATCTTAAGTTTATAGTAGTTTAGCTATAGAAGAATTAGTAAATATGTAGTAAGGTAGGGCAGAATAACTATAATACTTATATACCCTAGAATTAGGCTAGGGAATATTATAATAAGCAGCTACTATTATAACACTATATACTATTAGTATATAATAGAGGCGTGCTACTACTAAATGTAAGCGAGAGACTAGTAAATATATAGTAAAGAGATAAACCTGATAGACCTTTATAGCCCTGGTTAAGCTAAAAGCAATATAGTGTGATATGTTTGTATAGTTAAACCCTATTATTAGATAGAGGTAATACTTAGTGATATAGAAGCGAGAGGCCTCTAAAAATAGGCGGTCCTTAGGGTCTTCCTCTACTACGTTACTATGGATATCTATAAGTATTTAGGCCTAGTCTAAAACTATAAGGAGGTTAATAAAATTACCCCTTATTATAGCTATAGCCTATAGGAATTTATTAGTAAAATAAGACTAAAAGATATAGGAAGAGTAGTATACTTATAGTTTTATAAGAATTACTATAGTTATAGTATTAGGTATAGTACTTAGAATGTTTTATCTTTTAAGGATCTATAAATAGATTATAGGGAAATTAATAGTTAATCTATAGTAATGTAGGCTTAGCTAGGGGACGTTTCTTAAACTTGGCGTATCTAGTGTGTAAATAATGTATATAGCTGTATTCTTTTAAAGGAATATGCTTATCTTCTATAATAAATAGGTAGTAATTAAGGACTAGGAAGGGATAGAAACTAAAGGCATAAGAAATAATTAAAAAATTGCTATAGTTATAGAAGGGAAGAGTGCGTAATATAACGAAGAATTATGGGTAAATTTGTAGTTAAACCCTATCTGTTATTTGTTATTATTTTAGAGGCTATTACTAGTTGGCGAATAGCTGTGAAATAGCTAGCGAAAGCTATTTAGGAGCCTAGCTATAAGTGGGGAGGTAATTATGAGGCCCTGCCTATAATATAGCGTGCATACCCTATAGGTATGCTAGGCCTAGGGCTAGGTCCACGTGACACTGGCGAGCCACTAGATAAAAGCTAGTGACTCGCGCGCATAACACTTAGACCTAGTAAGCTTTAGTAAATACACAAGTGCCCCTATACCTCTTGCCTAGCTATCCTTTGTTCTCATAACTAATAAGACTTAAGAAAAGGTTATATAACTTATCTAGTAATTCTAGGAGGCTATACTAAAGAATAAGCAAAAGCCTAAGTAATTAGGAGATAAAGGCCTATATAAGAACCCTTAGTACTATAGGAATAACTCCTTATAAGGTTAAAGACTTTATAAAGATTAAAGAAATAAGAACTAGAAGAAGGGCCTAGCTACCTACCTAAATAATACTAAACCTAGGGATAAGATATAGTATTTTAATTATAATAGTATAGGATACCTTATATATTACTATAGGAAACCTAAGAAAAAGCCCTAAGAAAGCCTAGAAAACTCCCTAAGGTAAAAGTAAATACCCTTACCTTTATCTCTAATACTAAGGTACTAATAAGGCATTAGTTTTATACACTAGTTACTATCTATAGGTATAAAGATATTAAAATAGTAGCTAATCTAGATAGTTACGCTAAGATTAATATAATTAGTATTAAGTTTATAAGAACCTATAAACTTAACTAGGCTAAGGCTATAGTACTTATTGTTAAGGTAGTAGGAGCCTTTATAGTCCCTTAATATAGTATTTATAAGGTACTTATTATAATTAAGGACTTAAGAGGAGAAGAAAAGGACTTTAAGCTACTATATATAGTTATAAATAGAGACCTAAGAGTAGGGGGAAGCCTTATATTTATTAGAATATATACTCTTATAGAAAAATACATATACCTTTACTATATTTATAGAAATAGTAGTTTAAGAAAGGAAAAGTAGCCTTTTTACTATTAACTCCTTATAAATTTATAAAGATAATATATAATAAGACTATTATATATACTATTATAAAGGTTATAGAAGATAAGTTTATTACCCTTAAAGATAATAAAAAGGTAAAAGCATATAAAACTATTAAAGATATCCCTTAGGAACTATATAAGTTTAAAAATATATTTATATTAGATAAGGTAGGAAACTTACTATTAAGAAAAGAGACTAATTACGCTATTAACCTAGTACCTAGGGCTACGCCCCTATATAGACTAATTTACTCTCTTTCCTAAAGTAAGCTAAAGAAGCTTTATAAATATATTAATAATAACCTATAGAAAGGCTAGATAAAACCCTCTAAGAGCCCTATAGGCATGCCTATCCTATTTATACTAAAGAAAGATAGGATACTCTATTTATATATAAATTATTAAGGACTTAATAAAGTAATATAAAAGAATTACTACACTCTTCCCTTAATTTTAGAGATTCTTAACTAATATTAAGAAGCTTACTACTTCTTAAAGATTAATATTAAGGATATATACTATTAAATTTATATTAAAGGAGGTAATAAGTAAAAGACTATATTTTATACTTATTATAAACACTATAAATACCTTATAATACCTTTTAGGTTAACTAATACCCTAGCTACTTTCTAAAGCTATATTTATAAAGCGCTTTATAGGCTAGTTAATACTATTTAAATAGTATATCTAGATAAAATCCTTATCTTCTTAAAAATATAGGAGAAGTATACTATATATATTAAGGAAGTTTTAGAATATATAAGGTTAGTAAAGTTATATATAAAACCCTTAAAGTGCTTATTTTACTAGGAGTTAGTAGAATTCCTAGGGTTTATCCTATTAGTTAATAGGATTTTAATAGATACTTACTAGGTTAATATAATTTAAGAATAAAGAGAGCCTATAAGCTTTAAGGATATATAGTCCTTTCTTAGGTTTTATAACTTTTACTAATACTTTATCTATAAATACTCTAGGATTATAGTACCTCTTTATATATTAATAAAAGGTAGTTAAAATAGTATTTAGACTAGGAAGTTTATATTTAGAGTAAAGGAATAGCTAGTATTTAACTAGCTAAAAGAGGCCTTTTAGTAAGTATCTCTTCTCTATTATTATAACCTAAGTTAACTAGTGTATATTAAGATAAATACTTTAATCTTTATAATAGTAGGAATTCTATCTTAATAGGATAATAAGGGTTATTAGTATCTAGTAGCTAATTTAGTTAAGGAAGTTTATAGACGCTAAGTATAATTATAGTATAGCTAATTAAGAGTTACTTACTATAGTAAAGTTATTTAAATACTAGTAATACTATATTAAGGGGGTAGTAAGCCTAGTTAAGGTCCTATTAGACTACTATAACCTATAGACCTTTATAAGGTAGTAGAAGTTAAATAGAAGCTAAGTAAGGTAGTGTATATTCCTTTACCCCTTTTACTTTTAAATTAGGTATAGACTAGGGAAAAGCAACCTAGCAAATACACTATTAAGAAGGTCTAATTATAAGGGCAAACCCCTAATAAATAGGGCACTATTACTAGAACTTTAAAGGAAGATAATTATCAAGGTAGGGGTCGGTGTAGATGATGAATGTGGTTCGATTTCGGTTAATCAGAGGTGCAGATAGCACCTAACTTTTGTACCTAAGAGGTACACAGTGCGCTATAGTAATAACTAGTCTACGGAGGTACTTCTAATATATTATCTCTACTATTATCTTATTAAGGGTTTTAACCTAGTTATTACATAGGCTATATCCACATATCTAATACCTTAAGGAGGTCTCCCTAATATACCTCCCCTAGCTAAGATATCTATTAAAGCTAGAGATTAAAGGTATAGGAAGAGATTATAAATAATTTCTAGTATTATAATTAGATAGGAATCTCTTATAAGCTAATTCTATAGTAAAAGTCCCTATATATCTAACCTAAAAGTAGCTTTATAAAGCTATCTATAGGTATCTTAGAGGTCTTTATCTAATTAACCTTAATATTACCTATTATATATTATTCTTAAATCTATATTTAATTTATATTAAGGTGCTTAAGGCTAGTCTAAAGCCTTCCTTTTATATATTTAGTAATCTAAATTATCTACTTATTATTACACTAGATAATTATAAGTAGTAGCACACAGACCTTAATATTATAAAGTAGTCTTCCTAGAGATATATATTTTTTTACACTATAATTTAGGGTAAATAGCTTTACTTCTATACTTAAAGTTATTATATAATATTACTTACCTAATTTCTAATTAATAGTAGTGCTATATATAATAAAGATATAACCTTATATTAATTTCTAAGTATTAGGGTTATTGCTAAGTAAAGCATTAGTACTAGAGAATAGTATATTAAACCTATCCGCTCCTAAGTAATAAATATATAGCTTTTTTATATTCTAAGCATATAAAATTACTTCTTTAGTAAGCTTAATATACTTTACTAATAGATTTATTATAAAAGAGATAAGCTTTAATACTATAAAGGCTATATTAGGTCTTTTAATAATATATAGATATACTAAAGAGCTAATAACTACTCTATAATAATTAATCTCTTTATTAGTAGCTTTACTAGTGTTAGTAAGAATTATAGCTATAAGAAGAGAAGCAGGGGATAAGCTCTTTAAATTGCTATTAATAACATTAGGAATAAATTTCTAAGTAATCTTTTAAATATATAATTCCTATAATAACTATATCTCTTTAGTATTATAATTTCTAATAATTTTAATACCTAGGAACTACTTTAGGTTACCTTAGTCCTTAATATTAAGACTATATATTAGTTATTTATAAAGCTCTTTAAATTTTACTTTAAATCTATTAGGGTATATTACTATAATATTATTTATATAGAAAAATAGGATAAATCTACCCTTTATAAAGATATATAAGTCTTCCCTTCCTTATATAAAGTCTAGCTTTAATAGGAATTATATAAGATATAAGAACTATTATTAAGGAGCTTCCCTTAGCTTATATAACGCTCTTATTATCTTCTAGAGATAACCTTTTATATTTATACCCTCTAGGGGCTTATAATAAATAGGTTCTTTAAGCTCTATATATAAGAAAGTATTCTAAATATTATATTATTAGGTATTAAGATTATTAGTGTAGTAGACTATAAGTAGTATATATAGAGATTATAAAGTAAGTATAGTAGTGTAGTTATTAAGGTTATCCTTTAGTTATTAGTTACCTTAAATAACTATTCTAGCTTTAAACTCTATAACTACTCCTTTCTTATTAGTTTTATATTTAAAGACCTAGCTAAGGTTTATAATTTCCTTATAGTATTCTAGATTAAATAATTTATCTAGTATATCCTCCTAGTAGTTTAAGGATAAAAGCTTTAAGAGCTTCTTTATAATTACTTCCTTCTAGTAGTTATAATAGGCTAAAGCTATAGCTTAATAATAATAGGTAGGTTCTAGTAGTATATCTTTAATCTATAAACTATATTAAATGCCCTATAATACTATAGAAAAAGCAGAAGTAAACTATACCTACCTAGCTTTATATATTTCCTTTCTTTAGTATTTTCTAGTAATAATATTATCTAGATTAATACTATTATCCTAGGGATAATAATTCTCTATAGCCTTACTACCTTTACTAGTAATTTTACTAGTCTCTATAGTAATCTCTATATATTTAATTATTATATTATATATAAATTTATTAATCTTATAAAATAGCGTATTATTACCTTATACCTAAAGCTCTATATTCTCTATAGTAACTAGTGCCTTATAAGAAAAGTTAGGAGGGGTTAAAAGTGCACTAGAAAGGTTATCTTTTTCCCCTATTATATAAGGAGGTATTTTTACTTTAAACTATTTATTTTCTCCTTCTATATTTAAAGGTAAAGAGGTATAATTCTTATAATTCTTATTTTCTAATTCTATTCTAATAAGGTCTTAACTAATTTCCTTATTAATATTATTAGCTTTAAGCTCTTTAAGTAGTATAATTATTAATATCTTCTCCTTTTAGGCTAATTCTAGCTCTTTTTCTAGTTTAAAGAAGGAGTTCTTATTAAATTAAACATATACTAATATAATAACCTTATAATTATAAAGCAAAGGCACCTATATAATATACTAGGACTTGCCTCTATAATTAATAAGGTATCTAATATAAGCTTTCTACTCTAACTATAGTATTATATTATATAATTTAATATACTCTAGAGCCTTTATTATTATAGGAAATACTTTATATCTAT
The DNA here is from genome assembly GCA_023658445.1 of Epichloe bromicola. Taxonomy (NCBI): domain Eukaryota; kingdom Fungi; phylum Ascomycota; class Sordariomycetes; order Hypocreales; family Clavicipitaceae; genus Epichloe; species Epichloe bromicola. The sequence goes on along the minus strand of CP098266.1, from coordinate 4,887,148 downwards.
AGGCTTATAGATATATAATTAAAGGTTTCTAGACCTTTACTATATTTAAGTATATAAGGACTATTTTCCTAGCCTAATCTTACTAAAGTTTATATAGTATAGTTTACTTCCTATAATATTTAAAAGGTATATAATTTAATAGATAAACTATAGTATTAAAGACCTTATTATTAAGATTAGATAGAAGATTAGCTTTAAGACTTAATATATAAGCTTTTTACTTAACTACCCCCTAGATCTCTTTACCTTTCTATTCTAACTAGGTATTAAGAGAGCTAAATTATAGACTATAATACTAGTAAAGGCTATCTTATCCCTTATATTCTCTATAAAAAGGGCTTTCTTAATATTATTATATAAAAAGCATAGTTAAACCTTAAATTAAGTGCTTAGAAATACTATTATTATATAAAAGCTATTATAAATCCTATTCTTTATTTTAAATAAATAGAAAAACTATATTAAGGTTATAAGGTAGGTAAAAACACACTAGTACCTATTACTATTCTAATAAGGAGAATTATAGTAATCTAGATTAACTAAAAAACTATAACCTAGTTCTTAAGGAAGTCCTTTAGGTATAACCTATAATCTCTATTACTTAGCTTTACCTATAGTATATATCTTACACTATATAAGCTTAGGACCTATTAATTTAATACCTAAAGCTATATTTATAAGCTCTATAAAGGCCTTTACACTTAGATAACCACATTAGTAATGCTAAAGGTCTATATCTCCCTTTGTAGGTAGTCTTAGTACTTTACTAGATATAGTGTAGGCTTCCTTTAGATTCTCTAATAGCCTTAATAATATATAAAGCTTATTAATATTATAAACTTTAGCTATAGGTCTTATCCCTTAATATAGGAATAACTTCTTCTAATTCTAGAAAATACCTGCCTTTATAAGGATTATTACTAATACTAGATTAACGTGGAATTCTAGAATAAATAATACAGTCTCTAATACTAATATCCTTATATTCTATAATATAGGATCTATAATAGAGATGCATATAAGGCCCTATCCTAAAGCTATATATATCATGCCTCTAGCTTTAACCTCTATTATAATATTTCTATTAAATTTAGATTAATTAAACTAGTAGATATTATTAAATATATAAAAATTAGCTCTAGAGTTATAGAGGACTATATTCTGCCTTAATTCTAAGCTATCTATAGTATTAGTTATTAAATTTATACTTTCCTTTACCTATTAACCTTATTTAGAGTATATAAATAATAATATATTTATAGTCCTCTTACTAGGGGTAACTATAACTAAGTTATTAGTTAGATTTTATAAAGGTATAAATATCTTACTACCCTTCTTCTCTAGTTTCTAACTTATTACCTTAGACTTTTCTTATAGATTCTCCTAAAGATACTTCTTAATATTCTCTTTAGAGTTCTTCCTAACTTCCTAGTTCTTTAGTGTAGCCTCTAGCTTATATATAGCCTTAAATAAATTATAGGATTCCCACTACTTTAAGGTATTATAAATATTATAATTTATATATTTAGGGCACTTCTTTTTCTCTAATTTACTTTAACTACTTAATTTATTAGTAGTAAGTATATTAGCTAACTTTAGTACGCTCTATAGAGCTTTATAATCTCTTTTAAACTTTATAATAGCTTTAAGGAAGCTTTAGTTTATACCTTTATTAAGTAAATTATTTTATTTCTTCTAAAATAACTTAAATTTACTATAAAGAGAAATTATAAACTTATATAGTATTATATCCTTAGTCTATTAGGTCTCTAGATCTTAATAATTCCTTTATAGTACCTTTATTATTACTACCTATTTATACTAATTATAAGTACTATTAGCTTATAAATAATTATTAAGGTATATTTCTACTAGAATTAGTATCTTTTAAGTGTTTAGCTTATACTAATCTTAAAGAAGCTTTAATATCCTTTAAGAGTGCTAATAGACTAACTCCTTTCCTTTCTCTTTAGTATTAAAGTTAAAAGAGTCTTAGATATTCTTTAAGAGAGTCTTATAAATATATTCCCTAATCTTTAGTATTTACTTTAATAGGTTATAATACTTTATAAGATTAACTTATAAATCTCTATATTAGAAGTTATATTTATCTTTTATATCTTTATAAGTAAGCTTCTAATCTTTAATAGTATTAGGGTTATTTACTATAATCTCTAGTCTTAGACCCCTTTATAGGTGTGTAGGTATTAGAGTATTGCACTACAATCTGTAGTGTAGTGTAGTTTTTGTAGTGTAGTGTAGTTTACTACACTACACTATACTACAAACTACACTACACTACACTATAAATACTACAGATATAGTATTAGGTAGAAGAAAAGTAGGTTTTTTTATTAACTAGTATTATTATAAGAATTAAAAGAAGATTAGTTAATATAAACTTATATTATTAGCTATTTTATCTAATTAGTTATCTAATTTATAATATTATACTTTTTAAAGGATTTTACTATAACTAAGATTATATATAATATTAGACTTTTTTAATTATACTATTATACTTAATACTTTATTTTACTAATATAACTTTTAAAAAACCTTTTTATTATTTTATTTACTATTACTATAAATTATTTTATATTTCTACTAATTATTATTATTACTTCTAATTAAAAAATATATTTAACTAATAATAAACTTTATAAAAGTCCTTTTATATTAGCTTATATTAGCTTATATTAGTTTCTATTTACTTATACTAGCTTATATTAGCTTATATAAGCTTCTAATAGCTTATAATAGCTTATATTACTAATATTATATTACTAATATTACTTATATTACTTAAAATTTTATTAGTGTTAAAGTTTAATTAAAAATAAATTAGTAATAAATATATAAAATATAAGTATAAGTAAGTATAAGTAAATTACTATAGAAAAAGCTTAACCTTTTAGTTATTTAGTATTTTAAGGTTTTTTAAAATATTAATAAAATAAAATACTTTTCTTTTTATATTTTTTAATATTATAATAGTAATAATAGTAATAATAGTAATAAAAGTAAGGGTACTTAGAGTAGTAATAATAGTAATAGTAGCAAGAGTAGTAATAAGTTAATGTATTAATATAAGCTTAATAACTACTTATTTTGTTAGAATCTTCAAGACTACTACTATTACTAGTTTCACTACTAATAGTAGTAATCTTAGATTTTTCTTTTCCTTTTGCCTAAGATTTAAATTTAGAGGTATTTGAATCTTCTGAATTATTAGATTCTTTAGAATCTAACCTTACTAATCTTACTAACCTTACTAACTTTACTAATCTTACTAATCTTACTAACCTTACTAACTTTACTAATTTTACTAATCTTACTAATCTTATTAACTTTACTAACTTTACTAATCTTACTAACCTTACTAATCTTACTAACCTTACTAACCTTACTAACTTTACTAACCTTACTAATCTTACTAACTTTACTAATCTTACTAATCTTACTAACCTTTAGAGTATTATTTATAGTATAGTTAGTGTAGTTTTTAGGAAATTCTTGTATTTATAGTGTAGTTTTTTTTCCCTTATAGTGTAGTGTAGTGTAGTTTATAGTATAGTGTAGTATAGTTTACTACACTACACTATAAAAACTACACTACACTATAAAATAATAGGTAATAATATACTTTTTTTATAAATTTAAATATACTAGCCTAAGAAGCTAATTTACTTTATAATAAAGTTTTATCTATTTCTTTCTATAAGGGCTAAATATAGTATACTTTATAATTCTAGCTTTAGGGGCCTAGGGATAATAAATCTATTTTCTATTATTATTATTTTAATTAGAATATTATTTATAGTGTAGTTATTGTAGTTTTTAGGAAATTCTTGTATTTATAGTGTAGTTTTTTTCCCTTGTAGTGTAGTGTAGTGCAATACTCTACTAACCTTACTAACCTTACTAATTTTACTTATAAAATTCCTAGTATTAAAGTTTAATTTAAAATAAATATATAATAAATAAGAAAAATATGATTATAAGTATATATAAGTAAATTACTATAGAAAAAGCTAGACTTTTTTCTTATTTAGTATTTTAAGATTTTTAAAAATATTAATAAAAAAAATAGTTTTCTCTTTTATATTTTTTAATATTATTATAATACTTATTATAGTTAGTATTATATATTATTTAAAAGTAAGTTTTAGTATTAGTTTTATAAAGAAATTAAACTAGTTATAAATAAGTTTATTATACTTAGTATAATAATTATAGTAATTATTATATATTATTTATATATAAGTACTAATATTACTTTATAAATAAAGTTTACTTATTTTTTATAAATTATAGCTTAATTTAGTTATATAGCCTAATTAAAATAAATCTATTAGTTATATATTAATAGTTTATAAATATTAGTATATTTTATTCTTTTTATATATATTAAATTAATAAGATATCTAAAGTTATTATATAAAACTTCTTATAGCTTTAGAATTATAAATCTAAAAGTAATATTAAATTAGTTTAAATAGTAAGTAAATAGTAAATAAATAGTTTAAGCTATTTAAAGTCTTTAATATTATACTAATAATATTTAGTAACTAAATTTATTTTTCTTAACTTCTAGTTATTTATTTAGACTTATACACTAATTATTTTATTTTATTATAGTAGTTTAAAGTATTTTTTAAATTAATAATTATAATAATAATTTCTAGAAATAGAAAATAATTTATATTAATAGTAAATAATATAATTAGAAGGTTTTTCTTAAAGTTATATTAGTAAAATAAAGTATTAAATATAATAGTATTATTAAAAAGTTATAATATTATATATAACCCTAGTTATAGTAAAATTATTAAAATAGTAAGATATTATAACTTAAATAACTAATCTAATTAAATAGCTAATAATATAAGCTTTAAATTAATAGCTTTCTTATAATTCCTATATTATTAATATACACTAAAAAGACCCACTTTTTTTTACCTAACACTACATTTGTAGTGTTTGTAGTGTAGTGTAGTTACTACACACTACACTACACTACACTACACTATATATTACACTACACTACACTACACTATAAGTAAAAAAAAACTACACTATAAATACAAGATTTTCTAAAAAACTACACTAACTACACTACAAACAATACTCTGGATATAATACTCTCTAAGGCCCTAAATTATAGTTTAATCTTTTTATAAAAAAGCTTTACTAATTTAGCTATATTAATTATAGTAGTTATAAGTAAGAAAATAGAATACTTAGTAAATTAGTCTATAATTACTAGGATTATACTAGATTTTTATTTACCTATTTATATAATAAGTAATCCTATAATAAAGTCTATTAAGATCTTTACTTATAGTTACCTTAGTATTAGTAGTAATTTAAGGCTTTTATATAAGTAATACCTTTTAGCTACTACTTATTAGTAAACCTTATAGCTTATAATATAGTCTAATATAGACTTACTTATAGCTAGCTACTAGAAGTAATACTTTAATAGCTTAAGAGTATACTTAGTCCTAAAGTAACTTACTAGTCAATTATTATAGTATAGCTATAAAAGCTTTTATTATAAGATAGGCTCCTAAGGAATAATTACTTAGTCTTAGTATATTAGGAAACCTCTTATACTATATAACTATAAACTAGCCTTTCCCTTCCTTTTTACTAAGGAGTTATTAACCTTACTATTTTATTTTTATAAATTTAGGTCTTAATTTTATACTTTCTATAGTAATTATACTAATAGTTTATTTAGCCTAAATTAGTAACACTTTTAAGTGATTTATTATTACCAGCAGTAGATTTAATATCATAAAGTGTTTTAATATAATCTTTAAAAATATTTTCTTCTTTATTAAAAGAATATCCTTTAATATTTATTTTATAACCTAGTTGTTTAGCTAACTTTAATTATTCACTAAAATATCAACCTTCTCAGGATCCTAAAGGGAACAGTAAACCATGCTTTTTAGTTCTATAAGGTAATAAACCTATATATTTATTATAAGCATTATTAGTATCTATTTTACAATAGAAAACCCAAATAAATTATCAATGTCTTTATCATGAAAAAATTCTAAATAAGTACATTGGAGTCCTGGAAGGGAGTTTAATGCTACATTAGGATATAAACTATTAACATCATAATAATATAAATTCTGACTATAAGGTTTGTATACTTCTGTACATCCACTATAATAGGCTTGTTTAATTTTATTATAAAGTGTCTTATTGTTGATTAATAGAATAACTTTATTATGATAATGATGTCTTCTAAAATTTTTATTAGCTAATCTAGAAATAGTTAATGAATCTGTAATACTAATATTGAATTTTGTAAACATAGTATGGTTAGCTTTATTAATAACTTGAAATAAACTAAGTAAATTATCTTTAAGATATTTTAAAGCTTCTTGTTTAAAATCTCAAAAAGGTTTATAAATAGCTTGTTTATAAGTATTTTCATCTCTATGTAAATCATAATATTTGTATTTAGGAGTGCTTTACACACCTTTATAAAATAAAGTATTTACATTAGCAAAATCATAAGGGAAATATCCTTTATGAACCTCTACATTAAGTTCTTACCTAATATAGCTAAACTTTTATTAAGTATAGCAAAACTATCATAAATAATAACAGAATTATAAGTCATATTATTATTTTTTGATGTTTTTTTTCTTTTTCTAATAGTTAATTGTAATACTGTATTATTTTTAAATATAGGTTCTATTTTAAAAATGTTAGTTTTATGTTTAGCATTATAATCTAAAAGTACAGGTAATATAAAATTAAAATCATATCTACCGAAATTATGACAATAAAATATTATACCTTTATATTTAGGTCTTAACATTTTGTTCATAATCGTTAAAATAAGATTATAACTATCTTTTGTAGTTTTATTAATATAAAATAATAAAGGTTTATCTACCTCGGACATATAAGTATATATACCACTAGCATATACTTTAGGTTCATTATTATTAAAAACTTCTAAATCTAAAACACTAAATTTATTATCTTTAACATGACTCTTAATTTTAGTATTATCTTTAGTTATAGGTTTAAAAATAATTTCTTTAGATTTTAATTCTAAAACTTGATTTTAATTAATTATTAAACTAGATGTTTTAGTATTTCTATTAATTTTATTATTATTTAAATAAATATCTTGAACATTTCTAATTAAAACACTATTACATGAATAAGCTTCTTTATTTAAGGTGTTATTACCTATATTAGCTATAGCTAAAATATAATAAGGTTTAAAAAGCTCTTCTAAAAAAGAATTGTATATTATCCTTAAAAATAATAGAATCTTTAGTATTAGGTTTTAATATAATAGAAAGTTTATTAATCTCCTTAATATTATTAGTATATAAAATAATAGAATTAATATTTTTATCATAATAATAATTTAAAGGTTCTCCTAGTGAAGTAGTATCTATAGTAACCGGAAAAAATTATATATCTTTATTAAGATTAATAGGTTTAATAGTATAAGAATCTAAATTCTTAGTTAATTGTATATCAGAAACTATCTCATGTTTATAAGGAGTAAATATTAATTGAATAGTTAATATACTATCGGCATTAATATTATACTTATTTATAACATTTTGTAAACTTAAAACTATATTATAATATAAAGAGTCTAATAAAGTATACATTTTATCACTCTTAAATATAAAAGAGATTTATTTACTAGCTATAACAAAATTATAACTATTATATCTAACTTTAAAATATAATAATTCTGATTATCTATAAGTTTATAAGTTAAATATTTTATAAAAATATCTTTATAAATAAAATAATCAAAAGGAATTGTAATAGTAATTTTATCATCCTTTATTATAGTATATTGAAGGAAAGAATCCTTAATACTTCTATTAATAATTTTATTATTATTTGTACTATAATAATACATATTATATTTATAAAAAGTAGTAATACTACTAAAAAATATAAAATTTTGTTTATTCATGTATTGTAAATTATTTATATAAAAATTTTGTAGCTATAGGCTATTTTATTTGTTGGTTTTATTATTTTTGTTTATTATTATTATTAGTAAAAATATAAAAAAGCAAGAATTAATAAATATTAAAAACATTTTATTTCTGTAGTTAGACTAAATACATTAAGTTTATCTTTTTTTTGTTCTCTATTAATTTTCTTAATAGAATTATTATAATACACCTTTGTTTACTTAGCGATATTATAGCGCTATCCGTTAATATTAAACCGTAGTCCTTTATGTCTATTCTTTTAATAGCTAAATAGTTGCTAGCTAAAAACTAAATATCTATCTAAAAACTAAATAATTTTAGCCTTTATTTTTTAATAATAGCAAGCTTTTATTATAGTATCTCTAGATATTATTAGATAATCTAGTTATTCTGTGTTTAAAAAAAAATATAAAAGAACAAAAATAATTTTTTTTATAAAAAACAAAGTTCTCTCGCTAGGGAGGAATAATAGATATATTAAAAATATTTTATTCATAAAAATAAGAAAATAATCTCTTCTATAGATGTCATATAAATAGGGTATTAGCTAATTAGGGTACCCTTACAGTTAGTACTATAATCTAAAGGTTGTTTAACTATAGGTAATTTTTAAGATAAATCTAATATTTTAAATTTAGGAATTAAATTCGCTATCTTAAGATAGACTTTAACATAATTAATCTTCTTAAATTTCTTATCAATTCTATAAGTAACTAGTATTACTTTAACTAAATCTAAAGTATTTAAATAATTAAAAAAATACACTACCTAATTTCAATATAAATTGATTATCAAAACTAAACTAGTTTTTTCATTAACTATAGTTTTTAATAGTATTTTGTTTTTTTATAATTAAAATATATATATTCTTATATAATAGTTTTCCTAATATCTAAACAGAATGAAGTTAAAGTAGTAGGATATTTAAGATAATCTTTCTTAATAATTAATCTTAAATAGATACCTGAAGTTACTTTAGTAATAATATTAATCTCTTTTCTAAAAGAAGTTAATACTTTATATTCTCTAGAATCTTTTTTTAAACTATTAAGATATTTAGGGATATATTTAAGTATATAATTATATACATAAGTAATCTTCTTATTAAGATATGAAATAATATTGTGTAAATTAAAGCCATTAAATTGAATATTTTTATTATTAATTCCTAGTTTTATATAGTTAAGAATAAAATATTTAAGTTTCTTTTGTTTATCTAATTAAGATAAATTATTAGTATTAAGAATAATCTTAATTTAATTTAAAACTAAATAGTTATTAAAATATTTAGCATAACTACCTAAATTATTTTCTATGTAAAGTTAGCAAAAGAACCTCCCTATTATACTATAATAGTAGTAGGTTTATAATTTTTTAGTTTATTAATTATAACTAAAGTGTGTTTATATACTAGAGTAGAACCTGCTTGCGTTAATATATTATATTCAGGTTTAAGTAAATCTATATAATATTATTCTATTTGTATTAAGTTACTACTATCACAATGAGCTTTAGCTTTAGCTTGCGCTACTGCAGCAGCAGCAGCAGTAGCAGCCGCAATATATCTAACTTAAAATTATGATAATTGTATTTTAATAAAGCTTTATAAATATTACTGTAATATTTAAGTAATTCATTAGTAATATTACTTATAGATAGGTATTAGTATAATCTATTTCTTAAATTAACAGCACTGCCTATGCAAAGCAAGAACTTTTACTATTAATCAAATTATATCGTACCTTACCCTAAAGGGGTACGGGGTTAGATATATTCCTGATTTATTGTTATTACACTTATATATATATAATCTATTTTCATAAGGGTTATAGTAATAAACTACAGGAATTAATTATAAGCTTTTATTCTAGGCTTAAGTATTTATTTTAATAAAAATTTATAAGGTATATATATATCTTTAAATAACTAATTATAATATTTATTAAATATCTTTTTATTACTAAAAGTTCTATTATTTCTATATAGTATAAGGTAAACCTGACTTAAATAGGTAAGATATTATTATCTAATAGACCTAAAATTTATAACTTACCTGTTATGCTAAGGTGATTTAAACACCTACTTATAAAGACTAAAAATTTAGGTGCTACCTATTAGACTAGGCATATTTACTACATAAAGTAGTAAAAAATTAATATTTTTATTTTATTTTAAGATATTATAACAAATCTGTATTTGTTATTTTATAATTTATTCTTAGTTAAATACTTAACTAATGTTGTTTTACTTATATTTAAATGTATGGAAGCTTCTCTTATACTTTTAAATTTATATAAAATATTATTATTAACTAATACTTCTAATTTATAAGATTTATAATTCTTTTCTACTTTACTAAAAGATCTAATTACAGTAGTATTATTATTATCTAGTGGAAAAGTTGAATATTCTTCTTTTAATATTGAATTTATTTTAAGTTTAAAGTAATATAAATTGTTCCATAGCTTACCACTTTTAATGTAACCACTTACAGAAGTAGCTAATAATCCTACAAATTCAGCCGCAATTTTTATTCTATTAAATTCTTTAATTAATTCGTTATTAGTATTATAAATACTCATAGTAATATTTTTATTATGTAGTTTTAATTTTAATATAGTCTCTTTACTTATAGGAGGTCTTATAGATATATGCTTACTCTTTGTAAAAGATTTACCTTTACATGTTAAACTAAATTTTAACTTATTTTCTTCTCAATGTTTAAATCCAAGCATAGACCCTGCTACCTTATTTATATTTAATTCAGGAGATAATAAATCCAAATACTTTTATTCTTTTTTTAATAGTATATCTTTTAAAGATTGTCATTTAGTATTAGGTTCAAAATCTACATATTCTATAATACCAAATTTAAAATTATCTCAACCATATTTAGCTATATTATTATAAAGTATACTATTATATTTTAAATCTCTTACATGTATTTCTGCTCTATATTTATGTTATCTAAAACGTACTACCATATTTATAGTAGATTCTATATAAAGTTTCTCTTTATTATTAATAAAAAGTTTATAAACATATATAGCTGCTTTATTTAACAAAGGCCTTATAATAAAATTATTATCTACTATATAGCCTTCTATATCTAAATTATATTATTTTATATTTTTTATATTATTTTGTTTATTTATTTATTAAAAAGGACCAAATATCCTAAGTATAGGTAGCAAGACTTAAACTTACATAGCTACTAACCCTTCCGGCCTTAACGGAATTTATCTCCTATTCCAACATACCTATTTGTAATAAATTTATTTGTTATAATAATATTTATAAATATTATAAAGAGGGTAAATATCTCTTTTTATCTATTTTATTAAATGAATTATTTGTTCTAAAATATTTAAAATCCATATTACATAGTATTATTAAATATAAAGATAATCTAAAATCTATAGGACTAACCATATAAGATTTTTAACTACTACCTCTTACTAATTATACTTTTGTATTATTAATTCTTTTAAACATTCTTCTAATATCTAAAAAATCACCATTTCTTAAAATATATAAGCTATTTTTATTATATTCTTAGAAATCTACATTATTATAATGTTTTAAATTTCATTTAAAATACTTTAAACCTACTTTAGTATATTTTATATTAGTATTTTCATTATTAATTTTATATTTAAAAGTATCACTTTTAATTAGAGAAAAAATATATAAAGAATCTATATTCAGAGAGTTAACTAAATTATTTATTTTCTATAGATCACACTCTAGTGAATTGTTAAGTATAGCTATTTTAGTAGTTAAGTAAGTTAAATTTTTAGTTTTAGAATTATTATTTACTATAAGTAAAAATAAAATGTCTAAATTATGTATATAAAACTTGTTGTTTCCTTAGTGCGTTTTTTGTTATTGTTATTGTTTTTTTTTTGTTTTTATAAAAAAGGGCTATTTGCTATACTTCTTAGCTATAAGCATAATATAGATTCTATATTGCGGGAAGAATTAGAGCTTCCATCCAAATCTTTTAATTTAAATTAACTATAATAATTTGTACTATTCTTCCTTTGAATTACAAAACTTTGTAATTCATTATCATTAATTAATAATATTATTTTCTTTTAGATAAATCACTTTGGATTAATTCAAGATCATTTAATATATCTGTAAAACAATCTATAAAAAATAACATCTCGTTATTATTGCAAGCTATATAAGTATATTTTCTGTAAATATCTAACCATTCAATATTATTATTATAATTCATAGATTTAATATTATTAATATAATAAGTATTTTTTAATTCAACTGCAATAAAAGGGTTATAATATTTAGTATTATTAAACAAATTTAGAAATTTACAAAAGATATTTTCATTGTTATCGTTTGATACTTTTTTATTAATAACACTTTCAGTTTTAGGTACTTCTACTAAAAAATCTAATTCACTTAAATAATTTGTTATATTATTATCTACAATAAATATATTAAAATTATTAAGAATTCCAAATATAGCTAGAATTATAGCCAAAAAATATAAGAAGAATATTACACTTAAAAATAAATAGTCTGTTCTTAAGTGTTTTTTAGTAACAAATAGTAATAAATTAGTAATTATTATATAATATAATATTAAAAGCAATAAGATAAATTTCATAGTAGTAAAAACAAATTTAATAAAAAGAGTCAGTTTTCTCTATATTATATAAGATATTTTTATAAATAATCTATCTATATTTTCTCTAAAGAAAATATCATAAGATACATTTTTATCTATATAAGGATATATAAATAATAAAGATATATTATTCTTTTTATTATATAAGTCTATATAAATAATAGTAGGATAGATGATGGATTTATTACAAGCAAATTTGCTTATAAAATCATATAAATGATTAGAAAATTCATAAGAAGATTCAAAATCCTTTATATTTACTGTATAATTTTTAGTATAAGTTTTATTTATAGTAAATAAATATAAATTAAAAAGAAGCTAATAAATATAATTATTTCTTTCTAAGATTTATAAATCATATAAGTGTGTCCTTAAAGAGAATAACTTTAGACTTTTTATCGTAATATTTATCTTTAAGTATATTTTTAAATTTCTTTTCTAGAGTTTAATGTTCTTTAAATTCATTAAAATCAACAAAATCCGAACTAAATTGTTATAAGAATACTTAATAAGATTTATGTCTTAATTTATCTTTAAATCCGTAATTATTATTCATTATTCTATCTTTAGGTCTTTTGAAATTAATTAAATTATTATTAAAAAACTTAGTATTTATAGAATCCTTAAGGAAAAATAAATTTATACATAAAGGTATAGAAAATAATTTAATAAAAAAAGTAAAATTAAAAAGATTATTAATTAATAATCTAAAAAGAAAACCATATCCCCTAGGGGATTAAGAAAAGAAAAGAAAAATCTTAAATAAAATATTAGAAAAAGAGAAGTTTTTAAAAAATAATTTTGAGTTTTTATTTATAGTTTCTATTTTTAATAACAAAAAGACAGTTTTCTCTAACTATCTAAGATATTTAATTCTTCTAAGATTAGATATCTTGTAGAAATTACTATTGTTTTCTAGGTAATTTTATAGATTTATTTCTATAAGTATTTATTTCGTGTAAATAAGCTTAAGCTATAGTATAATTAACTTTTTTAATGTCTTTAGCTATAATAGTAGAATATTTAGTGCCAAAAGGATTAGTCTTTAATAAATTATGTATTTCTTTAGATAATTTACTTTTAGTAGTTTTAGATATCTCTTTTTATATATTCATTTTAGGATTAAAGTTTTTCTTAAATTCTTCGTAAGAATTATAATTATTATAACCTTTTTCTTATATATTTTAAAAGAATTTACGTTTAGCTAAATCTTTATATTTTATATATAAAGATTAAATATTAGACTTACTATCTTAATATTCTATACCTATAGAAACCTTACCTTTAATATGTGGAGAAGGCATATAAATTTCTTCTTTAAGTCATTGTCCTTTAACTTATATTACTCTAAACAATTCTTGTCTTCTAGCTAGTTAATTTATATGCAACTCTAAGAAATTACTACCTATAGTACTATATATAGTATTATTTATAAAAGGTATACTATCTTAAGAACTATTAGGTTATTAACTCACTTGTTCACTAGATCTAAATAAAGGAGTTATAGTATAAGGAGTTATAGCATTACTTATTTAGGGAGCATTAGGATTATTACTTAGAGTATAAAAATTCCTATCTACACCATTATTATAGATACTATTAATACAGAAAAATCTAGTACTATCTTCTTAGTAACTAGTATTTAGAGTTTAATTATAACTATAATATTAAGATATATTATGATTAACATATTCACTAGTAAAACCTTAATTATAATTAGGATTATAGTTAGATAGCGGATAATAAGATAGATTAGGTACATAACTAAGAGAAGAATATTCAATATTATAAGGATTTTATACAGCTATTTAGTTATAATAACTGTTTCTATTAGAATTTCTAATATTAGAATAATAATCATAATTATTACCTACATGAACACTACTATTATTTGAAGTTCTAGGTTTATTTATATATAGTATTAGTACATTTTTACCTCAAACTTTAGAATATATTCATATAAAAGGCTTTATAAATATATAATCTATAACTATGTAAATTATAGAAAATATACTTTAAATAAAACTAGGTATTAGATTAATATTAAAGAATGAAAATAATTTATTAACAAACACTATAAAAGCAGCAAATATAGAATAAAAAGTTATTAAAACTAAAGTTAAATATTCTTTAAATACATTTATATTATAATAATCGTTAATGAAGTATCTAGAAATAAAACCAACAAAGAATAGGACTATTGCTTTACTTATATTAACAGGTGTAAGTACCCTATTTAATAATATTTTTAAAGTTTTAAATATTTTTTTTATAATTTATATATATAATAAAGAAAAAGAGTTAATTTACTCTACTGAATATAATAATTATCTATTATGTTTATTTACATAGAAAGGATTAGTCTTTAATAACATATGAACTTCTTTTACTACATTAGTACCTATAGTATTATTTATTTCTTTTCATATATTTATTTTAGAACTTATACTTTCTCTGATTTTAGAGAATTTTAAGTAATTCTCTTCTTTTTCTTAAACATATTAATAAGATATTTAATTGAAAATATTAAAATATTTAATATATAACCCTACAGGATCAGATGATTTATTATAATATCTAATACCTAAATAAATATGACCTGTATTATTAGCATAAGCTATAGGTATTTCTTTAAATTTAGGCGGTTGTGCAATTTCTTCGAATATTTAACTAGCTATTCTTTTTCTAGTTTTATTATCCAAATTATAGTGTGATATTTCACTAGGTTTACTTAATGATATTCTACCTTGAATATTATAATAATGTAAAGGTAAATCTATATTAACGTAATTATTATCTATAGACTTATTATTATTATTTATATAGGTAATATATTTAGTACTATAAAACTTACAATGGAAAAGGAGTAAAGGTTCTAATAAATAATTTATTGTAAAACCTATTAATATAGATATATAATTTATGTATTCTATAATATATAAATGTAAATAGTCGTTAATTAAATATCTAAAAAACATACCTATAATAAATATAGTAATAACTCTATTTAAATCATTAATGGTAAGAACTTTATTTAAAAGAAATTTTATTTTTGTATAATAAAATTAATAATAAAGAAGCAAGATCTTCTAAATAATAACTTAAAAAGGAATAATTCTTCCTTAAATTAGACTTATAGGAGTCAAACCTATATTTTATAATCAAAATTATATGTAATTATCTTTATACTAAAGTCCCTTTTATTATTAGTTAAAATAAATTAATTAGAATTTTATAAAATTAAAACACTATATTTATATATATATTCATTTATATCTGCTAATTCTATTATTACCCTTATAGAACTTATAGGAATTAAACCTATATTTTAATAATTAAAAGTTATGCGCATTTACTATTATACTAAAGTTCCTTAAAAATGCTCGAGGTAAGACTTGAACTTACAACAAAAATAGCTTTAATATTTCACTTTACTAATTAAGTTACACAAGCTTGTTAGATATTAGGTATCTTTCTTTTAAGGCTACGCAAGCTAAAGCTCTTTATTTAATTTTTTATATCTAACTAATGTAGATAATCCTACATTTAAAAATTCAGCTGCTTCTTTATTACCTAAAAATACTATCTCCTTATTTAATACTATGTCTAGAACTTTAACTTAAATAGATCTATTTATTAATAATTTTAAAAGGCTTTTAGGAGAATAATTTTTACTATAAAAAGAAGTTTCTTTACCTTTACATAATATAGCTATCTCTCTTATCTTTAATTTAGCCTCTTCTGTATATTTACATCCTAGAGACTTTAACCCTATATATGATTTGGTAATTTTAGTATGTTTAGCCCCTTCGCAGAGAATAAGCTATTTTTAATATATTATACTTAGGTTCTAATAAATCTATATAATATTACTCTCTTTCTATTAAGGTACTTATATTATAATATTCTAGAATATCTATACTAAAATTTCTATAGCTATATTTTAGTATAGTACTATAAATAGCACTAGATCCTTCTGCTAGTTTACGCTAAACAGAATTTTCAGAATAATAAATACTAAATCTACCTCTAATAGATTTAGCTAAACTTATATAACTTTTATTTATAATTAAATTATTTCGTACCCTCTCCTAAAGGGGGTATAGGTTAGATATATACCTGATTTATTATTATTATCCTTATAAAAAATAAACTTATCCCTTTCTATATTAAAATATATTTTTGTGGTGCTACGCAAGCTAAAGCTATCTATATTATTATTTTTTATATTTTTTATTATTTAAAGTTAAAAAATTATGCCCTTGTTCACTCTTTCTAATTTATAAGCTATAATATTAAAAACCATTACTAAGCTCTATTTATAAATTATAGATTATAGTTCTTTATTTAATCCTTAATTAGGTATAATAGAGTTATCTAACCTTCACTAATTTAGATTTAAATTGAACTAATTTAGTTTACTATAAGATATAACTTTAACGTTCTACTTAATTAATTAAGCTTCACAAGCTTATAGAGATATTATAAGTTAATCCCAAATTAACAATATGCAAAATCGCAGTTTTACTAATTAAACTATATCCCCTATATAAGAGCTTTATAATACTCTAATAAAATATATCTAAAGAAGGACTTAAACCTTTAAGACTAAAAGTCTATAAAGCTTAAGTTTGTTATATTTACTAATTTTACTATTTAGACTAGGGCTAAAGTGACTTAAATACTTATTTTTACTATTATAAGTAGTATACTTTACTAATTAAGCTATAACCCTTTTTAAATTAAAATAATTTTAAATAATTTTATATAGTATTCTTTATTATTAAATAATATAGGTTTCTTAGCTTTAATTCTTTTTCTAACCATATAAGAACTTATTTCTAAGAATTTTATATAACTAGTTATATAGTTAAAAGTTTTAAAAACTAAGCCTTATAATTTTCTAAGTTCTACTTTTATATTTTTTCTACTGAAATCATATTTATTAGAAGATTTAATTAAGATTCTACTATCTTTTTGTTTTTCATAATTAAATAGTCTATTTAAGATTACCTCTATTCCCTATATAAGCTATAAAGAGGTAGAACTTCTTTCTAATTTAATAGGTTCGCTAGTAGAAAGTCTATTATTATTTATTTTACTTATAACAAAATTTATTAAGTCTTTTCTGTCTTTTGTATAATATAATCCTAGTTTTTTAATTTTAAATATAATTTTTCATAGCTTTAGCTTTAGCTTGCTATTATTTTTTAATAAAGGCTGCACAAATAATCTAGTTCTTTCTTACTATATTAAATTATAGAATTAAAGAAAGGTATTAGTACTTTATGTATAAAATCATTATTTTTAATAGATAAAACATAATTTGATGCTTCTAGTCTAGTTATATTTACATTGGTTATGTAAACAAAACCCTATGTAATTCTTAGATTATTAAATTTAGCTAAATTAATAAAAAATTTATTTATTGCTTCTATTAGTATTAAATTACCTTTTTATGTGCGAAGCTGCGCAGCGTAGCTTCGCTATGAAAATTGTAAAATATTATCTTTTTAATAATATTAAAACTACCATTACCTTTAATAAACCCTAATAATCAATTAGGTGTTATATTAATTTTATAATCGTCTAGTAATTTAAAGGTAGTTCTTTTACTATTTATATTACTTTTAATCTTATCTATTTCTAATATAAGTTCTGGTGTTTTAACTTTAGTATTTATATAAAGTTTAAAAGCTTTTTTAAAATCTAAGAAGATACTTTGTTATATTTAAAGGATATTTAGTAAAAAGTTCTAAAATGGATTTAATTTCCTTTTAAGAAGTTATAGAAAAAATTATAGAAGATTTATATATAGTTACTTTACCTATTCCTAAAGTCTTTTTAATAAAATATAGTATAGATGCATTATCTATATGTAACTTTATTAAAAATCTAAAAGCAAAAGTACTATTAGGTTTAACTAATAAAAACCAGCCTTTAGCGTCTATAAAGCCTCTTTATTATTCAATAAATTCATTAGAGAAGATAAATTAGTGATTTTCTAAATTCGAATTTTCTATAGTTCTATAGTAATAAGTTAAATGTATAAATCTCTTTTTATTAATAAATTATATAGCCCTAGTAAATAATATACTACTACTATATCTAGTTTATAGTTGTGATGTTATTTTGTTTATATTTAAAAGTATATATAAATCTCTCTTTAGTTACCAAGAGATTAGGCGGCTATAGTTATAAGGGACTTCCTATAGACTAAATTTTAATCTATAACCTTTTCCTTCTATAGAAAATATATTAGATAGGCCTTTTAATAAATATATAAATTATATATTCTATATAGATAAGTACTATTATAAGCAGTATGCTTTACTAATTAAGCTATAACCCTATATATTACTAATAAATCTAAAAAAAAAACGTAGCTAAAGGACTTATACTAATATCTTTTGGGCATAAACCGAATATGTTTCTATTACACTAATCCGCTTAGACTAGACAGGGGTTAAACCTGCGATAGTAGCATTAAAAAAGCTATATTATAACCACTTAACTACTAATCCTTTTATAGTTCTATAACTATAATTTATAACTTCTATATATTATTAATTTAATCTTTAAAATTTAATCTCATCCTTCTTGAGTTAAATGATCCTTATTTTATATAAATTTAGCTGCTTTAATTTAATTAGCAAAATCCTAAGATTTTACCCCCTAATATTAGATATTATTTAAAGAAAGGTATAATCTTAGTATAAATATCCTTAAAATTTATACATATATAATATCCTAAATCTCTATTATTATAAGTACGGTAAGTACCGCAATTTAAATAATTTATAATAGATTTAAGAAGAATTTTATTATAAGTATGTTATGATATTATGAAAACTAATTAAGCTCTAGATGCTACTTAATTAGAAGATTTTCCTATTCTTATTAAGAATAACCTTCCCTAGAAGTAAATCTAGATAATAAACCACCATATAGAACTTCTTGCTTATTAATTAAATAACAAATAGTAGGAATAGTTTCTATAAAACTATCTTTTAACACTTTAGATAAACCTATGTTAATACTTGCTCTTATATTTACAATCTCTTTAATACCTTTATCTATTAAATACTTACTATCTTTTATTATAATTATTGCTTTCTTTTATAAAATATAATTAGCAAATTTTTATAGCTAGAGGCTATAAATTAAAGTATATTTATCTAAATAAGGTATAATTGTATTTAAAAGCTCTAGCTTCGCATAGAGAATTAACTCTAAAACTATATGTATTTTTACCATTAGGTACTATCTAACCTACACTATTTAGTTATTTTTAAATAGATTATAATATTTCTAAGTCTTTTTTTTGTAAATATATTTTAAAGAAGCCTAATACCTTTTAACCTATTTTAAATCTTTAATTTTTAGTTATAGAAATATAAAAACATCCTTTAGCATCTGTAAACCTAGTTATAAATCAATTTAGGTTAATTTAACTAGATATTATTTTAAAGTTTTATTGTAATAATTTTTTTATAGCTTTAGCTTTAGCTTACTATTATTTTTTTATAAAGGTAGCACAAATATTTAATTATATTGAATTTAGTAATAAAAGAATGAGATTAAAAAGTCATCCTTAGATATAACGCGGATTAGCTCGTAGTAAGCGTAACCACTTAACTACTAATCCTTTTTGTGCTACTACTACTACTGCTACTGCTGCGGCAGCGCCGCCGGCGCCGGCGAAAATAAGCCTAATGTAAGTATCGCACTTGCTTCTATTAATTACAAAACAATTACATTACTTTTATACTAATTAGGTATGTATTAATATATGTATAAATAGTAAATTATTAAATTAGTACTTTAATCTTTAAAATCTCTAGATTCTTACAGATAAAGCCTATAAATTCGTAATATTATATTACGTATATTTAAGAAATATCTTAAGATAAGCTTCGTGCCTATATGCTTTTAGCACTTATCCTTAACTAACTTAGCTTTCCTGCCGTGCTTATACTATACATTATCTTAGTAAAAGAAATATCCCTATATATTATTAAAATAATACATATATATATAAATAAATATATATATTTAATATTAGGTAGGCTTGCTTCGCTAGAAGTAGCCTATATATAAACAATAGGTAAACTATAGGTTAGTAACTATAGTTTAATAATATTAAACTCTTCTTATTCCTTATATATAAAAGTTAGTTCTTATTTTATTCTAATTCCCCCTAGAAGATAGAAACCATACTATCTTATAACATATTTAACCTAGCTTATGTAACTTTTTAATTAATAAATAGTCACACCCTATATAGTTCCTACGTCTATAAGGATAAGTTAAGCTAATATTAAGGTGCTAAACCGCGCACTTATTTTATACACTCTTACGCAAATTAGCCTATTCTATATATTATTATATTTTTATTATATTTCTATTTCTTTTAAAATAGTTTAGACTATATCTTTATCTTTATTAAGAGCTTACCCTAACGTAAGCTATATATATATTTTAGTATTCTTTAATATTTATTTACCTCTTATTAATCTAATACTAAATAATTCTTCCTTTATTTATTCCTGCTTTAATCTTTTATATTTCTTCTAAAACTAAAGGAGTTAAATAAGCTTTATTTTTAATTAGCTTAGCTACTTTATATTAATCTTTAAAATCTTGTAATTTAATACCTAATACTTTATTTTTTCTAAAGAAGGGTATAATTTTCTTATTAGAGAATTTTGTAATAACAAAATCTATTTAACTAAATTAAAAGTGAATTCTTTTCTTAATATATCTACAATCTAAATTAGATATTAAATTTCTTATTAAGACTTTATTACGTATATGTTAAGTTATTAAAAATACTAATTATATACCTATACCCACTTTAGTGTTAGTTTTATAACAAAAAAACTTCCTTTAGCACTTATAAAACCTACTAATTAATTAGGACATATAGGTGCTTAGTTTGAATTTAACTCTTTAATTATAGGAATTATATTAGGGAAAACATTCTTTAAAACATCAGATAAACCATTATTTATTAAGGCTTTTAATGATATAATTTTTATTAATCCCTCTTTAGTTAAATAATTTTTATCTTTAACTATATTATAAGCTTCCTTAAATAACTTTAAATCCTCTTATTTTTTAGTTATTAATGGATACTTATTAAAGTGATCTATTATTATTTGCGGCGCGAGCTCTATTTAAAAGATTTAATTTTAAATTATAATGCATTTTTATTTAATTCATGTATGTTCCCTGCATTAAAATAAGTTTTTAATAGTTCTAATATAGCTTTATCTTTTTTATGTAAATTTACTTAAGCACGTAATTTAACTACTTAACCTATTTTACTTTTATTGCTTCTAATAATAGAAATTATCAAGCTTCCTTCACTATCTAAAAATCCAGTAATAGCTTATAGATAAATAGTTATATTATTATTTATTATTAATAAAAAAAATCTCTAAATTATTATACTTTTTAGTGCTACTGCTGCTGCTATAGCGCAAGCTAAAGCATACTGTAGCCTTAATAAAAATCAAGTCCTATTTTATAAAGTAAAAACTAAGAAGGGATAATATTAGAAATATGAATTTCATAAAATAATAAATAATAATAAGAATTATAAATTCTACTTTCCACTAATTTAACCTTTAACTACAAACGCTCTAATACGATGTTTAGATTTAGTTAATAAATAAGATATATTAGAGTTAGAGTTTCCTCTAAATAATACTAAGCTTAAACGTTTAAATAATAAATCTATATTCTTTAATCCACCTTTTTATTTTAATAAATAGATAGATCTATTAGCTCTATAACGTTTAGTTAATCTACCTTTAACTTCTAATCTTATACTACTTATATTTTTATAACCTATTAAGTTATAAACTGTATTATATATTTCTTTTTTATGATACAAAGCAGCAGTTTTATATACATTATTTAATAATCTATCTAAATTGCTATTAGCATTTACATTAGATATGATTTTTAAATCTTTATATTTATCTAAGAATAAATCAACATTGTTTTGACCTTTAACTAAAGTTCTTTCTTTTATTGTATTTATTTTAGGTAAATAAGCTCTATTTAAAATACTAAATATACTTTTTATATAATTTATTCTTATCTTCTTTAGTTTTAAGGCTAAAGTATAAGTGAATAAGTTAGTATTATATACTATAGATTTTAAATTGATTATATTATATTATATTTTCTTTCCTATTATTTTATTTAATATATTACTTAATTTAGGTAATAATATTTAATTATTAAATTTGTATTGATTAAGAGAATATATTAAATCGTATTTTCTTAATAATCTTAGATATATTTTTTAATATCTATTTATTATTACACTTTATATTTTTTTAAGATAAAGATTCTTTAAACTTATAAATTAATTTAAATATTCTAATTTAGATTGTAAGAATTTTCTTTTAGATATCTTATCTAATATAAAAGTATATTTATTTTTATTAGTTATGCAAGCTAAAGATACATTTAATATTTCGTAAATCTTATTAATATTATTTTTATATAATAAGAAGTAGGATTTTATTAAATTTTTACTTATTTTTTTATTTATTTTTAAATATTTCTTCTTTAATAATTTCTTTTCTCTATTAATAGTAAATAATGTAATTATTGCTTTATTATTCGTATATTTAAATTTAGCATTACTTATATATATTCTTCTTAAAAAATTACATCTTCTTCTTAATAATATAAACTTTTTAGAACCTATATATTTATAATCTTTAAAATACAAATTAAAATAACTTTAGATTATTTTATTAATATTTACATTGTTTATTAGTATATTTTTTTAAATTGTTTTTATTGTAAGAATAAACAACATTTTTTTATTCTTTAGAAAAGGAAGGTAAATATTTAGTTTTTCCTATATCTCCTACTTTATTTTTTAAAGTAATAGTTTTAGAATTATTATTTAAATTATTAGTAAATATTTTTATATATTTTATTTGTAATTAAATTTCCTTTATTTTTATTTTAAATATATATAATAAAAATATTAGGTAGTATTAAAAGGATTATTATGTATATTACATAACACTTACCTTATAGTTGTTGAACGTTTTTATCTTAAAATTATGCTAAAATAAACTTCGCTTTAAGTTTACTATTATAAGTAATTCTTAAAAATTTACCTAATTTATATTAATAATTTTATATGTTTACATGCATGCATGCATGCGTGCGTGCAGGTATACACCGTATAGAGGTATAACTTTAGTTAACTATATAATATAAAATATTAAAGGATAAACATCCCTAGCGTAGCTTTTCTAATAATCTAAGATCTTTCCTTATTATATCTTGTGATCCTATGCCCTACTTACGTAACTGTAAGATTTGTAGATAATTAAATAGTAAGGTAGGATTAAGCTGTTAAGCTTTTTGGATATTATAAACATAACTATTTAATAAATAGCTAAAAAATATTAGAAGAACTTCTCTATAATATTTTTATTATCTCTAATTTCTATATAGTAAAAATCCTACCTAATCTTAACTATATTTACAATAAATACAAATATAATCAATTATATATAATTAAAAATAAGAATAAATTCTTATTTAAAATTACAAATAAAATATTTATAAATTTTTAGACACTCCTGTTTACTCTTTATAGGGTCTGTGCCCTATATAAACTATCCCCTAGCGATAGTTCCTTACTAAAGGGTACTTACTATAATAAATATAGTAAGTTAAATTAGGCTAATTTACTAGTATAAGCATATAGACTATAATTTAATAAGTTAACTTAGTAAAGTCATATAAACTATAATCTACTTATACTCCTAAACTAATTTATTTATATAAAAGAAAAATAAAGGTTTCTTATTATTATAAATTAATTACCTTATAATCTAAAAATTATCTATTATAATCTATAATTAGTAATAGTAAAGCTACATAGGGTCTTCTTATTTAACTAGAGGTAAGTAGTATCTACACTACTATTCTAATTTCACTAGGTTAATTATAGAGATAGCTATTGTATCATTACACTATTTATGCAAGACCGCATTTAACAGCCAAGGCATTTCGCTACCTTAGGACCCTCACGTTAAGGCTGCCTTTAACTAGGGTTTCCGTTGACATTAAATAGTAGTATATTAAATTATCTCTATTAACTAGCTAGCACCAGGCAGATATTACACTCTATACTTAGATTTTTTATCTTTTAGTAGAGTGCTATGTTTTAATTAAATAGTTATATAATATTATTTTATGCTTCTTCCTCTTTACTTAATATTAATTAAGAATAATAAGCCCTCCTTATTCTAAAGTTACAGTAGTTAATTTGCCAAGTTCCTTTATAATTATTAGCCTATTTACGCCTTTGTATTCTCTACTAGCTTACTTGTTTTAGATTCTAGGTTTAGTTATTCTTTATTTATAATAAACTTACGCTTACTATAAATATATTTACTATTTTTCTAGTATATTTTACACTAAAATATTGTCCTTAGTAAAAAAGATTTTCTTATTATTTAAATCTTTAGATAATATAAACTTAGAGGCTATTACTTAAATATATCTATAAGCTTAAGGCAGAAAATTTTCTTTTAGTTACTTATATTACTATTCTTACTTAAGTTAAATTATTATTATTCTATTTAAAAAAATAAAACTTATAATTTAGCTTAACGTTTTACTACCCTATTAAATTATAATAATATTATTATTATAATATATTATAGACAAGGTTTTGGTATATTATTTAGATACGTTAAACTTTTAATGCTTTTATAACTTAACAAGCGCTTTATTACGCATAGCGATTAGATTTATTATTGGAATACAAAATTTCATTTTTATGGGTTTTAATTATATTAGCTTATCATTTTCTTTAGCTAACTTGATCTCTTTGATTTTTAATAGACCTTATTCCGTTAAATGCTTTTTATTACTAATAATAGAAGTAACTAACTTAAAGTCTTCAAAATCTTTTTGTTTAACTCCTAATAAAGGGTATTTGTTAAAAAAGGTATTACTTTTTCTACTATATTACTAAACTTAGTAATATGAAAATCTATAATATCTTTTTAAATAGATAAATATCCACATCCTAAATAGTTTATTATGTTTTCTATTAATAACTTATCTTTATTATATTAAGTTATCTAAAATCTTAATCTAACTTAATACCCTAATTTATTAGCAGGAGAATTTAATAGTCTAATTATAAAATTGCCTTCTCTACTAATAAAACCTAGTAACTATTCAGGACTAGGTATTTTATTATCCAGTTGTATATAAGTAATAGGAATAATATTAGTAAATGTTTCTTTTAAAGTTTTATTAAGACCTTAATTACTAGATGCTTTTAAAGCTATTAATTTTAATAAACTATTATTAGTTAAATGTTATTTATTACTAGTTAATTCATATGCTTATTTAAAAAGCTTGTAGTTCCTATACTTTTAGGTAATTAAAGGATATTTATTAAAAAACTCTATTATTAATTTTATATCTTTTATTAAAGACACTTAAAACTTATAAGCCTTAGGATAAGATTTATAAATTTTACCTACTTTTAAGTTATCTTTTAATAACTCTAATAGATTTTTATCTTTTTTATGTAAAGATAATTAAAAATAAAGTCTAGTTTTAAAAGGTATATTACTACTATCTTGTTTAAAATTTCTATTGCTTAAAATAGAAATTCTAAAACATCCTTCTGCGTCTATAAGCCTAGTTAATATATAAGGGGCTAGTTAGTAATTTATACTTAAATTACTATAATATCTTATAAATTTTGTATTCCCTAAGAAAGGACTCTAATTTAATAATTCCTTTTAGAACCTATTAGAGTACACCTTAAACGCATTACTGCGTTAACTACTGTCTACTTATTGCTCTTTTATAATAGTATTTCTAAATACTATTAATTTAGATCTATAATATCCTATTTTACTTTTGTTTATATTTTAACTTATTACTATACCTAAGTAATTAGTTTAGCTACTTATATATTTTTATATATAGTTTAGTATTAAAATCTTTAGGGAGTCCTTAGAGTTTAATAGTTTTACTTATATAAAGGACATCCTACGTCCTCTAGTAGGTTATAAAATTATAGCTACTTCTAAGCCTATCTCCTTATTAACTTTAATAAAAACCTTCTTAATTTCACTTAACTAATAATTTAGGAACCTTAACTCTTATTCTGGGCTATTTCCCTTTCAACATACAACCTTTATTATTCTATGTCTAATCATTTAAGATACATCTTTGCCATTCCGAGTCTACATACTCACTGATAAAACCTTTATAGTCCCCTAATTTGTATAATATAAAACATAT
The DNA here is from genome assembly GCA_023658445.1 of Epichloe bromicola. Classification (NCBI taxonomy): domain Eukaryota; kingdom Fungi; phylum Ascomycota; class Sordariomycetes; order Hypocreales; family Clavicipitaceae; genus Epichloe; species Epichloe bromicola. Next base: position 4,860,166 of record CP098266.1, on the reverse strand, counting down.
TGATTTTTTAAATTTTTTTGGGGGTCATAGGTTGTGGCCAATGCATCTAATAAAATAAGACAACAATAATTACTAGCAATACCTAGCTAGTATAATAATTAACTTATAAGTAATCTTAACTATAGTAATAAATAAAACCCTAATAAAAACAAGCTTTAAGGTTATAAATATAGGGGGGGCTATAAGGTTAGATTAAAGTTTGCGATAAACTTTGTGGCTGCGTTAGCGTAAGAGTTATAGTTCGCGACTATAGTTAAACTCAAATTCGTTTGAGTTTTACTTCTCCCGCTTATAGCATAAATTAACATAATTCCCCCTTTCTCTACGACTGTGTTTATTCCTAACACCTCTTCTATCTTATACCTTGTAACTTATACTCACTTAAACACAACTTATTCTAACTTACCTTAAATCTAATTCACTTTACTTAAAATTAGTAAATATAATTAATTCTTTCTATAAGAGACGCACTACACCTACTATAATCACTAGGTAGGTTATAGGTTACTAATTAACTAATTAACCCCTAACTAATCTAACTATAGTATAGCTAAAGGTAATAAAAAGGGCACCGCCTTATCTAAAATCTTAAATACTATAGTAGAAGAGAAGAAAAGTAAAGGGAAAGGAAGTAAAGATAAATTAAACCTAGAGATAATTAATAGTATTTATAATATAAGGGAAAAAATACTAAAAAATAAGGGTAAAGTTAATAATAAAATTTATAAGGTAGATAAGAAGAAGATAAAAGAATAGGGCATTAGGGTGTAACAAACTAAGCAGTTTTACCTCGTACTCGGGAGGGGATATAAAACATATAAAATGCCTTATCTGAGATTAAATTCTGTACCTACTAAGATATTTACTTAAATTACCCACTATTATAGGTTTCGTAGAAACGAATCTACTTCTTCTACCCTTAGGATAAAGCTAAAGTCCTTCTCCCTAAATAACTATTTGGTATCTATTTAATAAATAAATTTGATTACTTTACATATGCTTTAATAGCATATATATTTTTTATTTCTTTACCTGTTTTTAATGCTTTACTTATTACTATTCTACTTACATTTAAATAAGTAGCTACTTTAGTTAAAGTATTAAAAGATAAGTTTTTATTTATTTATGTGTTAATCACATTAATTTTTACACCTACATGTTTAATAGCTACATTGGATATCTTTGTACGTGTTTTATCTAAAAGTATTACACCTTTACGTTTATTTGCTATTTTATCTCTAACATTTTAAGGTAATATTCTACCTATTGCTACTATAGATAAATTATTTCTAGCTTTTTCTATAAGTTTATGTTCTTCTTTAAAGAATAATAAAGTTTCTTCCTTATATTTAAAACCTAAACTAGATCTTGCTTTAGTTAATATATTATATTCAGGTTTTAATTTATCTATATAATATTGTTCTCTTCTTATTAAATCTTCCTTAATAGAAACATATTCTAATATAGCTAAACTAAAATTAGTATATCTATACTTAAGAAGAGCGTTATGTATAATTATATTATGTAAAGTTAAATTTTTAACACTATAATATTTATAAAATCTAGTAGTTAAATTTATAGAACTTCTTACATATATCTTATTATTAAGATTATTTATTTATGAATAAATACCTAGTTTATTCTTATTATCCTTTAGGATATTTAATTTATCTAAATCAGAATTTAAATATACTTTTATTGGTTTTAAGTTTCTTATTATAGTTTTATTTATTTATTGTTTTAGCTTATATAGCTTTAATACGTAAATTATTTTAATCGTAAGTTTAGTAATCAAATTTATTCTATATCCTTTCGGATAGGGTCTAACTATATCTTAAGCTAAATATTATACCTAATTAGTAAATATAAGCTAACTAATATTTAGTTAATAAACTACACACCTTTACTAAAAGCAGTCAATGCTTAGCTACGGATTACCTATTATACTTACGTATATTAATCTAGATATTACTATACCACGAGTTATTACCTATGCCACAAATATGTTACTATACTTGCTTAGTTTAGATTACTTTAAGGCTTTCCTGTAATTTAATAATTTATTGTAGAAAGTTTATTTCTACACACTAGCTATTTAAAGAGAGCTTACCTCTTTTCTTTAAACTAGCTATCTAAGTTAGTGTTATCTTTTACTACACCTACCACGGTTCTTCGGAGATTTTTACTATAATTACCTGTTTAGACTTTTATAATCCTAACTATAGTAAAATCACGTGGCTTCAGGTCTAACTTTAGACACTTATTTATTATTTTAACGTTTGGTTTAACTACGCTTACTTTTTAGCTTATATCTAATATTAACTTAGTAACCTATTATATAAAAGGTATGTTCTAGAGCTTACGCTCACAAACTACTTATAAAACTACTATTTTTATTTTTATTCCCTTATAGTACTTTTTACTATTGCTTATATATTATATTTAGCCTTTAAGGAAGGTTCCCTAATATTTAAATAGTTTTAATACTATTCTACTTTTTAGGCTTCTTTACTTTCGCTTATACTATTTATAGAATCTCTTTTGATTTCTTTTCCTAAAGTTACTAAGATATTTTAATTCACTTTGTTTAGTATTAGATTTCTCTTAGAGTTTATATATTTATAAGAGTTTTTACTTATTTATGTAACTTATTCTCTTTAATATATAGCTTAAATTCCATAATAGTTTCTTTGTATACTTATATTTTTATAATTATATATTATATATTAGTTTTTCTTTATTTCTAATTTTTGAAATGTAGGGAGCTGATGCCAGCTGGCAACAGCTGTACAAGTGCAAGCTCTACGGTCTAGGACTAATAGAGCCACAACGTTGATTCTTATTAACGCAACGTAACGGAAGTGGTGGTAGTTACTAACTAATAGAATTTAATTTAGATTACTTTATAGTAACTAATAGAGCAATAGAATTGATTTTTAGTTAGTTTATTTAGGCAATACGGCTGTTAGTTAAGAGGCCTAGCTAACTAGCTAGATTAAAAAGATCTTCTTCCTCTTATAGACTTACTAACCGTATTAGCGGGCCTAGGCCACTAGCGGGGTCTTATAAGCTACTTTTTATTTTCTATAAAATTTATTTATATATAAAATCTAAAAAATAAACTTACCACTATATATACTAGTAACCTATATACACTAAATTTTAGTCTAAAAAATATTACTATATAAAAAGAAAGCCCTATCTTCTAGTAATAATTTGCTATATATAAGACTTTTATACAACCTCTAGTTAAAGAGAAAATCGCTGTTAAAGATAGCTATAGGGTAAGCTACTTATATCACTACTATAGGGTAGTTTACTTATATTACCCTAGCTTACCTAATTACTTATAGTTAGGGTTATAGGCACACTCGTGCCTATAACACTAATTAACATTAGTTATCCACACGGTTAGTTATAGCTATTAATAGCTATATGTTATGGACTGGCCCCTAGGCGACTGCGATAGGGCGTTAATATAGTATTAAGAAACTTAGGGGAAGAAGAAGAAGACTATGTAGCTAATCCCCCCTACTCCTCTTATATTCTCTAGGTATCTTATATTAGCCCCTTTTTTATCCCCTACTACCCCCCTACTTATATATACTATACTATTACTTAGGTAAAGCCTAAGCCCTTTATATATACCCTTACTAACCTATTACCCTTAGCCCTCTACCTACCTATTATTATACTAATACTAACCTACTATAACTAAGTTACGTAGTATAGCTATTTCTAATATTACCCCTTATAGGTAAAACGCGACACATGCCTGCTATTATTATTATCTATTAAGAGTAGGGGTATATGTTATATCCTACGCTACCCCTTATTATTATTATCTAATTATAGGTAGGGTATACATTGCGTCCTACCTAACCCCTTATTTTATTATTATAATAATACTAGCCCTACCCCTACCTACTTATAACTTATCTAATATAAGTATAATTACCTATATAAATATCCCACTTCTTTTTATAATATAACCTTACTTTCCTTGCATAATAACCTTCTAAAAACACTATAACTTTATTATACCTTCTTATCCTATTATATCCTATTTTACGCTATTACCCTATTATTCCTATATTAAAGATACCCTGCCCCTAAGATATAACCGCTATGCTATAAACTAGATAAGTAGCTACTACCCCTATCCCTATAATACCCCTAGCCTAAGCTATTAGTAAGTTCCTTATAGAAGGAGACTTAGATAATAAGTAATATACTATACCCTCCTTACTTTAGCGCCCTTATAGGCTATATATTAAATAATCCCTTACTACTAGCATTATAGATTATTACCCTACTAAGAGTAGGGAGTCCTATCCCCTATATTATTAGAACTATATTACCTATATCTAGCTAACTAGGTACTTATCTATAGACCTATAACTCTAATATACTCTTAAGGACCTTAAAGCTAAAATTATTAAGGAAGAGTATATTATTACCCCTAGTATTAATAAGATAGAGATAACTAAGAAGAAGATACCTATGCTATCTTAGAAGTTCTATTCTCTTATAAGTAAGTAAACTATATTACTAAATTAAGCGTAGTTTAATCTAGCCTTAGTCTAGTCTACCCTTAGTCCTTCCCCTTTAACTAATATACCTACTATAAATATAACTAGACTTAAAGTTATTCCCTTTATTAGTAGTAGTTCCTTAGCTAGATATAGTATAGGAAACTCTATATAGTAAGTTACTAGTGTCTTATTCTAATAAGGATAATAAGTTATTTAGAGCGTGAATACTATATATAAAGAACTCTATAAGTAGAATATAGCCCTCCTTAAAGTGCTTTCCCCTTACTACTATAGTAGTAACTAATATAGCTAGTATATTAAAGTAGGTAATAAATTGCCTTCTCGCCGCTATTAATAGCATTCCTACCTCTTATCTAGGTTAAACCCTATTAATCATTATATTAGACTTACTTATCCCCTAGCTAGAGCTAGTGGTTACTTAACCTATCTTCCTACTAATAAGTCTAAGAGTAATACCCCTTCCTTATATATTTACTTTAATCTCCCTAATTATTATTCTACTTACACTATCTAGAACCTAGGTATAACCTAAGGTTAGTAGCTATAACTAGTAGGTAGAATAACCTATAGCCCCTATATAAGTAGCTTAGGGTTAAACTATATTACCTTATAGTATACTACTATTAATATAAGTTTATCTAGTAGTAAGTCTAACCTTTATAATATAGTAGTGTAAATAGTTTAGATAGAAGTAGGTAGTAGTAAGGGCATGCCTATGTTACTAGAGCTTTTAATAGGTAGATAAGTTTTCTAAAATTAATTTAGTCTATTATAGAATTACACGTCCTCCTACTTTACCTTAAATTTATTAAGGGCTTATATCTTTACTATACTCTCTAGTAGCTCCTATATTAGTTATAAGTACCCTATCTATTTAACTAAAATATTATGCCTTTTGCCGCGCCCTAGTGTGTTTTAAGCTACTAGTATTTGTTCTACCTAGTATTTCTCTATGAGTTTATTATTATTTTCTACTAGTACCTATTATAGACCTAGATAGGAATCCTATAGTATTTAACTTAGAAGAGGGTCCTCTACCGCCTATTTAATAAGGTTAACGTAGAAGACTAGGTATATGCCCCTTAGTATATCTAGGCGGACTATAAGTAGTAATAGCACCTCTACTACTATGTATTTTATAGCTACCTAATCTAATTTCTATAAGGGTTAGTTTATCTTAATATTTCTAAGTAAAAGCTATACCTTATCCCTAACTTAAAAGCATTCCACTAGATATCTTAATACTAATATAGCATCTTACTATTATTACTATATATAAGTAATTATAGCCTAAGCTAGAAGGGTTCCCTCCTAGAGATAATTTAGGAAATAAATAGCTCTCCCCTTTAGAGTTATAGCAGAAATAGATAAGTTAGGTTATAATTAAATAGGTTTAAGGTTATAGCTATTAAGCAGTTAGTTTAGGCTTACCCTAGTAACTAAAGATAGCCTATTATTTATTATAAGTTAGTAAGTAGTAAGGTACTTAGGCTAATTATACTATAAAAAGGAGATAGCTACCTATAATATTACCTATACCTCCTAGTTTACCTATTCTATGCTACTATTAGTCTATAGGTAATAGGATATAGAGAGTAACTAATCTATTCCTACTAAGGAGTATAGAGTTATCTAGAACTTTCCTAACTAGTCTAATCCTTAATCTATAATAATAGACTATAGAAACCCCTAAAACCTCCACTAGACTACCTTAAATTATTCTATATACTCCTTAGCTCTAATTAAAGTTATAGCCTCTAACTAGATAAACTTAGAAAGCCTATCTATAATTACTATAAGGTACTAGGGTCTCTCTTAAGATAATACTAGTAAGTTTATTATAAAATTAATAGAGATCTATAACTAGAACTAGTCTAGGATAGGTAAGGGCCTAAGCAATCCCTAGTGTTATAGATAGCTCTTATAGCTACTAAAATAGTAATAATTCTAGATAAACCTTATAATATCCTATATTATTCTATCCTAGTGGAATTATTATTATAGAATCTAAAACATAGTATTATAGCCTAGGTATCCTATAGCAGGTAAATTATAGTATTATTAGATAAGTGTTATTATTAAAGGCTCCTACTTAGGAACCTAGGTATGCCCCTAGAACTAAAGCGCCCTATAAGCGCTTATAGAATAATCCGCTACCTATTCCCTTATTTATACTTTAGGGGGGAACTTCCACGCCCCCTCCTAAATAGCTCCTAACTAAATACTATAGGTAGGGTCTAAGGTAATAGCCTAGTCCTAAAGTAACTATAAGTACTTAGAGGTAAAGAGAACCTCTCCTACTAGTAGTACTACTTCCTACTACCTTTCTAGCGCTAGTAAAAGTCTAGTAATAGTAAGGGGCTATAAGATATATCCTATTCTTAAGGCCCCTCCCTTCTAGTCCTATTCCTACTAAGAAAGGGTATCTAGGTATTAAGCCTATATACTAGGTCTATAATAAAGATAGAAGTTAAATAATATAAGCATATCTACCTAATAGGCCTGCTATTCTATTATTAAATAAGGGGTTATAAAGTATTTAAGATTCTTATAATCTATATAAATTAAGAATAGCTAGGAAACACCCCGCAGCTCCGCTAACTATGCCTTAAGGCATAATATAATAGCTAGTAACTCCTTATTATAAATTATGTAGTTCCTCTACATAGGTATAAGGCTAGCGGAATAGTAAGTAACTAGGTATAAAACGCTATCTAGTCCCTACTATAAGAGGTAACTACCTAGGGTAGTACCTAAGTAGTTAGCCTCTACTATAGTAAGGTAGTTAGGGTCCTATTATACTAAGACTAGGTAAGAGATAAAGGTATCCTTAAGTCTCTTAAAAGCCTTATTCTCCTTAGGTCCCTATTAAAAGGGGATATTTCTCTTAGTTAATTAGATTAGTAACACTACTAGTTCTAAAAAATCCCCTAGTATGTCTCCTAAGGACTTATTAATATAATACTAAAAGGTTATAGGCATGCTAGCTAAACTAAAGGGATAGACTAACTACTTAAATAGTCTAAACCTTATCTAAAACACTATTAGGTGCTTATTACCCTTAGTAATTTATAATTTATAAAAAGTAGTATAAATATTAACCTTTATAAACTAATACACCTAGGATAAGGAGTAAAGCGTTTCCTTAATTAAGGGGAGGGGGTAATAGTCCTATATAGTAATTTTATTAAGAGCCTAATAGTTAATATAAAAACGCTAACCCCTATTTAACTTCTTAATAAGCAAAACTAGGGCTATAGCTAAGGAAGAGCTAGCATAGATCTATCCCTTATCTATTAAGTCTATAATCTAACGCTATACCTTAAGAAGTTAATCTCTTAGTATATTATATAGTAGGCCTTATAGAAGCTTTAGCTTAGACCTATCTAGGGCCCTATGTAAACAAATATAGTGGTTAAGAGAACCCCTATAGGGGGGAAGACTATTAGCCTTTACTTTATTAAAAAGGTCTATAAAGTCCACTAGCTCCCTAGGTAGTGTGAATATATCTAGTATTTCTAGCCTCTCCTTAAGGGCTATAAGCTATAATACTATTATTATCTCCCTAAGACTAGTAGTAATAAACCTTATTATAGTGTCCTTAGTCTAGTATGCTCTATATGCTTCTATAGTATAAAGAGAACTAATAATCCCTTATACTAGAGTCTCCCTACTATACTTAGAGGCCTTATATACCTATAAACCCCTTACTAATCTAATAACTAGTAGCTAGTCTACCGCGTAGACCACTACCTCACAGTGTTCTAACTATAGTAGGCTAAATATAACATCCTAAGTAAGGCCTAGGATAATATATAAATACACTAATAACTCCTAGCTATTAATATTAATTCTAGTGCAGACTATATATATAATTAAAGAGGTATCCTCCCTCTATTACTAGCCCTTCTTCTTTATTTCTACTATAGTGTAGACCTGCCTCTATTTAGGTAACTATATAAGCTCTAGGCCTAGCTATCTTACTACTAATTTGCTTATAGCACTATAATAATTATAGCTATAGTTAATCTAAACACTAATATAAGAGCATATATTAAAGAGAATAGGGACTAAGAATAGTGGCTAATCTATATAATAAGTAATATCCCTTTTCTCCTTTATATACTATTTATACATATCTATTATTATAGTAGCTAGCTAGCCTCCTTGCCCCTATGTAAGACTTTGCTTAGGGGCTACTCTTTTTCTAGAGGGTAAGTGTTAATTTCCTTATTAGCACTCTCCTTATCTACCCTATAGGTATTAATATTAACTTATAGTTAGTAAGGTAGGAGGAAGGAGCACTCCTAAATATAGTAGTCCTTAGAGCTATAATGTAAATAGTACCCCTCTTAGTAGTGTTTAGCTAACTTAGCCTCTAATACTTATTTTACCCTCTATAGCATATTAGTTAACTTCTAGCCCTTATCCTTATTATCCTACTTCTTAGACTAGCCTAAGCATATCCTAGCTATATAGACCCCTAATATTAGGGTATTCCCCTTATAGTTAGTCTAGGGTGTAGGGTAGGGCTACTATAGACTATATTAGGTCTAATACTTATCCTCTAAGGTAAGTGTTTTAATATTAACTATAATACTATAATACTAAGTAACTATAGTATTATAGTTATCCTAGCTTATGCTATAGCTAATACTAACCTCCCTTAAGCGCTTATTAAGCGTATATTAGAGTTTAGCTAGTTTTATATTATAGGTCTAATAGGTCCCTCCTACTATAGCTAGCTTCTCCTTAAAGTAAATAAAAAATATAGTAAAAGACTCCCCTAGGCCTTACTCTATCTAGTTAAGTTCTATAAGGGCTATTTCCTACCTATAGGGGTTAGTAAATAAGGACTTAAGGTAGCTTAAAAAGGTAACTAGATTAAAAGCGTAAAGATTACCTTACTTAAAAAAGGTAGTAACCTAAGCCTAGACCTAGGAGAATAAATTCTAGTAGATAAATATCTACCTATTCTTATCTATACTAATAAAGTCCTTATTTACCTAAAGCTTATATTCTATAAGGAGCTTCTAAGTAGTAAATAAGGCCTTATTACTATTATATAGGTTACCTAAGGGAATTAGCTTTTACTTTACCTAGGGGACTAAAGGGACTAGATTAGGGGTAGCGGGCTATGTAGGTTATACTATAGGAGCCCCTAGTTAGTGTATAGTCTATAGTTAGGTTATACACGTAGTGTTATATACTATAACCTACTCCTAGAGGCGCTTAAGCTCTATGCCCTATTTAGTTATTAGATATTAGAGTGTATTAAACTAGGTAAGGCGGGTTATAGGTAGCACTATAGTATCTAAGAGAGGTATTACTATACCTAGATTATATTAGTCCTATAGGTAAAGTGTATCTAATATATCTATTAGGTTATTTATTATGTTTTTTAGTAGCTATCTCTAAGGACTAAAGGAAGTTTCTTAATTATTATAGACTAGCCCCTAGGTAACTATAATAGGGCGTTAATATAGTATTAAGAAACTTAGGGGAAGAAGAAGAAGACTATATAGCTAATCCTCCCTACTCCCCTTATATCCTCTAGGTGTCTTATATTAGCCCCCTTTTTATCCCCTACTACCCCCCTGCCTACATGCACTATACTATTGCTTAGGCAAAGCCTAAGCCCTTCACACTATAACGTGGTTATTTATAACCACCTTCGCAACTATTAATAGCTATAGTGTAGCTATTAAGCTTGCAGTGTAAGCTTAGTAATATAAAGGTTCTTTAACTAGAAAGGGCTAAAAATAGGTCTTATTTTTCACACTAATAGTTCTAATAATCGGATTATTATAATTCGAACATAACTATCTCCCGCCCTAAATAAGATGCCTACCTAGGCTAGCCCTAATCCGTTTATTATTTATGCGAAGCTATACTTTATATTAAGAGTACTTAGACTTAAACTAAGAATTTGAAGGTTAAAGCTTCCTATTTTGCTAATTAAACTACACTCTTTTATAATATAGTTTAGAGAATATCCGATTTAAATGGATATAGCTATTTCTAACCTAGTAAAACTTAAACTTACTGCCTTAAACCACTTAGCTAATTCTCTTTAATGTGTATACTAATTTAGTATATATATATATTATTTATAATTCCTTAGTAAATCTAACACTAATAATATCCTTATTAAGAATACACTTTACCTGTTAAGTTAAAGAATTTTAAGAAATAAAGGATTTAAACCTTTAACATTTTGTGTGTAAAACAAACGTTTTGCTAATTAAACTAATTTCTCTTTTAAGGTTTAATTATACCTTAAATTTATTATTATTTAATAGTATTCTGTTTTATTATTATAATGATAGCTCCTACTATTACTACTAATAAAATTATACTTACAAGGAATAATCACATACTATAAGATATATACAAAATATTACCTATTGTTGATATATAGCTTGTTTCTGTAATTATACTATCTCAACTGTTACTTGTTATAAACATAACATTATGTGTGTTTATGTCTAGATTTTTACTTGTATTTATTATTATATTATTATATTTACTTATAGGTAGATAGTATAATATGTTACTTAATTTACTATTATAACTATTTAATATAGCTACGTAGTAAGGTAATAATTGGAATAATGCATAGTTAAATAATATTGTTATAAATAAAGCTAAAGGTATACTATTTACATTATTACTTTGTAATTTACTTGTTCTTATGTTTATTAACATTAATATGAACAAGAATTGTTAAAAATAAGACCTATTTTTAGCCCTTTCTAGTCAAAGAACCTTCATATTACTAAGCTTGCATTGCAAGCTTAACAGCTGCACTGCAGCTATCAACAGTTGCGAAGGTAGTTACAAATGACTATATTACAGCTATTAACAGCTGTAACTAACCGTGTGGATAACTAATGTTAATTAGTATTGTGGGTATAAGTGTGCCTATAACCCTAACCACAAGTAATTAGGTAAGCTAGGGTGACGTAAGCAGACTACCCTATAGTGGTAATATAAGCAGCTTACCCTATAGCTATCTTTAATAGCGATTTTCTCTTTAACTAGAGGTCGTATAAAAGACTTATATATAGTAAATTATTACTAAAAGATAGGGCTTTCTTTTTATATAGTAATATTTTTAGACTAAAATTTAGTGTATATAGGTTACTAGTATATATAGTAGTGAGTTAATTTTTTAGTTTTTATATATAAAAAGTAGCTTACGAGACCCTGCTAGTGGCCTAGGCCTACCAATATAGTTAGTAAGTCTATAAGAGGAAGAAGATCTTTTTAATCTAGCTAGTTAGCTAGGCCTCTTAACTAACAGCCGCATTGCCTAAATAAACTAACTAAAAATCAATTCTATTGCTCTATTAGTTACTATAAAGTAATCTAAATTAAATTCTATTAGTTAATAACTGCTACTACTTCCGTTACGTTACGTTAATAAGAATTAACATTATGGTTCTATTAGTCCTAGACCGTAGAGCTTGCACTTGTACAGCTGTTGCTAGCTAGCATTAGCTCCCTATATTTTAATAGGTTATAAGCCTAGATGTTTATTACTATAGATTCTTTTTATACTACTTTTACATTTAGTTATAGAAGACTTCCCTTCTATAAAAAAGGAAGGACCTACAAGATAGAAGCTAATTCCCTTCTATAAAAAGAAATCATTATAGCTATAGAAGACTTCCCTTTTATAAAATAGGAAGATAGATACCGAATTAAAGGGAAAGGGGGCATAATCGCCCCCTAGTGCGCAAGAGGTTCTAAATAACTAGCGAAAAAAGCAGGCTATTAAGCAACAAACAACTATTGACAAGCTATTAGAGAAGCTAGAGAGCCTATCTATTACTATAAATAGTTATATAGAGGGTGTGGAATAGGCTAAACCTACTAGTTAGAATCTAGAACAACAACCTATTTAAGCACAATAAGTTAAATCTAGTTCTATATAAGCTACCTTTAATAATTCGATTATTAAGGAACTTAATAAGAGGGTTTATAGCTTTCTAGAGACTACTAGGCTTAAAGGAGCTAAAAATTTTGAATAATAGAAACAAGCCCTAGCTATCCAATTTAGAGCTTTAGGCATGCCTAATTTTCTAGATAAACCAGAGAGTTCTAGGGCACTAGGGGGCCCTAACTAAGCTATTATCCTAATGTTACTAAGGGATAGTTATACGGAAGGTCCATAGGCCGCTATAACTTAGCAAAAATCACCTAAAGAAGCCTATAATTTACTTATAAGGCAGTATTTATATAGCGTTAAAATCCAAAGAGAGTCTCTATATTTAGAATTTTATAACCTGAATTTTTAGAATTATAAGGGATCTTTAGAGTCCTTTAATACAGTCTTTAATAATCTACTAGCTAGATTATTAATTTCTAGGGTACTAATTAATCCTATTAATTAGGTTAATCAATATCTTTAATCCCTTAAATTAACCTTCCCTTAGTAAGCTAAGAGATAACAATTTAGCATGCGTATAAATAGGGCTATAGGAGTACCTATAGAAGCCCTAAACCTTTAATTTCTAATAGCTAACCTTCTAGCAGAATAGAGGGATAAATTATCTACAGTATCTAAAGCTCTAAATTATAGGGCTAAAGACTAAGAAAAGGGTGCTAAAGAGAAAGAAAAAGCCCCTAAAGGTTAGAAGAAAAAGAAAGAAGACTCTAAAGAAAATAAGAGCTCTTCTAATTCTAATTCTAAGAAGAAGAAGAAGAAAAAGAAGTAAAAGGGTTCTAAATCAGATAAAAAGGACAATAAAGACTCTATAGAGGGGTCTTTTATACTAGGAAATTATAACCTTTCTAACGGTGCTCTTAAACCATATAAGAAACCTAGTTTTTATAAGACTAGTTATAAGAGCTCTAGTAATAGTAGCTCTAAATCTAGCTCTAGTAAATCAGATAATGAAAAACAAGAAATTAAGACCCTAAATAGTTTTAATTATTATAGTAAAGACATAAAAAAGGCCCTATTATATAATACAGGTTTAACTATACATATAGTTAATTCTAGGGAGGTCTTTAGAGATTATACCCCTTATAAAAAGGGGGAATCTAACCCTATTATAACTAGTGGTAGTCCTATTTACGCTAAAGGCCACGGTAGTGCTATTTTTAAGGTCCTATATCAGAAAAATCCAACTAAATATAGGACCTTAGTGCTTAAAGATACGCTATATTTTCCTTAGCTTAATATTAATATAGTTAGCGGTCTTACGCATTATATATCTAGTGGTTGCCTTATAAAGAACTATCTTTATCTTAAAGATAGGTCTTATATTATAACCTTAGATATAGAAAAACATAGTTTTTTCTTTTACATTAAAAACCAAGCTACACTAAATTTACATAAAGGGCCCTGTAATTCTTATTATATCTAACCTTTTACCTATACTAGCTTTCAGGGTTATAGTTACCCTATAGAGGTTTAAATTCCCTCTAAAAAGCTAGATTAGGCTTCTGATTTAGATAAAATTAACGAAAATAATAATGATATTAAAGAGATTATACGGGATAATTTAGAGGAATTAGTCCCTTCTTCTTCGCCTATAGCCCTAGGTTAGGTCCCTTATAAATCTAAGGAAATAGATTTAGGGGTGTTAGAGGGCCCTAGTAACAGAAAAGGGTCCCTAATACCTCTCTAAGAGGCCTATGGTTCTTAAGGGGCCTAGTAGGGGACTAGTAAAGAAGGCCCTAGTCTAAATCCTAATTTAGACCCTAAAGATCTTTAATATTAACGGTTATTAGAACTAGCTAGCCTATAGCACGTATAACTAGGGCACCTAGGGCTTCCTTTACTAAAGAAAACTAGCTTAATTACTAAAGGAATCCCTGATTTTTCTAAAATTAAGGATAAGGACTTTAAGTGCATAGCTTATAACTAATCTAAAGCAGTGAGAAGACCTAGGAAATTAGCTATCCCTAACCCCCCTAGAGCTCTAGATTAAATAGAGGGGGATACGCTAAAAATCAGTCCTACACCGTATAATAAACAGTTAATTTGTTTATTTCTAGTTAATCAAAAGACTAGATATAAGTGGGTGTTCTTATTACCCAAAAAGGAAGGCCTAACTATTTATAGGGCTATTAAAGGCTTCTTTAGAGGGCTTAAAAATCAACTAGGTTAATATCCTAGGCACCTTTACTTTAATAGGGGCTAAGAAATTAATTCTAGTTATTAAGATTAGTTAAATTCTAAAGGGATTAAATTTATAACTTCTAGTCCCTATATCTATAAGTAAAATGGATTAGCAGAGCGTCCTATTTAAACTATTCTAGATTAATTAAGGGCTACTATTTAGTAGGCAAAATTACCGTTATTTTTATAGTATTTTATATTACCTATAGTTGTTAACCTTGTTAATATAACTGCTAATACCACTAAGAATCAAAGCCCTAAACAACTGCTATCTAGGGAGCTAGATAGGCCCTATACAACTAATATTAGTAGTATTAGGGCTATAGGATCTTACTGTGAGATTCTAATTCCCCTTAAAAAATAACTAAAAGCCTAAAAGTTAGTAGCTAAAACTATCCCTAGAAGACTCCTTACTACACTAGGTTTAAATACTTACCTAGTGTATATCCCTTCTAAAAGACTAGTTATAAAAACTAGTTTTATTAAGATTATAGAACCTATAGGCCCTGTTTCTAAAGGCTTACCTAGGATTTCTATAGGGGATAACCCTTTAGAGGGGGAAAATCTAGATAATTAATAAGATCTAGATTGTGGTTTAAAGGATTACCCTATAGATAACATAGGGGACCCTATAGGTTAAGAAAAACTACCTATAGGACCTAATTAACTCCCTAAAGGTCTAATTCCAGAAGCCCTAGAGGGGGCGTAGCCTATATCTTAACTAGGAAATTAGATTTTGACTCCGGACCCGATTTCTAACAAAATTACTAACTTTAACCCTAATATTAACCCTATAGATGTTAATATTAGTTCCCCTTCTTCTAGATTTTATAAAAGAAATCTACTTTAAGGTATATAAAAAGCTAAAGGAAAAGAACCCTAATAGCCCTAAACCTAAGACCTAGAAGTAAGCTATATCTAGTCCTAAAAAGGATAAATAGATAGAAGCTACCTTTAAAGAATTTAAATAGCTTCTAAAGGCTAGTACTTTTAAATTTATAGGGAAAGACAAAATCCCTAAGGGCTAAAAAGTACTAAAAAATAGGCTTATTTATAAGCTTAAAAAGGATAAAGAAAATAATTCTTTAAAATACAAGGCCTAACTCGTTGCTAAGGGATTTATGCAAATTAAAGGTCTTAACTATCTAGAGACCTTTGCTACTATAAGCATTCCCCCTAGCTAGAGGATTTTACTAGCCCTAGCGGCTTAGAATAACTAGGAAATTAAGCAGATTAATTTTATAGGAGCTTTTCTTAATAGTAAGCTATAATAATAGATTTATATAGTTATTCTAGACGGATTTATTAAATTCCTTAAAGCAAATCCTAACCTAGCTAAATTAGCTAGAAGTTTTAGCTAGAAACCTTCTAAAGATTAAGTAATTTTATTATAGAAATCTTTATATAGCCTAAAATAAAGCTTAAGGGAGTAGTAATAAGCATTAATAGTAGTGCTTAAATCCCTAGGGTTTAACCCTCTAATATTAGACCTAGTAATATTCTTTAATCCTTCCACTAAAACCTTTATTATTACTTATATAGATAATTATCTTCTAATTAGACCGGATTTACATTATATCTAAAGACTTAAGAAAGAACTTTATAAAGTCTATCTAATAGAAGATAGGGGGCTTGCTAAATTCTTCTTAGGGGTTTAAATCATTTAAGATAGGCCTAATAGAATACTAAAAATCCATTAATCTTAGTATATATTAGAAGCTTTAAACTAATTTAATATACTAGATAGTAAGCCTATTAGCATACCTCTTTAGCTAGGTATTTTAGCTACGCAGATAACCAAGCTTTTAATAGCTAGTGATATTAAGCTTTATTAGTGTATTATAGGGACTATAATGTACCTAATGTTGCTTATAAGGCCTGATGTAGCCTTTATAGTTTAGTAGCTATTAACTATATTAGCTAGTCCCTATATAGAGTACCTAAATGTAGCTAAAAATCTGCTAAGGTACTTATCTAGGACTAGATTCCTTACTATTATCTATAGGGGTAACCCTAAAGGTATAGCTAGCAAAAGCCTAATAGGTTATTGTAATAGTGATTTTATAGGGGATAAAAAGACCTTAAAATTAACCTATGCTTATCTATTTAAGCTAGCTAGCAGACCTATTAGCTAGAAGTCAAAGAAATCTAGTATAATAGCTTTATTAATATTAGAAGCTAAATCTAATGCTATCTGCGAGACCTTCCAGGAGCTATAATAGCTTTAGGGTCTATTTAAGGAGCTAAAAACCCCTATTTCCCCTCCTATCTAGATATTTTGCGATAATTAAGGCGCTATAACTACTGCTTATAACCCTGCCTTATATAGTTATACTAAACATACTCTATTAAAGTTTAACTATATTAGGTAACAGGTTTTAGCTAGTTTAGCTAAGATTAAATATCTAGATACTAAGTTAATGCCCGCAGATAGTCTTATAAAACCTCTTATAAGACCTCTCTATTAGGCTTTTATTAAGCTTCTAGGGCTTAATAACTTCTAAAACTAACAACCAAAAACCCTTTAATAGGGAACCAAAAATAATAATTAAAAAGGGAAGCTATATATAACTATAGCTAGGATTTAAAAGGGGGCTTTTTATCTTTTCCTGTTTTTCCCTTTTCTCTACTATTTTTACCTAAAAGTTATTGCTTACCCTATTATAATCTTTTATGCTTTTATTTACTTATATATAAGTCTTTTATAAAGGGGGTGTTAAAAATAAGACTTATTTTTAGCCCTTTCTAGTTAAAGAACCTTTATATTACTAAGCTTACATTATAAGCTTAATAGCTACACTATAGCTATTAATAGTTATAAAGGTAGTTACAAATAACCACGTTATAGCTGTTAATAGCTATAACTAACTATGTGGATAACTAATGTTAATTAGTATTGTGGGCATAAGTGTGCCCACAACCCTAACCACAAGTAATTAGGTAAGCTAGGGTAATGTAAGTAAACTACCCTATAGTGGTGATGTAAGCAGCTTACCCTATAGCTATCTTTAATAGTGATTTTCTCTTTAACTAGAGGTTATATAAAAGTCTTATATATAGCAAATTATTACTAGAAGATAGGGCTTTCTTTTTGTGTAGTAAAATTTTTTAGACTAAAATTTAGTGTATATAGGTTGCTAGTATATATAGTAGTAAGTTAATTTTTTAGTTTTTATATATAAATGAATTTTACGGAAAATAAAAAGTAGCTTGCGAGACCTCGCTAGTGGCCTAGGCCCGCTAATACGGTTAGTAAGTCTATAAGAGAAAGAAGATCTTTTTAATCTAGCTAGTTAGCTAGCCTCTTAACTAATAGCTATATTACCCAAATAAACTAACTAAAAATCAATTCTATTGCTCTATTAGTTACTACAAAGTGATTTAAATTGAATTCTATTAGTTAATAACTACTACTACTTCCGTTGCGTTACGTTAATAAGAATCAACGTTGTGGTTCTATCGGTCCTAGACCGTAGATCTTGCACTTGTACAGCTGTTGCCAGCTGGCATCAGCTCCCTACATTTCAATAAGAATAAAATAGATACTGCTCCTATATATACTATTAAGTATGAAAAACCTATAAATGTTAATCCTGATAATATTAAATATACAGATATTAATCCAAATAAACTGATTAAAGATAATAATGAAACTATAGGATTTTTATTTATTATAACTACTATACTAAATAATAATGCTATTACACTTAATATATCTAGAAATTCCACTGTATATCCACTTATTAAGATATCCTAAACAGAGAATAATTGATTTATATTTATTTATATTAAGTTACCTAAGATTAGGAAATATATTAGAGCAATTTACTCTAAAGCTTTTAGATTAATTTATATAGCTATATACACAGTAAGTTTACAGGTAGTTAGATTTAAACTGACGCACGCTAAGTAGAAATCAGAAAGTTTACTATTAACCTATACCCGTTTAGAGAAGAATTTCTCTATTTTATTTAATATTAAGATCCTTAGTAGTACATTAAAATGTATAAGAATAATTATATAATATCAACAAAATATTAGTATAATATACCTCCTTTATAACCTAAGTGGTGGTGATCTATTAAGTAGTATACTAATATTCTTTATAATCCTATAGCTAAGAATATTGTTCCTATAATAACATAGAATCCATAGAACCCTGTACTAAAGAAGAAACATGTACCGAATACACCGTTACTTATTATAAATAATAATACGTTATATTCTATTCCTTAGAATACTATAAATATTAATACTGTAAATAATATACTATATATAGCTCCTAATCTTTCTCCTTTAATTAAAGAGTGGTGTGCGTAAGTTATAGTAGCACTACTAGATAATAAGATTACTATGTTTAATAAAGGTAATTTAAAAGGATTTACAGGTTCTATACCTATAGGTGGTTATTAAGCTCCTAGTTCTATAGTAGGTGTTAATACACTATAAAAGAATACTTAGAATATAGCTACAAAAAAACAAGCTTTAGATACTATAAATAAATAAACTAGAATTAAGCCTCCTATATAGGATAACTTAACCCCTTTCCTAAACTATATGTAATAGTTTCCTATTATATAGCTCTCTATTATTATTATAATTACTATAAAGTAAGCTGATTAATTATTTTATTTTATGATTTTAGGCCTTTGCTAAAGACAAGGCTTTATAAAGGTCTAGATAACAATTTCTATAGAGTGGAATTTACTTTCTATTCCTTCTAGCTATTATTTTATTAATATATCTTGCCTTAGGATTAAGGTCCTTTATTTGTCTAATGTAATATATTTCCACTCTGTAATTTAATTTATAGATTATACACACTAAGTTTTCTAGCGTGGCCTTGGATATACCCTTAGCGTTAACTCTTAGTATAATATCATTTATGTTAACATTAAAGGCAGATAGCTTATTCCTATAGGTAGCTTTAATAAAGCTATGCTTATCTTTTCCTTTTAAATCCTTACTATAAGATTTAAATACTCTAGCTTATAACTTAAGTATAAACTTAGTAGCTAAAAGTTTAGTATATAAGCTCTTTAGTATATAATATACTTAAGATAATAGTTTGTTAAAATTATAAATAAATCTATAATAATTAATAATACTACAATAGACTATATTATATAATAATATAATCTTATCCTTACTATTTGCTAACTATATGAATTTAGAAACCAGAGTTCTGTTTTTTAAAAAACTATTAGTTTTTAGTTTATTAACTATTCTAGCAATAGGTGTAGTTAATCTAAGAGTATCTATAGTTCTAGTTAGTCTCCCCTTTACTTATCTAAAGTGTAAGGTTCTAAACATTCTAATGTTAACTACTAGGAAAGTAGCTACTCTATGTCTAGAGTTAGTTATTTTGGTTTTCTCTTTAGATAACGCTAATTTAAGCTTTTCCTATAAGAACTTTCTAACTTTATTAAGTATAAATTTACAGTCCTCTATAGATCCTCTTACTTTAATTACTTAATTATTAGCATATCTAATATAGACTAATTTTTTAAATTCAGGATCTACTATTAACTTAGATCTAACCTTTAACATTTCTTTCCTAATCCTAACTTTCTCTTATATATTACTAGTATAGTACATAGAGTTTCCTAGACTCTTTTAAGCCGGGTTAATACTAGTATGTTTACCTATATTAAATTTAGATTTAAGCTATTCTATAAACTAATCTAGTTTATCTAAGAAGATATTTACTAGGATAGGGCTAATTATTAATCCTTAAGGTGTTCCCGCCACGCATATTTCTAATTTATTAAATTTAAAGTAACCTGCTTTTAGCGCTTTTCTGATTAAATTAATGAATTTTTTGTCTTTAATTCTCTCTTCTAATATGCTAATAAGTAGTTTATAGTCTATTTTATTAAAATATTTAGTAATGTCACCTTTAATAAACTACTTAGTAACTCTTAATTTTTAATTGAATATTTTTAGTGCTAAATAATAACTTCTATTAGATCTAAAACTATAACTATTATCTAAGAAGGTAGGTTTATAGATAGATTTAAGAACTATATAGATACATTCTTATATAATTTTATCCCTAGGAGGAGTAATTATTAAAGGACATGTTTTGCTATTTGCCTTTAGTATGTATACTCTCTATTTAGGTTTAAATTTAAATTTCTCACTTTTAATTTCCTTAATAATATTTGCTACAACCTATAGAGATATACTATCTAGTGTAATTAGTACTATACCTAGAGTTATATTACCTAGTTTACTTTTTAGCTTATTATAAGCAATATAGTATAATCTTTTATTATATAGTAATCTATATAATTTATCTATAATAATGAATTTTGGATTTTCTTTGCATAACTTAGCAATTTTCTGGATTTTTTTAACGGCGTTAGTAGAACTATCACTAAAACCTTTAGTTAACGTTAATATTATCCGAATAGCAATAACTAGTCTCCTTCCTATTATAAATTCCTTATTTATAATTAGTACTATAATTCCTCTATTACTATAGGAGTTACCTCCCTTAGGCAATCCTATAGTTTTACTTATTTATTTATTAGTCTCCTTAGAACTTCCACTCTCTACGTTATAAATAGATATTCTATCCTAGTTTAAGCGACTTCTAATTAGTTCTATTATATTTAAAACTAATTTACTTAATATATCCTATTCTAATTATAATGCTACCCTTAGGGATAAGGCACCTAGTAGATAGAATTTAAGAAGTCTATCTTTATTTATAGAGACCTTAGCTTAGAAGGTTTTATATTAATTAGTTTTAACTATACCTCCCTTTATATAAAATGCTATGTTTAGCTTGGGGCTTTCCCCCTTACCTAATTTAGTTGCTAGGAATATTTAGAAGTAATGTTTAGATTTTGGTAATCTATTTAAATAAGCAGCGCAACGGCGCACTATAACACCTAAGTTTAATCCTTTTTATATAGCTAATTAATGTATGGTTACCTAAGTAAGTCAAGAATAAAATATATTTCTATATTTGTTAGACTATATCTTAATTAATAGGTTATAGTAACGTATTAATTTTTAACGTTTAGTCTCTAAAGGTATTAAAAGATAATTATTAATCTATTAATTCCCTGCTGATCATCCTTAATAAAGGGTTTTCTAGCAATTAGTTAAATTTAAAGAAGGCACTTACATTATTATAATTTATTTATTAAAGCTCTAATTCTTAATCTACCTTCTTTAGATAGATATTCTTTAGATATTATTATATTATAAATGATTTTTCATTTATTATAGTTATTAAGTTTATTTCCTATTAAAGGATATTTATTAAAATAGTTAATAATAATTTTAATATTATTAATAGAAGAAACATATAAAGATAAAACTTTACCTATTTTATTTTTATAAGTAGTTAAGTTACAATTTAAAAAAGAAGCTAACTCTACTATAAAGGGTTTTATATCAGATGATGTAGATTTATTATATAAATGTTAGTCTAATCTAAATTTAAGTGAAATACTTTTGCTTATAGATCTTTTACTTGTTTCTAATTTATCTTTCTTTTCTATATATTTAATCCTAAAATGCCTATTAGCTTCTGTAAAACCTGCAAATTAACTATTATCTTTATAATTTCTATTATAATTACTTTTAGGTATATTTAAATCGTATTTAGTATTAATAAATTGAATTAAATCATTAAATCTTTTATTTTTAGGTGTTCTTAACTTACTATGTATTAAATTAATAATATAAATTAGACTTTTTATATCTCCTATAATATAATGTATTACATTATTACCTGAAGATTAAAAACATTCTATATTACCTAATTCGGATTAAAGGAAAGTATACATACCTAAATTATCCTTATGAGAAGTGAATACGATTTTAGGATTAAGGACTCTATTTAAGGTAGTATTACCTAAAGAAGGTAAAGAAATATGTCCGTCACCTTCTAAAAGACTAGCTAAGTAATAACCTAAATTATTATCTTTATTAAAAACTGTAATATTATTATTACTTTTATAATTAATTAATGTTTTGTTAATATTATTAGATAATATAGCCCTAGTTATACTTAAATTATAATGAGAAACGACTGGTTTACCTTCTGAGATTATATCTCTAAATCACATAGTTATAGATGTAACTAATGTACCTAATGCTAAGTATAGGAAGATATAACTATTATTAAATAAGTGCATTAATAATGCAGCGTTTACTGTTAAAGTAAATAATAAGATACTTGTATATAAAGGTCACGGTGAAGGTGATACTAAATGGAAAGGATAGTCTTGAAAATTACTTCTTATTGTATTTGTTATTTATATAAATAATTATAATTAAATTAGTTTTGAACATTGATTTAAAAGCCCCTAAGACAAATCGAACGTCTTATATAATATTTCCCCCTAAGGGTTTGTAAAAAAAAAATAAACAATTATTATTTCTTTTACTACTATATGCTTCGCTAGAAGCTAGCTAGCTAGATTTTTCTTTTATTTTTTAAGATATAGATCTATAAATTTGTCTAAATTATCATACAACTAAGTTATGAAATAACATTCGAAAGATAAGGATATAAATAATACAATGAATATTATAAATATATATACATTACTAGTTTTCCTTTCTTCTTAAAATTACCCTTAGTTAGCTAACCTTTTACTAGATTTATAGTAGCTAACTAGCTTCTTAACTAAGCTACTCTAGTCTCTAAGGTTTTTTTTATAAGGGCTAGGGTATTTTCTTTCTTTAAAGATATTTTATTAAGCCTTTCTATATCTAAGACTAAGGTATTTTCCTCCCCTAAAGGTATTTTACTACATCTTTTTTAATATATTAGTATCTTTTCTTTTACTACTTCTTTAGTAATTCCTATTTTTTTTTAAAGCTTTAGTAAAAGTGCCTTATTTATTAGGGGTTTATCTTTATAATTAAACTTTCTTAATAGTATATTTACTAAGTTACTTTTTCTTAGTTTATACTTAATTATAAAGTAAAAAAGGTAAAGAAATATATACTATTTTACTTATTTTTTATTTAACTTTTACTACCTTATAAAGGTTTATAGGTTATAGTAATTTAATAAGACCTTAACTAGGCTTACTACCCCCTTAATATAGTATTACTAGTATTTAAATAACTTTATTATAGTAAGTAACTCTTAATTAGCTATACTATAATTATACTTAGTATTTATAAACTTTCTTAACTAAAAGGCTACTAAATATTAATAACCCTTATTATCTTATTAAAATAGAATTCTTACTATTATAAAGATTAAAGTATTTATCTTAATATATACTAGTTAACTTAGGTTATAATAATAGAGAAAAGGTACTTACTAGAAAGCCTCTTTTAGCTAGTTAAATACTAGCTATTTCTTTACTTTAAATATAAACTTCCTAGTTTAAATACTATTCTAACTACTTTTTATTAATATATAAAGAGATACTATAATCCTAGAGTATTTATAAATAAAATATTAGTAAAAGTTATAAAACCTAAGAAAAAACTATATATTCTTAAAGCTTATAGGCTTTTTTTATTTTTAAATTATATTAACCTAGTATATATTTATTAAAGTCCTATTAATTAATAAAATAAACCCTAGGAATTCTACTAATTTTTAGTAAAATAAGTACTTTAAGGGTTTTATATATAACTTTACTAATTTTATATATTTTAAAACTTCCTTAATATATATAATATACTTCTTCTATATTTTTTAAGAAAATAAGAATATTATCTAAATATACTATATAAATAATATTAACTAGCTTATAAAGTACTTTATAAATATAGTTTTAAAGATAGCTAGAGTATTAGTTAACCTAAAAGGTATTATAAGGTATTTATAATACTTATAATAAGTATAAAATATAGTCTTTTACTTATTACCTTTTTTAATATAAATTTAATAGTATATATTCTTAATATTAATTTTTAAAAAATAATAAGCTTCTTAGTACTAGTTAAGGATTTTTAAAATTAAGAGAAGACTATAGTAATTTTTCTATATTACTTTATTAAGTTCTTAATAATCTATGTATAAATAAAGTATTTTATCTTTCTTTAGTATAAATAAAATAAGTATACTTATAAGGCTTTTAGAGAGTTTTATCTAGCCTTTTTATAAGTTATTATTAATATATTTATAAAGCTTCTTTAGCTTACTTTAGAAAAAAAAATAAATTAGTTTATATAGAGGTATAGCCTTAGGTACTAGTTAATTATATAATTAGTCTTTTTTCTTAATAGTAAACTTCTTACCTTATCTAATATAAATATATCTTTAAACTTATATAGTTCTAAAGAAATATTTTTAATAGTTTTATATACTTTTACCTTTTTATTATCTTTAAGGGTAATAAACTTATTTTCTATAACTTTTATAATAGTATGTATAATAGTTTTATTATATATTACCTTTATAAATTATAAGAAGTTAATAATAAAAAAGCTACTTTTTTTTCTTAAACTACTATTCTTATAAATATAAGTAAAGGTATATATATTCTTTTATAAGAATATATATTCTAATTAATATAAGGCTTTCCCTTACTCTTTATTTATAGCTATATATAGTAGCTTAAGGTTCTTTTTTTTCTCTCTTAAGTTTTTAATTATAATAAGTACCTTATAAATACTATATTAAAAGACTATAAGAGCTTTTACTACCTTAATAATAAGTACTATAGCCTTAGCCTAGTCAAGTTTATAAGTTCTTATAAACTTAATACTAATTATATTAACCTTAGTATAACTATTTAAATTAGCTACTATTTTAATATCTTTATCCTTATAAATAATAACTAGTATATAAAACTAATACCTTATTGTTAAAAATAGGACCTATTTTTAGCCCTTTCTAGTCAAAGAATCTTTGTATTACTAAGCTTGCACTGCAAGCCTAACAGCTGCATTATAGCTATTAACGGTTACGAAGGTGATTGCAAATAACCACGTTATAGCTATTAATAACTACAACTAACTATATGAATAACTAATGTTAATTTGTGTTATAGGCATAAGTGTGCCTATAACCCTAACTATAAGTAATTAGGTAAGCTAAGGTAACATAAGCAAACTACCCTATAGCTATCTTTAATAGTAATTTTCTCTTTAAATAGAGGTTATATAAAAGTCTTATATATAGTAAATTATTACTAGAAGATAAGGATTTCTTTTTATATAGTAATATTTTTTAGACTAAAATTTAGTACATATAGGTTGCTGGTATGTATAGTAGTAAGTTGATTTTTTAGATTTTATATATAAATAAATTTTATAGAAAATAAAAAGTAGCTTGCAAGACCCTGCTAGTAGCCTAGGCCTGCTAATATAGTTAGTAAGTCTATAAGAGAAAGAAAATCTTTTTAATCTAGCTAGTTAGCTAGTTCTCTTAACTAACAGCCGTATTGCCTAAATAAAATAACTAAAATTAATTCTATTACTCTATTAGTTATTATAAAAGTGACCTAAATCGAATTCTATTAGTTAATAACTACTACCACTTCTATTACGTTACGTTAATAGAAATTAACGCTATAGCCCTATTAGTCCTAGACTATAGAGCTTGCACTTATATAGCTATTGCTAGCTAGCATTAGCTCCCTATATCTTAATAGGTTATAAGCCTAGTTATTACTATAAATTCTTTTTAAGACCACTTTTACGTTTAGATATAGAAGGCTTCCCTTCTATAAAATAAGAAAGACCTGCGAGATAGAAGCTAATTCCCTTCTATAAAATAGGAAGGACCTGTGATTATAGAAATTTTCCCTTCTATAAAAAAGGAAATTCAGCAAGAATAGAAGTTTTCCCTTCTATAAAAAGGAAAAATCAGTGGGATAGAAGACTTCCCTTCTATAAAATAGGAAGATAGATACCGAATTAAAGGGAAAGGGGGCACAATCGCCCCTCCCTAGTGCGCAAGAGGTTGTGAGGCCCCACTCATAACACAGGTGCACCACACTAGCGCACCCTGCAGACAAGCCACGCCCTAGGGCTAGGTCTATATAACGCTAGCAAGCCACTAGCTATAAGCTAGCGACTTATATATATAACACACTTAGACCTAGTAAGCTTTAGTAAATATATAAGTGCCCCCTATATCTCTTACCTAGCTATCCTTTATTCTTATAATTCTAAAGCTTCTTTTACTAGCTACCTAAGAGTAATATAAGGGGGAGAACTACTGTTACGTGCTAGAATTGACAAGTGGACTGCCACTTCGGATGTGGCCTCGTTGCCAAGGATGTGTGGCCTGCACGTGACCTAGAACCCCTATATTTGACGATAGCTCTACCCTCTAACTAGTTGAATGGAACAACCTTGACACACTCTTTTATATTACATTTTATATTATAATAAGTAGTAGCAATTGCTCTTCGATTGTTGCGCACCTCTAGCGCTTTTACTGCTTAATAAAAGCCACTAAACTAACGATTTGTTAACTAATACACCAAGCCCATCAAAGCTATCCCTTTCACTAGGCTTGATAGTCCCTAGGCATTGCGCCTATCGTCAGATTCGTTGACTATCGATCTGACCGTTGGAACTGCATCGCGCCTATCGTCAGATTCGTTGACCTTCGTGCCGACCTTCGATCCGTTGAATTGAAGACTTTTGATCCGTTGAATTGAAGACCTTTGATCCGTTGATTTGAAGACCTTCGATCCGTCAGTCTGAAGACCTTCAACCTTCGATTTCTTCGACCTTCGATTCAATCGATCGATTCGTTGACCTTCGTCCCGACCGTTGATCCGTTGAATTGAAGACCTTCAATCCGTTGATCCGAAGACCTTTTGATCGTGCGAATTCAATCAGTCCGAAGACCTTCGACCTTCGATTCAATTCAATCGATTGGTTGACCCTCGTGCCGACCTTCAATCCGTTGATTTGAAGACCTTCGATTTCTTCGACCTTCGATTCAATTCGATCGATTGGTTGACCTTCGTGCCGACCTTCGATCCGTTGAATTGAAGACCTTCGATCCGATTGATTTGAAGACCTTCGATTTCTTCGACCTTCGATTCAATTCGATCGATTGGTTGACCCTCGTGCCGACCTTCAATCCGTTGGCTTGAAGACCTTTGACCTTCGACCCGACCGTTAGATCTGACAAATTCATCAATCCCGATCCAATAAAGCTTGTTAGATACAATGCTTCCCTTACACTAGCTAGATCAGTGTGAGCAACAGCGATTACAGTAGCTTTATAAGCAGGATTATTAGCGCTAAACCTGTGGTATCTATAGGAAGACCTTCCCTTTAAGAAATCTAGTCTTTTAATATCTTAAGGATTTATGCCTAGCTAGTTAGCAATATTAACAGATTCAACAGCAGCTAGACCAACGGCTACAGCAGCAATTCCAGTAGCAACAAGACCAGCATCAACAGGATCTTCAGGACCTAAGGACCCGTTATCTATGGCAGCAGCAGCAATTGCAGTAGCAATTGCAGCAGCAAATTCAACAGCAACAGTAGCAAATTCAACGGCAGCAGCAGCAAATACAGGATCTTTAATAGCAGCTAGCTATAGAAGAGAATGACTTCTAATAGCTTAAAGACCTTATGATAGAAGCTTTTGAAGAACGCGATGACCTTCGAAGGCAGCTAGCCTGTTAGCAAATTCGTCAGCCAATTCAACAGCCTGACCGAAGACCTCTGCAAAGCTCGTTGCCTAGACCTCTGCAACGCTCGTTGCCTGGCCCTTTGCAAAGCTCGTTACCTGACCCTCTGCAACGCTCGTTGACTAGCCAAGCTATCAACTATCAGATCTATTAGCCTAATCAATACAACTATCTGTACGACTACCAATCTGACAGCGATTTGGACTATCGACCTAACCGTCAACCTGACCGTCAATCTAACGATCAATCCGACCGCTATAGTGATCCCGTAGGGCTAGTTATTAATTCAATAACCAATTCAATAACCGATTCGATGACTAATTCGACGACCGATTTGATGACTGATTCGATGATCGATTTGATAACCAACCTGATGACCAATTTAATAACCGCCGGACCTGACGATCTATCTGACTGAAGTCCTTTGCAAGCCGCTTCCTAGCTTGTTACAAATTCGTTAGATCTTATTAGATAGCTAGGATAGCTATCTCTTTTATCCGTGGTGCCCGCATTTGTTACGTGCTAGAATTAATAAGTGGACTGCCACTTTAGATATGGCCTCGTTGCTAAGGATATGTGGCCTGCACGTGACCTAAAACCCCTAAATTTAATAATAGCTCTGCCCTCTAACTAGTTAAATAGAACTGTTAGGAGCGTAAGGGACAGAGACAGGATTATTATATAATAGAGCACTAGCAGGACCTCGGACCCACTAGGTTAGGGAGGGGTTAGCTAGTAGCTAGATAGTTACGTAAGTATAGGGTAAGGTATTTAGTAAGGACTACCTATATTCTTATAGAAAGTTAGAGCTTAAAACCTTTATATACCTACCCCTAGGTAGTACCTTTCTAGCTATAACTATAAATCTAAGCTATTACTCTATTTTATTATCTTTTAACCCTTAAGTTATAATAAATTAAGCTCTTAATCCCTTTAGGGTAATAAACTATTAGCTAGATAATAATATTAGCACACTAGAGAATATCTATATAAAATATACTTATACCCCCTAGTAATAATACTATAAATAAGTAAGGTAGTAGTAGTATAGTAAATACTTAAATAATAAATACTAATAATTAAGTATATTAGACACTACCTAAGACTAATCTAGATAATAATACTAGAATTAAGAATAATAGCATTAAGAAGGTAGTATAATAGTATTATAATATTATATAAGCTAAGCTATAATATATATAGAAAATATAGGAAATTCTATAAATAAAAGTAAAAATTAGGGAGCTTTAGGTAAACCTATTATTAGCTAGAACCTAGTAAGGACTTATAAATCCACCCCTTTAGGTTAGACTAACTACTTTTATACTTACTTTACTAATAGGTACTAAGTAAGTAGTAAATATATACTAATATAGTATTATTAAGATATAGCTATAAATATTATTATATAAGGGGGATACTTATAAAAACCTCTAGAATTTCCTAGTAGACTTAAATATATTATTTAAATTAGACTAATATACCTTTTATAATAATATAATAAAGGTAGCTTATATTAGTAAATACCTTACTAATAATATAAAGTAATAATAAATATATTATATAGCTATAAATAGTTATATAAAATATAAAGACTATAATTAGGTAAGCTTTATTATATAGCTAAAGACTAGAATAATAAATAAGGACACTAGATACTTAGAAGTAATTAGGTTATTACTAAATCTTTAGTAAGGTAATAGCTAATTATTTTAAGCCTTTATTAGGAATTAGACTAAGGTTAAATCTAACCTACCTAAACTAATTCTAATATAACTAAGAATCTATATATTTATTAATAGCCTTAATAATATTATAAGGAAGTAAATACTTAGCTAGGAGTTTCTAACTACTTAGAGCTAGTTATAAGGCTAAGGTAAGAAAGTAAAGGTAGTAATAAAACTAATATAAAGTTATAAGAAAAGTTAAGACTATAAGAAGAAGTAATAGTAATTAACTTTACCTATAAATAACTTATAGTAATAGAATAAAGGGTAAGTAGGAAGATTACCTATTAATTATTATAAATATAGGAAGCCTAGATATATCTTAATAGCTTGCTATTTATTAGACTACTTTATTTATAAGAGTAATAAATACACTATAAAGAAGTATAATAATAGTAGTAATAAAGTATCTAATTCTAATAAGATACTGCTTTTATTTATATAAACCTAGGATAGGGGGCTTATTATAGATAAATTAGTAAACCTAAGAGTTAGAGTCTATATATTTATATAATAAGATTACTAGTAAGTAGTAGTAAAGGCGCTAATAGATTTAGGTATATAATCCTTAACTATATACCTAAAGTTATTATCTAAGGAGAATTAGAAAAGAGTTAAAAAAATAGATTAAAACCTTAAAAGTATAAGTAAGAATATAGTTTTATATTAAGGAATTCTAAGGAGATTAGTATTAATAAAGAATAGTATAGGGTTTATAAAGGTTTACTAAGTTAGCTACTTTATTATAAATACTAAAGAAAGGCTACTACTAGGTATAGACTAGATTAGAGAATATAAACCTATAGTAATATATTAGAAAAAGAAGTTTTAAAGACACTTAGTAATAATAAAGTGCCTTTTATATACTAAGGGTAAGTAAAGAGTATATAGAGTATTAAAATAGTTAGTAGTTACTCTAGTATTAGGTTTAGTAAAAGTTATTTTAAATAGCCTAAAGAATAGAAAGGGAAAAGAACTAGAAAAGAACCTACTAGTAGACTTACTAAAGCTAATTTAGGAAATAAGTAGTAAGGAAGTAGTAATAGTCTTAGAGTATACCTATAAGTTATATAAGTAATATATTATAGCTAACCTAAGATCCTTAGATAGTCTAAGTAATAAGTGTGAGGCCCCGCCCACAACACAGCGTGCACACCCTATAGGCATACTAGGCCTAGGGCTAGGTTCACGTAACACTAGCAAGCCGCTAGATAAAAGCCAGCGACTTACGCGTATAATACTTAGACCTAGTAAGCTTTAGTAAATATATAAGTGCCCCTATACCTCTTACCTAGCTATTCTTTATTCTTATAATTCTAAAGCTTCTCCTACTAGCTACCTAAGAGTAATATAGGGGGAAGAACTACCTAATCTATAAGAGTAATATAGGGGGAAGAACTACCTAATCTATAAGAGTAATATTAGATAATAACTAAGGGCTACTAGATAAGGGTAATACTATAGCTAAGAATATACCCTATTCTATAGGTACTATAACTAAAGATATACCCCTTACTATTTATACCTAAGCTATAGTAATAGTAAAGTAAATTACCTAGCTTAAGGAACTCTAGAAACTATAGAAAAAAGAGTAAGAGCTCTAAGATCTATTATAGTATAATACTAGAGAAGAATAATTAAAAAGGTAGTAAAGAGCTAGTACTTCCTTAAGCTATAGTAGCTAAGAGGTTAAAGTTTAGAATATTACTAATCTCTAATACCCTATAAACCTATAGAGATATAAGATATAGATTAATAACCTAAACTATACCTTTAATAGGGTAAAGAAGAAGTTCTAATATAACTACTAGAAAATCCTTTTTATACTTAACTATATATATATTAATTATAAGGTAAGATAGGATAGATACCTTAAAGAATAGTAGGCTAATAGCTAGGATAACCTTAAAGATAACTAGAATAAATTTTAGACCTAGACACTTACACTACTTTAGGACTTTGCTAATTATAATATATAAATAGTAATATAATTAGAGAATATAAAGTAATATAAGGGTTAAAGCCTTATTAAGTTTAGTATTTTCTTAGATTTACTAGAGAAATACCTAGAAAGAGCCCTAGAAAAGACTTATACCCTTATATTCTTTATAAAGTTACTCCCTAACCTATAGGATTATATTAACCTATATGCCTTTATTACTAATAAGACTTAAGAAGAGGTTATATAACTTACCTAGTAATTCTAGGAGGCTATACTAAAGAATAAGTAAAAATCTAAGTAATTAGGAAATAAAGGCCTATATAAAAACCCTTAGCACTATAGGAATAACTCCTTATAAGGTTATAGACCTTATAAAGATTAAAGAAATAAGGACTAGGAGAAGGGCCTAGCTACCTACCTAAACACTACTAAACCTAGGGATAAGATATAGTATTATAACTATAATAGTATAGGATACCTTATATATTACTATAAGAAACCTAAGAAAGAGCCCTAAGAAAGCCTAGAAAACTCCCTAAGGTAGAAGTAGATACCCTTACCTCTACCTCTAATACTAAGGTGCTAATAGGGTATTAGTTTTATACACTAGTTACTATCTATAGGTATAAAGATATTAAAATAGTAGCTAATCTAGATAGTTACGCTAAGATTAATATAATTAGTATTAAGTTTATAAGAACCTATAAACTTAACCTAGCTAAGGCTATAGTACCTATTATTAAGGTAGTAGGAGCCCTTATAGTCTCTTAATATAGTATCTATAAGGTATTTATTATAATTAAGGACTTAAGAGAAGAAAAAAGGGACCTTAAGCTACTATATATAGCTATAGATAAAGACCTAAGAGTAGGGGGAAGCCCTATATTAATTAGAATATATACCCTTATAGAAGAATATATATACCTTTACCTATATTTATAGGAATAGTAGTTTAAGAAAGGAAAAGTAGCCTTTTTACTATTAACTCCCTATAAATTTATAAAAGTAATACGTAATAAGACTATTATATATACTATTATAGGGGTTATAGAAGATAAGTTTATTACCCTTAAAGATAATAAGGAGGTAAAAGCATATAGAACTATTAAAGATATTCCCCTAGAACTATATAAGTTTAAAGATATATTTATATTAGATAAGGTAGGAAGCTTATTATTAAGAAAAGAGACTAACTATATAATTAACCTAGTACCTAGGGCTACACCCCTATATAGACTAATCTACTCTCTCTCCTAAAGTAAGCTAAAAGAACTCTATAAATATATTAATAAAAACCTATAGAAAGGCTAGATAAGACCCTCTAAGAGCCCTATAGGTATACCTATTCTATTTATACTAAAGAAAGATAAGATACTCTAGTTATATATAGATTATTAGGGACTTAATAGAGTAATATAGAAGAATTACTACGCTCTCCCCCTAATTTTAGAGATCCTAAATTAGTACTAAGAAGCTTACTACTTCTTAAAAATTAATATTAAGGATATATACTATTAAATTTATATTAAAGGAGGTAATAAGTAGAAGACTATATTTTATACCTATTATAGACACTATAAATACCTTATAATACCCTTTAGGTTAACTAATACCCTAGCTACTTTTTAAAGTTATATTTATAAAGCACTCTATAGGCTAGTTAATACTATTTATATAGTATATTTAGATAATATCCTTATTTTTTTAAAGATATAGGAGGAATATACTATATATATTAAGGAAGTTTTAGAATATATAAGATTAGTAAAGTTATATATAAAACCCTTAAAGTGTTTATTCTACTAGGAGTTAGTAAAGTTCTTAGGGTTTATTTTATTAGTTAATAGGATCTTAATAAATACTTACTAGGTTAATATAATCTAAGAATAGAGAGAGCCTATAAGCTTTAAGGATATATAGTCCTTCCTTAGGTTCTATAACTTTTACTAATAGTTTATCTATAAATACTCTAGAATTATAGTATCTCTTTATATATTAATAAAAGGTAGTTAAAATAGTATCTAGACTAGGAAGTTTATATTTAGAGTAAAGGAATAGCTAGTGTTTAACTAGCTAAAAAAGGCCTTCTAGTAAGCGCCTCTTCTTTATTATTATAACCTAAGTTAACTAGTGTATATTAAGATAGATACTTTAATCTTTATAATAGTAGGAATTTTATCTTAATAGGATAATAAGGGCTATTAGTATCTAGTAGTATTTTAGTTAAGGAAATTTATAAATACTAAGTATAATTATAGTATAGCTAATTAAGAGCTACTTACTATAGTAGAGTTATTTAAATACTAGTAATACTATATTAAGGGCATAGTAAGCCTAGTTAAAGTCCTATTAGACTACTATAACCTATAGACCTTTATAAGATAGTAGAAGTTAAATAGAAGGTAGGTAAGGTAGTATATATTCCTTTACCCCTTTTACTTTATAATTAGGCATAAACCTAGGAAAAGTAACCTAGCGGATACACTATTAAGAAGGTCTAATTATAAGGGTAAACCTCTAATAAATAAGGCACTATTACTAGAACTTTAAAGGAAGATAGTACCTACTAAAATAGTAGAAGAAGAGAAACTAATATATTAAAGAAAATATAGTAAGATACCTTTAGGGGAGGAAAATACCCTAGTCTTAGGTATAGAGAGGCTTAATAAAATATCTTTAGGGAAGGAAAATACCCTAGCCCCTATAGAGAGAATAGCTAGAGTAGCCTAGTTAAAAAGCTAGTTAGCTACTATAGATCTAGTAAAAGGTTAGCTAACTAAAGGGGATTTTAAGGAGAAGGTAGTATATGTCTAAGATATTAGTATAGTATAAGAGATATAGGGGACTATTATATTACTAAATCCCTACTAATCTAGGCTAAATAAACTATTAGTGTAACTACTATAGAAGGCATAGGATTAAGACCTAGATCTATAGAGATAGAATAGTAAGATTAATAACTCCCTAGTAAAAGGGAAGGGAAAGGCTAGTATATAGTTATATAGTATAGGGGGTCTCCTATTATACTAAGACTAGGTAGTTATTCCCTAGGAGCCTATCTTATAATAGGAGCTTCTATAGCTATATTATAATAATCCACTAGTAGGTTACTTTAGGACTAAGCACACTCTAGAGCTACTAAAGTATTACTTTTAGTAGCTAGCTATAAGTAAGTCTATTTTAAACTATATTATAAGCTATAGGGTTTACTAATAGGTAGTAGCTAGAAAGTATTGCCTATATAGAAGCCTTAAATCACTACTAATACTAAGGTAACTATAGATAGAAATCTTAATAGACTTTATTATAGGGTTACCTATTATATAAGTAGGTAAGTAAGAGACTAATATAATCCTAGTAATTATAGACTAATTTACTAAGTATTCTATCTTCCTACCTATAACTACTACTATTAATATAGCTAAATTAGTAGAACTTTTCTATAAAGAGATTAAGCTACGATTTAGAGCCCTAGAGGGTATTATATCTAATAGAGGTTTAGTCTTTATAAGCTAATTCTAGTTAGACCTATACTACCTATCTTAGGTAAAGCGGAGGCTTTCTATAGTATTTTACCCCTAAACTAATAGGTAAATAGAAAGAATAAACTAAGTACTTAAGCACTACCTTTAATATTTTATTATAGGGAACTAATAGATATAGCCTAAGCTACTCCTAATAGCTAAATTTACCTATAATAATATAGTAAATAGGAGCACTAGCTACTCCCTAAACTATTTACTTATAGGCTATTTACCTAAGTTTTATCTAGCTTTTAGGGGTAAGAGCTAGGAAGGGAAGGTACTAGAAGTATATATATATATTATAAAGCTATATAAAGTTAAAGAGTATCTAAAGGAAAACTAGGCTAAAGCTACTAAAACCTAGGTAAAGTACTATAACTAGTATTACTAGCTATTAACGCTATATTAAGATAACCTAGTACTACTATTAGTAAAGAATATTAGGCTTAAGGATATAAAATAGAAGCTAACCCCTAGATTTATTAGGCCTTTTTAAGTACTTAATACTATAGGGAAATAAGCATATAAACTAGTATTACCTAAGAAGTATAGATAGCTATATAATATATTTTATATAAGCCTATTAGAGCTATAGAATTACTATAAAGACACTAGGGATAAGGATATACTAATACTAGACCTTAAGAATAAAGAAAATAAGTATAAAGTTAAGGAAGTTAAGAACTATAAGAAAACCTATAAAGGTAATAAATACCTAGTAAAATAAAAGAATTAGCTAAGTAAATATAACTAATAGGTTCTAGTAGAAGATATAGAAGGCGCTTAATATATAATTTAAGTATTTTACTAAAGTAGATTATGTAAGAAAGGTAGTAATATATAGGTAAGTTATAGGTAAAGAGATATAGAGTTATAATAAAAAAGGCCTAGCCTTATTAGCTACTATTATACTCCTATATAAACTACCTTAGACTACTTACTAAATAATAAAAGAAAATATACCTAAAGTATAGGGAGGGTTAAGGGAAACCCCTTTATTATTACCCCCTTATAGAAAAAAGCCTAACCCCTATAAATAAGATACTTAGCGCTATTCTTATCCTTAGTAATTACCTAGCGTATTACTAGTGTAAAATAATATTTTACTATCCCTTAGGGGATATACCCTAGGTCTAAGTATTATAAGTATAAAGTTATTTTTATATTCTATATAATCTTAAGTTTATAGTAGTTTAGCTATAGAAGAATTAGTAAATATATAGTAAAGTAAGGTAGAATAACTATAATACTTATATACCCTAGAATTAGGCTAGGGAATATTATAATAAGTAGCTACTATTATAATACTATATACTATTAGTATATAATAAAGGTATACTACTACTAAATATAAGTAAGAGACTAGTAAATATATAGTAAAGAGATAAACCTAATAAACCTTTATAGCCCTAGTTAAGCTAAAAGTAATATAGTATAATATATTTATATAGTTAAACCCTATTATTAGATAAAGGTAATACTTAGTAATATAAAAGTAAGAGGCCTCTAAAAATAGGCAGTCCTTAGGGTCTTCCTTTACTATATTACTATAGATATCTATAAGCATTTAGGCCTAGTCTAAAACTATAAGAAGGTTAATAAAATTACCCCTTATTATAGCTATAGCCTATAGGAATTTATTAGTAAAATAAGACTAAAAAATATAGAAAGAGTAGTATACTTATAGTCTTATAAGAATTACTATAGTTATAGTATTAGATATAGTACTTAGAATATTTATCTTTTAAGAATCTATAAATAAATTATAGGGAAATTAATAGTTAATCTATAGTAATATAGGCTTAGCTAGGGGATATTTCTTAAACTTAGCGTATCTAGTGCGTAAATAATACATATAGCTATATTTTTTTAAAGGAATATACTTATCTTCTATAATAAATATATAGTAATTAAGGACTAGGAAGGGATAGAAACTAAAGGCATAAGAAATAATTAAAAAATTACTATAGTTATAAAAGGGAAGAGTATATAATATAATAAAGAATTATAGGTAAATTTATAGTTAAACCCTATCTATTATTTATTATTATTTTAGAGGCTATTACTAGTTAGTAAATAGCTATAAAGTAGCTAGCAAAAGCTATTTAGAAGCCTAGCTATAAGTAGGGAGGTAATTATAAGGCCCCGCCTATAATATAGCGTGCACACCCTATAGGCATACTAGGCCTAGGGCTAGGTCTATATAACACTAGCGAGCCACTAGATAAAAGCCAGCGACTCGCGCGCATAACACTTAGACCTAGTAAGCTTTAGTAAATACATAAGTGCCCCCATACCTCTTGCCTAGCTATCCTTTGTTCTTACAATAAGTAACCTATAACTAAGTAAAGGCTAAGTAATAATATAGATAAACTAGAGCTCCTAGAGGAATACTTAGAATTTAAAGATATATTTAATAAGGATTTAGTAAAAACACTTTCTAAACTAGGGGGCTATACTTATATAATTAAATTAGAAAAAGGGAAAACACTACCTTAGGGACTAATATATAACTTAGCTAAGAAAGAGCTAGAGGTGCTTAGGGAATATCTTATAGATACATAGTAAAAGGGATAGATTAGAAGATTAGTTAGCCTAGCTAGGGCCCTGATTTTATTTATTCTAAAGAAAGGAGGGAAATTAAGGCTTTATATAAATTATAGGGGCCTAAATAAGATTACTATTAAGAATAAGTCCCCCTTACTACTAATTACTAAAATCCTTAATTACTTAAAAGGCATAGTTATCTAGATAAAACTTAACTTAATAGATATATACTACTAGCTATATATTCGCTTAGGTAATAAGTAGAAGATAGCGTTCTATTATAAATATAGGCACTTTAAGTATCTTATAATGCTATTTAGATTAGTTAATACACTAGTGACTTTCTAGGAGTATATTAATAAAGTCCTTAAGGATATTATAGATAATATCTGTATTATTTACCTAGACAATATTCTAATCTATAGTAGTAATATAGCTACTTATATAGGCTATATTAAATAAGTCCTAAGTAGACTTTATAATATAAAGCTTTTTATTAACTTAAAGAAGTGTTAATTTTTAGTTATAGAGGTAAAATTCTTAGGATTTATTATATCTAAGAAAGGTATTATAATAGAACTATTAAGGGTAAAAGTAATTATAATATAGCTAATACCTTATAGCGTCCTAGATATCTAATTATTCCTTAGGTTTACTAGATTTTATTAATATTTTATTAAGTAGTATAGTAAGGTAGTTATTCTATTAATAAACTAACTTAAGGGGGGATAACTAGTAACCTTTAAGCTAGAACCCTATAAGCTAGCTATATTTAGAGAACTCTAGAAGTTATTCTAGGAAGCACTAATTTTAGTGCACTTTAACTTACTTACTTTATTAAGAGTAAAAATAAATATATTAGGTTTTGCTATTAGAGTAATACTTATAATATTAGTGCTAGGTTACTAGTACCTAGTTATATATATATTAAGGAAGTTAACTAATACTAAGTTATATTACCCTATACTAGATACTAAATTATTAGTAATCTAAGAGGCTTTTAGGGTATAGAGGTATTACCTAGTGTACTTAACTTACCTAATTATAGTAGTAATAGATTACTTAAACTATAAGTACCTAGCTATAAAGCTATAGCTAACTAGTAGGTAGGTAATAGTGCTTAATAAGCTATGCTTATTTAACTTTAGAATTAAATATAGGGCTAGTAAGTTAAACCCTACTAATATATTATTAAGAAGGGTAGATTATATAAATAAGAATAGGAAAGTAAAGGTAGTAACCTTATAGCTACTAAACTTCTTATCTAAGTTTATAAATACTAATTAATAGGAACTTTATAGTAGTAATAGAAATACTATAAGTTCTATTATATTATTATTTAATATAGTAGATAGTTAGTTATAAAGACCCTATAATAGTAATAGGAATATCTAGGGTTTTAAGAAAACGTAACTTAGCTATATTTTTAAGGAAGCTATAAGACTAGATATTATTAAAAGGGGTATTCTAGCTAGCATAGTTACTAGTAAGCGGTAAGGGCGCCCCTTAGAAACACTGCTTAACTATAGTATACCTATAAGACTAGAAGTAACTTATAAGCTAGCTACTTATAGAGATATTATAGTAAGGATCTAAGCTATTTAGAGAATCTCTTCTAAGTTTAACTCTAATACTTAGGATAATAGCTTAGAATTAAATATTCTAATTTAAGTATTATTATTAGGTATATAGCGAAATAATAAGTTTACTATATATTAAAGAAAGCTACTTAAGAGTAATAACTTAGAAGTATTATAGATATAGTTAATTAGACCCTCTAAGCTATTAATATTTAGGAGTTAAGTTTATATTCCCTAGGGAATAAGAAAAGAGATTTTACTACTAATATATAATAACCCTACTACTAGGTATTAGGGAGTTAGTAAAACACTTTATTAAATTATAAGTTAGTACTACTAGCTATTAATAAAAAAAGATATAAAGGTATATATTAGTACTTATATAAACTATTAAGTTTTAAAGCTAAGGCACTATAAGCTATATAGTAAGTTAGCTACTTTACTAAAGCTAGATTACCCCTTTTAAGAACTATTAATAGATTTTATTACTAGATTACTACTAGTTAAAGACACTAACTAGACTTATAATATAATCTTAGTAATTATAAACTATTTTATAAAGTATAGTATTTATATCCCTATTTTAATATAACTAATAAGTAATAGGTTAGCTACTATATTCCTAGAGTATATCTTTAGAGATTATAAAGCCCTAGAAGGTATTATAATAGACTAAGGTTCTATATTTATAAGCGGATTCTAGATAACCTTTTACTATCTTATTATAACTAAGTAGCTACTAAGCACTGCTTTTTACCTATAAATAGATAGGCAAATAGAATAATTAAACTAAGTTCTAGAATATTATTTAAGGGCTTTCTCCTACGCTAAATAAACTAACTAGGCTAATAATCTATTAATAGTATAATTTATATATAATACTAGTAGCTATATAACTTATAGCTATATATTAGTAAAGGTATTATAAAGGTATAACCCTAGGGGCCTATAGTAAGTAGTACCTAATATTTTACTTATAAATAATTAGGCTAAGAGTAGAGTATTATTACTAAGAGAGAAATATATAGTAATTAAATAGCTTCTAATTAACTTATAAGCTTTATATAAGAAATACTATAACTAGAAAAGGACCCTAAAGAGGTTTAAAGTTAGTAATTATATTCTACTATTTATAAAGAATATTAACCTAAGATAGCTAAGTAGGAAGTTAACTATAAAGTACCTAGGCCCTTATAAGATTATAAGGGTAGTTAGGAGTTATAGACTAGCTTACTAGCTAGAATTACCTACTAGAACGCGGTTATATAATATATTTAATATTATAAGCCTTAAACCCTTTAAAGGGGACCTAAGTAATATAGTAAATGCTTCTTTACTATAAGATAATATTAAGGATAATAAGCAAGAGTTTAAGGTAGAAAGAATTATCTTATATTATTATAATAGTAAGTATTATAAGTACCTAGTTAAATAGAAAGGCTATAATAGCTTAGAGAATTTATAGGTATTAAAGAGGGATTTTATTATAAGGGATTTTATTATAAGGGATATTATCTATAACTATAAGTGGTAACTAGGTAGCTAGGTTATAGCAGTAAAACTACCCTTAGTAAATAATATAAGGTAATACCTTATAAATGTAGTAAATAACATAGGGTAATATTCTAAAAAGATATAATTATATTACTCTTATAATTATAATATAACTACCTAGTAATAATTACTTAAAAAGCATTTCTTTATCCCTACCCTTACCCTTATTTTCCCTAGAGACTATAGTAATAATAAGTATAGGAGCCTTTAGAGGCATAGGGGCCTTATTATTAAAAGAGTTACCTTCCCTATATATAAAGATATAGAGCTCTCTAGGTAACTTAGAAAAACTAATATAAGTAGGAAGCCTAGAGATATAAGGAGTAAACTACTAGTAAGTTAGTAAAGAAGTGCCTATAGATATTTAAGAGACTTACTATTAGGATATTCTTATATATATAGTAAAGATAGTTTATAATATTAATTTAGACCTTAAGGTTAGTAATATTAGCTAGCTACGCTATAGTAGTATACTTATTATACTTAGCTTCCTAGGCTACTTTAGTAGCTACCTAAGTATAATAAATATACCTATACTTATTAGTATTTTTAGTCTTTAGGAGGGTATTATATAGTTTTTACTTAGTGTAAATAAGAGACTATTAGTATATTAGTAGTAATTAAGTTAAAAGAACTAGGGATATACTTACTTTATTAAGGTAGTAGTAATCTCCCTTAGGTATAGCTTTAATAATATTAAATAGCTTTTTATAAAGCTATATAATTTAAGTAAGGCACTAGTAGTAGGTTAGTGTCTTAAAACTAGAGACTTAGAATAAGTAGTTATACTCTAATATATATCTTATTATTTTAGGCATAATAGGTATATTTAGCTAAGTTTACTACTTTAGGTTAGTAACTATAAGAAGTAAAGAAGTAGTAAGATTATACTATAAGAGTTATTATACTCTATAGGAAAAGGTTTATTCTTCTTAAGATACTAAGGAATAGTATAGATACTATTCTTAGGCAATATATTTTATATAGTAACTTACTAACTACACTATATATATAGAATTTTAGTATTACTAGCTATAAGTTAGTAGTAATAACCTAGTAAGGAAGTAGTAAACTTATATAGAAATTTTAGATACTATTCTCTTTTAAGGTAACTTCTTTAGTAACTTCTCTAAGGGTTTATTCTATAAAGGTAAACCTAGTAGTAAAGTAGGAGTTAATAAATAGATTTTAGATATTATAAGCTAGCTATAGGTTAGTAGTAAGGAAGTAGTAAAGGGAAGATAAGTAAAGATAAAGAAACTTATAATAGTTAGATAATATATAAGGGAAAGGAAGTATATATATAAGGGGGAAGATCTAGTCCCTTTTATATTAACTATAAATGTGAGAACAAAGGATAGCTAGGTAAGAGGTATAGGGGCACTTGTGTATTTACTGAAGCTTACTAGGTCTAAGTGTTGTGCGCGCGAGTCGCTAGCTTTTATCTAGCGGCTTGCTAGTGTTACGTAGACCTAGCCCTAGGCCTAGTATACCTATAGGGTGTGCACGCTATGTTGTAGGCGGGGCCTTATAATTACCTCCCTACTTATAGCTAGGCTCCTAAACAGCTTTTGCTAGCTACTTTATAGCTATTTACTAACTAGTAATAGCCTCTAAAATAATAATAAATAATAGATAGGGTTTAACTATAAATTTACCTATAATTCTTTGTTATATTACACACTCTTCCCTTCTATAACTATAGTAATTTTTTAATTATTTCTTATACCTTTAGTTTCTATCCCTTTCTAGTCCTTAATTACTATATATTTATTATAGAAGATAAGTATATTCCTTTAAAAGAATATAGCTATATATATTATTTATACACTAAATATGCTAAGTTTAAGAAATATCCCCTAGCTAAGCCTATATTACTATAGATTAACTATTAATTTCCCTATAATCTATTTATAGATCCTTAAAAGAAAAAATATTCTAAGCGCTATACCTAATACTATAACTATAGTAATTCTTATAAGACTATAAGTATACTACTCTTCCTATATCTTTTAGTCTTATTTTACTAATAAATTCCTATAGGCTATAGCTATAATAAGGGGTGATTTTATTAACCTCCTTATAGTTTTAGACTAGGCCTAAATGCTTATAGATATCTATAGTAATATAGTAGAGAAAGACCCTAAGGACTACTTATTTTTAGAGGCCTCTTACTTCTGTATTACTAAGTGTTATCTCTATCTAATAATAGGGTTTAACTATATAAATATATTACACTATATTGCTTTTAGCTTAACTAGGGCTATAAAGGTCTATTAGGTTTATCTCTTTACTATATATTTACTAGTCTCTTACTTATATTTAGTAGTAGTATACCTTTATTATATACTAATAGTACATAGTATTATAATAGTAGCTGCTTATTATAATATTCCCTAGCCTAATTCTAGGGTATATAAGTATTATAGTTATTCTACCCTACCTTACTATATATTTACTAATTCTTCTATAGCTAAACTACTATAAACTTAAGATTATATAGAATATAAAAATAACTTTATACCTATAACACTTAGACCTAGGGTATATCCCCTAGGGGATAGTAAAATATTATTTTATGCTAGTAATACGCTAGGTAATTACTAAGGATAAGAATAGCGCTAAGTATCTTATTTATAGGGGTTAGGCTTTTTTCTATAAGGGGGTAATAATAAAGGGGTTCCCCTTAACCCTCCCTACGCTTTAGGTGTATTTTCTTTTATTATTTAGTAGGTAGTCTAAGGTAGTTTATATAGGAGTGTAATAGTGGCTAATAAGGCTAGGCCTTTTTTATTATAACTCTATGTCTCTTT
Source organism: Epichloe bromicola (assembly GCA_023658445.1). Classification (NCBI taxonomy): domain Eukaryota; kingdom Fungi; phylum Ascomycota; class Sordariomycetes; order Hypocreales; family Clavicipitaceae; genus Epichloe; species Epichloe bromicola. The sequence continues at coordinate 4,816,196 of CP098266.1, read as the reverse complement.
GCCTATAACTTACCTATATGTTACTACCTTTCTTATATAATCTACTTTAGTAAAACGCTTAAATTATATATTAAGCGCCTTCTATATCTTCTACTAGAACCTATTAGTTATATTTACTTAGCTAACCCTTCTATTTTACTAGGTATTTATTACCTTTATAGGTCTTCTTATAGTCTTTAACTTCCTTAACTTTATACTTATCTTCTTTATCCTTAAGGTTTAGTATTAGTATATCCTTATCCCTAGTGTCTTTATAGTAATTCTATAGCTCTAATAGGCTTATATAAAATATATTATATAGCTATCTATACTTCTTAGGTAATACTAGTCTATATACTTATTTCCCTATAGTATTAAGTACTTAAAAAGGCCTAATAAATCTAGGGATTAGCTTCTATTTTATATCCTTAAGCCTAATATTCTTTGCTAATAGTAGTACTAGGTTACCTTAATATAGCATTAATAGCTAGTAACACTAGTTATAGTACTTTACCTAGGTTTTAGTAGCTTTAGCCTAGTTCTCCTTTAGATACTCTCTAACTTTATATAGCTTTATAATATGTGTGTGTGCTTCTAGTACCTCCCCTTCCTAGCTCTTACCCCTAAGAGCTAGATAAAACTTAGGTAAATAGCCTATAAGTAAATAGTTTAGGGAGTAGCTAGTGCTCCTATTTACTATATTATTATAGGTAAATTAAGCTATTAGGAGTAGCTTAGGCTATATTTATTAGTTCTCTATAATAAAATATTAAAGGTAGTGCTTAAGTACTTAGTTTATTCTTTCTATCTACCTATTAGTTTAGGGGTAAAATACTATAGAAAGCCTCTACTTTACCTAAGATAGGTAGCATAGGTCTAACTAGAATTAGCTTATAAAGACTAGACCTCTATTAGATATAATGCCCTCTAGGGCTCTAAATCGTAGCTTAATCTCTTTATAGAAAAGTTCTGCTAATTTAGCTGCGTTAATAGTAGTAGTTATAGGTAGGAAGATAGAATACTTAGTAAATTAGTCTATAATCACTAGGATTATATTAGTCTCTTACTTACCTACTCGCGTAATAGGTAACCCTATAATAAAGTCTATTAAGATTTCTATCTATAGTTACCTTAGTATTAGTAGTAATTTAAGGCTTCTATATAGGTAATGCCTTCTAGCTACTACTTATTAGTAAACCCTATAGCTTATAATATAGTCTAAAATAGACTTACTTATAGCTAGCTACTAAAAGTAATGCTTTAGTAGCTCTAAAGTACGCTTAGTCCTAAAGTAACCTGCTAGTAGATTATTATAGTGTAGCTATAGAAGCTCCTATTATAAGATAGGCTCCTAGGGAATAACTACCTAGTCTTAGTATAATAGAAGACCCCCTATACTATATAACTATAGACTAGCCTTTCCCTTCCCTTTTACTAAGGAGTTATTAATCTTACTATTCTATCTCTATAGATCTAGGTCTTAATTCTATGCTTTCTATAGTAGTTATACTAATAGTTTATTTAGCCTAGATTAGTAGGGATCTAGTAATATAATAGTCCCCTATATCTCTTATACTACGCTAATATCTTAGATATACGCTACCTTCTCCTTAAAATCCCCTTTAGTTAGCTAACCTTTTACTAGATCTATAGTGGCTAACTAGCTTCTTAACTAGGCTACTCTAGCTATTCTCTCCGTAGGGACTAGGGTATTTTCCTCCCCTAAAGATATCTTATTAAGCCTCTCTATGCCTAAGACTAGGGCATTTTCCTCCCCTAAAGGTATCTTACTATATCTTCTTTAATATATTAGTTCCTCTTCTTCTACTATTTTAGTAGGTATTATCTTCCTTTAAAGTTCTAGTAATAGTGCCCTATTTATTAGGGGTTTGCCCTTATAATTAGACCTTCTTAATAGTGTATCTACTAGGTTACTTTTCCTAGGTCTATGCCTAATTATAAAGTAAAAGGGGTAAAGGAATATATACTATCTTGCCTACCTTCTATTTAACTTCTACTACCTTATAAAGGTCTATAGGTTATAGTAGTCTAATAGGACTTTAACTAGGCTTACCCTACCCTTAATATAGTATTACTAGTATTTAAATAACTCTACTATAGTAAGTAGCTCTTAATTAGCTATGCTATAATTACACTTAGTATCTATGAATTTCCTTAACTAAAATACCACTAGATACTAATAGCCCTTATTATCCTATTAAGATAGGATTCCTACTATTATAAAGATTAAAGTATCTATCTTAATACATACTAGTTAACTTAGGTTATAATAATAGAGGAGAGGCGCTTACTAGAAGGCCTCTTTTAGCTAGTTAAACACTAGCTATTCCTTTGCTCTAAATATAAACTTCCTAGTCTAGATGCTATTTTAACTACCTTTTATTAATATATAAAGAGGTACTATAATCCTAGAGTATCTATAGATAAACTATTAGTAGAAGTTATAGAACCTAAGGAAAGACTATATATCCTTAAAGCTTATAGGCTCTTTCTATTCTTAGATTATATTAACCTAGTAAGTATCTATTAAGATCCTATTAACTAATAGGATAAACCCTAGGAACTCCACTAACTCCTAGTAGAATAAACACTTTAAGGGTTTTATATATAACTCTACTAATCTTATGTATTCTAAAACTTCCTTAATATATATAGTGTGTTTCTCCTATATCTTTAAAAAGATAAGGATATTATCTAGATACACTATATAAATAGTGTTAACTAGCCTATAGAGCGCTTTATAAATATAACTTTAAAAAGTAGCTAGGGTATTAGTTAACCTAAAGGGTATTATAAGGTATTTATAGTGTCTATAATAGGTATAAAATATAGTCTTTTACTTATTACCTCCTTTAATATAAATTTAATAGTATATATCCTTAATATTAATTTTTAAGAAGTAGTAAGCTCCTTAGCACTAGTCTAGGATCTCTGAAATTAGGGGGAGAGCGTAGCGATTCTTTTATATTACTCTATTAAGTCCCTAATAATCTATATATAACTAGAGTGTCCTATCTTTCTTTAGTATAAATAGAATAGGCGCGCCTATAGGGCTCTTAGAGGGTCTTATCTAGCCTTTCTATAGGTTTTTATTAATATATTTATAGAGTTCTTTTAGCTTACTTTAGGAAAGAGGGTAGATTAGTCTATATAGGGGTGTAGCCCTAGGTACTAGGTTAATTACGTGGTTAGTCTCTTTTCTTAATAGTAAGCTTCCTGCCTTATCTAATGCAAAAAAAATATATCTTTAAACTTATATAGTTCTAGGGGAATATCTTTAATAGTTCTATATACTTTTACCTCCTTATTATCTTTAAGGGTAATAAACTTATCTTCTATAACTCTTATAATAGCATATATAATAGTCTTATTACGCGTTACTTTTGCGAATTTATAGGGAGTTAATAGCAAAAAAGCCACTTTTCCTTTCTTAAACCACTATTCCTATAAATATAGGTAAAGGTATATATATTCTTCTATAAGGGTATATATTCTAATTAATATAGGGCTTCCCCTTACTCTTAGGTCTCTATCTATAGCTATATATAGTAGCTTAAGGTTCCTTTCTTCTCCTCTTAAGTCCTTAATTATAATAGGCACCTTATAGATACTATATTAAGGGACTATAAGGGCTCCTACTACCTTAATAATAGGTGCTATAGCCTTAGCCTAGTTAAGTTTATAGGTTCTTATAAACTTAACGCTAATTATATTAATCTTAGCGTAACTATCTAGATTAGCCGCTGTTTTAATGTCTTTATGCCTATAGATAATAACTAGTGTGTAAAACTAATGCCCTATTAGCATCTTAGTATTAGAGGTAGAGATAAGGGTATTTACTTCTACCTTAGGGAGTTTTCTAGGCTTTCTTAGGGCTTTTTCTTAGGTTTCTTATAGTAATATATAAGGTATCCTATGCTATTATAGTTATAATACTATATCTTATTCCTAGGTTTAGTAGTGTTTAGGTAGGTAGCTAGGCCCTTCTCCTAGTCCTTATTCCTTTAATCTTTATAAGGTTTATAACCTTATAGGGAGTTATTCCTATAGTGCTAAGGGTTCTTATATAGGCCTTTATCTCCTAATTACTTAGATTTTTGCTTATTCTTTAGCATAGCCTCCTAGAATTACTAGGTAAGTTATATAACCTCTTCTTAAGTCTTATTAGTAATAAAGGTATGTAGGTTAATATAATCCTATAGGTTAGGGAGTAACTTTATAAAGAATATAAGGGCATAAGTCTTTTCTAGGGCTCTTTCTAGGTATTTCTCTAGTAAATCTAAGAAGATACTAAACTTAATAGGGCTTTAATCCTTATATTACTTTACATTCTCTAATTACATTGCTATTTATGCGTTATAATTAGTAGAGTCCTAAAGTAGCGTAAGTATCTAGGTCTAAAATTTATCCTAGTTATCTTTAAGGTTATCCTAGCTATTAGCCTACTATTCTTTAAGGTATCTATCCTATCTTGCCCTATAATTAATATATATATAGTTAAGTATAAAAAGGATCTTCTAGTAGTTATATTAGAACTTCTTCTTTACCTTATTAAAGGTATAGTTTAGGTTATTAATCTATATCTTATATCTCTATAGGTTTATAGGATATTAGAGATTAGTAATATTCTAAACTTTAACCTCTTAGCTACTATAGCTTAAGGAAGTACTAGCTCTTTACTACCTTTTTAATTATTCTTCTCTAATATTATACTATAATAGATCTTAGAGCTCTTACTCTCTTTCCTATAGTTTCTAGAGTTCCTTAAGCTAGGTAATTTACTTTACTATTACTATAGCTTAGGCATAGATAGTAAGGGGTATATCTTTAGTTATAGTACCTATAGAATAAGGCATATTCTTAGCTATAGTATTACCCTTATCTAGTAGCCCTTAGTTATTATCTAATATTACTCTTATAGATTAGGTAGTTCTCCCCCCTATATTACTCTTAGGTAGCTAGTAGGAGAAGCTTTAGAATTATAAGAATAAAGGATAGCTAGGTAAGAGATATAGGGGTACTTATATATTTACTAAAGCTTACTAGGTCTAAGTGTTATACGCGCGAGTCACTGGCTTTTATCTAGTGGCTTGCCAGTGTCACGTGGACCTAGCCCTAGGCCTAGTATGCCTATGGGGTGTGCACGCTGTGTTGTGGGCGGGGCCTCACAATAAACCCCCTAAGTAATCTACATATTACGTATAGCTAATATAGGGATTATAATATTTACTATTATTATTACTATTTATAAATATACTAGTAGCTATAAATATATAGTAACCACACTACTATATTACTAAGACCTATAAATAAGTTTATTTATATATATAGTATGTAATACCCTATTTATTTAACCTAATTATAAAATTTAATATAGGGTATTTACTCTCTTAGAACTATTAGTATAAGGTAAAGAGTATTTGCTTTACTATATTAGAGTAGTAAATAGGTTACTATTTAGGATTAATAAATAAGGGGATAATAATATTTACACCCTAGTATTATTAGTATTATTATTTTTAATAATATATTACACTATAATATATTATACCTAACCTAAACCCTTTATTAACTATAGCCCCTAGGACTATGTAGTATAAATGCCCTAAGTAAGTAGCTTATTATATAATTAAGAATAATTATATAAAGAGGGGGTATTATATTAGGAGCGTAAGGGATAGAGATAGGATTATTATATAATAGAGCACTAGTAGGACCTTAGACCCACTAGGTTAGGGAGGGGTTAGCTAGTAGCTAGATAGTTACGTGAGCGTAGGGTAAGGTATTTAGTAAGAACTGCCTATATTCTTATAGAAGGTTAGAGCTTAAAACCTTTATGCACCTGCCCCTAGGTAGCACCTTTCTAGCTATAACTATGAATCTAAGCTATCACTCTGTTCTATTATCTTTTGACCCTTAAGTCGTGACAGGAACAACCTTGACACACTCTTTTATATTACATTTTATATTGTAACAACTACTTAATCTATAAGAGTAATATTAGATAATAACTAAGGGCTACTAGATAAGGGTAATACTATAGCTAAGAACACGCTATATTCTATAGGTACTATAACTAAAAATATACCCCTTACTATCTATACCTAAGCTATAGTAATAGTAAAGTAAATTACCTAGCTTAAAAAACTCTAGAAACTATAGGAAAGAGAGTAAGAGCTCTAAGATCTATTATAGTATAATACTAGAGAAGAATAATTAAAAAGGTAGTAAAGAGCTAGCACTTCCTTAAGCTATAGTAGCTAAGAGGTTAAAGTCTAAAATATTACTAATCTCTAATACCCTATAAACCTATAAAGGTATAAGATATAGATTAATAACCTAAACTATACCTTTAATAAAGTAAAGAAAAAGTTCTAATATAACTACTAGAAGATCCTTTTTATACTTAACTATATATATATTAATTATAAGGTAAGATAGAATAAATACCTTAAGGAATAGTAAGCTAATAGCTAGGATAACCTTAAAGATAACTAGGATAAATTTTAGACTTAGATACTTATATTACTTTAGGACTTTACTAATTATAATATATAAATAGTAATATAATTAGAGAATATAAAGTAATATAAGGGTTAAAGCCTTATTAAGTTTAGTATTTTCTTAGATTTACTAGAGAAATACCTAGAAAGAGCCCTAAAGAAGACTTATACTCTTATATTCTTTATAAAGCTACTTCCTAACCTATAGGATTATATTAACCTATATACCTCTATTACTAATAAGACTTAAGAAGAGATTATATAACTTACCTAGTAATTCTAGGAGGTAATACTAAAGAATAAGTAAAAGCCTAAGTAATTAGGAGATAAAGGCCTATATAAGAACCCTTAGTACTATAGGAATAACTCCTTATAAGGTTATAGACTTTATAAAGATTAAAGAAATAAGAACTAGGAGAAAGGCCTAGTTACTTACTTAAATAATACTAAACCTAGGGATAAGATATAGTATTTTAACTATAATAGTATAAAATACCTTATATATTACTATAGGAAACCTAAGAAAGAGCCCTAAGAAAGCCTAGAAAACTCCCTAAGGTAAAAGTAAATACCCTTACCTTTACCTCTAATACTAAGGTATTAATAAGGCATTAGTTTTATATACTAGTTACTATCTATAAGTATAAAGATATTAAAATAGTAGCTAATCTAAATAGTTACACTAAGATTAATATAATTAGTATTAAGTTTATAAGAACTTATAAACTTAACTAGGCTAAGGCTATAGTACTTATTATTAAGGTAGTAAGAGCCCTTATAGTCCCTTAATATAGTATCTATAAGATACTTATTATAATTAAGGACTTAAGAGAAAAAAAAAGAGACCTTAAGCTACTATATATAGCTATAAATAAAGACCTAAGAGTAAGGGAAAGCCCTATATTAATTAGAATATATACTTTTATAGGAGAATATATATACCTTTACTTATACTTATAGGAATAGTAGTTTAAGAAAGGAAAAGTAGCCTTTTTACTACTAACTCCCTATAAATTTATAAAGGTAATATATAATAAGACTATTATATATACTATTATAAGGGTTATAAAAGATAAGTTTATTACCCTTAAAGATAATAAGGAGGTAAAAGTATATAGAACTATTAAAGATATCCCTTAGGAACTATATAAGTTTAAAGATATATTTATATTAGATAAGGTAAGAAGCCTACTATTAAGAAAAGAGACTAATTACGCTATTAACCTAGTACCTAGGGCTACGCTCTTATATAGACTAATTTACTCTCTTTCCTAAAGTAAGCTAAAGGAGCTTTATAAATATATTAATAATAACCTATAGAAAGGCTAGATAAGACCCTCTAAGAGCCCTATAGGCATGCCTATCCTATTTATACTAAAGAAAGATAGGATGCTCTATTTATATATAGATTATTAGGGACTTAATAGAGTAATATAGAAGAATTACTATACTCTCCCCTTAATTTTAGAGATCCTTAACTAATACTAAGGAGCTTACTACTTCTTAAAGATTAATATTAAGGATATATACTATTAAATTTATATTAAAGGAGGTAATAAGTAAAAGACTATATTCTATACCTATTATAGACACTATAAATACCTTATAATACCTTTTAGGTTAACTAATACCCTAGTTACCTTTTAAAGCTATATTTATAAAGCACTTTATAGGCTAGTTAATACTATTTATATAGTGTATTTAGATAATATCCTTATCTTCTTAAAAATATAGGAGGAGTACACTATATATATTAAGGAAGTTTTAGAATATATAAGGTTAGCAAAGTTATATATAAAACCCTTAAAGTGCTTATTTTACTAGAAGTTAGTGAAATTCCTAGGGTTTATCCTATTAGTTAATAGGATTTTAATAGATATATATTAGGTTAATATAATTTAAGAATAGAGAGAGCCTATAAGCTTTAAGGATATATAGTCCTTTCTTAGGTTCTATAACTTTTACTAATACTTTATTTATAAATACTCTAGGATTATAGTACCTCTTTATATATTAATAAAAGGTAGTTAAAATAGTATCTAGACTAGGAAGTTTATATTTAGAGTAAAGGAATAGCTAGTGTTTAACTAGCTAAAAGAGGCCTTCTAGTAAGCACCTCTTCTCTATTATTATAACCTAAGTTAACTAGTATATATTAAGATAAATACTTTAATCTTTATAATAATAAGAATCCTATCTTAATAGGATAATAAGGGTTATTAGTATCTAGTAGCCTTTTAGTTAAGGAAGTTTATAAACGCTAAGTATAATTATAGTATAGCTAATTAAGAGTTACTTACTATAGTAAAGTTATTTAAACACTAGTAATACTATATTAAGGGCATAGTAAGCCTAGTTAAGGTCCTATTAGACTACTATAACCTATAGACCTTTATAAGATAGTAGAAGTTAAATAAAAGGCAGGTAAGATAGTATATATTTCTTTGCCCCTTTTACTTTAAAATTAGGTATAGACTAGGGAAAAGTAACCTAGTAAATACACTATTAAGAAGGCCTAATTATAAGGGCGAACCCCTAATAAATAGGGCACTTTTACTAGATCTTTAAAGGAAGATAGTACTTACTAAAACAGTAGAAGAAGAGATACTTACTAAAATAGTAGAAGAAGAGAAACTAATATATTAAAGAAGATATAGTAAGATACCTTTAGGGGAGGAAAATACCCTAGTCTTAGGTATAGAGAGGCTTAATAAGATATCTTTAGGGGAGGAAAATGCCCTAGCCCCTATAGAGAGAATAGCTAGAGTAGCCTAGTTAAGAAGCTAGTTAGCTACTATAGATCTAGTAAAAGGTTAGCTAACTAAAGGGGATTTTAAGGAGAAGGTAGTGTATATCTAAGATATTAGTGTAGTATAAGAGATATAAGGGACTATTATATTACTAAATCCCTACTAATCTAGGCTAAATAAACTATTAGCATAACTACTATAGAAGGCATAGGATTAAGACCTAGATTTATAGAGATAGAATAGTAAGATTAATAACTCCTTAGTAAAAGGGAAGGGAAAGGCTAGTTTATAGTTATATAATATAGGGGGTTTTCTATTATACTAAGACTAGGTAGTTATTCCCTAGGAGCCTATTTTATAATAGGAGCTTCTATAGCTATACTATAATAATTCGCTAGTAGGTTACTTTAGAACTAAGTATACTTTAAAGCTACTAAAGCATTACTTTTAGTAGCTAGTAATAAGTAAGTTTATTTTAGACTATATTATAAGCTATAGGGTTTGCTAATAGGTAGTAGCTAGAAGGCATTGCCTATATAAAAGCCTTAAATTACTACTAATACTAAGGTAACTATAGGTAGAGATCTTAATAGACTTTATTATAGGGTTACCTATTATATAAGTAGGCAAGCAAGAGACTAATATAATCCTAGTAATTATAAACTATTTTACTAAGTATTCTATCTTCCTATCTATAACTACTACTATTAATATAGCTAAATTAGTAAAAGTTTTCTATAAAGAGATTAAGCTATAATTTAGAGCCCTAGAAGGTATTATATCTAATAGAGGTTTAGTATTTATAAGCTAATTCTAATTAGACCTATACTACCTATTTTAGGTAAAGTAAAGGCTTTCTATAGTATTTTACCCCTAAACTAATAAGTAAATAGAAAGAATAAACTAAGTACTTAAGCACTACCTTTAATATTTTATTATAAAGAACTAATAGATATAGCCTAAGCTACTTCTAATAGCTTAATTTACCTATAATAATATAGTAAATAAGAGCACTAGCTACTCCTTAAACTACTTACTTATAGGCTATTTACCTAAGTTTTATCTAGCTCTTAGGGGTAAAAGCTAGGAAGACAAGGTACTAGAAGTATATATATATATTATAAAGCTATATAAAGTTAGAGAGTATTTAAAGAAGAACTAGGCTAAAGCTACTAAAACCTAGGTAAAGTACTATAACTAGCGTTACTAGCTATTAATACTATATTAAGGTAATCTAGTATTACTATTAGTAAGGAATATTAGGCTTAAGGATATAAAATAGAAGCTAATCCCTAAATTTATTAGACCTTTTTAAGTACTTAATACTATAGGAAAATAAGCATATAGACTAGTATTACCTAAGAAGTATAGATAGCTATATAATATATTTTATATAAGCCTATTAGAGCTATAGAATTACTATAAAGACACTAGGGATAAGGATATACTAATACTAGACCTTAAGGATAAAGAAAATAAGTATAAAGTTAAGGAAGTTAAGGACTATAGGAAGACTTATAAAGATAATAAATACCTAGTAAAATAAAAGGGTTAGCTAAGTAAATATAACTAATAGGTTCTAGTAGAAGATATAGAAGGCGCTTAATATATAATTTAAGTGTTTTACTAAAGTAAATTATATAAGAAAGGTAGTAACATATAGGTAAGTTATAGGTAAAGGGGCATAAAGTCCTTATAAAAAAGGCCTAGCCTTATTAGCTACTATAACACTTTAAACTAGAATAAAAGAAAAATCCTTAGACTACCTATAAAATAATAAAGGAAAATACACCTAAAGGGTAGCTAAAATAAGAGGAAATCCCTCTATAGTAGCACTACTATATATTAATACCTAAGTCCTATAAATAAGATACTCCTTAGTATTCTTATTCTCCTTAATTACTAGGGAAATAGCGTAAAAAAACTAGTGCTTTAATATAAGCTAGGCTATATACCCTAGGTTATAGGAATAGAGATATAAGACTATTTTTACCTCCTAGGTAGTTAGGAGCTAGTAGTAGTTTACCTATAGAAATATTAGTAAAGAATTACTAAATATATTATAGGGATACTTATAATCCCTAGGGTAAGGCCTAGAAATATAGGAATAAGTAATTATTACTATAAGACTATATACTACTAGTATAAAATAAAGGTATTCTATATAGAAGGATTAGTAAAATACTAGTAAATAGGTAGGGAAATAATAATAAACCTAGTAATGCTTTATAGCGCTAGTTAGACTAAACGTAATATAGTGTGCTATATTAGTATAATTAAAACTAAGCATTAACTTAGCTAAAAGCTTAGTAAAATACTAGTAAGTCTCCTTTATAAAGATAAAATTATTATTATTATTATCTATAGTATTACTATCCCTATAGGTATTTAGTAAAGTTTAGACCTAGACTAAGAGGGATAGGAGATTATTAAAATTACCTACTATTATAGCTATTAGCTAGTAAAAGTTAGTAAAAGGGAACTAAAAATATATAGAAAGAGAGGGGACTACTATATTATAGAAATTACTACGCTTAATATACTAAATATATTACTTAGACTACTTCTCTTTAGATAAATTTACTACTAAAAGGTAGGGGAAAAGATAATAAATCTATAGTAGCGTAGGCTCTATAGGTAGATTCTTTTTAAACTCTATATATATAGTATAGAGGTAGTATATATAACTATACTATTTTAAGGGAATTATTAATATGTTAGTAATAAGAGAGTAGTAATTAATAAAGTAAGAGAGAGTGTATTATAAGATTAAAGTTTGCCTTAGGCTAAGATAATATATTTATAGGAGGAAAAAATAAGTAATATAATAGGAATTTCATAGCGAATTTATACTAAATAGATATTTATATTACTATAGGATAAATCCCTGTTTATTATTATTATAATAGCCTAATACGGCTATCTTATTATTATTACTAACTAGCGAATAGCTATATCTTAGGTAGTGATCTAAAGCTATTTAGGAGCCTAGCTAGAAAAGGGGGGGTAATTATAAGGCCTTACTTATAACATAGGTACACTATACTAGCGCACCTTGTAGATAAGCCACGCCTTAGGGCTAGGTCTATATAACACTAGCGAGCCACTAGCTATAAGCTAGCGACTCGCATACATAACACACTTAGACCTAGCAAGCTTTAGTAAATACACAAGTGCCCCCTATATCTCTTGCCTAGCTATCCTTTGTTCTCACAGAGGTTCTAAATAACTAGCTAAAAGAGCAGGCTATTAAGTAATAAGCAACTATAGACTAGTTATTAAGAAAGCTAGAGAGCCTATCTATTACTATAAATAGTTATATAGAGGGTGTAGAAAAAGCTAAACCTACTAGCTAGAATCTAGAATAATAGCCTATTTAATAATAATAAGTTAATTCTAGCTTTATATAAGCTACCTTTAATAATTTAATTATTAAGGAATTTAATAAGAGGGTTTATAGCTTTCTAAAGACTACTAGGCTTAAAGGAGCTAAAAGTTTTAAACAATAGAAATAAGCCCTAGCTATCTAATTTAGAGCTTTAGGTATGCCTAATTTTCTAGATAATCTAGAGAGTTCTAGGGCGCTAGGGGACCCTAACTAAGCTATTATCCTAATATTACTAAGGAATAGTTATATAGAAGGACCCTAAGCCACTATAACTTAGCAAAAATTACCTAAAGAAGCCTAGAATTTACTTATAAGGTAGTATTTATATAGCATTAAAATCTAAAGAGGGTCTCTATATTTAGAATTTTATAACCTAAATTTTTAGAATTATAAGAGATCCTTAGAGTTCTTTAATATAGTCTTTAATAATCTACTAGCTAGATTATTAATTTCTAGGGTACTAATTAATCCTATTAATTAGGTTAATTAATATCTTTAATCCCTTAAATTAACCTTTCCTTAGTAGACTAAGAGATAATAATTTAGTATATGTATAAATAGGGCTATAGGGGTACCTATAGAAGCCCTAAACCTTTAATTTCTAATAGCTAACCTTCTAGTAAAATAAAGGGATAAATTATCTATAGTATCTAAAGCCCTAAATTATAAGGCTAAAGACTAAGAAAAGGGTGCTAAAGAGAAAGAAAAAGCCCCTAAAGGTTAGAAAAAAAAGAAAGAAAACTCTAAAGAAAATAAGAGCTTTTCTAATTCTAATTCTAATTCTAAGAAAAAGAAGTAAAAGGGTTCTAAATTAGATAAAAAGGATAATAAAGACCCTATAGAGGGTTCTTTTATACTAGGAAATTATAACCTTTCTAATAGTGCCCTTAAACTATATAAGAAACCTAGTCTTTATAAGACTAGTTATAAGTACTCTAGTAATAGTAGCTCTAAATCTAGCTCTAGTGAATTAGATAATAATAAAAAATAAGAAATTAAGACTATAAGTGGTTTTCATTATTATAGTAAAGATATAAAAAAGGCCCTATTATATAATATAGGTTTAACTATATATATAGTTAACTCTAGGGATATCTTTAGAGATTATACCCCTTATAAAAAGGGGGAATCTAACCCTATTATAACTAGTGGTAGTCCTATTTACGCTAAGGGCTATGGTAGTGTTATTTTTAAGGTCTTATATTAAAAAAATCCAACTAAATATAGGACCTTAGTGCTTAAAGATACGCTATATTTACCTTAGCTTAATATTAATATAGTTAGCGGTCTTACGTATTATATATCTAGTGGTTACCTTATAAAGAACTTTCTTTATCTTAAAGATAGGTCTTATATTATAACCTTAGATATAGAAAAACATGGTTTTTTCTTTTATATTAAAAACCAATTTACACTAAATTTATATAAAGGGCCCTGTAATTCTTATTATATTTAACCTTTTACCTATATTAGCTTTAAGGGTATTAGTTATCCTATAGAGGATTAAATTCCCTCTAAAAAGCTAGATTAGGCTTCTAATTTTGATAAGATTAAAGAAGAAGATAATAATATTAAAGAAATCATATAGGATAATTTAGGGGAATTAGTCCCTTCTTCTTTACCTATAGCCCTAGGTTAGGTCCCTTATAAATCTAAGGAAATAGATTTAGGGGTATTAGAGGGCCCTAGTAATAGAAAAGGGTTCCTAATACCTCTCTAAGAGGCCTATAGTTCTTAAGGGGCCTAGCAGAGGACTAGTAAAGAAGGCCCTAATCTAGATTCTAATTTAAGCCCTAAAGATCTTTAATATTAATAGTTATTAGAACTAGCTAGCCTATAGCATGTATAATTAGGGCACCTAGGACTTCCTTTACTAAAGAAAACTAGCTTAATTACTAAAGAAATCCCTAATTTTTCTAAAATTAAGGATAAGGACTTTAAATATATAGCTTATAACTAATCTAAAGTAGTTAGAAGACCTAGGAAATTAGCTATCCCTAACCCTCCTGGAGCTCTAGATTAAATAGAGGGGGATACGCTAAAAATCAGTCCTACGCTATATAATAAATAGTTAATTTACTTATTTCTAGTTAATTAAAAGACTAGATATAAGTGGGTATTCTTATTACCTAATAAGGAAGGCCTAACTGTTTATAGGGCTATTAAAGGCTTCTTTAAAGGGCTTAAAAATTAACTAGGTTAATATCCTAGGTACCTTTACTTTAATAGGGGCTAAGAAATTAATTCTAGTTATTAAGACTAGTTAAATTCTAAGGGAATTAAATTTATAACTTCTAGTCCTTATATCTATAAGTAAAATAGATTAGCAAAGTGTTCTATTTAAACTATTCTAGATTAATTAAGGGCTACTATTTAGTAGGTAAAATTACTATTATTTTTATAGTGTTTTATATTACCTATAGTTATTAACCTTATTAATATAACTACTAATACCACTAAGGATTAAAGCCCTAAATAACTGCTATCTAGGGTGCTAGATAGGCCCTATATAACTAATATTAGTAGTAATAGGGCTATAGGATCTTATTATAAGATTTTAATCCCCCTTAAAAAACAACCTAAAGCCTAAAAGTTAGTAGCTAGGACTATCCCTAAAAGACTCCTTACTACACTAGGTTTAAACACCTACCTAGTGTATATCCCTTCTAAAAGGCTAGTTATAAAGACTAGCTTTATTAAGATTATAAAACCTATAGGCCCTATTTCTAAAGGCTTACCTAGGATTTCTATAGGGGATAACCCTTTAGAGGGGGAAAATAATTAAGATAATTAATAAGATCTAGATTATAGTTTAAAGGATTACCCTATAGATAATATAGGGGACTCTATAGGTTAAGAAAAACTACCTATAGGACCTAAATAACCCCCTAAAGGTCTAATTCCAGAAGCCCTAGAGGGGGTGTAGCCTATATCTTAACTAGGAAATTAGATTTTAACTCTAGACCTAATTTTAGATAAAATTACTAACTTTAACCCTAATATTAACTCTATAGATATTAATATTAGTTCCCCTTCTTCTCTAGATTTTATAAAAGAAATCTACTTTAAGGTATAGGAAAAGCTAAAGGAAAAGAACCCTAATAGCCCTAAACCTAAGACCTAGAAGCAAGCTATATCTAGCCTTAAAAAGGATAAATAAATAGAAGCTACCTTTAAAGAATTTAAATAGCTTCTAAAGGCTAGTACTTTTAAATTTATAAGGAAAGATAAAATCCCTAAGGGCTAAAAAGTACTAAAAAACAGGCTTATTTATAAGCTTAAAAAGAATAAAGAAAATAATCCTTTAAAATACAAGGCTTAACTTATTACTAAGGGATTTATATAAATTAAAGGTTTTAACTATTAAGAGACCTTTGCTACTATAAGCATTCCCCCTAGCTAGAGGACTTTACTAGCCCTAGTGGCTTAGAATAACTAGGAAATTAAATAGATTAATTTTATAGAGGCTTTTCTTAATAGTAAGCTCTAATAATAGATTTATATAGTTATTCTAGATAGATTTATTAAATTCCTTAAAGTAAATCCTAATCTAGCTAAAGTAGCTAGAAGTTTTAGCTAGAAACCTTTTAAAGATTAAGTAATTTTATTATAGAAGTCTTTATATAGCCTAAAATAGAGCTTAAGGGAGTAGTAATAAGTATTAATAGTAGTGTTTAAATCCTTAGGATTTGTGAGACGGTGTGGAAAGTGATGATGATGTCTTCAGCTATCTAGGCTATCCACACATGTGGCACAACGAGGCTAGAGATACGTGGGCCACAAGGGCATTTGCCCTAAGTGCCTATGTACCTTAATCCATAGTAATCTATGGCCTTGGATACAGAAGGTGTTATAAGTGATGCCTAAGATATAAGGCTGCTATATCTAACACCGCCCCTAGCGGAATATCTAGTCTGAAAATAAGGCTATAGATATAATTAACTAATTAGTCTATCTATAAAGATGCCTACTTTACTAAAGCGTTTAATATAAAGTCTTATACCCTTATTATTCAAAGAAGACATAAGAAATTACTATATTTAATCCTTTTAAGACCCTTTGTTATCCTATTTATAATTATTTAATTAGTTCTAATCTATTCTAGATAAAAATAACCCTATAAGGTCTTTTTAACTACCTATTTATATCTTATATTAATATAATAAGTATAACCTCTTTGCCTTTTATCTAGGATATTTGCCTTTATATTTTAGCTATCTATATATATAAGTAGTGGTTATTATTAAGGGATTCTAAAGTCCTTAAGTAGATTTACTACCTAAAGTATTAATAGTCCTATTAGAGTTAAATTAATAAATTTAGCCTCTGTAAAACTAAGCGTAACTAGTAATTATTTCTTTAACTACTAAAGAATCACGCCTCCTACGAGCATAATAACATAGCCCGCTGTTGATCTCCTTATATCTAGATTATTAGTGAGAGAGGCATTACTATATCCCTTTACTTAAAGGATTCTATTTAGATTAACTAACTTATTATTAGGCCCCTTACTGCCTAGCATAATCCCTAGGTCTTATGACCTAATAAGATATCTCTAAAGGTATTTTATTAATTTTGCGTGTATCTTTTTTAGTGTAGAATTCGCACTATAAAGATAATTTAATATAAATATAATGTCTAGTCTTATATATATTATAAGCTAATTAAAGCTTCTAGTCTTTTAAGCCTAATTAGAGAGATTATATACTATTAGAAAAGACTTCTAATTAGTAGGAATCTCTGCCTTTATAAGCTATGGAACTATAGATAGTTTAATATTACTAATATTAAATCTCTTAAGGATACTCTATATATAGAGATTCTAGTGTATTAGTATTATTTAGTTATTTCTATCCTATATAAACTTAATACCTAGGAAAAGCCTAGGATTACCTAATTACTTTAACTTATAATATTACTAAAGGCCTATAAATATAGTTTAAACTATTACTTTATCCTTTACTATAATAATTATATTATTAATATAGAGGAGGAGAAAAGTGCCTTCTTAATAAAAGATATAGAGCTCCCGCTTTAAACGCATAAAGCCTAGCTTTTCTAGCTCCTTAGAGATATTATTAAGCTACTAAAGAGGTAATATTAGAAGACTATAAAGAGCTTTATTAAGCCTATAAATACGCTTTATTTTATCTCTATATTTATAAGGTTATCTTATATACACTTCTATCTATACTATAGTATTAAGAAAAGCGTTTATAGTATTAAATTATTCCTACTTATAGTTAAGAATAGCTATAATTATATAGAAAACGCGTAGGGAGACTAGGTGTGTAACTACTACGTAGAGATCTTCCTTTTTAAATACCTTTACATTCTAATTACCTTACGCGACCTAGCGAGCTTTTATGTATAGAGGCTTGTTAATTAGGTATTTTATAGTGTAAACCTAGTGCTTATTAAAGATCTTTATATTTTCTAGAGATATTATAAGAGTCTAGCATTATTTCTCTTTAATTTTCTCTAGTTTCTTTAACTCTATAGGTCTCTAGAAAGATTAATAGTTATCTATTCTCTTTACCTTAAACTAGTTATTAGGAATCTTAATCTTTATATTTGCTAAATTAGTAGCTTTAAGCATTAAGAAAGTATAAGACTTCTAAGTCTCTTTCTCTTTATTATATATATTATCCTTATAGTACTTTATTATTATATTTAACCTCTATTTAGGGTGTGCTTTCTTCTTCCCTAATATTACGATATTAAGATAGTTATATTAAGGGCTAGCCTATTAGCTATGTTTTAGTTAAGAGGGTTTACCTATTTATTATTAACTAATATCTCTGTTATCTTTAGCTTCTTCTTCCTTAGGAGCTATGTCTAATTCCTCTCCTTAGGAGAATGTATTTTCTTCCTAAGGAATAATAATATTACTATATATACTTTATCTTAGGTCTTCTAGGAGTCTTCTCTTCTTAGGACTTATAGAGGGAGAAGGTAGGAACTAGTATAGTAGAGGTGATTATAGCGGCTATGTAGCTTTTATAGTATTACTATTTATATTATAACCTATAGTCTTAGTCTCTATAGATTTCCTACTTAGTAATTCCACTGTAAAACGTATATTCTTTAATAGTAAGGCTTATTTAATTAGAATGTTAATAATATAGCGTCCTTTCTCTTTAAAGGAAGGGTTAATAAGCTCTGTAATATATAGTTCTTTGTTATTATTAATTTAGGCTAGTGTATTACTCTTATTAAAATAAACATCCCTTACCTGAATTACCTTTTGTTTATTAGGAATCTAGATCTTATAGAGACAATACTTTAGTCCCTCTATGCCTACTAGTCTCCTAATCTTAGCTCTTAGAGCTATTTTC
Organism: Epichloe bromicola; assembly: GCA_023658445.1. Classification (NCBI taxonomy): domain Eukaryota; kingdom Fungi; phylum Ascomycota; class Sordariomycetes; order Hypocreales; family Clavicipitaceae; genus Epichloe; species Epichloe bromicola. Next base: position 4,797,217 of record CP098266.1, on the reverse strand, counting down.
TAAGCCTTCACATAACGTTTATTAGGGATCTATATATATATAAGATATCCCTATGTTTGTAAGTATTAAATTAAGGTGTTATTTTAAAGACCTAGTATCTTAAAAAAAGTCTCTTATAGTAAGCTACTATCCTTAGTTTCGCTTATAGGAAGTAAATTTATAATCTTAGCTATATATATTATAGTAAAAGGCTATAGTAGCTTAGGAAGTTATAACTTAATTATTATAGACCTTACTACCTCTATAAGGGTTTATCCTACGTATTCTACAATGCCCTAATAGGCAAGTATATAAGAAGCGCTAGTGTAAAAGATAATTCCTTTTTTTTAATAGTAAATCTTAAACTTCTCCCTAAGGAATTCTATTATATTATTTATATAAAAGCACTTTATAGTATAACCTTTACCTATATTCTCTATAGTAGTTTTCTAAGCTATAATTACTTTAACTATATTTAACCTATTAATAGTTAGAATTACCTAGTAAAAACGCGTATAAATATTAATTAAATATAATATATAGTTTTTACCGCTAAATCCTTCTAGCTTATATTTAATAAAGTCCTAGAACACCTATAAAAGGAAATATATAGTGTTGTTTAAGTTATTATAATTAATTTACTAAGGAGCTTTTACTAGTAAGCATGCTGGATATTAAAAATTTGTTAGTAACTAAGGGTTAATTAAGATTCTGGCTTCTTTATAAGCCTTAATAATACGGTCTTTGCCTATATAACTAAGTTATTTATATAATAGACTAAATTCAACCTATTTAGTAATTAAATTACTTATAAGGGCCGCGAAATTAAATTAGGGTTCCTTATCCTAAAGCATAAGAGTTATAATATTAGCTTTCTATTAGTATTAACTAATTAGTAGTCCTATACCCTTTAAGATTAAATAATCCTTATAACTATCTATTATAATACCTCCTTGTTTAAGAAGTCTAGGGGAGATTATATTAACCTCTGCCCTTAGTATATATTACGTATTAGAAAGCTCTAAAAAGCTATGCCTAACTAGAAGGTATACACTTCTAATTAAATCTATTATTTTAGTCGCTAGTATAGTCTTAGTCTATCTTATATATATTAGGTTCTTCTAGACTTAAGAAGAAAGGCTTTACTTGATAATAAATATAAGAATAGTATAATATTTATCTATTATAGGAGAATGTAAAATTTCCCTAGTAAAGTGCTTTATTAATTATATAATTTAGACTTATATCTTAACTAAAATCTCCTATTCCTTAAAATTTTCCGCCCCTTTAAGGGGTAAGATAACTATAATCCTAGAGAACTAATTTTTTGTTATATTATTATATTCTTCTAGTTATATTAGAGTTACTATAATTACCGCGGTTATTTAGGTTACCTATGTGGATAGTCTTGCTGTAGAACTTATGTTATTAAATGTGTTATTAGCTATATTATAATTTATAGGAGCGATAAGGGTTATATATTAGAATTCATATACTCCTATTACTATAATTACTTAATACTAATTATTATTAATTTAGTTAAGTAGGAGTTATAGTAGTAGCTCTCTCTTAGTTAAATTGCTATGTGGCCGCTAACGCACGGAGATGTGAAGTTAATAGTATAAGGTGTTTTTAGATGCCTTAATCTTGTTTTACCTTAGCCTAGTTAGAGGGCGATGCTTTACTAGAATTTGCGATACTTACTTTACTAATACTTACTATACCTTATAATAATAATTACTACCTAGATAGCAATAGATCTAGATTGTTAGTTTTAGGTGCCTAAGGCGGTTCTATAAGGAATATCTTATCCTAGCCTACTGTCCGCTAAGATCTACCTAGAAGGGTCTAACTTTTTAAAGTTATTCCTAAATCTTAATACATGGTTATTTACACTACTATATTATAAATGCTAAACTTATAATTTATAAATTAACGCTACAAAGGTTATGTATTTAATTCCTATTAATATAATAAGAGATATTGTTTTTTAAACAAAGGCTTGCTTAATTAATTTAATTATGCCTTTGTAACTTAGTTATCTGTTAAAGGGAGGGATTATCTACTGCCCCTTAAGTCACGCAAATTATGCGCTTCTAGATATTATCGAGAATTCTAGTGTAGTTATATATAACTTTTTAACAGTAAAAAATAGCTAAGTGTAACTAGGCGCAATAGGAAGCGCTAGGCTTATAACCTATAAGACAGTGTGAAAAGTAATAATAATATCTTTAGCTATCTAGGCTATCCACATATGTGGCATAACGAGGCTAGAGATACGTGGGCTATAAGGGCATTTGCCCTAAGTGCCTATGTACCTCGATCCATGGTGATCCATGGCCTCGGATATAGAAGGTGTCATGAGTGATGCCTAAGATGTGAGGCTGCTATATCCAACAGGATTTAACCCTCTAATATTAGACCTAGTAATATTCTTTAATCCTTTTACTAAAACCTTTATTATTACTTATATAGATAATTATCTTCTAATTAGACTGGATTTATATTATATCTAAAGACTTAAGAAAGAACTTTATAAAGTCTATCTAATAGAAGATAGGGGGCCTGCTAAATTTTTCTTAGGGGTTTAAATTATATAAGATAGGCCTAATAGAATACTAAAAATCTATTAATCTTAGTATATATTAGAAGCTTTAAAATAATTTAATATACTAGATAGTAAGCCTATTAGTATACCTCTTTAGCTAGGCATTTTAGCTACGTAGATAACTAAGCTTTTAATAGCTAGCGATATTAAGCTTTATTAGTGCATTATAGGGACTATAATGTACTTAATGTTGCTTACAAGGCCTGATGTAGCCTTTACAGTTCAGTGGCTATTAACCGTACTAGCTAGTCCTTATATAGAACACCTAAATGCAGCTAAAAATCTGCTAAGGTACCTATCTAGGACTAGATTCCTCGCTATTATCTATAGGGGTAACCCTAAAGGTATAGCTAGTAAAAGCCTAATAGGTTATTATAATAGTAATTTTATAAGGGATAAAAAGACCTTAAAATTAACCTATGCTTATCTATTTAAGCTAGCTAGCAAACCTATTAGCTAGAAATTAAAGAAATCTAGTACAATAGCTTTATTAATATTAGAAGCTAAATCTAACGCTATCTGCAAGACCTTCCGGGAGCTATAATAGCTCTAGGGTCTATTTAAGGAGCTAAAAACCCCTATTTCCCCTCCTATCTAGATATTTTATAATAATTAAGGTGCTATAACTACTACTTATAACCCTACCTTATATAGTTATACTAAACATACCCTATTAAAGTTTAACTATACTAGGTAATAGGTTTTAGCTAGTTTAGCTAAGATTAAATATCTAGATACTAAGTTAATGCCCGCAGACAGTCTTATAAAACCTCTTATAAGACCTCTTTATTAGGCTTTTATTAAGCTTCTAGGGCTTAATAACTTCTAAAACTAATAACTAAAAACCCTTTAATAGGGAACTAAAAATAACGTTAAAAAAGGAGCTATATTTAACTATAGCTAGGATTTAAAAAGGGGGCTTTTTATCTTTTCCTGTTTTTCCCTTTTTTCTACTATTTTTATCTAAAAGTTATTGCTTATCCTATTATTATCTTATATACTTTTATTTACTTATATATAAGTCTTTTATAAAGGGGGTGTTAAAAATAAGACCTATTTTTAGCCCTTTCTAGTTAAAGAACCTTTATATTACTAAGCTTACACTACAAGCCTAATAGCTACACTATAGCTATTAATAGTTACAAAGGTAGTTATAAATAACCACATTATAGCTATTAATAGCTATAACTAACCGTGTGGATAACTAATGTTAATTTATGTTACAGGTATAAGTATACCTATAACCCTAACTATAAGTAATTAGGTAAGCTAGGGTAATATAAGCAAACTACCCTATAGTTATCTTTAATAGTAATTTTCTCTTTAACTAGAGGTTATATAAAGGTCTTATATATAGTAAATTATTACTAGAAGATAGGGCTTTCTTTTTATATAGTAATATTTTTTAGACTATAATTTAGTGTATATAGGTTACTAGTATATATAGTAGTAAGTTAATTTTTTTAGATTTTATATATAAATAAAATTTATAGAAAATAAAAAGTAGCTTATAAGACCCCGCTAGTAGCCTAGGCCTGCTAATATAGTTAGTAGGTCTATAAGAGAAAGAAAATCTTTTTAATCTAGCTAGTTAGCTAGTTCTCTTAACTAATAGCTACATTACCTAAACAAAACAACTAAAATCAATTCTATTACTCTATTATTTATTATAAAAGTAACCTAAATCGAATTCTATTAGTTAATAACTACTACTACTTCTATTGCGTTGCGTTAATAGAAATCAACGCTGCAGCCCTATCGGTCCTAGACCGTAGAGCTTGCACTTGTACAGCTGTTGCTAGCTGGCATCAGCTCCCTACATCTCAATACTTATTAGTACCTTAGTATTAGAGGTAAAGGTAAGGGTATTTACTTCTATCTTTAGGTATTTTCTAGGCTTTTTTAGGACTTTTTCTTAGGTTTTTTATAATAATATATAATATATCCTATACTATCATAGTTAAAATACTACCTTTTATCCCTAGGTTTAGTATTATTTAAGTAAGTAACTAGCCCTTTCTTCTTATTCTTATTCCCTTAATCTTTATAAGGTTTATAACCCTATAAGGAGTTATTTCTATAATACTAAGGGTTTTTATATAAGCTTTTATTTTCTAAATACTTAAGTTTTTACTTATTTTTTAGTATAGCTTTCTAATATTACTAGGTAAGTTATATAACCTTTTCTTAAGTCTTATTAGTAATAAAGGTATATAGGTTAATATAGTCCTATAGGTTAGGGAGTAACTTTATAAAGAATATAAGGGTATAAGTCTTTTTAAGGGCTTTTTCTAGGTATTTCTCTAGTAAATCTAAGAAAAAACTAAACTTAATAAGGCTTTAACCTTTATATTACTTTATATTCTCTAATTATATTACTATTTATATATTATAATTTATAGAGTCTTAAAGTAATATAAGTATCTAAGTCTAGAATTTATTCTAATTATCTTTAAGGTTATTATAGCTATTAGCTTACTATTCCTTAAGATATCTATTCTATCTTACCTTATAGTTAATATATATATAGTTAAGTATAAAAAGGATTTTCTAGTAATTATATTAGTACTTCTTCTTTACCTTATTAAAGGTATAGTTTAGGTTATTTATTTATATTTTATACCTCTATAGATTTATAAGGTATTAGAGGTTAGTAATATTTTAAACTTTAACCTCTTAGTTACTAAGACTAGAGAAAGTATTAGATTTTTACTATCTTTTTAGGTATTCTTTCCCTATATTTAATTATAATAAATCCTAGAGTTCTTACTCTCTTTTTTATAATCTCTAAAGCTCTTTTAGCTAGGTAATTTACTTTACTATTACTATAGTATAAGTATAAATAGTAAGAGATATATTCTTTACTAATATAGACTTTATTAAATATAGTATATTCTTAGCTATAGTATTACCTTTATTTTATACCTCTTAGTTATTATCTAATATTACTCTTATAGATTAGGTAGTTTTTCTCCTTATATTACTCTTAGGTAGCTAGTAGAAGAAGCTTTAGAATTATAAGAATAAAGAATAGCTAGGTAAGAGGTATAGGGGCACTTATATATTTACTAAAGCTTACTAAGTCTAAGTATATTATATATATAAGTTACTAGCTTATAGCTAGTAGCTTACTAGTATTATATAGACCTAACCTTAGGGCGTGGCTTATCTGCGGGGTACGCTAGTGTAGTGCACCTGTGTTGTAAGTGAGGCCCCACAATAGTACTATAAATTATATAACTAATTAGATATAATAGCTAATAATATAACTTTATATTAATTAATCCTCTTTTAATCCTTATAATAATAGTAGTTATTAAAAGACCCACTTTTCTCTACCTAATACTACATTGTAGTGTTTGTAGTGTAGTGTAGGTAGTAACTACACTAACTACAAGCAAAAAAAAACTACACTACACTAACTATAAGGGACAAAAAAAACTACATTATAAATAAAAGATTTTCCGAAAAACTACACTAACTACACTACAAACAATACTCTGAAAACAATACAATACAATACATCGAAGGGCCAAAAAGTACAATACAATACAATACAACAATGGTCTGCCTACGACCGAAGTCGTGACATCCTAATACCTTTTAGCAATGGTAACTTATTGTGTTTACTAAGATATGTGGGGTCTTTCTCCTTGTAACCCAAATCCAAGACGTGAATTCTATATTTATCCCAAGTGTTAAGAGTATTCACAGCCTCACATTGTAGCCTTAGATATCAGGCATCATTTCTTCGTTTAACAATGTAGCTTCCCGCATCGCGTTTACTATCACGCTTCACTGTAGGCTTTATTTAAAGACCTTTGTTTACTTCTAATAGATTTAAAGCTTATAATAAGCTTCCTTTTCTATATAAATTCCTAGATAGTAATTCTATTATTATCTTCTCTTTTAATTACTCTTTTGCCTTTATTTACAATCCCTCTATAGGTTATAAGCCTAGCGCTTATAATTATACCCTTTTCTTTCTTTTTATTTTACCCTTTTATCTAACTATTATAGTCTTATATATAATTATATATCTTTTCCTAATATCTTATTAAAGTAAATTACTTAACTAGTAAGGAAGTATAAAGACCCTTCTCCCTTACCTAAACTAATAATACTATAAAGATTAAGATTAGATTAATTATATTTATTCTTTTTCTTTTATATAAGAAGTTATAAAAATTTTATATCTTCTAGATTTAAATATATAACCTTTTATTATATTCCTTCTAATTTATAATTATAATACCTTTTTCTCTAAGTTATAAATATTTATATTACTTAATATATTATAACTTTTACTATATATATAAAAAGTTAGACCCTTTTAGGTAAATCTTAGTAAATAGTAGGCTAGGATAAGATATTCCTTATAAAACTACCTTAGGTACCTAAAACTAATAATCTAGATCTATTACTATATAAGTAGTGATTTTTATTATAAGTAAAGTAGTATATAGTAAAGTAAGTAAAGTAAGTATAGTAAATTCTTTATAATATATTACTCTCTAACTAGGCTAAGGTAAAACTTTTAGGTAAATCTTAAAGTACCTAAAAGTACTTATACTTTTAACTTTATAACTCTATATATTAGTAGTTATATAGTAATTTAATTAATTAAAAGCTACTACTATAACTCCTACTTAACTAAACTAATATGAATTAGTATTAAGTGTTTATAGTAATAGGAGTATATATACTTTAGTATATAACCTTACTTATCCTTTCTTTTAATATAAGTAATAATATTACTAGTGCTTTTACTACTCTAGCTAATATTCTAGTGTGAGAACAAAGGATAGCTAGGCAAGAGATATGGGGGCACTTGTGTATTTACTAAAGCTTACTAGGCCTAAGTGTGTTATGCATATAAGTCGCTGTCTTATAGCTAGTGGCTTACTAGTGTTACGTAGACCTAGCCCTAGGCCTAGTGTGCTTACAGGGGTGCGTAGGTGTAGTGTTATAAGTAAGGCCTTATAATTACCTCCTTACTTATAGCTAGGCTTCTAAATAGCTTTTACTAGCTACTCTATAGCTATTTACTAACTAGTAATAGCCTCTAAAATAATAATAAATAATAGATAGGGTTTAACTATAAATTCACCTATAATTCTTTATTATATTACATACTCTTCCCTTCTATAACTATAGTAATTTTTTTTTTAATTATTTCTTATACCTTTAGTTTCTATCTCTTTCTAGTCCTTAATTACCGCATTTTTATTATAGAAAATATGCATATTCCCTTAAAAGAATATAGCTATATATATTATTTACACACTAGGTACGCTAAGTTTAAGAAATATTCCCTAGCTAAGCCTATATTACTATAGATTAACTATTAATTCCCCTATAATTTATTTATAAATCCTTAAAAAATAAAATATTCTAAGCGCTATACCTAATACTATAATTATAGTAATTCTTATAAGACTATAAGTATACTACTCTTCCTATATTTTTTAGTCTTATTTTACTAATAAATTCCTATAGGCTATAGCTATAATAAGGGGTGATTTTATTAACCTCCTTATAGTTTTAGACTAGGCCTAAATACTTATAAATATCTATAGTAATATAGTAGAGAAAGACCCTAAGGACTACCTATTTTTAGAGGCCTCTTACTTCTATATTACTAAGTATTACCTTTATCTAATAATAGGGTTTAACTATATAAATATGTTATACTATATTACTTTTAGCTTAACTAGGGCTATAAAGGTTTATTAGGTCTATCTCTTCCCTATATATTTACTAGTCCCTTACTTATATTTAGTAGTAGCATGCCTTTATTATATACTAATAGTATATAGTATTATAATAGTAGCTACTTATTATAATATTCCTAAGCCTAATTCTAGGGTATATAAGTATTATAGCTATTTTGCCTTACTTTACTATATATTTACTAATTTTTCTATAGCTAAACTACTATAAAGTTAAGATTATATAAAACGTAAAAATAACTTTATACTTATAACACTTAGACCTAGGATTTATTCTCTAGGGGATAGCGAAATATTATTTTACGCTAGTAATACGCTAGATAATTACTAAGGATAAGAATAGCACTAAGTATCTTGTTTACAGGGGTTAGGCTTTTTACTATAAGGGGGTAATTATTACGTGGCAAAACACGTGCAGTCTATAGGGGCTGCTATACAAAAGCTAGATTTAATATCTTAGTTTAGGAATATAACTTACTTTATATATATTATATTACCCCTAATAGTAGCTTTTATAAGTAAACTTAGTATAACTTATAACCTATTAAATCTATTAGCCTCTCTAATAGAATTAACTTTCTATTATATAAAGCTAGTATATAATAAGTAGTAGTAATTAGAGATTCTTTTATTATGCCCTTCTAGAAGCCTAGAAATAACCTATATATCTAAAACTAACTATTTATAATAGTAATACACTAATCCTTAGAGTATCTTCCTACTCTCTAAAAATAAACTATATATTATTTACTAGTTTTATGCTTTTAATAGCATAAATCTAGAGTTTAATTATTAAAAATAGAAACTTATTAGGATTAATAATTAAGAGAATCTAAACTAACTTATAAGATATAAATTTAATAATAAAGTAGTAGAAAAATAGAAATAGCTAATATATTAAGACCCCCTTATTTATTAGAATTTAGTAGATTTATAAGCTATATATTATACCTAGAATTAAGTTAAATCCTATATTTAAAAAGCTAAAACTAGAGGTTTACTTAATAAACCTAATAGATTAATAGGTAGTAAGGTATTAGAAAGGCTATTTTAAAACGCTCTTAGTCTAGCTCCTAGTACTACTACTATAAAAACTAGGAGAAGTATAAGGAAAGATAAAAAAAAAAAAAAAGGGGATTAAAAACTATCCTAAAACTAATACTATTACTTAGGATATTAAACCCCCTAATTAGTTAATAGAGTTAAATCTAGAAGACTTACTACTAGAACCCTTAGAATACCTAAAGAATCCTAAGGATTCTTATACTAAGACTAGTAAATATAATATAGTAAGGATAATATAGGGGATTTAGGAATAGTAATAGGCATTATAGTAAGCTATAAAGAAGATAGTATTAGGGATAAACTAGCTAGTAATAAGATTAATAACTAAAATTAAAAGCTTATAAAGCATAAGTGCCTTAGTAGATTTAATACTAATAGTATAGAATACTAACTAAGGATTACTATATCTAGCTAATAAACAGGGTTAGTATAATAGGCATCTATATACTAATAAAGGAATAACTAGACTATTAGTGTAATTAATCCTACTCTAATACTAATAAGGATTACTATAACTATAGCTAGGACTATTAGTATAGCTAGGACTACTAGTGTAACTAATATAGCTAGAATATTAGTAAGGATACTTATAACCTTAGCTAAGTCCTTACTAGACTTAGTAGTAAGGACTATACCCTCTAGATTAAGGTTAGTATACTAATTCTAGAAATTAAAGAAAAGTAGACCTAGTGTTATACTAAAATTAGTATAACTAGTAAATAGAAATAGTAGAATAAAATATAGATTTAACGTAGAAGATTATAGATATTAGGTATTTTAAGCCTTATAATAAACTAGAAGAGGCTAGTAATAACCTTATTATATATAATAGAAAGCAAACTATCTTCTATAATATTAAATTATAGATTTAGGTAGTTAAAGATTACTTATATTATACTAATCCTAGCTATTAGGATATTATTTAGAAGAAAATCTAGATATTATTCTAAGGGGATGTAATAGTATAGTATAGATAATATCTTAACTTAGTAAAATAGAATGCTATATTTAGTAGAATACTAACTATATTTATAGCTATATAAAAGGAATTTAGTATTTAGGTTTAGGATATAATAGTATAGCTTAATAAGGTAGAATATACTAAAGAGAATATTATAAAAGAGGTATTTTTCTGTAAATTTATATTAAAGATCTTCTAGTATATAAGGGTAAATAGTAAGTTAACTAACTATTAGCTTTTAGTATATTTATATCTTAAGCTATATTTAGGATTATAATAGATATACCTAGTTCTAACTTAAATAGATATAAGATTAGTATATATTACTATAGTAGATAATAAGAGATGTGATTTATATAACCACTTATATAGCAAAGGTTAGTCTATAAGTAAAAAAGGTAAAGGGAAGCTTAAGGTCTATTTTAATACTAAGATATCTAGTAGTAATTTAGAAGAAAATAAGAATAAAGTATAAGTAAACTAAAACTAGCTATTTAATAGATAATTCTCTTAAGGAAACTAGTATTATAGGTAGAATAAGTAAAATACCTAAAGATTTCTAGGATATTTCTAACTATAGCTATATAGGTATAATTAACCTCCTAAAGGATAAAACTAAAGACTATAGTAAAATAAGTCTTAAGAGAATAAAGGGGGAGAGTGTATAGTAATTAGGTAGACTTAATAGACTAAAATACTAAACTAATAAAATAAGTAACCCTAAGATTATAGTCCTATAAAAAAAGGAGGCTAAGTATAGTAGCCTAGATAATTTTAGTAATAGGAAAAGAGCTCTATAAGGGACTAGGAATATACTAATATTATAGTGTATAATAATAATTCTAATATATAATAATATAAAACTTATCTCTAGGAATATAGTTATTATATAGCTAAAGAAGGGGAGGTCCTAGAGAATAATAGTAAAGATAATTAAGGATAAGACTAAATTTTTATTAAAACTTATTTTATAGAAAATATCCTAAAAGAGGTAAATAAAGCTATTACTAGGATAACCTTAAATAAGACTAGATAACTTACCCTAGGATAAGTAATTAAAGCTATAGTAAAACTATAAGAAGTTAAATATAATAGAAAAAGGGCTAATATATATCTAAAGATTCCTATTAAATTTAATAATAAGGGCAAAAGTTACTAAGTCTATCTTAACTTAGGAATATTATTAATTTTAGTAGATAAGGCATAGCTATAATAGTATAGATTAAATATAAAGTAAGTAATATAAGAACTAAAGCTAGTATCTAGGGTTTAATTTTCCTTTTTTATTACTAAAATAGCTATATTTAACTTTTATATTCTAGGGATAGCGTATAGAATAAAAATCACTAGCTATTTTATAGTTATAGTAAATATAATGCTAAATTTAAAACTAAAATTATTACTTAGAACGAATTTTACTTATAAATATAGGGCTAAAATTAATTTTATCTAACTAAAGGTAGTTTTTAGGTTAGTTTATAGTATAATAGTACTAGTAGAAATCTTCTAACTATTAAATAAGGTCTCTTACTAAAAGGTAGTTACTACCTATATAGTATTAATTTTACTAAAGACTTATTTATATATACCTATTAGTTAGAAAAATACATAGAAAAATTAGGAAATAAGTGTATACTACATATAATTATATTTAGAGTATTTCCCTAATATACTATTTAATAGATCTAGTAAGGGATAGATAATTACCTATAATCTAACTAATAAAATTATTACTATTAGAAAACACTAGAAGGTTATATACCTAACTATAGCTAGTAAGGTTAACGCTAATTACCTAGTTAATAATCCTTTTATATACTATACCTATTTTAGTAAGGATATTATAGAGAAAAAGGAAGATAAAGATAAGAATAGTAATAAATCTAATAAAGAGAAGGATAATCTTAATCTAAAGAAAGTTAATACTAAAGTGCTATTATATAGGATTTTATACCTAGAGGAAATCCTATATATAACTAATAAATTTAGTATATAAATTACTAATATTAACTAGAAAGCAGTAAGTAAACTAGTTTAACTAACTAATAAATATAATATTTATTATAATAGAGGTATTATCCCTATACTAGAAGACTAGAAGATAAGAATTAATCTTATAGATAGATAGTAGTATTAAATAAGGCTAATTAGGCCTTATAGACTAGGAGAATAGGATATAACTAAACTTAATAAAGTATATAATAAACTCTACCTAAAAGGGAAAATATTATATTTAGATAAGCTAGCAGCTATAGTATACCTAGTATTTACAGTTTAGTAAGAAACTAGTTAGAAAAGGAAAGGGAGAGTTATAATTAATATAAAGCTACTTAATAATATAGTAGTACTAGATATATACCCTTTACTAGACTAAAGCAATATTATAGATAATACATATAGTAAGAAGGTTTTTTCTCTTTTTAATAAAATAGGATTTTTTTACTAACTACTAGTTAGAAGCAGAGTATTGCACTACAATGGATTTGTAGTGTATTTTCTTTTTAACAAATAATATATATCTAATCTTAGAAAATATATAGAGATATAAAACTTCTTTTTTTAGATAGATAACTAAAAAACTACAATGTAGTTATATATAAAAGTGGGTCTAAAAGTGGGTCCTTCGGCTATAAATTAGAAAAACTACATTTCACTACATTTTAGGACTTAAAATACACTACAAATGTAGTGTTTCTAATTTGCGGCAGCAGGGCCCACTTTTATGCCCACTTTTATGAATAGTATTTTTCTTAGGATTTATCTCTATAAGATTACGTAATTTATAGTATAATATCTTTAATAATAAGCTAGCTATAAAATTAAATATAAAAACTATAAAACACACTACACTAACTACAAACAATACTCTAGTTAGAAGTAACTATTAAGCCTATATAGTAGTGTCAAGGTAGGGGTCGGTGTAGATGATGAAAATGGTTCGATTTCGGTCAATCAGAGGTGCAGACAGCACCTAACTTTTATACCTAAAAGGTACACAGTGCGCTATAGTAATAACTAGTCTACAGAGGTACTTCTAATACATTATCTCCACTGTTATCTTATTAAGGGTTTTAACCTAGTTATTACGCAGGCTATATCCACATATCTAATACCTTAAGGAGGTCTCCCTAACACACCCCCCCTAGCTAAGATATTTATTAAAGCTAGAGATTAAAGGTATAGGAAGAGATTATAAATAATTTCTAGTGTTATAATCAGATAGGAATCTCTTATAAGCTAATTCTATAGCAAAAGTCCCTATATATCTAACCTAAAAGTGGCTTTATAAAGCTATCTATAGGTATCTTAGAGGTCTTTATCTAATTAACCTTAATATTACCTATTATATATTATTCTTAAATCCATATTTAATTTATATTAAGGTACTTAAGGCTAGTCTAAAGCCTTCCTTCTATATATTTAGTAATCTAGATTATTTACTTATTATTACACTAGATAATTAAGAGCGGTGGCATACGAACCTTAATATTATAAAGTAGTCTTCCTAGAGATATACGCTCTTTTACACTATAATTTAGGGTAAAGAGCTCTACTTCTATGCTTAAAGCTATTATATAATATTACCTACCTAACTTCTAATTAATTATAGCGCTATACATAATAAAGACATAACCTTATGTTAATTTCTAAGTATTAGGGTTATTACTAAGTAAAGCATTAGTACTAGAGAATAGCGTATTAAACCTATCTGCTCCTAAGTAGTAAATATATAGCTTCTTTATATTCTAAGTATATAAAATTACTCCTTTAGTAAGCTTAATATGCTTTACTAATAGATTTATTATAAAAGAAGTAAGCTTTAATACTATAAAGGCTATATTAGGTCTTCTAATAATATATAGATACACTAAAGAGCTAATAACTACTCTATAATAATTAATCTCTTTATTAGTAGCTTCGCTAGTGTTAGTAAGGATTATAGCTATAGGAAGAGAAGCAGGGGATAAGCTCTTTAAATTACTATTAATAATATTAGGAATAAATTTCTAAGCAATCTTTTAAATATATAATTCCTATAATAACCATATCTCTTTAGTATTATGATTTCTAATAATTTTAATACCTAGGAACCACTTTAGGTTACCCTAGTCCTTAATATTAAGACTGTTTATTAGTTATTTATAAAGCTCTTTAAATTCTACTTTAAATCTATTAGGGTATATTATTATAATATTATCTATATAGAAGAATAGGATAAATCCGCCCTTTATAAAGATATATAGGTCTTCCCTTCCTTATATAAAGTCTAGCTTTAATAGGAATTATATAAGATATAAGAACTATTATTAAGAAGCTTCCCTTAGCCTATATAACGCTCTTATTATCTTCTAAAGATAACCTTTTATATTTATACCCTCTAGGGGCTTATAGTAAACAGGTTCTTTAAGCTTTATATATAGGAAGGCATTCTAAATATTATATTATTAGGTATTAAGATTATTAGTATAGTAGACCGCGAGTAGTATATATAGAGATTATAAAGTAAGCGTAGTAGCGTAGTTATTAAGGTTATTCTTTAGTTATTAGTTACCTTAAATAACTATTCTAGCTTTAAACTCTATAACTACTCCTTTTTATTAGTCTTATATTTAAAAACCTAGCTAAGGTCTATAATTTCCTTCTACTTCTCTAGATTAAATAATTTATCTAGTATATCCTCCTAGTAGTTTAAGAATAGAAGCTTTAAAAGCTCCTTTATAATTACTTCCTTCTAGTGGTTATAATAGGCTAAAGCTATAGCTTAATAATAATAGGCAGGTTCTAGTAGCATATCTTTAATCTATAAACTATATAAAATGCCCTATAATACTATAGAAAAAGCAAAAGTAAACTATACTTACCTAGCTTTATATATCTCCTTTCTTTAGCGTTTTCTAGTAATAATATTATCTAGATTAATACTATTATCCTAGGGATAATAATTCTCTATAACCTTACTACCTTTACTAGTAATTTCACTAGTCTCTATAGTAGTCTTTATGTGTTTAATTATTATGTTATATACTAATTTATTAATTTTATAAAATAGCGCATTATTACCTTATACCTAAAGCTCTATATTCTCTATAGTAACTAGCGCCTTATAAGAAGAGTTAGGAGGGGTTAAAAGTACACTAAAAAGGTTATCTTTTTCCCCTATTATATAAGGAGGTATTTCTACTTTAAACTACTTATTTTCTCCTTCTATATTTAAAGGTAAAGAGGTGTAATTCTTATAATTCTTATCTTCTAATTCTATTCTAATAAGGTCTTAACTAATTTCCTTATTAATATTATTAGCTTTAAGCTCCTTAAGTAGTGTAATTATTAATATCTTCTTCTTTTAGGCTAATTCTAGCTTTTCTTCTAGTTTAAAGAAGGAGTTCTTATTAAATTAAACACATACTAATATAATAACCTTATAATTATAAAGCAAAGGTACCTATATAATATACTAGGACTTACCTCTATAACTAATAAGGTATCTAATATAAGCTTTCTGCTCTAACTATAGTATTACGTTATATAATTTAACGTGCTCTAGAGCCTTTATTATTATAGGAAACGCTTTATATCCATAGGCTTATAAATATATAATTAAAGGTTTCTAGACCTTTACTATATTTAAGTATATAGGGACTATTTTCCTAGCCTAATCCTACTAAAGTTTATATAATATAGTCTACTTCCTATAATATTTAAAAGATATATAATTTAATAGATAAACTATAGTGTTAAAGACCTTATTATTAAGATTAGATAGAAGGTTAGCTTTAAGACTTAAAGTATAAGCTTTCTACTTAACTACCCCCCTAGATCTCTCTGCCTTTCTATTCTAACTAGGCATTAAGGGAGCTAAATTATAGACTATAATGCTAGTAAAGGCTATCTTATCCCTTATATTCTCTATAAAGAGGGCTTTTTTAATATTACTATATAAAAAGCATAGGTAAACCCTAAATTAAGTGTATAGGAACGCTACTATTATATAGAAGCTATTATAAATCCTATCCTTTATCTTAAATAAATAGAAAAACCGCATTAAGGTTATAAGGTAGGTAAAAACGCACTAATACCTATCACTATTCTAATAAGGAGAGTTATAGTAATCTAGATTAACTAAAAGACTATAACCTAGTCCTTAAGGAAGTCCTTTAGGTATAACCTATAATCTCCATTACTTAGCCTTACCTATAGTATATATCTCGCACTATATAAGCTTAGGACCTATTAATTTAATGCCTAAAGCCGCATTTATAAGCTCTATAAATACCTTAATACTAGGATAACTACATTATTAATACTAAAGGTCTATATCTCCTCTTATAGGTAGTCTTAGTGCTCTACTAGATATAATATAGGCTTCCTTTAGATCCTCTAATAGTCTTAATAATATATAAAGCTTATTAATATTATAGACTTTAGCTATAGGCATTATCCCTTAATATAGAAATAACTTCTTCTAATTCTAGAAAATACCTACCCTTATAAGAATTATTACTAATACTAGATTAACGTAGAATTCCAGAATAAATAACATAGTCTCTAATACTAATATCCTTATATTCTATAATATAGGATCTATAATAGAGATACGTACAGGGCCCTATCCTAAAGCCACATATATTATACCTCTAGCTTTAACCTCTATTATAATGTTTCTATTAAATTCAGATTAATTAAACTAGCGAATATTATTAAATATATAAATATTAGCTCTAGAGTTATAGAAGACTATATTCTGCCTTAATTCTAAGCTATTTATAGTGTTAGTTATTAAATTTACGCTTTCCTTTACCTATTAATCTTATTTAGAGCGTATAAATAATAATATATTTATAGTCTTCTTACTAGGGGTAACTATAACTAAGTTATTAGTTAGATTTTATAAAGGTATAAATATCTTACTACTCTTCTTCTCTAGTTTCTAACTTATTACCTTAGACTTTTCTTATAGATTCTCCTTAAGATACTTCTTAATATTCTCTTTAGAGTTCTTCCTAACTTCCTAGTCCTTTAGTGTAGCCTCTAGCTTATATATAGCCTTAAATAAATTATAGGATTCCTACTACTTTAAGGTATTATAAATATTATAATTTATATATCTAGGGCACTTCTTTTTCTCTAATTTACTTTAACTACTTAATCTATTAGTAGTAAGCATATTAGCTAACTTTAGTACACTTTATAAAGCTTTATAATCTCTTTTAAACTCTATAATAGCTTTAAGGAAGCTTTAGTTTATGCCTTTATTAAGTAAATTATTCTATTTCTTCTAAAATAATTTAAATTTACTATAAAGAGAAATTATAAACTTATATAGTATTATCTCCTTAGTCTATTAGGTCTCTAGATCCTAATAATTTCTCTATAGTACCTCTATTATTACTACCTATTTATACTAATTATAGGTACCCTTAGCTTATAAGTAATTATTAAGGCGTATTTCTATAAGAATTAGTATCTTCTAAGTATTTAGCTTATACTAATCTTAAAGAAGCTTTAATATTCTTTAAGAGTGCTAATAAACTAACTCCTTTTCTTTCTCTTTAGTATTAAAGTTAAGGAAGTCTTAAATATTCTTTAAGAGAGTCTTATAGATATATTCCCTAATCTTTAGTATTTACTTTAATAGGTTATAATACTTTATAAGATTAACTTATAAATCTCTATATTAGAAGTTATATTTATCTTTTATATCTTTATAAGTAAGCTTCTAATCTTTAATAGTATTAGGGTTATTCTCTATAATCTCTAGTCTTAGACCCCTTTATAGGTATATAGGTATTATAGGTTCTTTAAGTAGTTTATCCTAATTTAGATTAATATACTCCTAGACACTATAGGATTCTATGTAATTCTTAATTTATATAAACTATTTAATCTAGTCCTTCTCTAATAATAACACTATATTTAGAGTTTCTTTAGGCATTATAAAGGGGAACTATACTAGTTAAAAGGAAGCATAGGTTATATAGTTTAACTAATTAATATAATAAAGGGCAATTATCTCTTAATATTAGTAAGCATTAAATTAATAACATTAATAGAGCTTATATTATCTATAATAATTAATAATAAGGGCAATTAAAGCCTCCTAGGCTTATAACTATTAAGGTAGGGGTCAGTATAGATAATAAAAATGGTTTAATTTCGGTTAATTAGAGGTATAGACAGCACCTGACTTTTATACCTAAAAGGTACACAGTGCGCTATAGTAATAACTAGTCTACGGAGGTACTTCTAATACATTGTCTCCACCGTTGTCTTATCGAGGGTTTCAACCTAGTCATTGCGCAGGCTGCATCCACACATCCGATACCTCAAGGAGGTCTCCCTGACAAGTAGTTATATTAAATTAAGGTCTTAAAGCGTTAAATATAGTATTAATAGGATTTAAGAACTCCCTTATATTTACCTAAAGGTTTATAAATAGACTTTTCTAAAAATATAAGTATTTTATATAAGTCTATATTAATAATATTATTATGTTTTTAGATAGTCTTAAAGAGTATTTAAGCTATCTTAATATTATACTTAGGATTCTTAAAGAAAATAGGATAATAATTACTATAAAGAAGTTATTTATTAGTTATCCTACTATTTAACTACTAGGTTTTATTATTAATAGTAATAGGATTATTAATACTAATAATAGGCTTAAAGCTTTTAGAAGATAATTTTCCTAAGTAATCTATTAAGTCTTAAAACCTTTATTAGGATACCTAGATTCCTCTATAATAGAATTCTATAGTTTAATATATAAATCTAACTATTATAAACATAGAAAATAGCGCTATTAAGGGAATTCTATAAAAGGATAAGAAAATTACTAGTATTTTAAAACTAGTATAAAAAAGAAAGATATAGTAAAAGATGTTTTTACTAAGTAGGAGAAAAAGGCTTTTAAAGATATTAAAGTGTTCCTAAGTAAGAAATAAACCCTATAGTATTATAATCTATAAAAGCCACTTTTTCTTAAAATTAATGCCTATAAGGAAGGATTTAGGTTATATGCTTTCTAATTATAAGAAGAATAGTGTTACGTGCTAGAATAGGCTTATAGGGCTTGATATCGCTACAATCATTCAACTATGGTTGTAGCTGACCTTTTAGTCTAGTGGGTTAAGCACTAGACTATAGGCCTAAAAATTCCGTAACAAATAGGATAGTTAAAGTATCCCTAGAAGAAATATTAAAAATAACTAAATATAGCTAATTTTATTTCTTTCTAGGGTAATATTAAGTATTAAGAAATAGTATAGTTTAACTAAGGTAGAAGTAGCTATAATTATATAGAGTATTAGAAAACTTTAGAAAATAGTCTAATCTAATAATATAATAGTTAATATATTAACTAACTATTCCCTAGTAAAAGGAATTATTAAGTATACCTTATTATTAATAATAGATTTAAATAAGGCTAATCTAAAACTAGTAAAAGTTACGAATTATTTATTATAATTTAACCTTAAGGTAACTTATATACTAAGGATACTAAATATAATACTAGATATACTTTTAAGACTACTAGTAAAAGTAACCTACTAGGAGGTAGCATAGAAAAGCTAATATAATAAATTAGATATAAGTACTTATTTTATAAGTAAGGAGTATATTATAACTATAATTATAGATAATAGTCTTAAAGCTAGAATTATTATAGGATATTAGTATAATTAAAAATTTAGCTAAATTATTATAGTAATATAAGCCTACTAAGAAAGGTAAGTAATAAAGAATACTAGAGTTAGACTAAAGATTTCTCTATATAAATAGGACTTATATAAGAATAGTCTATTATACTACTATAGTAAAGATAGATTTTTCTATCTTTATATTCTAACTATAGAGGTTAAATCTATTCTATAACTAGTCTATAATAAATAGTAATATTTTAGAATTACTTAAATAGTAGTAAAGCTTTAATTAGTCTATTTCCTATAGATAAGTTAGTAGATTTATAATTATATAGCCTATTATATAGTATATTAGGAAAATATAATTAATTATTTAAAGCTACCTAGGGAGTTATAGCTATTATAGTTAAAGCTAATACTATTTTATATAATCTTACTTAATTTTATTATAGATATACTAGAAGTATTAGCTACTAATATAATATAGTAAATAAAAGAATATACTATATATAATTTATTATATCTAGTAAACTACCTATTTAGTAAGAGAACCCTTCTAATACTAGGATATATAATATATCTAGCAGAGATTTAGGTAGAATTACTCTTTTATGCCTTATATATTATAAACTAGGGATTACTAAGATAAATTATTAGTAATAGGGACCTAAAGTTTATATCTAATATATAGAAAGAGATATTTAGGTATATAGGAGTTAAACTTCTTATAGGTATAGCGTATTACCTATAAAGAGATAGAATAGCTAAAAGGAAGAACTAGATAGTAATAATTATAATATATTACTATATAGTAATAAATCTAGATATAATATAGACTATAATACTCCTAGCACTATAGTATTAATTAAATAATACTATAGCTATAAGTATAGGGTAGGCTCCTAATAAGCTACTATACGGGTTTTATCCTCTAAGTATTATTAATCTTCTTTCCCTAAATAATATAATTAATATAGGAACTAGTGTAAATAATATAGTAGTATTATAAAAGTTATACTAGTATAAGGCCTAACTAGTAATTATAATAGTAGCTACCCTTACTAAGATTTAGTATAATAACTATTATAAACTAGTTAATATTAATATAAGAGATATAGTTTATTTATAATTATATAAGGGATATAAATTACCTAAGAAACCTAAGAAAAAATAGTTACTATAAAAGGTAGGACTATATAAAGTACTAGAAAAAGTAAACCTATTAGTATATTAATTAGATTTCCCCCTAGATTTATAAGTCTATCTAGTAGTTTCTATAGCGTAGATATAGAAGCTAGTATAAGGAAAGGACCTATTTAATAGGGAAGAACTAGCTTTACTACTAATTATATTTAATAATCTAGAGGAAGTAAACTATTAGGAGATTAAATAAATCTATAGTTATTAGGTTAAAATCTCTAAAAGAAATAAGACTATAAAAGTAAAATTCCTTATCTAATAGAAGGGATTTACTACTAAAGATAACTAATAAATAGCTAAAAGTAAGATATAAATTAATATAGCTAAGATAGTAAAAGAATACCTTAAAAAGAACCTAATTAATTAGTAAAGGGAGTATATAAAGAAAGGCATAAATTTGCCTATAGAATAATAATAGTAAATAAAGAGAGGTATTTTATAAGAAGTTAGATTTAACTAGTTAGGGCAAAGCTATAAGGCCTCTTCTTATATATATATTTTATTATACTAACTAGGGGAAGCTTACTATACTTTTACTTTATATTATTCCCTAATACTCTACTAGCTTTATATAGTTAAATTTAACACTAGTATAGTTATTTTTATTTTATTCTTATTTTCCTTTATAGTATTTATTTCTAAGAATAATATTATATATAATATAAAAGTCTAAAAACTATTAGAACTAGAGCTAAATTAGCTATAGGAAATATAGAAGTATAATAATTACTAAAAGTACTAAGTAAGACTCTATAATATTACACTAGAAGTTAAATATAAGTCTTATAGGTAATGTATAAACCTATATAATAACCCTTTAGCTATACTAGACTTTATTTTATTTAATAATAAGGTTAATATATAGGACTAGATACTTTATAAGTAAATATAAATAGCTTATTTATATATTTAAGTACTAGTATGTTATGGACTGGCCCCTAGGCAACTGCGATAGGGCGTTGATATAGTATTAAGAAACTTAGGGGAAGAAGAAGAAGACTATATAGCTAATCCCCCCTACTCCCCTTATATCCTCTAGGTATCTTATATTAGCCCCCTTTTTATCCCTTACTACCCCCTTACTTATATACACTATACTATTACTTAGGCAAAGCCTAAGCCCTTTATATATACCCTTACTAACCTATTACCCTTAGCCCTCTGCCTACCTATTATTATGCTAATACTAACCTACTATAACTAGGTTATATAGTATAGCTATTTCTAATATTACCCCTTATAGGTAAAACGCAATATATGCCTACTATTATTATTATCTATTAAGAGTAGGGGTATATGTTATATCCTACGCTACCCCTTATTATTATTATCTAATTATAGGTAGGGTATGCGTTATATCCTACCTAACCCCTTATTATTATTATAATAATACTAGCCCTACCCCTGCCTACTTATAACTTATCTAATATAGGCATAATTACCTATATAAATATCCCACTTCTTTTTGTAATATAACCTTACTTTCCTTATATAATAACCTTCTAAAAATACTATAACTTTATTATACCTTCTTATCCTATTATATTTTATTTTACACTATTACCCTATTATTTCTATATTAAAGATACCTTACCCCTAAGATATAACTACTATACTATAAACTAGATAAGTAGCTACTACCCCTATCCCTATAATACCCCTAGCCTAAGCTATTAGTAAGTTCCTTATAGAAGGAGACTTAGATAATAAGTAATATACTATACCCTCCTTACTTTAGCGCTCTTATAGGCTATATATTAAATAATCCCTTACTACTAGTATTATAGATTATTACCTTACTAAGAGTAAGGAGTCCTATCCCCTATATTATTAGAACTATATTACCTATATCTAGCTAACTAGGTACTTATCTATAGACCTATAACTCTAATATACTCTTAAGGACCTTAAAGCTAAAATTATTAAGGGAGAGTATATTATTACCCCTAGTATTAATAAGATAAAGATAACTAAGAAGAAGATACCTATGCTATCTTAGAAATTCTATTCCCTTATAAGTAGGTAGACTATATTACTAAATTAAGCGTAGTTTAATCTAGCCCTAGTCTAGTCTACCCTTAGTTCTTTCTCTTTAACTAATATACTTACTATAAATATAACTAGACTTAAAGTTATTCCCTTTATTAGTAGTAGTCCCTTAGCTAGATATAGTATAGGAAACTCTATATAGTAAGTTACTAGTGTCCTATTCTAATAAGGATAATAAGTTATTTAGAGCGTAAATACTATATATAAAGAACTCTATAAGTAGAATATAGCCCTCCTTAAAGCGCTTTTCCCTTATTACTATAGTAGTAACTAATATAGCTAATATATTAAAGTAGGTAATAAATTACCTTCTTACTACTATTAATAGCATTCCTACCTCTTATTTAGGTTAAACCCTATTAATCCTTATATTAGACTTACTTATCCCCTAGCTAGAGCTAGTGATTACTTAACCTATCTTCTTACTAATAAGTCTAAGAGTAATACCCCTCTCTTATATATTTACTTTAATCTCCCTAATTATTATTTTACTTATACTATCTAAAACCTAGGTATAACCTAAGGTTAGTAGCTATAACTAGTAGGTAGAATAATCTATAGCCCCTATATAAGCAGCTTAGGGTTAAACTATATTACCTTATAGCATACTACTATTAATATAAGTTTATCTAGTAGTAAGTCTTACCTTTATAATATAGTAGTATAAATAGTTTAGATAGAAGTAGGTAGCGGTAAGGGTATACCTATATTACTAGAGCTTTTAATAGGTAGATAAGTTTTCTAAAATTAATTTAGTCTATTATAGAATTACATATCCCCTTACTTTACCTTAAATTTATTAAGGGCTTATATCTTTATTATACTCTCTAGTAGCTTCTATATTAGTTATAAGTACCCTATTTATTTAACTAAAATATTACGCCTTTTACCGCGCCCTAGCGCGTTTTAAGCTACTAGTATTTATTCTACCTAGTATTTCTCTATAAGTTTATTATTATCTTCTACTAGTACCTATTATAGACCTAGATAGGAATCCTATAGTATTTAACTTAGAAGAGGGTCCTCTACTACCTATTTAATAAGGTTAATATAGAAAACTAGGTATATACCCCTTAGTATATCTAGGTAGACTATAAGTAGTAATAGCACCTCTACTACTATATATTTTATAGCTACCTAATCTAATTTCCATAAGGGTTAGTTTATCTTAATATTTCTAAGTAAAAGCTATACCTTATCCCTAACTTAAAAGCATTTTACTAGATATCTTAACACTAATATAGTATCCTACTATTATTACTATATATAAGTAATTATAGCCTAAGCTAAAAGGGTTCCCTCCTAGAGATAATTTAGGAAATAGATAGCCCTCCCCTTTAGAGTTATAGTAGAAATAAATAAGTTAGGTTATAATTAAATAGGTTTAAGGTTATAGCTATTAAGTAGTTAGTTTAGGCTTACCCTAGTAACTAAAGATAGCCTATTATTTATTATAAGTTAGTAAGTAGTAAGGTGCTTAGGCTAATTATACTACAAAAAGGAGATAGCTACCTATAATATTACCTATACCTCCTAGTTTACCTATTCTATGCTACTATTAGTCTATAGGTAATAGGATATAGAGAGTAACTAATCTATTCCTACTAAGGAGTATAGAGTTATCTAGAACTTTTCTAACTAGTCTAATTCTTAATCTATAATAATAGACTATAGAAACCCCTAAAACCTTCACTAGACTACCTTAAATTATTCTACACACTCCTTAGCTCTAATTAAAGTTATAGCCTTTAACTAGATAAACTTAGAAAGCCTATTTATAATTACTATAAGGTACTAGGGTCTCTCTTAAGATAATACTAGTAAGTTTATTATAAAATTAATAGAGATTTATAACTAGAACTAGTCTAGGATAGGTAAGGGCCTAAGTAATCCCTAGTGTTATAGATAGCTCTTATAGCTACTAAAATAGTAATAATTCTAGATAAACCTTATAATATCCTATGTTATTCTATTCTAGTAGAATTATTATTATAGAATCTAAAATATAGTGTTATAGCCTAGGTATTCTATAGTAAGCGAATTATAGTATTATTAGATAAGTATTATTATTAAAGGCTCCTACTTAGGAACCTAGGTACGCCCCTAGAACTAAAGTGCCCTATAAGCGCTTATAGAATAATCCACTACCTATTCCCTTATTTATACTTTAGGGGGGAACTTTTACACCCCCTCCTAAATAGCTCCTAACTAGATACTATAGGTAGGGTCTAAGGTAATAGCCTAGTCCTAAAGTAACTATAAGTGCTTAGAGGTAAAGAGAACCTCTCCTACTAGTAGTACTACCTCCTACTACCCTTCTAGCGCTAGTAAAAGTCTAGTAATAGTAAGAGGCTATAAGATATATCCTATCCTTAAGGCCCCTCCTTTCTAGTCCTATTCCTACTAAGAAAGGGTATCTAGGCGTTAAGCCTATGTACTAGGTCTATAATAAAGATAGAAGTTAAATAATATAAGCATATCTGCCTAATAGGCCTACTATTCTATTATTAAATAAGGGGTTATAAAGTATTTAAGATTCTTATAATCTATATAAATTAAGAATAGCTAGGAAACACCTTATAGCTTTACTAACCATGCCTTAAGGTATAATATAATAGCTAGTAACTCCTTATTATAAATTATATAGTTTCTCTATATAGGCTTAAGGCTAGCGGAATAGTAAGTAACTAGGTATAAAATACTATCTAGTCCTTATTATAAGAGATAACCACCTAGGGTAGTACCTAAGTAGTTAGCCTTTACTATAGTAAGGTAGTTAGGGTCCTATTATACTAAGACTAGGTAAGAGATAAAGGTATTCTTAAGTCTCTTAAAAGCCTTATTCTCCTTAAGTCCTTATTAAAAGGGGATATTTCTCTTAGTTAATTAGATTAGTAGTGCTACTAGTTCTAAAAAATCCCCTATAAAGTTATAGTAAAAGTTTATAAAGCCTAGGAAGCTATATACTTCCTATAACTTTATAGGGGCGGCCTATTCCCTTATAGCTATAACCTTTACAGGATTAGAATAAATAGATTATCCTACTATAATAATATACCCTAGGTACTAGACCTCCTTTATAGCAAATACTAACTTATTAAGGTCTAGGTATAACCCTATAGCCCTTAAGTAGCCTAAGATAAGGTAAACCTTAGCTATATAGTCCTTTCTTAAGCCCCCTAAGTAAACTAAAATATTATCTAAATAAGCTATAATAAAATCTCCTAGTATATCTCCTAAGGACTTATTAATATAATGCTAAAAGGTTATAGGCACACTAGCTAAACTAAAGGAATAGACTAACCACTTAAATAGTCTAAACCTTATCTAAAATGCTATTAGGTGCTTATTACCCTTAGTAATTTATAATTTATAAAAAGCAGTATAAATATTAACCTTTATAAACTAATATACCTAGGATAAGGAGTAAAGCGTTTTCTTAATTAAGAGAAGGGGGTAATAGTTCTATATAGTAATTTTATTAAAAGCCTAGTAGTTAATATAAAAATACTAACCCCTATTTAACTTCTTAATAAGTAGAACTAGGGCTATAGCTAAGGAGAAGCTAGTATAAATCTATCCCTTATTTATTAAGTCTATAATCTAATACTATACCTTAAGAAGTTAATCTCTTAGTATATTATATAGTAGGCCTTATAGAAGCTTTAGCTTAGACCTATCTAGGGCCCTATATAGATAAATATAGTGGTTAAGAGAACCCCTATAGGGAGGAAGGCTATTAGCCTTTACTTTATTAAAAAGGTCTATAAAGTCCACTAGCTCCCTAGGTAATATAGATATATCTAGTGTTTCTAGCCTCTCCTTAGGGGCTATAAGCTATAATACTATTATTATCTCCCTAAGACTAGTAGTAATAAACCTTATTATAGTGTCCTTAGTCTAGTATACTCTATATACTTCTATAGTATAAAGAGAACTAATAATCCCCTACACTAGAGTCTCCCTACTACACTTAGAGGCCTTATATACTTATAAACCCCCTACTAATCTAATAACTAGTAGCTAGTCTACTATATAGACTACTACCTTATAGTGTTTTAACTATAGTAGGCTAAATATAATATCCTAAGTAAGGCCTAGGATAATATATAAATACACTAATAACTCCTAGCTATTAATATTAATTCTAGTGTAAACTATATATATAATTAAAGAGGTATTCTCCCTCTATTACTAGCTCTTCTTCTTTATTTCTACTATAGTATAGACCTGCCTCTATTTAGGTAACTATATAAGCTCTAGGCCTAGCTATCTTACTACTAATTTACTTATAGCACTATAATAATTATAGCTATAGTTAATCTAAACACTAATATAAGAGTATATATTAAAGAGAATAAGGACTAAGAATAGTAGCTAATCTATATAATAAGTAATATCCCTTTTCTCCTTTATATACTATTTATATATATCTATTATTATAGTAGCTAGCTAGCCCCCCTGCCCCTATATAAGACTTTACTTAGGGGCTACTCTTTTTCTAGAGGGTAAGTATTAATTTCCTTATTAGTACTCTTCTTATCTGCCCTATAGGTATTAATATTAACTTATAGTTAGTAAGGTAGGAGGAAGGAGTACTCCTAAATATAGTAGTCCTTAGAGCTATAATATAAATAGCACCTCTCCTAGTAGTATTTAGCTAACTTAGCCTCTAATACCTATTTTACCCTCTATAGTGTATTAGTTAACTTCTAGCCCTTATTCTTATTATCCTACTTCTTTAACTAGCCTAAGTGTATCCTAGCTATATAAACCCCTAATATTAGGGTATCCCCCTTATAGTTAGTCTAGGGTGTAGGGTAGGGCTACTATAGACTATATTAGGTCTAATACTTATTCTCTAAGGTAAGTATTTTAATATTAATTATAATACTATAATACTAAGTAACCGTGGTATTATAGTTATCCTAGCTTATACTATAGCTAATACTAACCTCCCTTAAGCGCTTATTAAGTGTATATTAGAGTTTAGCTAGTTTTATATTATAGGTCTAATAGGTCCCTCCTACTATAGCTAGCTTCTCCTTAAAGTAAATAAAAAATATAGTAAAAGACTCCCCTAGGCCTTACTCTATCTAGTTAAGTTCTATAAGGGCTATTTCCTACCTATAGGGGTTAGTAAATAAGGACTTAAGGTAGCTTAAAAAGGTAACTAAATTAAAAGCATAAAGATTACCTTACTTAAAAAAGGTAGTAACCTAAGCCTAGACTTAGGAGAATAAATTCTAGTAAATAAGTATTTACCTATTCTTATCTATATTAATAAAGTCCTTATCTACCTAAAGCTTATATTTTATAAGGAGCTTCTAAGTAGTAAATAAGGCCTTATTACTATTATATAGGTTACCTAAGGGAATTAGCTTTTACTTTACCTAGGGGACTAAAAGGACTAGATTAGGGGTAGTAGGCTATATAGGTTATACTATAGGAGCCCCTAGTTAGTGTGTAGTCTATAGTTAGATTATATATATAGTGTTATATACTATAACTTACTCCTAGAGGCACTTAAGCTTTATACCTTATTTAGTTATTAGATATTAGAGCGTATTAAACTAGGTAAGGTAGGTTATAGGTAGCACTATAGTATCTAAGAGAGGTGTTACTATACCTAGATTATATTAGTCTTATAGGTAAAGTATATCTAATATATCTATTAGGTTATTTATTATGTTTTTTAGTAGCTATCTCTAAGGACTAAAGGAAGTTTCTTAATTATTATAGACTAGCCCCTAGGTAATTATAATAGGGCATTAATATAGTATTAAGAAACTTAGGGGAAGAAGAAGAAGACTATATAGCTAATCCCCCCTACTTCCCTTATATTCTCTAGGTGTTTTATATTAGCCCCCTTTTTGTCCCCTACTACCCCCCTACCTACATACACTATACTATTGCTTAGGCAAAGCCTAAGCCCTTCACAAGTATTAGAATAATAAAACTAGTTATTAGGATAGCTTATAGTTACTAATTTAGTATAATAGTAATCTACTACTTATAGTAAAAGAGCTAAATATAAGCAGTAAATTAATAAGATTTTAGTATAGCTAGAAACTATAACTTACTATAAGAGAGTAAAGTTCTAAAACCGCCTTTTAGATTAAGTAAACTATAATAGCTAATTATACTAATTCTTACTCCTAATATAATAAGTTATATAATTATAGCTATAATAGTATTAAGATAAATCTAGTATATAATAAAATAAGTTAGATAAACTATTACTATTAGCGGAGAAAGGTAGTAAAAGCACTAATAAAGTAGCTAAAGTTATATAGGTAATAGTTAATAGAGAGAAGTAGATAGAGAATAATAATAATATAGTAAATATAATAGTTAATAGAGAGAAGCAGATAGAGGATAATAATAATATAGTAAATATTACATTAGATTTATTTGCAAAAAGGTAAATAAGGGATTAAGCTATATAGGATTTAATTAGAGAGAATTATATAAGAAAGGAAAGAAAAGAACTAGTATAAAAAGAAGATAAATCTAGAAACTTACTAACTAAAGAAGGTAAGAGAGTAGTAAGATTTAATTTAACTTAATTAGAAGCAGGATCTTTTAGCTAGAATTAAAACTTAAAAGTAATAAAGATACTAAGTTTAAGGAAATAGAGGGTAATAATAGTGTAGTAGAAAGTAAATTTAATAAGGAAGTTAAAGAGATACCTATAGAGTGTTAAATAAATAGTAAAACTTAATTTTAAGCTACTATTTACTAAATTTAGAAAGCCTAGATTAAGAGTAAACGCTTAAATACTAATGCCTAATATTAGTGTAGTAGTATATAAAAGAGTAATAGAAGAATTTAATCTAGTATATAAAGGAAAAAGTATAAAGGGAGTTAATTTTAGTAAATTTAGATATATAATAGTAGGTTACTAGAAAAAGATATAGGATATTAGGGATATAATATAGACCTATACATATAAATTTGCCCTTAAGGGCGCTAAGATAGTATTTAATAGTTTAGAAGTAAATTTAAAGGATATATACTTTATATTATAGTAAAATATAATTATCTAAATTTTTACTATTTTTAAAGAATAAAAGGTTACTTTAATAATAAAGTAAGTAGTAGTAAGATAAGTAAGAAAGCTTATATATTATATTACTATTAATCTAATAGAGTATAGAGTAATAAAGAGAGTAAAGAACTAGGTAAAAATAGTAGTAGTAGCTTTCTATAATAGTATAATAGTTAAATATAAATAATAAATAGCTATATATAATAGTATATTATCTCTACTACTATAAGCTAATATATTAGCTCTTTATTTTATAGATAAATATAGTGTAGTAAATAGTATAATTATAGGAGCGCTAGCTAGTATTAGGTATATAAATCTACTTTATATTAGCATAGAAAATAAGCTAGTGCTAAAATTATCTAAATCTTAGTAAACTAAGGAGATAGATAGGTAATATAAATAGAGTAAAATTAATAACTTAGTTAATAAAGTTAATACTATTAGTAAGTATATTAATAAAATAGAAAAGAAGTTTACCCTTACTAAAGAGTAAGTAAATATAGTATTTAAAGCTATTAAAGAGTTAGTAAAAGAGGTTTATAAACTAATAGTTTTAATAAAAGAGAATTTAAAAAGCTTTAAGAGTAAGTTTAAATAAGTATTAGAAATATTAAAAAGCTATAAAGAAAAGATCTCCTAGTATAACTTAAGTAAAGTTTTAGTTAATATTAATAAATAACTTAATACTTTAAAAAGAAATATAGCTAAGAAAACTAAAGATAAGAAAAAGATTATAAAATTATTAACTATAGTATTAAAAATATTAAAAAAGATATAAGAATAAGAGGTAAAAATTAAGAATCTTATAAATAAGGAGAAAATATTTAAGGAGAATATAAAGAAAATAAGATTAGCTTTAGTAAGGCTAATTCTAGTAATAGGAACCCTAGGAAGATAGATTTAGATATTACTAGCTTTAGAGATACTAATATAGCTAATACTAGTTTTAGTAATATTAGCTTTAGTAACACTAGCCTTAGGCAAAACTAGTAGGTAATAAGGCAAATTACATTAAGAAACACTAAAATTAGGTAATAAGTAACCTTAGGGCAAAATAGGACCTTTGCTAACGCTAAGTAAGAGGCCTAAACTACTAGGGAAGCCTAGTTTAAATACGTAAGTAGTTTAGCTAAATACCTAATAAATAATACTAAGAATACCTATATTATAGGGAATAAATAAGATATTACTAATACTATTAGGAAAATAGATAAAAAGGGTAGTAATCTCTAGGTAAATAGTATTACTAACTATAAGGGTAATAACTACTATAGTAATAAAGCTATAAGCTAAGGAGAATAAATTTACTAGATTACTAGATTAAATAAATAAATATAGAATATTAAGGCATAAATTAGGGGTATATAGAATAATAAGGGAATAGAGGAATTTAGTAATTACTAAGAGGAAATAATAAAACATAGTAAAGATAAAGTACTAATAATAGGATAGGAAGAATTTATTATTTAATATAATAAATTTAATTATAGGATTAAGGAATATATATTATAAGAAGAGTTATATAATATTAAGTAATATTATAAAATAATAACTATAGATATAATAATTAGCGCGCTAAACGCGTTTTTTTTTATATAACTTTAATACCTATATATTTTAATATTATTTACTTTAGATAGTAGCTAAATTTAGTTATAGTTTAACTATATATAACTAGGATAGTTATCTTTTTAGCGCGCCTAGCACTTATTATATAGTAGAACACGTGTAGTCTATAGGGGCTGCTATATAAAAGCTAGATTTAATATCTTAGTTTAGGAATATAACTTACTTTATACATATTACATCACCCCTAATAGTAGCTTTTATAAGTAAACTTAGTATAACTTATAACCTGTTAAATCTGTTAGCCCCTCTAACGGAATCGACCTTCTATCGTGCAAAGCTAGCACGTAACAGTAATAATAGAGGGGTTCCCCTTAACCCTCCCTGCGCTTTAGGTATGTTTTCTTTTATTATTTAGTAAGTAGTCTAAGGTAGTTTATATAGGAGTGTAATAGTAGCTAATAAGGCTAGGCCTTTTTTATTATAACTCTATATCTCTTTAGCTATATTTTACTTATATCTTACTACTTTTCTTATTTATTTTACTTTAGTAAAATACCTAAATTACATATTACACGCTCTTTATTACTTTTACTAGGACTTATTAGTTATATTTACTAGGCTATCCCTTTTATTTTATAAGGTATTTATTACCTTTATAGGTTTTCTTATAGTCTTTAACCTCCTTAACTTTATATTTATTATCTTTATCTTTAAGATTTAGTATTAGTATTTTCTTTTCCTTAGTGTCTTTATAGTGGTTCTATAGCTCTAGTAAGCTAATATAAAATATATTATATAGCTAACAATATTTTTCTAGTAATACTAGTTTATATACTTATTTTCCTATAGTATTAAGTACTTAAAAAGGTCTAATAAATCTAGGGGTTAGCTTTTATTTTATATCCTTAAGCCTAATATTCTTTACTAATAGTAGTACTAGATTACCTTAATATAGTGTTAATAGCTAGTAATACTAGTTATAGTACTTTGCCTAGGTTTTAGTGGCTTTAGCCTAGTTTTTCTTTAGATACTCTTTAATTTTATATAGCTTTATAATATATATATATACTTCTAGCACCTTCCCTTCCTAGCTTTTACCCCTAAGAGCTAGATAAAACTTAGGTAAATAGCCTATAAGTAAGTAGTTTAGGGCTAAAATGCTATAGAAAGCCTTTGCTTTACCTAAGATAGGTAGTATAAGTCTAACTAGAATTAGCTTATAAATACTAAACCTCTATTAGATATAATACCTTCTAGGGCTCTAAATTATAGCTTAATCTCTTTATAGAAAAGTTTTGCTAATTTAGCCACGTTAATAGTAGTAGTTATAGGTAGGAAAACAGAATACTTAGTAAATTAGTCTATAATTACTAGGATTATATTAGTCTCTTACTTACCTACTTATATAATAAGTAACCCTATAATAAAGTCTATTAAGATCTTTGCCTATAGTTACCTTAGTATTAGTAGTAATTTAAGGCTTCTATATAGGTAATACCTTCTAGCTACTACCTATTAGTAAACCCTATAGCTTATAATATAGTCTAAAATAGACTTACTTATAGCTAGCTACTAAAAGTAATACTTTAGTAGCTTTAGAGTGCGCTTAGTCCTAAAGTAACTTACTAGTGGATTATTATAGTATAGCTATAGAAGCTTCTATTATAAGATAGGCTCCTAGGGAATAACTACTTAGTCTTAGTATAATAGAAGACCCCCTATACTATATAACTATAAACTAGCCTTTTCTTTCCCTTTTACTAGGGAGTTATTAATCTTATTATTCTACCTTTATAAATCTAGGTTTTAATCCTATACCTTCTATAGTAGTTACGCTAATATTTAGCCTAGATTAGTAGGGATCTAGTAATATAATAGTCCCTTATATCTCTTATACTATACTAATATCTTAGATATATATTACCTTCTTCTTAAAATCCCCTTTAGTTAGCTAATCTTTTACTAGATTTATAGTGGCTAACTAGCTTCTTAGCTAGGCTACTCTAGCTATTCTCTTTATAGAGGCTAGGGCATTTTCCTCCCCTCAAGATATCTTATTAAGCCTCTTTATACCTAAGACTAGGGTATTTTCCTCCCCTAAAGGCATCTTACTATGTCTTCCTTAATATATGAGTTTCTCTTCTTCTACTATTCTAGTAGGTATTTTTTTTTCTACTATAGTAAGTATCTTTTCTTTTACTATTTTAGTAAGTATCTCTCCTTTTACTATTTTAGTAGGTATTTTTTTTCTACTATTTTAGTAAGTACTATCTTTCTCTAAAGTTCTAGTAATAGTGCCCTATTTATTAGGGGTTTGCCCTTATAATTAGACTTTCTTAATAGTGTATTTACTAGGTTACTTTTCCCTAGTTTATACCTAATTATAAAGTAAAAGGGGTAAAGAAATATATACTATCTTACTTACCTTCTATTTAACTTCTACTATTTTATAAAGGTCTATAGGTTATAGTAGTCTAATAGGACTTTAACTAGGCTTACTATGCCCTTAATATAGTATTACTAGTATTTAAATAACTTTACTATAGTAAGTAACTCTTAATTAGCTATACTATAATTATACTTAGTATTTATAAACTTCCTTAACTAAAAGGCTACTAGATACTAATAGCCCTTATTATTTTACTAAGATAGGATTCCTACTATTATAAAGATTAAGGTATTTATCTTAATATACACTAGTTAACTTAGGTTATAATAATAGAGGAGAGGCGCTTACTAAAATAAATCTTTTAGCTAGTTAAATACTAGCTATTCCTTTACTCTAAATATAAACTTCCTAGTCTAGATACTATTTTAACTACCTTTTATTAGTATATAAAGGGGTACTATAATCCTAGAGTATTTATAGATAAACTATTAGTAAAAGTTATAGAACCTAAGAAAGGACTATATATCCTTAAAGCTTATAAGCTCTTTTTATTCTTAGATTATATTAACCTAGTAAGTGTCTATTAAGATCCTATTAACTAATAGGATAAACCCTAAGAACTTTACTAACTCCTAGTAAAATAAACACTTTAAGGGTTTTATATATAACTTTACTAATCTTATATATTTTAAAACTTCCTTAATATATATAGTATACTTCTCCTATATCTTTAAAAAGATAAGAATATTATCTAGATATACTATATAAATAGTATTAACTAGCTTATAGAGTGCTTTATAAATATAGCTTTAAAAGGTAGCTAGGGTATTAGTTAACCTAAAAGGTATTATAAGGTATTTATAGTATTTATAATAGGTATAAAATATAGTCTTTTACTTATTACCTCCTTTAATATAAATTTAATAGTATATATTCTTAATATTAATTTTTAAGAAGTAGTAAGCTCCTTAGTACTAGTTTAGGATTTTTAAAATTAAGGGGGGAGTATAGTAATTCTTTTATATTACTTTATTAAGTCCCTAATAATCTATATATAATTAGAGTATTTTATCCTTCTTTAGTATAAATAGAATAAGTATATCTATAAGGCTCTTAGAGAGTCTTATCTAGCCTTTTTATAGGTTTTTATTAATATATTTATAAAGCTCCTTTAGCTTACTTTAGGAGAGAGGGTAGATTAGTTTATATAGGGGTATAGCCCTAGGTATTAGGTTAATTATATAGTTAGTCTCTTTTCTTAATAGTAGGCTTCTTACCTTATCTAATATAAATATATCTTTAAACTTATATAGTTCTAGGGGGATATTTTTAATAGTTTTATATACTTTTACCTCCTTATTATCTTTAAGGGTAATAAACTTATCTTTTATAACCCTTATAATAGTATATATAATAGTCTTATTATATATTACCTTTATAAATTTATAAGGAGTTAGTAATAAAAAGGCTACTTTTCCTTTCTTTAATTACTATTCCTATAAGTATAGGTAAAGGTATATATATTCTTCTATAAGAGTATATATTCTAATTAATATAAGGCTTCCCCTTACTCTTAGGTCTTTATTTATAGCTATATATAGTAGCTTAAGGTCTTTTTCTTCTTCTTTTAAGTCCTTAATTATAATAAGTACCTTATAGATATTATATTAAGGGACTATAAGGGCTCCTACTACCTTAATAATAAATACTATAGCCTTAGCCTAGTTAAGTTTATAGGTTCTTATAAACTTAATACTAATTATATTAATCTTAGCGTAACTATCTAAATTAGCTACTATTTTAATATTTTTATACTTATAGATAGTAACTAGTATATAAAACTAATACCTTATTAGTACCTTAGTATTAGAGGTAAAGGTAAGGGTATTTACTTTTACCTTAGGGAGTTTTTTAGGCCTTCTTAGGGCTCTTTCTTAGATTTCCTATAATAATATATAAGGTACCCTATGCTATTATAGTTAAAATACTATATCTTATCCCTAGGTTTAGTATTATTTAGGTAGGTAGCTAGGCCTTTCTCCTAGTCCTTATTCCTTTAATCTTTATAAGGTTTATAACCTTATAGGGAGTTATTCCTATAGTGCTAAGGGTTCTTATATAAGCCTTTATCTTTTAATTACTTAGGCTTTTACTTATTCTTTAGTATAGCCTCCTAGAACTACTAGGTAAGTTATATAATCTTTTCTTAAGTCTTATTAGTAATAAAGGTATATAGGTTAATATAATCCTATAGGTTAGGAGTAGCTTTATAAAGAATATAAGGGTATAAGTCTTCTTTAGGGCTCTTTTTAGGTATTTCTCTAGTAAATCTAAGAAAATACTAAACTTAATAGGGCTTTAACTCTTATACTACTTTATATTCTCTAATTATATTACTATTTATATATTATAATTAGTAAAGTCCTAAAGTAATATAAGTATCTAAGTCTAAAATTTATCCTAGTTATCTTTAAGGTTATTCTAGCTATTAGCCTACTATTTCTTAAGGTATTTATTTTATCTTACCTTATAATTAATATATATATAGTTAAGTATAAAAAGGATTTTCTAGTAGTTATATTAGAACTTCTTCTTTACCTTATTAAAGGTATAGTTTAGGTTATTAATTTATATCTTATACCTCTATAAGTTTATAAGGTATTAGAGATTAGTAATATTTTAGACTTTAACCTCTTAGCTACTATAGCTTAAGGAAGTGCTAGCTTTTTATTACCTTTTTAATTATTTTTCTCTAGTATTATACTATAATAGATCTTAAAGCTCTTACTCTTTTTTCTATAGTTTCTAGAGTTTCTTAAGCTAGGTAATTTACTTTACTATTACTATAGCTTAGGTATAGATAATAAGGGGTATATCTTTAGTTATAGTACTTATAGAATATAGTATATTCCTAGCTATAGTATTACCCTTATTTAGTAGCCCTTTGTTATTATCTAATATTACTCTTATAAATTAAGTAGTTCTTTCCCTTATATTACTCTTAGGTAGCTAGTAAGAGAAGCTTTAGAATTATAAGAATAAAGAATAGCTAGGTAAGAGGTATAGGGGTACTTATATATTTACTAAAGCTTACTAGGCCTAAGTATATTATATATATAAGTCGCTATCTTATAGCTAGTGGCTTGCTAGTGTCACGTAGACCTAGCCCTAGGCCTAGCGTGCCTGCGGGGGTGCGCAGGTGCGGTGTTGTGAGTAGGGCCTCACATCTAGCTACCTAACTAGACTTAAGTAAACTTAATAATATTACTAAAGTATAGTATATAAGGATAGCTATTATTATACCTCTTAAGGAAGTAAAGAACTTTAAGAAATAGAAAATCTTAATCTAAATATAAGTTTATATTATATAACTTACTATATATTTAACTAGTAAGACTTCTTAGTCTTAATAGACTAATAAGTACTATACTATTCTCTTTTCTATTATTTAGTAAAGCCTTTTTTCCTAAGTTTAGAAGAACTTAACTTACATAGAATAAACTAATATAAAGCCTATTACTAAGATAATAGTATTAATTAAAAGTAACTATAGTTTTAAAGCTAATTTAGCTATTTTTAAGCTACTTTAATAGTTTTTATAATTAGAGAGAGCTAATTTTATAATAATAAGAGCTTAGCTAGACTATTATTAAAACCTTTAGAACTAAATTTATAAGATTAAGAAAATCCCTAATATTATCTAGGTCTTTTAAATAATTAAAGCTATTAAAGGTTTAAGACCTAAGATTTATAATACTTAGAAAATTAAAGGATTCTCTAAAGTAAAGCTAACTAAAGAGAATATACTTATATACTTAATATATAAGGTTAATAAGCCTTAAAAGGACTAAAAGGTTAACTTTAATACTTTATAAAAAACACTAAGGATAATACTAATACTAATATAAAATCTAATAGTAAAACCCTAATAAAGAAGAATAAGACTAATAAGACTATAAAGCTTAATTATAATTACTTAATCTCTCCTATATAACTAATTTATTTAAAGGATAGTTATTAGAAGCTTTATCTAGAGAAGAGGCCTAAGAAAAAGGATAATATAACTATACCTATAACTATAACTATAACTACTTCTTCTAATATTATTACTATAGGGAGTAATCTCTCTCTTATAGTAATTAACTAGGACTATTCCTTTTAAATACTTATAAATTACCTTACTAAAGATAACTATATTCTTAATATAGATTATAACACTTATACCTTTAACTTTACTAAGTAGTTTATATATTTAAATACCTATATTAACACTAAGCTAATAATAGTAAGTAATAATAAATATCTTAAGGTTAAGGGTATTAGTAATATTAAACTTCTAATTAGAGAAGGTTACCTAGAGCTTTCTAATATATAATAGGCACTAAAGGCTAAAGTTAATATAATTTTACTAGGTCTTCTTAAGTAAGGAGGTATTATTATAAATAGTTTTAAGAATTAATTAATCTTAGTATTTATAGGTAAGGTAATTAGCTCTTATAATTAGAAATCTAATATTTTCTCTCTAATTCTTTAAGAAAAAAAACCTTAATTTAACTTTATAGCTTTATTAAGTAAATCTATTACTAAGAAAGTAGAATTTACTCTCTTATATAAAAGACTTAGCTATATAAGAAAAGAATAAATCTTACTAGCTTATAAAAATATAGGAATTATAATTAACCCTACCTTACTTATTAATTTTTAGTATTTTACTTATCTTTTATTAAAGGCCCCTTAGATAATTTATTAAGAGAACTCTAATAATATAATAACCTTTTTTTCTTATATATTCTAGGACTATATTAAATATAAGCCTAAAGGCTTTAGGGGGAAGAAGTATATATTATATATAATTCATACCTATATTTATTTTTATTAGATAATTATAACTATTAATAAATCTAGTTTAGTTAAAGTAATCAAGCTTAGAAAACTATTATTAAGAATATAAGTAGTAAGTTTACTATTAAATACTTTTATATAGATAATATAACTAAATTCCTTAGAGAGAAGTTTAAAACCTTTTATTAGAATAAAGGAATTATCTTTAGGACTAGTAGTCTATATATCCTTACCTATTAAGGTATTATTAAATAAGCTAGTTAAACCCTTATAGAAATAGCATAAGCCTTAATAATTAATATAAAGTTACTAGAGCTTCTCTAGCCTTATACTATAAAGCACGTAGCTAAAATTACTAATCTATTACTTATATATAGTAACGAAAAATAATTAGTTACCTTAATAGGTAATATTTAATATCCTTAGCCTAAAAAACAATACCTTAATCTATTATCTATAAACCTAGGGATATATTATATATATATATATTCCTAATAAATACTATATTTAATTATAAAAGATAGCACTATAAGCTAAAAAGAGTTAACTTATAAGTATAAATAGCCTTAGATATTATTTATATAAAGTCTAGATCCTAGAGAACTAGAGGATTATATATACTAAGGATATTTACTTTAATAAAAGAGATATACTTATACTTACTAAGTTTAAGGCTAATAATATATTATATATTATAAATTTTATTAACCTTTCTTTTACTAAAGAGAGTTATTAAATTATTAATATTTTACTTATAAAGAAACCTTATCCTTAACCTTATACTAAACCTAAATAAAAAAAAGTCTATTTCCTAAATACTTTCTTAGTTACCTTAGAAATTAATAAGAATTACTACTCTTTTAAGGAGAAAGATAATTCTCCTATTAAAACTAAGTTATTACTATCCTAGAGCTTTCTCCTAATATTATCTAAGAGTTCTCCTTATAAAGAACTTATAAGTTAATAATAATAAGTTATTAAAGAGAATATAGCTTTTCTAAGGTATTAGCCTAGGGCTTTCCTAGATAAAGAAGCTAAAGATAATAATAATAATAATAATACTATTATTTAATAATAACTTAAGCCTAAACCTAAACCTAAACTATAGAGATAATTACTTTAACCTAATATATATTAAGATTATCTTAATATTATAACCTTAGGTAAGAAAAAAGCCTTACCTAGAGGTACTTACTAATTAAACCTAGTAATTTAATACTATAATAATAACCTATATAATAATAAAGTAAAGGAAATTACTATATTATATACCTTCCTAATAATTAAAGTAGGTAATATAGCTAATATAATAATTAATATTCTATCTAATTAGTTTAAGGCTAAGGCTATAGATAATTATTATACTTTCTAGAGACTTACTAAGAAAAAGAAACTCCTTAAAATCTATAAAAAGAAGTGCTAGAATCTAGTATTTTCTCCTAAAGATATAAAGGTCTTTAATAGTTAATAGGTTTATATAGTAAAGTACCTAATTAATTAAGAGCTATACCTAAAAGTATATTAGGTTATAAGAGATAACTAAAACCTAGAAGTCTTTAGTAATAAGGACCTTTATATAGTAATTATATATTTAGTTTCTTTATAAGTATTCTATACACTTATTATAGTCTTTACTTATAAATAGTAGTAATATAATATTATAAACGCTTTTCTTAATACTAAGGTATAAGGGGATATTTATATTAAATAACCTTATAGTTACTCTAATAATATAACTAGAGTTTATAAGCTTAATAAAGCTCTCTATAGTTTACTAATTTCTTCTCTTTAGTAGTTAGATAATATTACTAAAGAACTTAAGTAATAGGGATTTAAGTAACTATTTAGTAAGCTTTATATCTTTTAATATAATAATATTATACTTCTTCTATATATAGATAATATAATTATTATAGGAAAAACCCTTATAATTATTTTAGATATTATTAAGAAATTATAGAAATACTATAAAGTAAAGTACTTAGGTAATATTAAGCTTTTTCTTAGTATTAAGTTTATTTATAATTATTTAAATTAAATAATCCTTCTTTATTAAAAGCTTTATATTTAGACTATTATAAAGAAATTTAATATTAAGAACCTTAATACTATAAATATCCCTTAGCTTCTAAAGATAGTTATTTTAGTAAATGAGAAAAAGCTTAATATAACCTATAACCTCTTTAACTAAGCAAAATATATAAGAAGCTTTAACTAGCTTTTAGTATATATATAACCTAATATTATATTTATAGTTAATTAACTTTATAGTATAAATTTAGCACTAAAGTAAATATATATTAACCTTTAGAAATACCTTTAGTAATACCTTATAGAAGTAAAGGATTTAGGGATTATTCTTAAAGGGAGTATTTCTTTAGACCTAAAGTTAATACTTTAAGCAGAGTATTGCACTACAATGTGTAGTGTAGTGTAGTTTACTACACTATACTACACTATAAACTACACTACACTACACTATAAGGAAAAAAAAACTACACTACACTATACTACAAATTTTTTTTATAAACTACACTACACTATAAACACTACAGATATAGTATTAGGTAGAAAAAAAGTAGGTTTTTTTATTAACTAGTATTATTATAATAATTAAAAGAAGATTAGTTAATATAAACTTATATTATTAGCTATTTTATCTAATTAGTTATCTAATTTATAATATTATACTTTTTAAAGGATTTTACTATAACTAAGGTTATATATAATATTAGACTTTTTAATTATACTATTATACTTAATACTTTATTTTACTAATATAACTTTTAAAAAACCTTTTTATTATTTTATTTACTATTACTATAAATTATTTTATATTTCTACTAATTATTATTATTACTTCTAATTAAAAAATATATTTAACTAATAATAAACTTTATAAAAGTCCTTTTATATTAGCTTATATTAGCTTATATTAGTTTCTATTTACTTATACTAGCTTATATTAGCTTATATAAGCTTCTAATAGCTTATAATAGCTTATATTACTAATATTATATTACTAATATTACTTATATTACTTAAAATTTTATTAGTGTTAAAGTTTAATTAAAAATAAATTAGTAATAAATATATAAAATATAAGTATAAGTAAGTATAAGTAAATTACTATAGAAAAAGCTTAACCTTTTAGTTATTTAGTATTTTAAGGTTTTTAAAATATTAATAAAATAAAATACTTTTCTTTTTATATTTTTTAATATTATAATAGTAATAATAGTAATAATAGTAATAATAGTAATAATAGTAATAATAGTAATAATAGTAATAATAGTAATAATAGTAATAATAGTAATAATAGTAATAGTAGCAAGAGTAGTAATAAGTTAATGTATTAATATAAGCTTAATAACTACTTATTTAGTTAGAATCTTCAAGACTACTACTATTACTAGTTTCACTACTAATAGTAGTAATCTTAGCTTTTTCTTTTCCTTTTGCCCAAGATTTAAATTTAGAGGTATTTGAATCTTCTGAATTATTAGATTCTTTAGAATCTAACCTTACTAATCTTACTAACCTTACTAACTTTACTAACCTTACTAACCTTACTAACTTTACTAACCTTACTAATCTTACTAACCTTACTAACCTTACTAACTTTACTAACTTTACTAACTTTACTAACTTTACTAACTTTACTAACTTTACTAACCTTACTAACTTTACTAACTTTACTAACCTTACTAACTTTACTAATCTTACTAATCTTACTAACCTTACTAACTTTACTAATTTTACTAATCTTACTAATCTTATTAACTTTAGTAACTTTACTAATCTTACTAACCTTACTAACCTTACTAATTTTACTAATCTTACTAATCTTACTAACTTTACTAACTTTACTAACCTTACTAACTTTACTAATCTTACTAATCTTACTAATCTTACTAATCTTACTAACCTTACTAACTTTACTAATTTTACTAATCTTACTAATCTTATTAACTTTAGTAACTTTACTAATCTTACTAACCTTACTAACCTTACTAATTTTACTAATCTTACTAATCTTACTAACCTTACTAACTTTACTAACCTTACTAACTTTACTAACCTTACTAACTTTACTAACCTTACTAACCTTACTAACTTTACTAATCTTACTAATCTTACTAATTTTACTTATAAAATTCCTAGTATTAAAGTTTAATTTAAAATAAATATATAATAAATAAGAAAAATATAATTATAAGTATATATAAGTAAATTACTATAGAAAAAGCTAGACTTTTTTCTTATTTAGTATTTTAAGATTTTTAAAAATATTAATAAAAAAATAGTTTTCTCTTTTATATTTTTTAATATTATTATAATACTTATTATAGTTAGTATTATATATTATTTAAAAGTAAGTTTTAGTATTAGTTTTATAAAGAAATTAAACTAGTTATAAATAAGCTTATTATACTTAGTATAATAATTATAGTAATTATTATATATTATTTATATATAAGTACTAATATTACTTTATAAATAAAGTTTACTTATTTTTTATAAATTATAGCTTAATTTAGTTATATAGCCTAATTAAAATAAATCTATTAGTTATATATTAATAGTTTATAAATATTAGTATATTTTATTCTTTTTATATATATTAAATTAATAAGATATCTAAAGTTATTATATAAAACTTCTTATAGCTTTAGAATTATAAATCTAAAAGTAATATTAAATTAGTTTAAATAGTAAGTAAATAGTAAATAAATAGTTTAAGCTATTTAAAGTCTTTAATATTATACTAATAATATTTAGTAACTAAATTTATTTTTCTTAACTTCTAGTTATTTATTTAGACTTATATACTAATTATTTTATTTTATTATAGTAGTTTAAAGTATTTTTTAAATTAATAATTATAATAATAATTTCTAGAAATAGAAAATAATTTATATTAATAGTAAATAATATAATTAGAAGGTTTTTCTTAAAGTCATATTAGTAAAATAAAGTATTAAATATAATAGTATTATTAAAAAGTTATAATATTATATATAACCCTAGTTATAGTAAAATTATTAAAATAGTAAGATATTATAACTTAAATAACTAATCTAATTAAATAGCTAATAATATAAGCTTTAAATTAATAGCTTTCTTATAATTCCTATATTATTAATATACACTAAAAAGACCCACTTTTTTTACCTAACACTATATTTGTAGTGTTTGTAGTGTAGTGTAATTACTATATACTACACTACACTACACTACACTATAAGTAAAAAAAAACTACACTACAAATACAAGATTTTCTAAAAAACTACACTAACTACACTATAAACAATACTCTGACTTTAAGTAAAGAGATTTAGTAATACCTCTTTTACTAATAATCTAAATACTAGATATTTAACTACTAGGTATATTATAACTCTTATAGGTAGATATATTCTTTAGTAATTAAAGAAATAAACTCTTATAGCTCTTAGTTTTATAAAAATAGAATTTATTAACCTTATACTAACTAGTCTCTTAATACTCTAAGTAGCTTACTTTCTTAATAACTTTAGAATTAAGTAATTATACCTATTACTTATATTTATAAATAGCTAGAATATAAAAGCTAATATACTTAATAAAAAGTATAAGGGATAAACCTAATATATAGACTTATAGTATAAGTAAATTATATAGAAAGCTTATAAAGGGGAATTTTATCTTTAATAAATTAGTATAAATTAAATAATTACTAATAGATTTACTAAAGGTTTAGAATATATTAAATATACTAATTTTATTTACCTTCTTTATATAATAAAGGCTAGGGACTTTATAAAGGGATATATTTTAAAGGATTTAGAGAACTTATAAATACC
Source organism: Epichloe bromicola (assembly GCA_023658445.1). Classification (NCBI taxonomy): domain Eukaryota; kingdom Fungi; phylum Ascomycota; class Sordariomycetes; order Hypocreales; family Clavicipitaceae; genus Epichloe; species Epichloe bromicola. The sequence goes on along the minus strand of CP098266.1, from coordinate 4,752,282 downwards.
CTTATTATTTTCTTTCTTTTTCCTTTCTTCCTTATATTATTAGCTAGATATACTACTAGGGGTAGTATTAAGAGTATTTATAGCCTTATATTATAGCCTTAGATATTAGGTATTATTTCTTTATTTAATAATATAGCTTCCTATATTATGTTTACTATTACGCTTTACTATAGGCTTTATTTAAAAACCTTTATTTATTTCTAATAGATTTAAAGCTTATAATAAGCTTCCTTTTCTGTATAAATTCCTAGATAGTAATTCTATTATTATCTTCTCTTCTGATCACTCTTTTGCCTTCGTCTGCAATCCCTCCACACTAAGTAAACGCACTACAGGAACCAGAAGACAAGCACTCATCCTAAGGATTGGCTGGCGCCATGATGGGGTTTCTCAACTGGAGGAACCCCTCAATAGCAGCGTACGGTCCATCTTGGAACGCAGGCGTCATCAAATCACCCTTCTTCTCAATACCAAACGCGTTATAAACAGCCTCGGAATTATCATCATCCCCCTCCGTCGCCCCCCCCGCAGACTGTGCCTCAGCGTACGGCTGAAACCAACTCCAGTCCCCGCCACCAAGGGAAGGGAGCAGCAAGTTGCGCTTCGGGACGTGGCGGGCGTTCTCGCTGGTCAGCCTCTCTGTTTCGAGGTATCCAGGGACATCGTTGACGGGCATGGTCAAGGGCCCGGCGTGGAAGAACGCTGTCATGGTGTCCATAGCCTTTTGCCAGGTCCACGGCGGCAAGAGCAACTCGGCCGCGGGCAAGAACGACGAATATGCGTGGACGGGTGTGAAAGGATCCAGTATAGCGCCGAAGATTGACATGCGGGCGTTGCGTTGATTCTCAAAGGCAGGAGGTTCAATGGTGGGTGAAGAAGCTTCAGAGAATGGGGGCTGCCAGAATGGATTGAAGATTGGATACTGCTCAGTATCAAGGCCGATCAATGGCTCCGTGGATTCGCCATCTGAGACCTCTGGGAGAAAGAACGTCTTGATCTTATCATAGTTCAACTCATCAGACCCGGGAGTCGTTGTGTCAAAGTAACCAACGAGTCCATCGTAGCCTGCCTCTTCATTTCCGAGCCTCAATTGAAGCGCATAATACGGAGTCTTGTTATCAGGGTCCGATGGCTGTAACAGCGTGCGCTCGGGATCTACCACCTTGCTCTGGGTGCTTTGCATCTCAAGAGGCGGTCCACTCAGCTCGACAGACCAGCCAGTATTGACGAGCGCGAGTGGCTTGCCTACGATGGAGTTGAGGAACTGCGCGTAGGCATCAGGAGCTGGAGGTAGCTTCTGTTGTGCCGTCGTTATCATATCCCAGAACCTGAGGAGGTATTTCGGATCAACCATTTTGGAGATGAGGGCATCAAGCTCTCGTGTATCAGGAGTGGGCTGTGCATCTGGGTCAGGGCTAAAAGGTAGCCACTTGGGTGACTTCAGAGCTCCCAGAGGACCGCCGACGCGAACCTCACGGTAAAAGGTACCGTCAGGGAGGAAGAATTGTATACCGTAGTCGGCATAGTTGGTGATGACCCATCCCCATATTGGCGATTCCCATTCTGTGACAGGGCGCCACGTTGCAGGGGCCTGGGAGCTACCGCTTGGATCATCAGCAATGCGTCTGACAAACTTTGCATTAATTCGCGCCGGTTGATTTATTTGCGGAGGCAACTGAAGGAACTCGCACTGTTCCGAGTTGTCCCGGATCACCGTATTGGCGTACTTCTTGCCATCCAGGGTGACCTCCTGCGGTGCATAGAAGTTGCTTATGCAGGGATAGATAGGCGGTGGCCCTTTCACGCGCGGTTTCTGGTCAATGGCCATGAGAGCTTGTCCAAACTTGTCGATTACGTTGAACTTGCGGAACCTGAATTGACCGTGTGTCACAGGCTTGAAGGGACAGTGCTCACTGTCGGTGAAGTTGACCAATGCGGCGTACGGGGTCAAGGCCGAGTTGCCATTGATGAGCTTCAGCTTATCTTCGGTCAATCCGGCTTGATTGAAGGCTGCTGCGTTGATAACATAGCTCGACTCTCCATCAGGACCGACGACTTTGTTTTCGGGCTTGAGATGACTGCCCTCTGCTTGAGTGGCGAGGCCGCTAGCAAAACCGGATAGTGGTGACGACAGATATGATAGTTGGCTGATATTTGCAAGCAAACTGTCGCGATCCTCTTCTGGTAGGTAGTGGTCGAGGATACTGGGCGGCGTGTTCTGGAACAGCTGCTTGATCTTGGCACCCAAAGCAAAGCTGGGCTGAGGCAGGATCAGGACCCGCCCAGACAAGACGCGAATATCTTGCCCCTTATCGCCTTGCCATCTGCGAAGAGCATCCCACAGTGGCGGAGGTTCCTCGCCATTGGATGGCACAGTGATTCCATATCTGACCTGCTTGTCCTCGGAGTGACGGGCAGTGTGTTCATCCAGTTTCCAGAACTCAAACGGAACATGGGTGTATTCCACCTCCCACTCCGCGTAGAGAGGGAACCATGGCTGTCTGTCACCCCACTGATCACGCCAGCGCTGGTCGGTGGTCAGCTGGTCGTGAAATTGAGGGTAGAATTTCCCTTCGCCTGGTGTGCCGGAGTCGTTGCCTGCAGGTCGGAGGACGTGAAACTCGGTGAGTAATGCTTTGGCGGCTGTTAGCAAGATCGTAGGCAGCTTGGCCGCGACCGAATCTGAGAGTGCATTGAGCTTGCTGGGTAGATCTTGATCGGTTGTAATGGTCTGGTATGGCGCCCGAACAGCGAGGTTGTCGAGATAATCAAGCGCCCAGCCAGACGGGATGCCCCCAATGAGGACGGTAGGATCATTTCCACCGTAGAAAACAGGCTCACTTGTTGACTCAACGGTGGCCAGGAGATCGGCCGAACCATCGGTCGGCTTCAAGAAATTGTCAACCTGCCTTTGAAGCTGTCCGATACGGGCATGGAGTCTGTTGATACGGCTCGAAATCTTTTCCGCTTCGGCCCTGAACTTTTCATTTTGGGCATTTCCTTGATTGTCGCTCTGACCTAGATCGCTGGCGTATTTCCACCAAAGAGAAAACATGTCCCAGCGGTACTGGAGCATCGCTCTGTTGCACGAGTCGAGCAGCGCCTGGGTGAGGTTCAATTGATTGAGCCTCAGAATGGCTGCGGGCTCAGGTTCCGTAGGCTGGTTGGTGCTTTGATCGTCAGACTCGGCGAAAAAGTATTTTGTGCCGCCTGGAGAACGAGTGTAAGACCAGTTGTATACTGAGTCTTTGGCCTCCCGCTGGCCTTCAACGCCATCGTCACGCGCTTGAAGGAGGGATTCAAGGGCTAGGATATCTTCCTCCAACTTGGCGACATCCTCTGAATTCTCGCTGGCGTCTCCGCGCGCGTGACAATACGCCAACAGCGCATCCATTGGAGTTGTGCCAACCGCGACTGCCGCCTGCTTCTGATCACGCAGGCGATCGTTGAATCCATCAGCTGGTACGCTTTTAGGCTTATTTTCATGGTCCCAAGTCACATCGTACATGCAACTATGACAAAGGATACGGATTTGACTCTTGAGATCCATCCATGGGTCGGGATTTGCCTCGTCTGTACCCTTCAGCGTCATGAAGAGTGACTGCAGGCTTTCTCCATGAGTAACGTTGGCACCCGATTTCCAGAGGGGGTCAACAGTGGCTTTCCAATGCCACCCCAGAACGTAGTAGCTTGCTTTGGCGTAATCGAGATACGAGGGTTCCTTGCTATCCCCGTATTCGAAGTTATCCAAGATACTGAAGACGTTGGCATTATGCATCTGGAAGTCGGCGAAGAGCTGGTTTCCACTTCGGAGGAGACTGATGTCTGGAGGATCAACGTTGGGATTCTGGTTCTCAGTCCACTCGGCTAGCGGTGTCTTGCGTCCGATGAAGACTTCAGCTTGCTCGTTGATGTTTACATCGGTGCCGGCATGTCCGAGCACGAATGGCGCCACGTCCGTCTGCAAATCCGTCTGGATGGGGATGTCTTCCAGGGACCAGACGTAGTCGCTCTCAACCACCCACGCCTCATACTCTCTGTCTTTGAAAGCGTCTTTTGCACTCGATGGCTGTATGCTACCAAGTTCGAGCTTTCTGATGACAATCCAGCGTGTTGGTGGCTGCAGAAAATCCGGTGTATCATGAGTAGAGTTGTCACCTGCCGCAGCGGATGTCGCATCTAGTCCACGTCGCAGTCTCTCTGCCTTTTTCCTGGACTCTGGCACAGAATCACTTGCAGAGACGCCTGATCTGTAGAAACGGGGCAGCGTCCAGTGGATATAGACGCCATGACGATGGCGGAGAGGCTTGGGCTCTGGACGACCGCCTAGGTCAGTCAAGCGTGAGTTGATGGACGCCGGCGCAGTGTTGTGCAGGGCGACGTGATTCTGAACATCGCTCTGAAGCAGAAAGCTATCGAGTCTCAGGAATGTATAGTTGGGTTGGGTGATGGGACAGATACGCGCAGTCGTGTCTTGCTCTTCGCCCGTTCCGCATACAGCTGGATTCAGCACGAATGCATCCAATTGCATGGGCACCAGAACGACGTCAAAATCCATGATTCCAGTATCTTCACTCATGTTTGTCGATTTGGTGTCAGTTGTGGTGATGGTAAAGATTGAATGTGGACTTGGAGACCGAGTTTGGCCAAGGTTAACGAAATGAAGCCTTCGGTATGTTGAAGACCTTGTCCAATTATGCTGAGACTAGGAGAATGATGGACCACAAGTCGGCTCAAATTACCTTTCCTGCCTGGCACAGCAAAGCGGCAGTTAATCTCGTATGCACTGAAATATTGGATCCACATGTCTATTTCAGATCCTACATACAGTGGGTCGTACATTGTTTTCTCACACCAACTTCGGCATCTCATCTTTCCTCCGCCTCTTTTCGTCGCAAACCAATACTGCGCGGCTCGCATGATGCTAGTGCAAGTTGGCGGATCTATCCATAGTTCTACATGCAGTCTTGTGTGATGATGTGATGGGCATGTGGGGGTTACTATAACTGGTATTAATCAATATTCATGGGAAGGCACTTTCAGCGTCATACATATATGTCCGGGAGGGGAAAACATGCATGCATGAAGCTGGAAAGCACATGCAACATGCACATGAAGATGAAGATACGACGAGACAGCCCGCACTCTGCCCACACCCTTCATGGCCTTGAGAACGATCGATGCGCATGCATCTAACGGAGAGCTCTGATAGCAATACTCCATCCAGGTGGGTTGTTTGGCAGACGGACGACTTGCTCAAGAAGATGTTGTTCAGGGTCTATCATGGTCCCCAACACTGAACCGTGAGATCAGTCTCAGTTTTTCCCCTTGCCCATATGTATCCTACCCATTCGCTCTCTTATCATTTCAATATCAATTATCCGGCTCACTTCTTACCAAACCGTTCCAGCTGAGCATTGTTACATACCGACAACCTGTACTCAACTTACAATCGGCACCCTACCAGCTTTCGCCCCTGAAGATTAGCCTAGGGGCAGAGGAACATTCACTACCTGTCGCATCCCGTCGCCAAGGACCAGAAAGCCTTCTCTAGCAAATTCTCCCCAGACCAATCGCAAAATGACCGTGGCCTCAGACTCCCCTGGACGCGATGAACCCACGAACAGTTCCTTGGTAGCAACGGGCGCGACAACTTATAGCATCTATGCTAGCTCTTCGGGCAAACGTCCTAGCGAAAATGTTGGAGTTTTGTCGGCCGGCAGCCTCGTGGATGAGTTCGTGGCAGGCTTGAATCCTGACAAAGTCATCACCTTATCAACCACGCCAGACCCAACAGCCAGCTTCGATGCTTCTGATGAAACCCTGAAATGGTTCCAGAACCTTGACGCTGACGCCACTGGCTCCCTCACCGTCGACGATTCAGCGGCAAAGAACATTGAAAGCTTCGAGTTCAAGCTGTCTCAACCTTGGCCGCTCGTCTTCAGCTCTGCTAGTGATGTCTTGCTCTTCACATTCGGTTCCACCGGTCTTTTGGGCGACGGTGCGACAGGATCCCGAATCGAATCGCCTGGCATTGACCCAACTGGCAACATGTTGACCTGTGGTCTTGACTTCGTGAAGATGGAAGACATCACGGGAGTCAAAGTCAAGGAAGTCTTCGAGAAGGCTAATCGAAGCGGCCTGGCTGAATATGTGCCATATGCGATCCTCAACCTTGAGGTGACGCTCAAGAAGCCGGAAGCTGATGCCCCGCCCAGGAGGAACGCTTTGTGGTTCGTCCCATCAGCGGATAAGCGGCTTGAGACTCGCCTACAGTTTCAGCTGTCACAGTTTGAGGCCTTGCAGGATCTGTTCTCAATTGCCCTGAAAGGCCTAGTGATTGACAGCGCAGATGTCGTATACAAGAGCAAGATGCTGTTGGCCTTGACAGAAAATGGCGAGAAGCCTCTTTCTGACGGTGAAGTAGCGTTCAGCATCGAATGCTCCGTCAAGGGCGCCAGTAGTACGGTGTCAATGCTCGCCGGTGTTGAATTCACCATCTCAACCATCAACTTTACCTTCATGTTCCTCTCCCCAGATCCGCTTCCAGGAATACTGACATGGTTGGCCGGGCTTGCAGAAGATGATGATGTTGAGACGGTTGTTAAAGAACTTTTAAACAAGGAGGAAGATGGAACCAAGGTTCTGCCCGCGGCAACGTTACGGAGACTGCGTGTCACGCTCGATACAAGAAAAGACCCGCAGAATCCCAGACTCGGCTCCTTTTCTTTCGACATCGAGGTTTCTGCGAGTTTTGGCCGAGGGGAAAACACCAATACTCCTGTCTTCTTGATCACGTATACTTGGGATCGGTCTATCGGCACTTACGGTACTCTCACTGGAGAATTGTGGAACGGCAAGTGATTAACCATTTGATGCTCCATATATTTTACTGATCGTAGCCATCCTCCAGATTTCAGCACGTCCGATGATCTGGATTTGGAACCGAGTGGAGAGAAGTGGGCTATTTTGAAGCCTGTGACTACTTCGCCTGCGTCGTATATCGATATTGCCACTCTAATCCCTGGCCAGAAGGTGGTCAACATCCCCGACACCTTGCCTTCTGAGATAACAGTTGCATCCATTCACTTATCGCAAGAATCATTTTCCCTTCGGTGTGTGGCTACCGCTAGGCCTCGATCTCCGGGCTCTGCTCCTCAACCTTATCTGGGCGCCGTCGTTCTCTCTGCCTATTTTAACTGGGGTAAAAGCTCGGCCTTCACCTTTGACGTTGGAATATCCGTCGGGATTGATCCTCCAGAGGATTCTGAGTTCGATATCCCAGCAGCCTTTTTTGGATCTCTCAGCTATGCTTCAACTAATCAATCTTGGGAGCTCAAGGCCTCCATCAATGGACTGTATGCAGCCGTGCTAGCCGAGTTCTTCGACGAAGATGCAAAAGACCACATTGGGCCGCTGATCAAATCCATTGCAATCAACACCTTGAGTGTTGAGTACGCATATGAGAGACCACAAGGCGGTACCAGTTCCACAACTGTGGGGAGCAGTTTCGCCATCTCTGGCGACTTGGTCATTGCAGGGTTGAGACTGAATCTTGAATTCACGTACAACTCTAGTGGTTTTGTGTTCTCGGCGGCGCTCAATCCAGAAGAAAAGAGTGCCAGCATCGGAGACATCTTAACAGCGATGCTTGGTTCTGAGTTTGACATACCAGATTTCGTATACAACACCGTGCTGGTTGGTGACAACGAGGACGCGTTCCGCATCGATATCCAGAAGAAGACGACAAGGGTGAACCATGGTGACATCATTTCATTCCAATTCCTCGCGCAACTCAATATCGGACATCTCCAAATACTCTTCTCCCAGCTCCACAGCACCTCGTGGGGGGCGAAGGATCCTTCAAAGCGGCTATTTAAAGCAGCCATCAACGGATTCGGCGCCATGGAACTTGAGATCCCTCTCATTGGCACATTGACCCAGCCGCTTGATGAGCTCTACTTCCTCTTTGCCCAAGATCCCAAACCGCCAAGAGCCCCCGGACAGCTTACAGGGCTTACCCGGGAGGATGTTGCTCAATTCAACAGCGGTTTGGGGGCCAATCAGTTGATTGTTGCTGATAAAATCAAGCCTGACCAAGCGAAGCCGTCGGACCTTCTGGTGCCGTCCGGATGTCACTTCGCCGTCATCATTCGCGACGCCACGGGTCAGTCCATATGTCTGCTTAACTACAGCTTCATGAAACCTCAGCCTTCTTCCTCTCGAGCGCTGATGGATCCTGCCTCTGGTGTGCGAGAGGGCAGAAGACGCACCGAGGATGAAATGGACGATGGAGGTCCTAGTGCTCAAGCACCGTACAAAAAGGTCGCAGGCCCGCTGGCGATTAGCAACGTTGGTCTCAAGTACAAGGATAAGAAATTGTCAATCGTCTTTGACGCGACCTTCCAGCTTGGCCCGATTGGATTCTCTCTTCTCGGCTTCAGTCTCAACGCTCAATTCGAGACGCTGGACAAGCTGCCAATCATTGATGTCAACATCGACGGCTTGGCGGCATCCTTTGATAGATCTCCATTGACCATCGCCGGTATCATTGTCCACGGCAATGACGGCGCCATGGATTACTATGCTGGTGGGTTGATCATCGGCTTCCGCCCTTATCAGTTCCAAGCAGCCGGCTTCTACGGTGTCATCACGCTCAAGAACAGCGGCAACAGCTTCCAGACCGTGTTCGTCTTCGCAAAACTCAACGGCCCGCTCATGACGCTTGGATTTGCTGAAATCAGTGGAATCTGCGGTGGCTTTGGCTACAACAGCAATATGCGCCTACCCTCCATCGATCAGGTATCCGATTTCCCCTTCATCAACAGCAGTCGACTCAGCGGCAACGACAACGCGCAAGAGGTACTTCTAGAGCTTGTCGACCCCTCGGCCGGCGGATGGTTCCAGCCACTTGATAGCACGTACTGGGGCGCAATTGGCATGAAGCTCTCTGCGTTCCGCATGCTAAGCATCGATACGGTGGTCGCAGTCCAGTTTGGTAACTCGGTGAAGCTGGGCATCTTTGCCGCAGCGGTTTGTGACATTCCGTCGGCCCGTTCGCGACTCAAGCTGGCCCATGCTGAACTGGGTATCGCGGCCGTCCTGGACTTTGACTATGGCTTCCTCAAGATCGAGAGTCAGCTATCGCCCCGCTCGTACATCCTCAGTCCTAATTGCCATCTCACCGGTGGCTGTGCTCTCTGCTACTGGTTCGACGCGCCTCTTGCCGATCGAGCCAGGATTGGAGACTTTGTTTTTACTCTGGGCGGCTACCACCAAGCCTTCAACGCACCCGTTGGTTACCCCAACCCCCCTCGGCTGGGTATCAGCTGGGACGTGGGTGGCGGCTTGTCAATCTCTGGAGAAGCATATTTTGCCATCACGACCAAGGCATGCATGGCTGGTGGGCGCCTCCATGCTGCGTTCAGGGCGGGACCACTCTCTGCTTGGTTCGATGCCTTTGCCAACTTCCTCATCAACTACAGACCCTTCTACTTTGACATGTCAGCTGGAGTCTCGGTCGGCGTGGGATTCATCATCGACTTCTGGTTCATCTCCATCCGCATTTCGGTCCAGATTGGTGCCGAGCTTTACCTTTGGGGCCCACCTGTTGCGGGCCGTGTTCACGTCGACTTCTGGATTGTCGCTTTCGATATCAATTTTGGCGATTACATTTCCAAGGACGAAACTGTCAGCCTGTCGGAGTTCTACGAACTTGTTCTTCAGGATTCGCCTGCATCTTCCTTTGCGTCGGCGAAAGCCTTAACCGCAGGAAAGAGCATGGAGAGCAAACAGCAATCCATTGCAGCGTCGTCGACATTGACGCGTTCCAAGAACGAAGCACACAACTTCCTTGCCGAGTCTGGACTGTTGAACCCTAATGACGAACCAGAGCGGGGACAGGCAGACCCATGGACTGTCCGAGCTGGCACATTTGTCTTTGTTGTAGAATGCAAGATGGCCATAACTGCTCTCAGGACAAGCGATAGCGGTGCTCCAATCCTTCGATACAATGACGTTTTCAGCAAGCCGATGAAGCTGACGAGGCCCATGACCTCGATCCTGCAGATTCAGGTGAAACATGAGGACGGAAGCAATCCTGGGGAAGATTGGCAATTTGAGAGATATATACAGCCGCTCCCAAGTGCTCTGTGGGCAAAGTGTAAGTCTTTGCGCGTGGATTTTTCCTTCTCCTTCTTCTCTTGTAATTAAGAAGACTCAGTTCTGGTCTGCTATCGCTGAACTCGTCCGAACCAGCTAACCCATTCCATCCCAGATGACCGACGAACTGATCCACGTCAGAGCGGAAACAATGTCAGTGATCTGCTCAACGCAAATGACGGTAGCCTTGCTCTCATGGCAGGCGTGCGAGTCACTGCACCCAAGCCAACCATGTCTCCTGACCCATTCCCAGCCTACAAGGTTGCGGATGCAGACCTCCAAGAGCTGACTGCAGAGCGGCCGTTCCCTGCCATGGTCACTGCTGAGGATGCATGGGCTCCAGTCAAGCCGGATGATGTTGTCACGAAGCGATATGAAGACGTTCATGAGGCCTGGGCAAATCCTGTGCTAGAGGAAAAGGGCCAACGAGGATTCGTGGGCGCCTTGGCCCAGAGCTTGGGATTTAGTGACGTGAGCGGGCTGAAGAGCATTGCCGGAATTCCAGATAGGCTGAAGAAGGGTTTTATGAACATGTATGTAGCGTCCCCATTGTTAACCGCCGACGTGGAAAGCGAAACTGTCGTCGGGGCACGTTCGCGCAAACCTCGCCACTTCGACGACTCTTCCATCCTGGCCAGAATCATCGACGCGGAGACCAAGATAGACGAACTGCTCAAATGGAAAGACCAACAGACCAAAAGGGGCACCGAGTTAAAGGAAATGATGAAGGACATTTTGGAGATGCTCCGCGACCACGTAGATAGACTAGACTCGGACAAATAGTCAAGAAAATGCTGCCCCCAATCAAGAAAGATTTACAACTACCTAGACTTCCCGCGAGCAAACCGAATTCATTTCAAAGATGGCTTCCTCACACTCCTTCAATATTCCCCAGTAACTAGCCCAAACACTTTCTGCATTCGTTTTCTGCCCCCTGAACAATTCCGTTGCTTGTGTGGCAATTTGAATGAGGTCGACGGTTTCCTTAAGAATGGCGGTAGGTGCCGAGAGACGGGCATTTTGTTTCTCAAACTCTCCTTTTGGCAATGTCATCTCTGTTGTAAGGCTTCTGGTCACCTTTGAGGTGAATGTCGCTCAGTCTCATGTCGTCCAATCTTTGTAATATGTCGCTCGTCAACTGACTGAATTCGTTGTCCATGGTGAAACTACCTGACTGGGTAATATCTCGCGCTCAACATCGCACCAGGTTCATATTTACAGTAACAGCAGCGTTTTCAGGTAGGCTCTTTTCGATAAAATGCAAAGACAAAACTATCCATATCTGATTCCTCACTCCATTCCTCGCCAGTCCACTCCATGTTAATTGGCAGCTCTATCGCCTTGTCTATATACAGATCTATGATAGTGGTCCGGACTTCTCTATCTGCCATATTCATGTACAGGATGGCAACCAGCTCGTCGAAGGGTGCTGGCGAGCAGAATATTACTGAAAAGTAGGGCTGAGATGCCTTTTTTGCCTCATTAAAAAGCATATCTTCCAAGCAGTAGTTAGGAAGATAGATTAAATTGATATTCAAATCGCCATCTTGTGAAAGTGTATGCCACAAGCGCTTCTCCATTATATCGTAGGCACAATCAGGCCAAGGCAAGGGCAGTGGTATGTTGTAAGATACTAATAATAACGATGGGAAGCAAAGAGCATTCGAACATCCCCCTCTGATGTGACAGGGCCGGAGATAGTGTTCTAAGAACATTAGAATTTCAAAAACATCCCCACTCTCATTCATATCAGATAGTAAACCTAGCTTTCCTACGTCTTCCTTGCGCATTTTCCTTGTAAGAGCCACTAGCCATAAGCTTCTAACGTGACTCTAAGTGTGCTTTCTCTAATAATAGAGAGGGTACCTATAAGAGAGCTTGGTTTCCTCTCGATGCTTTCTGATAAGTAGTATAGTATAACCTTTTATTACCATTTTCCTTATCTAATTCGCATATTCTGGAATATCTCTACAGATATCCACGTACCTAATGTACGCATTGTTATTAGCGCCATAAAGAAGTCCAGTGACGGCAAGAATAATTACCGAGTCCATAGCAGAGAGGTAGGACAGCAATTAGTCCAAGACTGGAAAGTATTCTAAACATCAACATAAATTCGCCATAGTACTTTAATATATGTCTAGCCGAGCTAGATAGAAATGCGACCTTGATGGAGGCAGTGGGAGGAGGTAATATTACGGATCCTCGTTTTATATCCAGAGGCTTGTTAGTTCATACATAGTTTGCTCTTCCACCACTTCCTCTACACAATTCCGCAACCTTTGCGAGGGTTCGTTTTCACTACCCTTGTCATGCCTCGTCATCAACAACCCTATTTACCCCCCGGCCTTGTGCGGGTTTTGGCACCTATGAATAGGGGCCCGTAAATCTAGGTTTCGTGTAACATCTTGTTGGCTACAGCCCTGGTACAAGCCATCTCGGCTTCAATGACATCGCGTCGACCGACTTGATTACCAAGCCTTGGCCGTGAGCTCACATAATGCTCACGGCTCCTAGCAACTCAGTTCACACCCTATCTCTATGTCTTTATCCGTTCCATATACCGCCCGCCCATCATGAAAATGGGTAACACTCTTTTTACCGTATTTTATTTCACGTTTCGATGTGTTGTTCTCTTTATTAAACTAGCATGCTTTGCTCTTGTCTATCTGGGCATCCCTGGCGGTACCTGGTCCTTTACTCAGGTCTTCTACTATAAGCTTTCTTCTTTAGACGGCAGTCTGCTTTAGCCAGACTAGATTCAAGAGACCAGTATTTATCTTACCTCTCTCTCACTTCTTCTTCCGATGATCATCTGGGACATGATTCCGTATTGTAGTCTTAACGTTCTTTTTCCACTAAGGATCTGTTGTTGCGCTGACATGACACTCTTTTTACTTGAATAATTTCGATCAGCTTTTGCATCCGAGTTATCTCCATTGTGCGAACCTAGTGGGCTCGCCTTTAATCAGTCGGTCTTTGGCGTGCCGCTAGTCAGTGTGAGGGACTTGCCATATTTCTGGGCTTAGTTGTTTTCATAGCACTTATTCTTAATCTTTTGCTATTACCGCTCTTTTTATTGATCGCCCTAGGATTGTACGTCAAGTTATAAACGTAGGCCGCGAGCAATCACAAAGGGTCTTGAATTATTTAGGGATAAGAGGAATGATGAGCATTGACGATGATATAATAACGACAGTCTCAGTTTAGATAGAACATTCAATAAAATGTATTCGATTGCAAATTTTCCATGAGCTAGTGATTGAACTCGGTGAACATCCTTTCTGTTCATAGTTCTTATTAATTATTTAAGCTAACCCTGTTTTCAAATCATTTCTACAATGATACGGTTAGTCTGTTACTAGGGCAGGGAGCCTTGTTATATCATTCGTTAGCTTAAGAGTCGTTACACACGAAAGTGGTATTGGTGGCGTGCATCTAAACCAACATCCGAACCCTAAATGGGATCCTGCCAATAGTAGCTTAACGAAGCTAGGTGAGAAGCTCCAAGGAATCGGGGTCACGCTGCTGTCAAAAGAAGAGTCGAAATATGCCTGGGAGGCCAGTGCAGGACCTCGATTCAGGGTGGCAGCTACAACATCGAGAGTGATTGCTGGGGAAGAAGAAGTCCTACTGCCCGCAAGGTTCCGCCGAAGTATCAAGGCAATATTCATTGGTCCTGAGAGTTTGCTTCAATCCCAAAGCCTTTGGCATAAACGACGCAACAACTTCGAGCAGACGTCAAGACGACTTTGCCCAGAATTGTGAGGCCCCGCTCCCAACACGTGGGTGCACCCCGCAGGCACACCACGCCCTAGGGCTAGGTCCACGTGACACTAGCAACACACTTAGACCTAGCAAGCTTCAGTCAATATACGAGTGCCCCTATACCTCTTGCCTAGCTATCCATTGTTCTCACAGGCAGGCAGACTACCTTATATGTATAGCTATATATAGCCTTACAATATTGTATAATGTTTTTTTTTTTGCTATAGCGCCCTATATAAATTAGGTGCGAAGAGCTGTATCACAATTGTAGGTACGGATTATTGCGGGTTTTCCGCACAGCTCCGATTAGCAGAACTCCAGTTTACTTGACTGCCCCTATCTCCTTTATTTCCTAGCTAGCATCTGATTGGTTTAATTACCCCTGTTATAAAATTATTCAGGGGATGTATTGTCAAGATGAAGAAAGCCTAGCCAGAAGGGCCATCCATGCTAGGATCTCTACACATGCTACCGAGTTTTTTTGAATGCGCATCCAAAGAAAACGCATTTAGAGGTCCTCGATGCTGCAGAAATACCAAGCCGCGCACCACGTTGGGGCCGCCCGTGTGCCTGCCCAGACACCTGTTGACCTCGTTTGGCCAATATGACCAATATGCAGGAGGGTTGAGGCTGGTGGCTAAATGTGGCCACATGCAGGAACAATGAGACAAATCATCTATCCAGCTGTTTGTTGGCGCTTTATTACTCCGTGCTGTCGGGTTCGATTGCATTGGACCTCATTTCGCTCCTTGGGCGCTTCGGCCGCCAAGCATTGCAAGTGCTGCAGCTGGACGAAAGTGGCAGCGAAGCGCCGCGCCCAAGGGAAGCACACGGGAGGGGGCCTGGTCCATCTCCGGCCATTCAGAATGATGATTTCTAGTACCCACCCAAATCGGCACCAATAATACGGCGGGTGGCCGGCCGAGCCTGTGGTTGGCCGCTGCGAGAATTTCTCATTTCACTGCTTGCCTGCCTGGTGCCTGGTGCCTGGATTGGCCGGGGGAAGGGAACATGTGCCCACATGGGAAAGCGTTGCTTGACCACTCATTTCGCAGGCTTGGCCATGATCCTTGCCAGGTCCGGTCCCATGGCCCGAAGAGGACGACGCGAATCGAACCCCGCCAAATCGTGGACAGCCTCCCTGATGACCGCCCCCTTTCACTTGCACACTCACTTGACACGGTAATAAACAACAAAGGGTGGTGGAAATTGATTGCCCGGCACCCACCTCCCCTTTTTTTTGACCCGGCGGGCGTGCTGGGGCGTGGGTGTCACCATGTATGTATGTACGGACTACCACGGATCCGTACATGTAGTGTGTGTATGTATGGGCCAGTATGGCAGCCGCCCCGAAAGAACCAACGGACCAACGGTGAGGGCGGTGGCTTGCTTTGTCCCTTTGTCCCTCCCCTTGTCTCCTTGTCTCTGACGCCCCTGCGGTACCTTGACTAGTGGGCGCGACAATGCGGGAGGGCCGCGTAACACGCATGTATGTGTGTACACGAGAATCCAGGAACAACAAACCAGGCACACGAAAACACAAGAACCCACGCAAGAACCCACGCAAGAACCCACGCAAGAACCCACACAAGAACCCACACACCCTGGTCAGGACGAGCTCCATGTCACCACCACCCCACCCAAACCAGGTCCTGCGCCATGGTCCCAAGTAATAATAGAAGACGACGTCCCCAACGCCTTGAGCTGCGGTCCTCGTTCTTTTGGCTCCCTCTTCTCACGCACCCGCTGCCCGTGTCGAGGTCATTCCTGAAAGCCATTCGCTGCTGCTTTCGTCCTCTCCTTCTTTTCCATTCACCAGCGTACCAATTTACCGCTTTCACTCATTCAGCGGGCATTCTTTTCTCTACGAGTCTTCCCACAATTCGAAAATCCCCAACCTCAACCTCAACCTCAACCTAAACCTCAACCACGCCAGCAACTTGGTATTCAAGATGAAGGGAGGACTGGTTGCCGCCGCCCTGACGGCCATGGCCAGCGGCGCCGCTGCTGCTCACCACCGTCACGCCCACGAGGCTTTGTTCAAGAAGAGCCTGAACGGGACCAACGAGATCTGCACTCCTGTCTGCACCACCGTCTGGACGACCTTTTATGGCGAGCCTACTCGTATGTGACGAGAATCCGACCACCTGCTCTGCGGTGCCTCGTGCCACGCGGCCGCCAGAAACTTTTTCCGCTGGACACAGGGCGTGAAATCAAGGCTGAACATGTCACTAACGTATCATGTGTGAAATAGTCGTCGACCACGCCATCAAGACCCAGACTGTCTTCGAGTGTCCCTCATCGGCCTCTTCTCAAGCTCCTCCGCCCCCGACGACCCAGCCGACGACCCAGGCGCCTCCGGCCACGACCATCACTGTTGTCCAGACCGCCTACGTCTGCCCAACCGCTGGTAATCACACCATGGCTCCCAACCCCACCGTCGTGTCTGAGCACACCGTCATTGGGTACCCTACTGTTTCCGTCAGTACCTCGGGTACCTACACCGGCCCGGAGCAGCTTGTCACTGTCACCAAGACTGCCTTGGTCACCTACTGCCCTCACACCACCAGCATTGGTCTCCCCACGACGACTCCTGCTCCCATCAAGTCCGAGGCTCCTCCTCCGGCTCCTCCTGTCAAGTCCCAGGCTCCTCCTCCGGCTCCTCCTGTCAAGTCCGAGGCTCCTCCTCCTCCGGCTCCTCCTGTCAAGTCCCAGGCTCCTCCTCCGGCTCCTCCTGTCAAGTCCGAGGCTCCTCCTCCTCCGGCTCCTCCTGTCAAGTCCGAGGCTCCTCCTCCTCCGGCCCCTCCTGTCAAGTCCCAGGCTCCCCCCCCCCTCCCGCCAACACCCCGGAGGCTCCCAAGACTCAGCCCAAGCCAGAGACTCCTAAACAGTCTTCTCCCCCTGCCGTCAGCAAGGGATTGACCAGCAACAACGACCACTTCGGTATCACCTACACTCCCTACAACCCCAGCAATGGCAACTGCATGACTGCCTCCGAGGTCGATTCCGACATCAAGGACATCAAGAGCCGTGGCTTCTCCGTTGTCCGTGTTTACTCGACTGATTGTAACACACTGGACAATGTCGGCAATGCTTGCAAGAAGTACGGTGTTGACATGATTGTCGGCGTCTTCGTCAAGGCCTCTGGCTGCGACATCAACACTCCTGACATCAAGGAGCAAGTTGACAAGCTCGCTGCCTGGAACAACTGGGATCTCGTCAGGCTTCTTGTTGTCGGTAACGAGGCCATCATGAACGGCTTCTGCTCTCCCCAGCAGCTGCGAACCCTTGTCACCACCGTTAAGTCCAAGTGCGGTGGCAAGTACCATGGTCTTGTCACCATTTCTGAGACTCTCAACATATGGGAGCGCGAGGATGTCAAATCCGCCATTTGCGGTGTCGTGGACGTCACTGGCGCCAATATCCAACCTTATTTCAACTCTGGTATCGCTCCCAGCGCCGCCGGTCTGTTCGTCAAGGGCCAGCTTGACTTGCTTCGCAAGATCTGCCCCGGCAACGATGTCATCAACCTGGAGTGTGGATACCCCTGGGGCGGCAATAGCCTCGGTCTTGCCGTTCCCGGTCTTTCTCAGCAGGTCGAGGCCATCAACTCCATCCGCAAACTTGTTGGGAACAACACCGTCTTGTTCGACTACCATGACAATGTCTGGAAGGCAGGCAGCCCCTGCAACTGCGAGGACAAGTATGGTCTTCGTCGTTATGACTTCAAAGAGAATGTTCATCTGTCGTAAACGAGTGGACGCTTTCGCAGTAGTGGTCCAACGACGCCCTACTGAACTTTCGTTTAGAAGTTGTTGCCGAAATGTACATGAACCCAAGCACATTGAAGAAGAACAGGAGCCCAACTTGATCCGAACCATGCAGGAGTAGCTTTATCACCAGAGAATTGGAGACAATTTATGCCACACCATTGTACCTTTATTTTCTTCGTTTCTGTCCATTGACGTGTACAAATGCAGTGAAGAGGGAGGTCAGGATGGGGCCTCATCGATACTTTATATTGAATCCTTTGTCCTTCCTCTTTCTTCTTTTTCTTTCTTCGCTGTATTAAGCCTTGGCACTGATCTGCAATCCTTTGGTGACGAGGTGCTGCTTTTATTTTTCTGCTCTTGTGACAAGCGCTATATATTGGATCATTACTTGTACATTTAGCATTTGTTTCGGACATGCTGTAATTGATTAGTGTCTAAAATGGGACGAGCTACATTTGCTGGATGGCAAGTACGATTGATTGCATTCCCGCATCCATGGTCGGAGCCCCTTTATGTGATACAGTGCAGATCAAGCCATTGGTGTCGGAGCATCGTACACTTAGTTGTGACCATTTTGGTCCGCCACCCATTCAACTGCCGGATGTGACATGTTGATTCAGACAAGACTCACCCTGCTCTCGGTCTTGGCAGGATGCAGAAATGAAAATTGAAGAGGACGATGTGGGTAGGTTGGCTGAAGAGCCGGAAATTGAAATCTTGACACTGTTCCGTATTTCAGTATCGCACTTAGCACTCAGTGCATATGAGAAGTGTGCTTATATGTCAGCGACATTGGTTCTGCCTGTCAATGTGGGATGTTCGAAAAAATAACTGAGAGCGTGCTACTATTCCGTAATGCGGTATGGACGGGGACGTAGGGGGGGGGGTCACGTGAGCAGGGAGCATTCTACCTTGTGCTGGCATTTCTGCTTTGGATGGAACGGGTGACTTCTTTGAGTCGTTGGGTTCTTTCTTCTCCATCTTGAATTTCTTCATTTCTTTCTTTCTCTCTACTTGCTCACTGCAGGTGCCAATGGGTCAAGTCAGTGTTCCCGTCTGCCCAACACCAGCGTCTTCACATGATGCGACCAGCAAGTGAAACCCTTGGCGAATCAAGAGACGGACAAGAATAAAAAGGAAAAGGAAAAGAATCGGCTGCAAGCACCACGGCCCGACAAAGAGGGTGTGCGTGTGAGACGAGTCTGTCTTGTTCCCCCTTGCCAAAAAAAAAAAAAGCAAGGGTGCTTGCTTCACGGTGGCCACCACGGGAGGGCAAATGCATGCATGCATGGGTCTTCATCAAGGCAAACTAAACAAACGTCTGGTTTTTTTTTCTGTCCACCCCCTCCGACCACGTTAACTCCGTGGTGATGTGATGACATCTTTTGCGTTGCACCACGTGTCCATGTCGCGTTTGTTGTTGGACGCTCCCTGGTGTCATACACGGGTGGACTAGACACATGGCCACTGACCGGCAGCTTGATGCGATTCGATGCGGATGCGGATCCGGATGCAATGCAATCGATGCGATGCGATGAGATGAGATGAGATGTGACGCGGCAGTGGGGCAGCAACGAATCAGTGCAAATTGTTTCATGCACAATTGGCAAGTCATGTGAGCCAGGTGGACAAGAAGAACAGCTTTTACAATAATCCGTACATTCCTTGAATTATTGTACAAATCTACATGACAGGGGTAATTAAGCGAATCAGATGTTAGCTAGGAAATGAAGGAGACTAGGGCTAGGATTAACATGTACCTTGAATTGCGGGCAATTTACACAGAAAATGATGTATCTTTTAGTAGCACTTTATACCCCATGTATTTTCCTTGTAGCTAATAATAGTATTGCTGCTTACAGCTGTCTGCAGGAGAGCAACGACAGACTAGGGCATGTAGATTTGTAAAATACTTCAAGGGCGGCATTGTACTGCAAGTTGGCCCTCTTCCGTGTACAAATCCCCGCCCTGGCCTCGCCTGTATGCACCTGCACCACCCTGACACCCTGACCCGTTTGTCGCGCGCCAGGTACACCTAGTAAGGTGGGGCGGGGCACGAGTACCCGGGCAAAGGGTCGCTACTAAAAAACTTTCCTCTTTTGGTGCCCACGCCTTTTTCTCGACCGACCGACCGATTGACTGATTGACTGTAAGTGTGTAAGTGCCAACTCGTACTAAGATACTCTAAGCTATGTGGATGATCTGAGAACATGAATTTCTGGGGCTTGGCACAGATTGTAGCTACAAGTCCTCCGTACGCGTAGTGTTGAAAGGAAAACTTGCGCTCCCGCGTGAGTGTACTTGCCGATTCCCTGACGTGGACAGAGGCGTATGTACGTAGTTTTAGCAAAGTGCGGGGAATAGCTTACATGCATTAGAATTTCATCTCGAAAGAGTGCAGGGCGGCCAAAGGTAGGTTGTTGTCTGGTGTTTCCCGACAACGGGCAACTAACTGCACAAGAGGGGATTCCCGCACGCTAGCCCGGACCTAATCGACACAAGGTCTATCAAACAAGTGAACCGAGGCATTCAACAAACGAAGCCCATGATGAATCGCGATGACAAACGAGATGCGGGAAGCTGCGTCAACAAACGGAAGAGGTATGAAGAAGGGGATGCCTGAGATGCGGGGCTGCGATATCTTCAACAAACTCTGTACATACATATATATATACATGTATGTACGTCTCCCCCCCTCCCCTCCCCGCAACACGTACTATGCACTGGTCCTTCACGCGCCTGATGACTAGTTTTCTTGAGCTTTCTTCCCTTTCTCGCATCGCCTCTTTTTTTTTCCCCCCTTTTCATTGCCTCGCACTGGTTCTACCGGCAGCAACACGTCAACCTTGTTCCTACTGTCACCCTCGTTATATTCCCACGTCCACCAGTATCTCGGACACGCGACAATGGACAGAGCCAGGCTTGACGCCGCATACGGTGATTACTGTCGGCAGTACCATGACAATCCTATAGCAATGAACGTTTTGCAGCGCTTTCTAGATGATCGCCCTGTTTTTCAGCCGCCCATTGATCTTCTCCCAGTTGACGAGTACGAGCGGCGTCTGGATCTTATTGCGCAGATTGAGAAGCGGCTTAGCTCTCAAAAAGAGTTTCGCATCAATGCTGCTACGTTTTCCCTGTTCATGATTATGCCATTATCGGTTTTAAACGACGTGGCCTCAAATGCAGCAAGAACCTATGATGAAATGATCCTCAAAGCCTTAGGCAATTTACCCCAACTTATCCAGTCTTGTAAGTACAGAGCTCTCCCTTACTCACGGTTGAAAGGCCATGTTACTAATCTTCATGGCCAAGTCACCATGGGACCCATTAAGGCAGTCCCGACTCCGAGCAAGACGGCGCCGAGAAAGACTCGCCTCAGCCAGACGGGCTCGGGCGAGGCGGGCTCGGGCGAGGCGGGCTCGGGCGAGGCGGCAAAGCTAAGAAAACGTCCTTGGCTTGGGGGTGAACTAGACCTGGCCACCTCCCCTGGCCACAAACGCACCCACAGCGAAGGCAGCATTGTATCCCGCGGCAGTCAAGCCACTGACTCGTCGTCCAGAGTCCCTCGCAAACAGTCAGAGAAGGCTAAATGCGTACAGCGAGACGGTAGCAGATGCATCGTGACCAAGACCGACTGTCCACAGGTTTGCCACGTGCTCCCCTTTTCCTGGAGCGGAAGTGATCGCGGAAAGATTATGG
The DNA here is from genome assembly GCA_023658445.1 of Epichloe bromicola. Lineage (NCBI taxonomy): Eukaryota > Fungi > Ascomycota > Sordariomycetes > Hypocreales > Clavicipitaceae > Epichloe > Epichloe bromicola. Next base: position 4,730,878 of record CP098266.1, on the reverse strand, counting down.
CCGGGCTGTTCACTGAAACAATGGATCAACTGCTTTTTGCCGAGTTCATATCAGACAAGGAAATGGGATTTGCTATCACAACCGGCGAATTAGATAAGTCATGGAACATGATTTGTCTAAGCGCATCGCTCCATATGTGGTGGGGTAGGTGCTACTTCGGCCTTAAGTATCTAGGCGAGACGCCTTCCGACGAGTCCAAGGTGACAGTCAAGCTCGAGTTTCGCTGGCTGCAGCAGAACCAGCACACCAAGGCGATCCATACTCTTGACCAGCAGCAGCGGCGCGATTTCCGAGATGAGCTACTCCAGACGCCTCATCCTGCCGTGGCAGCCAATGTGTGCCCGTCTAACCGCCCAATCTTATCAGGCCAGACCGTCGACGTGACTCTGGACGAAGGCGATGCACCTTACTTTGTTAAGGCTATAAAAATTCAGTGGGCCTTGGTGCAACTGGCCGCCATGTCGGGTGGTGCCGAGCCGACCGACGAGCCGTTGTCTCGTCGTGACCAAATGGACCCGTTTTCAACACAGTTTGTCAAACCGGTCAACGTTGCTGTTGCCGAGTGGGCGTCGCAGGTCCCCGCCGGCCAGGCTCCTCCAGACGAGACTCGCCCTGAAGACACTGATCCCTGCCATGGAGACGAGACCAATCCTTCTTCGCTTAGAGAGATCCCCCCCAAGCCTGCAAACACTCTACCAAGACCATCGCCCCGCACCAGCAGACCCGGCATCAAGTCACAGAATCCGCCGACAACGCCGCCCTTGACTAGCACGTCTCCCCGCAGAGGCCCCGAGCAAACAAAGGTACAGCAGGAGCAGCGCCAGCAACAAAGCCGCCAAAGCCGCCAAAGCCGCCAAAGCACAGCTACCAACACGAAGAAGGAGAACCAGCCTCCAAGGTGATAGCCGCAGAGGGCGGATGAGCCTATCTAGGCATTATAGTGGCGCGCTGTCCCGTGGCAGTCATCATGTAGATATACCTGGAGGCATTGGAGCACAACCCTAGCATGCGCGTGGTTTTGTACGTGTACTGTGGCGAGAAGTCTAAGGCACAGAGCGCCGGCGCTGAGTATATTACTTGGAAGCAATATGATCCATTTGTGCGGGAACTTGTAGGCAACTTAGATGATCCTATAGCAAGTCGCGGTTTTGATCCCACCATGCATCAGCCAAGGTGGAAGGCCAAGGTGGAAGGAATGTCGGTTTCATGCAAGCAAATATGCAGTCTGGCGCACCGGCTCGAGCTCTCACAGCTGAGCTCGTGTGCTCACTCGGTTTATTTACGAAAAAGAATAAAACATCAATGCCATTACCGAACGTAACGACATGACTAGCTGAAATGCAAAATGCTACACAAAGGGATATGTGCCCCGAATGTCAGAGGGTATAAAGCCGAGGAGGAGAACCGTATAGTGTGGTGGCGTCAGCGCAACGGTAGCCGACGTATGCATGTGGACTCGTTGACTTAATCAAAGAAACCCAAAAAAAAAAAAAAAAAGAGAGTCAAGAGGGGGAGAATGTTGAATGTGCTTTTTTTCTGTTCTATTTCTGTTCTGCCGTGGGATCGTCACTGGCTGTAATAATTGTGTCCGGGGTATTCATGGTCTTGTTGTTTAAAAAGGCAGGAGATCATTATCGAGCAGAGCCGGTCGACGGCTTCTGCCAAATTTGCGTCCAAAGGAATCATCATCATTATGCGCCAGAAAGCGAGATGGAGGCGAGTTTTGCAGCCAAACATGGTCAAGCACGGGTTCGGGTCGGCGACCACATCGCTCCAATTGCAACAGCCCGCCTCGATGCCTGTCGCAAAATAGCATGTTCAAGTTCTGACCTTCGTTGGTGAAGGAAACACCGCCAATCTCTCCAAACACGTCAACAGTCTGCTTGGAGGAGAACGTTTGCGCATCGATGAAATTGACGTAGTCCGTCTCTTCGGCTGCCACGAGAACGGGCGGACCGCTCCCCAGAGGTGAGAATCGCAGGCCACGCACGCTGGCCATCTCGGAACGTATAGTGCAGAGGGGCATGCTGATGCCACTCGAGTTGCACCATTTGCGTGCGTCCCAAATCTTCACCCCACGGTCCTGGAATCCAGTCGCCACCGTCCATCCGTCTTCGGACCAATCGCATGCGAACCCGTAGTCGCGATGGCCCGACAGCTCCTGCAGGATCTCGCCCGTGTCTGCGTTGGTGATGAGAACACTGGAGTGGTCGCCTACCACTGCCCGTAATCGGTGGTCTGGTGATAATGCCGAACAATTCAGAGCAAAAGGATACATGTTCTCCGAGACGAAGTGCTCCGTGGTAAGATCCATGACGCGAAATCCACAATCATTACTGGCAATGGCGGCCACAGGACCGGACGACCGCCTGGGTTGATAGACTTTGACATGATTGGTGATGCCGCTGAAGTCTGATGTGATTTGCCCTTCGATGAACTTGGTCTTCTCGTCGCAATCCAGCGGCTTCAGATAGTAGTACCCGTTGAAAGTCCCACCCACCAGCACACCGCATCCAGCATCAAGAGCTGATAAAGCACCTCCCGTGGCAGGATAGTCGCGCATGCTCATGACGCACTCAGTCTTCCGGGAGACTGTATTGATCCTATTTATCCCCGTCGGACCGGGGTAAAATGCATATGTTCGCGAGGGGCAAGCGAGTACACTCCGAAGTTGAAAGTGAGCCAGATGAACATCGCGACGAATCGTCATTCTTCTGAACCGGAAGAAGCTCTCATGCGAGGGAACGCCAGCATCTTCAAGGTGAGGCTGGGTAGTACATGAGCATAATAATACAATTGATGGAACAACAGGAACAACAGGAACATACATACCGTTGGGACATCTGATCCTGGCCGATTTACGTAGTTTTTGTAGGTCCGACATCTCCTGACCCTTGCTGCGTTTCGGGTGGTTTCCATGCTTGACCAATTCAATGCTTGAAAATCGCAATGATCGCCATCAAGATCTGAATAGTTTACTTCGGTGATGTCCGTGCCCGCTTGCTTTAAAACTTGATGGAGGTGTGGCGGCCGAGATCGGGTAGCATGCGTGTAGCCTTCCTGGTGTGCCCAGTTGCGGAGAAAGTCCACGAGGCCGAGATTTTCGGATCCAGGGATAGTAGGGTTGGGATTGCTAATCTGAACGGGTGGTAAAACATCCACTGCATCGTCAGGGCCGAGTATATGAGCTTCGGCCACGGGATCAGATCCTTGCGGGCCGGCGTTGCCAGCGACGGGCCACGAGCCTTCGCTCCATGCCGCAGCGGAGAATTCAGCACCCACTATCAGAGCCGCACCGTAGAGCGTATGCACTGGTAAGGGGAAATTGGGAGGGCCGTTAAAGTTGAGATGTGGGTTGGGGGACTGGAAAGCAATCGGCTCATCGTCGTCTGTTTGTTGGTGGGCGTTTGCATAATTGGCGTCGGACAGTTCTGAACAGCCGTCATCCGATTCTTCGTAGTCGTTTTCAGTAGTCGTACCACTCGCGAATGAACCTAGATAAGCCTCGGGCTGCTGAGCTGTAAACAGGACTTGATCGAGAGATGCACCGCCTTCCATGTCGCCCATACCCTCTTCATCGTCCTCATCAGAAGATGCCGGGAATTGCGATTGGTGATGGAAGGGGAAGGAGCTTCCATGGATATCGTTGGACAAGGTGGTGCCTGGTAAGTCGAGTCGGGCATCTGTCACCAGCGTGCCCGCACCAGAAAGATCAACGTTGGTACTGTCGTGGTCGTATTGGTCCTCGAAAGGTGAGGCGACTCTGGCGCAATCTCCTTGGTTGTGTTGTTTGCGTTGTTTGTGAGGGCCCTCCTCATCCTGTTGCGGCCTGACAGAGTCGCGGCGACCCTGATCCGCTGGGTCTGATGGCGAATGCATGGCGGCAGCCTCTACAAGAAGGGGGGGGGGCTCTTTGGAGTATATTTAAACAGCCTGTGCAGCTGGCCGAAAGCCAAAGCTAGCCGGCCTACTGCGTTCCAGAGGTTCGCTGCTCAGGCCAATCTGCGTAGTCACTAGGCCAAGTACGGAGTACAGTCGTGGTATGTCTGATGTGTCACAACATGTGTGTCACAATATGTGCTTGCTTTTTGCGACAATTGCTGCTACTCTCTTGTCGATGTTGTGATGTTGTGGCTCCGCCTCTTCTGAAATTGATGGTTCCGTTTCGCAACGGGGAGCGAGGCACGGCCGAGGGATTGGATTATTTATTACTCGCTGGCAGGGCAGCGTGCCATCAACCCACGAGCAGGCGACGCTCGCATGTCAATCAACCAGAGGGCAGCTAGAAGTAGGTCGAGCAAAGAAAGGCCTGAATTTTGAAGGGGAACTGTCAGTGGGATCCATCCGGAGAAGCCTCCGTGGCCAATATATGCCGCTTTGTCAATGCTAGTTCTAGCAGCGGCAACATGCTATTATATATCATCAGTGGTTGTGAAGGTAGGGGTCGGTGTAGATAATGAAAAATGGTTCGATTTTAGTTAATCAGAGGTGCAGATAGCACCTAACTTTTATACCTAAAAGGTATATAGTACGCTATAGTAATAACTAGTCTATAGAGGTACTTCTAATATATTATCTCTACTATTATCTTATTAAGGGTTTTAACCTAGTTATTATATAGGCTATATCTATATATCTAATACCTTAAGGAGGTCTTCCTAATATACCCTCCTTAGCTAAGATATTTATTAAAGCTAGAGATTAAAGGTATAGGAAGAGATTATAAATAATTCCTAGTATTATAATTAGGTAGGAATCTCTTATAGGCTAATTCTATAGTAGAAGTCCTTATATATCTAACCTAAAAGTAGCTTTATAAAGCTATCTATAGGTATCTTAGTGTGATGATCTAGGCTTTGCCTAGACCTAGTAATATAGGTGTTAATTGCACAAGTAAATAATAACTTGTATAATACGTATTCTTTTGTTGCCTATAGCGCAGATAGATTAGGCATATCACCCACATAGTAGCGCAGACACCCGCGATTAGCCCTTAGGGCTAGACTATGATATTTATACAAGTTACCTAAGGTCTTAGGTTCGAGTTAGCTACGTGCAAGGTCATAACAGGGCTCTGTTCCTAGGCTTATAGGGAAAAAGTAGGTCCCTGGGGGATACGTGGTATTGCTAGCTAGAGAGGGAGGTCACCTAGGGAAAGGGCCTATGTGATAATCTAGGCTTTGCCTAGACCTAGTAATATAGGTGTCAATTGCATAAGTAAATAATAACTTATATAATACGTATTCTTTTGTTGCCTATAGCGTAGATAGATTAGGCACATCACCCACATAGTGGCGCAGACACCCGCGATTAGCCCTTAGGGCTAGACTATGACATTTATACAAGTTACCTAAGGTCTTAGGTTTAAGTTAGCTACGTGCAAGGTTATAATAGAGCTCTGTTCCTAGGCTTACAGGGAAAAAGTAAGTCCCTAGGGGATACGTGGTATTGCTAGCTAGAGAGGGAGGTCACCTAGGGAAAGGGCCTATGTGATAATCTAGGCTTTGCCTAGACCTAGTAATATAGGTGTTAATTACATAAGTAAATAATAACTTATATAATACGTATTCTTTTGTTGCCTATAGCGTAGATAGATTAGGCACATCACCCACATAGTGGCGCAGACACCCGCGATTAGCCCTTAGGGCTAGACTATGACACTTAGAGGTCTTTATCTAATTAACCTTAATATTACCTATTATATATTATTCTTAAATTTATATTTAATTTATATTAAGGTACTTAAGGCTAGTCTAAAGCCTTCCTTCTATATATTTAGTAATCTAGATTATTTACTTATTATTATACTAGATAATTAAGAGTAGTAGTATATAGACCTTAATATTATAAAGTAGTTTTCCTAGAGATATATACTCTTTTATACTATAATTTAAGGTAAAGAGCTTTACTTCTATACTTAAAGTTATTATATAATATTACTTACTTAACTTCTAATTAATTATAGTGCTATATATAATAAAGATATAACCTTATATTAATTTCTAAGTATTAGGGTTATTACTAAGTAAAGTATTAGTACTAGAGAATAGTATATTAAAACTATTTACTTTAGAGTAATAAATATATAGCTTCTTTATATTCTAAGTATATAAAATTACTCCTTTAGTAAGCTTAATATACTTTACTAATAGATTTATTATAAAAGAGATAAGCTTTAATACTATAAAGGCTATATTAGGTTTTCTAATAATATATAAACATACTAAAAAGCTAATAACTACTCTATAATAATTAATCTCTTTATTAGTAGCTTTACTAGTATTAGTAAGAATTATAGCTATAGGAAGAGAAATAAGAGATAAGCTCTTTAAATTACTATTAATAATATTAGAAATAAATTTCTAAGTAATCTTTTAAATATATAATTCCTATAATAACTATATCTTTTTAGTATTATAATTTCTAATAATTTTAATACCTAGGAACTACTTTAGGTTACCTTAGTTCTTAATATCTAGACTATTTATTAGTTATTTATAAAGCTTTTTAAATTTTACTTTAAATCTATTAGGGTATATTACTATAATATTATCTATATAAAAGGATAGAATAAATCCGCCCTTTATAAAGATATATAAGTCTTCCTTTTCTTATATAAAGTCTAGCTTTAATAGAAATTATATAAGATATAAGAACTATTATTAAGAAGCTTCCCTTAGCCTATATAATACTCTTATTATTTTCTAGAGATAACCTTTTATATTTATACTCTCTAGGGGCTTATAGTAAATAAGTTCTTTAAGCTTTATATATAGGAAGGTATTTTAAATATTATATTATTAGGTATTAAGATTATTAGTATAGTAAACTATAAGTAATATATATAAAGATTATAAAGTAAGTATAGTAGTATAGTTATTAAGGTTATTCTTTAGTTATTAGTTACCTTAAATAACTATTCTAGCTTTAAACTTTATAATTACTTCTTTCTTATTAGTCTTATATTTAAAGACTTAGCTAAGGTCTATAATTTCCTTATAGTATTTTAGATTAAATAATTTATCTAGTATATTCTCCTAGTAGTTTAAGAATAAAAGCTTTAAAAGCTTCTTTATAATTACTTTTTTCTAGTAGTTATAATAGGCTAAAGCTATAGCTTAATAATAATAAGTAGGTTTTAGTAGTATATCTTTAATTTATAAACTATATTAAATACCTTATAATACTATAGAAAAAGTAAAAGTAAACTATACTTACCTAGCTTTATATATTTCCTTTCTTTAGTGTTTTCTAGTAATAATATTATTTAGATTAATACTATTATCCTAGGGATAATAATTCCCTATAGCCTTACTACCTTTACTAGTAATTTTACTAGTCTTTATAGTAGTCTCTATATATTTAATTATTATATTATATTTAAATTTATTAATCTTATAAAATAGTATATTATTACCTTATACCTAAAGCTTTATATTCTCTATAGTAACTAATACCTTATAAGAAAAGTTAGAAGGGGTTAAAAGTATACTAGAAAGGTTATCTTTTTCCCTTATTATATAAGAAAGTATTTTTACTTTAAACTATTTATTTTCTTCTTTTATATTTAAAAGTAAAGAGATATAATTCTTATAATTCTTATTTTCTAATTCTATTCTAATAAAGTCTTAACTAATTTCCTTATTAATATTATTAGCTTTAAGCTCTTTAAGTAATATAATTATTAATATCTTTTTCTTTTAAGCTAATTCTAGCTTTTTTTCTAGTTTAAAAAAGAAGTTCTTATTAAATTAAATATATACTAATATAATAACCTTATAATTATAAAGTAAAGGTATTTATATAATATACTAGGACTTATCTCTATAACTAATAAAGTATTTAATATAAGCTTTTTACTTTAACTATAGTATTATATTATATAATTTAATATACTCTAAAGCCTTTATTATTATAGGAAATACTTTATATCTATAAGCTTATAAATATATAATTAAAGGTTTTTAGACCTTTACTATATTTAAGTATATAAGGACTATTTTCCTAGCCTAATTTTACTAAAGTTTATATAATATAGTTTACTTCCTATAATATTTAAAAGGTATATAATTATAAAGGGCTTAGGCTTTGCCTAAGCAATAGTATAGTGCATATAGGTAGGGGGGTATTAGCTATATAGTCTTCTTCTTCTTCCCCTAAGTTTCTTAATACTATATTAACACCCTATTATAGTTACCTAGGGGCTAGTTTATAATAATTAAGAAACTTCCTTTAGTCCTTAGAAATAGCTACTAAAAAATATAATAAATAACCTAATAGATATATTAGACACACTTTACCTATAGGACTAATATAATCTAGGTATAGTAATACCTCTCTTAGACACTATAGTACTACCTATAACTTACCTTACCTAGTTTAATACACTCTAATATCTAATAACTAAATAGGGCATAGAGCTTAAGTGCCTCTAGAAGTAAGTTATAGTATATAACACTATATATATAACCTAACTATAGACTATATACTAACTAGGGGCTCCTATAGTATAACTTATATAGCCTACTACCCCTAATCTAGTCCCTTTAGTCCCTTAGGTAAAGTAAAAGCTAATTCCCTTAGGTAACCTATATAATAGTAATAAGGCCTTATTTACTACTTAGAAGCTTCTTATAGAATATAAGCTTTAGGTAAATAAGGACTTTATTAGTATAAATAAGAATAGGTAAATACTTATCTACTAGAATTTATCCTCCTAGGTCTAGGCTTAGGTTACTACCTTTTTTTAAGTAAGGTAATCTTTACGCTTTTAATCTAGTTACCTTTTTAAGCTACTTTAAGTCCTTATTTACTAACCCCTATAGGTAAGAAATAGCCCTTATAGAACTTAACTAGATAGAGTAGGGCCTAGGGAAGTCTTTTACTATATTTTTTATTTACTTTAAGAAGAAACTAGCTATAGTAAGAGAGACTTATTAGACTTATAATATAAAACTAGCTAAACTCTTATATATACTTAATAAGCACTTAAGGGAGGTTAGTATTAGCTATAGTATAAGCTAGGATAACTATAATACTATAGTTACTTAGTATTATAGTATTATAGTTAATATTAAAACGCTTACCTTAGAGAATAAGTATTAGACCTAATATAGTTTATAGTAGCTCTACCTTATACCCTAGACTAACTATAAGGGGAATACCCTAATATTAGGGGTTTATATAGCTAGGATATACTTAGGCTAGTTAAAGAAGTAGGGTAATAAGAATAAGGGCTAGAAGTTAACTAATATACTATAGAGAGTAAAATAAGTATTAAAGGCTAAGTTAGCTAAATACTACTAGGAGGGGTGCTATTTATATTATAGCTCTAAGGACTACTATATTTAGAAGTGCTCCTTTCTCTTACCTTACTAACTATAAGTTAATATTAACGCTTATAAGGTAGATAAGAAAAGTGCTAATAAGGAAATTAATACTTACCCTCTAGAAAAAGAGTAGCCCCTAAGCAAAGTCTTATATAAGGGTAGGGGGGCTAGCTAGCTACTATAATAATAAATATATATAAATAGTATATAAAGAAGAAAAAGGATATTACTTATTATATAGATTAGCTACTATTCTTAGTCCCTATTCTCTTTAATATATACTCTTATATTAGTATTTAGATTAACTATAGCTATAATTATTATAGTATTATAAGCAAATTAGTAATAAGATAGCTAGGCCTAGAGCTTATATAGTTACCTAAACAGAGGCAGGTCTATACTATAATAGAAATAAAGAAAAAGGGCTAGTAATAGAGGGAGAATACCTCTTTAATTATATATATAGTCCGCACTAAAATTAACATTAATAGCTAGGAGTTATTAGTGTATTTATATATTATCCTAGGCCTTACTTAGGATATTATATTTAGCTTACTATAGTTAGAATACTATAAGGTAGTGGTTTATATAGTAAACTAGTTAATAGTTATTAGATTAGTAAGGGGTTTATAGGTATATAAGGCCTCTAAGTATAGTAGGAAGACTCTAGTGTAGGGGATTATTAGTTCTCTTTATACTATAGAAGCATATAAAGTACACTAGACTAAGAACACTATAATAAGGTTTATTACTACTAGTCTTAGGGAGATAATAATAGTATTATAGCTTATAGCCCCTAAGGAGAGGCTAGAAATACTAGATATATCCACACTACTGTCAGGAGCGTAAGGGACAGAGACAGGATTATCATATGATAGAGCACTGGCAGGACCTTAGACCCACTAGGTTAGGGAGGGGATAACTAGTAGCTAGATAGTTATATAAGCATAAGGCAAGGTATTTAGTAAGGACTGCCTATATTCTTATAGAAGGTTAGAGCTTAAAACCTTTACACACACACCCCTAGGTAGCACCTTTCTAGCTATAACTATAAATCTAAGCTATTACTCTATTCTATTATCTTTTAACCCTTAAGTTATAATAAATTAAGCTCTTAATCCCTTTAGGGTAATAGACTATTAGCTAGATTATAATATTAGTATACTAGAGAATATCTACGTAAAATATGCCTATACCCCCTAGTAGTAACGCTATAGATAAGTAGGGTAGTAGTAGTGTAGTAAATACTTAAATAATAGATACTAATAATTAAGTGTATTAGACACTACCTAAGACTAATCTAGATAATAATACTAGAATTAAGAATAATAGTATTAAGAAGGAAGTGTAATAGCATTATAATATTATATAAGCTAAGCTATAATATATATAAAAAATATAGGAAATTCTATAAATAGAAGTAAAAATTAGGGAGCTTTAGGTAAACCTATTATTAATTAGAACCTAGTAGGGACCTATAAATCTACCTCCTTAGGTTAGACTAACTACTCCTATACCTACTCTACTAATAGGTACTAAGTAAGTAGTAAATATATACTAATATAGTATTATTAAGATATAGCTATAGACACTATTATATAAGGGGAATACTTATAAAAACCTCTAGAATTTCCTAGTAGACCTAAATATATTATTTAAATTAGACTAATATACCTTTTATAATAATATAATAAAGGTAGCCTACGCTAGTAAATACCTTACTAATAATATAAAGTAATAATAAATACACTATATAGCTATAGATAGTTATATAGAATATAAGGACTATAATTAGGTAAGCTTTATTATATAGCTAAAGACTAGAATAATAGATAAGGACACTAAATACTTAGAAGTAACTAGGTCACTACTAAATCTTTAGTAAGGTAATAGCTAATTATTTTAAGCCTTTATTAGGAATTAGACTAAGGTTAAATCTAACCTACCTAAACTAATCCTAATATAACTAAGAATCTATATATTTATTAATAGCCTTAATAACACTATAAGAAAGTAAATACTTAGCTAGGAGTTTCTAATTACTTAGAGCTAGTTATAAGGCTAAGGTAAGAAAGTAAAGGTAGTAATAAAACTAATATAGAGTTATAAGAAGAGTTAAGATAATAAGAAAAAGTAATAGTAATTAACTTTACCTATAGATAACTTATAGTAATAGAATAAAGGGTAAGTAGGAAGATTACCTATTATATATTATAAATATAGGAAGCCTAGATATATCTTAATAGCTTACTATTTATTAGACTACTCTATTTATAAGAGTAATAAACACACTATAGAGAAGCATAATAATAGTAGTAATAAAGTATTTAATCCTAATAAGATACCGCTTTTATCCGCATAAACCTAGGATAGGGGGCTTATTATAGACAAATTAGTAAACCTAAGAGTTAGAGTCTATATATCTCTATAATAAGATTACTAGTAGGTAGTAGTAAAGGCGCTAATAGATTTAGGTATATAATTCTTAACTATATTGTGAGGCCCCGCCCACAACACAGCGTGCACACCCCACAGGCATGCTAGGCCTAGGGCTAGGTCCACGTGACACTGGCGAGCCACTAGATAAAAGCCAGTGACTCGCGCGCATAACACTTAGACCTAGTAAGCTTTAGTAAATACATAAGTGCCCCTATACCTCTTACCTAGCTATTCTTTATTCTTATAATTCTAAAGCTTCTCCTACTAGCTACCTAAGAGTAATATAGGGGGGAGAACCACCTAATCTATAAGAGTAATGTTAGATAATAACAAAGGGCTACTAGATAAGGGTAATACTATAGCTAAGAACACGCCCTATTCTATAGGTACTATAACTAAAGATATACCCCTTACTATTTATGCCTAAGCTGTAGTAATAGCGGAGCGAATTACCTAGCTTAAGGAACTCTAGAAACTATAGGAAAGAGAGTAAGAGCTCTAAGATCTATTATAGTATAATATAGGAGAAGAATAATTAAAAAGGTAGTAAAGAGCTAGCACTTCCTTAAGCTATAGTAGCTAAGAGGTTAAAGTTTAGAATATTACTAACCTTTAATATCCTATAAACCTGTAGAGATATAAGATATAGATTAATAACCTAAACTATGCCTTTAATAGGGTAAAGAAGAAGTTCTAATGTAACTACTAGAAGATTCTTTTTGCACTTAACTATATGTATATTAATTATAGGGCGAGATAGGATAAATACCTTAAAGAATAGTAGGCTAATAGCTAGGATGACCTTAAAGATAACTAGGATCAATTTTAGACCTAGATACTCACGCTACTTTAGGACTTAGCTAATCGCGACGTATAAATAGCGATGTAATTAGAGAATGTAAAGTAATATAAGGGTTAAAGCCCTATTAAGTTTAGTATCTTCTTGGATTTGCTAGAGAAATACCTAGAAAGAGCCCTAGAAAAGACTTATGCCCTTATGTTCTTTGTAAAGTTACTCCCTAACCTATAGGATTATATTAACCTACATGCCTCTATTACTAATAAGACTTAAGAAGAGGTTGTATAACTTGCCTAGCGATTCTAGGAGGCTATGCTAAAGAATAAGCGAAAATCTAAGTAATTAGGAGATAAAGGCCTGTATAAGAACCCTTAGTATTATAGGAATAACTCCCTATAAGGTTATAGACCTTATAAAGATTAAAGGAATAAGGACTAGGAGAAGGGCCTAGCTACCTACCTAAACACTGCCGAACCTAGGGATAAGATATAGTGTTATAACTATAATAGCATAGGATACCTTGTATATTACTGTAAGAAACCTAAGAAAAAGCCCTAAGAAGGCCTAGAAAACTCCCTAAGGCAGAAGTAGATACCCTTACCTCTACCTCTAATACTAAGGTGCTAATAGGGCGTTGGTTTTATACACTAGTTACTATTCATGGGTATAAAGATATTAAAACGGTAGCTAATCTAGATAGTTACGCTAAGATTAATGTGATTAGCGTTAAGTTTATAAGAACCCACAAACTTAACTAGGCTAAGGCTATAGCACCTATTATTAAGGCAGTAGGAGCCCTTATAGTCCCTTAATATAGTGTTTATAAGGTGCCTATTATAATTAAGGACTTAAGAGGAGAAGAAAGGGACCTTAAGCTACTGTGTGTAGCTATAGATAGAGACCTAAGAGTGGGGGGAAGCCCTATATTAATTAGAATATATACCCTTATAGAAGAATATGTATACCTTTACCTATATTTATAGGAATAGTGGTTTAAGAAAGGAAAAGTGGCCTTTTTGCTATTAACTCCCTGTAAATTCGCGAAAGTAACGTGTGATAAGACTATTATATATGCTATTATAGGGGTTATAGAAGATGAGTTTATTGCCCTTAAAGACAATAAGGAGGCGAAAGCGTACGGAACTATTGAAGATATTCCCCTAGAACTATATAAGTTTAAAGATATATTTGTATTAGATAAGGTAGGAAGCTTACTATTAAGAAAAGAGACTAACCACGTAATTAACCTAGTACCTAGGGCTACACCCCTGTATAGACTAATCTACCCTCTCTCCTAAAGCGAGCTAAAAGAACTCCGCGAATATATTAACAAAAACCTATAGAAAGGCCGGATAAGACCCTCTAAGAGCCCTATAGGCACGCCTATTCTATTTGTGCTAAAAAAAGATAGGACGCTCTGGTTATACGTGGATTATTAGGGACTTAATAGGGTAACGTAGAAGAATCACTACGCTCTCCCCCTGATTTTGGAGATCCTAGATTGGTGCTAAGGAGCTTACTACTTCTTAAAAATTAATATTAAGGATATGTACTATTAAATTTATATTAAAGGAGGTAATAAGTGGAAGACTATGTTTTATACCTATTATAGATACTATAAATACCTTATAATGCCCTTTAGGTTAACTAATGCCCTAGCTACTTTTTAAAGTTATATTTATAAAGCGCTCTATAGGCTAGTTAATACTATTTATGTGGTGTATCTAGATAATATTCTTATCTTTTTAAAGATATAGGAGGAACACACTATATATATTAAGGAAGTTTTAGAATATATAAGATTAGCAGAGTTATACGTAAAACCCTTAAAGTATTTATTCTACTAGGAGTTAGTGGAGTTCCTAGGGTTTATCCTATTAGTTAATAGGATTTTAATGGATACTTGCTGGGTTAATATAATCTAAGAATAGAAAGAGCCTATAAGCTTTAAGGATATATAGTCCTTCCTTAGGTTCTATAACTTCTACTAATGGTTTATCTATAGATACTCTAGGATTATAGCACCTCTTTACGTGTTAATAAAAGGCAGTTAAAATAGTATCTAGACTAGGAAGTTTATATTTAGAGCGAAGGAATGGCTAGCGTTTAACTAGCTAAAAGAGGCCTTCTAGCAAGCGCCTCTCCTCCGTTATTATAACCTAAGTTAACCGGTGCGTATTAAGATAGATGCTTTAATCTTTATAATAGTAGGAATCCTGTCTTAATAGGATAATAAGGGCCGTTAGCATCTAGTGGCATTTTAGTTAAGGAAATTCATAGACACTAAGCGTAATTATAGTATAGCTAATTAAGAGCTACTTGCTATAGTAGAGTTATTTAAACACTAGTAACACTACATTAAGGGCGTGGCAAGCCTAGTTAAAGTCCTATTAGACTACTATAACCTATAGACCTTTATAAGGCAGTAGAAGTTAAATAGAAGGTAGGTAAGGTAGTATATATTCCTTTACCCCTTCTACTTTATAATTAGGTATAGACCTAGGAAAAGTAACCTAGCGGATGCACTATTAAGAAGGCCTAATTATAAGGGCGAACCCCTAATAAATAGGGCACTATTACTAGAACTTTAAAGGAAGATAGTACCTACTAAAATAGTAGAAGAAGAGAAACTAATGTATTAAAGAAGATATAGTAAGACGCCTTTAGGGGAGGAAAATGCCCTAGTCTTAGGCGTAGAGAGGCTTAATAAGACGTCTTTAGGGGAGGAAAATGCCCTAGCCCCTACGGAGAGAATGGCCATAGTAGCCTAGTTAAGAAGCTAGTTAGCTACTGTAGATCTAGTAAAAGGTTAGCTAACTAAAGGGGATTTTAAGGAGAAGGTAGTGTGTGTCTAAGACATTAGTGTAGTATAAGAGATATAGGGGACTATTACGTTACTAGATCCCTACTAATCCAGGCTGAATAAACTATTAGCGTAACTACTACAGAAGGCATAGGATTAAGACCCGGATCTGTAGAGATAGAATAGTGAGATTAATAACTCCCTAGTAAAAGGGAAGGGAAAGGCTAGTCTATAGTTGCGTAGCATAGGGGGTCTCCTGTTATACTAAGACTAGGTAGTTGTTCCCTAGGAGCCTATCTTATAATAGGAGCTTCTATAGCTACACTATAATAATCTGCTAGCGGGTTACTTTAGGACTAAGCGTACTCTAGAGCTACTAAAGTATTACTTTTAGTAGCTAGCTATAAGTGAGTCTATTTTAGACTATGTTGCAAGCTATAGGGTTTGCTAACGGGTAGTAGCCAGAAGGCATCGCCTGTATAGAAGCCTTAAATTACTACTAATACTAAGGTAACTATGGATAGAAATCTTAATAGACTTTGTTATGGGGTTACCTATTGTGTAAGCAGGTAAGCAAGAGACTAACGCAATCCTAGTGATTATGGACTAATTTACTAAGTATTCTATCTTCCTACCTATAACTACTACTATTAACGTGGCTAAATTAGTAGAACTTTTCCACAAAGAGATTAAGCTATAATTCGGAGCCCTGGAGGGCATTATATCTAATAGAGGTTTGGTCTTCATAAGCTAATTCTAGTTAGACCTATGCTACCTATCTTAGGTAAAGCAGAGGCTTTTTATAGTATTTTACCCCTAAACTAATAGGTAGATAGAAAGAATAAACTAAGTACTTAAGCACTACCTTTAATATTTTGTTGTAGAGAACTAATAGATATAGCCTAAGCTGCTCCTAATAGCTTAATTCGCCTATAATAATATAGTAAATAGGAGCACTAGCTACTCCCTAAACTATTTACTTATAGGCTATTTACCTAAGTTTTATCTAGCTCTTAGGGGCAAGAGCTAGGAAGGGGAGGTACTAGAAGCATATATATACGTTATAAAGCTATATAAAGTTAGAGAGTGTTTAAAGGAGAACTAGGCTAAAGCCACTAAAACCTAGGTAAAGTACTATAACTAGCGTTACTAGCTATTAATGCTATATTAAGGTAACCTAGTACTGCTATTAGCAAAGAATATTAGGCTTAAGGATGTAAAATAGAAGCTAACCCCTAGATTTATTAGGCCTTTTTAAGTACTTAACGCTATAGGGAAATAAGCGTATAGACTAGTATTACCTAAGAAGTATAGATAGCTATATAATGTATTTTATATAAGCCTATTAGAGCTATAGAATTACTATGAAGACGCTAGGGATAAGGATATACTAATACTAGACCTTAAGGATAAAGAAGATAAGTATAAAGTTAAGGAAGTTAAGGACTATAAGAAGACCTGCGAAGGTAATAAATACCTAGTGAAATAGAAGGGTTAGCTAAGTAAATATAACTAATAGGTTTTAGTAGAAGATATAGAAGGCGCTTAACGTGTGATTTAAGTGTTTTACTGAAGTAGATTGCGTAAGAAAGGTGGTAATATATAGGTAAGTTATGGGCGAAGAGATATAGAGTTATAATAAAAAAGGCCTAGCCTTATTAGCCGCTATTATACTCCTATATAAACTACCTTAGACTACCTACTAAATAATAAAAGAAAATACGCCTAAAGCGCGGGGAGGGTTAGGGAGAACCCCTTTATTATTACCCCCTTATAGAAAAAAGCCTAACCCCTGTGAATAAGATACTTAGCGCTATTCTTATCCTTGGTGATCACCTGGTGTATTGCTAGCGTAAAATAATATTTCGCTATCCCCTAGGGGATATACCCTAGGTCTAAGTGTTATAGGTATAAAGTTATTTTTGTATTCTATATAATCTTAAGTTTGCGGTAGTTTAGCTATAGAAGAATTAGTAAATATATAGTAAGGTAGGGTAGAATAACTATAATACTTATATACCCTAGAATTAGGCTAGGGAATATTATAATAAGTAGCTACTATTGTAATACTATATATTATTAGTATGTAATAAAGGTGTGCTACTACTAAATGTAAGTAAGAGACTAGTAAATATATAGTAAAGAGATAAACCTAATAGACCTTTGCGGCCCTGGTTAAGCTAAAAGTAATATAGTGTGATGTGTTTACGTGGTTAAACCCTATTATTAGATAGAGGTAACACTTAGTGATACGGAAGTGAGAGGCCTCTAAAAATAGGCGGTCCTTAGGGTCTTCCTCTACTGTATTACTGCGGATATCTATAAGTATTTAGGCCTAGTCTAAAACTATAAGGAGGTTAATAAAATTACCCCTTATTATAGCTATAGCCTATAGGAATTTGTTAGTAAAATAAGACTAAAAGATATAGGAAGAGTAGTATACTTATAGTCTTATAAGAATTACTATAGTTATAGCATTAGGTATAGCGCTTAGAATGTTTTGTCTTTTAAGGATCTGTAAATAGATTGTAGGGAAATTAATAGTTAATCTGCGGTAATGTGGGCTTAGCTAGGGGATGTTTCTTAAACTTAGCGTATCTAGTGTGTAAATAATACATATAGCTATATTCTTTTAAAGGAATATGCTTATCTTCTATAATAAATAGGTAGTAATTAAGGACTAGGAAGGGATAGAAACTAAAGGCGTAAGAAATAATTAAAAAATTACTATAGTTATAGAAGGGAAGAGTGTGTAATATAATAAAGAATTATAGGTGAATTTGTAGTTAAACCCTATTTATTATTTGTTATTATTTTAGAGGCTATTGCTAGTTAGTAAATAGCTGCGAAATAGCTAGCGAAAGCCGTTTAGGAGCCTGGCTATAAGTAGGGAGGTAATTATAAGGCCCCGCCTATAACACAGCGTGCATACCCTATAGGCATGCTAGGCCTAGGGCTAGGTCTACGTGACACTGGCGAGCCGCTAGATAAAAGCCAGCGACTCGCGCGCACAACACTTAGACCTAGCAAGCTTTAGTAAATATATAAGTGCCCCTATACCTCTTGCCTAGCTATCCTTTGTTCTCACATATATACCTAAAGTTATTATCTAAGGAGAATTAGAAAAGAGTTAAAAAAATAGATTAAAACCTTAAAAGTATAAGTAAGGATATAGTTCTATATTAGGGAATTCTAAGGAGATTAGTATTAATAAAGAATAGTATAGGGTTTATAAAGGTTTACTAAGTTAGCTACTTTATTACTAATACTAGAGAAGGGCTAATACTAGGTATAGACTAGATTAGAGAATATAAACCTATAGTAATATATTAGAAAGAGAAGTTTTAGAGATACCTAGTAATAAGGGAGTGCCTCTTATATGCTTAGGGTAAGTAGAGAGTGTATAAAGTATTAAAATAGTTAGTAGTTACTCTAGTACTAGGTTTAGTAAAAGTTATCTTAAATAGCCTAAAGAATAGGAAGGGAAAAGAACTAGAAGAGAACCTACTAGTAGACTTACTAAAGCTAATTTAGGAAATAAGTAGTAAGAAAGTAGTAATAGTCTTAGAGTATGCCTATAAGTTATATAAGTAATATATTATAGCTAACCTAAGATCCTTAGATAGTCTAAGCAATAAGTAACCTATAACTAAGTAAGGGCTAAGTAATAATATAGATAAACTAGAGCTTCTAAAGGAATACTTAGAATTTAAAGATATATTTAATAAGGATTTAGTAGGAATACTTTCTAAACTAGGGGGCTATACTTATATAATTAAATTAGAAGAAGGGAAAACACTACCTTAGAGACTAATATATAACTTAGCTAAGAAAGAGCTAGAGGTGCTTAGGGAGTATCTTATAGATGCGTAGTAAAAGGGATAGATTAGAAGATTAGTTAGCCTAGCTAGGGCCCTGATTTTATTTATTCTAAAGAAAGGAGGGAAATTAAGGCTTTATATAGATTATAGGGGCCTAAATAAGATTACTATTAAGAATAAGTCCCCCTTACTACTAATTACTAAAATCCTTAATTACTTAAAGGGCGTAGTTATCTAGATAAAACTTAACTTAATAGATATATACCACTAGCTATATATCCACTTAGGTAATAAGTAGAAGATAGCGTTTTATTATAGATATAGGCACTTTAAGTATCTTATAATACTATTTAGATTAGTTAACGCGCTAGCAACTTTCTAGGAGTATATTAATAAGGTCCTTAAGGATATTATAGATAATATCTATATTATCTACCTAGATAACATCCTAATCTATAGCAGCGATGTAGCTACTTACGCAGGCTATGTTAAATAAGTCCTAAGCAGACTCCGTAATATAAAGCTTTTTATTAACCTAAAGAAGTATTAATTTTTAGTTATAGAGGTCGAATTCTTAGGATTTATTATATCTAAGAAAGGTATTATAATAGAACTATTAAGGGTAGAAGTAATTATAATATAGCTAATACCTTATAGCGTCCTAGATATCTAATTATTCCTTAGGTTCACTAGATTTTATTAATATTTTATTAAGTAATATAGTAAAGTAGTTATTCTATTAATAAACTAACTTAAGGGGGGATAACTAGCAACCTTTAAGCTAGAACCCTATAAGCTAGCTATATTTAGAGAACTCTAGAGGTTATTTTAGGAAGCACTAATTTTAGTGCACTTTAACCCACTTACTCTATTAAGAGTAAAGATAAACATATTAGGTTTTACTATTAGAGTAATACTTATAATATTAGTGCTAGGTTACTAGTACCTAGTTATATATATATTAAGGAAGTTAACTAATGCTAAGTTACACTACCCTATACTAGATACTAAATTATTAGTAATCTAAGAGGCTTTTAGGGCATAGAGGTATTACCTAGCGTACTTAACTTACCTAATTATAGTAGTAATAGATTACTTAAACTATAAGTACCTAGCTATAAAGCTATAGCTAACTAGTAGGTAGGTAATAGCGCTTAATAAGCTATGCCTATTTAACTTTAGAATTAAATATAGGGCTAGTAAGTTAAACCCTACTAATATATTATTAAGAAGGGTAGATTATATAAGTAAGGATAGGAAAGCAAAGGCAGTAACCTTATAGCTACTAAACTTCTTATCTAAGTTTATAGATACTAATTAATAGGAACTCTATAGTAGTAATAGAAATACTATAAGCTTTATTATATTATTATTTAATATAGTAGATAGTTAGTTATAAAGACCCTATAATAGTAATAGGAATATCCAGGGTTTTAAGAAAATATAACTTAGCTATATTTTTAAGGAAGCTATAAGACTAGATATTATTAAAAGGGGTGTTCTAGCTAGTATAGTTACTAGTAAGCAGTGAGGGCGCCCCTTAGAAACACTACTTAACTATAGTATACCTATAAGACTAGAAGTAACTTATAAGCTAGCTACTTATAGAGATATTATAGTAAGGATCTAAGCTATATAGAGAACCTCTTCTAAGTTTAACTCTAATACTTAGGATAATAGCTTAGAATTAGATATTCTAATTTAAGTATTATTATTAGGTATATAGTAAAATAATAAGTTTACTATATATTAGAGAAAGCTACTTAAGAGTAGTAACTTAGAAGTATTATAGATATAGTTAATGAGACCCTCTAAGCTATTAATATTTAAGAGTTAAGTTTATATTCCTTAGGGAATAAGAAAAGGGATTTTACTACTAATATATAATAACCCTACTACTAGGTATTAGGGAGTTAGTAGGATACTTTATTAAATTATAAGTTAGTACTACTAGCTATTAATAAAGAAAGATATAAAGGTATATATTAGTACTTATATAAACTATTAAGTTTTAAAGCTAAGGTACTATAAGCTATATAGTAAGTTAGCTACTCTACTAGAGCTAGATTACCCCTTTTAAGAACTATTAATAGATTTTATTACTAGATTACTACTAGTTAAAGATACTAACTAGACTTATAATATAATCTTAGTAATTATAGACTATTTTATAAAGTATAGTATCTATATCCCTATTTTAATATAACTAATAAGTAATAGGTTAGCTACTATATTCCTAGAATATGTCTTTAGAGATTATAAAGCCCTAGAAGGTATTATAATAGACTAAGGTTTTATATTTATAAGCGAATTCTAGATAACCTTTTACTATCTTATTATAACTAAGTAGCTACTAAGCACTACTTTTTACCTATAGATAAATAGGTAGATAGAATAATTAAACTAGGTCCTAGAATATTATTTAAGGGCTTTCTCCTATACTAAATAAACTAACTAGGCTAATAACCTATTAATAGTATAATTTATATATAATACTAGTAACTATATAACTTATAGCTATATACTAGTAGAGGTATTATAAGGGTATAACCCTAGGGGCCTATAGTAAGTAGTACCTAATATTCTACTTATAAATAATTAGGCTAAGAGTAGAGTATTATTACTAAAAAAGAAATATATAGTAATTAAATAGCTTCTAATTAACTTATAAGCTTAGTATAAGAAATACTATTACTAAAAAAGAACCCTAAAGAGGTTTAAAGTTAGTAATTATATTCTACTATCTATAAAGAATATTAACCTAAGATAGCTAAGTAAGAAGTTAACTATAAAGTACCTAGGCCCTTATAAGATTATAAGGGTAGTTAGGAGTTATAGACTAGCTTACTAGCTAGAATTACCTACTAGAATATAGTTATATAATATATTTAATATTATAAGCCTTAAACCCTTTAAAGGGGACCTAAGTAATATAGTAAATACTTCTTTACTATAAGATAATATTAAGGATAATAAGTAAGAGTTTAAGGTAGAAAGAATTATCTTATATTATTATAATAGTAGGTATTATAAGTACCTAGTTAAATAAAAGGGCTATAATAGCTTAGAGAATTTATAGGTATTAAAGAGGGATTTTATTATAAGGGATATTATCTATAACTATAAGCGGTAACTAGGTAGCTAGGTTATAGTAGCAAAACTGCCCTTAGTAAATAATACAAGGTAATACCTTATAAATATAGTAAATAATATAGGGTAATATTCTAAAAAGATATAATTATATTACTCTTATAATTATAATATAACTACCTAGTAATAATTACTTAAAAAGTATTTCTTTATTCTTACCCTTACCCTTATTTTCCCTAGAGACTATAGTAATAATAGGTATAGGAGCCTTTAGAGGTATAGGGGCCTTATTATTAGAAAAGTTACCTTTTTTATATATAAAGATATAAAGCTCTCTAGGTAACTTAAAAGGACTAATATAAGTAGGAAGCCTAGAGATATAAGGAGTAAACTACTAGTAAGTTAGTAAAGAAGTGCTTATAGATATTTAAGAGACTTACTATTAGGATATTCTTATATATATAGTAAAGGTAGTTTATAATATTAATTTAGACCTTAAGGTTAGTAGTATTAGCTAGCTATACTATAGTAGTATACTTATTATACTTAGCTTCCTAGGCTACTTTAGTAACTACCTAAGTATAATAAATATACCTATACTTATTAGTATTTTTAGTTTTTAGAAGAGTATTATATAGTTTTTACTTAGTATAAATAAGAGACTATTAGTATATTAGTAATAATTAAGTTAAGAGGACTAGGGATATACTTACTTTATTAAGGTAGTAGTAATCTCCCTTAGGTATAGCTTTAATAATATTAAATAGCTTTTTATAAAGCTATGTAATTTAAGTAGGGCACTAGTAATAGGTTAGTGTCTTAAAACTAGAGATTTAGAATAGGTAGTTATACTCTAATATATATCTTATTATTTTAGGTATAATAGGCGTATTTAGCTAAGTTTATTACTATAGGTTAGTAACTATAAGAAGTAAAGAAGTAGTAAGATTATACTATAAGAGTTATTATACTCTATAGGAAAAGGTTTATTTTTCTTAAGATACTAAGGAATAGTATAGGTGCTATTCTTAGGCTATATATTCTATATAGTAACCTACTAACTACACTATATATATAGAATTTTAGTATTACTAGCTATAAGTTAGTAGTAATAACCTAGTAAGGAAGTAGTAAACTTATATAGAAATTTTAGATACTATTCTTTTTTAAGGTAACTTCTCTAGTAACTTCCCTAAGGGTTTATTCTATAGAGGTAGACCTAGTAGTAGAGTAGGAGTTAATAGATAGATTTTAAATATTATAAGCTAGCTATAGGTTAGTAGTAAGGAAGTAGTAAAGGGAAGATAAGTAAAGATAAAGAAACTTATAATAGTTAGATAGTATATAAGGGAAAGGAAGTATATATATAAGGGGGGAAGATCTAGTCCTTTTTATATTAACTATAGACCCCCTAAGTAATCTACACACTATATATAGCTAATATAGGGATTATAATATTTACTATTATTATTACTATCCGTAAATATACTAGTAGCTACGAACACATAGTAACTACACTACTATATTACTAAGACCCGTGAATAAGTTTATTTATATATATAGTGTCTAATACCCTATTTATTTAACCTAATTATAAAATTTAATATAGGGTATCTACTCTTTTAGAACTATTAGCATAAGGTAAAGAGCATTTGCTTTATTATATTAGACTAGCGAATAGGTCACTATTTAGTATTAATAGATAGGGGGATAATAATATTCACACCCTAGTATTATTAGTGTTATTATTTTTAATAATATATTATACTATAATATATTATACCTAACCTAAACTCTCTGTTAACTATAGCCTCTAGGACTATGTAATATAAACGCCCTAAGTAAGTAGCTTATTATATAATTAAGGATAATTATATAAAAAGGGGGTATTATATTAGGAGCGTAAGGGATAGAGATAGGATTATTATATAATAAAGCACTAGTAAGACCTTAGACCTACTAGGTTAGGGAGGGGATAGCTAGTAGCTAGATAGTTACGTAAGCGTAGGGTAAGGTATTTAGTAAGGACTACCTATATTCTTATAGAAGGTTAGAGCTCGAAACCTTTACGCACCCGCCCCTAGGTAGCACCTTTCTAGCTATAACTATGAATCTAAGCCATCACTCTGTTCTATCATCTTTCGACCCTTAAGTCGTGACAACTACCTAGGGAGCTAGTAGACTTTATAGACCTTTTTAATAAAGTAAAGGCTAATAGCCTTCCCCCTTATAGGGGTTCTCTTAACTACTATATTTATCTATATAGGGCCCTAGATAAGTCTAAGCTAAAGCTTCTATAGGGCCTACTATATAATATACTAAGAGATTAACTTCTTAAGGTATAGTATTAGATTATAGACTTAATAGATAAGAAATAGATTTATACTAGCTTCTCCTTAGCTATAGCCTTAGTTTTACTTATTAAAAAGTTAAATAAAAGTTAGTGTTTTTATATTAACTACTAGGCTCTTAATAAAATTACTATATAAGACTATTACCCCCTTCTCTTAATTAAGAAAACACTTTACTCCTTATCCTAGGTATATTAGTTTATAAAGGTTAATATTTATACTACTTTTTATAAATTATAAATTACTAAGGGTAATAAGTACCTAATAGCGTTTTAGATAAGGTTTAGACTATTTAAGTAGTTAGTTTATCCCTTTAGTTTAGCTAGTATGCCTATAACCTTTTAGCGCTATATTAATAAGTCCTTAGGAGATACACTAGGAGATTTTATTATAGCTTATTTAGATAATATTTTAGTTTACTTAGGGGGCTTAAGAAAAAACTATATAGCTAAGGTTTACCTTATCTTAGGCTACTTAAGGGCTATAGGGTTATACCTAGACCTTAATAAGTTAGTATTTACTATAAAGGAGGTCTAGTACTTAGGGTATATTATTATAGTAGGATAATCTATTTATCCTAATCTTAGAAAGGTTATAGCTATAAGGGAATAGGCTACCCCTATAAAGTTATAGGGAGTATATAGCTTCCTAGGCTTTATAAACTTTTACTATAACTTTATAAGGGATTTTTTAAAACTAGTAGCGCTACTAATCTAATTAACTAAGAGAAATATTCTCTTTTAATAGGGACCTAAGAAGAATAAGGCTTTTAAGAGACTTAAGGATACCTTTATTTCTTACTTAGCCTTAGTGTAATAGGACCCTAACTACCTTACTATAGTAAAGGCTAACTACTTAGGTACTACCCTAGGTAGTTACCTCTTATAGTAAGAACTAGATAGCGTTTTATACCTAGTTACTTACTATTTTACTAGCCTTATACTTATATAGAGAAACTATATAATTTATAATAAGAAGTTACTAGCTATTATATTATACCTTAAGGTATAGTTAGCAAAGCTATAGGGTGTTTCCTAGCTATTCTTAATTTATATAAATTATAAGAATCTTAAATACTTTATAATCTCTTATTTAATAATAGAATAGCAGGCCTATTAGGTAGATATACTTACGTTATTTAACTTCTATCTTTATTATAGACCTAGTACATAGGCTTAATACCTAGATACCCTTTCTTAGTAGGAATAGGACTAAAAAGGAGGGGCCTTAAGGATAGGATATATCTTATAGCCCCTTACTATTACTAGACTTTTACTAGCACTAGAAGGGTAGTAGAAGGTAATACTACTAGTAAGAGAGGCTCTCTTTACCTCTAAGCACTTATAGTTACTTTAGGACTAGGCTATTACCTTAGACCTTACTTATAGTACCTAGTTAGAAGCTATTTAGGAGGGGGCGTAGAAGTTCCCCCCTAAAGTATAAATAAGGGAATAGGTAGTAGATTATTCTATAAGCGCTTATAGAGCGCTTTAGTTCTAGGGGCGTACCTAGGTTCCTAAGTAAGAGCCTTTAATAATAATACTTATCTAATAATACTATAATTTACCTACTATAGAATACCTAGGCTATAATACTATATTTTAGATTCTATAATAATAATTCTACTAGGATAGAATAACATAGGATATTATAAGGTTTATCTAGAATTATTACTATTTTAGTAGCTATAAAAGCTATCTATAATACTAGGGATTACTTAGGCCCTTACCTATCCTAGACTAGTTCTAGTTATAAATCTCTATTAATTTTATAATAAACTTACTAGCATTATCTTAAGAGAGACCCTAGTACCTTATAGTAATTATAAATAGGCTTTCTAAGTTTATCTAGTTAGAGGCTATAACCTTAATTAAAGCTAAGGAGTATATAAAATAATTTAAGGTAGTCTAGTAGAGGTTTTAGGGGTTTCTATAGTCTATTATTATAAATTAAGGATTAGACTAGTTAGGAAAGTTCTAGATAACTCTATACTCCTTAGTAGGAATAAATTAGTTACTCTCTATATTCTATTACCTATAAACTAATAGTAATATAGAATAGGTAAACTAGGAGGTATAGGTAATATTATAGGTAGCTATCTCCTTTTTATAGTATAATTAGCCTAAGCACCTTACTACTTACTAACTTATAATAAATAATAGGCTATCTTTAGTTACTAGGGTAAGCCTAAACTAACTACTTAATAGCTATAACCTTAAACCTATTTAATTATAACCTAACTTATTTATTTTTGCTATAACTCTAAAGGGGAGAGCTATCTATTTCCTAAATTATCTCTAGGAGAGAACCCTTCTAGCTTAGGCTATAATTACTTATATATAGTAATAATAGTAGGATACTATATTAGTATTAAGATATCTAGTAAAACGCTTTTAAGTTAGGGATAAGGTATAGCTTTTACTTAGAAATATTAAAATAAACTAACCCTTATAGAAATTAGATTAGGTAGCTATAAAATATATAGTAGTAGAGGTGCTATTACTACTTATAGTCTACCTAGATATGCTAAGGGGTATATACTTAGTCTTCTATATTAACCTTATTAAATAGGTAGTAAAGAACCCTCTTCTAAGTTAAATACTATAGGATTCCTATCTAGGTCTATAATAGGTACTAGTAAAAGATAATAATAAACTTATAGAGAAATACTAGGTAGAATAAATACTAGTGGCTTAAAACGCACTAGGGCATAGTAAAAGGTATAATATTTTAGTTAAATAAATAGGGTACTTATAACTAATATAAGAGCTACTAAAGAGTATAGTAAAGATATAAGCCCTTAATAAATTTAAGGTAAAGTAAGGGGATATATAATTCTATAATAGACTAAATTAATTTTAGAAAACTTATTTACTTATTAAAAGCTTTAGTAATATAGGTATACCCTTACTACTACTTACTTCTATCTAAACTATTTATATTACTATATTATAAAGTTTAGACTTACTACTAGATAAGCTTATATTAATAGTAGTATACTATAAGGTAATATAGTTTAACCCTAAGCTACTTATATAGGGGCTATAGGTTATTCTACCTACTAGTTATAGCTACTAACCTTAGGTTATGCCTAGGTTTTAAATAGTATAAGTAAAATAATAATTAGGGAGATTAAAGTAAATATATAGGGAAGGGGTATTACTCTTAGACTTATTAGTAAGAAGATAGGTTAAGTAACTACTAGCTTTAGCTAGAGGATAAGTAAGTCTAATATAAGGATTAATAGGGTTTAACCTAGATAAGAGGTAGGAATACTATTAATAGTAGTAAGAAGGTAATTTATTACTTACTTTAATATATTAGCTATATTAGTTACTACTATAGTAGTAAGGGGAAAGTACTTTAAGGAGGGCTATATTTTACTTATAGAGTTCTTTATATATAGTGTTTACACTCTAAATAACTTATTATCCTTATTAGAATAGGATACTAGTAACTTACTATATAGAGTTTCCTATACTATATCTAGCTAAGGGACTACTACTAATAAAGAGAATAACTTTAAGTCTAGTTATATTTATAATAAGTATATTAGTTAAAGGGGAAGGACTAAGGGTAAACTAGACTAAGGCTAGATTAAACTATACTTAATTTAGTAATATAGTTTACTTACTTATAAGAGAATAGAACTTCTAAGATAGTATAGGTATTTTCTTTTTAGTTATCTCTATCTTATTAACACTAGGGATAATAATATACTCTCCCTTAATAATTTTAGCTTTAAGGTCCTTAAGAGTATATTAGAGTTATAGGTTTATAAATAAGTACTTAGTTAGCTAGATATAGGTAATATAGTTCTAATAATATAGGGAATAGGACTCCTTACTCTTAGTAAGGTAATAATCTATAATACTAGTAGTAAGGGATTATTTAATATATAGCCTATAAGGGCGCTAAAGTAAGGAGGGTATAGTATATTACTTATTATCTAAGTCTTCTTTTATAAGGAACTTACTAATAGCTTAGGCTAGGGGTATTATAGGGATAGGGGTAGTAGCTACTTATTTAGTTTATAGTATAGTAGTTATATCTTAGGGGTAGGGTATTTTTAATATAGAAATAATAAGGTAATAGTGTAAAATAGGATATAATAGGATAAGAAGGTATAATAAAGTTATAGTGTTTTTAGAAGGTTATTATATAAGAAAAGTAAGGTTATATTATAAAAAGAAGTGGGATATTTATAGAGGTAATTATACCTATATTAGATAAGTTATAAGTAAGTAAGGGTAAGGCTAGTATTATTATAATAATAATAAGGGGTTAGGTAGGATATAATATATACCTTACTTATAATTAGATAATAATAATAAGGGGTGGCGTAGGATATAATATATATCCTTACTCTTAATAGATAATAATAATAGTGGGCGCATGTTACGTTTTACCTATAAGGGGTAATATTAGAAATAGCTATACTATATAACCTAGTTATAGTAAGTTAGCATTAGTATAATAATAGGTAGGCAGAGGGCTAAGGGTAATAGGTTAGTAAGGGTATATATAAAGGGCTTAGGCTTTGCCTAAGTAATAGTATAGTATATATAGGTAGGGGGGTAGTAGGGGATAAAAAGGGGGCTAATATAAGATACCTAGAGAATATAAGGGAAGTAGGGGGGATTAGCTATGTAGTCTTCTTCTTCTTCCCCTAAGTTTCTTAATACTATATTAATGCCCTATTACAGTCGCCTAGGGGCCAGTCCATAACAATAATTTAATAAATAAACTATAGTATTAAAGACTTTATTATTAAGATTAAATAAAAGATTAGCTTTAAGACTTAATATATAAGCCTTTTATTTAACTACTCCCTTAGATCTCTTTACCTTTCTATTTTAACTAGGTATTAAGAGAGCTAAATTATAAACTATAATACTAGTAAAGGCTATCTTATTTTTTATATTCTCTATAAAGAGAGCTTTCTTAATATTACTATATAAAAAGCATAGTTAAACCCTAAATTAAGTACTTAGAAATACTATTATTATATAAAAGCTATTATAAATCCTATTCTTTATTTTAAATAAATAAAAGAATTATATTAAGGTTATAAAGTAAGTAAAAATATACTAGTACCTATTACTATTTTAATAAGAAGAGTTATAGTAATCTAAATTAACTAAAAAACTATAACCTAGTCCTTAAGGAAGTCCTTTAGGTATAACTTATAATCTTTATTACTTAGCTTTACTTATAGTATATATTTTATACTATATAAGCTTAGGACTTATTAATTTAATACTTAAAGCTATATTTATAAGCTTTATAAATACCTTAATACTAGGATAACTATATTATTAATACTAAAGGTTTATATCTCCCTTTATAAGTAGTCTTAGTGCTTTACTAAATATAGTGTAAGCTTCCTTTAGATTCTCTAATAGTCTTAATAATATATAAAGTTTATTAATATTATAGACTTTAGCTATAGGTATTATCCCTTAATATAGGAATAACTTCTTCTAATTCTAGAAAATACTTACCTTTATAAAAGTTATTACTAATACTAGATTAATATAGAATTCTAAAATAAATAATATAGTCTCTAATACTAATATCCTTATACTCTATAATATAAGGTTTATAATAGAGATATATATAAGGCCCTATCCTAAAGCTATATATATTATATCTCTAGCTTTAACCTTTATTATAATATTTCTATTAAACTTAGATTAATTAAACTAGTAAATATTATTAAATATATAAATATTAGCTCTAGAGTTATAAAGAACTATATTCTACCTTAATTCTAAGCTATTTATAGTATTAGTTATTAAATTTATACTTTCCTTTACTTATTAACCTTATTTAAAGTATATAAATAATAATATATTTATAGTTTTCTTACTAGGGGTAACTATAACTAAGTTATTAGTTAGATTTTATAAAAGAATAAATATCTTATTACTCTTTTTCTTTAGTTTTTAACTTATTACCTTAGACTTTTCTTATAAATTCTTCTTAAGATACTTTTTAATATTCTCTTTAGAGTTTTTTCTAACTTCCTAGTTCTTTAGTATAGCTTTTAGCTTATATATAGCCTTAAATAAATTATAGGATTTTTACTACTTTAAGGTATTATAAATATTATAATTTATATATCTAAGGTACTTCTTTTTCTTTAATTTACTTTAACTACTTAATCTATTAGTAATAAGTATATTAGCTAACTTTAGTATACTTTATAAAGCCTTATAATCTCTTTTAAACTTTATAATAGCTTTAAGAAAGCTTTAGTTTATACCTTTATTAAGTAAATTATTTTATTTTTTCTAAAATAACTTAAATTTACTTTAAAGAGAAATTATAAACTTATATAGTATTATTTCCTTAGTTTATTAAGTCTTTAAATCCTAATAATTTCTTTATAATACCTTTATTATTACTACTTATTTATACTAATTATAAGTACCTTTAGCTTATAAATAATTATTAAGATATACTTTTACTAGAATTAGTATTTTTTAAGTATTTAGCTTATACTAATCTTAAAGAAGCTTTAATATTCTTTAAAAATACTAATAAACTAACTTCTTTTCTTTCTCTTTAGTATTAAAATTAAGGAAATCTTAAATATTCTTTAAAAAAGTTTTATAAATATATTCCCTAATCTTTAGTATTTACTTTAATAAATTATAATACTTTATAAAATTAACTTATAAATCTTTATATTAGAAGTTATATTTATTTTTTATATCTTTATAAGTAAGTTTCTAATCTTTAATAGTATTAGGGTTATTTACTATAATCTTTAGTCTTAGACCTCTTTATAAGTATATAAGTATTATAAGTTCTTTAAGTAGTTTATTTTAATTTAGATTAATATACTCCTAAATACTATAGGATTCTATATAATTCTTAATTTATATAAACTATTTAATTTATTTCTTCTCTAATAATAATACTATATTTAGAGTTTCTTTAGGTATTATAAAGGGAAACTATATTAATTAAAAAGAAGTATAAGTTATATACTTTAACTAATTATTATAATAAAAGGTAATTATCTCTTAATATTAATAAGTGTTAAATTAATAATATTAATAAAGCTTATATTATCTATAATAATTAATAATAAGGGTAATTAAAGCCTCCTAGGCTTATAACTATAAAGGTAAGGGTTAGTATAAATAATAAAAAATAGTTTAATTTTAGTTAATTAGAGGTA
This sequence comes from Epichloe bromicola, assembly GCA_023658445.1. Classification (NCBI taxonomy): domain Eukaryota; kingdom Fungi; phylum Ascomycota; class Sordariomycetes; order Hypocreales; family Clavicipitaceae; genus Epichloe; species Epichloe bromicola. The sequence goes on along the minus strand of CP098266.1, from coordinate 4,699,054 downwards.
TAGATAGCACTTAACTTTTATACCTAAAAGGTATATAGTGTGCTATAGTAATAACTAGTCTATAGAGGTACTTCTAATATATTATCTCTACTATTGTCTTATTAAGGGTTTTAACCTAGTTATTGCGCAGGCTGCATCCACACATCCGATACCTCAAGGAGGTCTCCCTGACAGTGGTATATGCCACTGGTATTACATACAAGTAGCCGACGCGGCCCAGTATTATCAGGGCGGTCCACAACGTCCCCTCACAACGTCCCCTCACAACGTGCCTTGTCTCGGACGGGCAAAAGTTTGCTCGGCGTCAAAGTGCACGCACGCTAGCAACGGTGATCGGATGTCTGCTCAGTGCTCAGTGCCCTGCAGAGTTGCCAGGGTACAGCCTGTGGCTTGACATGCTTGACATTGAGAGACGGGACGAATAACAGATCGCAGGTGATGGTGCAAGCTTGCAGGGCAACAAAAGCCCGTCCTGGTCAATATGGTCAACATGACAAAGCAGGGGGGCCATGGGTTGCCAGCCAGGTGCCAGCCAGGTGCCAGCCAGGTGCCAGCCAGCCAGACACACCGGCTGTCTGCTGCTCACCGCAAACTGTAAACATGCTGTGTAATCCGTACAGTCGCTCACCAAACAGCCCTTTCCCTTCCAGTCTAATCACTTATCCTTGATCGCTCATGGTTTTACTCATCGAGTGGTGCCTTTTCCATACACATTTGTTACATCCTGGATGATGTTCCAGCACATTCACCGATGAAGCCTGGGTGGCGAAAACACCACAATGTCGTCATGGTCGGCTACGAAATCACGCCGTGACTATAAAATCAGCACTCTCTTCCGAGACCAAGCGCGATATAGCCAGCTTATCTACGGCGCCACGACCGTTCGCCGATAGACGAATGCAAAATGTTGGTGCGACTCATCACTTGATGCCATCATGTCAAATCATTGTCGCGGTCAAGGACGTCGTCATTCGCAAGCATATAAAACGGGGAAATACAACAAAAGATTTCGTGGACAGAGAGGTGATCTACATACGTACTGCTTCGTGCCCTTCCGTTGCAACCTGGCTACCCCCTCGCGAGCCTCACGGGGGCCGCTCACTACCGAGTATGTATGTAATACAAGCGTAATGTGTACTCCGTACTCCGTATTGGCTCGAGTTCTCCACTCGCGATACCTCAGTGGCTTTCTTGAGGCTGCGCTTTGGATGTTCAACGGTTTCCGAGCCAAGTTGCTGAAGAATCTGACAAGTCCTGACACGTAGACGTAGCTAAAAGAGAGGAGTGACACCCAGCGATTTATTCGCAGATTTTTTCGTTTTGTTTTCGACGTCTTGGCGGAAAGACAAACGGGACTTGCCATCACCAGTGGGTTTCGTCTCTGCCCGATGATTCAGGTTGTTCAGCCAGGGTTCTACTCCGTACTCTGTACTCCGTAGACAATGAGGAACTAAAGGCTGAACTTGGTTGTCCCTTTCACATGCTCGGGCATCACAAGCCAGCAAGTTTCCACACTAGTCTGATCTTGGTATCTGTCACGGGCGAGTTCTGCTATTGATCGGAGCTGTACGGAACAACCTTTAACGCTGTGACTAGCCGGTTTCGGATAGAAAGGTTACTTGCCACACTCCCACATGTAAATCACACCTATAGTTGTGGCATATTTCCCCCGCATAGATCATAAAGTCAATCACATTATAATTTTTTATTAGTTGGATTAATTCAATCGCGGCTAGCTAATTTAATCTGAAATCGCTAATTTGCTTAAAAACAAGTGTGCAGCATCGCGATATTACGTGATTTTTTTTCTTACCATAGCGCCCCATAAATGTGGTGCAAAGGCGTGGGATGTGAGATGTGGCCGTATCACGATCATTAGTACGGATCATTTTGGATTTTCCGTACAGCTCCGATCAGCAGAACTCGTCACGGGCTCCAATTGGCGCATCTTTCAAAAGTGGGTTTCTCGTGTCTGAGTACATGAGTACATAAATGAGCAAAGTCATGAATCATGGCCACCACGAAGAACCACCTTTGTCAACAAGTCGCACCACGGCGTCAGGTGTTGCCTGGCAGCAGGGAATATGACCGATTGTACGCGCTATGCGCGTAGGACTATATTAGGGAAGCTAAACTACACCTTAAAAGAATATATAATATTAGAATAAGAAGTATATAAGATTTACTATAATTACTCTTTTTATAAAAGAAAAGCTTTTACCTTTTTATTTATATAATAAAAGAATAATTAATTTAATTATATCTTCTACCTTTAATTATCCCTTCTAATTATATCTTTACTAAAAGTTATATACTATATAGTAATAGTTATAAGCCTAGGAGGTATATACCTATAACTTTACTAAATCCCCTATATATAAGACTTATATATATACTATACCTTACTTACTAATCTATACTTATAATAAATACCTTAACTTCTCCTTACCTAAGTCTTAAGACTAATATTAAGTTAGTCTTATTTAATAAATAAAAAGAATAGTATAAAGTATTAAAGTAAGCTACCTAGAGCTAAGAGATTTAGAAAAGAGTTAATCCTTAGCTTCTAAAGCTTAATACTAACTATCTTAAAGAGCCCTTTATAATTATACTAGAGATATATAAAGCTTTTATTATAAGAAACTAAAGAAATAAGAAAACTAAGCTTACTTTCTAAGAGGCTTTTTCCTTCCTTTTTTATTAGTATATATCTAAGTATTAAGTATATAAGGTAACTAAGTTAAGAAAAAGAACTATTAAAACCTAGATTACTAGTACTATTAATTCTAATACTTATATAATAATAATTAATAAAATTAAAGAGGAAAATACTAATAATAAAAAGCTAACTCTTTATTAAATCTCTATTAAACTTAAGAAAAAGTTCTTACCTAGCTAAGTTATTATTAAAGTAAAAGTTATAGCTAAGTATATAGTATATCTTAATAATACTAAATATATAAATATATAATTTAAGTATTAGAATAAGTAATAAGAAAAGCTATACTAAAAAGCTATAATATATAAGATTAATAAAGTTTAGGGTTCTAATATAATTTATAACTTTATTATAGTAATTAAAGTATACTTTAACCCTAAATAGGTAAAAACTAAGATTATATAACTAGTATAAACCTTAGACTCTTTTCCTATAGATATTACTTTTATAAGTATTATAGCTAAGTATACTTAATACTATAGGGTAATATAAACTATATATACTAATTCTAGTAAAAGAAGCTATATAACTACTCTTAGGGAATACTTTAACTAAAGTAATAAGAAATAAGACTAAAAGAATAATAATCTAAAGAAATGCCTTTATTAGATAAGTAAGGTACTAAGTGCTTACTTTTAGTCTCCCTAAGCTTACTATATCTTATACTATATAGTAACTAGAAAGAAAGTATAGGGATATAAGCTCTCTATAAAGGTTAACTATAGGAAGGTTAAGGAATACTATAAGAGTATAAAATAGAAAAACCTATATACTAAGGTAGTAAAGAATAGGTAAATAATAAAAGGCACTAAAGATTATAAAGAAGAGAAATTACCTAGTATTATTACTATAGTAATTATTAACCTAAAGATTCTAAAGAGTATAGCTTCTCTAAAGGGAAGCTATATTACACTAGAAAATATAAAATATATACTCTTAGAGAGCACTCTTTTTAATAACTATAGCGCTCTTTATATTATTAATAATATAAACTACTTTAAGCCTAAAACCTTTAAAGAAATATTTAATAATTACCTTAAGGCTAAAATAACCTCTTTCTAGATTATAAGAAGAGGCACTTATATAATTAAGAATATTTTTAATAGGCTAAAAGGAGAACTTATAGAAAACCTTACTTTATAGAATATTATACTTATAGAAAGATTTTATATAAATATTATATTAGAGAGCCTTCTTTAAAAAAAAGGTATTTAGTATTATAAAGTAAACTACTCCTTATATATTAGACCCTTCTATAAAAGCTTATTATTAGCTAAGCTTAAGAGAAAGTATAATATTATTTTCCTTTAATATAAGTCTCTTTTCTTTTATAATAGTCCTAAGTAAGTAGTAAATTTAGCTATAGCACTAGTAATATTCTTAATAATTAATTTAGAAGGAAATAAATAATACTTATAATATAGTTAACTAAGTAAAGACCTATACCCTATATAAGTAAACCCTAAAGAACTATAGTACTTATATTCTAGCTACCTTAGAAAGAATACTCTTACTAAGAGTTATACTTATATAAGGGAAGTATAATTATATAGAATAAAGTATAAAAACTATAAGATATATACTTTAGTCTATACCTACTAGGTTATTTTAAGAAAACTACTAGAATATATATTACTAAGACTATTCTAGAGGATTTATTAGGACCTTTAGGACTATAAGACTAGTTATAATAGTATAAACTAGTTACTAGTTATAAAAGATAAATTCTTAGGTATAATTTAAGTTTATATATTACTAGATAAGTTATAAGTAATAGTGTTTAATATACTAATCTACTTTAAATAATAGGTTATAAGATAATTTAGATTATTAATTATAAAGATTAGGTAAGATTATAAAGGCACTATTATTAGCTAATTTATAGATATAATCTTCTAAACATAGGCATGCTTATAAGGTATTAATCTTAAGCTTATACCTCTATATACTTATAAACTAAATAGAGCTATAGAAAGAGTAAGGTAAATAATTATATTATAGTTAAATATAATACTTATAGGTATAGGGCTACTACTAAACCTATAATTAGAGAGTATATAAGCAGTAGTGTACCTATATAATATTAGTCCTAGTTAATAATCTAGTTAGAAAACACCACTAAAAACCCTAGAAAGCTAGTTTTATAATAATACTTAATTACTAATATAAGAGCCTATAGCTAACCTAAGGCTAGATTAGAGTAGGTTACACGCATATAGCTACTATGCCTATCCCCTTAAAAGGAATTATAAAGCTAATAAATATAAATAGTTCTATAAGACATATCTAAGGGGTTACATTAGATATCTAGTTAGGTATTCTACCTCTAATATTTATTATATTTAGATCCTAAAGCTAGGAAAGGTTATAATAATAAGGAATATTATATTTAATAAGTTAATTTTTTATAATATAGTATAGGAAAGTATAACTAAGCTTTTAATTAATAAACTTAAAGTATAATTCTAAGTCCTTAAGATTAATATAGAATTAGATAATAAGTTAAATCTTTTCCTAGCACTAATTAAACCTTAAATAGAATAGACTAAGAGTTTAAACTTAGGGGTAAATAATACCCTATAGACTTCTTAATTATAACTAAAAAAAAGAGAAGCTATTTATTTTAATAAGAATATTAGACTTTAAATACCTTAGCTATTACTAGATTTACTAATTAGAGAGTAGAAGACTTCTAATCTAAGCGCTTAGAAGAGTAAAATAAAGTATAAAGCTCTAGATTTATATACTTAAGAAAGTAATATAATAATAAATCTAATAAGTAGTAAGTAAGATACTACTATAAGGGCTTAGGAGAGCTAATATCCTTATAAGGTTTTAGAACACTAAGTATATAATACTAAGAACTAAGTTATTAATAGCTTAATAAGTAATTAACTACCTAAGCTAGTAAATAAAGTAAACTAGTAATAAGATAAACCTATAGAAGTAAATACTAGAATAGCTACTTATATAAAGAGCTTAAAAGGAGCTCTAGCTATATAGCTAGAAATTATAGAAAAGAGCCTTAGAATAGTTATAATATATAAAGGTATATAAATAAGCTTAAGATTATAAACTAAGAGAGAGTAAGGCTAGATTCCCTCTTATACTCTAGTACTAAGGAAAAAAAGAAAAGGACCTAGTAAAGCTCTTATTAATAGTCTCTAGGACCTAAAAGACTTCTTTACTAAATTTAGGAAGACTAAGGATAAAGACTCTTATAAGCTCTTTCTAGGAGATTAGGATTTTAAGAGCTATAAAACTATATTTTTAGTAATTAATATATATTATAATAAGAAAAGTAAATTACTCCTTAAACTAAAGAGAAAAATAAGAATAGTTTATTAATTAGACCTAGCTAAACCTCTAAAGTTATAGAAAAAAGTAAAGGATTATTTATTTAAGGAAGAATAAATTAATATAATAAATAAAGAGATTAATAAGCTAAAATAATAAGAAATATAGTAGTAAATAAAGTATTTTATAGCTTAATTAAAGCTATTACTATTAAAATAGGTATTTTCTTATAAGTTTAATAAGAAAGGGATATTAATCTATTATAAGGCATATTTATATATACGCGGAGATCTCTAGAATACCTTAATAATTAAATATACCTATACTATAACGCTTACTATATATATATTCTATATATTTATAGCACTAGTTACTAGATTTAACTTAAAGACTAGGTAGTATAATATTAAGAATACTTTTCTTTATATAGATTATAAAAAAGAGAGAATTCCTATAATATATAAACTTCCTAATAGCTTTACTATACTTAGAGAGTATATAGAATTACTTAAGGTATTATATAAATTAAGGGACTTTTTATAGCTTTAGTTTAAAGAGCTAAGTAAGTCTCTTAAGAAGCTTAGGCTTAAGTTAAGCTAAGAGAAGCCTTACTTATTCTATATAAAAGATTAGACTATCTTCCTTATATTCTTTATTAATAATATTCTTATAGCTTACTATAAGAATAATAAGAAAATTACTAACTAAATCTCTAAGGGACTAAAGAAGGTATATAAATTAGATAATAAAGGTAAAGTAAAATTCTTTCTTAGAATCTAGATTATTAAAGACTAACTATAGTAAAGGGTATATCTTAGTTATAAGGTATATATTAGTAAGATTAGGGAGAAATTTAGCTAAGTAGAAAAAGGCACTTTTTTTACTATATTAATCCTAGTAGTAAAGTATTATAAGTTTAAGGGTAAAGCTAAGAAGTAAGTAATAAAAATTTACTAAGAGAAAATTAGGTTAATTCTATATACTATAATTATAATTAGACTAGATATTACCTTTATAGTAGTAAAGTTATTATAATACCTTATAAATCTAGGACTAGAGTATATAAAGGCTATAGACTAAGCTATTTACTATTTACTTATAATATATAAACTTATACTATACTTTAGTATAAGCACTAAACTTTAAGCTCTTTAGATCTTAAGTAATATATTATTTATAAATAATCTTAAGATATATAAGTTATTATAAGAATACCTAATTACTTTATTTAGTAGACTAATTATCTAGAAAGCTACGTGCTAAATAATAGTAACTATATTTATAATAAAAGCTAAGTTACTTACTTTATAATAAATAGTAAAGGAGATTATAAGTCTATAGTGCTTATTTAGAGATATTAAATTTAATACTTATAAAAACTAGGTTATTAATTATAATAATTAATAAATAATTTAACTTATATTAAATAAGAGTAAGTAATTAAATACTTAACTATATTATATTAATATTTATAATATATAGTTAAAGTAAGAATTTAAGAAAGGAAGCTTTAAGATTATATATTTACTAATAGCTAAAATACCTACTAATAGATTTATAAAGGTATTAAATTAGGAGTAATTTAAATACTTTAGATTAATACTTAGGTTAGTAGATTTATATATATAATATAATATTTAAAGCGTATAGGTTACTAAGGAAGTATAGGAATATTAATAAGGGGGTATAAAATTAATTACCTTAGAAAAATATATAAAGGCCCCCTCCTTAGTAAGTAAAGCGCTACTAAGGTAAATAAGATTAGAAAAATATAAACTCTAAAATACTATTATATAAAAATATATATATAAACACTATTCTAATAAAGAAAAGAGATAGGACTTATATAAGAAGGTAAATAACCTCCTTAAGATAAGCTATTACTATAGTTACCTTCTCCTTAGATATTACTAAAGAACCCCTAATAGTAGCTTTAGCCCTAATACTAGGAATAACCTTATTATATATAGAATCTAGCTTTATAATAAGTTTTAATTAGAGTTATAGTGCCTTATAGCACTATTTAACTATTTATATAGTTATAAGAAAATAAGTAAAGGAAAAGGTAGTTAAGAGCGCCTTACCTTAGTATTATTATCTAGCGCTAATAATATTTACTTAGTAAGGGGAATATAAGTATTATATAAAGGCTAATAATAGTAATTACTAACCTTATATAAGTAGTATCTCTAAGATTATCTAAACCTAACCTTATAGTAGTAACCTAGATTACCCTTACTTATAATACTTACTTAAATATACCTATTATAGGGTATATCCTATAAGGCACTATAAGGGTTAGGTTTACTAGGCTATAGAGTTAGCACTTAGTAAAAGAGAGAGTAAAGCTTTAAATAAACTATTTACTTCTATAAAGATTATAAAGAATTATACCTTATATACTTACCTTAGACCTATACCCTAATAGAATATAAAGATTATAAAGGTATATATATAGTATACTCTTCTCTTACCTTAGTAGGAGATAATAACTTACTAGTAAGCTACTTAGGGCTAGCTAAGGAAAAAGAAAGATTCTTATAGATAGCACTATTACCTAGAGGGAAATTTAAGGCTAAATTAGCTATAATATAGGCTTAACGCTACTTAGGAATTAAATCTACCTAGGAATTTACCTTCTCTTTAGCCTAGGCTAATATATAAAAAGGAAAAGGTACTATATTAATTAAAATATAAAAACTATTAATAAAAAGTATATTAAAAAGGTAAGAAAAGGAAGCCTATAAATATTAAGGTAAAAGAGCCTTTATAAAAAAGAAGTATAGGTATAAAAGTAAGAAAGCTTACTTTAATCTTATATTAGAATTACCTATAATAATAACACTATATATCCACTAGTTAATATAATAATTAGTGGTCTTAATAACCTTAACACTAATTAGGGGGTATATTACCTAGTAGCAGGGAATATAACTAATTATATATGCTATACGCGTAGGACTATATTAGGGAAGCTAAACTATACCTTAAAAGAATATATAATATTAGAATAAGAAGTATTGTGAAGGGCTTGGGCTTTGCCTAAGCAATAGTATAGTGCATGCAGGCAGGGAGGTAGTAGGGGATAAAAAGGGGGCTAATATAAGACACCTAGAGGATATAAGGGGAGTAGGGGGGATTAGCCATGTAGTCTTCTTCTTCTTCCCCTAAGTTTCTCAATACTATATCGACGCCCTATCGCAGTCGCCTAGGGGCCAGTCCATAACAAGTATATAAGATTTACTATAACTGCTCTTTCTATAAAAGAAGAGCTTTTGCCTTTCTATTTATATAATAGAAGAATAATTAATTTAATCACATCTTCTACCTTTAATCATCCCTTCTGATTACATCTTTGCCAAAAGTCACGTGCCACACAGCGATATCAGGTGCCTCCCTCTGACGACAGAATTTCCTAACCGACTCGGCGGGAGTGGCCAAGAACAAGACAATTCCGATTCGAGGTCGCTCTACAATCCCATCCACTTTGTCAGCAGCGGATGAGGGTTTCGAGCCTTGATATTTCCCACCCAAGGTTTTGATCAAATGAGAACGACGTCATGGCATTTTGTAGATTTCGGGTTTCACTTGGAAGACGACACTTTTTTTTTTTTTTTTTTCGTCAAGACCCCGGCCACCGACTATGTAAATATGACAGATGACGCTCTTGTCAACCACCCAGAACTTTTCCAAGCCCACGTCACACAAGCCAGAATGAGCGTCCCAGCCAGCTTTCCCTCGGCAGGTGTCAGTCCGACACTTGCCACCTTTGACCTGGAGGGAGGATTCTCCGAGTATCAGCATCAGATGGCCTTGGATAATCGTTACTCAAGCCTCGTCTTTCCCTGCCTGCATCGTAGAAGCCCAAGACCAGTTGGTGCCAGTTCAAACCAGAACGTCTTCTCTCGCTCTCGCTCACACGCCTTCATCTGATGTTCCCACTCTTCTTTTTTCCGACTTTCTCGTACCCAAGTGTGCTCCGTATCCGTAGCAGCCCCTTGTCTCTGATGAGCCACACCCTCATTCACACCCTCACACCCTCTCTTGCGTTTGTTTGTTCAACGTGCTGCCTGCCTCGTTACGTTGAACTTTAAGAATCCATCTACAATACACCCCCTGAATTATTCTACAGATCTACATGACAGGGGGAATTAAGCGAATCAGGTGCTAGAAAGGAAATAAAGGAGATAGGGGTAGGTACCTGGATTCCCACACACTTTAAATAGAAAATTATATACTCTTTTGTAGCGTAATATACCCTATTTATTTTCCTTGTAGCTCTCTAAAACATTATAGGGGTTACTACACGCACTTGCAGCTGATCGCAGCTGTTAGAGAGGAGCGAATAACTGGGGCATGTAGATTTGTAAAATAATTCAGGGGGGAGAGTGTACGGATTACCACTCGGCGAATTTTCACCCCCCCTCGAGATCCACTCTAGGACGGCACGCTTGTTAGCCACCCCAGCCGTCGTCCGATCCGGACCGGCGCAAGAAAAAAAAAATGCATGAGACTCTAACACACCAGAAGGAGAAAAGTGAATACGAGGTAAGGCTGGAATAGCCAAAGGGCATACATACATTGTACATGGCGAGAATGGTATCAGGTCAGAGGGAATCATAGGGAGCGGCACATTCTTACCCCGTGACTTGTCATTTCTTAGTTGGGATTTGCTCTTCTACAACGCCAATCACGCATGGCCTGACGAGTTGAAGTTGCTCGCTCCCCTTTTCTTGTCTTTGGCTCTTCTCCGACCGTGTCGCCCCCCCCCCCTGGCCCCTATCCTTCTCTTCTTTTGGTGAAAACGGGGTTCGGCGCAGCGTTGCCAATTGAGCAGAAAAGATACGTCGTTTTGTTTCATATTACCAGCGACAACTAAAAAAACCCATGTTGCCTCTTTTCTCTTGCTCCTTGCTTGTTACTCCGTGCTCCGTAGCTACCCCGGAAATATGACCAATCACACCCTGTCCACCATTACTCCACCTTTTATCGTGACGCCTGCTCAACAAGTGCCGGTGTGTCGTATCCATCGTTCCATTTTTGGCTGCCAGCAATGGATTCTGTGGTGGTATCAGTGATGGTGGTGATGGCCGCCTGTTCAACCCTATTTTTCCATCGGTAGAACTTGACGGATAAAGAGGCAAGCAGGACTAGTACTCCGTAATAGAAGGTCGAGTAAAAGAAAATTAGAGACATTCACTTCACGGTTACCAACGTGTACGCATTTAAGGTCTATAATTTCCTTATTTAGAATAAATAATTTATCTAGTATATTCTCCTAGTAGTTTAAGGATAGAAGCTTTAAAAGCTCCTTTATAATTACTTCCTTCTAGTGGTTAAGACATTCACTTCACGGTTACCAACGTGTACGCATTGTTTAAAACTTGTTGGAGATCCGTCTCTCGTCCTTGAGCTTGATCATGTGGTCCAGCGCCTCACAAAGAGGGATCAGCTCGCCCTTATTCTGGGTGCTTTGATCATCACGGTTGCGGATGTTGACCGTGCGTGATTTTTCTTCCTCGGCGCCGACGACTACAGTGTTGTGAAAAGGGAAACTCGTTAATAAAGGTGACAAAATCATGGGTTTCAAATGTCATGCCCATGGTTTTGGCCCGAAAGAGGGCCCAAGGCTGACGGTTCGCACGAACGACCCCACACCGGTGAGAACTTACCGAAGATGAAGTTGTACTGGTCCAGCTGGCCAGTTCGAATCTTCTTTTGGAACGTGTTTCCGCTTAGGTCGACATCGGCAAACAGGCCCTTCTCATAGCACATCTTTTGAACTTCCTTGGCGTAGTCATTCACCGCCGGCATGACAGGCACTACCAGCACCTGTCGGGGGCTAAGCCAGAACGGCCACTTGCCAGCAAAGTGCTCTGTGAGAATACCGATCATGCGCTCGAAACTGCCAAGAACGGCACGATGAATCATGACTGGTCTGGCATAGCCAGCAGGCAGGTCCTCCTCCACACCAGCTCCCTCGGCAGGCGGCTCGTCCTTACCCTGGACGTACCGCAGCTTGAATCGCTTAGGCAAGTTGAAATCCAGCTGGATCGTGCCGCACTGGAAGTCTCGTCTTAGGGCATCGTACACAGTGATATCGATCTTGGGGCCGTAGAAGGCGCCGTCGCCGGGGTTCTCCTCCCACTGGGAACCAATCTTCTGCGTGAAAGAATCTAGAGCATCTTTGAGATTGGCCTCAGCCATGTCCCACACTGCAACGTCACCAATGAACTTCTCTGGGCGCGTAGACAGCTTCAGCTTGAATTCGAAGCCAAACAGACCGTAAATGCTGTACAAGAAGTCGAAGGCGCCTTCAATTTCTTGTTGGATCTGTTCTTCGCAGTTAGCCTACAGTCATGGTTTCAAAAAGCTGGTCATCTCTAGGGCTCAACATGCCTGAGAAATCGTGCAGAAAATATGAGCGTCATCCTGCTGGAATCGGCGCACACGCGTGAGGCCAGACAGAGCTCCAGAGAACTCGTTACGGTGAAGAACACCGAAATCAGCCATACGCCACGGCAAGTCTTTGTAGGTGACGTCGGAGTGATTGAAGATCTTGCAATGGCCAGGGCAGTTCATGGGCTTCAGTCCGAATTTTTCCTTCTCTACATCAAAAGTGAACATGCCGTCTTCATAATGGTTCCAGTGTCCGGAGACTTTCCAGAGGTCGGACTTGTACATGTTGGGAGACATGACCTCCTGGAAGCCTCGTTTTCTGTATTCACCCTTGATCAGAGTCATCAAGGACTCGTAGATGCGGGTACCATGAGGCAGCCAGAAGGTGGAGCCAGGAGACATCTCGTCCCAGAAGAAGAGTTTCTGGTCCTGGCCGATCTTGCGGTGGTTGCGCTTGGCAGCTTCCTCCAGGAACTTCTTGTATTCGGCGAGGGCGGTCTTGTCGGGGAAGGAGATGCCAGCAATTCGCTGCACAGACTCATTTTTGCTGTCACCTAGCCAGTATGCGGCAGAATTCTAAGACCGGCACGTCAGTCACACCATGAAAGTATTGCCTCAACTCTAAGAGGTGGAAGCTTTAGCGAAATCTTACTCTTAGGACAGAGAACGCCTTGATGTTGCCCGTATTAGGCACGTGAGGGCCACGGCACAAATCGATAAGAGGACCGCATCGGTAGACGGTGGACTTGGTGTCATTTGGCACCCGCTGGTTGATGAAGTACTCCTTGTACTTGCTGTACTTGAACATTTCAAGTAATTCATCCTTGGTCATCTCAAGACGAACAAAAGGTTGCTTCTCCTTGATGATGGAATTAGCAATGGTTTCGAGGGCCTTCTTGTCCTCTTCAGCAACGGCTTGGCTGGAAGAACATTAGCAAACTCAGTTCATTTCATCCTGGCCAAGGATAGCATGGTAGAAGAGGGGGGGTGGTACCCTTCCATATTGGCCATGTCATAGTAAAAGCCAGGGGGATCCTTCGTAGGAGGTCCATTGCAGAGAAAACAGCCGTAGCGTCTTTCACAAGCCTCACCCAAGATATGGGCGGACGAATGCCAGAAAACGGCCTTGCCCTCCTCGCTCTCGAAATCAATAAATTCGAGCTTGCAGCTCTTCTCGATGGGCCTCGTGAGATCCCACAACTCCCCATCAACCTTGGTAATGACTGTGCGTTCGAGAAGTGACTTTGAAATGCCCTTGGCAATCATGAGAGGCGTGGTCTCCCACGATGTGCCCTTTTCTTCCTTTCCATCGGGCAGGGTAATGGTGATTTCTTCGCGGGGCTTGGCTGCCAATGGTTCAAATCATGTCAGTCCACTCTGTTCCGTGAACTTGGTCGCAAAGCACTCCCGTTATACGCACCTGCAATTTCCGCATCTTGCCTAGCCTTGATCTTGTCGAAAATCTCTAATCGGTGCTGAATAAACTCTGGGAGTTCAGGAAGCTAACATCATGTCAGTCAGAATCTCTCTCTTTGTCTCTTTCTCGACTCCTGCGCTTAACCCTTGGCGGGCCTTGCAAAGAAGCTGTTCCTGTCTTCTCCATTTCTGTACCTCAAGACCAGAATTCTTGCCGCCTTTAGCCCCCTTCTCCTTGGGCTGCTTGGCCGGCCGCGAGGGCAGACTCTGCTGCGCGGGAGCACCCTCGGCCGCCTTGGGAACATCAACTTGTTCAGACGACATGTTTCGAGAAACAATGTTACTCGGGCGTCGTGTACGGATTGGACGATGGGCGCGAGAAAGAATCACGAGTGGGGGAGTGTTCTCCTCGCTGGCGTCTAAATCAATTCGGGGGCTTGGGTTTTCGAGGTGAGGTTTTACTTTGCGTGGAGGGGCAGGATACCCTTGAGTGGTACGAAGGTGGGGTGACACAGGGGGGGTGACTCACGGCATTGTTCTGCAAGCTGAGTCGAGGTACCCGCTGCCGATGTGCGGCGGAGGATCCTCGGGTTGCTCCGGTTATTCCCCTACGCTGTCTGCCAGTAAATGTTGAAGACAACTTCACGGAGAATATAATCATGAGACAGCTGTCATTCTTGTATTATCTCTCCAGATATATCTCGATAACTAAGGAAGTGCTGCCTGGGTATCATGCGTAATGTACACACCACAAAACACCAACCATGCCCTCGAAGCGCTATCAATCAAACAAAAACACCAAAAAAAAAGTACTGACAGGCTCCCAGAGCAGTTACCTTGCAGAGGCGTTACGGCTATGATTGCGGCGGTCCGGAGAACCCTCTGCTAATTTAAACCCCACCGTATGGAGCGAGGACTCGGAGCTGGAACCCTAATCCTTGTCTTGTTATTAGAGGCGTAATGAGGGGACGCCTTCGTTGCCCAGCAGAAGTCATTGCCATTAAGCGGCGACCTAGGGACTTCGCAGACATGGTCCATTAGGCCCTCTAAGCTGTTGATGTTTAAAAAACGAGTCTTTATTCCACAGGGAATGAGAAAAGGAGATTTTGCTGCCAACTCACAATGACAAACCGGCCCTCTTCAAATGCCATATCTCGTCACACACTCCTCCCGGTGCGTCTCCAGACAATCCAAGGCACAAACCCTCGTGCCGCATTTCAAACATCTCACGCGCCCCCAATAGCCACAGACCTCGCAAAATACTCTCCTCGGATACGTTTCATCCAGATTCCCCAATGCCTCTAGGTACGGCAACGGCGGCTGGGACAACAATTTGCGCAGCTCGTCGTCCGACGGCATCTCTGGCACGCGCGACATGAGCAAGGCGTCATTGTCGCCTGGGAGCGAAGCAGGTGGATCTCTATACGGCGGTGGTAAAACGGGCGGCAAGTCGGTCGCATTCGACATTGCCACGTCTTCGGACGCAGATGGCTTCGGTGTCGAGGCAGCTGCATCCTTCTTGTTGCCTCCGGGACGTTTGCTCGCTGCAGAGTTCGCTTCGGTCAGGGCCTGGAGCGCGAGGTAGTCGTCTAAGTGGTTTGCGAACGTTTTCTGGGATTGCATGACTTTGCGAACGTTTGGCGTGAATTTAGTTGGGCCTGTGTTGTTGTTTTTGCAACAGAAGCCGAGTCAGCGTTAGATCACAAGAAGGACACTATTATTGAGACAAGGCTTTTATCACTTTACCTCGTCCACTCTTGACCGGCAATGGTATAGTATTATCCTTGTTGCCATCTTTTTCCAGACCCTCCACCTCCTTCCGTATCTTGGCCTCTTGCCTTGCTGTCAGATCACGCAGACTCGGCCCACCACCTGTAGGGTTACGCGCCCGCTTCCTGTTTGCAGGTTGGATGCCAGCTGAGCCTGCTGCAATGGCAGTATCTGGCACATAAGCCCATCCTGGCGCGGAAGTCGTTCGAGTGCTGGCAAGCTCGATGACGCCGAAATTATTCATGATGCTCCTCGAGGAAGGGGAGCCGGAGTGGCACGTTGTACCAAAATTAAAGCATGAGTTGTGGAGGGTGTTTTGGCAAAAAAAAACTCTGGTGGTTTTTCCTGTCTCAATCAATCTGGGGATTGAAAGAGACGCGTGTCAAAGACACAGAAGGCGATGCAGGGCCCGAAAAATCCGCCGCCAGGACCGTTCCGAGCTCCCCCTCTACTTCACTAGGTCGGCCTGTCCAATCAAGTGGGCCCATGCAACTTGTCTCTTACCACATCCTTCTTTGCCTCTCATCTACCAGACATCACGCACCTCTGCTTGTCCCCGAGCCAAACTTTGCGACCCTCACGATGCTAGGAGCCTCCAGGCTGGCCTTCAGCACCACTCGTGCCATGGCCGCGCGCACTTTCAGCACATCTGCTCGACGAATGGCCGATGCGCCCCTTCCTCCTAAGCGGCCGATGGGAGCTTTCCGAGGAGGGTAAGCTTTGATTCCATGTCCCGACGATGGCGGCCCAACGAGCTCATCTCATGAAGAGCATCCTGTTTTCTCATGGAAAGGGCTGTTGACTAATGTGTGTGTTGCGAGGCAGGCTTTTCGGCTTCATGTTCGGCTCTGTTCTTGCCGGTAGCGCCGTGTACACTTACCTTCTCCAAGAGTACAGGGCGTCGAACGACCTTCTTACTGAAGACATATATGTTGGCCTACCTCCCTTCTCGAACGCGATATGCACTGTCGTTGATGTCGTGATGGCTCGAATACGTTGTGCGGACAATTTTCAAGCTAACTTGGGACAGACCTTGCAAGCTTCGGTTATCCGTCTGACGAATTACGTCAAGGCTTTGGAACAAAGAACGCAAGAGAAGGAATGAATGAACGATGAGGATCGTGGGTGTGTAACAGCTGTATGTGTAATTCCTCAGACAAAGAAGGGTGAGGAAAGGCATGTCCTCGGAAGCTGCTAAAGCGAGTGCCGCCAGAATACTCGAATGAGTGCAACATTTTTGTCAGCATTTGCTGAAGCCTGTAATACCATCGTCAAAAATGAACGTCCAAGCTCATTATCTATGCTAAGCTACACACCGGAGGATCTGAGGTCAGTAGTCAAGAATCATGCACGTGATATGATACTTTTTAATCACTCAGAGCTTCCATGTATGCTAGCATAGAAGCTGTGAAGCTTGGTTTTCAAGCCAACCCAGTAAAAACAGAAAGTATAATAGAAACCTACGCCCGGGACATTCATAAAAGGCAACAATTTCCCTCCTTTTTGGAGCTAGTACACCGTCATCACAGAATTGATCACCACGTTTACAGCTCGTCATGATCCTCAACATCCTTCTCAGCCGTCTCCTCCTTCTCGGAAGCAGCGGGAGCAGCGTCCTCGGTGGCCTTCTCCTCCTCGAAAGGTACGGAGGCCTTGTACTTGCCGTTCTCCTCAATAAACTTGATCAAGTCCTTGACTTCACGTGCACCGTTGAAGGCGACGGGAGCGTCCTTGGCGCCAGCGGGGAACAGCTTAATGGTAGGGTATCCAGTAATGTCATCAGGAACATCGTTGCTGGTGGCATCGACCTTGGCAATGACGACCTTATCCTTGAACTCGCTCTTGCCGTAGGCTTCCCCGAGCTGGTCGTATTTAGGGGCCAGAGACTTGCAGTGACCGCACCACGGGGCGTAGAACTCAACCAGGACGTCCTTGTCGTCATCCAAAACAATCTTCTCGTAGTTTTTGGCTACGATGATTGTGACGGGGCCATCCTGCTTCTCGGGAATAGGCTCGGACTTGACGTTGGGCTCAATTTTACCAGCGGAGTAGTCATCAGCGAATTTGGCGATGGCTTCCTTGGTGATCTTCTGCTCCTGGTCAAAGGGGAATTTTAGGTTCTTGCGGGTCTCGTGGATGGCAAAGGCAGGGAATATGTCGGTCCTCAGGTTCACGTTTTGGGCGTGGGCACCAAACTCCTTGGCGTTAATGGTGGCAAAGTTAATCTTGCCCTTGTACTTCTCAGCAACGGGCTTGAGGTCCTTGCTCAAGCTGTCACGCTCCTCTTTAGTCTCGGCGAAGATGTAGGCCAGGGGAATACCGGCAGACATGTAGCTAGCGTAGGTCTCAGGGCCGACCTCGCCGATAAGAGGGGTGGCAGATGTCTTGGCGAACTTCTCGATGGTCTCCAAGTCGAATTTCTCGGTGAAGGTGTTCTTGCCCTCGTCAAAAGACTTATACAGAACAATGGAGGGGAACTTGACGCCCTCAGCCTCGGCAACAGCGGCGTCATTGACTCCGCCGAAGAGGTAGTTGTCGCGGAGCTTCTCAGCAACGCTGGTGAATGTCTCGTTGGAGGCCTTGTCATCAGCGGCAATGTAAGCGACAAGAACAACATCGTCAGCAGTCTTGAATTCCTCGAGAGTGCTCTTGGTAAGAGAGGAGACGGCAGGCAGAGACTGCTTCACCATGTAAGAGGTGATGCCAGCAGCCTTGCGCGGGCCGTTGTATGGGGACACGATTTCAAGGCCGCGGAAGACCTTGAGGGTGGGATAGCCCTCAACACCGTGCTTCTTGCAAAGGTCGGCCTCTTCGGTGCAGTCAATCTTGGCAAGCTTGATGCTCTTCTCCTTCAGAGACGTAGCGGCCTCCTCGTACTCGGGGGCGAGAGCTTTGCAGTGTCCGCACCAGGGAGCAAAGACTAAACGGAATGATTCAGTCAGCAACGAGGGACGCTTAAGAATAGATGACGTAGTAAAGAGTAGCACCCTTCATGGGGTGTAACAGGCAAGAAGCTTACATTCAGCAAGAACCAAGGGGTTGGCCTTGACGAAGTCGTCAAAGGTTTTCTCGGTGAGCTGGTGAACATCTGACTTGTCCTCAGCGGAAGCCAGGGAAGCCAAAGCGGCCAAGAGGCCGAAGGCGATTTTCTTGTGATGCATGATGCGGAGGAGCCGGCAAGCTAGAGCTACGCTAGATGTGCCGAAAGCGAAGTATACAAGAAAAGGGATGATGAAACCTTTTCCCAAAGCCCGGTCTGGAAGCCACAAAGAACACAAAGGGGGGCTTATGTGGATGGGGATGGAAAGGGGAATGAAGAGAGCGTTTGTGTCGAGGGGGATGATGGGACGGGGAGGTTTTGTACCTAGAAGTAGACAAGGCGGCTGAGGCGAAAGGCCAAGGACGCGGTTCCAATTGAACAAGTGTCCCCTTTTCCTTAAGTTGACAGCTTACATGTACTTTTGAGACGTTGCAGCGGCATTGGTAGAATGTTGGTGCGGCCAACCAACGCCCTCGCATCCGTGGGACCACAAGCGAGTGGGGCATCCAATCCAGGATTTGTCCAGGAATCGAGTTTCAAATCCAAATCCAAATCCAAATCCCGACCTGAACGACATCAACATTGTACATAATAATACCAGGCTTTTCATCTGGCTCTGAGCCCGGCGATTTGGGGGGGTTTTTTTTTTTTTCTAGATTAATCAGCCTCGCCAGACATCCATCGGACTCGAGCGGGAAAATGGGCCAGCACTTATTTCCAGCCAGTCGCTCTTTTGGCTAACTCCATGTTTCCCTGGGACCATCAGTCCTCCCGATGCTGAACACAGGCTGGCCCGGTGCCTCTGCTCGGTTACTCGAGACATATTATCTCGGGCAGGAAGAGAGGTGCGAGACGGGATTGGATCCCCTCGGGAGAACGAAGTCATAATATTACTGTCCAAACTAGACAACTACGGAAAAGAGACGTCCGTTCTCTCGCCCCCCAGCTCTGCCCCGCTAGCGTGGCAGAAATGGCGTTGACGCTTCACGCACTGTCGCCACCGCTCGCCACACATGCCTAAAATGCAGCGTCGCGCAGGGGACAACTGCCGAAATAGGTCCAAGGCACAAAGGCCATGGTTGCAGTTAGCTGTCCCCAGAATCCATTGTAGTGTGTAAGCTTGATATTATCCGATCCGACAGGACCACCAAAACAATTGGTGCAGTATTGATTCTACTCTAAATGATTGTCTATTGTACTGTGCAATTGCTCAATTGCGCCGTCTGTCCGGCGCACACGTGGAATCGTCATGATCCATTCCCATCTGATGCACCTCGCTTGAAAGTAAGCACGGAAAAGTCAACAGCAGAGCAACCTCTGAGTATGATGCGTCTCTCTCCTTCTCCATCACTGATCTTGACTCCACAAGCTCAGACCTTGAATGCCTGGTGAACGTCCTTGGGCTCAGCCATGTGGTACTGGCTCGGCCACTTCACAGGCACACCCAGCTTCTCCGCGGCATTGAGCACGAAATCCGGCTCCCGCAAGAACTGCCTAGCCACCAAGACCAGATCTGCCGACTGTTGCCCTCCTTGTTGCACGACGTCTCGCGCAAACTCGGGCGCGTCAATGCTGCCGACAGCCCCGATGATCAAGTCGATGTTGTCGGCGCGGAGGGCCCGACGGATCTCCCTGGCCAGGTTAGTCTGATAGGTCTTTTCGCGCAGCATCTTCTGGCCAGCGCTGTTGCCGCCGCTGCTGACGTCGAGAACATCGATGCCCAGGCCGGGAAGCAGCTTGGCGAGCTTGATGCTGCTCTCGAGGTCCCAAGAGGGCTGTCCAGCGTGTTCCATCCATTCGGTGGCAGAGATGCGCAACCACAGGGGCATTGATTCTGGGATGACGGCGCGGACTGCTTGGATGATTTCGAGGAGGAAACGGACTCGGTTTTCGAAGCTGCCCCCGTAGTTGTCGTTGCGTTTCTATAAAAAGAAAAGAAAAGAAAGAAGAGAAGCCAAGTTGTTAGTCAGAATGCTTCGTTCCTCTCATCTGCATCTACTTTAGTCTCACAAAAGTAGGAGAAGACGTACATTGGACAAGGGTGACAGGAATTCAGTAATCAGGTACCCGTGGGCGCCGTGAATCTCAATCATGTCAAAGCCAGCTTTGACAGCCCGAAGCGCCGACTCAGCAAAGCTCTTGACCAGACCCTGGATCTCGTCGAGCGTGAGCTCCTTGGGCGTGGCGTGGTCCTCGGCGTATGGAACGGGACTGGGACCAACTACATCGCCGGGCCAGCCGCCGTGGGCCTCGTCGGCGAGGGCCTTTTGGACAGAGCCTCCGATCCACGGGGCAAGCGTGCTCGCCTTGCGGCCAGCATGGGCAAGCTGAATGGCCGCCTTGGTGTTCTGGCTGTGGAGGTAGTCAACGATGCGACGTAGCGGCTCGATCTGCGAGTCCCGCCAGAGGCCAGAGTCCTGAGGGGAGATGCGGCCGCGGGGTTCCGTGGCCGTGGCCTCGACCACGACGAGCCCGGCGCCGTGGAGGGCGAACTGGCCCAGATGCACGAGGTGGTAGTCGGTCAGGTGGCCGTTGTCGGCGCTGTACTGGCACATGGGCGACACGACGAGGCGGTTGTGCAGCTCGAGAGAGCGCAGCTTCAGCGGCCTGTACAGAGTCGGCGCCGACGCCGCATCGGCGGCCGAGCCGGCGGCCGGTTCCTGCGCAGGCGTGTAAAAGCCCACGCCGGCCTGGCCCTTGTTGCGAGGGTCCAAGTGAACCATTTTTTTTTTTTTAGAGAGAGACTGGTGGGCGGCGCAGACGAAGAGCACGGAGCAAAGGCTACGAGATCAGGGGGGCAAATCTCGTCCGTGTCCGTCTTCCAAAGCCAGAACAGCGAGCGACTCTTTTATACATATACCCTCGTTTAGACGCTAGAAGCAATCGACGACGCTTATAAATTCGCTTTGCCCCGCCGTCCGTCCCTCGAAACTACGTATCAGCCAGATTCTCGCAAATAGCTCGGCATCGGGCCCGGCACGGCAAATTTGCCTCGATCTGCCCCCCCTTCCTGGAGAAATCCGTATCCCGAATCATTTCCTTCCATCAGTGAGTGAGGGAGGCGTGTCTTGCGGGACCGGTCAAAAGTCTAGGACACCTAATATATGTATGGCGTCACTTTTCCAGGGGTGGGCTGGTGGGGTGCTGAATAATTACAGTTCACTTCGACGTGACGTGCTGAGACATTAGTAACGACGGCTCGTTGTTGGGCTCGCTGCAGTTGGTGGGGGGAGAAGCAGCGGGCGGTGCTGTACTAGATAGACGTTGGGATCTTTGGCCTGCTGCCTCAAGGAGGGGAATCCATGCAGGAATCAATAGCTGTCTCGGCATTACAATTTGGTCCCTTCATCCCATGTTCGAATAGTCATGCATCTTCACAACAAGCATCCGTCACATGAAAACTTTGAGACAAGCGTTCGACCCAAGTTCAAATGGAGATGAACAAAAGAACTGCATTGCATACTGTACAAAGGAGCTATCGCATCGACTCTGATGCTCTGTTCCCAACTCACACGACCTCCTTAGCCGAGAAGTCCGGATACATTCTGCTGTCTAGAGGGGAATCTGTCGTCTTGGGGAAAGAAAAAAAAAAAAAAAAAAAAACCTTCGTCTACTTGTAGCTCTCCATGATCGCATCTCGTGTGCGTCTGTTCTTGCTCTACGCGCCATTTCTTTCATCCCTTTCGGATGCTTCATTCGGTCTCATCCCAAGTGGGCTTCATGGTCCAGCGCTGGTTCTCAGTGCCCTCGGCAAAAGGAACACCAAGTTCAAACAGCTTGGTGACAACAGCGGAGAAATCCTTGAAGAACAGATCGTTGTCCTTGGCGTACTTCTCCGTGATAGGCTTGAACTTCTTGTCCTGTACCAAAGTCATATCTGTGGGAAGCATCATGAGCTGCTTGGTTTTTAGGTCCTCATACTGCACAAGGGGGGGAAACAAAGTGTCAGCAAGCGCTCGCTCAGGGAGGGGAGAAGGGACTGGGCCGTTTTTTGGAACCGTTCAAACGACCAAGGCGACTTACCTGCTTAGGACCGTTCCACTTCTTCGGCTGCCACTTCTCCTCGACCAGGAGGCGGTAGTAATCGTTGGTCAAGACGGTGGGGGAGAAGGTCCATGGGCCGTCGAATCCAGATCGGTCGGTGTGGCAGCGGCCGAGAGCGTGGGCACCAGAAAGGGCAACAATCTCCTGGTCGTTGAATCCCATGCGGTAGAAGATGTTGCGGAGGTGATCACTGCCCTTGGTAGCATCGGGCAGACGACCGTCGGGCGTACATGCTGAAACATCACGATCCGTGCGGCCAGGCCGGTAGGGAATTATGGGACCCTGCATCTCCTGGATGGCGGCAACACCGCCGAGAATCCAGAGATCAGAGTAGGTGATCCAGGGAAACTTCTCTAAACTCGCCAGGTTAGCGCCGAGATCTCGCCGCGCACGAGTATAGGTCGAAGACCCAGCGAAGAGGCCCTCCGACGGCTCAAACGAATAGACATCTACTTACCCTTGACAGGGTCAAGGAATTTGCGGGCAGCGAGAAGACCAGCATTGGCACCGTGGTCAGACTCGGGAGCAAAGCGCATGGTGGCACCGTTGCTACCGCCAGTGCCGGTGGCCTCATCGAAGGTGCCGCTGGCGTGCCAAGCGAGACGCAGTAGAACGGGACCGTAGCTGCCATCGTCATAATCGTCCTTCTCTTCCATACGGCTGGCAATCTCGTTGTACACCTTCTGGTAATCCTCCCTGGTGGGGTTGACCATCTTGCTCGAGGCGGCGGACGGGGCGCCAGAGGCCGTGTAGTAGTACCAGAATCCAAGACCACCGGCGGCGGCAGCACCAGTCAGGTACAACCAAGTGGAAGAGCCCTTCTGGGCAGCGGGCTCCGAGGAATACCATCGACGGCCCTGATGGCGGAAAGCCTGACGAGGAGCGACGGCAAAGGTGTTGCGGACCGTAGTTCGGGCAGCCACGCGGGCGAAATGACGAGTGGCGGACGCCATCTGCGAAAAGTCAGCACCTGCTCACTATACATCATCAACTGGGGAACATAAAAGGGGGGAGACTGCGCACCTTGTTGTGCTGGAAGAGCGAAAGTGGTTGTGATGTGAAGGAAGAGACAGGAAGAGAAAGAGAAAAAGCCAACGTTGCTGACAAGGGCCTCGGGCGGATAAAGAGAAGAAAATGAAGACGAAGGAAGACTCGACAGCCTCGGTGCTCGCTCGGGAATTGCGTTGCCGACAATTGAGTCGACCGATAGATGGTAGGGGCGCAAAGACTTATTCTCTCTTCTTGTTCAAACGGGCACGGAGGACCGAGTATCCATCCAGATAGTCTTCAATGAAAATCGAGGTGATGTGAGTGGCTCGTGATGGCTCAGCGAGGACCCGTCGAGTGGATGCGCATTTATCCAACGCCACAGGGGCGAGTGGCGCCACCTGCGCTCCTGACAAGATCTTGCTTACTAACAAAAGTCGAGATTATCTCTGCGGGCTCACGTTTGGGGAGGGGGCACCAAATCGCCAACGCGAACCGAACTGGTGCGCATCTCCCACGCCGGAAATCTCACTTCATCACCTCGAGGCCGTCCCTTCAGTCATCCATCGCCAAAACAAAGGACAGGAACAGAAACAGAAACAGAAACATACATCATGGACCCAGCTCCCCGAGAGCAAGACCCCTCCGCGCCAGCCATCAAGTTCCGCAATACCACCAAGAATCGCAAAGCCCTCCGCCAGCGCGCCCAAGACGACCAGCATCAGCAAGGGCATCAACAGCCAGACCCCCCATCATCGCCCACCCACGACACAGAGTCATCCTCCGTCACGGCCGCCCTGCGCGCCCGCAACGCGCGCAAACATCGCCTCCGCGGCGTGGGCTTCAGCACCGATTCCCAGGCCGACGACCACGCCGCTCAGCTCCCCGCCGACGACGACAGCAGCAAGCATCTCGCCGTCGCAAAAGGCATACCCGACCGGTTCATGCATCAAACGGGTCTCGTGTCGAACCTCAACGATAAACACATGTACGTTTGTTGCAAAAATCGTCCCTCCTCTCCACGATGAAGAGCGTGCCTCGTACTACACAGAATCCCATGCTTTCTTTTCCCCCTTCCCTTCCCAAACCACGCAATGCAGCCAGGCTAATCATACAAGGACCGACTACATAGAATCCCGCCTCTCCAGCCGCGCCGCGCCAGCACCTTCCTATTCCCAGCCTGCGCATGCTTCCACCTTTGCACCATCTTCAGACCAGCGGCCTCTGGCAGTGCAGCCCACTCGGCACGGCAGGCTAGTAGAAGTGGATTTGTCGTCGCACCTCGTGCGCTACGATGACAGGAAACCCAAAGCAGCTGGCCCGCCGAGACGGAGGAATCGTCGTGGAAGCGATGACGTGAAGCGCGATCAGCTCGTCGAAGCATTCTTGCACGAGAATAAACGTACGTCTAGCATGCCAGATGGGTACTTCTTTCACATGAGCCCCCAAGAGTGCCCTGCCCCCGCCCCCCCTTTTTTTTCTGGTTTTATGGTGGTCACGGATTACGGGCTAATGAAGAAACGAACCCAGTCGATGTATACGACGTACCTACCCAGAATTCGGGCAAACCCGCCGGGGATAACCGCTCCGCCGACGACAGAATGGCCGAGGAGTTTCGCAGGAGATATCTCGACGAGATGGCAGCAAGACGGCAGAGGAGAAAACCCATTCCGCAGACGAAACAACAGAAGCAGGAGCGAGAGCAGCAGGCAAGGGAGGTTCTCAAGGGCCCCAAGTTGGGCGGTAGTCGAAATCAGAGAGCTGCCGTGCGGAACATTCTGCTCAAGCAGGAAAAGGAAAAGTTGGGCAGAAGGGTTTGATGGCGCACCGTGCTGTGCCACGGTCCAAGAGTCGCATCCTAGCGAATATCTTATTGTGTATGAATCTACGTCTCTTGAATATCTTCCCATGGTGTACGACGGTTGGTGGCGTTTTCGAAGGCAATTGGGCTGTTGTACTTTCGCAATTCCAAACTTATACAGACATCTTACTTGTTTCAGTTGAGTATACTGCATTCAAATATCTGGCGTGGAGAGATCGGAACATCCATGTTAGCGTCTAACATGTAATAACATACCCGCGTTAATAAAAACAAACAACGAGACTCTTAGCCCGTGCATTCGTCAGACATCGGGTAGTAAGTGAGCCACCCGGGCCAGTATATCCAATTATCCAATGGCCATTTATCCTTTATCAAACGCCAAAAATACCAAGACCCATGACTGTGGATAAGCAAAAGCCCTGTTGACCAGAAAAGGTTGAACAAAAGAAGTAGAGGACATGTGCGGCCGTGCCCTTGGGAAAAAATAAAAGAAAGAGGAGTCATCAATCCGCCGAACATGTCTGACCGGACCAGAAAAGACCAGATTGCGATATAAGGTGAAGGAAGTTAAGGAGAAGAGAAGCAAATAGGCAGAAAGAAGTAAGAGACTAACAACCGAGTTGGGAAAATCCGGAAGCGACCAGTGTATATAGTGTGATGATCCGGGGGTTCTGTATACGCCGAAATGTTGCTGGAAAATTTACTCGGCCAAAGTCCGTTCAAGTACGCACCTAAACCGAAAAAAAAAAAGAAAAAAAAATTGCAAGAGGATCGCAAAATGAACATGAGGGAAAAAGTGTGCGAATCTAACCGTCACAGGAAGGGGCCATTCATCTGATGTCGAGCTGAAAAGGCTTGAACCGACCGCCGATGGTTGCACAGCGTGGGCACTTCCTCCGTGCTCCATGTTCTGCCATGAGCACTTCCACACATGTCGAGCACAAGCCGCAGATGCATTCGGTGCAGGCATACGAGTTCTTGAGGAGCGATACGCTTTGGCAGGCTGCACAATAGATCTGCGTGTTCTGCGACGATGGATAACTCGGGGATGAGTCCGAAAGCCCCCGAGAGCCAATGTGAAAGTTCTCTCCACTCTCGCCACTCTCAACAGACGGGAAAGGGTCAATCCCGTCCTGGTTGTTCGATGGTGGCGTCAAAGCTTGCTGCAAAGGAGACGCTTGGTAGCTTCCGGGCTGGAACTGTTGGTGGGAGAACGGTGGTGGTAGCGAGGCACGATGAATTGACACGGGTGATTGTGGTACCTATCGAGTGCAGGGTTAGAACAAGCCCAACATTCACCCAGGACGCGCTCTCATCTTCTAGTCATCTCTCACCGGAGTCCGATCCTCGTCCACATCGCCAGCGGCAGATGCAGCTTGATCAGCTGCGTCTATAAGGTCCTCCCATCGCTTGCCATAGTCTGCTGTTGGCTCCGCAGATAGCGCTTTGCGATCATTGCCTGGCCTGAATCGATCTTCGTTCTGAAAGCGACGTAGCCAATCCGCAGCGGACCCCCGGGAGTTCTTCTTCTTATGGCCAGGCTCACGGCTACGCTTGGTTATGGATTGCTTCCTCGGACGATTCGGGCCCACTGGCCGCTGGAGAGGAGGAAGTGTAGACGAACGGCCCGGAGGAGAATTAGCCAACAACGACGGAAGAGCCTCGCGCGGCCGGTTAAAGTTGGATGTGTAAGGGTCGCTGGTGATGTCGTTGTTGCCAAGGTGCAGTGGCGGCAGTTCGATGGAGGTTCGCGGGATGCGACGGCCCTCAGAATCTGAGTAGTAGCCCTGTTGTGACGGGAGCATGTCAGTTTGGGCCGGAACGACATCGTAGCCGCGGTATCGATAATGGCGATGACGCAAGGTGGGCGGGGTGACAGCAGCTGAGCGACTTACCCCATCCATTTCCGTATCCCGTTCAGACTTAACGGCATGTAGTTCAGCTAGTGCTGCTGCTGCACCTGCAACCCCGAGTATCGAGCCTCTACCATTGGTCGTATATTCGTCGCTATGTCGAGGTGTCCCGGAATTGCTTGAATCATCGCGACAGTAGTTTCTTTGGTCGTGAGCGGCTACGTTTACAATAGTTAGTCATTGCTCAATAGCCGTGGCAGGAAGAGTGGAAATTGCAACAGAGGGAAACAGACCATGGCCGGTTGAGGATGGAGCTGTTGGTTCAGCGCGGCGTTCCTGAGGTGGCGTATTGATCATAAGCAGAAAACTCTCCTCGGTGGCGGGTAGCTTGGGGATGTAATGCTCTGGATGGGCTCGACGAATGTGCTCTTGCATGGACCGGTAACGTTTTTCCTGGAAAAATGAGCAAAGTCAGTTAGAGTCAGATTGGAGGCACCAGGCAAAGTGCCGTTAGAAGAACGTGGCGCAATTGGTGATCCCAGGTTGTTGTTACCTCGGCACGACGGCTGCTGAGTGGCGACCAAGAGCAAACATGAAATGGGAAAACTTACCCCGATACATCGCTTGCGACAACTCGAGTCATCTTGATTTCGGAGCGGACAGACCACCTCATTGTTGGCGTCCGTGATTGAGAAGGAAGATGTCAAAGACGTGCGCGGCGGCATCTTGATCAACCCCACCATGCGCCGAGGTCGGTTGAGACTAAGGTAAAGATCGGGTTGGAAAGAAATTTCACAAAACTTTCTACCAGAGTGAGCGCTGTAGCTGATCAATCGAGGAGTATAAAGCTACATAAAGCGTTCGCATAGCAGGGCGGGCGGCGGCGGCGGCGGCAGTAGGATGGAAAGAAACAACGGGCTCTCTATGATAGCGGCAGTGGAAGTGTCGTGAATAAGAATTGAGGTTGAAGCGTAGCAACTTTTGCCGGAGCGTCGAATCAAAGCTAAAGAAAGACTGATGAGACGGAACCGAGCAGATGCCCGAATAAACAAAAAGTGTACAAACGTAATTAAAGGGCACGGCTTGGAGGCCAGCAAAGTGCGTAGCAAACGTATGGATGTATAGATGGAAAAGTTGAGTCAGTACTTGAGCAGCATTTGTTCAGCCTTTGTTCAGCCAACTTCAAGTCACATCGGGAGGCCCGAATCCTGGGTAACTCCTGTGTTCAAGTCCAGGCACCTTGGCAAGCCCCAGATGGTATGTATATAGTAAGCCGGAGAGAGCAGAGAAAGGTGATACGACTAAAAGGTCAACTGAGGAAATGCAGGCGAGTTTTGAGATGGCGAGTAATATGCTTCAGGTGCGCAGAGGCCGGAGAATGAAAACAAAGCAAGCTTGGACACGGCAGATAAGCTTTGGTTTGTGGTGATAGCTTTCGCCACTAAAAGCTGCAGTGGCAGAGCGAGGCGGAACCAAGACAAATGTGGCAATGCAGCCTCGAGGAAAATGGAGCCGAGAACAAGCAGGCGGGAAGGAATTGCGACTCGACTTGGAGGATGCAGCGTCAATGTACAGCTCCTTGAAGAGGGCGAACGAGCGCCAGCAGCTGGAGGACAAGCAAGTTGAGATGGAGGGGTGAAGATGGCGAGCGGCGAGCGTAGAAGAAAGAGCTGATCAGTGAAGGCCGGGTGGGGGAGGGGAGCGTCGAGTCGAGCAAAAGGCAAGAGCAAGATGACAAGCAAAGCAGGCCTTGCCTTCCTTGCCTTCCTTGCCTTGCCATGCAAGTCCAGTCCGCCCAGTCCGTCCAGTTTCAGCGGCGTCCATGGCCATCTGACCAGGAGCACCAGGAGCGCTTTCAGCTAGTGCGCTTGTGGGCACACGGGCACACAACGCAACGCTCGAGTCGTCGAAATAATCGTCGACGACCCAACAGGGCCAACAACACCTACGTGACCAGACTGACTCGGAGTCACTGAGTTATGGCGGGGTCTTGACACAACATTACAGTGGGTAAAACGCAAAGGCTAGCTGATGATGAGGTCCGAGGTTGGCGCCGCCGAAAGCGAACAAAAAAGCAAACTCGTTGACCGCATTGCAGCTTCGAGAGCTTAATAAGCTTCCCTGCGGACAGATGCGGTGGCGACAGATGCGGTGGATCCTAGGAGGGATTTGAATTTGAAGGGACCTCGCTATTATGTGCTCACCACGTACTCGGTAGAGCTAGGCGGGGCACCATTGAAGCCATGGCCGTCTATCTGAAGATGGCATCAGCTTCAAATTGAGCTTCATGCAACTGATACCACGGTTCCAAGTCGAGCGAGAAAGAGCCCGCCCCACTTGACTTGAAGCTAAGACGGGGCTTCCGAACTTCGCAAAAGGGTGACTTGTATTAGATGGAGCACTTCCACGAGTCGACGATGAGTACGGACTACGGAGTACATGCCTACTATTATGTGTGTGCATATGTACACATGTACCTACCCAGTACTCCGTAGGGGACCTGCGACTTCGAGGCTAAATATTGGGGGGGGGGGTGCCTCTTTTGGCCAAAGCAAGAAGAGACCGACCGACCGGCGGGTCCGACCAGACAGCTCCAACCGCCACCACGCTCCCGGACTCGACGGCTAGAGCTTTTCCGGCAGCCAGTCAGTGCCAATTGTGATCATGATTCAAGTAATCAATTCCTGGCGGGTTTCTTCCTCCTGGGTTCTTTCCTCCTCCCCTTGACGCCTCACTTGTCTCGATCTAATCACGCCTCGATTGCACAATCGCGGTTGGTTGTTAACTCGCTCAACCGCCCAGGGCGCCAGCTCTGTCTGTGGAGGAGGGGCAGGGCGCCGGGCTGGATGGATGGCAACTGGCAGCTGGCAGCTGGGGCGGGTGCGGTGCAAGGGGTGCGAGAAGTAAGAGTGGCCGATTTCTGAGGTGCACTTGCCGCGTGGAATAATTTCTCCAATCAACTTCATGGCCTCATGTCAATGAATCCCTGGAGCTCTTTTCACAAGCTCCACGGAGCGGCGTATATAAAAGCCTTTGAGATTTGCCATCAGCATCTTACCCGCATAAATAAGCTTGGTTTTGCCATGGCATCTCAGTATTAGCTTCGAACCAAGCCCATTGCATCCTTTATTCCCAAGCGCTGGCTGTCTTCAACTCTTTTGTGAAAGCAATCGATGCGATGCAGCAGCCCACATGGCCGGGATCGCCTAGAGCCAAGCTGGCTGCATTTCTTTTTCTGCCTCCAGGGCGGCGTGATACTCATCTTTTTCCGCGTGGATGGATGCATATACTAGATCATGTCTCGGGCGACCTGGCCAAATCTCTCAATCTCTTATCAAGGGCGGCCCAAAAGGGAGGTGTCGACTAACTCAGTCGCTCAACCCTCTGGTATGTCATGTTCACTCGGTTGCCCTGACATTGAGGAATTGCCTCGTCGAATGCGTGCCACAGCAAGCACATAACCGGCAAGGCATCACGGACAAGCCCGCAGTTCCATCAGCCCTCCCACGCATAATCGGGCCTTTGAAGTCCTAGCTGCCCGTTGGCTTGCCTCCAACTTCCCTCGACACCCCGATAAGGATTGCATAGTAGCTCGATGCGTAGCTCCACGCCGACCGACTACATGTAGAAGAAGAAAGAAAGGGAGAAGAAGAAGAAGAAGAAGAAGAAGGCCGCGCAGAGGGTACCTACCTGTAGACGAGCTTGATCACTCACTTTTGACGCAGATCGCGGGCAAATACAACATGTCGCCACATGGACGCGAGGTGGCGCTGTGCCATATACTAGTGACTACTGCGCAAAGAGCCAAGATCAGATGTTGTGTGTGCGGCGAAGAGGCATGGGCGAAAGGGCAGTCAGTCTGAGACACGGTGTCACGAGAAAAGGATCTCGGGCGTCCTTTACCCAAACAGTTTCATTTGATGGTCATTTCAGGACAAGGCGGCGTAAGGGAACTCCCAAGGCGGCACGGCATGTATTAATACTGTCCAGGATGCAATCTCACCATGTCTCGAGAGCCCTTCTTGCTTGCCTCCAGTTGACCTGTTTCGTGGGACATGAGTTTGGAGTGATAGACAAAGGCTTTGGCCATGGCACTCACCATCAAGCAACTCAACGGCGATGCCTCGTTTCTGCTTACCTTTGAGCGAATAGATTCGGATTCGCCCGATGGAGGTCAATCCACGGAGCCGTTCCGGATCCTGCTCGATCCTCATCTGGCACAGTCAACCCCCTCCTCATCTACCCGAGCTCGACAAGAATCCGCATCACCGAAAGACGTCACCGAGCCGGACGTAATTATCATCAGCAACAGTCGCAGTGACCACTGCAACGAAGCTGCGTTGCGGCAGTTCGCCCCAGGTGGCGCCAAACCACGCATTCTCGCCGAGCCCACGGCCGCCAAGGTGATTCAAAGCTGGCGATACTTCGAACAAGGCAAGGTGACGACGCTCCATCGATGGCAGG
Organism: Epichloe bromicola; assembly: GCA_023658445.1. Taxonomy (NCBI): domain Eukaryota; kingdom Fungi; phylum Ascomycota; class Sordariomycetes; order Hypocreales; family Clavicipitaceae; genus Epichloe; species Epichloe bromicola. The sequence continues at coordinate 4,667,243 of CP098266.1, read as the reverse complement.
ACCCTCGACAGACGGGCAGAAGCACCGTGGTGAGGATACCGATCGCGGCCAGGGTCATTGGAGGCGAAGAAGGGCTCGTGACAGTCGCCTTTGTCACGCAGAAGAGGGAGAGAAAGAAGGGCCTTCGCTCAGCGGTAGCCATCACGTACCGCCCAGCGTCTTCCGCTCGAACAACCATGCCCCCGGCCCGGCCCGTGAGCACCATCCTCGCCGCCGCCGCCGCGCCATCGTCAGCGACCAAGAGAGATGGCTCTGCCCAGCTGCTCACGCTCGAGTCCCATACCTTGCCGCCTCTCCCGGCCTTCACGCCGCTCACGCCCCCCGCGACACCTGTCGCCCGACGACCGATTCGAAGCACGCGCTCCATGGCCTCGCTCTCCCCTCACGCCAAAGATCGCGGCGTCTCCGTCATCTTCTCCCCTCACGGCATACCCTACCGCGACATCGAGCCATACGCCACCTCTCACCTCCTAGCCGAGGCGGCACTCCCGCTCACCGTCCTGCTCCACAGCTTCGACACAGTCTCGAGGCCGTGGTGGCTGGGAGGCACCCTCACCAGCGGCTTCGAGGACGGGCAAGAGATCATTGCCAAGCTCGGGGCCAGAGTCTGGATCAGCGCCTGCGATGCAGAAAATAACACCAGCGGCTTGGCAAGGCGCTTCACCCGTCGGAGGAGGTACACCCGCGATCAAGTGCGACAGCTCGTCCGCGGAGCAATGAAGACGCACCACGAGACGAGAAACGACGGACCCGGGCCCGGCTCCGGACGCAGCAGGAGGGCCGAGAGACCGACCGAGGTCCTCGCCCTGGATATCGACGAGCACGTCACGCTGACGAGCGAGGGAATATGGGCCGCGGAAACTCCCTCGCCGAATAAGGGCGACGACACGAAGCGTTTGAGCATCAGGCATGTACCTGCAGACGCGGCTGGTCCGTCAGCAGCCAAGGCGACTTACGGACTGAGTCAACTTCGACCAGCAGCAGTGGCGGTGGCTTGACCGCGAATGCCTTCCGTTGTCTTTTTTTTTTGTTCCTTTTCTCTCCTTTTTTTTTCATATCAACGCCATACTGGCTACAGAATGTGCCACAGCTCATAGCCGCATCTACTTCTGCTTCCTCCCTTCTCTACTACTTGGTCTAGCGTCCATCAGGCATGGCATCGAATATTGAATATTAATCAAGTTTGAAAAGATAAAAGCTGGGTCTTCTACAACGGCTATTCATACCACGTTAGTGTTGGATTCAATAAAAAATCATTCTATCACAGCTCAAGAGATGGCCGGCTGGGAACCGTTGACTGACTTTACAATGTACACAGTGATTCGCGCCCTGTCGCATTGAATCTCGTCGTGAAAGAATAGTATGACATCTCTTCTTTCGGGCACGAAGCCCCTCGCCCCAACTTGCGCGACCGAATGTTCCGAATGCCCCGGATGTGATACGTTTTCCAAATCTAGCCCAAGAGCCCAAATCCGACACGGTCGACCACAAAGCAGGCGTGATAACATGGCTACGCCATGCTGTCCCAGAAGTTTCCCCAGCACTTATCCCATCTCGAGTATGAAAAGTTCATCATTCTGCTTCCCCCTCTCGTCAAGCTGCCCCGGGCCCACCCCCTGCCCAAGTCTGCTCCGTGTCAATCCAAAGCTCCCTCAATCGAGCACACGCGTTGCATGCCACCACCCTCCCCTACTTGAGCTGCTTCAGGATCTCGCTGAGGAAATCCTCAAAGCTCAGCGTGATGAAGCCGTCCCGGTCATCGTCGTACTTTTTGAAAACGTCCGTCATGCGTTTCAGGGAAATGCAGCTCTGCACAAACAGGTCGAAGCTCATGACCCCCTCGTTGCGCTTGTCGTACGTCCGGAAGAGCAGCTCCACGAACTGGGGGCTCAGGCGGTAGCGGAAGGCGATGAGAGCATCCGTGAACTCCTGCAGGGAGATGTTGCCGCTGCGGTCGACGTCGAATCGATCGAACAGGGTGCGCCACGAGGCGAGGAAGGACCACAGGCCGCAGAACTCGTCAAAGTTGATGGTCCCGTTGCGGTCCGAGTCGAACATGCGGATCATCATCCGGACGGTCTGGATATCGAACGCGGTCCAGTCGCCGTTGACGAGGGCCGCCGAGAGCTCCCTCTCGGAGAGCTGTCCTGTTCCTGTTCGATCGTGGGCTTGTCAATTCCCGGGGGGGTTCCTTCTTTATGCGTGTTTCCATGTCCGGCGGGGGGGATGTGGAATGCCGAACTCACCGTCCTTGTCCACTGCTCGGAATAGAGGCAGCAGTGTCGGATCAGAGCCCGATCCCGATGCCGATCCCGAGTCCGGGGCGGGTGAGGGCGGGGGCCCAGCGTTGCGCGAGCTCGCGGCATGTTGGTGCTGAGGCGGCGGGCGACTCTGCGCCGGATGATGACCGGGCGGTGGTCCTCCGGATGCAGAGCGGAATGTCTGGCTGTGGTTTGGTTGAGGATGCGCGGGGGTTTGATTATCTCGCGGAGCAGCAGGAGGTGGTTTGGTTTCGTATCGACTCTGTTGATGTGTCTGGGGAGGCACGGATCCTGGCTTCTGTATGTATGGCGGCAGGAATTAGAAATAAATAATAAACAAAAAATTAAAAAAATTAAGGGCAATGCCCGATTTTTCGTCTGTCTCATCTGATCGCTTGCTAGAGAAAGTGACAAGTGCGCGCTCCTACTTACGTGTTCGGGCTCGGCGAATCTGTTTTTTTGTTTTTTTGTTTGCAGAAACAAGACATGACGGTTAGCCTGGGCAAGTCCTTTTTTTTTTGCTGCTCATTCCACGATGATGGATGGAGCTTTGCGCTGGCGCGGGGCAGGCAGGACGAACGACGACATTTGAATGTGGGGAAAGGCGAGCAAGTACCTTGGCAAAGCATCAGGATTGTAGGGTCTGTTGTACGCCATGGCTGAAGGCGACTTGCGAATGACACGGGAAGGAATCGGGAGAGTCAATCAATCCCTCTTTACTCCGTATTGTAGCTGCTATTTGGAGCGAGGCCTGCTCGCGACTGGGAGGGGTAATGCGAGGGGGCTATGAAAGTCGACATTGGGCGGCTGATGAAGACCTGGGTGGCCCGCAGCTCCGGCCCGTGCATGCCCGAGGCACCCACCCACTCCTTTGTAGTTTCCCACACAGTACTGTACTTAGTCTGTACACAGATCACAAGGCATCAATCACTCTTGACGGAGTTTACAGCAGGGTACAGGCCTCATGTACGGAGCACGTCGCTGTCTCAAGATGCCCCTTTTGACTAATTAGCACCCTTACATTGGAGATGCATGAAGAAAGGTAGTAGTACGAAGTTTGTAAATTTCTGCACCAAGCAGAGAAACGAAAGTACAAGATCCTTGCATCATAGGCGCAGGGAAAGCTTCGGTATCCGCCCGGGCTCACTATTATCCGCTTCGGTTTTTTTTTTTTTTTTTTGTGTGAAGTAACCGACGATTTGACCGATTGACTGACTGACTGACGATTTAACTGATATCTTCAGGTGTTAAAGCTTTTCTACGCTCTACCCCCTGAATTATTTTACAAATCTACATGCCCCAGTTTTTCGTCCCTCTCTAACAGCTGCGAACTGCTGCAAGCCTGGACTATCATTTTAGAGAGCTACAAGGAAAATATGTAGGGTACTAAACGCCACCAAAAGATACATTGTTTCTAATACAAAGTGTTAACAAATTGAGGATAGGATGGCCTCATTTTAATTAAGGGAAAGCGGGAAGCTACGCTCAACTCTCTTCTTGCCTTCGCCTTGCTATGACGCAAAACGCAGGCAAAGGTCCGCTTTCCCTGACCAGGTACCGTTAACTTCCCATCTTAAGTTCGTCGTTAGGACTTCCCATCTGAATATACCAGGTTCCGTCAAGTCGTGGAAGTCTTACACAGTCCCCGACTGGTCGATTTTCATAGTTAACCTGCATAGAATGTCGCGGCGGCGTTCGCCACAAAGTGTTTCGATAATTCACTAAAACAATATGGCCTCTGCCACCGCGGGGATCATGTGCATTAACACCTAAATTGTAATTGGTGTGGATATTTCGGGCCTGAATCACGACCCTTACACCGTCAACGTAGTAAGTTGCCACCGCACTGTTGTCAATTGTCTCCTGAATAGACACAGCGCCGGGGGGGGCGCGGCGGTGGAAACGGAAAGGATTGACGGGGAATGGCATACACCCTCCTCCGGCTTGGCGACTGAACAGAGCGTCAACATCGGCCAGCTCAGCAGTAACTGGCTCATGCTCTAGGAGCGTAGGCGCACCACTAGCAGCATCAGGCTGAACTGCTGCGCTGCAGACGGCGGTAGCGAAGAAGAAGAAAGCGCGTAGAAAGCGCATTATGAAATTGTGTGAAATAGGATGGATATCAAGGTTCATCAATTGTTGTCTGAAGTGATTGACTTGAATAGGCGAACGAATGGTACGATGAGGGTAGTAAAATAAAGATGCAGATATCCAAGGGAGTGGTGCTTTATTATTTATATTATTTATAGTATCCAGAACTTGTAATTCATTTAATAGGGTTATTTGTTATCACTCCGTACAAAGACGACATTTTCCCATCAGCCTCAATAATACGGACTGCATACCGAATAATCCCTACATGTTGGATAAATGGCCGGTTTACCCGCCGGCGCAATTGACGCTGGCGGCTTCCCATTTTTGGTCATGATTGCCACACCTCTCCGTGTCAACGGACTATTCCGTGGAATCCCCCCGTTGTGAAGTGGATGTGGGAAAGGATAATCTATTCAGCTAATAATCTGCCCTTAGGGGCCTAATGTATCTACACTATTGTGCCACGTGACCACTACACGTAACAGTGCCGCTGATTTTAAAGATAATAACCTTATTATTAAATATTAATTCTAAAACATAGTAAATAGTTAAAATAGTAAATAAAGTAATTATATACCTCCTTATTATAGTAACCTATAAACACTATAAATATAGTAAAGTAATTATTAGCTATTTTATTACTCTATTTTAGAGTATAGTTTCTATTACGCTTCCTTTTCTACCTCTAGGACTTCCTATAAGTCTACTAGAGAATAAGCTTTCCTAGTTAGCTTCTTTATAATTAGTGCTATATTCCTATTAATTATCTTAAGCCTCTATACTTAAAATATAATATATTATAATTATATATTAATAGTATCTATATTACTATCTATAAGTATATTATACCTTAATTATAATAATATTACTATATTCTCTTTAATTACTTTAGCTAATTTCTTAATAGCTTACCTATTCCTATTTGTTAGGAGCGTAAGGGATAGAGATAGGATTATCACATAATAAAGCACTAGTAGGACCTTAGACCTACTAGGTTAGGGAGGGGTTAGCTAGTAGCTAGATAGTTACGTAAGCGTAGGGCAAGGTATTTAGTAAGGACTGCCTATATTCTTATAGAAGGTTAGAGCTTAAAACCTTTATATACCTACCCCTAGGTAATACCTTTCTAGCTATAACTATAAATCTAAGCTATTACTTTATTTTATTATCTTTTAACCCTTAAGTTATAATAAATTAAGCTCTTAATCCCTTTAGAGTAATAGACTATTAGCTAGATTATAATATTAGTATACTAGAGAATATTTATATAAAATATACCTATACCCCCTAGTAGTAATACTATAGATAAGTAAGATAGTAGTAGTATAGTAAATACTTAAATAATAAATACTAATAATTAAGTATATTAGATACTACCTAAGACTAATTTAGATAATAATACTAGAATTAAGAATAATAGTATTAAGAAGGTAGTATAATAGTATTATAATATTATATAAGCTAAGCTATAATATATATAAAAAATATAGGAAATTCTATAAATAGAAGTAAAAATTAAGAAGCTTTAAGTAAACTTACTATTAATTAAAACCTAGTAAGGACTTATAAATCTATCTCCTTAGGTTAGACTAACTACTTCTATACTTACTTTACTAATAGGTACTAAGTAAGTAGTAAATATATACTAATATAGTATTATTAAGATATAGCTATAAACACTATTATATAAGGGGAATACTTATAAAAACCTCTAGAATTTCCTAGTAGACTTAAATATATTATTTAAATTAAACTAATATACCTTTTATAATAATATAATAAAGGTAGCTTATACTAGTAAATACCTTACTAATAATATAAAGTAATAATAAATATACTATATAGCTATAGATAATTATATAGAATATAAGGACTATAATTAAGTAAGCTTTATTATATAGCTAAAGACTAGAATAATAAATAAGGACACTAGATACTTAGAAGTAACTAGGTTATTACTAAATCTTTAGTAAGGTAATAGCTAATTATTTTAAGCCTTTATTAGAAATTAGACTAAGGTTAAATCTAACCTACCTAAACTAATTCTAATATAATTTAGAATCTATATATTTATTAATAGCCTTAATAATACTATAAGAAAGTAAATACTTAGCTAGGAGTTTCTAATTACTTAAAGCTAGTTATAAAGCTAAGGTAAGAAAGTAAAGGTAGTAATAAAACTAATATAGAGTTATAAGAAAAGTTAAGACTATAAGAAGAAGTAATAGTAATTAACTTTACTTATAAATAACTTATAGTAATAAAATAAAGGGTAAATAGGAAGATTACTTATTATATATTATAAATATAGGAAGCCTAGATATATCTTAATAGCTTACTATTTATTAGACTACTCTATTTATAATAGTAATAAACACACTATAAAGAAGTATAATAATAGTAGTAATAAAGTATCTAATCCTAATAAGATACTGCTTTTATTTATATAAACCTAGAATAGGGAGCTTATTATAGATAAATTAGTAAACCTAAGAGTTAGAGTCTATATATCTTTATAATAAGATTACTAGTAGGTAGTAGTAAAGGTACTAATAGATTTAGGTATATAATCCTTAACTATATACCTAAAGTTATTATCTAAGGAGAATTAGAAAAGAGTTAAAAAAATAGATTAAAACCTTAAAAGTATAAATAAGGATATAGTTTTATATTAAAGAATTCTAAGGAGATTAGTATTAATAAAAGATAGTATAGGGTTTATAAAAGTCTACTAAGTTAGCTACTTTATTACTAATACTAAAGAAAGGCTACTATTAGGTATAGACTAGATTAGAGAATATAAACCTATAGTAATATATTAAAAAAAGAAGTTTTAGAGATACCTAGTAATAAGGAAGTGCCTCTTATATACTTAGGGTAAGTAAAGAGTATATAAAGTATTAAAATAATTAGTAATTACTTTAGTATTAGGTTTAGTAAAAGTTATCTTAAATAGCCTAAAGAATAAAAAAAAAAGAATTAGAAAAGAACCTATTAGTAGACTTACTAAAGCTAATTTAGAAAATAAGTAATAAGGAAGTAGTAATAATCTTAGAGTATACTTATAAGTTATATAAGTAATATATTATAGCTAACCTAAGATCCTTAGATAGTCTAAGTAATAAGTAACCTATAATTAAGTAAGGGCTAAGTAATAATATAAATAAACTAAAGCTCCTAAAGAAATACTTAGAATTTAAAGATATATTTAATAAGGATTTAGTAAGAACGCTTCCTAAACTAGGGGGCTATACTTATATAATTAAGTTAGAAAAAGGGAAAACACTACCTTAGGGACTAATATATAACTTAGCTAAGAAAGAGCTAGAAGTGCTTAGGGAGTATCTTATAAATATATAGTAAAAGGGATAGATTAGAAGATTAGTTAGCCTAGCTAAGGCCCTAATTTTATTTATCCTAAAGAAAGAAGGGAAATTAAGGCTTTATATAAATTATAAGGGCTTAAATAAGATTACTATTAAGAATAAGTCCCCCTTACTACTAATTACTAAAATCCTTAATTACTTAAAGAGTATAGTTATTTATATAAAACTTAACTTAATAAATATATACTACTAGCTATATATTTACTTAGGTAATAAGTAGAAGATAGTGTTCTATTATAAATATAGGCACTTTAAGTATCTTATAATACTATTTAGATTAGTTAATACGCTAGTAATTTTCTAGGAGTATATTAATAAAGTCCTTAAGGATATTATAGATAATATTTATATTATTTACTTAGATAATATCCTAATCTATAGTAGTAATATAGCTGCTTATATAGGCTATGTTAAATAAGTCCTAAGTAAACTCTATAATATAAAGCTTTTTATTAACCTAAAGAAGTGTTAATTTTTAGTTATAAAGGTTAAATTCTTAGGATTTATTATATCTAAGAAAGGTATTATAATAGAACTATTAAGGGTAGAAGTAATTATAATATAGCTAATACCTTATAGTATCCTAGATATCTAATTATTCCTTAGGTTTACTAGATTTTATTAATATTTTATTAAGTAGTATAGTAAAGTAATTATTCTATTAATAAACTAACTTAAGGGGGATAACTAGTAACCTTTAAGCTAGAACCCTATAAGCTAGCTATATTTAGAGAACTCTAGAAGTTATTCTAAGAAGGACTAATTTTAGTGTACTTTAACCTACTTACTTTATTAAGAGTAAAGATAGATATATTAGGTTTTACTATTAGAGTAATACTTATAATATTAGTACTAGGTTACTAGTACCTAGTTATATATATATTAAGGAAGTTAACTAATACTAAGTTATACTACCTTATACTAAATACTAAATTATTAGTAATCTAAGAGGCTTTTAGGGTATAGAGGTATTACCTAGTGTACTTAACTTACCTAATTATAATAGTAATAAATTACTTAAACTATAAGTACCTAGCTATAAAGCTATAGCTAACTAATAAGTAAGTAATAATACTTAATAAGCTATACCTATTTAACTTTAGGATTAAATATAAGGCTAGTAAGTTAAACTCTACTAATATATTATTAAGGAGAGTAAATTATATAAGTAAGGATAGAAAAGCAAAGGTAGTAACCTTATAGTTACTAAACTTCTTATCTAAGTTTATAAATACTAATTAATAGGAACTCTATAGTAATAATAGAAACACTATAAGTTCTATTATATTATTATTTAATATAGTAAATAGTTAGTTATAAAGACCTTATAATAGTAATAGAAATATCTAGGGTTTTAAGAAAATATAACTTAGCTATATTTTTAAGGAAGCTATAAGACTAGATATTATTAAAAAGGGTGTTCTAGCTAGTATAGTTACTAGTAAGTAATAAGGGCGCCCCTTAGAAATACTACTTAACTATAGTATACTTATAAGACTAGAAGTAACTTATAAGCTAGCTACTTATAGAGATATTATAATAAGGATCTAAGCTATTTAGAGAACCTCTTCTAAGTTTAACTTTAATACTTAGGATAATAGCTTAGAATTAGATATTCTAATTTAAGTATTATTATTAGGTATATAGTAAAATAATAAGTTTACTATATATTAGAGAAAGCTACTTAAGAGTAGTAACTTAGAAGTATTATAGATATAGTTAATTAGACCCTCTAAGCTATTAATATTTAAGAGTTAAGTTTATATTCCCTAGGGGATAAGAAAAGAGATTTTACTACTAATATATAATAACCTTATTACTAGGTATTAGGGAGTTAGTAAGATACTTTATTAAATTATAAGTTAGTACTACTAGCTATTAATAAAGAAAGATATAAAGGTATATATTAGTATTTATATAAGCTATTAAGTTTTAAAGCTAAGGTACTATAAGCTATATAGTAAGTTAGCTACTTTACTAAAGCTAGATTACTTTTTTAAGAACTATTAATAGATTTTATTACTAGATTACTACTAGTTAAAGACACTAACTAGACTTATAATATAATCTTAGTAATTATAGACTATTTTATAAAGTATAGTATTTATATCCTTATTTTAATATAACTAATAAGCAATAGGTTAGCTACTATATTCCTAGAATATATCTTTAGAGATTATAAAGCCCTAGAAAGTATTATAATAAACTAAGGTTCTATATTTATAAGTGGATTTTAGATAACCTTTTACTATCTTATTATAACTAAGTAGCTACTAAGCACTGCTTTTTACCTATAAATAGATAGGTAAATAAAATAATTAAACTAGGTCCTAGAATATTATTTAAGGGCTTTCTCCTATACTAAATAAACTAACTAGGCTAATAACCTATTAATAGTATAATTTATATATAATACTAGTAATTATATAACTTATAGCTATATACTAGTAAAGGTATTATAAGGGTATAACCCTAGGGGCCTATAGTAAGTAGTACCTAATATTTTACTTATAAATAATTAGGCTAAGAGTAGAGTATTATTACTAAAAGAGAAATATATAGTAATTAAATAGCTTTTAATTAACTTATAAGCTTAGTATAAGAAATACTATAACTAGAAAAGGACCCTTAAGAGGTTTAAAGTTAGTAATTATATTCTACTATTTATAAAGAATATTAACCTAAGATAGCTAAGTAGGAAGTTAACTATAAAGTACCTAGGCTCTTATAAGATTATAAGGGTAGTTAGGAGTTATAGACTAGCTTACTAGCTAGAATTACCTACTAGAATATAGTTATATAATATATTTAATATTATAAGCCTTAAACCCTTTAAAGGGGACTTAAGTAATATAGTAAATACTTCTTTACTATAAGATAATATTAAGAATAATAAGTAAGAGTTTAAGGTAAAAAGAATTATCTTATATTATTATAATAGTAAGCGTTATAAGTACCTAGTTAAATAAAAGAGCTATAATAGCTTAGAGAATTTATAGGTATTAAAGAGGGATTTTATTATAAAGGATATTATCTATAACTATAAGTAGTAACTAGGTAGCTAGGTTATAGTAGTAAAACTACCCTTAGTAAATAACATAAGGTAACACCCTATAAATATAGTAAATAATATAGGGTAATATTCTAAAAAGATATAATTATATTACTCTTATAATTATAATATAACTACCTAGTAATAATTACTTAAAAAGTATTTCTTTATTCTTACCCTTACCCTTATTTTCCCTAGAGACTATAGTAATAATAAGTATAGGAGCCTTTAGAGGTATAGAGGCCTTATTATTAGAAAAGTTACCTTTCTTATATATAGAGATATAAAGCTCTCTAGGTAACTTAAAAGGACTAATATAAGTAGGAAGCCTAGAGATATAAGGAGTAAACTACTAGTAAGTTAGTAAAGAAGTGCTTATAGATATTTAAGAGACTTATTATTAGAATATTCTTATATATATAGTAAAGGTAGTTTATAATATTAATTTAGACCTTAAGGTTAGTAGTATTAGCTAGCTATACTATAGTAGTATACTTATTATACTTAGCTTCCTAGGCTACTTTAGTAACTACCTAAGTATAATAAATATACCTATACTTATTAGTATTTTTAGTTTTTAGAAGAGTATTATATAGTTTTTACTTAGTATAAATAAGAGACTATTAGTATATTAGTAATAATTAAGTTAAGAGAACTAGGGATATACTTACTTTATTAAGATAGTAGTAATCTCCCTTAGGTATAGCTTTAATAATATTAAATAGCTTTTTATAAAGCTATATAATTTAAGTAAGGCATTAGTAGTAGGTTAGTATCTTAAAACTAAAGACTTAGAATAGGTAGTTATACTCTAATATATATCTTATTATTTTAGGTATAATAGGTATATTTAGCTAAGTTTACTACTATAGGTTAGGAACTATAAGAAGTAAAGAAGTAGTAAGATTATACTATAAGAGTTATTATACTTTATAGGAAAAGGTTTATTCTCCTTAAGATACTAAGGAATAGTATAAGTACTATTCTTAGGCTATATATTTTATATAGTAACTTACTAACTATACTATATATATAGAATTTTAGTATTACTAGCTATAAGTTAGTAGTAATAACCTAGTAAGGAAGTAGTAAACTTATATAGAAATTTTAGATATTATTCTCTTTTAAGGTAACTTCTTTAGTAACTTCCCTAAGGGTTTATTTTATAAAGGTAAACCTAGTAGTAAAGTAAGAGTTAATAAATAGATTTTAGATATTATAAGCTAGCTATAGGTTAGTAGTAAGAAAGTAGTAAAGGGAAGATAAGTAAAGATAAAGAAACTTATAATAGTTAGATAGTATATAAGGGAAAGAAAGTATATATATAAGGGAGGAAGATTTAGTCCTTTTTATATTAACTATAGACCCCCTAAGTAATCTACACACTATATATAGCTAATATAGGGATTATAATATTAACTATTATTATTACTATTTATAAATATACTAGTAGCTATAAATATATAGTAACTACACTACTATATTACTAAGACCTATAAATAAGTTTATTTATATATATAGTGTCTAATACCCTATTTATTTAACCTAATTATAAAATTTAATATAGGGTATTTACTCTCTTAGAACTATTAGTATAAGGTAAAGAGTATTTACTTTACTATATTAGAGTAGTATATAGGTTACTATTTAGGATTAATAAATAGGGGGATAATAATATTTATACCCTAGTATTATTAGTATTATTATTTTTAATAATATATTACGCTATAATATATTATACCTAACCTAAACTCTCTATTAATTATAGCCCCTAGGACTATATAGTGTAAATGCCCTAAGTAAGTAGCTTATTATATAATTAAGGATAATTATATAAAGAGAGGGTATTATATTAGGAGCGTAAGGGATAGAGATAGGATTATTATATAATAGAGCACTAGTAGGACCTTAGACCTACTAGGTTAGGGAGGGGTTAGCTAGTAGCTAGATAGTTATATAAGCATAGGGTAAGGTATTTAGTAAGAACTACCTATATTCTTATAGAAGGTTAGAGCTTAAAACCTTTACATACCTGCCCCTAGGTAGTACCTTTCTAGCTATAACTGTGAATCTAAGCTATTACTCTGTTCTATTATCTTTTAACCCTTAAGTCGTGACACTATTACTTAGCTTCTTAATCTCTAAATACTATCTTTTCTTCTACTATAGCTTATTAACTAAATTAAATACTATTAATAACTAACTTCTAAACTATAATTAGCCTAGTTCTAGTAGCTTATTAACTAGATTAAATACTATTAATAATTAACTCCTAAATAGTAATTAGCTTAGTTCTAGTAGCTTATTAACTAGGGTAAACCCCCTTAATAGTTAACTACTAAATAATAATTAGTTTAGTTCTAGTAGTTAGCTAAATAAAGAGTTTAAAGGGAGTGCCTTAGTGCTTATTATTTATATTAATAGAGTTAGTACTAATTAATATAGTATAGTCTTCTTAGCCTTATCTTTCTTTAGTATTACTCTCTTCTTAATCTCTTCCTATTATATTCTAATACACGCTTACTTAGGTAATTAATCTAACTCCTTAATATAACCTATAGAATTAATAATATATGCCTAATTCCCCTTATAGGCTAATTATCCCTAAATTAACCTAGTAAGTGCTAATATTACTAGTGTCCTTCCTAGTATAAGGCAAGAATCGCCTAGTTTCTTAATTAAACTATGGTTTAATAGCTATAATATTAATTTTATAAATCCTAGGAATTCTTTAAGAAATATATTATTATATAATTATATCTTTATATTAAGCATTATAAATTTCTAGTAGTAGGTACTAAAATTATATATAATTAAGTGTATATTAGTATTAGTAAACGTTTATTATACTTTATAAATCTATTCTAATGCTTCTATATTATTAATCATAGCTATCTTATCCTAATCGCTCCCTAATAAGATAATTATAATTATCTAGCGTGCGTATAGTAATAATACTAAAATTATATAGTCTTAAACATATAGTATAAAGATACACTAAGTGTGTAAAAAATAAAAGCATAGCTTTAACTCTAAAATATAGGAAATATAGGTATTTCTACACTTAGCTATCCTTAGTAGCTATAACTATTTATTTATTAGCTACTTATAATCTATTTATTAACTTAGTAACTACTGCTAGTGGTAACCACTAGTTATATATTAGACCTAAATTTTTAAATTTTACTAGATATTTTATAACTCCCTCTTTATTACTCTAAGTAAGAATTATCTTAACTTTATAATCTACTAATCAAATTAGCGCTATTACTCTAAGCTATCTATTAAATATATCTCTATAGAATTATTTAAGATAATTAACTAAGATAACTAGATAAATCCGCTAGTTATCTAGTATATTAAGCTTATATGCCAATCTTCTAATGCATTATAAAATTTAAAATAGGCCCGTGAATTTTAGTCTATATTTTAGGCTTATTTACCTTAGAATTATATATACCTAGTTATCTAATCTAATTCATACTTAATTACTAAGCTTAAAAAACTTACTTATATGTTTTTAATTATAATATATCTTTATCTAGATCGCTACTAAGGTAATTATATCATGCGCTTATAGTTATTCTAACGGTTTATTTAGTATTTCCGGCTCCTTTAGATATAATAATAATACTATGTTATTAGGCAAGAACCCTATAATAATCTAGTTTAGGGAGCGTCCTGTTGTTTTAATTATCCTATTATTAAATTCAAATTACAATCATAGTAATGTTTATTACCATAACTGATTATTATCTAATCATGCGAAATACATCTATATAGCTAATTTAATTATCTATATTATCCATTCTATCTGTCTGTCTATTTATAGGTAGTATGCTATTAAATATAATAGTTTTATTCTAATTAACTCCTAGAATACTTTCTATAATACTACTAGGAACTATTAATTATAATCACTTATTATAACTTTAGGTATCCCCTAATTAGACATTAATAGTTAATTATATAACTTCCTCGCGTAAGTTACTACTATAATATTATTCTAATAGGGTTCTAATATTATCTACTTACTAAATTTATTAATAATCACTAGCAAAGAATCATTACCCTCTACTAACATAGGCAATAATAGCAGAAAGTTAATTAAGATTATATAATATAGCGCTAGCAGTGCTAATAATAGTTATAAGTTACTATATCTTAGGTGCCTTCTTAGTTAATAAATCTAACATAGAGGATAGGTCTTTAGGTAATTCCATAGCCTACGTAATCTATAAGGTATATAGAATTATTAGATAATCTCGCTTAACTTTAGATAACCTATATAATTACTATTATGTATAGAATTATATAAGTCCTTAATAGCTAGCTTAGGTATACATAATTATAGTTAGAATCCTAGAGTTATCTTCTATAATAATCTATCCTCCTAAGTAAACAGTAACTTTACCTAGTTCTCTATTAGTAATTAGGTATTATTCTCTAATACTATTTTAATATACTTCTATATTAGGTCCTAATTATAACCTAATTATATTAACTTTTTAAAATCAGGCAATATCCTAATTAGTAATGCTATTAGTCTCTCCGCTACTAGCGTGGTGAATTATAGTATTAGTACTATAACTAGATTATATTCTATATACTATCCTATATAATAATTATTAAGTGATTTCTAATACTCTAGCCTATTATCAGGCATATTATCTAGTTACCCTAGGGCATTATTATTATGCGTCTTCTCTATTATTTTTAATTTACTTAAGGCATCTAGTATTAAATAGTCCTTACCTAGTTTATAGATTACTCTAAGGTTAAATTAACTAATATATTCCATAGCTTATATTAATTTTTTATTTACTATATGTTTACTTATTATATTTATAATATCTAATTACTAACCTATATTAACAATTAAGTAATAATCTATAAAATATATAACTAGTGGCGTTTACATTGCCTTAATCCATTGCCTTGATTTGCAAATTATCTAAACATAACCACATACCTTAAGTTCCGTTAACTAGTATCTCTTCTCTGCCTTAGATAATATTCTAGAAAGGAACGTAATTAGCTAAATAAATATATAAGGAGGGTATTTAGTAATAGTTCTATCTATCTTTAATTTCAGAATTATCTTATCCTTTATATAATATATTATTACTCTAATACTAACTCCTAATATATTAAAATCCACAAATAATTATTAGTTAGGAGAGAATAGTATTAAAGTAGTGTATTTTATTAGTGCTACCTTTAATATATTAAATACCTTAATCTCCTGTCTAGATAGCAATAGTATATTAACGCTTTTTGCCTAATTATACTATACTAGCTTAGAAGTTTTCCTTTTTAGGATCTTACTATCTTTATCTATTTTAACCACTTAATACACTTAGAGCAAATTTATCTTATAATCCTATAATAGTTTAATAATCATTATGTATTCTAGTATATATTACCTTAAGGCTCCTGCAAATCCTAATAAGTGTTCTAATAATTATAATATCTTTAGGAACTTAAGATATCTTATTACCGCTAATTTTTTAGCTAGTATTAACATTCCTAGAGAATCCACTAATTTTCCTAATACCTTAGCTATTAGATACGCCACAAATATCTTCTTTAGCCTAATTAAGATATTACTTTCTAGTAATTATTAGAATATCTATTAAAGGTCTATTATATATTGCTTAAAGCTAATTAACGCAATAACTATATCGTCACAGTATACTATTGCTCCTATACCCCTTAATATATTGTCTATCTGTCTTTAGATATACGCGTTAGATTCCTTATATCCTATAATTAGGACGTTAAATATAAATTATCTATTATAAGTTATTACTAATAGCGCCCATCGCAAATCCGAATAGACTAGCTACTAATAATAAAACAACATAGCATCAACAACCGTAATATGTGTAGCCAGAGCTTTGCATGTAGTGTAGTATTTGTAGTATTTTGACCTTCGTTGTAGTATGTAGTGTAGTAGATTTTAGGGTGATATAGTATGTAGTGTAGTGTAGTATATACTACACTACACTATAAATACTATAAATATAGTATTAGTAAAAAAAAGTGGGGATTTATATTATTTTATAATATTCCTTAGAATTTTCTTAATAAGCTTAATATTAGGCTTTCTTTTTATTATAATTTAGTTATTTAGTTATAAATTTTTAAACTTTTACTATTTTAATAGCTTTAGCTATAGATTAAGATATAGGGTATATAGAATACTATAATTATGTTTTTTAAGATTCTTAAATTTTTCTATATGCTTTAAGCTATTATACTATATATAAATCTTTTTTTATAGAATTAATATTTATTTATTTACTTTAAGTGCTTTTTTTATTTAATTTTACCCTATATATCCCTTTAGAAATAATACTAAATAATAGATTATAAATAGAAGTAATTATACTAGAATATTATATTAAGTATTTAAAATAGCTTAAATTATATTTTATAATATAAATAAGGTTAAGAACTATAGCTAATTTATTAGAATTTATATCTTATTTTTATACTTTTTATAAATCTTTTTTTTTCTTTTTTAAAATTATTCCTTATAATCTAATACTTAATAAGTAAAAAAATTTATTATATTAGTAAAATAAAATAACTAGTAATATAATATTAGTTATATAATATAAGAAAATTTTTACTTCTTATAAAAGCTTTAAATATAATACTTATTATATATATATATATATATATTAATATTTAAAGTATACTATTTAAATATAATAAATTAATATTTATTCTTATATTATATAATCTAAGAAATATATAGTATTTTAAGCTTAAGATAATTATTAAGCATTAGATATACTTAAAAGTAATACTTTTATATATAGAAATTAATTTTTTAATAATAAAAGTTAATTATTTCTTAGTAAAATTAGTAAAAAAGCTATAAATTAGCTAGAATTAGTAGATTTAATTACTAGGGGTGTACTATTTAGATTTTTTAAAGTAATAATAAAAAAGTGGGTCTAGGTGGGTCTAGGTGGGTCCTCATGCATCTAAATGGCTAGTTTAGTGAATTGCGTGATGTGACCCACTTGCTTACGCAAGCGAAAAAATCTTTAAAAGAGAGGTATTCCCCTACTTTCTCTTTTCTTTCTTTCTTTTCTCTTTCTTTTTACTTTAGTAAATTAAAACAAATATCTATAAAACCCTTTATATAGTTAGGCTAGCTACATAGTGTTTACCCTTATTTTTATAATCTTTTTGCTTTTTAAAATAACCTAAAACCCCTTAAAAAAAACAAAAATCAGGAAAATCAGGAAAATTCAAAAACATTCAGAAAAAATCGGAAATAAATTAGGAAAATTGGAACACTAAGAAAAAATATCTAAATTTAATCTAGACTCTTCCTCTTACATTTTGGATAATAATTCTAAGTCTTCTAGCCAAGTTAACGCTAGAAGACTTCTAGGATTATACAAAAAAACCCCTAAAAATTAACCTAGCTATAAGTTTACTTCTAAAGCATATATCTTCACTTATAATTTATTTAATTTTTAGTTATCTAAAATTAAATATAATAAAGAGAGAGAAGTTATATGCTTTTGTACACAAAATAGCTACTCTTATAGCTTTAAATACAAAGCTAAACAATTTCAAGCTTCTAATGGTATTAGCTATTATAAAGCTAAGCATCCTGAGATTACTACTTCTAAATTAGAAGAAAAAAAACCCTTTAAGGTTGCTTGTAAGTATTTATTTACTATTATTTACTATTATTTCCTTTTACTAACTATTTCTTAGTACCTGAAATCTAATAAGATTCACCACCTAATACATAAGCCTCTTTAACTTCTTATTTTTTAATAAAAAGGCCTTAAAATAATACTATTATTAAGGAATTTTCATCTAAAAAGGCTGTTACTCTAGTTATTAAGTTTATACTAGAAAACAATATCTCTTTTACTATTATAAATAGTAAATCTTTTAAGGAATTACTAGAATATTATTCTAGGTAAGTATTTCTTTAATTTTAATAAGAAATAAAAGCTAATAATATTAGAAATAATAATCTAGCTTCCTTACTAAACTATTAAATAATTACACATAGAATTAATTCTATGTATAATTCCTCGAAGCATTAGATTATTCAGCAAATCCAACATCAGTTACAATATTAAGGTCTAATATCTATTCAGTTAGATATTTGGACATCTATAAATTCTAAGTCTTACTTAGGAGTTATAGCTAGTTAGATTAGCCTTACTTTTAAGCTAGAATATAAGCTTATAGGTAATGTTCTCTTTTTCCTTTTCCTTTTCTAATTATTATTATAATTATTATTAATATTATAACTTCTAGGCTTTAAATATCTATTAAATTCTTATACTAGGGCTTATATTTATCGATGCTTTGATAATCTTATTAAAGATTATACTTTAGAGCCTAAATATATCCTTAGGTAAGTTATTTATCTTATATATTATATTAGGATTAGTAAGTAACCTTTTAATAGTTTTACTAGGGATAATAGGTTAAATAATAATACATTTATAAGTTCTTATATTAATAAGAATTATAATAGTATTATTCATGAAGCATATAATATCCGATGTGTTGCACATGTTTTTAACATTATTGTAAAGGATATTATAACTGAATTCTTAAGATTAACCTCTTTAAAAGAAGACTTAAATTCCTTTAAGAATAGTGAATATCTTTACTATTCTACAGAGGATATTTCTTCTATTAAGGAGAGAAATGATTTTAAAGAATTTAAATCCTTAGCAAATAGTAAGTAATTTATTATAATTTATTATAATTATTTATACTAATACTTCTATAGGTTTAGTAGGCAAAGTTAAAAGGCTTACTATTATTATTAAGAATAACTAAGGATTATATAAACTTTAGTTAAAGTCTTTATAAAAGGCAAAAAAAGAAGGTTATATTGCTAAGAATTGCAATATTATAAGAATTCCTCTATGTAAGCTACTTTCTTTTATCTTATTTACTATATTATACTAATACTAATCCCTTTATATTTATAGCTAATGAAACACAGTGGAATTCAACTTATAAGATGATTTATACTGCCCTAGAATTAAAAGAAGCTATTATTCTTTTAAATAGGGCGTCTAATATAGCTGTATTAAAGGATGCTATTCCTACTGCCTAAGAATAGGTAGATTTAGCTACTTTAAGTAGTATATTAGAGGTCTTTTATAAACCTACTATTATACTTTAATCCTAGAAGTATAACACTTTAGGTTTAGTTCCTTTATTTATTATTAGGATATATAAATATCTTATTGATATAAAAGAGGACTAAGAGGCTTATAATTATTAGGTATTTACTCTATAGTTTCCTTTTCCCTTTATTACTTATATATTAATTAACTTGGTATTTTAGAAGGTTTATAACCCTCAAGGCAAGATCTTTATAGCCTCTATAAATAAAGGCTTAGATAAACTTAGTAATTATTTTCCACAAGACATAGATAATAATTATTACTTTTATAAGCCTTATTTATATACTATGCTACTAGATCCTAGGCTTAATCTTATTACTATACAAGATAGGCTTAAATTACAAGCAAGAACTAGTACAAGGTTATTAGAAGACTTACAAAAAGAATATGATTCGTAAGTATTATTATTATTATTATTATTATTATTATTTTCACTAATAAATTTACTAGGATTTTACCTACTTATAAAGAGAATTAGGCTAATCAAAGCCTAGGCTCTGAAAATTCAGAGTTAGAAAATACCCAATTTCAAGTAGAAATTAGAGGGCCTAGTCAGCCTAGGACCTTTAATTATCCTAGGCCTAAACTAGCTTCAAAGCTATATAAGGGCCTATTTATTAACGAACGAGATAAATCAATTCAGAAAACTAGAAAAAACAAGATATCTACCTTTACTAAGCTAGAGGTTAAAGAAAATAAGGTAAGCTAGAATTCCTTAATGTTTTTATTATATTATTATTAATATTATTATAGGAGGATATCTTTAAATAGTGGGAAGATAATCTAAAATCTTTCCCTATTTTAAGTATATGTGAGAACAAAGGGTAGCTAGGCAAGAGGTATAGGGGCACTTGTGTATTTACTAAAGCTTGCTAGGTCTAAGTGTTATGCGCGCGAGTCGCTGGCTTTTATCTAGCGGCTCGCTAGTATTACGTGGACCTAGCCCTAGGCCTAGTATACCTATAGGGTATGCACACTATATTATAGGTAGGGCCTTATAATTACCTCCCCACTTATAGCTAGGCTTCTAAATAGCTTTTACTAGCTACTTTATAGCTATTTACTAACTAGTAATAGCCTCTAAAATAATAATAAATAATAGATAGGGTTTAACTATAAATTTACCTATAATTCTTTATTATATTACACACTCTTCCTTTCTATAACTATAGTAATTTTTTAATTATTTCTTATGCCTTTAGTTTCTATCCCTTCCTAGTCCTTAATTACTATATATTTATTATAGAAAATAAGTATATTCCTTTAAAAGAATATAGCTATATATATTATTTATACACTAGATACGCTAAGTTTAAGAAATATCCCCTAGCTAAGCTTATATTACTATAGATTAACTATTAATTTCCCTATAATCTATTTATAGATCCTTAAAAGATAAAATATTCTAAGCACTATACCTAATACTATAACTATAGTAATTCTTATAAAACTATAAGTATACTACTCTTCCTATATCTTTTAGTCTTATTTTACTAATAAATTCCTATAGGCTATAGCTATAATAAGGGGTAATTTTATTAACCTCCTTATAGTTTTAGACTAGGCCTAAATACTTATAGATATCTATAGTAATATAGTAGAGAAAGACCCTAAGGACTACCTATTTTTAGAGGCCTCTTACTTCTATATTACTAAGTATTACCTCTATCTAATAATAGGGTTTAACTATATAAATATATTATACTATATTACTTTTAGCTTAACTAGGGCTATAAAGGTTTATTAGGTTTATCTCTTTACTATATATTTACTAGTCTTTTACTTATATTTAGTAGTAGTATGCCTTTATTATATACTAATAGTATATAGTATTATAATAGTAGCTACTTATTATAATATTCCCTAGCCTAATTCTAGGGTATATAAGTATTATAGTTATTTTACCTTACCTTACTATATATTTACTAATTCTTCTATAGCTAAACTACTATAAACTTAAGATTATATAGAATATAAAAATAACTTTATACCTATAATACTTAAACCTAGGGTATATCCCCTAGGGGATAGTAAAATATTATTTTATACTAGTAATACGCTAGGTAATTACTAAGGATAAGAATAGCGCTAAGTATCTTATTTATAGGGGTTAGGCTTTTTACTATAAGGGGTAATAATAGAGGGGTTTCCCTTAACCCTCCCTATGCTTTAGGTATATTTTCTTTTATTATTTAGTAAGTAGTCTAAGGTAGTTTATATAGGAGTGTAATAGTAGCTAATAAGGCTAGGCCTTTTTTATTATAACTCTATATCTTTTTACCTATATCTTGCCTATATATTACTATCTTTCTTATATAATCTACTTTAGTAAAATACTTAAATTATATATTAAGCGCCTTCTATATCTTCTACTAGAACCTATTAGTTATATTTACTTAGCTAACCCTTCTATTTTACTAGGTATTTATTACCTTTATAGGTTTTCTTATAGTCCTTAACTTCCTTAACTTTATACTTATCTTCTTTATCCTTAAGGTCTAGTATTAGTATATCCTTATCCCTAGTGTCTTTATAGTAATTCTATAGCTTTAATAGGCTTATATAAAATATATTATATAGCTATCTATACTTCTTAGGTAATACTAGTCTATATACTTATTTCCCTATAGTATTAAGTACTTAAAAGGCCTAATAAATCTAGGGATTAGCTTCTATTTTATATCCTTAAGCCTAATATTCTTTACTAATAGTAATACTAGGTTACCTTAATATAGTGTTAATAGCTAGTAACACTAGTTATAGTACTTTACCTAGGTTTTAGTAGCTTTAGCCTAGTTCTCCTTTAGATATTCTCTAACTTTATATAGCTTTATAATATATATATATACTTCTAGTACCTCCCCTTCCTAGCTCTTACCCCTAAGAGCTAGATAAAACTTAGGTAAATAGCTTATAAGTAAATAGTTTAGGAAGTAGCTAGTACTCCTATTTACTATATTATTATAGGCAAATTAAGCTATTAGGAGTAGCTTAGGCTATATCTATTAGTTCTTTATAATAAAATATTAAAGGTAATACTTAAGTACTTAGTTTATTCTTTCTATCTACCTATTAGTTTAGGGGTAAAATACTATAGAAAGCCTCTACTTTACCTAAGATAGGTAGCATAGGTCTAACTAAAATTAGCTTATAAAGACTAAACCTCTATTAGATATAATACCCTCTAGGGCTCTAAATTATAGCTTAATCTCTTTATAAAAAAGTTCTACTAATTTAGCTATATTAATAGTAGTAGTTATAGGTAGGAAGATAGAATACTTAGTAAATTAGTCTATAATTACTAGGATTATATTAGTCTCTTACTTACCTACTTATATAATAGGTAACCCTATAATAAAGTCTATTAAGATTTCTATTTATAGTTACCTTAGTATTAGTAGTAATTTAAGGCTTCTATATAGGTAATACCTTCTAGCTACTACCTATTAGTAAACCCTATAGCTTATAATATAGTTTAAAATAGACTTACTTATAGCTAGCTACTAAAAGTAACGCTTTAGTAGCTCTAGAGTGCGCTTAGTCCTAAAGTAACCTACTAGTGGATTATTATAGTGTAGCTATAGAAGCTCCTATTATAAAATAGGCTTCTAGGGAATAACTACCTAGTCTTAGTATAATAGAAAACTCCCTATACTATATAACTATAGACTAGCCTTTCCCTTCCCTTTTACTAGGGAGTTATTAATCTTACTATTCTATCTCTATAGATCTAGGTCTTAATCCTATGCCTTCTATAGTAGTTATACTAATAGTTTATTTAGCCTAGATTAGTAGGGATCTAGTAATATAATAGTCCTCTATATCTCTTATACTATGCTAATATCTTAGATATACACTACCTTCTCCTTAAAATCCCCTTTAGTTAGCTAATCTTTTACTAGATTTATAGTAGCTAACTAGCTTCTTAACTAGGCTACTCTAGCTATTCTCTCTATAGAGGCTAGGGCATTTTCCTCCCCTAAAGATATCTTATTAAGCCTCTTTATGCCTAAGACTAGGGTATTTTCCTTCCCTAAAGGTATCTTACTATATCTTCTTTAATATATTAGTTTCTTTTCTTTTACTATTTTAGTAAGTACTATCTTCCTTTAAAGTTCTAGTAATAGTGCCTTATTTATTAGGGGTTTACCCTTATAATTAGACCTTCTTAATAGTGTATCCGCTAGGTTGCTTATCCTAGGTCTATACCTAATTATAAAGTAAAAGGGGTAAAGGAATATATACTATCTTACTTACCTTCTATTTAACTTCTACTACCTTATAAAGGTTTATAGGTTATAGTAGTCTAATAGAACTTTAACTAGGCTTACTATACCCTTAATATAGTGTTACTAGTATTTAAATAACTCTACTATAGCGAGTAGCTTTTAATTAGCTATACTATAATTATGCTTAGTATTTATAAATTTCCTTAACTAAAATACTACTAGATACTAATAGCCCTTATTATCCTATTAAGATAGGATTCCTACTATTATAAAGATTAAAGTATCTATCTTAATATATACTAGTTAACTTAGGTTATAATAATAAAGGAGAGGCACTTACTAGAAGGCCTCTTTTAGCTAGTTAAACACTAGCTATTCCTTTACTCTAAATATAAACTTCCTAGTCTAGATACTATTTTAACTACCTTTTATTAATATATAAAGAGATACTATAATCCTAGAGTATTTATAGATAAACTATTAGTAGAAGTTATAAAACCTAAGGAAGGACTATATATCCTTAAAGCTTATAGGCTCTTTCTATTCTTAGATTATATTAACCTAGTAAGTATTTATTAAGATCCTATTAACTAATAGGATAAACCCTAGGAACTTTACTAACTCCTAGTAGAATAAATACTTTAAGGGTTTTATATATAACTCTACTAATCTTATATATTCTAAAACTTCCTTAATATATATAGTATATTCCTCCTATATCTTTAAAAAGATAAGAATATTATCTAGATACACTATATAAATAGTATTAACTAGCCTATAGAGTGCTTTATAAATATAATTTTAAAAAGTAGCTAGGGTATTAGTTAACCTAAAGGGTATTATAAGGTATTTATAGTGTCTATAATAGGTATAGAATATAGTCTTCTACTTATTACCTCCTTTAATATAAATTTAATAGTATATATTCTTAATATTAATTTTTAAGAAGTAGTAAGCTCCTTAGTACTAGTCTAGGATCTCTAAAATTAAGGGGAGAGTATAGTAATTCTTTTATATTACTCTATTAAGTCCCTAATAATTTATATATAACTAGAGTATCTTATCTTTCTTTAGTATAAATAGAATAGGTATACCTATAGGGCTCTTAGAGGGTCTTATCTAGCCTTTCTATAGGTTTTTATTAATATATTTATAGAGTTTTTTTAGCTTACTTTAGGAGAGAGGGTAAATTAGTCTATATAGGGGTATAGCCCTAGGTACTAGGTTAATTATGTGGTTAGTCTCTTTTCTTAATAGTAAGCTTCCTGCCTTATCTAATATAAATATATCTTTAAACTTATATAGTTCTAGGGGAATATCTTTAATAGTTTTATATACTTTTACCTCCTTATTATCTTTAAGGGTAATAAACTTATCTTCTATAACCCCTATAATAGTATATATAATAGTCTTATTATATATTACTTTTGCGAATTTATAGGGAGTTAATAGTAAAAAAGCTACTTTTTCTTTCTTAAATTACTATTTCTATAAATATAGGTAAAGGTATATATATTTTTCTATAAGGTATATATTCTAATTAATATAGGGCTTCCCCCTACTCTTAGGTCTCTATCTATAGCTATATATAGTAGCTTAAGGTCCCTTTCTTCTTCTCTTAAGTTCTTAATTATAATAAGTACCTTATAGACACTATATTAAGAGACTATAAGAGCTCCTACTACCTTAATAATAGGTACTATAGCCTTAGCCTAGTTAAGTTTATAGGTTCTTATAAACTTAACGCTAATTATATTAATCTTAGTATAACTATCTAAATTAGCTACTATTTTAATATCTTTATACCTATAGATAGTAACTAGTATATAAAACTAATACCCTATTAGTACCTTAGTATTAGAGGTAGAGGTAAGGGTATCTACTTCTACCTTAGGGAGTTTTCTAGGCCTTCTTAGGGCTTTTTCTTAGGTTTCTTATAGTAATATATAAGGTATCCTATACTATTATAGTTATAACACTATATCTTATCCCTAGGTTTAGTAGTATTTAGGTAAGTAGCTAGGCCTTTCTTCTAGTTCTTATTCCTTTAATCTTTATAAGGTCTATAACCTTATAAGGAGTTATTCCTATAGTGCTAAGGGTTCTTATATAGGCCTTTATCTCCTAATTACTTAGATTTTTACTTATTCTTTAGTATAGCCTCCTAGAATTACTAGGTAAGTTATATAACCTCTTCTTAAGTCTTATTAGTAATAGAGGCATATAGGTTAATATAATCCTATAGGTTAGGGAGTAACTTTATAAAGAATATAAGGGTATAAGTCTTTCTAGGGCTTTTTCTAGGTGTTTCTCTAGTAAATCTAAGAAAATACTAAACTTAATAAGGCTTTAACCCTTATATTACTTTATATTCTCTAATTATATTACTATTTATATATTATAATTAGTAGAGTCCTAAAGTAGTATAAGTATCTAGGTCTAAAATTTATCCTAGTTATCTTTAAGGTTATCCTAACTATTAGCCTACTATTCTTTAAGGTATCTATTCTATTTTACCTTATAATTAATATATATATAGTTAAGTATAAAAAGGATCTTCTAGTAGTTATATTAGAACTTCTTCTTTACCCTATTAAAAGTATAGTTTAGGTTATTAATCTATATCTTATATCTCTATAGGTTTATAGGATATTAAAGGTTAGTAATATTCTAAACTTTAACCTCTTAGCTACTATAGCTTAAGAAAGTACTAGCTTTTTACTACCTTTTTAATTATTCTTCTTAAGTATTATACTATAATAGATCTTAGAGCTCTTACTCTTTTTCTTATAGTTTCTAGAGTTCCTTAAGCTAGGTAATTTACTTTACTATTACTATAGCTTAGGTATAAATAATAAGGGGTATATCTTTAGTTATAGTACCTATAGAATAGGGTATATTCTTAGCTATAGTATTACCCTTATTTAGTAGCCCTTAGTTATTATCTAATATTACTCTTATAGATTAGGTAGTTCTCCCCCCTATATTACTCTTAGGTAGCTAGTAGGAGAAGCTTTAGAATTATAAGAATAAAGGGTAGCTAGGTAAGAGGTATAGGGGCACTTATATATTTACTAAAGCTTACTAGGTCTAAGTATTATACGCGCAAGTCGCTGGCTTTTATCTAGCGGCTTGCTAGTGTTATATGGACCTAGCCCTAGGCCTAGCATGCCTGTGGGGTGTGCACGCTGTGTTATAGGCGGGGCCTCACAGTATAATTGCTAGAAAATATCTAGCTATTCCTGCTACTTCTAGTGCTATTAAAAGTACTTTTAATACTAGGGGGAATATTATTACAAAAAGAAGAACTTCCTTAAAACATTCTATAATTAAGGAATTAATTCTTTTAAAGAATTGGCAAAAAGAGGACAATCTTATAATTAAGCAATATTCAGAGCTTTACGATTACTATAGCTCTTTATTAGAGGAATCTAAAGACTCCTCTTAGGAAAGCTCTAAAGATTCTTCTAATGAATCTTTAGAAGATAACTCGGAATAAGTGTATAATAGGGGTTTTTTCCTAGTTTAGTCTAGTTTTCCCCTAATATACTACTCTTATTATTATTATTATTATTATTATTATTATTATTATTATTATTATTATTATTATTATTATTATTATTATTATTATTATTATTATTATTATTATTATTATTATTATTATTATTATTATTATTATTATTATTATTATTATTATTATTATTATTATTATTATTATTATTATTATTATTATTATTATTATTATTATTATTATTTTATTTTAAAAAACCTTAAAATACTAAATAACTAAAAAGTCTAGCTTTTTCTATAGTAAATCCCTTATACTTACTTATATTCTTATTTATATAATTTATTTTCTATTTTTTTTATTAAACTTTAACACTAATAATATTATAAGCTATTATAAGCTAACCCTAAGCTATTATAAGCTATTATTAGCTAGTATAAGCTATTATAAGCTAGTATAAGCTAGTATAAGCTAGTATAAGCTAGTATAAGCTATTATCTAACTAAAATTTAGAAATACTACAAATACTACAAAATACTACAAATACTACATGTAGTATTTTTACCTCCCTTGTAGTGTAGTATGTAGTGTAGTGTAGTACAAAGCTCTGTGTGTAGCGTTGGCAATTCCTGCGATAATTTCTTCCTATTATCTTATTAGGTACATATCTAGCATTATTATCACATTTAATCCTTATATATTAACTACTATACGTCCCTTCTAATTATCTCCTATTCCTATCTAAATAATAAAGACTAGAAATACAAACAGTACCTATGATATTATATAGAAGACCTTTTCTCCTATAAGTAATTCTTTTATTATCTTCTTAATAATTACTTAATTGTCTAGGCTAACTAGATAAATTCTATACTTCTTTAGAACTAAGTCCTACTAACCTAGCTTTATCTATAATTATATCTATTTCTATTAGGGAACTTTAGCAAATCCCTTATCTTAGAATAATTCCGCGTAATCTCCTAAGAGCTCTTATATCTATTATTATTTGCCTTTATCCTAGGGATTAAAATAGTTTACCTATGTAACTATATAGATTACTATTTAAGACTCCATTATTATTGAAATGTAGGGAGCTGATGCCAGCTGGCAACAGCTGTACAAGTGTAAGCTCTACGGTCTAGGACTGATAGAGCCATAACGTTGATTTTTATTAACGTAATGTAATAGAAGTGGTAGCAGTTATTAACTAATAGAATTTAATTTAGATTACTTTATAGTAACTAATAGAGTAATAGAATTGATTTTTAGTTGGTTTATTTAGGCGATGTGGCTATTAGTTAAGAGGCCTAGCTAACTAGCTAGATTAAAAAGATCTTCTTCCTCTTATAGACCTACTAACTATATTAGTAGGCCTAGGCCGCTAGCGGGGTCTTATAAGCCACTTTTTATTTTCTATAAAATTTATTTGTATGTAAAATCTAAAAAATTAACTTACTACTATATATACTAGTAACCTATATACACTAAATTTTAGTCTAAAAAATATTACTATATAAAAAGAAAGCCCTATCTTCTAGTATTAATTTGCTATATATAAGACTTTTATATAACCTCTAGTTAAAGAGAAAATCGCTATTAAAGATAGCTATAGGGTAAGCTACTTACATTACCACTATAGGGTAGTCTGCTTATATTACCCTAGCTTACCTAATTACTTATGGTTAGGGTTGTGGGCACACTCGTGCCCATAACACTAATTAACATTAGTTATCCACACGGTTGGTCGCAGCTGTTAATAGCTATAACGTGGTCATTTGTAACCACCTACGTAACCGTTGACAGCTGTAGTGCAGCTGTTAAGCTTGCAGTGCAAGCTTAGTAATATAAAGGTTCTTTGACTAGAAAGGGCTAAAAATAGGTCTTATTTTTAACAATTATAATCTATTCCCTTGTTAATAATAATTGCTTCTTAAGTTATAATTCCATAACTATCGCTAGATCTACTACTAAAGCCTATTCCTTAGGGTTAATAATATATACTCTTATAGCTAGGTTAATTAACTTAAATCTCCCTAATTCCTACTTCCTACTAATTATCACTAGCTTATTACCTATATTACACATTATAATATGTCTTGTGGATCTATTAGCTACTACTACATAGACTCCTAGTCCCTATAGTTATTTTAGCTTAAATAATGCCCTATTATCCTTACCTAATTAATAGTTTATTAGAACTATTATTATTATATATAGTTAAATTACTACTATATAAGCGGACTTAACTAGTATATTAACTTTTAGTTAATTATACTACGCTACTATAGGGATAGTAATGTTCCTATATATTCTAATAATTACCTTTCCTTTACTTACTATAATATTAATCTATTAAGGTATAATATAGTCTATACCTAATAGCATATTTACTCTTAATAATTTTATAATTAAGACCTCTCTAATAAATAATATAATTATAGTTTATCTATTTAGTGTGGTTCCTAGAAAGTTTATTAGTAATAATATGTATTTATTAGTAAAATAAGTATCTATACTAATTCCCTTTACCTTAATAGGTGCTACTCTAGTCCGTATCTTAATATCTAGATACTATTTAGCTATCTATATAGCGTCTACTAATGTAATTAAGCACCCTATGTTATAATAAATATTAACCTAACTATCTAGGTTATCTAAATTTAGGCATATCTAGAATTATAGGTATATCTATAATTAAAACGCGTAGCTAACTCCCGCATTGCGTTACGTAGCAATTATTAATTAGAAAATTAGTATTTTGTCGCCTATCTTAGTCTTAAGTCTTATTATACCCAATGCTTATAGTTCCTCTACCACCGATTTTATATGCGTTTGTATATTGTTTATTAGAATATTTAAATAATTATAATTACTATAGGTATAAGACAAAGGGTAAGAGTCTAAAATTTTATTATAAGCTACTTTACTTCTAATTATACTATTATATAGTAAGCTATATGCCTTATTTAGGTAGCTAAAAAGCGAATTATTAGATAAAAATTAGGCAAGGTATATTTAATAAGTGCAGACTATATTATTAATTCTAATAAATTAAACCTACTCTATCTAGTTATTAGTCTATAGGACTCCCTCCTAATTATCCTAAGGATATAATTCTTACTATTTTACTTCTAGATATAGTATATACTTATCTATATCTCCCTATTTTAATTATAGACTATTATTCTCCTAATCTATAGTGCTTACCTAATCCTATTAATTACTCTATTCTTTATTAGCTAGCTAATCTAACTTATCCGCCTAGTGTACTACTACCTATAGATATTATAGTAAGATTACTAGTCTATTTAGTGGTTTTCCTATATTACTAAATAGAGTAAGTCTATTTATAATAGGTCTAGGTCTATTATACTAGGGATTAGGGTATAGCCTCTGCTAGTTATTATAGTATAGCTAATTACTAAATTATTAGTCCTAATTATTATAGTATAGCCTCTATTAGTTATATTATTACTATTAAGTATAGTTATAGTATAGCTAGTTACCCTAGTAATTATTCCTATTACTATTCTAGTAATTATTCTAGTAACCCCTAAATCTTAGTCTAACTATACTATTATATAGCTAGCTATACTAGCCCTAAGCATTAAAACCTCTATATATATTTAATCCCTATTAAGTATCTCTAAACTACTAGTTAGTAATTTATTAGTATTTATTATATGCCTAACTTATAATAGTTAACTCTCTCTCTCTAATCTATATAAGGAATTAATTAATAGTTATATCCGCTAATAATAGATTAATAATTATCTAAATCTCTAAATTAAATACTTAGTAAACTATTTATAATTATATAATATTATCTTAATAATATACCCTTATATCTAAAAGCAAATTATATATAAAGATTATAATATCCTCCCTATTATAATACTTCTATAGTAAGTATTATATATTCTTAATTCTATTTAAAGCTATAGATTATAGCTCTTAGAATCTTTTAATAAGTTATATATAAATAGTCTTTAGTAATACCTCCTAAAGTAGTTTACGCTCTAATAGTATTAGGAGATAACTATACTAATTAAGGGCTTAACCTCTAAGGTAAGAGATCTAAATATCTTTTACTAACTTCTTTAATTAACTAAGTGCTATATTCTCTAATTATTATATAAATATAAGTATATATTTATAGATTATTATAGTAGACTTAGCGTCCACTATAATACCTTAGCCCTTATTATCTTTAACTCCTAGGTTAAAGAACCTAATATCTACTACCTATAGTAGTAGTTATATTACTAGTATTATCTTAGCTAGTTACCCTACTAATACTTAGGCTTATTCTCGCTAAATATACTATAGTAATACTTAGTTTATTCTAGTATTATCTTCTATTAGATAATATATTATCTATGCTATCTCTAATTATAGTAGTAACTCTAATTATAGTAGTAGCCCTAATTATAGTGGATTTACTAGTAGTAGTTATTTATTATTATCTAGTATTTTACTATAATACTATAATCCTATATAGTTATATAACCTTAGTAATAGCTTAGAAACTATAAACTATTAGCTACCTAATCTCTAATAGGCTAGAAACTTATTAAGAAGGGAATTATTAAGTATAGAATTATTAAGTAAGGTAATAGGTAGTAATTAGTATACTATAGGACTATTCCTTCCTAACTTAGGAGAGGATATTAGTAATTAGTTTAATATAGGTAACTTTATATAAGGGGTTTTATCCTATTAAGTGTCTAGCTTAAAGTTAAGTCCTAGCTTAATATTAAGCCTATAATTATATATTCTAATATAGAATTTCCCTAACTATTCTACTATTATTATAATTAAGTAATCTATTAGTATTATATTAATTAAATCTACTACTATTTTACTTTAGGCCTATTTAAATTAAATTAGTCTATATCTTAGTCTCTAAAAATAACCTATTATTATAGATTATAAGCTTTCTGCCTATCTAATTTATGTTTAATTAGGGGCAAATTATTCTACTTCCTAAGCCTATTTATATAAAAATTAATAGAACTTTAAATCCCACTCTGCCTATTTAATTAGATAATTAAATATCTAGGCCTTATTAAAGGGGGAAAAATTTATTACTAAATAGTATACTAATTATCTTTTATTATCTATAATTTCTAGGTTAACTATATTAATATATCTTTAGAGAGTTTGCCCTTTATTAATTAGCCTTTTATTAGGCGTTTATTTTAATATCTAAAGATAAAAATAAAAGCAATTTCTAGTTCTAGTTATTATAGCGTGTAATTACTACTAATTATAAAGTGGATGTAGGAAAGGATAATCTATTTAGCTAATAATCTGCCCTCGGGGGCCTAATGTATCTGCACTATTGTGCCACGTGACCACTGCACGTGACACCCGTCTAATATAACATGTACTTGCGCTGGCAAGGGCCGCGTAAACACTCGTGTCAAAAGCGGCAAGAAAAGAGCAATCGGCGTGTGAATACTCCGTAGACCCCCGTCAATTCCCTCAATCGAACCCTCTGCAACCTGATAGGCTTGTTTCCCTGTGATTCAATTTCCTGAACCGGACCGTTGTTATCCGACAATACTCCGCTGAAGCGCCTACCAAGAAAGCACCCGGCGAATCTCATGCTTGCCCCAAAACAGCTTCAGCCAGAAGAACTTTGAAAAAGGTTAAATGATATGTAATCCGTATCAGTTGTGGGAAAAGAAGGATGCCGATGGGGGGGGATCGGATAGCCCAGGATAAACCCTTATTTTTGCATGTGCTCGTCACTTACCGGGAGGGGGCTGAAGGTGTTGCCCGGCAGCAGGGAATATAACCGATCGTACGCGCTATGCGCGTAGGACTGTATTAGGGAAGCTAAACTATACCTTAAAAGAATATATAATATTAGAATAAGAAGCATATAAGATTTACTATAACTGCTCTTTTTATAAAAGAAGAGCTTTTACCTTTTTATTTATATAATAAAAGAATAATTAATTTAATTATATCTTCTATGTTAGGAGCGTAAGGGACAGAGATAGGATTATCACATAATAGAGCATTAGCAGGACCTTAGACTTACTAGGTTAGGGAGGGGTTAGCTAGTAGCTAGATAGTTATGTAAGCGTAAGGTAAGGTATTTAGCAAGGACTACCTATATTCTTATAGAAGGTTAAAGCTTAAAACCTTTATATAACTACCCCTAGGTAGTACCTTTCTAGCTATAACTATAAATCTAAGCTATTACTTTATTTTATTATCTTTTAACCCTTAAGTTATAATAAATTAAGCTCTTAATCCCTTTAGGGTAATAAATTATTAGCTAGATTATAATATTAGTATACTAGAGAATATCTATATAAAATATACCTATACCCCCTAGTAGTAATACTATAGATAAGTAAAGTAGTAGTAATATAGTAAATACTTAAATAATAAATACTAATAATTAAGTATATTAGATACTACCTAAGACTAATCTAGATAATAATACTAGAATTAAGAATAATAGTATTAAGGAAATAGTATAATAGTATTATAATATTATATAAGCTAAGCTATAATATAGGTAGAAAATATAGGAAATTCTATAAATAAAAGTAAAAATTAGGGAGCTTTAGGTAAACCTACTATTAATTAAAACCTAGTAAGGACCTATAAATCTACCTCCTTAGGTTAGACTAACTACTTCTATACTTACTTTACTAATAGGTACTAAGTAAGTAGTAAATATATACTAATATAGTATTATTAACTATAGACACTATTATATAAAAGGAATACTTATAAAAACCTCTAGAATTTCCTAGTAGACTTAAATATATTATTTAAATTAGACTAATATACTTTTTATAATAATATAATAAAGGTAGCTTATACTAGTAAATACCTTACTAATAATATAAAGTAATAATAAATATATTATATAGCTATAGATAGTTATATAGAATATAAGGACTATAATTAAGTAAGCTTTATTATATAGCTAAAGACTAGAATAATAAATAAGGATACTAGATACTTAGAAGTAATTAGATTATTACTAAATCTTTAGTAAGGTAATAGGTAATTATTTTAAGCCTTTATTAGGAATTAGACTAAGGTTAAATCTAACCTACCTAAACTAATCCTAATATAACTAAGAATCTATATATTTATTAATAGCCTTAATAATACTATAAAAAAGTAAATACTTAGCTAGGAGTTTCTAACTACTTAAAGCTAGTTATAAGGCTAAGGTAAGAAAGTAAAGGTAGTAATAAAACTAATATAGAGTTATAAAAAGAGTTAAGACTATAAGAAGAAGTAATAGTAATTAACTTTACCTATAAATAACTTATAGTAATAAAATAAAGGGTAAGTAGGAAGATTACTTATTATATATTATAAATATAGGAAGCCTAGATATATCTTAATAGCTTACTATTTATTAGACTACTTTATTTATAAGAGTAATAAATATACTATAGAGAAGTATAATAATAGTAGTAATAAAGTATCTAATCCTAATAAGATACTGCTTTTATTTATATAAACCTAGGATAGGAAGCTTATTATAGATAAATTAGTAAACCTAAGAGTTAGAGTTTATATATCTTTATAATAAGATTACTAGTAGGTAGTAGTAAAGGTACTAATAGATTTAGATATATAATTCTTAACTATATACCTAAAGTTATTATCTAAGGAGAATTAGAAAAGAGTTAAAAAAATAGATTAAAACCTTAAAAGTATAAGTAAAGATATAGTTTTATATTAAGGAATTCTAAGGAGATTAGTATTAATAAAAGATAGTATAGGGTTTATAAAAGTTTACTAAGTTAGCTACTTTATTACTAATACTAAAGAAAGGCTACTATTAAGTATAGACTAGATTAGAGAATATAAACCTATAGTAATATATTTAAAAGAGAAGTTTTAGAGATACTTAGTAATAAGGGAGTGCCTCTTATATACTTAGGGTAAGTAAAGAGTATATAAAGTATTAAAATAATTAGTAATTACTTTAGTATTAGGTTTAGTAAAAGTTATCTTAAATAGCCTAAAAAATAAAAAATAAAAAGAATTAGAAAAGAACCTATTAGTAGACTTACTAAAGCTAATTTAGAAAATAAGTAGTAAAGAAGTAATAATAGTCTTAGAGTATACCTATAAGTTATATAAGTAATATATTATAGCTAACCTAAGATCCTTAGATAGTCTAAGTAATAAGTAACCTATAACTAAGTAAGGGCTAAGTAATAATATAAATAAACTAAAGCTTCTAAAGAAATACTTAGAATTTAAAGATATATTTAATAAGGATTTAGTAAGAACACTTTCTAAACTATAAGGCTATACTTATATAATTAAGTTAGAAAAAAGAAAAACACTACCTTAAGGACTAATATATAACTTAGCTAAGAAAGAGCTAGAAGTGCTTAGGGAGTATCTTATAAATATATAGTAAAAGGGATAGATTAGAAGATTAGTTAGCCTAGCTAAGGTCTTAATTTTATTTATCCTAAAGAAAGAAGGGAAATTAAGGCTTTATATAAATTATAGGGGCTTAAATAAGATTACTATTAAGAATAAGTCCCCCTTATTACTAATTACTAAAATCCTTAATTACTTAAAGAGTATAGTTATCTAGATAAAACTTAACTTAATAAATATATACTACTAGCTATATATTTACTTAGGTAATAAGTAAAAAATAGCATTCTATTATAAATATAAGCACTTTAAGTATCTTATAATACTATTTAGATTAGTTAACGCGCTAGTAACTTTCTAGGAGTATATTAATAAAGTCCTTAAGGATATTATAAATAATATTTATATTATTTACTTAGATAATATCCTAATCTATAGTAGTAATATAGCTGCTTATATAGGCTATATTAAATAAGTCCTAAGTAAACTCTATAATATAAAGCTTTTTATTAACCTAAAGAAGTGTTAATTTTTAGTTATAAAGGTTAAATTCTTAGGATTTATTATATCTAAGAAAGGTATTATAATAGAACTATTAAGGGTAGAAGTAATTATAATATAGCTAATACCTTATAGTATCCTAGATATCTAATTATTCCTTAGGTTTACTAGATTTTATTAATATTTTATTAAGTAATATAGTAAAGTAGTTATTCTATTAATAAACTAACTTAAGGGGGGATAACTAGTAACCTTTAAGCTAGAACCCTATAAGCTAGCTATATTTAGAGAACTCTAGAAGTTATTCTAGGAAGCACTAATTTTAGTGTACTTTAACCTACTTACTTTATTAAGAGTAAAGATAAATATATTAGGTTTTGCTATTAGAGTAATACTTATAATATTAGTACTAGGTTACTAGCACCTAGTTATATATATATTAAGGAAGTTAACTAATACTAAGTTATACTACCTTATACTAAATACTAAATTATTAGTAATCTAAGAGGCTTTTAGGGTATAGAGGTATTACCTAGTGTACTTAACTTACCTAATTATAATAGTAATAAATTACTTAAACTATAAGTACCTAGCTATAAAGCTATAGCTAACTAATAAGTAAGTAATAATACTTAATAAGCTATACCTATTTAACTTTAGGATTAAATATAAGGCTAGTAAGTTAAACTCTACTAATATATTATTAAGGAGAGTAAATTATATAAGTAAGGATAGAAAAGTAAAGGTAGTAACCTTATAGTTACTAAACTTCTTATCTAAGTTTATAAATACTAATTAATAGGAACTCTATAGTAGTAATAGAAATACTATAAGTTCTATTATATTATTATTTAATATAGTAAATAGTTAGTTATAAAGACCTTATAATAGTAATAGAAATATCTAGGGTTTTAAGAAAATATAACTTAGCTATATTTTTAAGGAAGCTATAAGACTAGATATTATTAAAAAGGGTATTCTAGCTAGTATAGTTACTAGTAAGTAATAAGGGCGCCCCTTAGAAATACTACTTAACTATAGTATACTTATAAGACTAGAAGTAACTTATAAGCTAGCTACTTATAGAGATATTATAATAAGGATCTAAGCTATTTAGAGAACCTCTTCTAAGTTTAACTTTAATACTTAGGATAATAGCTTAGAATTAGATATTCTAATTTAAGTATTATTATTAGGTATATAGTAAAATAATAAGTTTACTATATATTAGAGAAAGCTACTTAAGAGTAGTAACTTAGAAGTATTATAAATATAGTTAATTAGACTCTCTAAGCTATTAATATTTAAGAGTTAAGTTTATATTCCCTAGGGAATAAGAAAAGAGATTTTACTACTAATATATAATAACCTTATTACTAGGTATTAGGGAGTTAGTAAGATACTTTATTAAATTATAAGTTAGTATTACTAGCTATTAATAAAGAAAGATATAAAGGTATATATTAGTATTTATATAAGCTATTAAGTTTTAAAGCTAAGGTACTATAAGCTATATAGTAAGTTAGCTACTTTACTAAAGCTAGATTACTTTTTTAAGAACTATTAATAGATTTTATTACTAGATTACTACTAGTTAAAGATACTAACTAGACTTATAATATAATCTTAGTAATTATAGACTATTTTATAAAGTATAGTATTTATATCCTTATTTTAATATAACTAATAAGCAATAGGTTAGCTACTATATTCCTAGAATATATCTTTAGAGATTATAAAGCCCTAGAAAGTATTATAATAAACTAAGGTTTTATATTTATAAGTAGATTTTAGATAACCTTTTACTATCTTATTATAACTAAGTAGCTACTAAGTACTACTTTTTACCTATAGATAGATAGGTAAATAGAATAATTAAACTAGGTCCTAGAATATTATTTAAGGGCTTTTTTCTACACTAAATAAACTAACTAGGCTAATAACTTATTAATAGTATAATTTATATATAATACTAGTAACTATATAACTTATAGCTATATACTAGTAAAGGTATTATAAGGGTATAACCCTAGGGGCCTATAATAAGTAGTACCTAATATTTTACTTATAAATAATTAGGCTAAGAGTAAAGTATTATTACTAAGAGAGAAATATATAGTAATTAAATAGCTTTTAATTAACTTATAAGCTTAGTATAAGAAATACTATAACTAGAAAAGGACCCTAAAGAGGTTTAAAGTTAGTAATTATATTCTACTATTTATAAAGAATATTAACCTAAGATAGCTAAGTAGGAAGTTAACTATAAAGTACTTAGGCCCTTATAAGATTATAAGGGTAGTTAGGAGTTATAGACTAGCTTACTAGCTAGAATTACTTACTAGAATATAGTTATATAATATATTTAATATTATAAGCCTTAAACCCTTTAAAAGGAATATAAGTAATATAGTAAATACTTCTTTACTATAAGATAATATTAAGGATAATAAGTAAGAGTTTAAGGTAAAAGGAATTATCTTATATTATTATAATAGTAAGTATTATAAGTACCTAGTTAAATAGAAAGGCTATAATAGCTTAGAGAATTTATAGGTATTAAAAAGGGATTTTATTATAAGGGATATTATCTATAACTATAAGTAATAACTAAGTAGCTAGGTTATAGTAGTAAAACCGCCCTTAGTAAATAATATAAGGTAATACCCTATAAATATAGTAAATAATATAAGGTAATATTCTAAAAAGATATAATTATATTACTCTTATAATTATAATATAACTACCTAGTAATAATTACTTAAAAAGCATTTTCTTATTCTTACCCTTACCCTTATTTTCCTTAGAGACTATAGTAATAATAAGTATAAAAGCCTTTAGAGATATAGGGGCCTTATTATTAAAAGAGTTACCTTTCTTATATATAAAGATATAGAGCTTTCTAGGTAACTTAGAAGGACTAATATAAGTAAGAAGCCTAGAGGTATAAGGAGTAAACTACTAGTAAGTTAGTAAAGAAATACCTATAGATATTTAAGAGACTTACTATTAGAATATTCTTATATATATAGTAAAGGTAGTTTATAATATTAATTTAGACTTTAAGGTTAGTAGTATTAGCTAGCTATACTATAGTAGTATACTTATTATACTTAGCTTCCTAGGCTACTTTAGTAACTACCTAAGTATAATAAATATACTTATACTTATTAGTATTTTTAGTCTTTAGGAGGGTATTATATAGTTTTTACTTAGTATAAATAAGAGACTATTAGTATATTAGTAGTAATTAAGTTAAGAGAACTAGGGATATACTTACTTTATTAAGATAGTAGTAATCTCCCTTAGGTATAGCTTTAATAATATTAAATAGCTTTTTATAAAGCTATATAATTTAAGTAAGGCACTAGTAGTAGGTTAGTATCTTAAAACTAAAGACTTAGAATAAGTAATTATACTCTAATATATATCTTATTATTTTAGGTATAATAGGTATATTTAGCTAAGTTTATTACTATAGGTTAGTAACTATAAGAAGTAAAGAAGTAATAAGATTATACTATAAGAGTTATTATACTCTATAGGAAAAGGTTTATTTTCCTTAAGATACTAAGGAATAATATAAGTACTATTCTTAGGCTATATATTCTATATAGTAACTTACTAACTATACTATATATATAGAATTTTAGTATTACTAGCTATAAGTTAGTAGTAATAACCTAGTAAGAAA
The DNA here is from genome assembly GCA_023658445.1 of Epichloe bromicola. Taxonomy (NCBI): domain Eukaryota; kingdom Fungi; phylum Ascomycota; class Sordariomycetes; order Hypocreales; family Clavicipitaceae; genus Epichloe; species Epichloe bromicola. The sequence goes on along the minus strand of CP098266.1, from coordinate 4,626,939 downwards.
GTAATAAACTTATATAGAAATTTTAGATACTATTCTTTTTTAAGGTAACTTCTTTAGTAACTTCCCTAAGGGTTTATTTTATAAAGGTAAACCTAGTAGTAAAGTAAGAGTTAATAGATAGATTTTAAATATTATAAGCTAGCTATAGGTTAGTAGTAAGGAAGTAGTAAAAAGAAGATAAGTAAAGATAAAAAAACTTATAATAGTTAGATAGTATATAAGGGAAAGAAAGTATATATATAAGGGAGGAAGATCTAGTCCCTTTTATATTAACTATAGACCCCCTAAGTAATCTACACACTATATATAGCTAATATAGGGATTATAATATTAACTATTATTATTACTATTTATAAATATACTAGTAGCTATAAATATATAGTAACTACACTACTATATTACTAAGACCTATAAATAAGTTTATTTATATATATAGTGTCTAATACCCTATCTATTTAACCTAATTATAAAATTTAATATAAGGTATTTACTCTCTTAAAACTATTAGTATAAGGTAAAGAGTATTTACTTTACTATATTAGAGTAGTAGATAGGTTACTATTTAGGATTAATAAATAAGGGAATAATAATATTTATACCCTAGTATTATTAGTATTATTATTTTTAATAATGTATTACGCTATAATATATTATACCTAACCTAAACCCTCTATTAACTATAGCCCCTAGGACTATATAGTGTAAATACCCTAAGTAGGTAGCTTATTATATAATTAAGGATAATTATATAAAGAGAGGGTATTATATTAGAAGTATAAGGGATAGAGATAGGATTATTATATAATAGAGTATTAGTAGGACCTTAGACCTACTAGGTTAGGGAGGGGTTAGCTAGTAGCTAGATAGTTATATAAGCATAAGGTAAGGTATTTAGCGAGGACTACCTATATTCTTATAGAAGGTTAGAGCTTAAAACCTTTACGTAACTGCCCCTAGGTAGCACCTTTCTAGCTATGACTATGAATCTAAGCTATCACTCTGTTCTATTATCTTTCAACCCTTAAGTCGTGACATTCTACCTTTAATTATCCCTTCTGATTATATCTTTACTAAAAGTCACCCGCTATATAGCAATAGTTATAAGCCTAGGAGGTATATACCTATAACTCTACTAAATCCTCTATATATAAGACCTATATATACTACGCCCTACCTACTAATCTATGCTTATAATAAATACCTTAACTTCTCCTTACCTAAGTCTTAAGACTAATATTAAGTTAGTCTTATCTAATAAATAGGAGGAATAGTATAAAGTATTAAAGTAAGCTACCTAAAGCTAAGAGATTTAGAAGAGAGTTAATCCTTAGCTCCTAAAGCTTAATACTAACTATCTTAAAGAGCTCTCTATAATTATACTAGAGGTATATAAAGCTCTTATTATAAGGAACTAGGGAAGTAAGAAGACTAAGCTTACTTTCTAAGAGGCTTTTTCCTTCCTTTTTTATTAGTATATATCTAAGTATTAAGTATATAAGGTAACTAAGTTAAGAGAGAGGACTATTAGAACCTAGATTACTAGCACTATTAATTCTAATACTTATATAATAGTAATTAATAAGATAAAAGAGAAAAATACTAATAATAAGAAGCTAACTCTTTACTTAATCTCTATTAAGCTTAAGAAGAAGTTCTTACCTAGCTAAGTTATTATTAAAGTAAAAGTTATAGCTAAGAATATAGTATATCTTAATAACGCTAAATGCGTAAATATATAATTTAAGTATTAAAATAAGTAATAAAGAAAGCTATACTAGAAAGCTATAATATATAAGATTAATAAAGTTTAGGGTCCTAATATAATTTATAACTTTATTATAGTAATTAGAGCGCGCTTTAACCCTAAATAGGTAAAAACTAAGATTATATAACTAGTATAGACCTTAGACTCTCTTCCTATAGATATTACTCTTATAAGTATTATAGCTAAGTATACTTAATACTATAGGGTAATATAAACTATATATACTAATTCTAGTAAAGGGAGCTATATAACTACTCTTAGGGAATACTTTAACTAAGGTAATAAGAAGTAAGACTAAAAGAATAATAGTCTAAAGAAGTGCCCCTATTAAATAAGTAAGGCACTAAGTACTTACTTTTAGTCTCCCTAAGCTTACTATACCTTATACTATATAGTAACTAGTAAGAAAGTATAGGAATATAAGCCCTTTATAAAGGTTAACTATAGGAAGGTTAAGGAATACTATAAGAGTATAGAATAAAAGAACCTATATACTAAGGTAGTAAAGAATAGGTAAATAGTAAAAGGCACTAAAGATTATAAAGAAGAGAAATTACCTAATACTATTACTATAGTAATTATTAACCTAAAGATTCTAGAGAGTATAGCTTCTCTAAAGGGAAGCTATACTATACTAGAAAATATAAAATATATACTCTTAAAGAGCACCCTTTTTAATAACTATAGCGCTCTTTATATTATTAATAGTATAAGCTACTTTAAGCCTAGAATCTTTAAAGAAATATTTAATAATTACCTTAAGGCTAGAATAATCTCTTTCTAGATTATAGGAAGAGGTACTTATATAATTAAGAATATTTTTAATAGGCTAAAGGGAGAACTTATAAAAAACCTTACTTTATAGAATATTATACTTATAGAAGGATTTTATATAAATATTATATTAGAGAGCCTTCTTTAGAAAAAGGGCATTTAGTATTATTGAAATGTAGGGAGCTAATGCTAGCTAGCAACAGCTGTACAAGTGTAAGCTCTATGGTCTAGGACCGATAGAGCTACAATGTTGATTTTTATTAATGTAACGCAATAGAAGTAGTGGTAGTTATTAACTAATAGAATTTAATTTAGATCACTTTATAGTAACTAATAGAATAATAGAATTGATTTTTAGTTAGTTTATTTAGGTAATACGGCTGTTGGTTAAGAGGCCTAGCTAACTAGCTAGATTAAAAAGATCTTCTTCCTCTTATAGACTTACTAACTATATTAGTAGGCCTAGGCTGCTAGCGGGGTCTTGTAAGCCACTTTTTATTTTCCGTAAAATTCATTTATATGTAAATCTAAAAAATTAACTTACTACTATATATACTAGCAACCTATATATACTAAATTTTAGTCTAAAAAATATTACTATATAAAAAGAAAGCCCTATCTTCTAGCATTAATTTACTATATATAAGACTTTTATATAACCTCTAGTTAAAGAGAAAATCGCTATTAAAGATAGCTATAGGGTAAGCTACTTATATTACTACTATAGGGTAGTTTGCTTATATTACCCTAGCTTACCTAATTACTTATGGTTAGGGTTGTGGGCACACTTGTGCCCATAACACTAATTGACATTAGTTATCCATACAGTTAGTCATAGCTATTAATAGCTATAACGTGGTCATTTATAACCACCTAGGCAACTGTTAACAGCTGCAGTGCAGCTGTCAAGCTTGCAGTGCAAGCTTAGTAATATAAAGGTTCTTTAACTAGAAAGGGCTAAAAATAGGTCTTATTTTTAACAAGTATTATAGAGTAGACTACTTCTTATATATTAGACCCTTTTATAAGAGCTTATTATTAGCTAAACTTAAGAGAAAGCATAATATTATTTTCCTTTAATATAAGCCTCTTTTCTCTTATAATAATCCTAAGTAAGTAGTAAATTTAGCTATAGTACTAGTAATATTCTTAATAATTAATTTAGAAGGAAATAAATAATACTTATAACATAGTTAACTAAGCAAAGACCTATGCTCTATATAAGTAAACCCTAAAGAACTATAGCACTTACATTCTAGCTACCTTAGAAAGGATACTCTTACTAAGAGTTATACTTATATAAGGGGAGTATAATTATATAGAATAAAGTATAAAGACTATAAGATATATACTCTAGTCTACGCCTACTAGGTTATTTTAAGAAGACTACTAGAATATATATTACTAAGACTATTCTAGAGAATCTATTAGGACCTTTAGGACTATAAGACTAGTTATAATAGTATAAACTAGTTACTAGTTATAAAAGATAAGTTCTTAGGTATAATTTAAGTTTATATATTACTAGATAAGTTATAAGTAATAGTATTTAATATACTAATTTACTTTAAATAATAGGTTATAAGATAATTTAGATTATTAATTACAAAGATTAGGTAAGATTATAAAGGCGCTATTATTAGCTAATTTATAGATATAATCTTCTAAACATAGGCACGCTTATAAGGCATTAATCTTAAGCTTATACCTTTATATACTTATAAACTAAATAGAGCTATAGAAAGAGTAAGGTAGATAATTATATTATAGTTAAATATAATACTTATAGGTATAGGGCTACTACTAAACCTATAATTAGAGAGTATATAAGTAGTAGCGTACCTATATAATATTAGTCCTAGTTAATAATCTAGTTAGAAAATACCACTAGAAACCCTAGAAAGCTAGTTTCTTAATAATACTTAATTACTAATATAGAAGCCTATAGCTAACCTAAGGCTAGATTAGAGTAGGTTATATATATATAGCTACTATACCTATCCCCTTAAAAGGGATTATAAAGCTAATAAATATAGATAGTTCTATAAGATATATCTAAGGGGTTATATTAGATATCTAGTTAGGTATTCTACCTCTAATATTTATTATATTTAGATCCTAAAGCTAGGAAAGGTTATAATAATAAGGAATATTATATTTAATAAGTTAATTTTTTATAATATAGCATAGGAAAGTATAATTAAGCTTTTAATTAATAAACTTAAAGTATAATTCTAAGTCCTTAAGATTAATATAGAATTAGATAATAAGTTAAATCTTTTCCTAGCACTAATTAAACCTTAAATAAAATAGACTAAGAGTTTAAACTTAGGGGTAAATAATACCCTATAGACTTCTTAATTATAACTAAAGAAAAGAGAAGCTATTTATTTTAATAAGAATATTAGACTTTAAATACCTTAGCTATTACTAGATTTACTAATTAGAGAGTAGGAGACTCCTAATCTAAGTGCTTAGAAAAGTAAAATAGAGTATAAAGCTCTAGATTTATATACTTAAGGAAGTAATATAATAATAAATCTAGTAAGTAGTAAGTAGGATACTACTATAAGGGCTTAGGAGAGCTAATATTCTTATAAGGTTTTAGAATACTAAGTATATAATACTAAGGACTAAGTTATTAATAGCTTAATAAGTAATTAACTACCTAAACTAGTAAATAAAGTAAACTAGTAATAAGATAAACCTATAGAAGTAAACACTAGAATAGCTACTTATATAAAGAGCTTAAAGGGAGCTCTAGCTATATAGCTAGAAATTATAGAAAAAAGCCTTAGAATAGTTATAATATATAAAGGTATATAAATAAGCTTAAGATTATAAACTAAGAGAGAGTAAGGCTAGATTCCTTCTTATACTTTAGTACTAAGGAGGAAGAGAAAAGGACCTAATAAAGCTCTTATTAATAGTCTCTAAGACTTAAAAGATCTCTTTACTAAATTTAGAAAGACTAAGAATAAAAACCCTTATAAGCTCTTTCTAGGAGATTAGGATTTTAAGAGCTATAAAACTATATTTTTAGTAATTAATATATATTATAATAAGGAAAGTAAATTACTTCTTAAACTAAAGAGAAAAATAGGGATAGTTTATTAATTAGACCTAGCTAAACCTCTAAAGTTATAGAAAAGAGTAAAGGATTATTTATTTAAGGAAGAATAAATTAATATAATAAATAAAGAGATTAATAAGCTAAAAGAATAAGGAATATAGTAGTAGATAAAGTATTTTATAGCTTAATTAAAGCTATTACTATTAAAATAGGTATTTTCTTATAAATTTAATAAGAAAGGGATATTAATCTATTATAAGGCGTGTTTATATATATATAAAGATCTTTAGGATACCTTAATAATTAAATATACCTATACTATAATACTTACTATATATATATTCTATATATTTATAGCACTAGTTACTAGGTTTAACTTAAAGACTAAGTAGTATAATATTAAGAATACTTTTCTCTATATAAATTATAAAAAAAAGAGAATTCCTATAATATATAAACTTCCTAATAGCTTTATTATACTTAGAGAGTATATAGAATTACTTAAGGTATTATATAGATTAAGAGATTTTTTATAGCTTTAGTTTAAAGAGCTAAGTAAGTCTTTTAAGAAGCTTAGGCTTAAGTTAAGCTAAGAGAAGCCTTACTTATTTTATATAAAAGATTAGATTATTTTTCTTATATTCTTTATTAATAATATTCTTATAGCTTTTTATAAGAATAATAAGAAAATTACTAACTAGATCTTTAAGGGACTAAAGAAAGCATATAAATTAGATAATAAAGGTAAGGTAAGATTCTTTCTTAGGATTTAGATTATTAGAGACTAACTATAATAAAGGGTATATCTTAGTTATAAGGTATATATTAGTAAGATTAGGGAGAAATTTAAGTAAGTAAGAAAAGGCACTTTCCTTACTATACTAATCCTAGTAGTAAAGTATTATAAGTTTAAGAGTAAAGCTAAGAAGTAAGTAATTAAGATTTACTAAGAGAAGATTAGGTTAATTCTATATACTATAATTATAATTAAACTAGATATTATCTTTATAGTAGTAAAGTTATTATAATACCTTATAAATCTAGAACTAAAGTATATAAAGGCTATAGACTAAGCTATTTACTATTTACTTATTATATATAAACTTATACTATACTTTAGTATAAGCACTAAACTTTAAGCTTTTTAGATCTTAAGTAATATATTATTTATAAATAATCTTAAGATATATAAGTTATTATAAGGATACTTAATTACTTTATTTAGTAAACTAATTATCTAGAAAGCTATACACTAAATAATAGTAACTATATTTATAATAAAAGCTAAGTTACTTACTTTATAATAAATAGTAAAGGAAACTATAAGTCTATAGTGCCTATTTAGAGATATTAAATTTAATACTTATAAAGACTAGGTTATTAATTATAATAATTAATAAATAATTTAGCTTATATTAAATAAGAGTAAGTAATTAAATACTTAACTATATTATATTAATATTTATAATATATAGTTAAAGTAAGAATTTAAGAGAGAAAGCTTTAAGATTATATATTTACTAATAACTAAAATACCTACTAATAGATTTATAAAGGTATTAAATTAGGAGTAATTTAAATACTTTAGATTAATACTTAGGTTAGTAAATTTATATATATAATATAATATTTAAAGTATATAGGTTACTAAGGAAGCGTAGGAATATTAATAAGGGGGTATAAAATTAATTACCCTAGAAAAATATATAAAGGCCCCCTCCTTAGTAAGTAAAGCGCTACTAAGGTAAATAGGATTAGAAAAATATAAACTCTAAAATACTATTATATAAAAATATATATATAAATACTATTTTAATAAAAAAAAGAGATAGGACTTATATAAGAAAGTAAATAACCTCCTTAAGATAAGCTATTACTATAGTTACCTTCTCCTTAGATATTACTAAAAAACCTCTAATAGTATCTTTAGCCCTAATACTAGGAATTACCTTATTATATATAGAATCTAGCTTTATAATAAGTTCTAATTAGAGTTATAGTGCCTTATAGCACTAGTTAACTATCTATATAGTTATAAGAAAATAAGTAAGGAAAAAGGTAGTTAAGAGTGCCTTACCTTAGTGTTATTATCTAATACTAATAATATCTACTTAGTAAGGGAAATATAAGTATTATATAAAGGCTAATAATAGTAATTACTAATCTTATATAAGTAGTATCTCTAAGATTATTTAGACCTAACCTTATAGTAGTAACTTAGATTACCTTTACTTATAATACCTACTTAAATATACTTATTATAAGTTATATTCTATAAGATACTATAAGGGTTAGGTTTACTAGGCTATAGAGTTAGTGCTTAGTAAAAAAGAAAGTAAAGCTTTAAATAAACTATTTACTTTTATAAAGATTATAGAGAATTATACCTTATATACCTACCCTAGACCTATACCCTAATAGGATATAAAGATTATAAAGGTATATATATAGTATACTTTTCTCTTACCTTAGTAAAAGATAATAACTTACTAGTAAGCTACTTAGGGCTAGCTAGGGAAGGAAAAAGATTCTTATAAGTAATACTATTACCTAGAGGGAAATTTAAGGCTAAATTAGCTAAAATATAGGCTTAATACTAATTAGAAGTTAAACCTACCTAGGAATCTACCTTCTCTTAAGCCTAGGCTAATATATAAAAAGGGAAAGAAGCTATATTAATTAAAATATAAGGGCTATTAATAAAAATATAAGGGCTATTAATAAAAAGTATATTAAAAAGGTAAGAAAAGAAAGCCTATAAATATTAAAATAAAAGAGCTTTTATAAGAAAGAAGTATAGGTATAAAAGTAAGAAAGCTTACTTTAATCTTATATTAGAATTACCTATAATAATAATACTATATATCTACTAGTTAATATAATAATTAGTAGTCTTAATAACCTTAATACTAATTAGGGAGTGTATTACCTAGTAATAGGGAATATAACTAATTATACACACTATATATATAGGACTATATTAGGGAAGCTAAACTATACCTTAAAAGAATATATAATATTAGAATAAGAAGTATATAAGATTTACTATAACTACTCTTTCTATAAAAGAAGAGCTTTTACCTTTCTATTTATATAATAGAAGAATAATTAATTTAATTATATCTTCTACCTTTAATTATTCCTTCTAATCACATCTTTGCCAAAAGTCACGTGCCACACAGCGATAGAAGGTCCTGGGCCCGTGCACGTGCATGTGCACCACATTCAATCCTCAAGCTCGACCTAGGACGTACTCCGTATTATTTCACTATCCGCCATTTCATAACCATGTCGGCTCCGGGAAGCGCCGCAGACGAAGCAATACCCGCGTTCTGGCTCTTCGGATACGGGTACGAACTTTCTTCCCACTTACCCCCACTTATCATCTCGCATCAGCTAACGCTCGATTGCGTCAAACGTAAAGGAGCCTGATCTGGAAACCTCCGCCTCACTTTGGTACATGCTCGGTTTCCCCCGACCTTACATCCCCGCCGAGTTACATGGCGCAGAAAGAAAGGAGAGAGAGAGAGAGAGAGAGAGAGAGAGAGAAAAGATGCCACGAGCTAACAGGGTTCATCAGATCGGAGAGTCCCAGGCTGGGTAACTGGGTACGTCAGGAGATTCTGGCAGGTACGTTCGTTTCATCGCGTCACGTCACGTCGCCCCAGCCAAGCCCAGCTTATAAAACTCATCATCTCCCCAGGCCAGGTTCGTCCAGCTTCACCTCTCACTTTCTTCTTTTCCGTCCCCCCAAACGGACTGACTTTGTTTCAGCGAGGACCACCGAGGCACGCCAGACGCTCCCGGTCGTGTCGTGACGTTGATTGAGCGCTCCCACTGGGAGACCCTCACAGATCATCATGACACCGCGCCTGACAAGGTCTGGGGCGTAGCGTACCGCATCGTTCCAGAGAGGGTCGCCGAGGTCAAGGAGTATCTTGATATTCGAGAAGTAAACGGGTACTCTATCCACTACACGCCTTTCCACCCTGCCGACGGATCAGCTCCCATCAAGACTCTGGCATACATTGGCACGCCGGACAATGAGAAGTTCATTGGTCCCCAGGACCCTCAGGAACTGGCCCATCACATCTTGGAAAGTCGGGGACCAAGTGGGCTCAACAAGGACTACTTGTACGGTCTTGATACCGCCTTGAACGAGCTGTCGCCCGAGAGCCGAGACCATCATGTGAGCGACTTGGCGGAGCGTGTACGAGCTCTTGAACAAATGGCCAATGGGCATGTCTCCTCTTGACAATGGCCACCGTAGCGCAAACACGGGTGGTAATTTCCACCGAACCCAACACCATCCATCGGCGGCTGATCATCCTGGAATCTATTTTTTTGGGGGGGTGGGGGGGGCTTGGTTGGTTGGAGTGGACGCATACACATACACATAGAGGGCATCACTATCCAAAGATTGGGTCATCGCAGTTGTCATTTGTTAAATCTCTTGCTTTGAACGAGAGCTCATCCAGCACACGGATTAGACTGAGCGTCTTTTGCATGCTTTCCCTGTCCCGGCTCAAACGTCCAATAGACCAGACACAATCAATATCCCAACCCCGTTTGGCACACCGTCGCCATGGTCAAATCTGTCGGCCGTCACTTCTGTCCATGTCGCGCTTATGTCGCGCGCGCAGGTAGCTAGAGAAAAAAAGAAACGTCGCAATGCCACCACATCTCGTCCTGTGAGCGCCTCCCTGTCTCACACTGTGGTTAAGAATCAGCAAGCAAGATACGGCGTGCTGCGGGAAAGACAACAATAAGAGTTGCACTGGAAAACAGGGTGGCGAAGAGAAGAGAAAGACCCGTGACTGGGATATCAATGTGAAGTCTGGATGGCCGGCCAATCCGGACGTCGAAACCAACATCACTGGCGGTAATTGGGTTCTCAGGACCGTCGCCGCGACCCTCATCCTCCCATCTGGCCGAAGCCCTCCACCCAGGCCTTCGTCCCTTGTAACGATCGCAATTCCAAACCCCCGAATTGAATGGTCACGCTGCAGTCAGTCGACTAACTGGCGGACTGTTTGCGAAAGTGGGCCGATCGTTACGAGCTTCCATACGTGGTGTTAGTAGCCTCGCCCGCCGTGGGGAGGAGGCTGATGTTGCTGATGTTGCTGGTGGTGGTGCTGGTGGTGCTGGTGGTGGTGTTGCTGATGTTGCTGAGGCATATGTTGCTGCTGCGAAGGGTCTGGATAGCCATACTGAGGTACTCCATAGCCTTGATTCATCTTCTGAATCAGTGACTGGGAGAGATCAAGGAGACATGGTGACTACGATCAAGTAGTGTGAGCTGGACGTCTTACCTTGAGGGGGCATGCCATACCCAGGCTGAGGCTGAGGGTAGGGGCGGCCGTAGGCGACTGGTGCGTACATTTGAGGAGCAGCAACTGGATATCCAGGAGCTTGATGAGGATGGCCATAGGACATTGGTGCTGGGTAGCCTCCTCGTCCTCCAAAGCCTGACGCACCTCCTCTGCCGCCACCGAAGCCACCACGGGGACCGTTGTCAGACGCTTTATCTACGCGGATCGTTCGGCCGTCAAATCTAATTTTTTTATCAAGGTCAGTAAACGAACCATGAGCCACACGCGAGCAACCAGATACGTCGATCTGCAATTTTTGAAAAACAAGACAAAAACAAGACAAAAACATGGGGAAGGTGGGGACGGGGCGATGGGGACTCGTACTCGACGTTGTTCATGGCAGCTATGGCATTCTGGGCATCATTCTCTTGTGCGTAGCGCACGAACCCGAAACCACGACTGCGACCAGTGTCTCGGTCCTTGACCACCACCTTTGCGCAAAGAAACTCGGAATTAGAAAAGATTCGCGCCATTTCCAACATGACGGCGGTTGTTCTCGAAAGGCACAGACAAACGAGGGCAATGCGCGCGCGTGGGGGAGGAGGGGTGGGGCAAGAATGCACTCGGACAACACAATGATGGCATCTCACATACCGCTTCCTCAACAGCGCCGAATTCTTCAAATTTTTGACGAAGAGTAGCCTCCTCAGTATGCCAGGCAAGGCCCCTTGCGCCATGTCAGATGTTGAGTTCTCGAATTAGGCATCACAGGTTTCTGTGGAGGGGAGTGCAAAGGCGAAGAGGGGAAAGGGTGACGGATGACGGATGACTCACCCTATGAAAAGCTTCGACATGGCTGATAGAGTATGGGGACGCTGGTTTGCGTGATGGATTCTTTTCCTCTTTTCCTCTTTTTCCTTTGAACCTTGTTCCTCTTCTTCTTCTATCTCTCCCTCTCTCTCTCTCTCTCGTGTCTATGGCGCAAAGACAGATGCTGCGATCATGGAACGAGGGCGACGGCTATGCGACTTAATCTAGGCAAGCACAAAAGGGTAAGGCTGAAAATGTAAGGATTGACATTGGCAGATGCTCGTGAGAAGTCGCGTGTCTGGGAGCAGAAGGAGAAGAGGCAGAGGCAGAGGCAGAGAGGCAGAGGCAGGGGAAGCAAGGGCGCGTTTGCCTGCTGCTGGCTGGCTTTTGGCTGGCTGGCTAATAATCTAATAATAACTAGGTCGACCGGGCGGACGGTGCGCTTGTCCACCACCAGCAGTGACTCCAGTGAGCACCAACCAGCACCAACCAGCACCACAGCAGCTAGTCAGAGTCGGTTCTTTTGCCCAGAGTTGGCTGCCCTCCCCCGCGTGGTAGCTCCTGTTTCTACCTCGCAGCTGAAGTGGCAGATTGGCGCATTGGCGAGTAATCGGTTGGGAATCGCCGCCGGCACGAGCGGGACGTGACAAGGAGCGCACGAGTACTCCGTACGTACGGATTACATACATACATGGCATTTTAATACATGGCCTACATGTACATGGTGGATGAGGCCCCGCGTGGGGTGCGGCGGGCACAGACTGTTTGATACCCTGGCTGCCTGGCCTGGCGGGACCCAGTTGGGAGGACCCAGTGGGAGGCAGTGGGAGGACCCCGGCAAGAACTTGTCGCAGCAGAAGAAGAAAGCGCTCTGCCTCCTGTGCCGACATTTTGCATTTCGGAGCCATGGTCCGTACGGATCAGTACGGCCAGAACGAGACCAGACCCTTTGTGCATTTGCGCATTTATGCATTTATGCATTTATGCATTTGTGCATTTGTGCATTTGTGCATTTGTGCATTTGTGCATTTGTGCATTTGTGCATTTGTGCATTTGTGCATTTATGCATTTGTGCATTTGTGCATTTGTGCATTTGTGCATTTGTGCATTTGTGCATGATGAGATGCAGTCCAGAGGAAGAGGTTACGCATCACGAGACATGCCTCTTCAGCTCTTCTACCGGCTGCAGTGCTTCTTGCCCATCCTGCATCTTCCAGAGCATCTCAGGTTACGTGAGACACGCAGCCACGCAGCCGCTTGGCGAGGAAGTTGGAACCACGAGGCGACGTGCGCGTAATCCGTACCGAGTGAAATGTGTATGTACAATTCGTCACTCACCCACACATCCATCGTGCATCCCCACCGCTTCCCCGCCATGCCTGTTCGATAATATTGTCCGCATGGCGATGTGATGGGAGTCGCCAGAGACACTAGCTAATCTGGTTGGGTGAGACACGGGACACACGGTGGATGCAGTGGCAGCGAAACAGGCGTCTATCTGCGGATCATCTTCTTATCGTGCAGCTCCTGCATTTGAAAGAAGCGTCGCTACACCCTGGTTCGCGACATCACCAAAGATGGAGCTCGAGAGTATCATGGCAATTCCGCATCAAAATCACACTTGCACGCACGAAGCAGAACGGCAGGCAGAACGGCAGGCAGAAACGGGGACTACGTGCGTGCCCGCCCGGAAGTTGCGTTGCGCCTGCATCCATCCATCTTCGCCTTCCCACGTACCGTCGCACTGGAGCCATCTCCTTTGTACTTGGACCCCATCCAAGAAGTTTAGTGTTTTGGTAGCAGAGCAGCACAGCATCCATCTCTCATCAAAGCCCATTCGAACAACTCAACTGACCTGTTCTCTTTGAAGGTCTTTCTGGCATCTTTGCCGTCCAGCCAGCCAACCAACCAACCAGCCAACCGAGCCGGCATCCAGGCAATCCGATGAGGCAAGACGTGTCGGCGGCGAACGACCGACCCATCCCCGTGGAGTTTTGGCTCGACCACGTTCAGGAAAGCACCCGGGGAGATGGCATCGCAGACACGGCAGGGCCATGTCGGAGCCAATCGCGCATTGATGAATCTGGCGCCTTTCATTTGCCGCTGCAGGATCAAGATGATCCGGTCGGTGAACTGCGACACGGACGGCAGACTCTGCTTGTCCCACGGAAACGAGCGCCATCCGAGCGATCAGGGGATGCGTACACGGAAGGGTTTGACCGCAAGCCGCGGCGAAAAACTCGCCATGATCGATATGACAGGAAGAATAAGAGCCTGGGCTCAGATGGGTCTCGGAATCGCAGCGAGACTGGTGTTACTCAGCGAGCTGGTCGAAGATCACGGCACAAGAACACGTTGCGTAGCGGAAGAGATGTAATGAACAATTTCACTTCTGAGAGCGTTTGTAGAGACCATTTGATTGTAAGCATGGAGGGGGATGGATGAATTGGAAAAAAATTCCCCACCAACTCACGGTGCTTGCAACAGATTCTGACGGGCGCTTTAGATGAAGCCTCGTGAAGCGGTATCCCACCACCCCCCGTCTGAGGAAGATGCATGCGCGCACGCAAGAAAAGGTACGTGGGTGGTTCCCACGGCCGTTGTGCCTCTGATGACCTGAGAAGCGTAGCAGTTGCCGACCTCTTGTTCCATGACTTTGACCTGGGCAATGATGACATTCGCAGATCCCATTTGGGCACAACTCAACTGGATCTCGGGAATAAGTTGGATCCAGCGTTTCCAGAAATTCCAGCAATTCCAGCTCACCATTCTCAACCACCAGAGTCTTACCCCTCGGCGCCCTCGCCAATCAGGCAGATACGCACCAGTAATCACTACCTCACGGAGCAATCAGATCGGGGAGACGAAGGTCTTGGGAAAATGCGAGCCGGTATTACTTCCCAGACGAATGCCTTTTCCCATCACAGCGACGTCCACAACAGGTCATGTTCAGGACGCATCACTCTACATGGGCCCCGTCCCATGTCTCGTGAGCACTCACAACAATTCAAGGATCGGTTGGAATATCCATCTCGAACGGCAAGGTGTGAGCCGCAATCGCTTCGCATACCGATTTCTTACCTGGATCACTTGGCCCAGGATATGACCCATGATGATATTGCAAAGAGTCGTGAACACATGTCCAGAGGCTCGCGACTCGAAATACCGAGCAGTTCAAAGCTATTTATTGCTGAGCAACCACTCCGCCAACCGAGCCACAAAACTGTCCCGTTCGATGGCCAGGCGCAGCATAGAAAGGAGGATGTGCCTAATTCAGAAATCCCCCGTCCTCTCAAACGCACTCTGACCACAGTCCAAGCCCGAAACACAGCCTCCGCGCGCAATACTGATCCATGCATAGACCTAGGAGAAGGGCATAGTCTGGATTTCGGGCGCCTGAGAAATCGCAGCTTTTATCGAGTCGATAGAGTGCCCTTGCCGGAGGACTCTATCAGAGATGAGCGGCAGATTCCCCCCCGGAGATGGTTCCGAGATGTTGATAACAAGGGAGATGCTGACGACTCGCTGCGAAGGCGTTTCTCTTGGCGACCAGGCTCCGTAACATGACGCAGCCGTTCGTCCATCATGATTAACGAGGCAGGAAACAGATTTGAGTGATATTCGTAGCACTTTCATTACTTGAGGCAGCATACGTTACTCAGGCTCCTGACTCTTCCACTTGCTTCGCAAAGCGGTGACATCGAACCCACACTTCTCGGCTTTGTCTACCACGGCTCGGGCTTTTCCCACAACAGGAGCATCTATCATCTTTCCCTCCAACGTCCAGGCGCCTCTGCCGGATGAAGCTGCCTTTTGGTCGGCGATGACGACTCTGACAGCCCATTCGACCTCATCGCGGCCGGGTGCAAATATTGTTTGAACGGGCTCGACCTGGCTTGGGTGAATGCATTGCTTTCCGTTGAAGCCCATGGATCTGCCGCCAGCACACTCCTCTCGAAGTCTCTCAAGGCCCTCTTCGCCACGATATGAGGTGCAGACGAGATCAATGGCGCTCGGCAAGCCCGCTGCCCTGGCGGCGGTCACGACAGCCGAACGCGCATAGAGAAATTCCGTGAGGGATGGCGTCCGAGTAATGGACAAGTCAAGGGCGAAATCCTCGGCGGCGAAAATGAGGCCACTCAGAAAGGGGGAGGCTCGACAGATGCTGGCGAGATCCACGACAGCGCGGGCTGATTCGATGAGGGCGATGATTTTGATCGGGTTGTTTGAATCATGCGCATGCCTCTCTGGGGCAGCGTGACGAAGAAGGTCGGTCACAAAGGTCAAGTCGGCGGCCGATTCAACCTTGGGGACCACAACGGCGTCTACGCCAGGTTCTGCAGAGAGCGCGGTCAAGTCATGGAGGGCGTACGGGGTAGAGACTGCGTTGACGCGCACAGCAAGCTCGGAGACGGATGACGGGCGAGACTTTAATGAGGAGATGTGCTGCTTGAGCTGTTGACGAGCACTCTCTTTGAGGGCAGGCGTGACTGAGTCTTCCAAATCATATGTGACGTTGTCCGAGGTCAAGCTCAGGGACTTGGTCAGCATCTTCTGGGAGGACGCGGGGACTAGGAGGACAATTAAGCACCATTCGCGTCATGTCGCAGGAGTTTGAAGAATGTTTACCATAGAGAAGGGACCGCCGCAGGATGGACGTCGACCTTGCGGCGGCGGCGGCGGTCATGATGAGCTGTGTGGTTGTGGTGCAAGTAGCCGACGGTTACTTGATGCAAGAGGTACCTGTAACCTGCATACCGGTGCAGTCGTTATGTGCGAGGATCGTATAGCACACAGATTTAGAGCAGCATTGGTAATAGTGTTTTTGGTGCGGCGGATCAAATTGAAGTTCTTGGGGTCCGTGTGGGAATCATGCCCCAATTGTCCCAATTCCCCACATGCAAGTCGTGCCGGCGGGTCCCCAGGGGGTCCAGTTAGTGGCCGGATCATCTCATCTCCAGATCCGAGACAACCCTCTGGCCACTGAACGCCGCAAGCTGGAGCTGGCGTGGGTCCTGTGCCTGGTGCCAACAACTAATAACGGACACGACAACGACAACTTCAACATTTCGCTGCGCTCACCATCACAGACAGCAACTTGCGCCGTCATCAACCACGACCTCATTGCCCGGCCAGGAAATCCCCCCGACGTCCCTGTACATCTGTGCATCACGCGGCGATCGACCATCCTCGTCAAGCGAACAACGGTCGGGCCGACAAAGCAATCCGAGAGAAGGAAGGTGTTCGGATTCAACCTTGGCAAGATGGAGGCACAGCAGCAGCAGCAGCAGCAGCCGCTGCCCGGGACTCTGAGTTGGCGATTGAGCTCGCATCCCATCACGCTGTTGACCTTTTTGACATTCAGGATATGTACGTCTTCTTCTCAACGCCCGGCTCTCCGAGCTGAGCTCCCTGCCCGTTCCATCATGTCAAGGTGTATGAGGGTCGAAGCATGCTGACTTTCTCCAAGCAAGCGTCCTCGTATACTTTTTCGGCCTCTGGGTCAGCTCAAGCATGTACGGTCCTTTCCTCCACTGTTCCCTTGTCTCCCCTCTCTCTCTCTCCAAAAAAAAAGAAGAAGAAGAAGAAGAAGAGATGCCTAATTCTCGTTTACTTTTCTTTGTTCTTTCAACAGGGTCATGATCTTCATCATCACGATCCTCCTCCTCGCCGCAGACTTCTACTACCTCAAGAACATTGCCGGTCGCAGACTCGTAGGCCTGCGATGGTGGAACGAGGTCGACGCCCAGGGCGGCGACTCCAAGTGGGTATTTGAGTCGAGCGAGGCGGGTACCAAGGTTGTGAATGCGACGGACAGCCGGTTCTTTTGGCTGTCGCTGTATGTGCAGCCTTTGCTGTGGATTCTGCTGGCTGCTTGGGCGCTGGTGAGCCTGCAATTCTTGTGGCTGCCGCTTGTCAGTGCGTACTTTTGTCTCTCTGGTCTGGACGTGCTTACCGCGTACGCCCTCGGGTGTAGGAGGAACGTGCTAACTTGGTCACCAGTCATTGCCCTTGTTCTGACCGTTATGAATACGCTGGCCTTTTCGCGCTGCGACAAATTCAGCCAGGCTTCTAATCTGGCGGGGAGTGCGCTGGGGACGACGAATTTGGCGGGGAGTATTGCCACGAACTTGGCGGGACGGTGGTTCTCTCGTGGATAAGGGCTGCTGCTGTTGAAGGGGAGGGGGGGGCTGTCGTCGTGGCTGTTGTTGCGCGTGGGAAACCTTGACCTTGGAAGACGGAATGGATCCTTGCATTGAGTCCCGGGGGGGGAGATGCAGAGGGGCTAGGAGTGAAGAATCGAGCTTTGAGCTGGTGTGTACCAGAGGTTAATAGAAGGCGTTGGGTATTTCTTATTTCATCAGTAAGACAGACCATGAACGCATGCGTGTCGTGAAGCTGCGGCGCAGGTTGACTTCACGAAGCTGTAGACCCAAAGCCGCGTGATGCGAGGCAGCACAGCTGAAACAATGTCCTTGAACAAACCGGCACATGGCTTCCAAGTATGCAACCTGGTTTGGTTTCCCTTGTCGCAGACCTCGATATTGAAAGATGCGGCAATCCCCTAGCACGGAGCCACTCACCACATGCAGCTTCTTGACCCCCGGGGGATAAATGTTCGAGTCGAGCATTCAACAGGAGCACAGCACAGCACAGCACAGCACGATGGGCACAAGATGCAGTGCGATGGAAAAACGTGTGGTATCTTTATTCGGAACACGCAGCACCGCTACGCTACCCCAGCCAAGTCATTCGTTCGTTCCCCGTGCACCGTGTGAGGAAGAGGGAAAGCAAGGAGAAAACAACCAGCCTGAACCGACGAAACCACGTCGAAAAATCAGAACATCCATCCTCGGCCCTTCCCTTTTTTCAGACCGCCTTGTTCCGAGCAATCTCATCATCAAGGCGCCTC
This sequence comes from Epichloe bromicola, assembly GCA_023658445.1. Taxonomy (NCBI): domain Eukaryota; kingdom Fungi; phylum Ascomycota; class Sordariomycetes; order Hypocreales; family Clavicipitaceae; genus Epichloe; species Epichloe bromicola. Next base: position 4,608,292 of record CP098266.1, on the reverse strand, counting down.
TCTTCCTCTTCCCAGCGCCGCCTCTCGTCGTCCGTCATGCCACGCTCCGCAAAGTTGGCTGCGCGAGAGGGCGCGTCCCGCCACGACTCGCCGCGCTCTTCTACGACGTCAAGCGAGACGGCTTGTGCGAGAGGAGGGTAGCCGTGGCTATCCCTGTTGTTGCGGGCGGCTTCTTGGCCGCGAGGAGGCACGCCTGCCGCCGAGTGGACGGGCTGATGAGCATGGCGGCTGCTGTCGTGGATGATCTTGTCCTCTGGGCGGGGAGGCTGCGGCGAGGCGGCGACATTGGCGACGCTGTTCCTGTTGTCGTCAATGAGGGCGGTGGCCTTGTCGTGCGCATCGCAGCCTTGCCTGCTGGAGTGTTGGCGACGTCGTCGTCGCGTCATGAAGAACCAGGCCAGGGCGGTGCCGCCGAGGATCAAGCCGATGCCGCATCCGACTGCTATGCCGGCAATGGCCCCCGTGGACAGGGACGACGAAGCCGCCGCTTTTTCCGGCGTTGTTCGCAGCAACGCTTTGGGGAGAGGAACCCGTGCCGGTGGCGGCATCGCTGGCAAGGGGGGTTGCCGTCTTTGTCGTCGCAGTCGCAGGCCCGTCACTGCCGTTCAACTTGTCGTTGTCGAAGCCTTGTACGATGTCTCTGGACCATTTATCGCTGACTCCTTCGACGCTGTCTGCTACGGTGAACAGACCGGACGTCGAGGAGCCTTTTGTCGGTGACCCTTGTTGCTTAGTCCATTCTATCCTGAGTCTCATGTAGTCGCCGGGCTGGGGCGCATACGACGAACTACTACTACCACCACCACCACCACCACCACCACCACCAAGGGAATTGGACTCCCCGGCCATTCTCCCGCCGCTGCCGCCGCTGCCGCCCATGGAATCTTCGGGGTTCTGGCGCAGCCATGATTGGATCTGGATGGTGACGAAGTGCTCCCCCGTATCTGGTCGCAAGAGTCAATAGTCAGCACGATCAAGTGTCCACGTTGTACGCATCATTATACGCAGCAAAGAACATGGGCCATGCTCCCGTGTCGAAGAATCATGTTGCTCCGGGAATACGTATGACTGATCAAGGACGTCGTGGCAATCCCATCCACGACAAGTTTCCAGCCATGGAAAACAGGACGTACCGTGTTCTCCTCTGCTCAGGCAGTGCCCCCGATTGCCAAGGAGTCAATCGTCATCTCCTTCGGTCCCGACGACGACGAAGAAATGGAGCTGCTGGCCACCCAGGCAATCGAGTTGATGTTTGCCCGGCTACCGAATGTGTAATTGACATTGGGGTTCGACAAGGGCGTCAGGATGCGTGCCTCCCAGGCTGGGCTCGCGAGGAAATTCCCGGCAAAGTCAATGGTACGCGAGTTGGCACTGGGGTCGAGGCCACCGCCCGACGTGGGATTCGAGCTTGTTCCCGACAGAGATGGAGATGGCATGGCAGCAGCGTGCAAGGTTGTGTCCGACAGCACGAATGGTCGATTCGTCTCGTCGAATCCGTCGCTTTTGCCGCGTCTCCCACCATTCGGACTCTCCTCCATCCCTCGATAAATCCTCCTGCGGAAGCGCAGCGTAGTTGTCCTGTGGAATTGTGGAATTGTGGGAGTGAGTCACCGTGCATGTCTTGTTTTATCTCGCGCTCACTTCGTCGCTCCACGAGGAAGTTGTGATATGCTCCACTGCGGCTGACATGCTGCCTGCATCTTCGAAAACCTTGCACACCCAGGTCCAGATCCAAAACGGACCGTGCGAGAAACTGAACGCTCCGCACGTCAAAGAAATATCATTAATACGTGTCTGTCTGTACGGACTATGCGAACCATGACGCGACATGACATGACATGACCATACAAGGCACTTGTGGTGGGTCAACCCATGACCTTTGCCTTCACAAATGCCATCAACGCCAAACGCATTCAAGTAAATACGCCGAGGGAAAAAATCCAGTAATTCACCCTTCAAGTGTGGGAGAGAGAAGTAGAAGGAAACGACCGCGGCTATGAGAGAACTCTTTCCCTGTATTCCGAACATCCATTGTAAACTCCTCCCCATCCATGTAACCGCGGTGCTGTGTCGAATTTTCTTCCATTTCTGGTGTCTAGGCAAATGTCATGGATATCTCCTTTTCTTTTCCAAAGTCTTTGTCATCTGCGTCTGCCCAGGGATCTAATACGGGAATGTTGGGCAAGGTTTTCGAGGTCCTCATTTCGGGACGCCCGTGGCTGTTCCCTCCATCTGTCGAAGCCGTCGCGTACTTGTGGCTGGAGTCGTCGGCGAACGATGTGTCAAACGTCATTTCCACTTCTTCCTCGTATGGGTCGGTGTGGTAAGTAGACAGCTCGCGCCGTGAGCTGTTGGCGCTCCCAAACCCCAACTCGCCCGTCGTCAACATGTCCGAGGCGCTCTTGGTCTCGCGCAGAGGGCCTCGTCCGTCGGCACACGGGGACGACGTCGAGGGCGCGGTGGGTGGTGGCATGTCGAGTTTCATCGGTGGCAGAGTGGACTTGATCTCCTTGATCTGCAGTGCCATCTCGGCATCAACATTGTCATAGCTCTCCTTGGCCAGCTCGGCTCGGATGGCATCAATGTCGAACAAAACGCCGTGGTTGCAGCCATTCTTGTCTTGCAACTTGGCATTGCTGCCTTTGACGTCTCTGCTCCCATCCTTGCCGGCTGACTCCTCATACACTTCCCATTCTTGCCTCTCGGCCTTCTTCCGGCGACCGAAAAGGCTGAACCCTGCACCGCTCTTCTTCTTGCCCTCCCTTTCTAGTTCTTTGCGAGCTTCTTCAATCTCGTTGATGAGCTCTCGCTGTCGTTCATCATGGTTCTCGGGGTCCGGATCCTCAATTTCTGTGAAAACCTCGCTCTCCACTACCCAATCGCACTTCTTCAGCAGGACCGGCATGGCTGTTCGGTACTGCATGTGGCCGAGGACCTGCTCGGTAACATCCATATTCTCCAGCCACGGGACTTCCTCGACAGGGGCGAGCCCGGCTACTCGACGGATCCCACCATTGGTCAAGCGAAAGAGATACCCCAGAATCCAGTCGTTACGGTTGTAGCCGTTGACGAAGCGTCCGGCTACAACCGTTCTGGCTCGCAGGAATTCATCCTTCTTGACCACAACAGGCGAGCCAAAAAGGTAGACGTTCTGCACCAGTCCGTAGGCGCCACGCTTGGATAGCTCTTGCAGACACGAGAAGATGACTCTGGCGCCAATGGAGTACCCAACAAGGGTGATGGGTCGAGTGCCCAGGCTGCGGTCCATCAGTGAGTCGGCCAGAATCAAACCAGCGGCCGTGGCTCTGTCGAGGGACACGGCCCATGGGTTGTCGATGAGATACGACAGTTTGGTCAACACAATGGGCAGCTGCAAAGCCGCCATCAGACTGACCAAAATGGTGCTTCCCAAAATTTGCTGCAGTCCTTGCGTGAGGGCCTATCAGAAGGGTTGCGCGTCAGTCAGTCAGTCAGTCAGTCAGTCAGTCCATGCTCTCTCCATCTATCGCCAAATGTCCACCGTCGCGTGATTGGCTCACGGGATGAAGAGACAGACATACCTCAGTGGCCAAGATGTTAATGGTGTCACCCATACTCCGCAGCATCTCGGGTTCGAAAAGGACCGAGTAGATGTCCCCCATGATGGGGTCCACGGTGCTGAATGGCAAGCGGACGTCATCCACCTTGCCAGTCAGCCAGCCTGACACCGTCACAATGAGGTTGACGCGCTTGTTGTTGTGCAGTGGCCTGTACTCAAACGTCTTGACTGAGCCGGTCCGGCGGCCCGCAGCACGGCCGCCGATCAAACTTCCCGACGCTGCGGCCGACGACGTGATGACGGCAGCACCCCCCGCGCCGGCCAAGAAACTGCTGGTGCCCGTGACGCCGATGGTGGTGAACCCTGCGGCGAGGCCGGCGCCAATGACGGGGGCCAGTAATCCAGCAGACAGTCCAATAACCAGGCCTCCGCCGACCGTGGCAAGCCCCATCATCACGTATCGTTTCTTCAGCGCCATCTTTCGTCTAGATTCCATGTGCTCGTCCTCGTTCCAGTTCTCCTTCTCGGCAGCCTGCTGCATTTCGAGCGCGTCCGTGACTCGTTTTTCAAATCTGCAAATGTCTATCCATGAGATTTCCAGGCTTTCGGCGACACGTTCCAGGAGGAGTCGCGAGCGGGCGTCGTAGATGGAGTCGGCGATCAAAATAAGAAACAGGTCACAAAGCACCGTCCAGCGAAGATCGATGTCAATCTTCTCCGTGGTGGGAAGCTGGGACGGTGTCTGCACGGCCGGTAGTTCACCATGGTCGAGGCTCTCGTATGGTGGCGGAAGCTCGGCTGGCTTCTCGTCTGCTGGAGATGCAGGGAGGGGGGAGGTAGAAGTTGATCTTGAGCTGCCCTCTCCTGGCGCGCGGTCCTCGGCCATGGGGTTGTGAACGCGAGAATTGGCATGGAGCGCGGGCGTCAGATCCTTCGGCACAACACCGTGTTCTGCCAGCTGCTCAATCATGAGCTGCTCTGCCTCGCTGATGTCCATGTGAGCATAAAGGCGAATCATCATCTTTTGACCCCACATCTTGAGAGCCTCCGCGCTGGTCGTAACCTCTTTTTTGGTGTTTTTGGTGATTTCCGTCTCCTCCGACTCCTTGACCAGCTTGGCAATTTCCAGCCGCACCACTCCGACGTATGCTATTCTCTGGCCTTCGGTCAGGAGGTCTTTTGTGGCTTGCATCTGAGATACGGCATCGCGTCCTTCCTCATCCGCGAGGCCGGTCCCTTTGAATTCTTTGAAAAGATATTTCGTGTTGTCATCCATGCTCGTTACGGATTCAGCATCGTCGTCCATTATCACCCGCGTGTATCCTTTCCCTGCGCCTCCGAGCCCACCGTAGGTATACTTTTCGTCCTCTTCGTCATTATGTTCCCGAGCAATCAAGCGGTTATCGTCGTCGTACATGTCATATGGTGCAAAGGCAGGCATGGTCTGCCAACCACCATCGGGGTCCTCCTTCTCTTCCTCTTGTTGCACGGAAAGCTGCTGGTGGGAGAATTCCGACAGCCCTGGATTGATGCCACCTCCAGTACTCGCAGCACTGATGGTACTCACGTCGCGTTTGTGGTTTGCTTTAGCTTGACTAGCTTGCTCTTCCTCCTCCTCTTCCTCCTCCTGCGCCGCTGTAGAAGATTCCTCGGCCGTCTTATCGTTCGTTTTTGATGTAATGGTTTCATTGCTGATGGGGTCAGCATTTTCTTGTTCGGCTCTAGGAGTTTGCGCGCTGGATGCCAAAGTCTCGTGCTGGACTGAGGTTGATTTTGAGATTGCTTCGATGCTCGTGGATTCTCCCGGGGTTGGTCTTTGTGTTCTAGGGGTTAAGTCTGCTGGCTTGGGAGGGAAAGCAGTCGCGGAGTGTTTGCGTAATGCACTCTGAGAATCCTCAAATGCGGCAGCGACGCTGTCACCATCACTTTCAGGAGAGCTCTTGCTAGGCTTTTCGTCGGGCATTGGTGATGTCTCCGTCCTCTTTTGTAACGTTGCGGGAGCCGGAGAGGCTGCGTCTGTGGTTTTCTTCACGTTGTTCGCCCTCTTCACATGCTCCGAAGCATCACTCCGGCTATCGCTAGCGGCCGGTCCTTTTGCTATTTCGTTCGTTGGAGCTTGACTTTGTATTCGTCGGATTGGCAGGCCAAATTCATCCGTGTCAGTCGGTGCATTGAGAGGAGCTTGCGACGCGGACTTGGCGGCCGCGTTGTCCGCTTGCTTGTCCTTGCTGTTCGCCATGATGGGCTCTTGACTGTCCCGTCAACACAATACAAAGACGAGAGGCGAGGACTGCGGGAGGTTGCTTCCCCTTCAATGCTGTCCGCATCCAAGACTCGACAGGATCTCAGGGGTCAGCTGGGCGGCGCTTGACTGGACGTGTGACGTTCTTCTTTTTTTCTTGGAGGGGAGGGGGGCCCGTTTCGAAAACTGAACTAGTAGTGTACAGTAGTGTACAGTATGGCGGACAGTGGCGGTGACGGGACGAACGTGGAGAACAATTCGAGGGGGCAAGGAAGGGTAAAAGACAAGCCACCAACTCCCCTGGGAACATTTTGTTCAGACGAAAGGCTTGGTGGCGTAGGATTACGCTTCCAGCGCCTGATGGCTGCCAAACTGCCCGGCCCAAGCCCCCCTTAGGGACCACGCCATATTAACCGAACACCTTCAACTGTTGGAATGAGGGGCACTGCAAGTTGGATCAGACTACAGTGACAGGTGCAGCTTGATCTGGCGGGGCGGCCGGAATGTACCCCCCAGGTCCCTGCGCTAACCGCTGCAGGACGCGCCCTCCTCTCCAGGTAAATGTCATCCTAGCTAGACCTAAACGTGTGAGATCGATGTGAAATCACGACTGGAGCATCATGCCTGTGGGCTAGTCACTACATATTATGTCATATGAACAACTACGTCCATGCGTGGGGTTGCAAACATCATGGTTGGGCAACGTTGCGGGGACCTTGGACGGCGGCGATGCCGAGAGATCAGCCAGTATCATCAACAGAAAGAAATATGTATACTTATTTCAGAACGAAGAATTTTGAGTGAGTGTATCCCATGATACACCATGCCATCCTCCCTGCCTCGACTCAACTCCAGATGAACGCCATAGTGTATAGTCCACGATGCAAAATGTATTCCGCGCAACAAAAAGCCTGCCTGGTCTACCGTCAGCTCTCACCACCAGCCGAAACAGCTGTAGGAGCGCCGCGGTCGCCGCCATCATGATCAGTCGATGCCGACGCTTCGGAAGGCTTAGCCTTTCTCTGTCGCTTACGCTTAGCCGGTGCTTCGGCATCCCTAGTTTGCTCCTCTTTCGTACTTGGTTGCGACTTCTTCTTGGCCTTCTGGACTGATAAGGGATTTGGGCCTTTGGGACCATGGCGCTTCTTCTTCTTTCTCGCTGCCTCTGCGGATGACCCATTGATTCCACTCGCTGTCTCATCCCCCCCCTCCCCGCCAGGATTGCCAGCGGCGTCATCTTCTCCGTCCTCCTTTTCTTCTCTTTTTCTCTTGCCAATCGTGGGCTTTAGTCCCGCTCTAAATTTCTTGCGTTCTTCCCTAGCTCGGATTTGAACGCTCTCATCAGACATGGGTTCCAAAATCATGACGCTTCTTTTGATGTATATCAAGGGAACTCCTCGGACCCCGCGCAGCGTTCGTCTCAACTCGTGGTTTTGGCTCGCCACAACATATCGATGCTTGTTCTCTCCCGTATCCTTCGGGTCGATGACAGATTGGAAACACTCCAGGGTGCTGAGTGGCTCTGGATACTCGTCGGGGTGGTGACCGCAGCGCCTTCTTTCACATGACTTGGCCACTTCAATAGCTTCATTGATCCCCGGTTCGTTCTTTTTTGCGTAGAGTTTTCGAATCTCGCATTGTGTTATCACTATTGCCATGTCAGCACGTTTCGGGGGAGAACTGGGGAGACTGATCCGCCACCTACTCGGCTTCACTTTTCCGTGCGCAGTCCGCTGAAGCGCGGGCTCTAGCTCCATCTTGAAGCGGCAGGAATCTTGGACCATTTCGGCATCGACTACGCAACAGCATTAGCGAAAGGTTTGGAGACTATGCTTTGAGGTAGTGATATCCTACCTAAAACTTGGTAAGGTTCGCGAAAGCCAAACGTCATGCAATACCGCTCCATGAGCTTACGGTACTGCTTTGATCGTTTTCCTCTCATCTTGAGTTGACTTTTTCGAAATCCGTTTCAGTGTTTTGAAGTTGATGCCCCTTGGAAGCACGGAGAGAGTAATTCAATTGTCGGATAAATTCTTGCGATGAGCTTGCCAAATCAATAATCTTATCGGTGGGTCACGGTCCTTCAATGCACGTGCGATAACCGCAGCCCCACAGGTCCAGATTTGGCAATAATTATACGGAGTAGTTCCGCGGAGTACTCGTACGGAATATAACTTATTTAACAACTCCCTGGTATTATGAATCAGAACTCCACTTCGCACAGGTACGAGATTGACCGTGGCGAGAAGAGAATTGATGCAGGATTTCAAATTTATTATTCACCGAGGTGAGTTCCCAGATGTTACTAGAAATATAGTGGGTTCCTTCTCCACAACCATTGATCGGAAAGAAATGCAAAATCAAACTTCCCTGAATAATTTTCTCTCTTGATTTTCGGCAAATGGTACATCAGCAAATAATCCATAGCATCATAACATTACATAAATAGCCAAGTGACAGAGTGAATGCCCTACTTTAATCTCCTCGACAGATTATGGAATCTTCATGTACAAATATTAGAACACACAACACGATCGAATGCAGGCAAGACTGTCGTCACCCGTTCTCGACACATAATGCAGCAACTACGCTAATGTCATCAGGTTTTCCTAGAGTGGCCGAGTCAATATACTCAAGATGCGATAAAGGTGCTGCGTTGCAATGCAGAAAAGACATACCTCCTTCACTGGCCAATCCTTCTTCGATGCCTTTTTCCATGAAAGGGCTCTCCGCAAATGGATCCATGGCGATGAGTCTCGCCGCCTCGACCAGATCAGCCGCTGCGACTTGCATACCTCCTTGCCGACCACCGGTTCTTTCTTCTTGCGGAATCTTTGACCTACCTGTTTCCCAGCTGGTGATGCTCTGCACAATACTCTCCACGATCTCATGCTCCCACAGATTATCAATGACACCATCACTCATCGCGAGAACGACATCTCCGACCTTCAAGTCCACTTGGTCTGCAACGGCATTGGCCTTGGGCGTGTCGGGGCTGTTGGTGCCCAGCTGTCTGGGACAGTCGAACCAATGCCATTGCTCCTTCGTCTTGAAGATGACTTCCTTCTTTTGGGGTCGAATCACCATGACCTGGCAGTCTCCAAGGTTGGTGACGAGCAGGAGTGGCGTGGGAGCAGTTGATGCGTTGTCTTCTGTGAGTCGATAGTGTAGTTGTGCGCCGCAGGTAGTAGTAGTGCCTTGCCAGTCGTGGGCAACTGTTGCTTCGAGAGTCTTCTCGTGCGCTGTTTGGAGCATGGCAATCGTGTCGGGTGTGTAAGACGTGTTCGTGATTGATGACCGGACAATGTCTTCTTCTATTTCTGTCGCCCAGAAATGTAGGATTAGTCGTGACCAGAGACTGCATCGTCGTCAGTTAGTGACAGATTATCATCGTTCAGCTGGTTGATCAGCGCTGCAACGCACCCAGCATGGCCACGAGGGCGCATCGCCCAAGCTCCAACTCCATCGTTGGCACAGATAAAGAAGTCGCTCGCGTACACGGCATCGTCGCCATTAGTGAGGCCCTTGATGAGTTCCCCATTCACAAATCCTGGACGATCCCGACGATCTCGACTTCGATGATGCGTACTCAACGGATCCGAGAACGAGCCCGACGGAGGTGAGGTAAAGGGTGGAGGAAAAGGCCGTGAAGGCCGTTTAGCATATAGCCCAATGCCCGTCTCGAACCGAAAAGGGAGACTGAGATGCTTTGTCTGCCGATCAGACGACTCCGGAGCCGAGTGCGCGGTATATCGTCTCTCTTGAAAGCCCCGCCATAGCGGGTCAGGGAGCTGGCGCTGTCGCGATGAAGATCTTGAGATGGCCACGAGCGCTGGGAAATGTGACTTGCGCATTCCAACTACAAAACTCCAGCGTTGACCCAGTTGGGTCGCTGACCGCGGCCTCGATGGCGAATCCGCTTTGGTTGCAGTCAACGAGTTGGGATGGAGGACAACAAGAACTTTGAATATTGTTGTGTTTTCCGAGGATTGGTGAGCATGGAAGCGGCATGATGCCTGCACGTGACGACGCGATTGGCTGGTGCATCAATTGGGTCAGCATGAATCTGCAAATAATAACGCCATGAGCAGCATGAGTCGTCCACACTTCGGCATTCACATCTTGAAGGGCCCCCTTGTAGTGGGACGTGAACTTTTCAGAGGAGCGGCCCAACGACCGCGATATAATCCGGTTTGTTCACTTGACGTTCTTCACTGGGTTGAAGACCAGAAGTCTGAGCCTCCCAGAGAAGGTCATAACATAGAGGAGTCGTCGCCCCACGGCATCCATCAAGTAGCTGAGGGCTTAGGGATTCATGTCATAGGTAATACAAGCTTACCAGATGGGATCACGATAAATGGAACGAAGCAAGAAAACTAGTCACAAATGAAGAAAAGAAGGAGCATAGGATTAGATGATGAATCGCCCCCCTAGGGTAGCTCAAAACCCTAGGATGGCTCGGGAAAGCCATGTCAAGAGACTGCCACCAAGCTGATTTATCTTAATCGATAACAAGTCCCCAATAGCGCCATGGTGCACAATCACAACAAATTTATTATCACGAAAGATCACGAGAGCATAACGTCAAGGCGAAAGGACCAAAGCGCCCGAGCAAGTATCAAACTTGGCTGGAATGCAGCATCCGGCCAGTCGCTTGGGCACTGAAAGCACCAGTGCGAGCTCCGCCCCCTTACTAACTTATTACCCCCCGCATCCTGACTGGCTCCAGCCGTTTGTGACAAAGTAAGTCTTGTTATTATGTATGTAGTACAGGACGCGCCAAACAGGCCTCACATTCACATCGTCTTCCGGTGCCTGACTGTCAAATTGTCTGCTCGGGGTGTTTATCACCATCACCCAAGTTCATTGACGACACCAGACTGGACAATAGGCATTGTATCCACTGCGGCCAGGTGCTGAACAAGAAAAGCTGTGCACCGCTGTATGCTTTGTCGTCATGTGTCTCACCTGCTGGTAGATCGATTGGAGCGCAAACTTGCAAACTTGCAAATCCAACAAGCCTCCTGGATTTTTGTTCCTGCCCTGCCCCGCTGCGCCCCAACCTTTTTACTTGTCTCAGGCGGCGACGACCCGTGTCAGAATGGCACTGGTGAATATCGATTTGAAGCCATGACTAATAAGTCCGTGGAGCTGGCCAGCAGCCCCTGCCTCTCGTATCCTCCATTCCGCCCTGAACTGCCAAGCCAAACCGACGGCGTGTGATTATCCGGCAACCTACTCCCATTCTCGCACTAATCCGGTGGTGGTCCACCGATTCCACCGATTCCACTATGTGATATGTACAATGTACATATGTAGGGCGTCTTCGTCTTTGCTGATAGGCCGAGATGCCGATGCAGTCTACGATCTCACTCGCTCGATACAGTACAGTCGAAAACTGACCTGGCCTGCGAACCAACTTTCCATGGCTGCCACTTGACGGATTTTCCAACGAAGCCGCCCGATAGTTACGACGGTCAACGGCTTTGTGCTCTTCCGAAGTTCTTGATGACGGGACTATAGGTAGACTCCCGGCTCGCCGGGGCTCGCAGGGCTGGGCAAGAAAGAAGCCGCCAATAAACGTAATGGCCAGTTGGCGCGGCCGTAATATTACGGATGAGTAGATAGATGCCCACTGAGCCTTTCTAGTGGCTGGCGATAGCGCTCATCGCATCATCAGCCTGCAAGACAAGTTGACAAGCAGACTGTGCTACTTTTGCCCAAGCACTCCGTGGTGCGGGCTTGTTGGCATACTCATTAGTTTGCATGTTTCCGTTTGGTCAAACAAGCCAACCAGCGCCAACCAGCGCCAACCAGCGCCAACCAGCGCCAAGCTGCAGTGCTTGGCAGTGTGCAAGGTGTGGCTCGGCGAGTAGAAGCTAGAACGACGGATGGTCACTGTTTGATCGCTCGCACAGAGAATACATGTGTATTCCCATGGGTCGTTGCTCAGGCAAGGAACCCGGGTTCTGAGCCCTATCCATGATGGCTTTACGGAGTACCAGTAAGTAGTCCGTAGATGCTGAGACACGGCCACGCGCACGCGCCCGACTGGACCCTTCGGAGCGTCGTGACTCGTCCATGAAACGCCTCAGACGAGAGACAAGCGCCGGTTTATTCTTAGGCGGAGAGACACCGGATGGGAGGGGGTCGATGACTGAAGCAGCGAGCTTCTTATTTAGAAACACACGTTCCCATGGTCGCTGCAAAATTACCTTGTCCCAAAGTCCGTCCTTTAGGCAGTAAGTGAAGCGTCTCTTTCGAATTCGAGAAATCGAGGATACATACTCTCCGTATTACTGCGCGCATGCCCACCGCCACACTCACAACTTAGATCGAGTGCGTGACGTGACGATTATCGGCGATTCCTCCTGCTACGACGCTAGCCACCGCTGCACGATTTGCACGTACAGCCACCGATTTACGATTTAAACTTCCACGCCGACACCTCAGCGCCATTCGTCGGCGACGTCGCTCATTCTGCTTGGCTGCCACGCAGCCATCAGCGCAGGTGCAAGAAGTAGGCCCTCGGTCCTCGAACGCCAGATCGAATTAAAAAAAATCAGCCAGACATTCCCGTCTCGCATGTGCAAGAAAGAAACCTTGCTGGACGGGCCTCTTACGTTGCTGGCTGAGAAAAAGGCACGAGTCTTCTACTCGGCATCCACGGCGGCAAGAGTCTAGCCTTGAACTTACTATATCCGCCCGCAATTCGGCACAATAACTAGCACGGCGCATCTCCTGCTGAGTTCTACTGTCGAGAACAAGCAAAGCGAAATTTCGACTGATTTCGACTGATTACGACACGAGACAGGCCAGATTACCCCATTGCGGCTGTAGGTACGGACTTGACCGCCGCAGTGCAGCAAGCATTCGTTGCATGATTTTGTTCTTTGTTACTTTGGTCTTTCTTCCTTTGCCTTTGCTTACGCATCTTCTTTCTCAACTTTGTTCTTCTCTTTGTCGTTGAAAAAGTTCTCATCCTTCCCCCCTGGCCCCCTCTCCTCCCCCCTTCCTTCTACTTCATCAGTCGCTTTCATTATTACGTGGTGTCGTGTCTCGCTGGCAACCGCCCTAAAGTCTTGGCTCTGCCTGCCTTGGCTTGTTTGGTGTCCGACGTATCCGTAATATTATCCGTGCTCACACCCTCGCTCGTCTCACACCTTCCCATCACCTCCCGCTTGTCGATTTGCGCTTGAGACCGGGATTTGCTCGTTCCGCAGACCTTGATCTTTATATCTCTGCTGGCGGTGTACGGAGTATTACGGACGAACTAATCCACAGTCAGGATTGTACAAGTAGCTTTCCATTTCCCCAGATTTCATCCTTCTCTGGGAGTGCATACCTTTTCTTCCGATACCTTACTTACTCCCCGGTTGCTCACCTACTCGACATCGAACCAACACCGGACCTGTCTTGTCTGTCTGTCTGTCAGCCGCCACTCCACCGTCTTCGTCTACGTCCGCCTACGGCCTGCACTCACGCCTCCCGTCTCAAAAGACAAATATTATCGGCGCAGCCACTGACGACCGTCCGATTCGCCAAGGACTTTTGGAATCGACGCGACCAAGCATTCTGCGACATATTTGCTGCCGACTTCATTCTCGCTCGTGTCCAAGTTCGCACTTCATATCAACAGGTGCACCCAAACCGCCCGGCGACTCACTGTCGATCGCCTTCTCTTTGCCTCTGCTTCTGGAAACGACAAACCCGGGTTCGGATACTTTTATATTAGCGAACATGGGTCGCAATCGAGGTCGGTGCTATTATTTGTCGGGTTTTTTCTTTCTCTCATTCCATTCAAGCAATGTCCACACTCATCACCCACACCAACCCACACACAGCAAGGCACTTGAGACCAATAATGATCCACATTCTGCGCGTCCCAGTCTACCAATCCAGCGCACCTGGACACCCCGGTCGCGTTGTCACTCCATTTCGGGATCTGTCAATGGATCCAGGCGTCATGGCTGGCATGGCTGGCGCCGTGATTGCCTTGGCGCATCATTGATCAGACACGGCGAGCGCTGGCACCAGCCCACCCCAACCCACTAACCCGCGCAGCCCGCGCCGTCCCTGGTCCAGTCCGTCCCCCCCCCCTGCTACATGTTGTATGCTGCCCGACTGCCCGACTGCCCGACTTGCCTGGGGGCTCATGATTCAATTGCCCTACCCCCTCCTGGCCCGTCCGTCAGCGCCCGCGCATCGTACTTCCGGCCGGCACTGCTTCCTTCCTTTTGCTGTTCTGCGCCGCACTCCTTTTAACCTTTTTCGACTTGTCAATGTGCATACGACTCGGCCACAACTACGTCAATACTGACCCTCTGCCACTCCAGTCCTTTCCTTCATGTCCCAGTTCTCTGCTGGTGCAAAGACTCCGTCCCCACCAGCATCACCGCCCAACGATCTCAACGGCGTAAACCTCAAGAAGAAGCACCACGCGTCGAACCCTTTTCCTAACCACAACATCGACTCTGTTCGACGACCTGCTACGCCACCCTCGCGGCCAGATTATGGAAGCCCGCTAAACGGATCCCCAACTAGCAGCCCTCCACAGCAGCGACAGCGCAGTTCATCGCGGCCTCTGTCCATGGTTCAGACCTACCAACCGCCCATCATGGACATCAATGAAGATACTATTCCCGAGCTCCAGCCTATATTCACTCTGCTAAACAGTCATTCGAACAAACTGTATCAGGAGGGCTATTTTCTCAAATTAGACGATCAAAACACTCGTATGTCACGCACCTCTATTCCTCTCAGTCACGCGCGTTCTTGACGACAAGAACTAGTACTAATCACTTCACTGTGTTAGAGGGAAAACCCAACACTGATAGAACATGGACCGAATGCTTCGCTCAACTTGTCGGCACAGTTTTGTCGCTTTGGGATGCGGCCGAGTTGGATGCTGCCGGTGAAGATGGCGAAGTCCTGCCCAAGTTTATCAATCTTACAGATGCTTCAATTAAGATGGTAAGCCTGTTCGCGCCCCAAACACCCAGTCAGGACGGCAAGGAAAACGCAATAGGGAAATGACGTGAACGAAGGGAGAGAGTGACACACGTTTGCCGTATAAACAACAAAGACAAATACTGACACATTTTGCATTTCACAGATCGAATCGTTACCAACTCGGTCTAACGATGAGCAGCCATTGCAAAACATCCTTAGCATTTCTACAGCGGGCAGAAATCGATATCTGCTCCATTTCAACTCACATCATTCTTTGATCCAATGGACGGCTGGCATCCGTCTTGCCATGTACGAACACTCTACGCTCCAAGAGGCTTACACTGGTGCATTGATCGCAGGCAGGGGCAAGACACTCAACAACATTAATGTAATAATGGAAAGATCGAGGATAAAGTCAGAGCAGTGGGTCAGGGTTCGGTTCGGAGCCGGTGTGCCGTGGCGCCGTTGCTGGTGTGTCATTTCTCCACCCGACGAGAAAGAATTCCAAAAGATGCAGAAGGAACTCAAGAAGAGATCTCCTTATGATCGCTCTCACGCTCCCGTTCTCAAAGGCGACATCAAATTCTACGACACAAGGAAGGATGGAAAGAAGCAAAAGAAGGCCCAGCCGATTGCAACTATTACAGATGCATATTCGGCATATGCCATCTATCCTCAAGCCAAGTCTTTGGTGGATGCTTCCACGTTACTCAAAATTGAGGGCAACGTTACTGTGCACGCTGACCCCCCTTCTACCACTGAAGGATTCATCTTCATCATGCCTGAAGTTCACCCTGCCGTGAGCGGCTTCGAAATGCTCCTACGCTTCCTGATCCCTGCCTGGGATGCCTTTGCTCTCTATGGCCGCCCTGGCAAGCTGGTCGCAAGCATCTTGGATCCCCGCTCGCTCATGTTTGCCATGCCCAAGCACAAGAAATACGGTTACTTGGAAGTCCTGGATATTTCGAATTTGATCCTTGACGAGAGCAGCTCCAATTGGGCAGAACGGGAATGGCGGAAACGTCTCAAGGAATCCACGGGTACTAGGATGAACGCCTTGGAGGACGGAACCAGGTCTCACTCTCGTAGTGCTAGCCGCTCCAGCAACAGACTGAGCTTTGGCAGCGGGGGCAACAGACCCAAAGTTGGCTTTGCGGATGAATCAGTACGTCTATCGTTTTATCTTTCTCATGCGTATTGAAAACCCTGGGTCGTTTTTGAGGAAAAAGCTCACCATGACTTTTGCAGGCCGGACGTGAACCCCACCATATGCGCAACGTCTCAGACCCCAATCTTGGTTCTCGAAATGATTATGGTGGCCCCGGCGGCTCTCCGCAGCGATCACAGTTTCCTCTTCGTGGTGGTCCTCCAGGTCGGACGACACCGGCAGAACCAGGTAGTTCTGACGAGGACTTGACGACGTCGCCACCGCCGCCAATGCACAACTTGGAAGCGATGAGAAGTCTCCAGACTCCGGAGCCGGTTCAGCGGCCTCCCGCGTTTAGTCACGGATCTCAGGCTCGACCCACGAGCAAAGCCTATCATTCTCCTGAGCTCCGACGAGCCAACAGTCGTTTGTCCAGCTCGACGCTCGCTCAGATGGCCACAGCTGGTGGCATGGGGAACCCGGTTGATGACCAAAACAGTTATCCGCCCAGAAGCAGGGAGGGTGAGGATGGTGTGTTTCCAGGACCCTCTGCATATTCCCGGGACCACTCACTAGGGGCACACACTGACCACGGCGGACCTCGTCCAGGTGTGAGCTCGGAAAACCAGGACCGATCACCGGCACAGCGTTTACAGCCACCCGCCCTTGACATCCCTAATCAGCAGTTTAGATCTCCCATGGGACCGCCAAGCCCTTATGGACAAAATCCCAACTCACGTCCCGGGACCTCTGGAAGCAACCGCCCTCCCTACGCGCCAGGTCAGGGTGGCCCGCCACGATCACCCAATCCCCAACAGCAAGGTTCTCGGCCCGATCAATTGAGGTCCCCTCCCAGACCCGGAGGACCACCTGGCCCGTATGGTCGTGGAAGACCGCCTCCCGGCCAAGGACCGCCGCCTAACGGACCTCCTGGACAATACGGAAACCATCGACCTGGACCTGGAGGACCCGGTGGTCGTGGTCCGCCACTCGGCCATCCTCACCGAAAACCAGTACCAAGACAAACGAACAGCATTACGCCCGATCACATAATAGATCACTACACATCCGAACCGTATCGTGGAGGCCCTTCACCCGGGCATGAGCCCCGACCGGTCCCTCCTCCACATCAACAAGCTCCCGGATATGGTGGTCCCAATGGGTACAGTGATGATGAGCGGCCGCGCGCCGGGGTGATGAGAACTGCTGGAGGTGGAGAGCCCCCTATGCAAAAGGGCTCAGAATTTGAGCTTCCCGAGGTAAATTTTGGCCCCACTGTCAATTACGGTGCATCTGCCGCGGTGCCGCGAACCCAGACCCAACCCCCCAGATCTAGCCATCGTGCCATGTCGAGTCAAGCGCCAGGTCATGACTCTCCGGAGCAGTGGCCACACGCATATAGACCGCAATCGGGTCATGCGAGACACGAATCCATGGACTCTGTCCAAAGGAAAATGGCATGGCAGCCCGCCGGCACTTATGCTGGATCCGGCCCAAGATCAAGAACTGGATCAGGAGGAAGAGCGCTGACACCAGAACAGTACGTCCAACACCGAGCCGCCGCAAATTCGCCTCAGTATGGCGGCCATCTTGCCGCTGGAGGACACGGCATGGGCCCTAGAACTCCCAGTCCTCAACCACAGTATGCCGGTGCTGTACGAGGGGGAGCTGGTCCGCCGCCGCCACCACCACCCCATGGCGGTCCCGGCAGTTTTTCCCGACCCATGGGACCACCATCTCCAGGCATACCACCCCAGGGCCAGTATGGTTCTGGGCAACTACCTGCTCACGGCCAACATCAAGGCCAAGCCTTCTGAAGTAGCACCCCACGGCTGTCGACAACTGTCGACACTACACGGCGGAAACCACTTATACATGCTGGGAGGGCTGGCATTTTCACATCACCATCTGTTTTTGTTTTGCTTGGTGGCTTATCACGAAGATAATTCTCTAGAGCCGGTAGCCTTTAGTCGTGTGTCGTTGGATGCATACCTTGAAACAGGCGTTTTTTTTTTTTTGTTGTTGTTTGATGATTCAGAACATAGCCTGAATAGTGGTACAATGCTACGCGAGTGTCTCGGGAGTTGGCGCACGATACCGATGTCTGTTGGGTAGGGTTATTCCTTCCTTGGCCTTTGGTCTTGCTGCGACGAGACTTTTTTTCTTTTTCCCTCGAGGTCCACGAGACTTACGCAGCTTGGAGACCCTCCCAGACTGGCCGAAAGGTTTCCGAACAATTTTGATGTATTTCATGTATTCTCAAACAAAACGGCACCCACGAGGCAGAAAAGTGAAGGAGTTGTTGATACGGAATATTGGGCCCAGCCCTCGCCATGACCCGGTTTGCGGCAGCTGGTTTTATTAGACCTTTACCTATGAGAATCTATTTTGAAATTATCGAATAGACGTTTACACTAAGCAGTTGGTTGTGGACCAGTGGAAGGAATTGTGAATTAACGTCAGTAACAAGACGTACATGAACAGCATTCATATGGCATGATTGGCTGTCGATGGCAGAGTCTTGTCGAGCGGGGAGAATGAATTGATTGGTGTCAGTGGATGCTCAGCGTCAGCCTCAGCTATGAACGGCGGGGCAGGCAGGAGGGGGGGAGACAAGCCAGACCGGCTTGCACTGTCCAGTGAATCTCCAACTTGACTTGTCCACGCGCGCAGCTCATCCCTGCCCGCCTCGTTCGACAGCTGCCCATGCATCTTGCATGATGACTCCTGTTTTTCTTTTTTTCCCTTTCATTTTGTCGATCCTGCAGCTGCCTTCCGTCGTTGAGGCATAATTGCGCATGGTCATGCCACTGCTGTCTTCCGTGTTCTTTCCCGACATCGAGAGCACATAGCATTGACTCGTTTCCTTTGTCGAGCGATCGATCCCACCTTCCGTCTCGTTGCCACTGCCACTGCCACTGCCACTGCCACTGCCACTGCCGCCGCCACTCCCGGGCGACACATTGCTTGGTGATAAGGCGGCATTTTTTATGTTTTGAATATCGACACACCTGTGCCTCAGCTCTCTTTGACCTGCGAGTACCGGTTGCCGCACAAATACAGCTGCTCGGATCCCTCGCTCCACGACATATCTATACGTTCTTTCCCCCCCTTTCTTTAGAGCTTCCCTCGAGGCGGGTCTCTTCCAATGGACGGCGGTGAGCCTACTCAAGGTATGAACAATCTCTACACGCGCATGTCTGGGTCTTGGTTCCCAGGCTACAAGGCTTGCTGAGCTAACTTTTCCTTCCTTCTTCCTTCTCCCTGGCTTTCAGCGACCCAGAATGTCCTTGATCCACGACGAGTAGGCAAACAGAACTCTGGCTTCTCCGACGAAGATATATCTGACATCATCTGCGTTTTATATCCGCACTCGGACTCAGCCCGCCAGGAGGTCCAACGGCTAGCTCAAGAAGATTCACCTCATATTATTGGTAAGGATGAAGCAGATGTGGTTGAACCAGACTATGATTTGGAGGATCATGCGAGCCGATTCGAGTCGCATCCTGTAAGCCATGGGAACCACGCCATCATCTTGAGACTCTCGTCCCAAGTCAAAAATCCCTCTGCCGGTTTCGTCTTTGGCAGGAATAGTGCGAGATGCGATGTCGTATTCCTGAACGATCCTCTGCGACGAGTGAGCAACATTCACTTTCGAATCCATGTAAACGAGTATGGCAGCGTCATGATCGAAGATCAGTCCACCAATGGCACATTCGTCGATCGACAGCTTCTCACTTGCCACCCTAAAGATAAGAAGGCGCAACCGACCAACAAGTGGGTGTTGAGCTCGGGGAACTTGATCAAGATTCTTCTGCATGATGAGATGCGTGACTTGACATTCCGTGTTCGAGTTCCTCGCCGTGACGAAGACTATGATCGTGCCTATCTCGCCAAAGTGGGAGAATACTTTATTCAACATGGTTTGCAACCGTCTAGAGGCCAAACACCCCAGCCTCATACAAACACGGGGACTGTCGACATCTTCAAAGTCCCAGGCGGGCCATTGCCCAAGAAGGTGGACTTTGAAGCGAGTCCATCACCACATCCTGTACCCTCGAAGCGCAAGGAGCTACAAAGCGGAATGGGCACTGAATGGAAAGGTTCAGGGAAATACAATCGTATCAGCATGATTGGCAGGGGTGCCTTTGCCGTGGTCTACAAAGTCACGTCGAAATACGATGGGCTCCCATATGCCGCAAAGGAAATTGAGAAACGACGCTTTATGAAGAATGGAGTTCTTGACCAGAAAGTAGAAAACGAAATGAAAATCATGCAACGAGTACAACACGTAAGAAGAAGCTCACATTCTCACAAACTTGACACTGAACATGATTGCTGACAAATGTTCGCCAGCCCAACATCGTGCGCTACATTGAGAATTTCGACTGGGAGGATCGGCTTCTCATCATCATCATGGAGTTCATCCCCTGTGGCGATCTGGGCAAAACAATCTCTGAAGATGTGGCCTTCACTGTGGATATGACGCAGACAATGTCTACTCAGTTGCTGAGTGCCTTGGGCTACTTGCACGCAAACAACATTACGCACCGCGATGTGAAACCTGACAATATTCTGATACAATCTTTGGATCCGTTGGTGGTGAAGTTGACAGACTTTGGGCTCTCGAAGATGGTCGACAGCGCAGAAACATTTTTACGCACATTTTGTGGCACTTTGTTATACTGTGCCCCCGAGGTATACACCGAATACGCAGAGTATGACGATTATGGCAATAGAATTCGTGGCAAAAAGATGCGCCGTATGCCTGGTCAAAGATACAACCACGCTGTAGACATATGGTCATTGGGGGGCGTCTTGTTTTACTCACTCACTGGCTCGCCGCCATACCCCGTCAAATCAGGTATCAGTTACTCAGAGTTATTGCACAAGATCATGACCACGAACTTGGACACAATGCCTCTACAACGGCACGGAGTCGACGAAGCGGGAATCGACGTTATTCGCCGCATGTTGGAGAGGCGCCCCGAGTACCGCGCAACAATACCAGAGTTGGAGAGTCATCCCTGGCTTGGCGGCCTTGGTTCCACGGTGCAAGCATCTCAGTCATACGACGAGATCACCGACGATGAAGAGTATCCTTCGCAGCTCCAGCAACCAAACTACGCCGACGAAATGGTGAGCGATTCGATGAGTGACATTTCGGATAAGGAAAATGGGGGGCCGAGGGCCCAGGACAACCAACAACAGCGCCTGTTTGGCGAAGTTGGTGTATCAGCCATAGGCAGCTCCGGCGTTATTCCCTCCGACCTCCTCAATTTGCTCTCCGACCACAGTATGGGTGCAACTGAGATCTTGGACTCTCATGAAGATGAGGCGTATGACTCCGCAGACTCGGACACCATCAAAGGCAACAATCGACGCGCCTACCGACATAACGCCACGTCCATATACCCGAATCAATCAGCAGACCAGCTTCAAAGTTTGGTTGAAAACGTGGCTTCGCAGAGTTTGGGTGGTAGTGGCCCAGCTGCCCAAGACGTGTCGGCATCTCAAAACCCATCTTACTGGGTGGACCCCAACTCGAGCAAACGGAAACCTTCCTCCAACAACGACACTAGTGAAGGATGTGACGAGAACACACCACCCGGGAAGCCTATTAACAAGAGACTAAAGTCGGAAGGAAATATCGAAGACATCTCGGATGATACATTGGAAGAGTACAAGCTTTTGGCCAGAATGCCTCAGGTATCAAGACTAGGATCAGGGCGGCTGATTGACCACCCAGTCAGTAAAATGGAGTTTTGGGAGCAAGACAAGAAGACATGGCATTTGCAGTACCCCGAGATGACGCAGCTTCAACACGATGCTTTCAAACAAGCTGCGAAAGATGGCGGGGAGGAATTCTGGCCTGGTAAAACACCACTATGGGGTCTGGCCATGAAGCACTTTGCACCGGGCCCCAGGCCTGATGATAAAAAAAGCCCCTGGGCAGTTCCACCTGGTCCCGGATTGAGACGCGAAGACAGCAGAATGGTGGACGATGTCATGATGGACATTCCGTCCACCGCGGCACCCATCGAGTCTGACTATCTCCCTGACACTTGCCCCCCAGACACTAAAATCGTTGTGCCGGTTCAGGAAGGCATGTCGGCCAACCGGGATATTGCATTGATAGATACCGATGCATCGTCGTGCATTCGAAATATTTCATTTCCCGTCACTGACGCTCTATCATCCTTTGGACGTGGTCCAGAAAATACAGAGGTATTCAAAGAAAGGCTGGAGCCACGAGTACCCAAGTATGCCTTCAAACTTTTGTTGTGGAAAGACGGATACGACCCATCCAAGAATATCGTCAAAGGAGATCAGCCGTGGTGCAAGGAAGGCGCAGGGGAAGAAGCCTCGTCGTATCATTTTTGGATATCTAGCAAAGCAACGCTGGGCATCAAAATCAACGGCTACACCCTTGCTTCATCCGACCCCAAGAATCCAAACAGCCCATCCCAGTACTGGGCCAAGGTTTACGATGGTGATTGCTTGACAATATGGGGGGGACAAGACCTCGGGAACCAGACGACACTTGCTTTCCGCTGTCTCTGGGGAGGGTCATCCAAAAGACGTTCGGCAGATAACCCACACCTGGAACTCGCGACGCCCCAAACAGCCGTCAAGCTCGACCAAGCGTGTCAAAAGACGGAGAGGCGCATGAGGGAAGCGGCCGAAAAGCAGCGCAAGTCAAGTGAAGCCAAGGCCGAGTTTGCTGAGCGGAAACGCCAAGTAGAAGGGGAGAGAGAACGCAGTCGCGTTTTTGAGCAGAAGAGACAAGAAGCTGTCGCATTTCTAGCGGCAAGACAAGCAACAGCCTCCTCACGAAGAGGTTCACCAGCAAGCGCTCCAGCCACTGCCCACACAAGTGGGATGCATGTACCATCGAATATGTCGCGACTCAGCCCAGACAAGGCGATCCCGTACCTGGGTCGCTGAATTTGATTGACAGCGCTGGAAATTGGGGGCTTAGTGTCCTGGACATGACAAGAGTATTGCTGGTGTGACATTAAGAGCACAAGTCACAAGTTGATTATTTTACATAGCTGCGTTGGCGTAGATTGGGGTAGGTGTTTGATCAAAGCGGTTGTGATGAATAACAACAATATTACTTGGAGAGACAAAGACCAGTGCCATCTATCTGCTTTCCTTTTGGTGATATATATACGTATAACCTTGGCCAATATGAAAGAAGAAGAAGAAGAAGACAGAAAAAAAAGCAAATGTTTTGAATCATGTAGCAGCTTTGATTTATTACCAATAACTGCCTCTAGTTCCCTCAACCCTGCTTCGTAACCCCTTGCTAGGCAAAGTTATATCAAGCTGATGTGAGTGCGAGGTCTGGCTACATACAATACGAAGCATCGTGTGATTATTATTTGGGCCGTGAGAACGACTAATTTCACTGCAAAAGCCAAGCCAGGAT
This sequence comes from Epichloe bromicola, assembly GCA_023658445.1. Taxonomy (NCBI): domain Eukaryota; kingdom Fungi; phylum Ascomycota; class Sordariomycetes; order Hypocreales; family Clavicipitaceae; genus Epichloe; species Epichloe bromicola. The sequence continues at coordinate 4,584,978 of CP098266.1, read as the reverse complement.
CCATCAACCATTTCTTTCCACTTTTTGTTTCAACATAAGAAGCAAAACAGCAATACATGGGGTTTACAAACCAGCTTCCGACAGAAAAAGAGAGAGATGACACAATGAGATGTGCTCATGTAAAAAACGCTCGTGCCATGATGATTTAGTCATCGCAAAGCGGTGTGATTTGTTGTGGTCTGCCTTCACGCTGGACTATCTGGATGGGAGATGGGGAAAGCAAGACCATTGACGTCGATTTCGTCCTGGGCTGAGATGCGGTCTCTCGGTTCTGACGGCAGACTTGAATCTAGTTTTTCGAGGGCTCTGAACTCTGTGGATCATCGTCAGCCATGAGATTTTTGAATTATCACTGCAGTTGGAATCTGCAAACTTACCGAGTAGCATGGTTCGCTGAACAGGCGTCGATGGAGGCGAAGCTGGTTCCTCGACAATGGGCTCTGGAATCCAACCATCAAATTTTGCGTTTCCATATGCATTTGTAGTTTCAGGCACCTGGTTCTTCTTGTTCCATTCCCATGATCTGTGGAATGCACCCTCACTGGGACTAGGGTATTGGTGCCGTCTGGGCTTGTAGTATGGGTTGTTCGTAGAGCGAGAATAGTCCGTGAATAGCGAACGAGAGTATGCGTTCTCCACGGAGGGTTGACCACGGTTCGAATTTTCCTTGCTTGAGCTTGAGCTCGAAGAAAAAGACGAGTCCCCCGAGCCGTCGTGATTCGAGCCGACGGATTTCTTCACGCCAGCATGCGAAGAGTATTGATCCTCGCAACCATTATGACCGCTTGATCCGTCACAGCTTTTTGATTGGAAACGGCCCGCGCCCGCGCTGCTATAGTCAAATATGCTAAAGCAGGACTCCTTGCGTCCAAAAGCTCCTCGTGATGATGGGAACTGGCTTTTTTCCGGCTCGTCAGTATTATCTTGCCGGGCGACATGGCGAGAGTCATCGTCGTGGAAATAGCTGGGATAGTTCGATGACTCGAACTCTGCCAATGGCGATGGTCGGCGACTCATCTTTTCGTTCGATATTTCAAATTTTGCTTGATAAAGTCCATTGCCCTTGCCGAAAGCTCCCGTCGAGTCTGTAAATTCCTTCTCGTCGACTGGCACGCCACGAGGACTTGAACTCGGAGACTGCTCTGAACGAAAGTCGAGACCGTCGTATCCAGCCTCACGTTGAGGGCGGGCTTTCACAGTTCGTCCTCCTGATGAGGAGTTGGACGTACCAAAACTAGAAGCATGACAGTTATCAGGTTCTGGAGTCTCACAGGACGTAAGCTTCTGTCCATTTGAGGTGGGATCGGCTCGATCGCTCTCTTCTGAACGAGTTTCGTCCTGCTGCATCGATTCATCTCGACTATCCGGTGCTTCGGTATTTCTCAAATTGATGGCAGGCTCGCTCAACTCAGTGTCTGAGAACATTTCTTCCACATAAGGGACATGATACTCATGCAATTCAGCTGGGCTCTCCGATGCCGCAACATGTTCCTCTCCGGGGTGTGGTGTTGAGCCTCTCTGTGCCCGACGCTGCGCCGATCCTATTCTCCGCCCAGGATAAAACGGGGATGATTCAGCTGGGCTTACTGGAGCAGACTTATTCCTGACCGGTGGTGCGTTATTAAGACGAAGCTGAGCTACATTTTTTGCTTTCAACGACTTCTGCGGGGCCTGGTTATTCGGACGCTGAGATGAGCTGCCGCCCTTTGAAGCTGCAGATGAAGTGACGGTAGCATTACTAGCTTCTTGTTCTACTTCTGATTCAGGCTTTCGAATTACCTAGACATGTCAGGATAACTACTTGGCAGCATGGTTAGTGAGAAAACTTACCGTTCCTAGGACAGACGCTTCATTAATACCCACTATGGATCGGACCTCATTAGTACACCTTCCACAATAGTTTGGCAGCAGAGGTTCTCCAGGCTCGGCTTTGTATTTCTCTTGAAATACTTTGGACCGGACTCTTCCGCATCCGAAACAGAAATGGTGACGGTCCATCATATCCTTTTTGAATCTAATATCTCGGCAGGCTGAACAGTAGTTCAGTATAGGTTTGTGTGCTATGCCGATGGGATGGTTCGCATGAAACTTTTGCGACCTGATCTCCCCACAGCCCGAACATAGATGATGTCGTATGGTACTAGCTTGTCTGATGTCCCTGAGAACGGCGAGTCGGAGCGTCTGGTCTCCCTGCTGTTGGTGAAGGAATGACATGCCGGCCCCAGGCTTCGTTGATTCCTCTTTTGGGGCCACATTTTCCTTCGCGTCCTTCTTTAGTGGAAGCGATTTCTTGGCAGACACTTCTCCCATCTTAGTCTTTGGGGTGCTTGGATTACTTGGTGACTTTTCCGCCACTAAGACGTCAAGAAACTCGTTCAACAGCCTTTGAGCCTCACTCTGATCTCGCCAAAGACGTGAATCGTCAGGATTCTTTGACAAACGGTCTTGGGCGTTATTCAAGTGCTGTTGAAGACTTTGCAGTTTCTGGGTTTGAGGATTTGGCAATGTAGAATGCCTTTCATCGCTCTTTCTGCTAATTGCTTGAAACCCAGGGTGGTGTGCAGGTATGTGAACAGCATTGCTTGGGTATTGAGGCATCTGAGTTACAAAGCGAGCTTCGGAATGTGGAATGTGAGAATGGGTACTCGAGTCTGGTTGAGTAGACCAAAGGACGGGATTCGTCATATGAAGCGGAGAAAAGGTAGCATAGTTGCGAACCTTGTTCTCTGGAACATTCCGTGATTTGTTGAGGCCTGGAAACAGGCCACCTGGCGAGGCTGGCTTCAATGTTTTGCTCTTCTTCTCTGATTGAGACGGAGATTGCCCCGACTTTTTTCCCTTGCTCACTATTTTAACTAGCAGCGGACTTCTAGTGCTTTTGCTCGTAATATCACGCTGACGCACAGTTGGTGATATCTGACCATGGGACTGTTGTCGCTTCCGGGATGAGGAATTCGAAAACGACGTTTTGATTACCGGAATCGTGTTAGGGTTGGATGGAGTTGTATCATAACGCGTACATGCATCCTCAGATTCCTGTTCCAACATGCTGTCAATGGTTTCGTCTGAACTGTTTTCGTATTGATATACGCCTCGACTATTAAGCTTTCGATCTGCACGCTTAATGTCCCAACGAGAGGGCATTCCGAATGCCGTGGACAATAAATCAATCCCCGTGTCCGTAAGAGGGGACGATCGTCGTCTTTTCCACTTGTGACCCATTATGGGCAGCTAGGTAGAATGAACAAATGGAATTGTAGAAAGGCCAATTCAAGAAGGAAGCAAAAACGAGCGTGGGTATTCAACATTGTTGTGGTTTCAAAACGAGCGAAACGCTTTGGCTAAAGCCGTGAGAGCGAGGAGAAAGAATGGATAGGGAAAGAGAACTGGGCCGGCGTTTCACGGCAATGGGTGACCTTATTTTGTTTAGTCCTGCAGGTGTGAATATTGCATTCGATTTGGTTGGCAGCTGTGAGGGCAGCAGTGCCACTTGATCGCCAGCTGGCTGCGAACCGCCCACATGGCATACCGCATCCACATGCGCAAAGGGCTGGACTATACTTCATTTAATGGCACCTTTATTGTGTGGAAATCATACAGTGATATACATCGCAAATGCCACGTCGTCTACTTGAGACCCGACTGGCTGTCCATTTTATCTTTGACCTCTTTCTTCCCAAACTCTATACATAGCATTCATGTAGTTTAGTCCACTCGGAGGACACGAGCTCCCTTCTTCCTAAGAGCCTTCCTCTTCTTCTGTCCCTTCTCAAATGCTGCCACAGCAGCATGATCTCTTCCAACATTATCGAGGTCCTTGACCTTGTAAATTCGGATGATCCAGTTCTCACTGGTGAAAGCTTCCTCTATAGTATTGAGGACCGGGCCTTGGTCTGGAAGTTGGGCGCCACGGACACGGTCAGCGACTTGACCAGGGGGAAACAAGCTGTGATAGTTGTAGTATGACATCTTGTACCTAGTTCGGTTTATTAATAATCGTAGCTTTGGTCGTTGCACAAGTTAGAACTTACATGAGACTGTTCTTCATCGTGTCGGTAGCCTCGCTGTCGACTTTGTACTCTCCACGAGACGTGAAAAAGTCGCGCTCCTTGACTTCATCGGGCCAAATGCCTTCAGCAATACGCACCATCCACAGGAACTTGTTGATATCGTCACCAGAGTAACCAAGCAGAGCACCGAATACAATAAGAACATAATCAACTTCATGCTGACGCATGATGGGATAGCTGACTTCTTCTCGAGAACTCATGGCTTTGCCAACAGTCGCAATGTGCGTGTTGTTCCACGTGTTGTTGTCGACCAAGGTGGGCCGATCAGCCATGCCACCAATCTGGTAACCGTAATCCCACCAGGACATGATCTTTGCATCCTGCTTGGTGTTTTGTCGTAGCCATTGGTATGCCTCTCGGTAATCGTCAATGATATGCTGGCTGCCATCGGGCATTCGGCTGGCCAGGACAACGGAAGGAGATGAGTAGGCATTTGAAGTGACCCAAGTGCAATGCGTCACGAACATGATCAGATACACAAGAACAGACGCGACGACAATAAATTTGGACGACGAGTGGAAGATTCCGATGATTGGCTTATCACTGCCTCGCAGACCGGTCGTCGACTTGGAGGGCTTCTTGGCAGCAGCGGCTGCACTGGCGGTTTCCACCTCGCTAGGGTCCGGTGACTTGGCAGAAATATACGTGTCGAGCATATTGGACAAAGCAATGGCAGCGGCAACGCAAACGATCGGGGTCAAAGTGAGCATGAGACGGACCATAACACCGGCGAAGTAGCTTCCGAAGAGCGCGTAAACGATAATGAAGACGTGCTCGTCGCGAAGGTCTTGGAAACACATGTATACGCCAGCGGGGAAGAGCCAAATAAGAAAGTTGAGGTCGAAAAAGAAAGCCGGCCAGGCAGTGGGCTGGTGCTCAGACACGGACGCAATGATGGGAATATGAATCTTAGCATAGCCGGTATCCCAGAGAGAGTAAAAGCGACCATTCCATGGAGCAATGTAGCCAAGGGAAGTAAGGCCAACGAGTGCGACCAAGCCGATACCGAAAGTGGCAATGAGAATTGTGACGAGAAACGTCTGGAACTGTCTGCTTGGAATGGCAGATCGCACATATTGAATGAAACCGATCAACTGGAGGAAACCAAAGATACCTGGGATTTTTTTTGTTAGTCCATCATGCACAGTTGCCAACCTTTTATTTTTGATATTCATACCTAGTGCAGGCATATGTTCGCTCGTCTTGACAGGTAGAAACCCGACGAAGGGAATCTGCATGCTGGCAATGGTTCCCAAAGCATACCAGGTGGTATAGCTAACATAGAGACGGGTGCTATATCTGCCCATGCAGATGAGGACCAAGGCATGGAGAGGCAACAGGCAAGTGATGAAAGCATAACCACCCCATGATGCCACCATGTAGCCGTAGAACAAGGCGCACAGCGCACCCCAGAGCATTGATCCCAACTTGAGGGCCTTGATCCAGAGGTAGAAGGTGAAAACAAGAAGGAAAATGGCAATGGCCTCGTTGTCGTAACTTCCAGCGACGGATCGTGAGATGTAACCAGGGGCAATACCCATGAAAATAGCAGCGAGTAGACCTGCAGACGATGAAGTGGTCATCTCATTGGTAAGCAGGTATGACGCGTAGGCAGTGAGACCAGAGCAAGCAGGGGCGAGGAGAACGCAGATGTTGCGAATATCGACGGGAATAGTCAGGGCCCTGAGAGCATGGTAAATGGCGCCACTGGTGACCATGAGACCCGGATACAAGGTACCTCCAGTTACACGACCCAGAGGATGCCATGTCCGATCATCGAACCAGTCCCAGAACTTGTAGAATCCATTCGCAACGAGGTATTTGGTCGCTCGGAAGTTGAACCAGGGGTCGACTGGGTTCGGTCAGCATGTTCATAGGGGTTTTGAGAGGCATTGAGACTAATTCGTGGACTCACATTCGTGAATAATGCTCTCGAAACCTATTAAGACAATGTTAGCACTTGTAGTTGAGTGAATGGGGTTCCTTAAATCTGAGCAGATTGGAAGCCGGGGCCGTGTATTTGCAGGTGGCACTTACGAATCACAGAGAACAAACGACTCGAGATGGCGGCACCTGCGATGAAGCAGAGAATGGTGACTCGTAACAGAGCTCTTGTGCTTTTGGAGTTCAAACCCTCGGAACGGGGCTGGGCTTCGGCCGTCATATTGGCGACGACTGCTGGCAATGGGTGCCCTAGAGATTGATGAGGATGATGTTCCACGACGACGACGACGACGACACCCTGAGCTGAGAGGACAGCTTGGAGCTTCTGGCAACGTAGTTGGCGCCCCTCATTGGGGAGTCAAAGTCGTGTGGGGCTGGTCTCTGGTCTGAGCAAGCCGGCGCATTGACTTTGGACCGACATTTCCCCGATCTGGCTGATCGGGCAAAGCACGGGGAACGAGGTGATTGCAGCTCGCCATTCATTTGTCGTGCTATTGTTTTGATTTGGGTCTGCGGCTTGCTGAAAAGTACGTGCACTTACACTTAGATGAATGTGTAGTTATCGTGAGGTCAAAGAACTACCGAGACTTGCTTGAAACGTATTTCCGATTAGGAGGTACCCATGATGTGTACACCTTGCAACAGATTACGATCTTTGTATCTTAGTAGGAGTTTGTTTCTACTTATCTATATTTAGAAAAGAGGGTTTAAAGAGGATAATTCAATAGGGTTGTAGAAATAAATTACTTCTCTAGTAAAAAATAGTAAAAAACAATCAGAGTATACTAGGTAGGTACCTAGTAGGGACCTATATAGCTTTTTGCTGTCCCGAACCAAGTACCAAGGTATGTCTCATTGTAAACATGTCATGGCCGGCCCTTCCTGCTTCCAAATGACACTGATAGCACAGGAAATCAAAGCCATTGCCGTGTTGCCGTCTAATTTGTGTGTATTTTTACACCTGTATACGTGAAGTAAACAGGAACGCAAGGAAACCTCTGTGCAGCAGCGCCTGGCGTCGTCTCCATCATACAGCGATTCTGCTTGGACCCAGATCCTATAAACAGGCCGAGGCAGAGAATTTGGTCCTTGATGAGCATGTCCATCCTTCTACCAATCGTTTAATTTTTCTTTCGCTCCACGATTCGTTACACATCCCCCCATACCATATACCTCCATCAATCAAATTAAGGGCTCTCCTTGGACAGCTTCAGCAGGAACTGTTCAAGATCGAACTTGGGGTCGTTGACATCGAAAACGGCTGAAGAGATCGATCAGTATGGGTCATTGATATTCCATGCTTGCTGGTGCACACGACTTGTCCGAAGCAAGAGCTGGGAGGATCCTAGTCCAGACATACCATCGTTCTTAGCAGTGGCGGTGGAAGCAGGAGCGTGCTCCTTGGCATACTCTGCCTTAGCCTGGTCTATCAACTTCTGCTTTCTCTCGTACTCGTGCTTGTCGTGCTCGGCTCGTTGAGAAGCGTAAATCTTTCTCTGGTGGGAAAATCCATAGAAAACGCCCGCGGCGAGCGCGGACCACCGGAGAACCTACAATTGATACTATTAGTATATTTTTGTATAGTAGCCGCAAATTTGCGGGCTCAATTGTGTGATTTCAGGCCATGGGCGATGAAGCTGGCTGCGGAGGGATGACGGCACGATGGGAGAGTGACTAAGTCGGACGGAAAGACGAACATTAACACCAGTCGAGGCCATTGTGGAGTTGGTCGCAAGGTGCGCGACGGGTACGAGATGCGATCCGAAAGGTAGGGCGTAGCTCGGGAGCTGACAATTGGTGTCAATTGTTGCGTCGGCAGCAATGTGAGGAAGATTTGAAAGTTTGTCGGAAAAAGTCTCGCTTCTCAGCGCAGCACATGTTCGCAACGGCCCGCCAACAAAGGAGTTCCAGCGGCTGGGACCACCAAAACTTTGGATGGGCCACGGCCAAAAGGTGCCGCAATCACGTGAGCGACCAGGTGTGTACTTGCACTGGTGGGCTGTATTGGGCGCTGTGCTTTGTGCGGATAGGTACACCCATTGTACTCCGTACCCGTCCGTTCCTTGGATGGGCATCTAGTAGTTGGGACGAAGGCCCCTGGCGTGTCACGGCTGCATGTGGCTCTTGGACTTGACAGGTCCCCCCCCCCCCAATTTGTTTCGCTTTGCCTCGTCATCCATTTTATTCTTGTCGCGTTATCTGTTATTGACCTCCCTCTTGAAGCTTTCCTGATTAGCCTGTCCCGCAATGGGACAGCCGAAAACCCAAGATGCAACAACGCCGAGATGAAATCCTCGCAAAGAAAGCAAAGCTCGCGGAGCTCAAGCGACAAAGGGAATTGCGAGCAAGCCAAGCGAGCACAGGCCGCCAAAGTCTAGGCTCTGGTGATGTAGGTCTACTTTCCTCTGCGCCTCTGCATCTTGGTCTCTAACTCTCTTCTCTTCCTCAGTTAATAGCGCCAATCCCTGGTAGAGCAGATAATCGCCGCGAAATCGAATCCCTCATCAACAGTCTTGTGGGCGAGAGTCGACCCGGCTCAACGACAACCGGTGGTGCTGCGTCTCCTGGCCCGCGAGGTAGTCGACCCAACAGTGTTCTCAGTGCAGGCGAATCAAGCAACGAAACGTCGGAATACGCAGCAGCTTTGAATGCGCAATCAGCTGCGCCGCCGGCGCTCAGCACAGCAGTTTTAACGACAGTATACGAATGCCCACCGTCACCAGTCAAGGAGGTCTTTTCTTATAGCAAAGGTGTCCAAACCACGGATGAATGGACTTCACCCGCGAGAAATAGAGCACAATCGACCATCTCCGACAATGGGGACCTGACAGGAACTTCAAACTCACCCAATAAAAGACAAAGTAGAAGAGAAAGAGACCGGGAGGAAGAGCTGCGGCACAAGATCCGCGAAGAGGTGGAAGAGGAGCTAAGGGCGGTCAAGGAGTCAATCGCAGACGGCAATGCAGCGACGCAACCGCTGTCATCGGCGAACTATCCCTCGAGAGACCTCACTGTAGAAGAGTTGGAGGCTGTTACTCGCTCTGAAGAATTTGTCGATTTTCTCGATCAATCTACCAAAGTCATTGAACGAGCCATCGACCAAGAGACATATGACATCCTGATGAATTATGCCTTGCAAGGCAGAGATGAAGAGGACGAGGACGAGGAGACGGGAAACACAGGCGGACGAGGGTCGCACAGGATCAAAGAAGTTGCCCAGTTCTTTGATGACCGCTGGTCCAAGAAGCGGATGATAAGCGGTATCGACTTCTCTCCAAAGTTCAGTGAGCTGCTTCTTGCATCCTACACCAAGAACCCCACTGCGCCTCACGAACCCGATGGTCTTGTCCAAGTTTGGAATACGCACATGCATGATCGACCGGAATACGTATTCACCGCCCAGTCGGACATCCTCACGGCGAAATTCTCCCCCTATCACCCCAATCTAATCGTCGGTGGTTCTTATAGTGGGCAGGTGCTTTTGTGGGATACGCGAGCAAAGGCAGCTCCCGTGCAGAAGACTCCCCTCACCGGGTACGGTCATGCGCACCCAATCTACTCGGTCGACATTGTCGGAACCCAAAACGCAAACAACATCATCTCGTGCTCGACTGACGGCGTGGTATGCGGATGGAGCATGGACGTTTTTGCTCAGCCGCAGGAGCTTCTCGAGCTCAAGAATCCGAGCCAAGCCAAGGTCGCTGTGGAGGATGTTAGCCCTACATGCGTTTCATTTCCTCAGACGGACCCGACCTTCTTCCTCGTGGGAAGTGAAGAGGGTACTATATTCCCTTGTCACAGATACGATCGCGCTGGCGCAAAGGCCGGCGTGGACAAGAAGATAAGCTACAAAGGCCATACCGCCCCCGTCATGTCAGTTGACTTTCACCCATCACGAGGCCCAGTTGATCTGGGCGACTTGGTCATCTCATCCTCCCTAGACTGGAGCGTGAAGCTCTGGAAGGTGCGAGCACCTGCAGCTACGTCAACCATTGGCGCCGGCGATGGTAGCGTTGCGCCATTGATCGATTTTGTCCGCGAAGATGTTGTTTACGATGCCAAGTGGTCTCCTGTGAAGCCGAGCGTCTATGCTCTCGTGGATGGAGCCGGCTGGTTAGAACTCTGGGATATTGCGGTTGAAACAGAGGAGCCAGTTTCGCGCATCTCGCCCAGCCAGCGCCAGGATGGACGAACGATGCTCTCCAAGAGCTTGAACAAGGTAGCTTGGGAACCCAACGACGGCAAGCGCTTAGCGACCGGTGGAATAGATGGGTCATTAACGGTGTTCGAGGTTGGCAGTGCATTGGGTGGCAAAGACGGGCTGAAGAATGAGGAGTGGACCAATGTAAAGAAGCTGGTCAATCGAGTCGAGGCGGTTGGTCTGAACGGAGCGATGATTGTGTAGCAGACTTGTCTTCTGATTTGATGGGCGAGAAAAGAATGAGGAGAGGGGTGGAACCAATTTGTTGTATTATGTATAATGGTGGGCAAGCAATGCTTATTCTGTATACCCCAACTCCACAAGACATGAATGACAAAGCACATGAGTCCAGCCAGATTCTTGAAAGATGATTTCTCTTTGTCTTTTTTTTTTTTTTTTTTAAAAAAAAAAAACCCCCATCTCCTTGGTAGCAGATCGTGAGATCAATAAAATATGGTGTGGAATTTGCCGCCATAAAAACAAGAGGTCACGTGCTGCAGACGAGGCTAAACTTATGAGCTTCCAAAGCCCACCCAACCTCCTTCCCCTCAACAAGCACCGCCCTCACAACGGAGGAGCAAGATAATTCCCGCCGTAAAAAAATGAGCCAAATTCGCCAATCTGCTTACATCCGCACTCTGAACACCACAATCGCGTGCAAGGACGGAGCAGCCATCCGAGGTAAGTCCGAGCCCGCCGTCTCGCTCCCCGTGTCCCTAATGATGCATTCAATTCATTTTGAATTCTGCAATTCCGACGACCAAATTGGTCCGTGTGGAAAATATCCCTCCTGATAATCTCATCCTCTATCTGGAACAGGATAATTGCACAATCGAACTCATCTGACAGGACAGAAGACAGACCCGTAACAGCCCTTCCGATTCCCCACCGGGTTTAGTTCATACGTGGCCAGGATAGCTATCTCCCGTAGGCTCAAAACATTCTTGACGATTTTCTTCGGCGCTCACATCGGTCGCTAATTGAGGCCTGTTTCGGGCCAGCAATTACGGCTTGGCTTTTTTTTTTTTTTTTCATGACCAAGACTTACTAATGAGGCTGTAGCCAATGGGACGACTTCGCTGCTCGTGACTGGGGGCAACGATTTGTGTCAGACGTGCAATGTCGTGCGTGATATGCACTACGTTTCTGCTCTTTTGAGCCACGGAAAGACTTGTAAATAAATAAGTAGATCCTTTGTTTGGTTGAATTCTGCAGACGCAGAACAACACCAAAGGGAGGCTGAGAGTATTTCTGAAACCTTGGTCCCGTTCACTTTGGTCCCTTGCAGACTTGAATATCATTGTTTTTGTGAATACTACAGCGGCTCAACCCGAATAGATACATCGAGGCCATCAACACAGTACCCCAACTGCTTGGGGCCATCCCGCAACAGAACCTCTCGTTTTATCCACCGCCCCGACTTGCTGTTTATTTCACCGGCACCAATGTTCCCGTCCGTTGCATCATGCGCAATTTCTTCCTCTTCGTCGTCCCCGTCGTCATCACTGCTGTCACTGCTGTCACCATGGCCGTCATCATACCCTGCTACTGGGTCCCACTCTCCCGTCTCCCATGTCAACCGCAGTTTCAAAGGCGACATGCCGAACAACTTGCCCGCAATACCCTTTACGGCATAAATGTCAAATGACCTGGGTATTCTCCGCGATTTCCTCTCTTTGCCGCCGTCCCTGTGAAAACCCACAGTAACAAGACGTGCTTCCAAAAACGCGGGATTAATCTCGTTTCGGCGAACGACGTCGGGCTCGCCGTAAATGTCGCACAATTCCCCATACCGCGGGTGTTGCACGAGGACGCTGGGCTCTGCAGACTCGGGGACAGTGGCGAGTTGCTTTGCTATGCGGGAGAGGTAGAACATTTCCGCGTTGGTTCGATCTGCCGTGGTGACTGCCGCGAAATTGAGACTCTTGAGGTTCGCCAGTCGAGCTATGGTGAACATGTGTGATTCCTCAGAGGAAGAGGCTTTTTTATCGTCGGCCTCGGCGTCGTACACGGGGTTGTGGGAGAGACGGAGGCCAGTTAGGCCGGGGAAGTGGATTGCCAGGGCGTCGACAAAGGACCAGGTGGCGACGTCGTTGTAGGAGAGGTCAAGGTAGTGAACCGAGGGCGGGAACACAGGTGCGGGTTCATCGGGTTGCGAAACCGCGGCGATATTGTTGCCTTTGAGGTGGAGGTTTCGAAGATTCGTCAGGCTCGTGAGGCTAGCTAGATCCGAGAGGGCCGTGAAGTCGTTGAACTCAAGATTGATGGACGTCAAGGTCGATGATAGATTGAGGTAGGACACTCGAGGAAGAAGTCTGAGCTGATTTGACCCAACATTGAGCGTGGCAAGGCTTGGACACCGCACAGCAACGGCGCACAACTCCTCCCAGCTCAGCAGTGTCTCCTCGAGCGATAGCTCTGCCACCCCGGCAAAGGCACTTCCAATGCTGTCCAGAGACTCATCTTCCAGAAGATTTCGAAAACGATTTCCACTATTTGATGATCACCCATGGTCAGTAATTCAGGATACAATTGCACGCGGACCTTGGCAAATTCTCAATACTTTATACTCAGCTTCCGCAGCCTCCTGAGCTCCAAGCAAATGTCCACAACCGGCCCAATCGTCTCAAACAGATTCCTGCTCAGGTCCAGGTGGACGATGCTCGGACACGATTCGGCAATCGACTCGTCGGCCGTCGTCTTCGCGACGGCGATGCGCAGACCGTCCAAGATGACCGTCCTCAGATCCTTGACCTGCGCCAACTTCTTCCAGACCTTATCGAAGCCAACCTCCTCGGCCACTTTGCTCCCCGAGATCTTGATCGGGGACTCTGCTGATCCGTCCTTGCCCTGCGACGGATCTGCCAGGTACTTTTCCCTGAGGGCGGACAGGAAACTTTGGTGGTTGTCCCTAGGCCGGGTGGGGCGAACAAAGGACGCGGCTGTGGCAGATGTGGAAAGACCTGCCGCCGTGTGTCACTACTTTTGTACTTGTGTGCGCGGGAAAGAAGAGGGGGGGAAACGATCTTTGAGAGGAAACCTACATGTGAAATATCGCACGCCCTTGTGTGAGCCATCGTGTTTGCCACGCGTGGCGTCGTCCCATTCCACGCCGAGCCAGGACCCCGTCGTGCCAGCGACCTGGCCTATGTAGCGGACGGTGCAGAGTGCACCGCCGTAGGAGACACGTTGCCCTACGCGCGGTGCTTCGCTCATGATGAAACCTGTGTGGGAGAAAAGCACGGCTAGTGATAATGGGAGAGAGAGTGTTTGTTCCACGGGCGGGGAAGGAGCAAGGCAGGGAGCCCCGTTTTCATAATTGGTGGTGGTGAGGAGCATCTTTACGGCACATTCATTCATTTGCATTTATCCGCACAATTTGATGATTTCGGTATTGATATTGCATGTTTTGTTCAATCCAGTACACTAATTAGTGATTACAGCTTGCTGGACGCCCCGCTCGCAATCTTGATGAGGACACGACCGTTGCTCAAGCAAACCTTGCCGCCGGCAACCTCGGTCGTGAAACGAAGCTCCTCGTAGTCGCCGTGCCTCTCGCCAGTGCGCCACGCGCGAGTGACGAGCTTGTCACCGGGCTTGACGGGACTGGCGAAGCGGGCCTGGTACTCCTTCATGTTGGCCGGGTCGCTGCCGCCGAACTCCCTGAGGAGGTGATGGCAGGTGCTGTTCCACGAGTACAGGCCATGGAGGATGGCGCCGCCGAAGCCCATCTTCATGCCGGGCTCGGGGGTAGCGTGCAGCGGGTTGTAGTCGCCGTTGAGGCGGTAGAGCAGAGCCGACTCCCGCGTGGTCTGGTGCTCCAGGACGGCATCGGGCTGCGTGTCCTTGGGGGGAGGGAAGCTCTTGGTGGCGGGACCCTTGGGGCCGTGCCAGCCGCCCTGCCCGACGAAGAAGGAGCTCGACGTGACGCGCGTGTACACGTCGCCGCTGGCCGCATCGACGAGATCCGTCTGCACCTCCAGGACGGTGCCGGGCCGGCCCTTGTCGTACACGCCGAGGACCTTGGTCCGGGCCTCGAACTTCCTGCCGTCCGACGACGTGGGGAGTTGCTTGAAAAATTCCATCCTGCGCTGGCCGTCGACGACACGCGTATAGTCGAACTCGGGGACGCCGGGGATCTTGTCTGCCTTGGAGGCGGCGTAGAAGTCGATGACATCCTTGTTGGTGCCCTTGAAGCCTGTTGTGGAATGAAAAGAACGACAGCGATTAGCCCGTGAAACTACAGCGTTGGAAGAGTGCAGGAAATGATGGGCTTTTTCATTTTTATTTATTTTTCGTACTGAGAACAATGGGATACGTAGGAAACACGGCAAACTTGGGATGGAGCTCCTGCAAGAAAAGTCAGTCAGCGATGCTGTGGTCTTTTTTTTTTTCTTCTGGCCGCCGACTTCGCGCAAGGCTTTTGCCATACGTAGAGAAAGTGAAGCTCGTCGGCCGTGACGCCGATGCTGTTGGCGAACAGCAGGGCGTCTCGCTTGTACCACGACACCTCCTGCGGGCGGTACTCGAATCCAACACCGGGGCCGGGCATGATGGGACTTTGCAGTCTGAGAATGAGGGATTGGATCTGGAGAGCGGGGGAGGCAGCAGAGGAATCGACAGGAATCAATTGCGATAATATGGATGGGAAATACGGATTTATACTCGGTACTCCGTACCCCCGGCATGCTCTGCGCTCAGCTTAGCCGAGGCACGCACCCACCCGGCCACTGTCCATCCCATCTGTGCCATCCTTCCTGGAAATCCTTTGTTGGCGGGGACCGAGCTTAATATTTAGCTCACTTCTTCGGAAGCTGCTCACCTCCCACCCGAGGACATCAACGCCAGCATAATGCCATCGTCCAGCCCCCATTGCCATCTCGTGTGTGCCGAGCTCATCTCGTTCGGCATGCTCCTGCAGCACCTCTCGACCTCGACCAGATGTCTCGACACCAGCATCTCGTCACCTCGGCAGCGTCAAACCCCGAAAATCTTGACAGTCATGCCGCCATCCAAGCAATAGCGCGGCAGAGGTCATTGTTCGGAACATTCCTTCGCGTCTCGCAAAGTGGACATTTCGTCTGCGCCTTGCCCGGGTAGTGCCCAGCATTTATTGTCCTCGAGATTTTTTTGAGAGAATAAAATCATCATCATCATACAGACTGCCTAGCGCAGTCTGTGAGGCGGCTAGATTATTATGCTTCACGGAACACCGATATCGGAACATGCCCCCGGCCAAAGAATTGCCATTCTCTTCGGGAGAAAACTGGCACGTACATCCAACGAGAAAGAAAGAAAGAAAATGGAAAATCTACCAGGACGCGGGCCCAAACTTCCGCCCCTCCATAACCTGGCCCTGTATCGCTGTCCCCTGCGCATCCATCGTGGAACTGACCACGTCGTTCCCCCACCATCGAGGCGGCTCGATGCCTTGCATGGAGAATGCAAAGAAGATGAACATGGTGGAAAGGGCAAGCCCCAGATCTAACCCAGACGATGTCAGGAAGTTGAGACGACTCCACCACCCAAAATACCTCTTCTTGATCCAATACTGGAAAATGAAGCCGACGATGCCCCAGGAGAAGTAATTGAGTGGCGTAGCGGGGGGGATTGCCCCAGCGCCTCCGAATATCAGGGGCGTCATGAGGTATTGCAGCGATGATTTGGGCCATCGCTTGGCACCGAAATAGATGATTATGGGAAGAATGGCGCCAAGACCGAAGAAGAAGAACAGCGACGAGTAGATGCGGCCGGGGGAGAACATTCTGTCGGGTCCGATGAGACCCCATATGACGGAAGCTACTTCCTTGTCAGTTGGCCGTGGCAAGTCGGGAGACGATGACGTACCGGCAAAAAAGACCCTGCCGCCAGGACAAGTAAAATGGTCGCGTTGATGCTGATCACAAACATCGGGGATATGCGCGAGGGCGAGATTAAGCACCATGATTTGGATGAAGCAAGAGAAAGTAGTGGCTACCACTTGCGCCCAGAACATGGTTCGCGGCGGAATCTTCATGTAGTGTCCGAATTTCAAGTCTGCTACGAAATTGAGCGCTTGGGACCTGTGCGTAAAGTTAGCTTCTCTCTCCGTTGATTCCGATGGCGTTGTGAGTATTTCTCACATTGTAATGTAACCGAATGTTTTAAAACTATCAGGGTCAGATGTTAGTTCGGCAAAGCCAGAATAATAATAATAATAAAAACCCCCTGATTATAAACACTAACGAACATACATCATGAGGGCGAGGGGTCTGCCCGGTTGGATATAGCCGAAAATAAACTCGGTGAGCACGTTCAGTCCGATGCGGTTATTGGTGACAGCTTCAATGATGCCAATTGGAAGCGAGAAGCCAAAGGAGATAGCCACTGCGAGGAGGAAAGCCCACCAGGTAAGTTTGGTCGGATACGCCAGCACTGTGAACAGACCCATGGCAAGCATCTACCTCTGCCGTGTTAGTCGCGATGTGTACGGAACAGACTCGCGTCAAAGTTGGCCTGGGGGGGGGCGTAAGACCTACGGCGACGAACAGGCCCATGTACCACCAGTTTGGTGCCTCTTTGTACTTCCTCATCAGTTTCATGTGTATGTCCGGTTTCTCACTGGAGCTGTTCTGGTACTGCTTCCAGATTTTTTTGCGACTATGCAAGTACGTATACACAATGAGAGACGAGATGGCGGCAAACGAGAGGCCATAGGACATGGCGAAGGTGGTGCTGTAATTCATGAGCAACAGAGTCAACGTTGAAGATGCCGGACAGGGGAAAAAGCGAACCTGATGAACAATGGCGAATAGTTTTCGTATGCTTCCCTGTTCAAGGTGAAATCTGCGTTGAGAACACGAGATGTATTGTACGGCGCACCGGTATTGTCATATGTGTTTGAATCGCTCATGGGCAGGAATTCGGCGAACCAGGCACCGGAGAAATGGAGGACAACACAGCCAATTACATAGAATGAGACCACGCCAATCAAGGTGTTGACAATGGCATACCTAAAAAAAAATTCAGAGTAGGAAAGTCAGCCTCTTCTTATCGAGAAGAGATGGTATCTGTCCAGAGGATTCTCACCATGGAGGAATCAACGGCGATCCAATGTAGCCCACAATCTGAGTCCAGTCAAAAGTGATGGGAAGCAAAGACAGCCCTGTTGTTCCGCCAAAAAGTTGGTTGACGACGGCATTCTGGGGTGCCAGCCATGTGGCGAATGCGAAGACGCTCAGGAACTGAGCCAAGAACCCGGGGATAAAGTAGTACACAAACGAGCCGACGGTGACTAACGCGAACCACCGATATCGAGGCATGTTGCCCCCAAGAACCGACGGATCACGAATCTCGTTCTTTTCATACATGGCGTTCATCATGGTGACGACTACCAGATTCGATGGCCATATCATGGACGCCGGATACACTGTCCCGTCATGTCAATTTCATAAACCAATTACAGCCACGCCGGTCTGAGGGCTAACCAACTCACCCAGGAACTTGCGCATTGTTCCCGCAATGCCGTACCCGAGTGATTGAGTGGAGATGGTGAGGAGAAGTTGGAACAGTATGCCAAAGCTTTGCTTGTAAAAGATGAGCTGAGCAAGGATGATGTCGGTAGAGTAGGCAACAGAGAACGACACGTTGGCCATGACTCCAATGACGGAGTGTTCCTTGATGTTGAAGGGGCCCGGATTCAAGCTCCATCTTAGTCCAAAGATCGTGAACGTTCTGCTCGGCATTAGGCGAGCCCATCCATGGCCCATTGGCCAGGCAATGATTTGCGCAACGAGCGGTCCGATGGAGATGGATGGCTGCCTCAGCGAGAAGAGCGTATTCATGGATGCGCCAAGGACGACGAGAACCAGGCCAATTGTCCAGGCGCGGACAGTATTGCAAGGCAAATCTTCATCATAGTTCCTCACCGCGGCCCGAACCTCTGGATACGGCGAGTCTTGATCCTCGCGCCGCTTCCAGGCAGCTCCATGGCCCATCTCAATAGACTCGCCCTCCTCGTATCCGGGGAGATTCGGGTCCATGAGGAGCTCATGTTCAGAGCCCTGCTCGTCGCCATCGCCATCGCCATCGCCATCGCCATCGCCATCGCCATCATCATCATCATCATCATCATCGTCATCGTCATCGTCATTTTCACTGACGCCAGCCTCGTCCCATTCGAAGAGATGTTCTTTGAGGCCCTCGATGGATGCTGAGTGCTGATGCGACAACGGATGGCGCGAGCTGGGGCCGACTCCGGCGGCATCGAATCCTGTAACCTCGACGTTCGGCCGTTCCGAGCCATGTGCCGCACTCATGGCGGCTGGTTATGCCGACCAGCGGCTCTGGAAGCTGAGATGGGTGCGAGGGTAACTGGGTAACTGGAAATGCAATGGTGACCTTACAAGTAATCAAGCTACATACGTGAGAATTTGGTCAATGGCAGATGGAATTGGACAGCTAGCTATCATGTACCTCTACGGAGAATTGAGAATCAGTGACTGCAGATGGTGGCCGGCAAAAGTGGAAGGTGGACCCTGCGCTGAGGTACTTGTACTTCGGTATATATGTACTTGCAGACGGTACGGTGCGGTACGGTGCATACTACACACTGTACAGCCTTGATCAGACCTTCACCGAAAAGGACAGCCGACAGTGCGGCAGCAGCAATCTCAACCAGCATTTCCTCTTTCCCCGCGACATGGGACGGTCATGCGGCGAGTGGTAGTAACTGGCCTCGGGGCCGTCACGCCTCTGGGGGTAGGCGTTGGACAAAGCTGGAATCGACTGGTGGCTGGTGACTCTGGCATCATCAGCGTGGCCTCTCGTCAACCGCAGGCGCGCTGGAGGGAGCTGACGAGCACAGTCGCCGGCGTCATCCCTGCCGGGGAAGATCAAGCTCGAGGTCAATGGCATCCAGCACACTGGCTCTCGGCCTCTGACCAACGGCGCATGGCGACCTTCACGCAATACGCCATGGCGGCCAGCGATATGGCCTTGAAGGATGCCGGGTGGCAACCTACCGAGCTCGAGCATCTAGAGGCCACGGGAGTCTGTCTGGGAAGTGGCATCGGCAATTTGGAGGACATGTACGAGACAAGCTTGTCTCACCACAACGGTGTAAGCCCAAGCAAGACCAGCGTTTCTCACTTACAACCTTCCTTCTTGTGTTCTGACTTTGACTATGCAGGGGTATAAAAAGGTTTCGCCTTTGTTTGTCCCCAAGATTTTGATCAACCTGGCAGCTGGCCACATTGCCATGAAATATGGCTTCCAAGGTCCCAATCACGCCGCCACCACTGCCTGCACCACCGGCGCACACTCCATCGGTGACGCCTCGAGATTCATCGCCATGGGGGATGCCGATGTCATGATTGCCGGCGGCTCCGAGGCTTGTATCCATCCCTTGACCTTTGCGGGCTTTGGAAGAGCTCGCTCTCTTTCTACAGCCTACAACCACGACCCTTCAAGCAGTTGTAGGCCGTTTGACGCGGGGCGCAATGGCTTTGTGGTTGCAGAAGGCGCGGCAGTTCTCGTCCTCGAAGAGTTGGGGCATGCCAAAGCCAGAGGCGCTCGCATCTACGCCGAGGTCAAGGGGTACGGCTTGAGCGGAGATGCACACCACATGACGGCACCCAGGGAAGACGGCCGAGGCGCTTTTCTAGCCATGAAGCGCGCGTTGAAGAATGCGGGGATAAGGCCTTCTGAAGTTGACTATATCAATGCCCATGCGACTGGCACGCAAGTCGGGGATGTCGCAGAAGCAACTGCCATTGGCCGCATAATGCTGGGAGAAGATGGGAAGACTTCCGAGTCACAAGTGACCGTGAGCAGCACCAAGGGCTCCATCGGACACTTACTCGGGGCCGCAGGTGCTATCGAGGCGCTTTTCGCCATTTTGTCCATACATGAGGTGAGCGATACACCAGCAAAGTGTCATGTACATGGCAAACGGTTGCGATTGCTGCTGACCTTGCGCTTCCACAGGGTGTCATCCCAGCCACGCAAAACTTACACAGGCCAGATGTTGGCTTCGACTTTAATTTTGTTCCCCTGACAGCGCAGGAAAAGAAGGTGCGCGTTGCGATTTCCAACAGCTTTGGATTTGGCGGAACAAATAGCAGCTTGGTCTTCTCCAGCATATGAGACATGCCGCAGCCTTGATTGGTTCATGTACGAATTTCGCTTTGCAATATATAGACTTGGCCGCTTCCATCGTGGCTGCATCAACTACGCATCAACTACACATTAACTACACATTGACTTGCAAGAAAACTGCTTCCATATTTGATGCGACGAGATTTGTTTGTCCCAACAAGAGTCGATGACGCCGCCGTCTGCGGTTGTGAATCGGTGCACGGACCACCCTGGGAAGCCACCCATGTTGTTCCAACCATTTCGCTGACGCTTAGAAAAAAATAAGAAGAGCGAGCGAGACCATCTCGTCCACTTTCCCTCGCGCTCCCCAACTACTCGCTCTGTCAGACATGGCCTGCGAACCCTGCAGATCACAAACGCGAATGTTCGTGAGGGCCGCCGTTCGGGCTTCGTCCTCACGAACCGTAGCCCCTGCGCGGACCCTGAATCTTCGGTCACCCACGAGCCCGTCACAGCCCGTGCCGACACCGACATCGACACCGACACCGACACGATGGTTCAGCAACACGCCTCAGAGAAAGATCCTCGGCATGGGCGCCTCACTGGGCGAGTCGTACCGCGTGCTGGGGGCGTCGGAGAAACTGTACAAGATGTGCGGGATGCCCGCTGATTATCACATCACCGAGGCGGCCCGCAAGAACGACGAGGTGCAGAGGATGGAAGACGGCGAGGAGTTGGGAGACCCCATAGACAAGGACAACGTCTGGCACAAAAGTACGAGCAAGTTCGCTCTTTCCTACATCGTTCCTTGCTTTACTTTCCAAGAAACCCGAGTCCAAAGATTGAACACTAACGACCTTCCGTGAGGGGGGGGAGAAACAAAAAAAAATAGCCTTTGGTTTACAACCCAGCTTCAGCACCTGGTCACACGTCACCATGCTCCATCTGTATCTTCTCAATGCCCGCGTGCGCTGTCTGGAGCGCGACACGTACCGCAACTGGCAGCAGCAGCTCATCGACCACTTCTTCTTCGACTGCGAAAAGAAGATGCACCTCGACCACAGCATCACCTCGTCGGCCCTGCGCCAGCGGTACCTCAAGGACATTTTTGTCCAGTGGCGCGGCCTGCTGCTCGCATACGACGAGGGCCTCATCAAGGGGGATGCGATTCTCGCGAGCGCCGTGTGGAGAAACCTGTTCAAGGGCGCGCCGGACGCTGATCCCAGGGCGTTGTGCGCCATCGTGGGTTGGATGAGGAGCTGTTTGGCGTCCTTGGAAGCCGCGTCGGACACGGCCTTTCCGCAGAGGGCGGGGGACATTCTGGGGAAGCCTGTCGATGGCTTCTGGACGAGGTTGGAAGAGCCGTTCAAGAAGGCGTTTGTGGAGGAGACCAAGGGTGTCAAGGCCAAGAAGGGTTGATCTTGGTCGTTTACCCTGGGTGAATCTCCGTGGGTGCTCCCAATGGACAATGACACGGACAACTCTTTACCATTGTGTATGAGAAAGACGGAGTGTGTTGGGGGGGGAGAAGAAGGACAAGACGTGTAATACATGTTGTTACATGATTTGTATCAATCCCACGACCAAGAGCAAGAGCAAGCCCTTGTACATGTACAATAAACAAGGTTGTCTCATACTGCCAATTCCATTGTTAAATCACAAACCACAATAAAAAAAAATCACCACGTACGTGAAACTCGCATCTGCTCAATCCAACACGACCCCCGGCCATCCCAAACATCAAAAACACCACACCACTTCCACACTTCCATCCATCCATCAACTTCACCGTGAAGCCCTCTCCCACATCTGCCACTCATACCTCACACCCGCCTCCTCGGCGGCCTCGTCGCCCTCCTCGCCCGTCCAATCCCTCCACTCCCCAGCCGACCTCCTCGTCCAGCCCGCCGCCCCCGCGCCCTCGCTCCCCAGGTCCACCCCGAAGAAGGTATCGCACTCGTACTCCCCCTCTATGCTCGTCAGCAGCACCCTCCTCGCCTCCGCCCTCCCCAGCGCCTCGCCGTAAACCTGCCCGCCGCCCATGACGAACACCCTGCTGACGAGCGGGTGGTCCCGAGCGCACGCGAGCGCCTGGTCCAGGGACGTCACGCGCACCGGCTCCGACGGTCCCGCCGACGTGTCCCGCGGGGGCGGCGAGCGCGAAACCACAATGTTGAGACGGTCCCGGAGGGGTCTGAATCTCGGAGGGATCGAGTCCCATGTCTTGCGGCCCATTATGACGGCGTTGATGGCGTTGGGGGGGGACTTTTTTTTTGGGGGGGGGGGCTTAATGAGAAAACATGATGATGAAGATGGGGGCCAGGGGATTTGGTCCGGTGCTGTGAACTCACCTGTGGTGCGACGCGCGAAGTGACGCGTGCGAAATATTGCATTTCCTTGCGGAGTCCCGTCCAGGGCATGGTGCCGTTGAGGCCGATGCCCATTGAGCGGGTGGCGGCTACGATGAGGGTCACTTCCGGTTGCATCCTGGGACTTTGTTCATCCAAGTTTGAGTTGGCTTGGAGTTGCCGTCGTGGACGTGGCTCTAGTTCCGTCCAACGTTTCGTGTAAAAGTTGGTTTGGTTGGTGGTGATGGAGTCTGTGACAGGTGGGTGGGTGTGCATGGATGGCATGGCGCACGTCAAAGTGGGATGGTCATGGGAATGGCGTGCCAATGACAAATCAAATTCTGCTTTGCACGATTTACAAACGAAAAAAAAAAAAATTGTGCAAGACAACTCTTCATGTTTTATGCTACAATTTGAACATACAAGTGGAAAGTAATTTACAAGGTCGGTTATGGCCTACAGTTTCGACCCCGGCCCCAGAACCGTAATGTCCTGGAAGGGAATGCCCAGGTGTCTGTAGATATGGTTGAACCTGTTTCCCTCCCCATCGTTAGCATAGCACACACACAAACTGGTACGCAGATATATAGACTGGTGCCCGTCGCGAGCCAGGCGCATACCGATCACTGCCAAAGAACGGCTGAACCTCCTTCCCTTCCGAGTCCGTGACCAAGAACCACGGGCATCCAAACGCACCCGACTCGACTACTCTCGCCGTGTCCTCGGCCAACTTCTTCTTCATCTTGGCTCTACCGTCCATGATGCTATCCACCTCGGGTTTAGTGAAGAGCCTCGCGCCTCCCTCGGGCGCATCAGTCGCCTCGGCGAGCAGTGCCCTGAGACTGCCCTCGTCCACGACATCCGCGTTAGGTGGGGTCCAAAACCTGTAGAACAAGAAGTGCAGCGCTGACAAAAACTTTTCAATTGGAAAGCTGGCCTTGATGAAGAGGAGGGCTCGGAGGGCGGACTGGGTCTTTGCGCGCTCGCAGAGGTCCGGGGGCGTGGCGAAGCTGGTGATGCCCACGCGGGCTGCTGCGCGAGGGGAGTCGTAGGCGAGATACTTGGCTTTGGCCTCGAGCGTCCACGGGGGCTTGTTGCCTGCCGGGAGGAGATATTGGAAAGCTAGTGAGAAAGGGAAACAGGAACGGGAATGAAGAAGCGGAGGGCTGTGTATTACCAGAGAGGTGATTGATGCCGCCTAGGAAAACAGGATGAAACCTGCTTGGCCGGAATGCGTCAGTCAGCTTTCACTCTTTGTTCATCTCGGGGCGACTGACTGACTGGCCTTACTCTACTTGGACGCCATGGGCAGCTAGCTTGTCTAGATTGGGTTTCAAGTCCTCGAAACAGACGTAGCTGAACAGGGACGCTGTTGAATAGACGACAAGCGATGATGAGACAAGGTCATTTTGCATCTGTTGGCTTCCACTTACCAATGTCCAAATAGCAGTCGATGCGTCCTCGGCCCATTTTGGCTGGCTGGCTGGCTGGCTGGCTGGCTGGCTGGCTGGCTGCGTTTTCTTTGTGGGAAGTCAAGGACAGCTTGGGATGCGGAGAGGTTGTCGTCCATGGATGATGCATCCGATGGATGGAACGGAACGGCACGATAACTTGAGATGGCTGATGTAGGGTAGGCGAGGTGCTGCAAGACGTCATGCCTCACGTCCACGCTTCTCGCCTGCCGCTAATAAGTGTCATTCACCTACTTCATGCTTCGCCCAAAGCCCTTATCCATCATGCCATCCCATACACCCGTCGCCCTCGTGGTCGGAGCCTCGCGCGGCATCGGCAGACAAGTCGCCATTGACCTTGCCCGGAACGGATACGCCGGTAATACCAGACACCACACACAAGCTTCAAACCCGGACGCAGACGCAGAAACCCTAATCACACAAACGCTAACACCAACACCACCATCATCCAGTCGTCGTCGCCGCCAAGTCCACCAGCGACCCCTCCCAGACCAGCGGCCCCTTGCCCCCCGATCCCAACTCCCCCGAAAGCACCATCACCACCGTCGCCCGTGAAATCACCTCCTCGGGCGGCCAAGCCACCGCCATCCCCGTTGACGTCCGCTCCGAACAGAGCGTCAACGACCTCATCTCCAGAACCATCGCCGTATGAACCCGTCCATCTCCCCGTAGCCACGAGAAGCTGCTGTCTGACCCGCGTCAACGACAATTTGCCCCGAATAAAAAGACATACGACCGTCTGGACGTCCTGGTCTACAACGCAGGCGCCATATACTGGGCCTCTGTGCCGGACACCCCCCTCAAGCGGTTCCAGCTCATGCAGCGCGTCAACCCAGAAGGCCTATACGCCGTCGTCCAAGCGAGCCTGCCTCATCTGCGCGCGCGCGGCCGCGGCCGCCTCGTCGTCGTCAGCCCCCCCATCTACTCGCGCTTCTTCAGGGGCAAGACGGCGTATGCCATGGGCAAGGTGGGCATGAGCGTCTTGACCAAGGGGCTGGCGATGGACTTCGCGAGGGCCGGGGACGAGGACATGGCCATAACGAGTATCTGGCCTGCTGTTGTGAGTTGTCTTGTCTGATTTCTCTCATCCCGTGCTCTTGCACACCGGCCTCTTCCTCCTCATCAGCATCTGTCTCATCTCAATCACCGACCAGGCCATCGAGTCGGCCGCCACGGCCAAGTTTCTCACCAAATCCCCCGACGACGAGAAAGACCTCCGCAGAGCCACCATCTTCTCCGACGCCATCCTCCACATCCTGCGGAGCCCCGCCCCCCTCGTCAACGGCGAGCTCTTGCTCGACGAAGACTTCCTCCGCCACCACTGCCACGTGACTGATTTCGCAAAGTACAGTGTCGTGCCGGGCTCGTCGCCCAGGAGGATCATGCCCGCGCGCTTACCGGACTTGACGGTCGCGGAGCAGCATGATGAGGGCCAGAGAATCCATCTTGCAAAGGCCAAGATGTGATGGCCACCACACCCAGGGAAAAGGGTTGCGTTGCTGGGACTGGACAATGGAAAAGGCGTACAAGTATGTATGCATATGGTGATTGTGGTGGTTTTATTCACGAGATATATACACCTTCATGTCCTCCAATGTGTACGTACATCTAGGCTATTTTTTTCAAGGGGAGGGAGGGTGTTGCCATGTCTTTTGAGTAAAAGAGGATGATCGAATGACCAATCAAGATGATGATGTAAAAAAAGAGACAAAAACAATTGATTGTCATGCAAAAAAAGAAAAGAAGGAAAAATAAAACCTGTTGCTACAGCCAAACTCCAACTGGGGCCTCGATTTGCCTCGGCGCTTTCCATGATACACAAGTTGAAGAGGAAAATTGTCAAACTGCTCACGAGCCATCCACCACACGGTACGATACATTCACATACTCAGTTACCCAATCCGAGTCTTCTTCTTCTTCTCCTTCTCCTTCTCCAACATCTTGACTCTTTCAGAGATAGTATCTCATTGAACCTGAAAATCTCTGCTCAGCTTTGACTTGATGCCCCCACTCCCTGTACGTCCTCGATGTCTCCAATCGTGTCATTGAACACCTTGCTGAGATTGCCGACGACCCTATGGCGGTTCCATTCATGTCTCGATTTCCAAATCTCATCCATCAGCTCTCGGTTGATTTGTTCCATCTGCTCAATGGTGCAGCCCGAAGTGCCTTCAGTCAGGACATCCAAGAGGTTATCGATGGCGGCCTCCACCAAAGGCGGCTGGGATGCCGACGAGCCAGAGTATCGACCAGATTGCGGCTCTTGCGATTGTGCATCTTGCGAGGGCTGCATCGCGGCCCCTTGTCCCGAGTGGCCGCTTGACTGGCGAGCTTGGGATGACAAAGATATCGGGCTGTCATTCAAGTTTGACCCAGGCGCAGCATTTCCTCGCGCAAGCGCGTGAGCCTGCGAATGCACCCAAGCGTCATCACCAGGCGTGGCTTGACTGGGCACCACGAGCGTATCCGGTATGTCCACTTCATTGTCGTTCTCGCCGCTCTGCTGGGCGCCATGGGTACCATTGGTAAGCTGAGTGCTGAAGTTGGACGACCTGTGGGTGGAAGGATCAGACGTCTTGGTCGACGAAGCATCGTTGATCACTGCCGACGGCGAAACCCCAGGCGGCAGTGATGTGACTGCCGACCTTTGAGAGATCTGTGTCTGGCCGGAATGTCCCTTGACCGACTTGTCCTCGGACTTTGTGGGCGGCCCCATGATAGAAGACCCTTGAGTAGCTCCAGGCTGGAGAGGGTCGTCGACGCCGCTCATTTGCACTTCATTCTCCTCTTTCGATGCCGCTGCCTTCGCTCCGTTGCCCGAAACTCCTGGTTCTTGTGCATTCTCATCTTGACCGTTGGAGTGGGATGACGGACTTCGGAGCTGGAAGCGGGCCGTAGTGCGAGATCCTGGGACCGTCTCGCCCAACGTCAGCGGTCCCTGAGAGTCGCTGTCGTTAGCACCTCCGAGGTCTGACTGAACGCGGTCCAATATTGACCGCGTTGCCTTGCGCTTCCGCTCCTTCTCTGCGGCATGCGCGGCCCTCTGAACCTGACGGCGATGCAGACCCTCCCAATCGACATATGCCGAGTTGGTTTCGATGCTGGCGACGTCAACCTCTACATTGCTCAGCAATTCGTTTGCCTTGAGGGTGCGCTCCTTGTCTCCAATGTTCTTGGCATCCTTGGCCAGGGCTTTGATGTCAAAAAGGAAATCCTTTGGCCGGGCGTAGAAGCCATTTGACAGTCGCTCCTCAATTGTGGTGGTCTCCAGATTAAAGTAACATTTTCCTGTGGCGGTGTCACGGAGTACATCATTGCCATGCTTGTCTTTGACTATCTCATATGGCCGAAAAATACCTTCTGTGATGTCTGGCCGGACATAGTTGGGATCCGACTCTGCGAATAGGTAATCGATGTGGCTCTGGGGAATGACTGGTTGTCTGAATTTCTTGTACTTCCGGTTGATCTGGTCCATGATTGGCTGAAGTTGGATTTTGAGCGCGTTGAGCAATTGATGATCTTTTCTTTTGACTGCCTTGGCCTCCTCCTTGGTTGGTGGTTTCGCTGCAATCGCAGGGGCAACCGGAAGCTCTTCCAAGACACGCTTCTTGCGATTCTCTGCATCGGGGAATTCGGCAGGTTTCTTCTTGATGTAGTCAAGCGTCGCAGAGAAATACTGCATTCGGTTTTCCTGAAGAGGGGGGGGAGGGGACGACGCTCAAGGTCAGACGAAATCCTATCGCAGAAATCGAGGAGGGTGGAATTCTTGCTTACCTTCGCCGGTCGTGTGATCTCCATTTTGTTTTTGCGGGAAAACCCGAACAAATCACGCAGCAACCCATCAGGAAGCTCACTCTTTTCACAATCCGCTGTTGCGAGAAGAAGGACGGGATCTGTGGGCGGTATGGACCGCAGCATCGTTTGAAAGGTAATAAACGCAACAGTACGCGCCAGGGTAGCATACCAGGCGTCTATATTGGGAATATAAATGACGCTGGGCTTGTGACGTCGAATTTCGGTGAACAGACCGACAATGACTTGTTCCATTGACTATGTTGTAATTGTTAAATCACTGACAATGTTATGGTAAAGGACGGACTGGGAGAGAGAGAGCGTGGCATGACATACCCTTCCATCGGCGAGCAGCGCCGGCAAATCGAAATTCTGCACATGAACGCCTTCAAAATAGTGCAACATGGCCGATGCGATGTATGTCTGGCCCATGCCCTGGACCCCGTATATAAGAAACCTGGGTCGGAAGATGCGGGAACGCTCAAATTCTTGTTGCATGGCTTCCCGTCCGAAACCGTGGTCCTCATCTTCATATTGTTCGTACATGGCTTCTTCAAGTGCAGTCGTCTTCTTCTTCCTCGGCAACAACTCATCCAACAGTCGTTTGGCATTGCTAAACTGATGGCGTAGAAGGGGCTCCACCGCCTTGGGGAGTGGCTTCGCTCCGGACGTTGCTGACCGTTCTGAGGACGGTATTAATTTTTTGATGGAGAGCATGAAGTCAGAGGCGTGAACACTGATCTTGTTAGGGTCGACAATGAGCTTCTCTGTTGAGTTGTAAATTTGTGGATAGGTTCGTTGAATGGCATTCAACGCGGCCTCGGTGCACAGTGCGCGCAGATCAGCACCACCATACCCCTTGGTCTTCTCAGCAAGTGAGGTCATGAATTGCGGCGACAGACCCCATTCCTTGGTGTGAATATCGAGGATGGATCGGCGCCCATCAATGTCGGGAAGAGGGAAATAGAATTCTCGGTCAAAACGGCCCGGTCGTCGAAGGGCAGGATCGATGTTGTCCGGTCTGTTCGTGGCACCAATAACAATGACTTGCCCACGGCCATCCATACCATCCATCAATGCCAGGAGCGTCGATACGATAGAGGCATGAATTTGCTCCTGCTTGCTTGATCGGACAGGAGCCAAGCCATCTATCTCATCGAAAAAGATGATGCTGGGTTGGGTTTTCCTAGCTTCCTCAAACAAGAGGCGCAGCTGTTTCTCGGCTTCACCAACCCATTTACTCAGAGCATCGGCACCTTTTCGCATGTAGAAGGAGATCTTGCGCCCTCCCGAGCCGACAGAATTGGCCAAAGCCCGAGCCAGCAACGTTTTACCAGTACCTGGAGGCCCGTGAAACAACACGCCGCGAGGCGGGGTGACGTGAAACCTGGTGAAGAGCTCAGGATACAGCAGCGGGAGTTGAACCATTTCCTTGAGCTGATCGATATGGCCCTGCAAACCTCCCACGTTGCTGAAGTCAACATTCATATCCACGCCTAGCGGGTCGGCATCGGCGAGAGCCTTCCTGTCCTTGATCTTGCCAACATTCGGGGTTGCTTCGGCGTTGAAGCCGGGAACACCCGGCAATAAGCCTCCGGGTGGTGCCCCGGCGGTTGGCGTCATGCCAATATTACCAGCAATACTTGACCTGTGAACCTTTTCGTCGTCGCTACTGTCTGAATCAACGCCACCGGCCGCACCAGTACCCCAGGGACCGCTGAGGAGAGCGCCGCCGCCGCCGCCGCCGCCGAACGGCCCAAAGGTCGTGTTGAGATTTCGCTCCCATCCGAGACTTGCACCTCCTTTCCGGCGCCGTGCCGGGGTAGGCGCGGGATCTTCCACCTCGTCTTCGATATTTGCAGCAGTCAAAGGTGGCATATAGTAGTTGACCCTGGTACGAGCCCGACGGGATTCTTGGTAAACAATAGGAGACTCATCCCTTGGTCGCCGTCGAGGCCGAGACGACTTTCGCAGTTCGCGTGCTTCTTCATTTAATTCGTCCAAGTCGACGTCCAATTCGTCTTCGCCGGAATCACCGCCACGGCGGGAGTTTCGTGCGCTGCGCCTGTTCCTCCTCCCTCTTGGTATAGGGCTTTCCACCTCATCAACCTTGTTCTGGGACATGACCTCATCCTCTGAATCATCTCCAGGCTCGAAATCGCTGCTGGGCTCTTGGGTAGATTTCTTGGAGCGGCCACGGGTCAAGCGACGAGACGTGGCAGCGGCGTCCTCTGTAGTCTTAGCCACGCCCTTGGACTCTGCCTGCAAAGCTTCCACCCTTGACGCACGAGTCCTACGCGTGAGAGGAACGTCGTCGTCGTCGTCGTCGTCGTCGTCGTCGTCAACGAGTGACGCAGCAGCTTTGTCCTTGGCAGGCTGAGCGTTGTCTCCTGTCTCGACCACTTCCACCATGCTCTCGTCCCCCAATTCCTTCTTCTCAACAGCCCGGTATTCGTGAGAAAGCTCATCGGGCTCATCGGCATCGTGAGCGGCACGACTGCTGCTTTCTTGTGTTGCCTCTTCGATCGTTTCCGGTGCTACATGCAATGCTTTCGCTGAGCGAGAAGGTCGACGGGTTCGTGTGAATGCTTCGGGGCTTTGGCTGCGGGAGTCGCGAGAGGCTACTGCGTGCCTACCAGAGTTGGACAACTCGACGAACTCCTCCGCATCGTTTGTACTACCACGGGTCGCTCTCCGTCTAACACCTTCTGTGGACGCCTTGGGAACTTTGAGCTTAACAAGTCTCCTCGTCGATGGTCCTTCCGACTCCTCAGCTTCTTGTCCTGCATCGTCCGAATCGCCGACGACCGCCTCCACTACCCCCGAATCGACACTGCTTTCCCTGTAGTTGTGTTGAGTTCGAGCTGCTTTCCTTGTACGGCGCCCTGCTGCGTTAACAGGTACATCGTCATCTGCCGTCTCCTCCTCTGCGAATGAGCCCTCGGCCATGCTGTCAGACAGGATCTCGTCGTCGTCATCGATATCAGAGCCTCGATATCTGTGGCCCCTTCTCCGACCGCTGCTGGGCCGGGAACCTCGCGATGGCCGGACTTTCTTGGAGCTTTTGGGAGCTCTCGTCTCTGAGGGGTCGAAGTTCTCGTCTTCGGGATCCGACTTGTTAGGATCAAAGTGCTCCAACACTCTCTTCCGCTTATTGCCCATGGCGACAGAGTGTGAGGTGTGGGACTTGAAAATGAGCTGAAAATATACGTGGTCCTTCAAAAGACGTCAAGAAATGACTGTTGCAAAGGAGAAAGGTTAGCATTGTCAGCAACACCCCAAGGGCAGCGCAGTCAAGGGGGTCATTTCAGCAAAAGGGTGACACAATAGGCGCTGTCTAAAGGAGAAAGCAAACTGCCAAATATCCGACTTCTTACTTTTCACGTGTGGCATGACAGTGGGGTAAGTGCTTACCTTGATCGCTGGGCGGCACTTGATGATTCAAATGTGCATGGGATGCATAAATAAGTCGGAGGATGGAACCGACCAGCTCGACGATGTACAAGGGATTGCGAATGCCCAGCGTAATGCAGGTAGATGCCAGATGATGTCGTGAACGCTGTAGGCACAAAGAAAGGCGGGCGGGTTGCCAGAGCAGAAGTAGTGAGTGCTCAAACGTTTGGACAAGACAGCAATCACGGCGCTGCGTGATGGTTGCGCCAACCGATGGGCAGGTTCGAGATGATGGAGTGTGCGCGTCGCCGTCGTGACTAGAGGTGATTCACGTGCGGGCAGAGGGAGTTGGCGAATGAGAGCGGCCCCAGCTGTCAGGAATGCCCGGAAGAAGGCTCCACAACAGTCAGCAAATCCCAAGAATACACGACCAGAAAGCGCGATCGGGCCATGAGTTGCATCCAGCTTCAATTCGATCATTGCTTGAAGCTGATTTACGCATGGATTAGATGCCTCATACATGTTCACCTGTTTCAAAATTCGGAAATCTCTGTTGTTTGCCCGCATTCTAATCATTGGGCGCTCATTTTGAAGGTATTTCCATATGCGAAGAGGCGAAACGTTGTTCTCAATTGTTCTTGATAGAATCATGGCATCTGGATTCGAGAATAGATCTATTCCCCGGCATTCAAAAATGCCATGACGCCATTGTCGCGACTCTGCTCGAAGCTCCCCCCGGTTGAGGCTGTCAGTGCAGCGATTCAGGCTGCGTCAGCTGACACGCTCGAGAATGGATGGATTCCTCAGGCATTCACCGGGGCAGAGTTGCCGTAGCCAATAGCAGTGTCGCTCGCGTACCTTATCCTAGTTGCCTAGCTGCTCGCCACTTGCTCCGTACCCTAGCCGCAGAAGTGGAATCTCTCTTCGGAAATAAAGAAAAAGAAGCATCGAATCAAGCGGGCACAAGCATTACAATTGCCAGCAGGTGCAAGTTGGCTGATGCTGCGATCCTGCTCATGCACTCGACAATGCCAGAGATGAATTATATCACGCCGTGTGACGTACTTTCTTCCACCAAGCTTCTACTCCCTTCCAGTTTCGGTGTTGTTGAACGCAATAACCCACTCATCGTGCCAGTGAAGTGATGCCAATATCTTCGCGGACTCCTTGTAGCATCCTGGGCCAATATGCCAGCGTTGACTCACGTACTACAGAGTACTCAGTACAACTTGGTTGATAACTTCGTTGATAGGACAAGCGGCCACTCGAGCATCCGGGGTGTGTGAGAAAGCTTGGCCTGTAGGGCTATCTAGTATCAAGTAAATTTAGTATTTAGGGGCGCTTGTTCCTCCTCATCCCCACTGGATTCGTCAAAGTGCCCCCAACCGGCTAGTCCGGTCGTGCACTGCGGAGTACTAGATGAGGCAACTGCTGGCCTCAGCCTACGGGCGGGTACGGGCATGACGGGTTCCAGTCCGACGCCCTTTTTTGTCACAAGCCGCATCATGGCTGGCCGTCTATGTAATATTGCTGGCACTATCAGGAAGCTGAAATGTGACCGCAGTTCCGACGCGAGCCCATATTAGTACGCTTGTAATACTCTTCTTCCCTTCCTATGTCTGTTGATTTCTCCTTTTCACCTGTCCATTCTCTCCGTGATCCAGCTGTTTTCTCCTCCCGCTGTGTGCAGGCTTGTGTGTTCGGATCAGAAATCATTCCCACGCACCTGGTCGTGCGAGCATTCTACTCCACCACGCAGCGCGCTGTTGAGACGACGAGCACAAATCAATCAATTGATCAGACGGAGCTTGAAAGCGTCTCTTGATCAGTCAACCCATTCATACAACGTCAACGCCAACGCCAACGCCAACGCCCTCGAACCATCCAGCCGCTCACCTGTCGTTCGTCGCCATGGACCGCTCTTCTCGTGCTGCCCCCCCGCCGCCTCTGAACCTGGCGTCCCTGCCACCCAACAAGTTCAAGTTTGGCAGGAGCAACACCGCCGATTCGTACGCAGCGTCCACTCCCAACAGCAAGGTCAGTAACTTCTTGAGGAAATATCCGTGCGATTGATCAATCCATCTTGCATGCTGACTTGGCTCCTCCATCAGCGTTCTGCATCCTACTCCAGCTCCGCGTCCAGCTCCTTCGCGTCGTCATTCCCCTCTCTCCGCAAGACCTCCACCAATCTAAACCTCATCAAGTCCACTCCCACGGTCAATGTTCACACCACCTGTGGCCGTCACACGGACCAGCTGCTGTTCGGCGGGCCGTCACTCAAGGATCTCGCTCGGTCTTTGAAGAAGAAGTTTTAAATGACGGCCTGCCAGTCACATGCCGACAAAATTGCATATTTTCAAATGAACTGATACACACACAATCGTTACTGGCTGGTACGGAACGACGACAAAAGCGCTTACGAATTTATGATGAAGAGGGATGGAATGGGTGTGTTTCTTCTTCTTCTTCTTCTTCTCCATCTCCTCATAGTGAGGCGGCAGGATCGAAAGAGACCCAATACTGTGCGGAGGCCGATTGACGAATATAAAACAACCATTTACATGGGCCAAAAATCTAGAGTAGTGTCTTCTACGAGTCATGACAAGAAGCTGGTCAGCGCTCTTCGTGACATGATAATCGGCCCTCCTGCTTTGTGCAAACCAGCTTCGTATGTTCCCGGCGCAGGATATGTTTTCTCGTCCGCGGCAGCGTATGTCTTTTGCAACTCGGTCCAAGACTCTCCGTGGTCCACGGCTGCGATCTCGCGCTGCCAAACTCATATGCTATCCTGATCTTGGTCCCAAATCCTAACCCGACTGCCCACGGTCCCAGCCCCAACAGTCTCTATGGACCGCAGCATGTTCTGCACAAGCTATTCCCAGGCCATTCGCAGTGTACCAACGCCTCCTGTTGAAGTATCGACATACTCGCCCAGTGGAGTATTGATTTTACTGATTTTGTTCTCCTATTTTTCATCAATCGTCATGGCCAACGCATCGGATTTCTACTAATGTATTTTCACTCATCATTACTTGCTGCACCTAGCTAGGGGGATCATGGATATTTATTAATAATGGAGTTTTTCGTGAGTTCTTCAACGGTCATCATCTAGGTGAACATTAACGGACTTTACAAGATGCTCAATAATTCGTCAATCCGGAACAGACTTGGGAGTCATAGAATGCCACCAAACGCGATAGAGTTCGCTTCGCCTCGTTTGTGACTATAGTTGAACCTTGAGTGCTGTTACACTATAAAACGTTCGCATCTATCTTTCCTCTACGACCGTGATTTGTCCCTCTATTGTCAATTCTTCCATCTTCTTACACTTACCCCTTTACATTGAAAGCTCTGCTATAAAGTTGGAACCTCACGGAAAAAGAAAACAAGCCTTGTTTCCTGAATTAATCCCACTACTCTCTTCATCACACCTTGGCTCTCCTTTTGGAGCGCCACCCCGTATAGGTTAGTTGCGACACCGCGGGCCGGATTACCAATGCAGGAATCGACAGGACTTGCCAAAAATCCCACATCGTGGACACCCCATCAAATCTTTGTGTGTGACAGTTTCAACATGCACTCGTCTGATTCGTTGAGCCTTTTCAGCCCGATCAAGGTGTCGAGAATTCGATGCTGTAGCTGGTTCCAGTATTGGCGGATATCGAACCACAACCGCAGCCTTTTGTCGTGGACCTCAACCTCGAAGCAAGGTAATGTGTGTCGTGACAGCTCGGAGTGGGAGCAATACGAATGTTCGGGCATCCACCGCATTGTACTGTAGTACACGGTCTGCGAGCTCGTCATGAAAATATGACGCGCATGGTGCAGTGTGTCGTGACATTACCGTGTGTCGCCTGTCACAATCGGTAATAACCGTCTGACTACCCCGGCTACCCCGGTGTCGCTGGGTCTTACTAGGACTAGCAGAGTCACGTGCGGAGGACTCAGGACAACCCGCCCATATTAACGAGCTTTTAATGGCTCGGGTAATTCGTCCACCGCGCAACCCCTTTTACCTGAACTTTTTCAGATCAGCATCGCAGCCCCAACAAAACTTGTCAGGGCCTCTACTGTACTACAGGTTTGTCACTGGTTTGTTAAGAAGTCATGTCCCTGGACGCCATCGGACAAGTCAAAATGCTCAGACGAGAAAGAGTCTGCAAGACTCCCACGCCGTTTCGGACGGCACATCGACATAAAGTCTGTAACACGCTAGACGCATGATTTCCGGCCCGGATGAAGATCAGCACGTGGGTTTCAAATTGCGGAGATCACGTTGAAATACAGCTTCAATTTTGGGCTCGATTCGAATATTCGGGTCCATGGTCCTCTTAAACTAATTGAGTTTCTTGGCTAAAAACATGAGTCCAAGGGTTCAATATCATAGGGCGATCTCGAAATGGATGTCATCATCAGAGCACACCGATCTGGAGACATTATGAACTGAATTTGCAAGCAAGAGACATGGGATGAATCGGTCTTGACTCTTGACAACCTGAGGATTTCCAGCCCTGCACGAGCGATACTCCGGGAGCACTTGCAATTGCATCCATATGTAGTCCAGGAATTATACTCTCCTCGGATAGGATGCTCTTTTCATATCAAGCTGAATCCCCATG
This sequence comes from Epichloe bromicola, assembly GCA_023658445.1. Classification (NCBI taxonomy): domain Eukaryota; kingdom Fungi; phylum Ascomycota; class Sordariomycetes; order Hypocreales; family Clavicipitaceae; genus Epichloe; species Epichloe bromicola. The sequence continues at coordinate 4,549,062 of CP098266.1, read as the reverse complement.
ACGTTCGTCTCTTCAGCTCCAGTGAGTAGGGTAGAAGCACAAAGCCAGTGCGCCCGAAGGACCGCTGCTCCCCTGGCGGGACTTGCCCTACCTTTCATGTGGCTTCCCATCATGCATTGGACTATTGAGGCAAATAGATGCCAGGTGTCATGGTCCGTCGTCTCAAGCCCACTCGTCCTTTCGACCTGCATAGGCATTGCCCTCATATGTGAAATGTTAGTACTCCTAGGTCATTCGATAGAAGTGGCACGAGTAATACTGGTTGAGCGGCAAAGCAAAGAATGAACTTGCCCCAGGACATTCATTAGCCGAGCTCGACGAGTCTTGACATCAATGGCATCGAGCTAAAAACGGCGAGTCAGATGACGATGTCGGGCATTAAGGGCTTGGGAAGGACCCCGAGGCCGCTACTCGTCGATCGGAAGGATGCTCGTCCGTTTCACCGGCAGAGAGTGAATGCTGATCAGAAAAGAAGCTTGCTAGGGGCTTTTGATTTCCCCACACCAGCAAGATCTCTTGCTGTCTGGTTATTACATACATACATCTGCCGCTGTTTGCGTGCCCTGCATCTGCCTTGCCACCCTGCTTGTACGGGAGCAACAGGATCCTACCCCCTACGGAGTACTCTTTCCAATCTGCATGTCTCATTAGGCTTGCATGGATATGAGTTCCTGCAACAGACGGAACGGTCAACTACATGCGAGAAAGACATCGCCCACATCACATCCGACGATAGAATTTTCACAAGCAGCTGCTCCGAGACCGAACCCACGCACGACATGAGCTAATCACGTTCTTGCATACGGAGTGCAGTAATGTCTTACAATGGACATTGAACATGTCATGGTGAGAGGTCGTATTGTCTTGGGGCTTGCCGCGGACCTGTGAATCAAGGGACAGCCCCCCCGGTCGCATCTCTCCTCCATCCACGATCTGGTTTATAATAAAAAGGTAATCCGTACGGAGTAGTATCAAGCATTTGGCACTCAAAGTATTACAAATCCCGCAAAAAAGAGTTGTCATTAACCATCACATCATCATAAACGAGGACCTGGTTTTCAAGGGCGGCCCGTAATAGTTCCGGCACAGAGCTGTCAAGGCGATTACTTCAAGATTCCGGGACCCGTACACACTGCACACGTCGTCCAAAGCCTCAAGAGTTACAGAGTACTCCGTAGATGCTATTCAAAAACCTTCCTTTCTGCCGTGGTTGTGTAACGCTGCCACCGACTGCGACTGTGCTTTTCTGTCAGAATGACCGAGGCGTCGCCTATGTCAAAAAGCATTGTAGCTAGGTATTATGTAGGCTCCAGCCGAATGATGAAAGGTGACGATTGCAAGTACGGGGCTCGCCATAGCTTAAATTGTCTGAAACTCATTTCTAGATGTTGTTCATGGATGGCTCCCAATTGGCAAGCCAAGGAATCTGTCTGTGTTTGGCAGCTGCGAGGGGGTCTCCAGTTTGGCTGGTTCGCGCCGGGATCCATTTTGGCCACGGATCCCCTGTTTAGCGCCAGACGCATCAATGCCACAGGCTGGCCCACAGCTTGTTGAGCCATAATAACAGTCCAATCAGACTTGACCAGACAGGCCCCCTTGCGGCCACAGCGCATGCAAACTCGACTGTCTGGTGCAGGCAAGACTATACTAAAAGTAGTACATAAGGGGATGCCGATTGTCCCCGACACCAAAAAAAGGAATGTACTTGGGAAAAAAAAACGCAAGTGAATGATTGAGATGGCATGAGGCCTGGATGGGCAGAGACAACAGAAACGTTGTGCAATTAGCCAGTCTGCTGGCTTTGAAATTCGCTCTCATTGCACCACTCCACGTGGCTGCTGTGATAGACTAACTAACAAGAGGCAAGATAACGTAGCATATCGAGTACTCGTATTCCACCCGTCGCATACGGAGTGACGGAGTTCATGCCCCGAATCCGGGCCAGGCATGCGACCCTCATTGTCCGGAGGGTATGGACCTGTCTCGCACGCTCGTGTCTGGCACGCAATGGGGCCCAGAGGCACAGCAAATCACAATAATAAAAATCCTGTCGTGCTTTGTCGGTTGGCCCGATCCGACATGCAGCTCTCTCATCAATCACACGCCTCGGTCGAAATACCATTTCATTGTAGATAATCCGTATGTACGACCAACTTGCAAGCCCCGCCATCGGCAGAGAAAGCCTTGCACCAGACTAGAAAGGAGGGGGGAAGCTCCATAACCCTGTGATTCGAGTAAGTCAAACCCATGCACGACTCCTGCATAGTAGGGACTGATAACTTGTCACGACCTCTGATGGGCTTTGTTGCGCCGCCACTCTCCATTTCCAGCCCTAACAACTAAGCATTAAGCATTCAAAAGATTTCCAAGTCCATTTCAGACATGTTGCGGAGATACAGCCCACTGTAGCTTGGTGCTCGGGTGCTGGCGTTCTGCCACGAGCCAGCCCGACACCCAGCCGCTGACACCCGCTGACACCCGCTGACACCCGCTGACATCCGCTGACACAAACACTGACACGCACTGTGGCGTCCATGGCACAGCACTATGCTAATACCGAACCGGCGAGGCTCCGGTCCTGGACTGCCGCAGTGCCGCCTAGCTGCGGCTTTTGAAGCCCCGTTGCTACAGGGCTACAGGGCACAAGCGCCTGTACAATCACTGAGAGAGTCACGTTGCCAGTCGTCCAGCTTGCGTCGTTGCCTGTTATCCTGCACTCGCTGTCACTGCAAGTGCCCAATCTTACATGCAGACCGCTGATGTTCGTTCGCTCTTGCTGCCGCCTACCGCCTACTGTCCCCCAGCTTGGTTAGTCCAGGAGCCCAGACCAGCCGTTGCCACTGGCTTTTTGCTCTACTGCTGCGCGTTTACCTGCTGTCACCCACCACTCGCAGACTCGTCCTGCCACACACCCTCGCCAAGTGGTTCTGTGGCCTACGTGAAAGTCCGTCCTCGCATCCTCCTCCCGCTTTACTCCATCATCAACACCACACACCACTCGTCTCGCCGACCTCTTTTTTTTCTTCCTGTTCCTCTTTCCTTCATCTCCACCATCATCTTCATCTCTCCTTCTTGGTCCCTCCCCTTCCCTTCCCCTTTTCTAACCGCCTCTCAGCACCCACCCACCAGCACGCGAAGAACGCCTTCCGGAACCTCAATCCGTCTGGTGCGAAACCCCTTTCTTCACCTACCTCGCCTCCGAGCCCTCCTCCCCTCTCCACCGATTTGCAACTCGTTGTGTCGTGTCTTCTTCTCGTTCGTCTTGACGTGCCGTCTCTCAACGTCTTTGAGCGCTTCGCTGCCCACATCGACCCAGCAAGTCTTGTCTCGTCCTCTTCTTGGGCCTTTGCTTCCAGTCTTTGGCCATTCCAGAGGCGTGCCATCACCCGTCCTTCCATCGATTGTAATACCCTTGCACGTGCTTGTCGACCTCTCATCCCTCGTCGATCAAACAAGAAGATTGATAAAGCGTTCACTCCGCAGACGGGCTATCTTTCATGTGCTTTTGACTCATGTTCTGTCCGAACTAGGTGGAAGCAATTCCGCGGCATTTAGATTCCCTCTGCTTCTATTGAGTCAACCCGACTACGAGAACTACAAATCAACAGACGGGACATAATCGGGCTTTCGATTGGAACATTCGTTTCACTTTTGACACTCTTTTTGGTCGCTGGCGTCCTGTTTCTTCTATCACTTGTCTAGCGATAACTTCAACCCTGTCCTTGCTCAGAAACGGGAAAAACAATCCAATACAGAAAGACCCGCCTCGCCGATTTTATCCAATTGTCGAGCGACCCTAGGAAGCAAAAAAGGCAACACTCGATTTGAAAAGACATAAAGGTGTGGAAATCCCTCAGGGAAATACGTTGCTGATCCTGCTTTTGACGACACACGCTTGCTTATTTCGGCCATGGCGGCCCGGTCGTTGCATGAATGAAGATTTCCAAGATCATTGCACTAACTCTCCTGTCCCATACAGCGATTCTGGCGTTGTGAACCAATTCCCCCTCTTTCTCGGGTTGACGAATTAGCATTTATTACGAGGTCCAACTCCCTCATACAAGCGGTTGTATTGTCAGTACTGAGACGTTACACAAATCGAGTTTGCAGAACTTGTGCCTAGGCAAGTGAATTATGGCTGCATTGGTCCAGACGTATTCACAACCGACCGCTACAACCACTATGCTCCAGACCCGTCCTTCGTCAACCAGTGGCATGATGCCCAAAGATCAATCTCATGGCGGCCGCCAATATAGCGTGGCAAATTCACAGGCTTCAAGGGCCGTCTATAATACGAACGGTCCTACAGGGTATAGAGGAAGCTCAGTTCCTGCACATCCTTATGCTTTCTCCAGTACACCAAACCTCAATCAAACGCCGTCATGGCAGCAGCATGGTGCACACAGAACAAGCTCTTCAACCACAGTACCCTCGTATCAAGCATACGACTCTAGCCAGAACCATCGCCCTCTCATGCAGAATAACGTTCAAGGGTACTCAACCTCATTCGGCATGAGTTATGGTGGCTCCCGAGACGACTTGGCCCTCACACTGGGCCGCAATATGACACCGACTGCACGCCCACAATCTCATTTATCCGTGTCGACACAACCTTCTTTTTCGACTGCCACCAAACAGAGCGGGCCAGATCGATATAGACGCACAGCGTTGGTGCAGCCCTCACACCACGGCCGCTCTCAAAGTTCCACCTTTCAATCCAGTCCTTCCATGATGCCACCGAGCCAAGCTTACCAAGCTAGCAGACGGTACTCAGCATCACACTTGACTGCAAATCAAGGATTGGTGGCAGTGTCTTCGATGGATGATTTGCAACAATACAAGAAGGCTGCTCAAGATGAAGCCATGAGAATGCGTCGACGCAGCGTGCACGCAATCGAAACCCGGGACAATCACTCTGCCAGACCGGTCTCGCGTGATGGTGCAGATTCTAGGCAGCCTCGTCCTGTGCGATCTGAAAGTCACTCACGCAACGGAAGCTCGGAGAGCGCGTCTTCCACTCGCAGCAGCCACTCCAGGCCGTCATCTGTAAGTTGGCCATTAAGTTTTGATGGATGAGTTGGCCATTCAGCGGATTTATATGCAAGTCACATGTGCTAATGAGGACTGTGATGCAGGCGACTAGCCGTAACGTATCCACTCCCACAGGCACCTCCTCTTCGATCGCCAATGATGAAACACCCACCAAGAATGACCAGCAAAAGATGCTAAACATTCCATCTCGGGGCTCTTCATCTGATGTTGTTAAGCGCACTCATAGCCCCTCGCCTCTGTCCAAGCCGGTGACGATGGCAAACGACGCCAGCGAAGATTCGGCTCCGCAACTGTCTGGCGGCGCGGCGAATTTGGAATCACCGGCTGCGAAGCAGTTGGCTGCATTAACTCAGAAGGGAGGTCAAGGCAAGAGCAAGACCTCTCGATTGCGGCGAGCCTTCTCCTTCGGCAGTGCTGCCGAGTTTCGGAAGGCAGCTGAAGATGCTGAAAGGGCAGAGTCGTCCAAACTTCACAAAGAACCTACACCTGAGGAAGCTTATGATGTGGAACAAGCCCGTATCGCAGAGGCACAAGAGGCCGGCGGCATTGGAAATAGCATCTATGGTGGAAGATTCTTTGGTTCGACAGACAACCTGTCTATTTCCTCGACTGCTTCATCGGCATCCATCATGATTCGCAAAATGGGACGCGGGATGAAGAAGAGCACCCGTTCACTGGTTGGCCTCTTCCGTCCGAAATCAGTTGTTGGGGTTCCTGCCGCCGAGCCATTGGTTCCCGAGGCCAGCCAAGCCACTGTTTCCATGGTCACGGTTGAAGCCGAGGCCCAACGCGTCAATGTCACGGCCGATCCTCAGGCAGCTCATGGAGGCACCGGCTTTCCTCGCCTAGAGCGGAACTCGATCGATGCAGCTCAGGTATCAGAAGCATTTGCTGAACGATTTGGTAGCTCTCTTGGTGAGCAGCCAGGTGTGCGCAAGAGCATCGTTGGCGGTGAAAGCGAACGTGCGGAAGTGCTTGCAGCCGTCAGAAAAGGAATTCTGAAACGTACGTGTACCCGAAGCTCTGAGACTGCTACTGGAAACATGAACAGAATGCTAATGCGAATATAGGATCTGGAAGTCCATCGGTGAGGCCTGCGGAGGGATCTGCATCACCGGATCTTGTTCTTCCCAATATCCCCGCCGTTGCCGACTCGCCAATGTCAAGTGCACCTAGCACCCCAAACGACGAAGTTCACGGTCATAAGAGGACCGGCTCTATCGCCATTGGCAGTGAAGACTATTTTATGTCTGCTTTGCGACTGCGCCAGGATAGCCAATCGGGAACACCAACGGCTAAGCGCAACGCTACATTCTCTCCTCGCTTGATATTCTATGATACTTGGCCGAGCCAGGAGTATGATCGACGAGGCGAGATTGCCACTTGCAATCGCCTCACTCCCCTCCTTGCCCAGCAGATCAAGGAAGAACTCAATTCGTTCAAGATGGTTCGTCTGAAAAGAAACCCCCCCCTGTGTCAAAGGACGTCATTATTTACTTGGGTGTCATAACCGGACTGACCAATGAATCTTATAGGAAATGGAAGTGCACGAGAACTCCAAGATTTACACGCACTTTTTCTGATGGCAACAAATTCCGACCAGTGGGAACCCCTTTTAAACCGATTCGTTTGTCAACGACGGGCCTTCGGGAGCCTAGCCAGCCATGTATTCATTCACATTCACAAAATTGTCGGCGTTATCAAGGACAGCATAGTAAGGTGTCAAGGGCGTTTTGATTGTTCTTTCTTTCTTGTTGTCGCAGTTTCCCATTAAACCAACATGCCAGTGCGGGGAATCCGCTGAAAAATCATAAACATATCTCATTAATAGCGCGGCCACGCCTTGGAATGCCGAAGGAGCATAAAAAGTATCAGCAACAGGCGCTGGAAGAAAGCTGGCGGCCCAGAGAAGCCATCAGAGGGAACCAGACGGTTGGTTCACGCGATGACTAGACTTCTGACTTCGCAAGAGTTGGGTTGGTTGAGATGGTGCCTTAGACAGCAATGGCGGGGAACGTGTGCGCTTGTTGAGAGAGTTTGAATGGAGTCACTTTTGTCGAGCTACTAGTTGACTAATGTTCTTGTTGTTTGGCCTGGGAAAGCTGTTTCTCGATTCGCAAGTCTGAGGATAGATGATGAAACAAGCATATTATTCTAGCGACAGATGCATTGTTGAATTCCTCGGGTTTGGCTGGTTTGTCTGACGTTGCCAACACAAGTGCAAGCAATGAAGTTGAAATAATCTCCACCTACTATTGTAATATTACTGTCAGGGAGACCTCCTTGAGGTATCGGATGTGTGGATGCAGCCTGCGCAATAACTAGGTTAAAACCCTTAATAAGATAACGGTAGAGATAATATATTAGAAATACCTCTGTAGACTAGTTATTACTATAGTATACTATATACCTCTTAGGTATAAAAGTTAGGTGCTATCTATACCTCTAATTAACTAAATAAAACTATTTTTATTATTTATACTAACCCCTACCTTAATAATTATAAGCCTAGGAGGCTTTAATTACTTTTATTATTAATTATTATAAATAATATAAGCTTTATTAATATTATTAATATTATTAATTTAATACTTACTAATATTAAGAGATAATTACTTTTTATTATAATAATTAGTTAAAGTATATAACCTATGCTTTTATTAACTAGTATAGTTTCTCTTTATAATATCTAAGGAAACTCTAAATATAGTACTATTATTAAAGAAAAACTAGATTAAATAGTTTATATAAATTAAGAATTATATAGAATTCTATAGTATTTAGAAATATATTAATCTAAATTAAAATAAACTACTTAAAGAACTTATAATACTTATATACTTATAAAGAAGTCTAAGACTAAAGATTATAGTAAATAACCCTAATATTATTAAAAATTAAAAGCTTACTTATAAAAATATAAAAAATAAATATAACTTCTAATATAAAGATTTATAAGTTAATTTTATAAAGTATTATAACTTATTAAAGTAAATACTAAAGATTAGGAAATATATCTATAAGACTCTTTTAAAGAATATTTAAGACTTTCTTAACTTTAATACTAAAGAGAAAGAAAAGAAGTTAGTTTATTAATACTTTTAAAGAATATTAAAGCTTCTTTAAGATTAGTATAAGCTAAATACTTAGAAAATACTAATTCTAGTAAAAATATACCTTAATAATTACTTATAAGCTAAAGGTACTTATAATTAGTATAAATAAATAGTAATAATAAAAGTACTATAAAGGAATTATTAAGATTTAAAGACTTAATAAACTAAGGAGATAATACTATATAAGTTTATAATTTCTCTTTATAATAAATTTAAGTTATTTTAGAAAAAATAAAATAATTTACTTAATAAATATATAAACTAAAGCTTTCTTAAAGTTATTATAAAGTTTAAAAGAGATTATAAAGCTTTATAAAGTATACTAAAGATAGTAAATATACTTACTACTAATAGATTAAGTAGTTAAAATAAATTAGAGAAAAAGAAGTACCTTAGATATACTAATTATAATATTTATAATATCTTAAAGTAATAGGAATTCTATAATTTATTTAAGGCTATATATAAGCTAGAGGCTATACTAAAGAACTAGGAAGTGTTAGGAGCGTAAGGGACAGAGACAGGATTATCACATAATAGAGCATTAGCAGGACCTCGGACCCACTAGGTTAGGGAGGGGTTAGCTAGTAGCTAGATAGTTACGTAAGCGTAGGGTAAGGTATTTAGTAAGGACTACCTATATTCTTATAGAAGATTAGAGCTTAAAACCTTTATATACCTGCCCCTAGGTAGCACCTTTCTAGCTATAACTATGAATCTAAGCTATTACTCTGTTCTATTATCTTTTGACCCTTAAGTCGTGACAGGAAGTTAGGAAAAACTTTAAAGAGAATATTAAGAAGTATTTTAAGAAAAATTTATAAGAAAAGTCTAAGGTAATAAGTTAAAAACTAGAGAAAAAGAGTAGTAATATCTTTATACTGTCACGACTTAAGGGTCGAAAGATAATAGAATAGAGTAATAGCTTAGATTTATAGTTATAGCTAGAAAGGTACTACCTAGGGGCGGGTATGTGAAGGTTTTAAGCTCTAACCTTCTATAAGAATATAGGCAGTCCTTACTAAATACCTCGCCCTACGCTTACATAACTATCTAGCTACTAGCTAACCCCTCCCTAACCTAGTAGGTCTAAGGTCTTACTAGTGCTCTATTATATAATAATCCTATCTCTATCCCTTATGCTCCTAATATAATACCCCCTCTTTATATAATTATCCTTAATTATATAATAAGCTACTTACTTAGGGCGTTTACACTATATAGTCCTAAGGGCTATAGTTAATAGAGGGTTTAGGTTAGGTATAATATATTATAGCATAATATATTATTAAAAATAATAACACTAATAATACTAGGGTGTAAATATTATTATCCCCTTATTTATTAATCCTAAATAATAACCTATTTACTACTCTAATATAGTAAAGTAAATACTCTTTACCTTATGCTAATAGTTCTAAGAGAGTAAATACCCTATATTAAATTTTATAATTAGGTTAAATAAATAGGGTATTAGACACTATATATATAAATAAACTTATTTATAGGTCTTAGTAATATAGTAGTGTAGTTACTATATATTTATAGCTACTAGTATATTTATAAATAGTAATAATAATAGTAAATATTATAATGCCTATATTAGCTATACGTAATATATAGATTACTTAGGGGGTTTATAGTTAATATAAAAAGAACTAGATCTTCCTCTCTTATATATATACTTCCTTTCCCTTATATACTATCTAACTATTATAAGTTTCTTTATCTTTACTTATCTTCCTTTTACTACTTTCTTACTACTAACCTATAGCTAGCTTATAATATCTAAAATCTATTTATTAACTCTTACTTTACTACTAGGTTTACCTTTATAGAATAAACCCTTAGGGAAGTTACTAGAGAAGTTATCTTAAAAGAGAATAGTATTTAAAATTTCTATATAAGTTTACTACTTCCTTACTAGGTTATTACTACTAACTTATAGCTAGTAATACTAAAATTCTATATATATAGTATAATTAGTAAGTTACTATATAGAATATATAGCCTAAGAATAGTACCTATATTATTCCTTAGTATCTTAAGGAGAATAAACCTTTTTCTATAGAGTATAATAACTCTTATAGTATAATCTTATTACTTATTTACTTCTTATAGTTACTAACCTATAGTAATAAACTTAGCTAAATATACCTATTATACCTAAAATAATAAGATATATATTAGAGTATAACTACTTATTCTAAGTCTTTAGTTTTAAGACACTAACTTACTACTAGTGCTTTACTTAAATTATATAGCTTTATAAAAAGCTATTTAATATTATTAAAGCTATACCTAAGGGAGATTACTATTACCTTAATAAAGTAAGTATATCCCTAGTTCTCTTAACTTAATTACTACTAATATACTAATAATCTCTTATTTATACTAAGTAAAAACTATATAATACCCTTCTAAAGACTAAAAATACTAATAAGTATAGGTATATTTATTATACTTAGGTAGCTACTAAAGTAGCCTAGGAAGCTAAGTATAATAAGTATACTACTATAGTATAGCTAGCTAATACTACTAACCTTAAGGTCTAAATTAATATTATAAACTACCTTTACTATATATATAAGAATATTCTAATAGTAAGTCTCTTAAATATCTATAAGCACTTCTTTACTAACTTACTAGTAGTTTACTTCTTATACCTCTAGGCTTCCTACTTATATTAGTCCTTCTAAGTTACCTAGAAAGCTCTATATCTTTATATATAAGGAAGGTAACTTTTCTAATAATAAGGCCCCTATGCCTCTAAAGGCTTCTATACCTATTATTACTATAGTCTCTAGGGAAAATAGGGGTAAGGGTAAGGATAAAGAAATGCTTTTTAAGTAATTATTACTAGGTAGTTATATTATAATTATAAGAGTAATATAATTATATCTTTTTAGAATATTACCCTATATTATTTACTATATTTATAGGGTATTACCTTATATTATTTACTAAGGGTAGTTTTACTACTATAACCTAGCTACCTAATTACTACTTATAGTTATAGATAATATCCTTTATAATAAAATCTATCTTTAATACCTATAAATTCTCTAAGCTATTATAGCCTTTCTATTTAACTAGGTACTTATAATACCTACTATTATAATAATATAAGATAATTCTTTTTACCTTAAACTCTTACTTATTATCCTTAATATTATCTTATAGTAAAGAAGTATTTATTATATTACTTAGGTCCCTTTTAAAGGGTTTAAGGCTTATAATATTAAATATATTATATAACTATATTCTAGTAGGTAATTCTAGCTAGTAAGCTAATCTATAACTCCTAACTACTCTTATAATCTTATAAGGGCCTAGGTACTTTATAGTTAACTTCCTACTTAGCTATCTTAGGTTAATATTCTTTATAAATAGTAAAATATAATTACTAACTTTAAATCTCTTTAGAGTCCTTTTCTAGTTATAGTATTTCTTATACTAAGCTTATAAGTTAATTAAAAGCTATTTAATTACTATATATTTCTCTTTTAGTAATAATACTTTACTCTTAGCCTAATTATTTATAAGTAAAATATTAGGTACTACTTACTATAGGCCCCTAGGGTTATACCCTTATAATACCTTTACTAATATATAGCTATAAGTTATATAATTACTAGTATTATATATAAATTATACTATTAATAGGTTATTAGCCTAGTTAGTTTATTTAGTATAGGAGAAAGCCCTTAAATAATATTCTAGGACCTAGTTTAATTATTCTATCTACCTATTTATTTATAAGTAAAAAGCAGTGCTTAGTAGCCGCTTAGTTATAATAAGATAGTAAAAGGTTATCTAGAATCTACTTATAAATATAGAACCTTAGTCTATTATAATACCTTCTAGGGCTCTATAATCTCTAAAGATATACTCTAGGAATATAGTAGCTAACCTATTACTTATTAGTTATATTAAAATAGGAATATAAATACTATACTTTATAAAATAGTTTATAATTACTAAGATTATATTATAGGTCTAGTTAGTATCTTTAACTAGTAGTAATCTAGTAATAAAATCTATTAATAGTTCTTAAAAGGGGTAATCTAGCTTTAGTAAAGTAGCTAACTTACTATATAGCTTATAGTGCCTTAGCTTTAAAACTTAATAGTTTATATAAGTACTAATATATACCTTTATATCTTTTTTATTAATAGCTAGTAGTACTAACTTATAATTTAATAAAGTATCCTACTAACTCCCTAATACCTAGTAATAGGGTTATTATATATTAGTAGTAAAATCTCTTTTCTTATTCCCTAGGGAATATAAACTTAACTCTTAAATATTAATAGCTTAGAGAGTCTAATTAACTATATTTATAATACTTCTAAGTTACTACTCTTAAGTAGCTTTCTCTAATATATAGTAAACTTATTATTTTACTATATACCTAATAATAATACTTAAATTAGAATATCTAATTCTAAGCTATTATCCTAAGTATTAGAGTTAAACTTAGAAGAGGTTCTCTAAATAGCTTAGATCCTTACTATAATATCTCTATAAGTAGCTAGCTTATAAGTTACTTCTAGTCTTATAAGTATACTATAGTTAAGTAGCGTTTCTAAGGGGTGCCCTTACCGCTTACTAGTAACTATACTAGCTAGAACACCCTTTTTAATAATATCTAGTTTTATAGCTTTCTTAAAAATATAGCTAAGTTATATTTTCTTAAAACCCTAGATATTCCTATTACTATTATAGGGTCTTTATAACTAACTATCTACTATATTAAATAATAATATAATAGAACTTATAGTGTTCTTATTATTACTATAGAGTTCCTATTAATTAGTATTTATAAACTTAGATAAGAAGTTTAGTAGCTATAAGATTACTACCTTTACTTTCCTATTCTTACTTATATAATCTACTCTTCTTAATAATATATTAGTAAGGTTTAACTTACTAGCCTTATATTTAATCCTAAAGTTAAATAGGTATAGCTTATTAAGCGCTATTACCTACCTACTAGTTAGCTATAGCTTTATAGCTAGGTACTTATAGTTTAAGTAATCTATTATTACTATAATTAAGTAAGTTAAGTATACTAGGTAATACCTTTATACCCTAAAAGCCTCTTAGATTACTAATAATTTAGTATCTAGCGTAAGGTAATATAACTTAGTATTAGTTAACTTCCTTAATATATATATAACTAAGTACTAGTAACCTAGTACTAATATTATAAGTATTACTCTAATAGCAAAACCTAATATATTTATCTTTACTCTTAATAAAGTAAGTAGGTTAAAGTATACTAAAATTAGTGCTTCCTAGAATAACCTCTAGAGTTCTCTAAATATAGCTAGCTTATAGGGTTCTAGCTTAAAGATTACTAGTTATCCCCCCTTAAGTTAGTTTATTAATAAAATAACTACTTTACTATACTACTTAATAAAATATTAATAAAATCTAGTAAACCTAAGGAATAATTAGATATCTAGGACACTATAAGGTATTAGCTATATTATAATTACTTCTACCCTTAATAGTTTTATTATAATACCTTTCTTAGATATAATAAATCCTAAGAATTTAACCTTTATAATTAAAAATTAACACTTCTTTAGGTTAATAAAAAGCTTTATATTATAGAGTTTACTTAGGACTTATTTAACGTAGCTTATATAAGTAGCTATATTACTACTATAGATTAGGATATTATCTAGGTAGATAATATAGATATTATCTATAATATCCTTAAGGACCTTATTAATATACCCCTAGAAAGTCCTAGTGCACGTTAACTAATCTAAATAGTATTATAAAATACTTAAAGTGCCTATATCTATAATAGAATACTATCTTCTACTTATTACCTAAGTAAATATATAGCTAGTAGTATATATTTATTAAGTTAAGTTTTATTTAGATAACTATACCCTTTAAGTAATTAAGGATTTTAGTAATTAGTAGTAAGGGGGACTTATTCTTAATAGTAATCTTATTTAGGCCCTTATAATCTATATAAAGCCTTAATTTCCCTCCTTTCTTTAGAATAAATAAAATCAGGGCCCTAGCTAGGCTAACTAATCTTCTAATGTGAGAATAAAGGATAGCTAGGCAAGAGGTATGGGGGCACTTGTGTATTTACTAAAGCTTGCTAGGTCTAAGTGTTATGCGCGCGAGTCACTGGCTTTTATCTAGCGGCTTGCCAGTGTTACGTAGACCTAGCCCTAGGCCTAGTATACCTATAGGGTGTGCACGCTATGTTATAGGCGGGGCCTTATAATTACCTCCCTACTTATAGCTAGGCTTCTAAATAGCTTTTACTAGCTATTTTACAGCTATTCGCTAACTAGTAATAGCCTCTAAAATAATAATAAATAATAGATAGGGTTTAACTATAAATTTACCTATAATTCTTTATTATATTACACACTCTTCCCTTCTATAACTATAGTAATTTTTTTTTAATTATTTCTTATGCCTTTAGTTTCTATCCCTTCCTAGTTCTTAATTACTACCTATTTATTATAAAAGATAAGCATATTCCTTTAAAAGAATATAGCTATATATATTATTTACACACTAGATATGCTAAGTTTAAGAAACATCCCCTAGCTAAGCCTATATTACTATAGATTAACTATTAATTTCCTTATAATCTATTTATAGATCCTTAAAAGATAAAATATTCTAAGCACTATACCTAATACTATAACTATAGTAATTCTTATAAGACTATAAGTATACTACTCTTCCTATATCTTTTAGCCTTATTTTACTAATAAATTCCTATAGGCTATAGCTATAATAAGGGGTAATTTTATTAACCTCCTTATAGTTTTAGACTAGGCCTAAATACTTATAGATATCTATAGTAATGTAGTAGAGAAAGACCCTAAGGACTACCTATTTTTAGAGGCCTCTTACTTCTATATTACTAAGTATTACCTCTATCTAATAATAGGGTTTAACTATATAAATATATTACACTATATTACTTTTAGCTTAACCAGGGCTATAAAGGTCTATTAGGTTTATCTCTTTACTATATATTTACTAGTCTCTTACTTATATTTAGTAGTAGTATACCTCTATTATATACTAATAGTATATAGTATTATAATAGTAGCTACTTATTATAATATTCCCTAGCCTAATTCTAGGGTATATAAGTATTATAGTTATTCTACCCTGCCTTACTATATATTTACTAATTCTTCTATAGCTAAACTACTATAAACTTAAGATTATATAGAATATAAAAATAACTTTATACCTATAATACTTAGACCTAGGGTATATCCCCTAGGGGATAGTAAAATATTATTTTACGCTAGTAATATGCTAGGTAATCACTAAGAATAAGAATAGCGCTAAGTATCTTATTTATAGGGGTTAGGCTTTTTTCTATAAGGGGGTAATAATAAAGGGGTTCCCCTTAACCCTCCCCGCGCTTTAGGTATATTTTCTTTTATTATTTAGTAGGTAGTCTAAGGTAGTTTATATAGGAGTGTAATAGTGGCTAATAAGGCTAGGCCTTTTTTATTATAACTCTATATCTCTTTACCTATAACTTACCTATGTGTTACCACCTTTCTTATATAATCTATTTTAGTAAAACACTTAAATTATATATTAAGCGCCTTTTATATCTTCTACTAAAACCTATTAGTTATATTTACTTAGCTAACCCTTCTATTTTACTAGGTATTTATTACCTTTATAGGTCTTCTTATAGTCCTTAACTTCCTTAACTTTATACTTATCTTCTTTATCCTTAAGGTTTAGCATTAGTATATCCTTATCCCTAGTATCTTTATAGTAATTCTATAGCTCTAATAGGCTTATATAAAATATATTATATAGCTATCTATACTTCTTAGGTAATACTAGTCTATATACTTATTTCCCTATAGCATTAAGTACTTAAAAAGGCCTAATAAATCTAGGGATTAGCTTCTATTTTATATCCTTAAGCCTAATATTCTTTACTAATAGTAATACTAGGTTACCTTAATATAGCATTAATAGCTAGTAATACTAGTTATAGTACTTTACCTAGGTTTTAGTAGCTTTAGCCTAGTTCTCCTTTAGATACTCTCTAACTTTATATAGCTTTATAATATATATATATACTTCTAGTACCTCCCTTCCTAGCTCTTACCCCTAAGAGCTAGATAAAACTTAGGTAAATAGCCTATAAGTAAATAGTTTAGGGAGTAGCTAGTGCTCCTATTTACTATATTATTATAGGCAAATTAAGCTATTAGGAGTAGCTTAGGCTATATCTATTAGTTCTCTATAATAAAACATTAAAGGTAGTGCTTAAGTACTTAGTTTATTCTTTCTATCTACCTATTAGTTTAGGGGTAAAATACTATAAAAAGCCTCTGCTTTACCTAAGATAGGTAGTATAGGTCTAACTAGAATTAGCTTATAAAGACTAAACCTCTATTAGATATAATACCCTCTAGGGCTCTAAATTATAGCTTAATCTCTTTATAGAAAAGTTCTACTAATTTAGCTATATTAATAGTAGTAGTTATAGGTAGGAAGATAGAATACTTAGTAAATTAGTCCATAATCACTAGGATTATATTAGTCTCTTGCTTGCCTACTTATATAATAGGTAACCCTATAATAAAGTCTATTAAGATTTCTATCTATAGTTACCTTAGTATTAGTAGTAATTTAAGGCTTCTATATAGGTAATACCTTCTAGCTACTACCTATTAGTAAACCCTATAGCTTATAATATAGTCTAAAACAGACTTACTTATAGCTAGCCACTAAAAGTAATACTTTAGTAGCTCTAGAGTGTGCTTAGTCCTAAAGTAACCCACTAGTGGATTATTATAGTATAGCTATAGAAGCTCCTATTATAAGATAGGCTCCTAGGGAATAACTACCTAGTCTTAGTATAATAGGAGACCCCCTATGCTATATAACTATAGACTAGCCTTTCCCTTCCCTTTTACTAGGGAGTTATTAATCTTACTATTCTATCTCTATAGATCTAGGTCTTAATCCTATGCCTTCTATAGTAGTTACGCTAATAGTTTATTTAGCCTAGATTAGTAGGGATCTAGTAATATAATAGTCCCCTATATCTCTTATACTACACTAATATCTTAGACACACACTACCTTCTCCTTAAAATCCCCTTTAGTTAGCTAACCTTTTACTAGATCTATAGTAGCTAACTAGCTTCTTAACTAGGCTACTATAGCTATTCTCTCTATAGGGGCTAGGGTATTTTCCTCCCCTAAAGATATCTTATTAAGCCTCTCTATACCTAAGACTAGGGCATTTTCCTCCCCTAAAGGTATCTTACTATATCTTCTTTAATATATTAGTTTCTCTTCTTCTACTATTTTAGTAGATACTATCTTCCTTTAAAGTTCTAGTAATAGTGCCCTATTTATTAGGGGTTTGCCCTTATAATTAGGCCTTCTTAATAGTGTATCCACTAGGTTACTTTTCCTAGGTCTATACCTAATTATAAAGTAAAAGGGGTAAAGGAATATACACTACCTTACCTACCTTCTATTTAACTTCTACTACCTTATAAAGGTCTATAGGTTATAGTAGTCTAATAGGACTTTAACTAAGCTTACTATACCCTTAATATAGTATTACTAGTATTTAAATAACTCTACTATAGTAAGTAGCTTTTAATTAGCTATACTATAATTATACTTAGTATCTATAAATTTCCTTAACTAAAATGCTACTAGATACTAATAGCCCTTATTATCCTATTAAGATAGGATTCCTACTATTATAAAGATTAAAGTATCTATCTTAATACACACTAGTTAACTTAGGTTATAATAATAGAGAAGAGGCACTTACTAGAAGGCCTCTTTTAGCTAGTTAAATACTAGCTATTCCTTTACTCTAAATATAAACTTCCTAGTCTAGATGCTATTTTAACTACCTTTTATTAATATATAAAGAGGTACTATAATCCTAGAGTATCTATAGATAAACTATTAGTAGAAATTATAGAACCTAAGGAAGGACTATATATCCTTAAAGCTTATAGGCTCTTTCTATTCTTAGATTATATTAACCTAGTAAGTATCTATTAAGATCCTATTAACTAATAGGATAAACCCTAGGAACTTTACTAACTCCTAGTAGAATAAACACTTTAAGGGTTTTATATATAACTCCGCTAATCTTATATATTCTAAAACTTCCTTAATATATATAGTATATTCCTCCTATATCTTTAAAAAGATAAGGATATTATCTAGATATACTATATAAATAGTATTAACTAGCCTATAGAGCGCTTTATAAATATAACTTTAAAAAGTAGCTAAGGTATTAGTTAACCTAAAGGGTATTATAAGGTATTTATAGTGTCTATAATAGGTATAAAATATAGTCTTCTACTTATTACCTCCTTTAATATAAATTTAATAGTATATATCCTTAATATTAATTTTTAAGAAGTAGTAAGCTCCTTAGCACTAATCTAGGATCTCTAAAATCAGGGGAGAGTATAGTAATTCTTCTATATTACTCTATTAAGTCCCTAATAATCTATATATAACTAGAGTATCCTATCTTTCTTTAGTATAAATAGAATAGGCATGCCTATAGGGCTCTTAGAGGGTCTTATCTAGCCTTTCTATAGGTTTTTATTAATATATTCGCGGAGTTCTTTTAGCTTACTTTAGGAGAGAGGGTAGATTAGTCTATATAGGGGTGTAGCCCTAGGTACTAGGTTAATTATATAGTTAGTCTCTTTTCTTAATAGTAAGCTTCCTACCTTATCTAATATAAATATATCTTTAAACTTATATAGTTCTAGGGGAATATCTTTAATAGTTCTATATACTTTTACCTCCTTATTATCTTTAAGGGTAATAAACTTATCTTCTATAACCCCTATAATAGTATATATAATAGTCTTATTATATATTACTTTTATAAATTTATAGGGAGTTAATAGCAAAAAGGCTACTTTTCCTTTCTTAAACTACTATTCCTATAAATATAGGTAAAGGTATATATGTTCTTCTATAAGGGTATGTATTCTAATTAATATAGGGCTTCCCCCTACTCTTAGGTCTCTATCTATAGCTATATATAGTAGCTTAAGGTCCCTTTCTTCTTCTCTTAAGTCCTTAATTATAATAGGTACCTTATAGATACTATATTAAGGGACTATAAGGGCTCCTACTACCTTAATAATAGGTACTATAGCCTTAGCCTAGTTAAGTTTATAGGTTCTTATAAACTTAACACTAATTATATTAATCTTAGCGTAACTATCTAGATTAGCTACTATTTTAATGTCTTTATACCTATAAATAGTAACTAGTATATAAAACTAATGCCCTATTAGCACCTTAGTATTAGAGGTAGAGGTAAGGGTATCTACTTCTACCTTAGGGAGTTTTCTAGGCTTTCTTAGGGCTTTTTCTTAGGTTTCTTATAGTAATATATAAGGTATCCTATACTATTATAGTTATAACACTATATCTTATCCCTAGGTTTAGTAGTGTTTAGGTAGGTAGCTAGGCCTTTCTCCTAGTCCTTATTTCTTTAATCTTTATAAGGTCTATAACCTTATAGGGAGTTATTCCTATAGTGCTAAGGGTTCTTATATAGGCCTTTATCTCCTAATTACTTAGATTTTTACTTATTCTTTAGTATAGCCTCCTAGAATTACTAGGTAAGTTATATAACCTCTTTTTAAGTCTTATTAGTAATAGAGGTATATAGGTTAATATAATCCTATAGGTTAGAGAGTAACTTTATAAAGAATATAAGGGCATAAGTCTTTTCTAGGGCTCTTTCTAGGTATTTCTCTAGTAAATCTAAGAAGATACTAAACTTAATAGGGCTTTAACCCTTATGTTACTTTATATTCTCTAATTGCGTTGCTATTTATACGTCGCGATTAGCTAAGTCCTAAAGTAGTGTAAGTATCTAGATCTAAAATTTATCCTAGTTATCTTTAAGGTTATCCTAGCTATTAGCCTACTATTCTTTAAGGTATCTATTCTATCTTGCCCTATAATTAATATATATATAGTTAAGTGTAAAAAGGATCTTCTAGTAATTATATTAGAACTTCTTCTTTACCCTATTAAAGGTATAGTTTAGGTTATTAATCTATATCTTATATCTCTATAGGTTTATAGGATATTAGAGGTTAGTAATATTCTAAACTTTAACCTCTTAGCTACTATAGCTTAAGGAAGTGCTAGCTTTTTACTACCTTTTTAATTATTCTTCTCCTATATTATACTATAATAGATCTTAGAGCTCTTACTCTTTTTTTTATAGTTTCTAGAGTTCCTTAAGCTAGGTAATTTACTCTACTATTACTATAGCTTAGGCATAGATAGTAAGGGGTATATCTTTAGTTATAGTACCTATAGAATAGGGTGTGTTCTTAGCTATAGTATTACCCTTATCTAGTGGCCCTTAGTTATTATCTAATATTACTCTTATAGATTAGGTAGTTCTCCCCCTTATATTACTCTTAGGTAGCTAGTGGGAGAAGCTTTAGAATTATAAAAATAAAGGATAGCTAGGTAAGAGGTATAGGGGCACTTATGTATTTACTAAAGCTTACTAGGTCTAAGTATTATACACGTAAGTCACTGGCTTTTATCTAGTGGCTTGCTAGTGTTACGTGGACCTAGCCCTAGGCCTAGCATGCCTGTGGGGTGTGCACGCTGTGTTATGGGCGGGGCCTCACATCTAATCTATCCCTTTTACTACGTGTCTATAAGATACTCCCTAAGCACCTCTAGCTCTTTCTTAGCTAAGTTATATATTAGTCCCTAAGGTAGTGTTTTTCTTTCTTCTAATTTAATTATATAAGTATAGCCCCTTAGTTTAGGAAGTATTCCTACTAAATCCTTATTAAATATATCTTTAAATTCTAAGTATTTCTCTAGAAGCTCTAGTTTATCTATATTATTACTTAGCCCTTACTTAGTTATAGGTTACTTATTACTTAGACTATCTAAGAATCTTAGGTTAGCTATAATATATTACTTATATAACTTATAGGTATACTCTAAGACTATTACTACTTCTTTACTACTTATTTCCTAAATTAGCTTTAGTAAGTCTACTAGTAAGTTCTTTTTTAGTTCTTTTTCTTTTCTATTCTTTAGGCTATTTAAGATAACTTTTACTAAACCTAATACTAAAGTAACTACTAACTATTTTAATACTTTATATACTCTTTACTTACCCTAAGTATATAAGAGGCACTCCCTTATTATTAGGTATCTCTAAAACTTCTTTTTCTAATATATTACTATAGGTTTATATTCTCTAATCTAGTCTATACCTAGTAGTAGCCCTTCTCTAGTATTTATAATAAAGTAGCTAACTTAGTAGACCTTTATAAACCCTATACTATTCTTTATTAATACTAATCTCCTTAGAATTCCTTAATATAAAACTATATTCTTACTTATACTTTTAAGGTTTTAATCTATTTTTTTAACTCTTTTCTAATTCTCCTTAGATAATAACTTTAGGTATATAGTTAAGGATTATACGCCTAAATCTATTAGTACCTTTACTACTACTTACTAGTAATCTTATTATAAAGATATATAAACTCTAACTCTTAGGTTTACTAATTTATCTATAATAAGCCCCCTATCCTAGGTTTATATAAATAAAAGTAGTATCTTATTAGGATTAGATACTTTATTACTACTATTATTATACTTCTCTATAGTGTGTTTATTACTCTTATAAATAAAGTAGTCTAATAAATAGTAAGCTATTAAGATATATCTAGGCTTCCTATATTTATAATATATAATAAGTAATCTTCCTACTTACCCTTTATTCTATTACTATAAGTTATCTATAGGTAAAGTTAATTACTATTACTTCTTCTTATTATCTTAACTTTTTTTATAACTCTATATTAGTTTTATTACTACCTTTACTTTCTTACCTTAGCCCTATAACTAGCTCTAAGTAGTTAAAAACTCCTAGCTAAGTATTTACTTTCTTATAGTATTATTAAGGCTATTAATAAATATATAGATTCTTAGTTATATTAGAATTAGTTTAGGTAGGTTAGATTTAACCTTAGTCTAATTCCTAATAAAGGCTTAAAATAATTAGCTATTACCTTACTAAAGATTTAGTAATAACCTAGTTACTTCTAAGTATCTAGTGTCCTTATCTATTATTCTAGTCTTTAGCTATATAATAAAGCTTACCTAATTATAGTCCTTATATTCTATATAACTATTTATAGCTATATAATATATTTATTATTACTTTATATTATTAGTAAGGTATTTACTAGTGTAAGCTACTTTTATTATATTATTATAAAAGGTATATTAGTCTAATTTAAATAATATATTTAAGTTTACTAGAAAATTCTAGAGGTTTTTATAAGTATCCCCCTTATA
This sequence comes from Epichloe bromicola, assembly GCA_023658445.1. NCBI lineage: Eukaryota > Fungi > Ascomycota > Sordariomycetes > Hypocreales > Clavicipitaceae > Epichloe > Epichloe bromicola. Next base: position 4,526,495 of record CP098266.1, on the reverse strand, counting down.
TAATAGTATCTATAGCTATATCTTAATAATACTATATTAGTATATATTTACTACTTACTTAGTACCTATTAGTAAAGTAAGTATAGAAGTAGTTAGTCTAACCTAAGGAGATAGATTTATAGGTCCTTACTAGGTTTTAGCTAATAGTAAGTTTACCTAAAGCTCCCTAATTTTTACTTTTATTTATAAAATTTCCTATATTTTCTATATATATTATAGCTTAGCTTATATAATATTATAATACTATTATACTACCTTCTTAACGCTATTATTCTTAATTCTAGTATTATTATCTAGATTAGTCTTAGGTAGTATCTAATATACTTAATTATTAGTATCTATTATTTAAGTATTTACTATACTACTACTACCTTACTTATCTATAGTATTACTACTAGGGGGTATAGGTATATTTTATATAGATATTCTCTAGTATACTAATATTATAATCTAGCTAATAGTCTATTACCCTAAAGGGATTAAGAGCTTAATTTATTATAACTTAAGGGTTAAAAAATAATAAAATAGAGTAATAGCTTAGATTTATAGTTATAGCTAGAAAGGTATTACCTAGGGGTAGGTATATAAAGGTTTTAAGCTCTAACTTTCTATAAGAATATAGGTAGTTCTTACTAAATACCTTACCCTACGCTTACATAACTATCTAGCTACTAGCTAACCCCTCCCTAACCTAGTAAGTCTAAGGTCCTACTAGTGCTCTATTATGTAATAATCCTATCTCTATCCCTGTTAGGAGCGTAAGGGACAGAGACAGGATTATCACATAATAGAGCACTGGCAGGACCTCGGACCCACTAGGTTAGGGAGGGGATAGCTAGTAGCTAGATAGTTACATAAGCATAGGGCAAGGTATTTAGTAAGGACTGCCTATATTCTTATAGAAGGTTAGAGCTTAAAACCTTCATATACCTACCCCTAGGTAGTACCTTTCTAGCTATAACTATGAATCTAAGCCATCACTCTGTTCTATCATCTTTCGACCCTTAAGTCGTGACAGTCCCTTACGCTCCTAATATATACCTTTATAAAATCTAACTAATAACTTAGTTATAGTTACCCTAGGTAAGAAAACTATAAATATATTATTATTTATATACTTTAAATAAGGTTAATAGTTAAAGAAAAGTGTAAATTTAACTACTAATATAGTAAATAGCCTAGAATTAAGGTAGAATATAGTCCTCTATAACTCTAGAGCTAATATTTATATATTTAATAATATCTACTAGTTTAATTAATTTAAATTTAATAGAAATATTATAATAAAGGTTAAAGCTAGAGGTATAATATATATAGCTTTAGAATAAGGCCTTATTTATATCTCTATTATAAATCCTATATTATAGAGTATAAGAATATTAGTATTAAAGACTATATTATTTATTTCTAAATTTTATATTAATCTTATATTAGTAATAATTCTTATAAAGATAAGTATTTTCTAGAATTAGAAGAAGTTATTCCTATATTAAGGGATAAGGCCTATAGCTAAAGTCTATAATATTAATAAGCTTTATATATTATTAAGGCTATTAGAGAATCTAAAGGAAGCCTATACTATATCTAGTAAAGCACTAAAACTACTTATAAAGGGATATATAAACCTTTAGTATTACTAATATAGTTATCTAAGTATAAAGGCCTTTATAAAACTTATAAATATAGCTTTAGATATTAAATTAATAAGTTCTAAGCTTATATAGTATAAGATATATACTATAGGTAAAGCTAAGTAATAAAGATTATAGGTTATACCTAAAGGACTTCCTTAAGAACTAGGTTATAGTTTTTTAATTAATCTAGATTACTATAACTCTCCTTACTAGAATAGTAATAAGTATTAGTATATTTTTACTTACCTTATAACCTTAATATAATTCTTTTATTTCTTTAAGATAAAGAATAAAATTTATAATAGCTTCTATATAATAATAGTATTTCTAAGCACTTAATTTAGGGTTTAACTATACTTTTTATATAGTAATATTAAGAAAGCTCTTTTTATAGAGAATATAAAGGATAAGATAGCTTTTACTAGTATTATAGTCTATAATTTAGCTCTCTTAATACCTAGTTAGAATAGAAAGGTAAAGAGATCTAGGGAGGTAGTTAAGTAAAAAGCTTATACTTTAAGTCTTAAAGCTAATCTTTTATCTAATCTTAATAATAAGGTCTTTAATACTATAGTTTATCTATTAAATTAATTACCTTTTAAATATTATAAGAAGTAAACTATACTATATAAACTTTAGTAAGATTAGGCTAGGAAAATAGTTTTTATATACTTAAATATAGTAAAGGTCTAAAAGCTTTTAATAGTATATTTATAAGCCTATAGATATAAAGTATTTCCTATAATAATAAAGGCTTTAGAGTATATTAATTATATAATATAATACTATAATTAAAGTAAAAAGCTTATATTAGATACCTTATTAGTTATAGAGGTAAGTCCTAGTATATTATATAAGTACCTTTGCTTTATAATTATAAGGTTATTATATTAGCCTATATTTAATTTAATAAGAACTCCTTCTTTAAACTAGAAGAAAAGCTAGAATTAGCTAAAAAGGAAAAGATATTAATAATTATACTACTTAAAGAGCTTAAAGCTAATAATATTAATAAGGAAATTAGTTAAGACCTTATTAGAATAGAATTAGAAAATAAGAATTATAAGAATTATATCTCTTTACCTTTAAATATAAAAGAAGAAAATAAGTAGTTTAAAGTAAAAATACCTTCTTATATAATAAGGGAAAAAGATAACCTTTTTAGTATACTTTTAACCTCTCCTAACTTTTCTTATAAGGTATTAGTTACTATAGAGAATATAGAGATTTAGGTATAAGGTAATAATACACTATTTTATAAGATTAATAAATTTATATATAATATAATAATTAAATATATAAAGACTACTATAAAGACTAGTAAAGTTACTAGTAAAAGTAGTAAGGCTATAGAGAATTATTATCCCTAGGATAATAGTATTAATCTAGATAATATTATTACTAGAAAACGCTAAAAAAAGAAAATATATAAAGCTAGGTAAGTATAGTTTACTTTTGCTTTTTCTATAGTATTATAGGGTATTTAATATAGTTTATAGATTAAGAATATACCCCTAAAACCTACTTATTATTATTAAGCTATAGCTTTAGCTTATTATAACTACTAGAAGGAAGTAATTATAAAGGAGCTTTTAAAGCTTTTATTCTTAAACTACTAGGAGAATATACTAGATAAATTATTTAATCTAGAGAAGTAAAAGGAAATTATAAACCTTAGCTAGGTTTTTAAATATAAAACTAATAAAAAAGGAGTAATTATAAAGTTTAAAGCTAGAATAGTTATTAGAGGTAACTAATAACTAAAGGATAACCTTAATAACTATACTACTATACTTACTTTATAATCTCTATATATACTACTTATAGTTTATTATACTAATAATCTTAATACTTAATAATATAATATTTAAAATACCTTTTTATATATAGAACTTAAAGAACCTATTTATTATAAGCCCCTAGAGGGTATAAATATAAAAGGTTATCTTTAGAAAATAATAAGAGTATTATATAGGCTAAGGGAAGCTTCTTAATAATAGTTCTTATATCTTATATAATTCCTATTAAAGCTAGACTTTATATAAGGAAGGGAAAACCTATATATCTTTATAAAGGGCGGATTTATCCTATTTTTCTATGTAAATAATATTATAGTAATATACCCTAATAGATTTAAAGTAAAAATTTAAAGAGCTATATAAATAACTAATAAATAGTCTAGATATTAAGGATTAAGGTAATTTAAAGTAGTTCCTAGGTATTAAAGTTATTAGAAATTATAAAATAAAAGAGATATAGTTATTATAGAAATTATATATCTAAAAGATTACTTAGAAATTTATTCCTAATATTATTAATAGTAATTTAAAGAGCTTAACTTCTACTTCTTTTTTTATAGCTATAATCCTTACTAATACTAATAAAGCTACTAATAAAGAGATTAATTATTATAAAGTAGTTATTAGCTCTCTAGTATATCTCTATATTATTAGAAAACTAGATATAGTATTTATAGTATTAAAGCTTATCTCTTTTATAATAAATCTATTAGTAAAGTATATTAAGCTTACTAAAGAAGTAATTTTATATACTTAGAATATAAAAAAGCTATATATTTATTACTTAGAAGTAGATAGCTTTAATATATTATTTTCTAGTACTAATACTTTCTATAGTAATAACCCTAATATATATAAATTAATATAAGGTTATATCTTTATTATATATAGTATTATAATTAATTAGAAGTTAGGTAAGTAATATTATATAATAACTTTAAGTATAGAAGTAAAGCTCTTTACCTTAAATTATAGTATAAAAAAGTATATATCTCTAGGAAGGCTACTTTATAATATTAATATATATATACTACTACTTTTAATTATCTAGTATAATAATAAGTAAATAATCTAGATTACTAAATATATAGAAGGAAGGCTTTAGACTAGCCTTAAGTACCTTAATATAAATTAAATATAGATTTAAGAATAATATATAATAGGTAATATTAAGATTAATTAGATAAAGACCTCTAAGATACTTATAAATAGCTTTATAAAGCCTTTATTAGGTTAGATATATAAGGACTTTTACTATAGAATTAGCCTATAAGAGATTTTTACTTAATTATAATACTAGGAATTATTTATAATCTCTTCCTATACCTTTAATCTCTAGCTTTAATAAATATCTTAGCTATAGAAGGTATATTAGGGAGACCTCCTTAAGGTATTAAATATATAGATATAGCCTATATAATAACTAGGTTAAAACCCTTAATAAGATAATAGTAAAGATAATATATTAGAAGTACCTCTATAGACTAGTTATTACTATAGCGTACTATATATCTCTTAGGTATAAAAGTTAGGTGCTATCTGTACCTCTGATTAACCAAACAGAACCATTTTCATCATCTACACCGACCCCTACCTTGATAATTACTTGTAAGATAGGTTCCGTGTCCAGGGTCCGTGTCCAACATCAACGCAGTCATGGCCTGGGTGCCTGGATGGGTGCCCACAGCCCCCCTCCTTTCCTAATAAGCGCGTCCTATGTAAGCGCGTTTACGGCTCCGAGTCCCTCTTTTTATTTTTATTTCCATTTTTATTTTCGCGGAGGTCATCGGAGCCCATTGACGAATTTTTGGGGCCGCCAAGCTGGAATCTTCCCTCTTTGATGCGGAGAGTCTGGCGGCGGGATCCTCTCCCTCTTCAATCCCGTCCGTCGTCATTACTTCGATCTACAACGACGACGTCGCTGCATTCAGTGAGACGATTTTCTGCCATGGCCGCGCCAGCAGAGGCGGCGCGGGATGCGCCTGTGACGGGGGCGGAGGTGACGGGGGCGAGTACCAAGTTGCACGGAAGAGCATTCTACGAGAGCATAGGGAGCCCCAAATATGTGGTAGCACCCATGGTAGACCAGTCAGAGTTTGTGCGTTGTTCGAAATCATCGACTTCCCCGTTTTACATGGAGGCAAAGAAAATTAATTGCTTGCTTGCAGGCCTGGCGCATGCTCACACGATCGTTCCTCACCGACGAAGAGAAGAAGAAGATGCTCGCATACACTCCCATGTTTCATGCCCGTCTGTTTTCTCAGGAAAGCAAGTACCGAAAAGCGCACTTCCAAGCGGTCAAGCCGGACTCAAACGAACCGTGGCTGGACGGGAACCCTTCGATCGACCGACCGCTATTTGTTCAATTCTGCGCCAACGACCCTGATGCTTTGCTCTCTGCCGCTCAGCAGGTATCACCGTATTGCGACGCAGTCGACTTGAATCTGGGCTGTCCCCAGGGCATCGCTCGCAAGGGTCATTACGGAGCCTTCTTGCAGGAGGACCAAGACTTGATCTTTCGACTCATAAACACTTTACATGAAAAACTATCGATTCCAGTGACGGCCAAGATTCGCATGTTGGAGAATAGAGAAGAAACACTGGCGTACGCGCAGAATGTACTGAAGGCTGGGGCGTCCATCTTGACGGTTCACGGAAGGCGGAGAGATCAAAAGGGCCATTTGACTGGCGTAGCGGACTGGAAGATGCTTCGCTTCCTCAGAGATAGTCTGCCCCCAGAGACGGTCCTGTTCGCAAACGGCAACATCCTGCAAGGGAGCAACATCGACGAGTGCCTAGCAGCGACAGGCGCAGACGGCATCATGAGCGCCGAGGGAAACCTCAGCGACCCGGCGCTATTCGCAAAACCACCCCCCCTGGGACAAGAAGGCCGGGAGTACTGGCGCGGCAAAGACGGCAGAGGGGGTTGGCGGGTCGACGCCATCACGAGGCGATATCTGGACATTCTACACAAGTACGCTCTGGGCAATGACCCTCCGCGACGACGGCCCTTGTTCATTCCTGGCGACGACACAGCCTGGATGGAGGAGAATCAAGAGGCGGAGACGGAGCCAGATGAGCCCGCCAAGAAACGACGCAAGAAGGACGGCGACAGCAGCTCCGGGAAACGGGATGAGCCATCGCCCAACCTGGTAGCCATGCAGCCGCACCTTTTCCATCTCCTGCGTCACTTTGTCGCCAAACACACTGATATTAGAGACATGCTCGCGCAAAGTCGGCGGGACGGGGTCAACGGGTGTGAGCGGGTCCTGCAAGCCGTGGAGCGAAGAGTCGCACAGGGCCTGCTCGAATACGAAGCCACCGGCGGCAAGAGCTTTGAGGAGGAGCTCGGGAAACTGGGAGATGCACGGGACGAGGAGGGCTTGGACGCAAGCGAGAGCTCAAAAGGCACAATCCGGAAGTGTAAGCGGCCGTGGTGGGTTGCGCAGCCAATCATCCGACCTTTGCCAAAGGAGGCATTGGCCAAGGGAGCCATTCGACTGAGCAAGAAGGAATTAGAAGCCAAGAAGACCCAGGCGGAACTCGCGGAACTCGCGGCAGCGGAGGGGGCGTCCAAGAAGGGGACGGTGACAAATGGTACGAATGGTACGAGCGTGGAGCAAGAGCGGGTGAAGGAGACTGCGTCGCGAGACGCATTGGTCTCGGGATAGACGGAATATGAGATGGACTGCAAGAATGTGTGTACTGTACTTTAGATGCTGCAAATGGCACCGGGATTTCTGCTCTGCAATGATGCGTTGTCATTTCTGCATCGTCTTCACGTGACCTCTGAATGGCCTCATCACTCTCTAGGCCTTTTCCACCCCATCATCACGCTCCCCTTCATCACGCTCCCCACCATCACCATCACCATCCTTGCCCTTCTCAGAAAAAAGCGTCGACGACCCAACCCCAGCCAAAAAGCCCCCAGCCGCAGAAACAACGCCATTCACGACGGCGCCACCAGCGCCCCCCATCGCCGCGCTCTGAAGCGTAGCAAAAGCACTGCCAGCCGCGACATTTCCGATGCCGCTCTGCACACATGCGGCCGCCGTTCCTACGAAAAAAAAAAGGATGATTAGACACCACCACCGCGTCCGGTCCGGGACCGAAAAAAAATCAAGGAGCACAATACGCACCGGCAATAGGACCAAGGCTCCCGAACCCCATGGCGCCCAACAGCGGAGCCGCGACGATGCCCGGCCCAGCAACGACCAGGAGTCCTGTTCCCACGGCCGCACAGGCAAAGGGGTGCGCGGCAGAGGCATTCATCGCGGCGGAGAAGAAGTTCTTTGCGGACCCGAAATCAGGCATGGTCGGTTGAGTGTTGTGCCGCGGAATGAATGGGCGATGACGAGATAAGAGGGATGTTTCTTCATGGATCAAGGACAGAACGGGATATTTTGTTCGTGGGATTTGGGGCTTTCTTTTCAAGGGCGGTTATATTATACGTTTGAACGGGCGTGCCCCGTTTGTTCCTGGCCGTTTCCAAACGGCGGCAGCTGTTGCGCGGGAAAAAGAGGCGCAGCCGACTGGTTACTGATTTGTGCGTGAATCATCCCCTATATGAACGTGAGTCGGGCTGTGAACGTGCATGTGTGCCATACTGATGGCGTCGGATGATTCACATTGGCCGTCAGCTGTCATTGTCGATCCGGGACGGGCCGGCCGACCTGCTGGCGTGGACTACAGCATTTTTCCACGTCTTGCTCGGTTGGCCATTGTGACCCCTGCTATAGCATCAATAACAAGCATGTACGGAGTATGTGGGCGAGGTATCTGTAGTCTTATTATTTGAATGTACGATGTAACCACTGTAATCGACGAGGAACAAATTAGGAAAAAGAACCCCCCGTCCCCCTTGCCACCCCCCAAATGGAAAACTTCCAACACAGCCTCAACGCAACTAGTACATTAAGCTTTCTCGCAATTCTCGCTTCATCTTGTTTCTTTTTCCTTGTTTGCTAGCACACGGTGGGGGGGGGGTTGTCGAGCAGGCTCCGTGATAGATGGTGACGCCTCAATACGTCTTTCAACATGCCAGACCGGTTCGTCTGCGCTTGTGCTGTGGTGCACTGCTCACAGAAGAGCTGTTTCGCACATGGGAGCCTGATTTTGCAGACGGCGATCGAGCGCGTCCACGAGGTGACGGAGATCGGCTACGCGAGCTGTATGATGCACTTCGAGCTCGACGTCTTTTTGGAGGTGGGGACCGTGATCGTGACGCATACACGGATCGTCCTCGTCGTCGATGTGGTGAAGCAGAGTACGAATCTCGCCGATTGCGTCTGGGGGGCGATCGCGAGCGTGAGCGCGAACTGTAGGATGCAGATCGGGACCGGGACCGAGACCGAGACCGAGACCGAGACCGAGACCGAGACCGACTGTCCGAACGAGAACGCCATCTTCCTCGGCCGGGAGAGGAAACTCGCGATGTGGAGCGGCCCCTGATTCGGCCAGGGGGAGGGGTCCTCGTCCTCGATCGTGAGCGGGACGAGTATGAAGAGCCTGTGTACGACGAGTAGCTCGACACTGAATCCGAGTCGGACTCATCTGCAGCTGCTGGGGCCGGCAAGGCTGGTTTCGGCATGTTCTGGAGATGTTCTCTCATCTCTTCGGTGAGGGCACCCAGCCCGATACTAGTGAAATAGTTGATGGAGAATCTAATGTTGCGGGCACTGTCTTTGGGGAAGATGCCTTCCAAGCTTGGCCGCAACATGTCATCCGTCATCCTTGCCTTGAGCTTGGGGGTCCCAATCTCCTCCACGATGCTCTGAAACAGAATCTTGATGAAGATGCGACTACTGGACGTCGTCTCATCCTCGTTCAGATGGATCACAGACAGACAGTGCCAACCGATGGAGTCGACGCCAAGCATGTGGCCAAACAGCTGAGCAATATTTCGTAGCTTGTTGTTCTCGTATCGGTGAATAGTGTCGTAATACTTGGCAAAGGACTGTTCAAACAAGTCGCACCACAGACGATTGATTTTTGCGAATCGTTCGCCGATCAGACCAAAGAACTTGGTGTACGTCTTTTCTTGCGAGCAACACTCCACGATCATGGACGGTAGCTCAGGCTCCTGGCCCGCAGGAAGGTTGATCTTCATGAGCTTGTGTACTGCTTCCTCGGGATCGGCACTTGACATAATCGTCAGGTAGATGGTCCTTCGCAGATTGACCAGATCAGTGTTGGATTGATCTTTGATTTCCATTGCCTTTGTCTCCTCCTCCTCCTCCTCCTCTTCTTCTTCCTCGGAGCTTCCGTCTGCATCCTCATCGTCATCCTCGTAGTCACTTCCTTCGCCCAGAATCTCTGCCTTGAGCTTCTTGTACGCTTGTTCGTGATCCTCCCACTCTGCGTCAAACTTGAATATGTTCAAGCCGTCCTGGACGTCGATTTCACCGTCCAGTTCAACCCGATGGGTGATTTGGTCTTCCTCTTCCACCAAGTCAAGTTCTTCCTTGATTGCCGGATTGTCCTTGAACTTGTCTTTGCGCACCTGAAACAGAACCTCGATCATGTATTGCGTTCGCTTGTCAATGTCGGCCTCATGCAAGATGTTCCTGAACTGATCGAATACGGCGACTGAAATGGAGGGCTGCATATCCTCCAAGTACTGCCCCACCTCACGGGAGAACCCGACGGCTATTTCCACACTGTCGTCTGTCGGCTTGTGTAGCAGCAGGAGAAGAATTTGTCCGGCGAGCATCTCGTGTTGCACTTGCTGGTTGATCAGGTGGGCGAGGAAGGTTGTGGATGAGAGACAAACGGACTTGTCATTTCGCTTGAATCCTTTTCGAAACTGCATGATCAAGCGCTTGATAAGCAGCTCGCCGACCTGCGGTAGTTTAGTGTTGACAATGGCTGCCATGGCTGCGTAGATGGGCGTAAAGGGCAGACTGGCGGCCTGAGCCTTCATGATGGAGCGACAGAAAAGACCTCGTCCCCGAATCAAATTCTCACCAAACAGCTCGGGAACAATGTGTTTGATGTTGGCAGTGTTGACCTTGTTGATCAAACCATTGATGCTCTTTTTCAGAGCTTCCCAGGCCATGCGCTGGTACTCCTTGCTTGTCTTGTCGGTGATTTGGGCTTGCAAGGCCCGCAGCCTGGCCGGTGGAATGTACGTGCCTCCCGATCTCATATTCAAGAGTTTCTCGTACTCTGCCTTTGCGGCAGCCTGCTTCTCTTCCTCTGTTGGCACGGGGGGGGGCGTGCGCTCTCGCGGAGGCGGCCGGTACGAATCGCCATCTCGCTGGGGTGGTCGCTGGCGCTGGGGTCGCTGGGGTCGCTGAGGCCCGCGTTCACCGCGATCGCGCTCACGACGCGGGATTCCCACGTCGGCCGACGCCATCGATGTGTAGATGCGACAGGTGCGGGACGCGCGCGGATGGGGTGAGGGAGGGTTGGGAGAGGTGGTTGAGAGTTGTGAGTAATGAATAAGTTCTCGAGGGAGTCCTGGGGTACAAGAAAATCTATACACGGACCACTCAGGTTGCGGTTACCTTAAGTAACCCATACTAAGTCATTGCTATTACTACTAGGAAAAAAAGTGATGACAAATCATGCGTGAGCAAAGGCTAAGAAATGTAAATATATGCAAAGCCTTTATCTATTTTTTGAATGAGCAGACGAACGTGCAGAAGGGGGGCTGGCGCAACGGTAGCGCGTCAGATTCCAGTGATTATTACTCGGAGTTACCTGAAGGTTATCGGTTCAAATCCGGTGTCCCTCACATTTTTACCGGTCATCTTTTTTGGAACTTATGGGGATAGTGTTCTTTTTGTCAAGCCGTCCTTCTCTTTTTGTTCCTACCTTTTCCCTCTCAATTAATGCTTTTGAGCTTGGATAGTTCCTGCCAGGGAAGGTCAGCAACGTCTGGCTTGTGAGAAATAATGCCAGCCAATGCTTCTGATCTGTTGGTGTCCTAATCAACATATTGTATTCTGAAACTTGGCTAGGATAACTGACTCTTTTGCCACAGACAAGATGTATGTATGCATGTCTGCCTATGTTGTTTCGTGTTTGCGTGCGAGGGGAGAACGTTCAAAGAGGATATAGATGGTTTTTTTCTGAAATCTCATTCATGCGATGAGCCATCTGCGTAATAAAAGCCACTTCACTCGCAGCTCAAGTTTCTCGTTTTACTTCCGCCCACCCGGCAGCCCTCATTTTCCATGACTCCTTCTTTCCTCTATGCCACCACAATGTCGCTTTCGAATTAAAAGTATAAGCCTCCTGAATCAACGCCAGACGAGCCTTGTGAGCATGGCGTCTTTTGTTTTTGTTTGAAATCGAGGCGTCCGTCCGATGCTTCCTCTCAAGATCGCAGGAGTGGTAATCTGCATCAAAAGGGCTTCTGCCCGACGCTACGATCCACCCGTGTCAGCCAAATTAGCGATCCATGTCTCTGAGAAGTGACTTCATGCTCACATATTTCCTTCTGGTGTAAATCGACAGACGTCGAAGAACTTGTATGGCTCCGAGATGGCATAAGCTCTGGCACATCCGATATTTGTGGTGGCAGACCACATGCACTGTGCTGTGATGAACCATCAGCAGATCCCTTCATGAAGCCCCGTAGATACAACATAATCCATTACCCCAGTGCAGCCATGGCTCATGTCCAGTCATGATAGGCTGACTCGTGTATAGACGTTCTTGCGAAAGCCAAGCATGCATGCCCGTTTGCAGCGGGTTATCGTAGGCGGCATCGCACTGCCCAGCTGACTGTTCATACAGATTCTCGCCTTGACTCGGTCGGTTGGCTCCCTGTGCGTGCTCAAAGGGGCGTCTTCCACTCGCCATCTCATCCGCCCAGTATTGGGCGTAAGTCACCAGACTGGCATCCCAAAGAAGAGGCTTTACTCCTTTGGCCTGTCGGGCTTGGTTGACCATGGCCAAGGCGTTATCGGCATCGTTGCTGCTTGCAAACACACTGTTGACGAAGACAAGGTAAAGAGACGCGCCCAGGAAGAACTTCATCTTGGGCAAACAGAGGGGTTTTTTTTCTTTTTCAACCAACAAGATAAGATGTCTTCCACTATACTCCCGTTGTTGGAAGGGAAGGCCAGTTTACCAGGCAAGTCAGAGTGGGGTGAACAAGGAGAGTTTTTGAGATTCTCATATACAACGAAGCTTTGTGGTCTGCCGCGAGATCTCGCCGTCTTTAGGAAAGTTAAAAACAACGGGCACTCTGCCCAGTCATGCGGTTTCTGATCTTAAAGTGAGGAGGAACTGACCACGACTTACAACCCAAAGAGGCAAGTGCCCCACATGCATTTGTTCGGACCTCAACAAGGATGAGAAGCCAAGTCTGCCAAGTGCCTGATTGAGATGGCATCGCATCTCATAAATATCGCAAACATAATACACGACATTGTATTATTGAATTTCTTGCTTCTACGCGCTTTGTGATTGAATTGTCAGGCTTCCATCGTTGGCAGTTCTTCAAAGACCAAACTCGACTAGACAAAGAGGGCCGACCCACCACGGTCCGTCCAGTGCAAGCTTAATACGACGTCCCAACTTCTGGAAACCTCCATCCGTGAATTCCATCTCTCAATCCTCACCTCATTCATCTATGCCACCGACCCCCGAGTTAGTCCCTACTACCACAAAGCCCCCTTGACACAACCATGGCATCCAAAGCGTCGTCGTTCATTCGCCCAATCCTCCGGCATCCCCGTCATCAACCCCTGCGCGCTACAATATCTCTTCATCAATCGTGGCGCTCTGCCAAAGTCCCCCCCTCGGTCGCCGTCCGCGCCGCACACTCGATCCCGCGTCCGCCCAAGAAGCCCATCCTGCTGAGCCCCGAGGCAGAAGCGCAGGCGAACACGTCGGGCGAAGAACCCATCAGCGAGGGGAAACGACCAGAAGCCAACCCTGCCTACTATCAGCTATCGTTTACGTGCGTGCCATGCGGACACCGATCACATCACAACGTCTCGAAACAAGGCTACCATGTGGGCTCAACACTCATCACCTGCCCCAGCTGTAGAAACAGACATGTCATCAGCGATCATTTGAATATTTTCGGCGACAGAAAAATCACGGTTGAGGACCTGATGAGAGAAAAGGGCCGACTCGTCAAGAGAGGAAGTCTTGGTGAGGATGGGGATATCGAATTTTGGCCCCAAGCGTCGAGTGGCCAGCAGGAGGCTTCCAAGGATAAGTGATTTGCTTATGCAGAATTATCTTGTACGATTAGTGGGATTATGCGTCATTATACGGCACTTCTTGGCGTTTTGGATTAGGGGATGATAGATACCCTGCTCCGCAAAGAAGTAAGAGTCTTTTTTTTTTTTTTTTTTTTGGGGGTAAACGCCTAGTCGATATGATGAGATATTTACGCCTCTACTAATATGTACAACTTTGCATCCTGCCGTAAAGTATGCCAGATAAAAACATGGTCAAGATGCCCCCATTAAAACGCCTTTTCAAATGCCCTGGTTACCATCCTTTATACGACTGTCTAGCCACCTTTTGCTCCTTCGATCGTACTTTTCTCCTCTCCTTGTTCTTTTCGAACTTCTTTCTCTTGTCTCGTCCATACTTCTCAGGCTGCGTGATTGCTTCAATCTTCCTCTTGCTGTTCCTCTGCAATCTCCTCGCCTTGACTTCATCTCGAATCTCCACCAACACCTTGCTATATTCAGCCGTACCAAACTTTTTCTGTAAAGAATCCATCATGATCTGGGCTCTGGTCTTGACTCCTTCCAATTTGGCCGTGAAACCCTCATCATTGCTGAATGGCGCGGGGATGGAAGGATCCGTGAGCTGTTGTAATGGGACGAGGATGGTTTTGAGAGAAGGTCTGCTGGATGTGTTGAGCACGCGGCGACACACAGTCTCCAGAATCTCCATCGCAGCAACCTTGGAGTTGATTGCCAGGGACCTCGGCGGGATCTCTCGGCGAAGGATGTGCGACAACCTCCAGAACAAGTAGTCCACACCTTCCCGGCATCCCTCAGCGGCAGAATCTTCATCCTGCTCTTCAACCTCCTCTTCATCTCCATCCTCGGCGGCGGTAGACACAGGAAGGCAAGTCCCAAGGAACACAATGACCTGCACCAGCTCCGCAGCCAGTGTCTCATCGATTTCATTGCTGTTCAGTGAGCCCAGGGCGAGGCGAGTGAAGTTGTACATGACGTCCAGGTCCAAAGTGAGGCCATGAGAGCCTTCAATTGCCTCTCCCGCAAATTCTTTGGTTCGCTGCTTAGCAAAGTCTGCCAGATATGCGTTAATCAATCGCACCGCGGCCAGTTTCACCGTCGGTTGCGAATGTCTGAGATGCCGAGCCGCATCAGCCCAGAGATCTTTCCTATTCTTGGAGAGTGCTTCGTCGCGCAGGTTCACAGTAAACAGCTGAAGAACACCTAGTGTCGTCTCAATCAACTGGCTGTCAGCATCGTTGATGCTTTCAGACTTGAGGATTTCGGCAGTCTTTTTCAGAACCAGTCTACCGTCTTTTTTGTTACTCGAGGCATCTTCATGCGATTCAAAGTAGTATCCGAAAGTCTGAAGACCTAACCTCTGCACTACAGGGTTGTCGTCATTGTCCAGCCACGATCGAAGCAACGTCAGGAATTGTTGCGTTCGTTGCTTGTCGGCTTTCTGGAAAACCTCTTTGAGCAGCCCTGCGGCATAGAGGCGGCATTTCTCGCTATCATCGTTGGCAAGAACGAAAAACAAGGGAAGAAAGCATGTTCCAATTATTTCCTGGACGAATTCTGGAGATGACTTCGTCAGTAGGAGATGAATGACCTCCATAACTGACAGTCGTCCTCCCTCTCTCTCATACTTCAGATTTGCCACCACGAAATCGAGTTGTTTGTTCCATCGCGCCTTCTTTTGAGGATATTCTCGAATGAATTGGAAGAAGGCACCGCGTGCCAGATCCCTCGTGTTCTTGTCGTCATTTGTGATCATGACCGTGCCCACGTGATCTAAAGTATCATAAACAACAGCTGTTTCGACTCGACGATCCATGACGGATCGTAAGAAGTTGAACGTGACGTGTCGATAGAGAGGTTCCGTGAAATCTTCTTTCAGGTTCGTAAGCAACATGTCTATCGCAGCATCCTTGACAACAACATCTTTGCGCTCGCGCAACAAAACGGCCAAGAGCTTGATTGCCGCTTGTGATATTTCCGTCGTCGTAGAAGTAGACTGCGAGATGCCTTTTGTAGCTTCCTTGACAGCCACCTTGTAGAGAGCATTGCCATCCTCAAAGTCAAAGGGGACTTTGATGAGTGCTGCAAGCAGGCGGAATGCGGATATCTTGACTTCATCCTCTCCATCAACAATAGCATCTCCTATGATGGGTATGAACCCTGCTACATTGGCGGGAGTTCGAAGATCATCATACTTCTCGAACATTGAGCGCAGTGTATCAAAGGCAAATCGCACCATCTTGTGAGTGTGCTTCGCAGTTCTGCCACGCTCCCCGCTCTTCTTAGCACCCCTTTGAACCAGGTACTTCCTGACACGAGGGTCCATCTTCTGCACTGCTTCGGGTTTTTGACTTCGATATGTCTCCTGGATGATCTCATAGCAGAAAACGAGTGTATCGCGAGAATCAGCAGCAGGATTCTGCAACAAGCCAGCGCCAATGCGTGCCATCAGAGCATCGATCTTGCGTACCATTTTCAAATCCACCTTTTGCTGCAGTAGCGCCTGCAACGGCTTCACGAGATGGATCAAGTGACTGATTGAGGCATTCTTGGCGACCAGTTCCATGGAATCTTGGCTTTTGCTACTCTTTATTTCTTTCATTTGTGTAGTATACCCCTCAGCATCTTTTTCTTGACCGATGGTGCCGAATATGTCATCCATGACAACTGTGACAACGGATGGCAAACAATGGTCCAAGTCACCTGGAGCAAACGTGGGCACAGTGGCTACCAAGATGGAGTGCATGGTGTAGGAAAGCACATGCAACTGATAACCTCTGGTGAGCGCACCTCGTAATTCCTTGAGGATGAATCCAAAGTAAGATGACCCTAGTACCACAGCGATTTTGACCAGGGTGTCTCGAGCCATGTCCCGAGCCTCCCATGCCTTACTTCTCAGAATATGGCAGATATCTGTGAGAACTCCGGCCAACTTTTGGTCAATTTGCTCTGGGGGCAGCAATCTCAACAATTTTACCACAACGACACCGACAGGAACGCGATAGCTGACCTCAGATTCGTCCTTCTCGTGCAAGTGCTTCAGTAGAGGGGGCAAGATGTAGTCGAGCACATCGACAGACAATTTGGCCATGTTCGGCACTGTTTGCTGGAGTCTTGGTAAGCCGACGGAAGCCATATTAGTTTCCACGTCCATCTCGTCGGTTTTATTAGGACCTGAAGACAGCACCAAAGCGTCCGCGAATTTGCCCAAAAGTCGAATTGTTTGCTTTTGCATCTCGGGTCTGGACTCGATGTAGCTGATATATCGATAGAGCGTCGTTCTATAGTGATTCCAGTTCAATGAAAGAGCCAAGTTGCCGATGGTAGACGTGGCATTAGCACCAAGGCCCTGGTCATCGCTCCCATCCAGACGGCCGTAGATGAAGTGCTCAAGTAAAGGAATGAAGAATTGTCCCAAATTTTGGCTGCTCATTTGTGTCGCAGCATTGGCGCTTTCCAGTGTTCGCATCGCTTCCAGCTGTCTTGACGTGGCCGGACTTAGAATATTGAAGAAGAAAGATGGCTCAGAAGTGTCCTCATTGCGTTCTGTCAGCAGTCCATTGAGATCAGCCACTGGTTCCCAACCCGGCATGGCAGTGATGAGAAAACCCATGACACGCAAATACTCTCTGCGAACCGTTTCCGATGCCTCCTTTGCGCCCAAGTATATAGAAGGCAATACGACGGTACGCATAAGACTGTCAAAGGCTGGTCTCATGTCATCCGATCTGCAGTCCGCGACATTTTGGATCAGACGTCGCATGCCGTCAGCAGCATTGGAAGAAAGAACTCCAAACTCCTCATCTAATCGAATAGAGAAGATGAGATTATGAACAATCGGGAGCCACTGCCTTGGGGTGAAAGAAATTTCGCGGCTCGCTGAAATAGCATTGAATGCTGCAAGTCGCCTGTCGAAATTCATTTCATCGATCCGGCCTTCTTTGAAGGCGTTTAATTCATTGCAAAGGCTAGCAACTTCGGCTGGGTCAGCATCTTGTTTAGAAATGGCCAACATAGCCCGGGATAGAGAGTGCCGGTTCTCCCGGTCCTTGAAGTAGCTGAAAAGTGAGGAAAGGGTATCGTAGACCTCGCTCAGCAAGCTCTGATCCTTTGCTGCGTCAGGCAAGCCGACAAAGCGCTCCACGATCAGCAAAATGCGACCTTTCGTCTTGGGGTTCACTCGGCGAGGCGGTTGTTGCAACAAGAAGCTGGACATGCGAATGACAGTCTGAGAGCTGCCCAAATCCTGCAGAACGGGAGCCAGAGCGAGCACAGTCTCAACGCAAGACTCCAGGAGCTCATTGCTCAGATTGCTCGCGTGCAAAACCGTTGTAATTTCTGAAAGAATCGCACTTGCATTGGCCTCCAGAAGCTCGGATTTAATAATCTCGTTGAATTCGGACTCCTGGGATGACGCCAACGCCAGTTTTACAAGATTCTGTAAGATGTCGAGAACAAATATTTTCACCTCGTCTTTCGTCTTCTCCCTTGCAATGCAGTTGATTATTGATGGCAGGACGCCCTCGGGTAGAATGTTGTCTAGTGGTCCAAAAAATAGAGCCGCCTTCGGCAAAACCGACCAAGTAGCAAAGAGATGAAGCATAGCTGAGATACCTTGCGTAGTCTCCGCGGGAAGGTTTGCAAGTCTAGGGACTGCAACATCCTCGATGATAAGTTCCTGGTAAGGATCCCACTGGAAGTTCTGCGCATTCTGAAATAACGCGGTAAGACATTTGATTCCCATCGTCCGAATGGTCTTGAGTAACGACAAGTCACTCGTCTTTCCAACGACCTCCTCCTCTCTCTCTTCCTCGTCAGTGAATACAGAGCCTCTTAGTTGCCTTGAGGAATAGACGAGGCAATATAGTACTGAATTGACCAAGACGTTCATATAAGGTTCAACATTGGTCCCCAGCTCTGATATAAGGGACGATGTCATATTCAAGAAACCAATTTGTTTTCGCGGTGTTATGATTGGGTTGCCAAAGAGCTTCTTTTGCTGAGCTTTTGAAGCAACAACTCGAACGTCTTTCAGCCTCTTGGCGGCTATGTCGAGGAAGCTTCCCATGTCTTGGACGGACAGGTTGCGCAGTACAGCGAGTCGAGTAGCCTGCAACCCATTTCTACCACTTGCGACGCCCTTTTTAGCAATTGTTCGACCATAGAGCAAGCGAAGAAGCACTGGCATCAATTCGGCTCGGTGCTCAGGCTTGATAATGTCATCTCCTTGCAGAAACACCGCCAGCTCGTTCTTGAAGCGGGCTTCATCAAGCAGGTACTCTAGATTTTCCTTGTACGCGATGACGCCATCTTGTTTCCAAGTCATGATGGACTTGAGTGCGAGTCTTTGCATCTCGCCATCACCATTCTCCATGAGCAACAGGAGTGCCTCATAGACTTTCGCGTGATTGTAAAGTACTTTGGGATTGACGAATTGGGCAAAGATGCCAAGGATAGCTTTTCGATCAGCCAGTGACCAGGTCGAGGCTTGATCCTGAAAACTTTCGTCTGCGCTGTCGTCACTGTTGTCTCCTTCCTCGGTTGCCCAGCATAAAAAGTGAGGAACAAGCTGTCGGGAGCGCTTCTCGGCAACGGCTGGTATAGCGTTGAGTACTTTCAGACCTCTAGATCTTGCAGTAGTGGGTGTTGACTCCGCCAAATGCTGTTTCGCATCAAAGTTGCTGAGCAGAGCATCATCTACCCTCTCCGTCAAGTCGAGGATAGCGTTTGCTGAATCTTCCAGTCTTCTCATCGCGGTGCATTCAAAATCTGTGTATATACGTCTGTCCCCGCCAGCCCTTTCAGACGGTGGAGGTGTCCACCGCATCGACGGATTTTGAATCCATTGAAACGCTATGGCGGAGACAGCTTCCTCGCCGATTTTGGACTGCGCAACATACTTTAGGCTCTCCGTGGTATCATCCCAAACAGGTGAGAGTTTAACAGTCAGCATTCCGAACATGAACCTGGGAATGCCATCTTTCAGCCACGTGGAAGAACCAATGGTATTGTAGTGCTGCCCAATCTTGCGCAGATGCATCGCGATGGTCCTAGTATGTTCATGGGTCAACGGAGACTGTTCAATTTGCAGCATGGCATCCACGCATTCCGTCGTCGATTCGCTGTCACTCATTTGCTTCAACAGCTCTAGCGAAGCAAGTCTCAAATCGTGTGAAGGGGAACTGAGGTTTTCAACAAGTGATGCGGTGACAGGATCTTCTTCTGATGTAGGACTGTCGCCTCCATGCGTTTCTGGTTTCTCGACTGTATTTTGAGCCCCTTTTTGCGCGCGTTCATAAGCCAAGTAAGCGTCTAGAAACCCAACAGAACGTGCAAACCGAGGTACAGCCGCGCGAAGTAGAGGACTCAGAGCCGTGTCGACTGAACCTGCCGCCTTGCTCATGCGCAAGTAAGCCTGGAACCCTTGACTGACGATGAAATTAACTTCATCAGTTGCCAGGGATGACGAAGGTCGAAGAGCAAGTTTCAGTTTCCTTGACAGTAGTTCGGCAATTCGGGCGTTCGTAGACGGATGAACAGACGTAAGTTCAAGTAGCTGAAGCAAGCCGGCGTATTTTGGTAAACATCGATCACGCCACTCTTGAGGATCTTTGTTGTAAGGGCCGCGTTCAGGAAATGGTGAGATTTCCAGCCGTTCAAATTTTGACACGATCTGGTCCTGCCAGGCTTGTGGTAATCGACAGCGGTCTTTTTCACCCAGTGCGGGGAAGGCCTTGTTCTCGATCATCCGAGGGAGCAAAAGGCAGAGGACATCCTCGTTCTGGCTTTGTGACCAGTGCGCTGCAACGAATCTGGAAACATGTCAGTTTCCGAATGTGGAACGACCTAGTCTGAATATAACTCACCGTTGAAATTCGGATCGGAAAAGACTACCAAATCGGCGGGTGTCGAGATCGCAAAAGTATGCGCAAAAAGAGATAAACCATCTCATGAACGGCTCTTTGGTGAGTATCTTGATCAAAGTCGAGACATGGGGAATCAACGTATCCATGGGCGCATGGTGCCAAACAACAGCAACTTGGACCATGACAGAATTCCAGAGAATGTCGGCTTGGTCTTGCCGGACTTCCTCCACGCCTTTTCCCGTCACACGCAAGACTTCGACAAACTCTCGAACAAGTCCATCCCAGTTGCTAATTCTCGAGCCTCTTCTGACTCCGGCTAACACTCCAATGATTCGGACATATGGCACAGTTTTCCATGTGGGCATATCATCTGCCGAAACGTCTCTGTTGGATCCGATCTTGGCCAGGGTTTCTTCCAAGAAGTCGCCCATCGTGTCTGCTTTGCCATGATGAATAACGCTCGTCAAAACTCCGCATATCACGTTTGTCCATATGGACTCACGGGAGAGAGCACATTCATTTTCCGGGATAGCGTCAATGAGAGCACAGACAATAGCACCGCCGGTTGAATGAATAGTCATGTCGGTTCCTTTGACGGCCTCGGCAAACATAGTCATCAACCCGTCATTATAGAGAGTGAATTGGCGATCTTCCGACATGTTGACTAGATCGTTTCTAACGTGCTCAACGAGGGTCTTGAGAGCTGTTTCCCGATGGGAGGGAGCGGCCGCCTTTTTGACGAGGAAACTCATCGCTTCGGCTGCAAAACGAGCTATGTGCTGAGGGTGTCGTGCGCGTCCCAGCAACGGTGCCATGAGATCATACGTCGATCGCAAGTCCGGGACGAGAAGTTTCGACAGATATTTGAACATGAACGCCATGGCACCGAACGTCCATTCAATAACATCAACATCTTGCGGCTTTGCTGCAATTGCCAAGAGCAGGTTCATGCTCTGTAAAAAATGCTTCTCAAATCTGACGCCCAAATCGTGCGCAAAGGCAGTGAGAAGACTAAGAAGTGGCTCCAAGGCATCCTTATCTTGCAAAGAAATATACTCTGCAAGGCTGCCCATGATCTTATCTTCAAAATGCAAAATCTGCGGCAGACTTTCGGACACTGCGTACACATCTCGTTTGAAGGAAGTGAACGACTTTGATATATTCAATTCGCCCCATTTCTGGAGCTCGGTCTGAAAGTAGGATGTTGTTGTCGAGAGATCTTCGTTATCGAGGTCATGTCTTCGAATCTTTCGCAATGGCTGTAGTGAATTGAATTTGGCAATTTTGGTAGAGAACGACTCCCATCTGTGATTTTTTTGATGAGACGTAGAGAATTTGTTTTTTCGCACTTTTTCAATGCGTCCAGACGATCTAGACGGCATTGTGGCGGGATATCTTTGTCAGCCTCGACAAGGGGATAAAAGAAATTGAAGTTTGCTTCTCAAGGCGGAAACTTTCCCATCCTCCGTAAGTAGTCCCCGCCAGATGCTTTCGCAGGTCTAACAATTTTTTTTGGCCGGCCCAGGAACGGCAAAACTGATAAGCCTTTATCGCGCCCCAATAAAACTTTTTCGGATCCAATCACATTAGCTGCGCAAACCATAAGAGAAATGACCGGTGTGTGGATCACCAAATTAAGCTTAGCTTGGGGCGTGTGGGAGTGGACCTAAAAAACGTCGCTAGTCTCTGATTGGTTTAATTCATCGGCGGGCTTCCTCTGATTCGCCAAGAAATTCCGATGAACTCTAGTCAATCACGGGCTTCATGACGATTGAGGGAGCCCCACTAAAGAGCCATTTTAATTGGGGGATTCACTGGTGATCCACACACCTACCGGTCACTTCTCTATCGGCTGGTGGGAGCTCCGAATTCACTTTCACCAAAATTCGACGTACATCACAACCTCACTCGATCAGGCTTCGCTGCTTCAGCGAGTGGGTTTTCATAATGGCTGCACCCAAAATGTAAGTCAAGCTCGTCATTCCTTGCTCATTGATCTATTCAGCAAACATTACTTACAGTACTACTCGTTCAGAATCGTACTAGGCAGCCTCAACGGCCAACTCGAACCCGCATTCAAGAAGCTTGCGACGTTGCACGCCAAGAATAGCTTCTCTCTTGCGATTCTGGCCGGCGATGTTTTCACATCCTCTACCGAAGATTCTATGATTTCCGCTCTTCTAGACGGGTCTTTGGAAGTTCCTCTCCCGACATACTTCACAATCGGCACGCACTCTTTGCCTTCGCGTATAGCTGCAAAGATCGAAAACGATGAAGAAGTGTGCCCCAATTTGCATTTCCTTGGGAAGCGAAGCACCACTAAAACCTCAGACGGCCTTCGAATCGTTGTTTTGGGAGGACTTCTTGACACCAATGTTGTGGGGGGCCAGTCCAAGGAACAACATCTCCCCTTCCACACGGAGGATGACGCCAAAAGCTTGAAAGGCGCCAATAATGCTGATATCTTGCTCACATCTATGTGGCCATCAAACGTATGGAACGGGTCCAAGGCGGTCCTCGAACCGTCTAATCAAGCAGTAATCCAGAGCACGCAGACCATTGCTGAGTTATGTGCAACGCTCAAACCTCGTTATCACCTATCCACCTCAGCGGGAGCTTTCTTCTATGAGCGAGAGCCCTTTGTGCATCCTTCCGATTCAGACCATGAACCGCCCTCAATCACCAGATTCATTTCCATGGCCCCATTTGGGAACGAAGCGAAAGCGAAAGCCTTGTACGCCTTTGCTTTAAACAAAACTGATTCCAGTGTACCACCAGGAGTCACCAGCTCCCCCTTCAACACTAAAAAACGTCCCCGAAACGATGATCCAGGCTTCAGCCGCTTTGGACATCATAATAATGAAAAGCACGGCCGACACGGCAAACGACGTCGCGTGTCACCGCCCCCTGGCCCTGATCGCTGCTACTTCTGCCTATCGAATCCTAACATTGCCTCGCACATGTGCTGCAGCATCGGCGACGAAGCCTACATAACTACCGCCAAGGGTCCACTGCCCACCTCGACGACATTTGCCGACCAAGGACTCAATTTCCCAGGACACTTCATCATCATCCCTCTGCCCCATGCGCCCACCATACCCAGCATGGGCTCTACCACAGACACTACCAGCGACGCTGTGCGCACCTACAACGAAATGACTCGCTTCCGCGAATCCCTCCAAGCCATGATCTCATGTAAATCCTCCCACAAACTCGGCGCAATCACCTGGGAAATCTCTCGAGATCGCAACGTCCACATCATTTGGCAACTCATCGCCCTCCCAGCCGCCATGATTCAAAACGGCATCGCAGAAGCGGCCTTCCGCGTTGAGGCCGAGAACCAAAAGTACCCCACGTTTCAGACAAGAGAAATTTCTCTCGAGAACCAAGCTTCCTTCGGCGACTACTTCCGCGTCTGGTTCTGGGCAGACAACGGCGAAGACAAGATTAAGGGCAAGTCTCTCGTCATGCCGCTCGCTTCAGACACGCGATTCGACCTACAGTTTGGCCGCAGAGTGATTGCTAAATTGCTCGGCTTAGAAAAGCGCTTCTACTGGCAGGAGTGCGAACAGACCGTCGACGAGGAGGAGCGAGACGTCGAAGCCTTTCGGGAGGCATTCAAAGAATGGGACTTCACGTTGGAGTAAGAGAATAATAATAATAATAACCCACCCCCCCAATTTCAAAATTCGCCACCGTACTGGGCACCGGTATTGGAAGGTATCATCTCTTTGGCGGCTAAAGTCCACTCGGAAAGCTCCGATAGGGAATAGTCTAGGCGCGCGGAAAATACTTTGCATTTTTAGATCTTGTTTTAGCATGGAGTGGGATTGGACTGGAATGGGCTCGTTCCAAGAAAGGGTCTTCTGGCTTGCGGAGCATCACGGGTCTTGTCTTGGCGTACGGAGTGTTGCGGCGTGGGATAACCATCATGGAGAACCTGAGACATCGCAATGGAATGGTTTTGAAGAACTTCTTTCCAGGTATGCGGAACTTGGCCAGCTGTGCCGCAATAGTCCGAGAACTAAACAATAAAAGCAAGACTGTTTGAAAAGACATGGAAAAGTCATCATCGTTGACGTGATGAGCCTCTTTAGTTTAAAGAGATGAACCAGCAGGCCTCATACACAGTTTTAAAAGAAAGAAATAGTGGGTTTGACTTCTGATCGCAGGCAGCTTTGATCGCACAAAATATGGCAATTGGCCCAAATGAAGCCGCTACGCTACGGTGCAATGATTCATCACAGAAATCAGGAAAGGCAGCTAGTTTGGTATGTCCCTCAATCTGATAAGAGCTAAGCCAGGCAGAAGTAATATAACCACCTCCTGGACGATATAATGTACAACCAGCGACCTCTGCAGGTACTTGTTCTTGACACTCGTAGCCTTGATTCGTCTAGCTAGTCCTACAATGACACCAAAAAGCATGAGGCCTCACACCGCCCTCCATGGCCCATTACAACAGTAGAGGGGGAGAATAATCTTCCCTAGTTTGGAAGTATGAACAAGAAAGGAAAAAATGAAACGCGTTCCGTCGTCCGAGAGATATGATCGCATAAAATGCGCGATAACAAAAGAAAAAAGGGTATTCTGGTTGTGTACGCCATGGTGCGAAAGAGTTTGATTTCGTAGGCGTTATGAATTTCATCAGTTTTTGCGTGCGAGGGTTCAGCGATGATATTCCCAGGCAGCCAGCGTCGTGGGAACGCGGTGAGATTTTATGCTATCAAAAAAAAGGTCCGGTCCAGAGTCCCGGGAAAGAGAAAACAACCAGCAAATCAGAAGTTCAGTTGGCGTGCATTGTGTTTGTATTTTTGACGCGATCGAGTGAGACGTCGCCGGGAAATGTTGTATGGCGCTACGAGTATTCAGCGTCGCAATTGCCAACTTTCGTAGATGGCAATAGGAGCCGAAATGAAACTGCAAGCGCCAGTACCAGGATGCGAGGAAGACAACAAATGCTGGATAGAGCTGAATGATTGCCAAATGCGGGATGTAATCTCGGAGGAAAGAATGCTCGAGTGGAGATGCAAAGTCTAATGCAAGATGTGTCGTGGGATGCTAGAGTATACGAGGCAGACACAGCGTCATTCAGTCGGTCTCGTTTCGTCCACCAAAATTTTCTTTGATCTCCTGAACAAAGAGCCGCGAGCGTGCAGGTTGGCATTTCTTCGAATCCGAGTCCGAATTTTGATGGAAAGCTGTAGGTATTTTTGATTGCCTCATAGTGAGGAGCAAGGTAATATGTTCAATCGCCAATGTGAAGCTCCGACACAATAGCAGGCTGGGGCCAATAGTATTATCCCAGATAGCATGGATATATGGACAGGAGTGGTCGGAACCAGTTCTGCTCAGCAGGCAGTGGTAGCGACAGTCACAACATCAGTAAGATGCCATTCGACGAGTATGGAATCTGTCACCGGCGATCGGCGATTGTGCGAGCATAGAGAAAGATGGCGAATTCCGAGAACCCGGCCGACCCGGCGCAGTAGGAGAGTCTTGAATGCAAGGTTCGCGCTGCCCAAAGGCAAAGGTCTGCGAGCGTCCCAGGCCCTTCCTGGCTTTCAGTCGGCCCATTTCCCTTTCACAGGTGCGCTGATGTTTCTCATCAGACATTTCGACGTACTCTGGAGGATAACACCTGCCTCGATGCTCGGCAAAGAAACCGCTGTACCCACCATCAAGAATATATACCTCAGGGTACGTCAAATTGGGATATGAGTCGGCGTTGACTGTTCGATCGTAAGATCGCACATGTCGGGCCATTAACGGCGCGCGGTGGGCTGAGTACTCGCAATGGAAGATCAAAAGAGTGCGGCCAGCAATTGGCGTCTCAAAGAGTTGAGTAGCAAGAAGCTCTTTGTCATTGTGATTTACTGCTCCTTCAATGTGACCGCCATCGTACTCATACTCGAATCGACAATCAATAACCATTTTTTGGTCAAAGCGCTCAGAAAATTTACCATCAAGAATATCCAGTAATGTTTCCTTGGCGATTCGAGGAATTGAATCAGTGGGATCATCAAGCAGGAAGTGGGGGAGCGCGGGTTCATGCACTTCTTCAATGTCCATAACTGCTTTCAATGCTGATGAAGGCGCGTCTTCCGCGTCACCTTTGGGTTTCATGATATCCGCGGGGTGTTCAAACATGCTCAATGAACGACGGACTTGTTTGCGATTCCTCAAAAATGGGTTGTTGGACTGTCGTCGGACATGACCGTTCATGGGCGAGCCGAAACGGGCGCCTACTGCGCCATTACCAAGACCTGTGAAGAGAGGCCGGCGCGGCGGCAGGGCCATGGAAGCACACGGAGTGTTAGATGACAGAGGTCGCCGTTCCTGAGGTGGCGAAGCAGACTCGAAGCATTCTCCAAGTGAAAGATTGGAGCTTGTCTGGGCCATACAAGAATCTGCGCCGAAGCGGAACGGTGGCAGTGCATTGCGAGTATCACTTTGCGCTTTTGCGGGCAGGGAGCCAGAACTCAATACCTTCATACGACTCAGCGATGGTCTACGGGGGGCAGCTATCCTACGGCTGTAGGAGCCGATATTAGCATAGATAGTGAGGAGAGAAATCAGTGCAAGCGCAACTCACTCGGCCAAGAAGAAAGACTTTGTAGACTCATACGAGGCTTGACGAGTGATCGGAGCTGGAGAGTCCAGAACCATGTCTTGTTCATCAGAGGGTGTTGAGCCAGGAGTAGGAGACTCAACCTCGACCTGAGCAAAGAAAGGAGTCTTGTGTGGCAAGGGAGAGAGCTCCATGTGCTCGACGGCGGGGGCCGGTGAAGATGAAGGCAGTGGGGGTGTCGTTACGAAATCTAATGCAACGATTAGCGGAGTGTACTGCAGTGATGACAAAATTGAAGCAGCACTCACGACGACTGTCCATGCCACCCATCATATTGGCGGTGAATAGTGCCCGGCGAGGCGTGGGGAAATGAGGACTGGATCGACAGTCAGCAAGCTTGAGAACAAGGCATGTCGGTTGAGTAGAGAGGCCCATACCTAGCTTCATTATCCAAGCGGAAGTTTTGGGACAAGTCGGCAGCCAGACTGGCGGCAGGAGAAGAACCGCGAACATCCTTGATGGAAAAATAATCGGCTGTGTTCTTGTGGATTTGCTCCCGCAAGCTCACCGAAGTCATGCTACTCGATGAACCAGAGTAATGAGAGTGTGGACGAGGCCGGAACAGATCTCGGTTACCCCATGCTGCTGCGGGCAACGGGCGGTGCAACGCCGCCAACGGAGAGGATGCTTCCATGACGAAGTGCGTGAGGCTTTCCAGAGACTGGTTCAGAACGAGTCTATGGCTGAAAGCAAGATGTTATGCAGTTCAAATGGCATTGATGGCAGTAAGGCAAGCTCTCCTTCTCCTATGCCACAACAAGTGAATGTTGCAGCAGGATGTACGAGTTATTCTGAAGGAGGCTATGACGTTTGCCCTTTGCGGGTTACAGCTGCACTAGGAAACAAAGAAATTGTTCCAATGCGGGACACACAAGGCTTTGGTTCTTGCCAAGGCTCCCTAACTGAATTATGACCAATGTAGAACTCAAGTATTGAGAGCTGCAGTTGGTAGGTTTGACGACAGGTCGTGGCTCGTTGCAGTCGTATCGGTGGCATTCGTGTCGGAGAGAGAAGGTCGGGTTAATAAGTCGTCTCACGGGAATTGGAGATTCCGTCTGTTCCCCCGGTCGGCCGTGAAGCTGAGGAAGCTTGTGGAGGGGATTGAAAATGGCCGATTGTTGTGTGGGAATACGAAAAGACGCCGTTCGTTGCTGGGTGAATAAGCTGCCAGCTTTTTTGACTTCTTTGCCGGTGGCGATGACTGGGGTTCACTGCAGCTCGGAGCGTCTAGACGTCTTGTGCAATGCAGGATAGCCAGTTGTCGTTAAACCACCATTGACTTTCTAAAAGTTAGAAGAGGCAAAGGCAGAGGCAACGCAAGAGACTTTATCCTGTCTCGCACATACAATGAAAAGCGGCGCTCAGTCAAGAGCGACGACTTCCCTTGTTAAATTTTTGGTTGTCCGTCTCGTTGCCGGGCGAGGCAATTGGATGGGACAAGAAGCAAAGAAGTGGATGAGGGAGCAACGCCTTTTGAATGGACGGTGCCACAGACCCGGCCCAGACGCTGGGATGGAGCTGGGACGTTGTTAGGGGTGACTGGGGAACAAGGAACAAGGCAACGAGGGAGAAGCCTTGGTTGGGCAAGGTGAGAGGAGGATGTGAGTGGCCCGGCGCGGCGAGGGGAGGAGGGGAGGGGTGGGCGGCAAAGAATATGTATGTATAGCACAGAAGCGGCGCAACACAGAATATCAACGAGCAGCCAAGCTGACGATGCAATAAATACAGTTTGCATTAACAGGCGTGGTGCATGGCGAGCTGCGAGAAGGTGAGCATCGATAGTGAAAAGCAAGGCATCGATCGCACTGGATTGGACTCGCCGTACACACATATGTACATACATAATAATAGGCAGGCATGGTGGGTTGCCGGGCTGTTGTTTCTCTAGTCTAGTGCCTTTAGCGCTGGAAGACTCAGCTGCCCCAGTCCCCGAATGGCGTCTCCTTCTCGTCACACGCCCTGGGACGCTGGGACGCCCTGGGACGCCCTGGGGCAACAAACAGGCTGAGGCGATGGGGTCACTCCGACTCACACATGCCAACTTCTGGCCTGTCTGTCCGTTTCTAGAAAGCATGCACTCCGTGCACAGCATCCGATAGCAACAATCCTCGCTTGCCAATTGGTCCCAACTCAAAAAAAGAAAAGCTTGGATATGCTGAAAGAGCTCACTTCACCTCGCCGCACCGAACGGCACCACGCGAAGCAGACCACGCGAAGCAGCCAAGTTCCGCCATCCGCAATAACCAAGATGATACCTGCTTCTATTAGACTGTATATGTACTATGCATTAATACTGTTGGAGAGCTTTTGATGCTGCCGCGATGCCGTTCCCTTTTCTGCCCTGCAGCTCGCACCCGAACAGGTCAATCCGACCAGGTTGAAGTCCCTGTTGCTCAGGTGAGTACTCCGTAATACTGAGTATGTATGCATTAATGGGGAAGGCAAAGGAAACGAAACACTAATAATAAAGTAGTCCCTCATCTCGCCATGCCTCCCTCTGATCCATGCCATCTCCACCGCCGGCGCTTAACAGATACCCCGGGGCACAAGGGCAGTCAGCGTACGGCAACATTACGACGGACAACGAGATTTACATCATCGCCGAGGTCTATTGTCTTCTAGCACGAGGGCACTGTCAACGTATTCGAATGCGTGACTCAAGGCGAACACGCCGCATGAAGACATTTTCATTACGCAGGATTCCAGCCGCGGTCCTCCCGTCCCGCCAAGCGCGTACATGAGCACGCCTGGGATCGCGGCCGTCCACTCGCATGCCAAATGACGATGTCGCTCTCGGATACGGACCCGTACTCATTCGAGCCTCTCTTCAGGATTGCGAGGGCGCCATTAGCTAGACCGTGCTGCCCACTTGTCGGAGTTGGTGCTGGTGGTTTGAAAAGGAGCAGTCAGTTTTTTGGAAATCATCAGCCACCACCAAAGTCACAAGTCACCTACAATTTCTTGGCCTCCTCCGCGAAATCGAGAAAAAGTAAATAATGCGCCGCCCTTCCAATCCCATTGTATTTCGGTCGCCCTTTTTGGGTCGGACCTATGCACAATTATCTCCCTTGCATCAAATTCTACATTGGCGATGACGCTGTTTGCACCCAGCGTGCCAGCATTGTTCAAGTTCGCCCACATTTAGCATCGGGTCGTCTGATTCAGGTCTCAGAGTTTTGAAGCAGATGACATCGATCACTGCAGGTGAATCGAAACCCATGTAGCGCAGATGTGACGCACAGAATTTCGGGCATGGATTTTGTGGTGGTGCTGGCTGAAATACTGGTGGTTCTTTCCAGTTGATGCGCATGAATTTCCCAAGACTCGTGTGTGACAGCCTCCGATGGGTTCATCCAGAGTCGGCGCACAAATTTTGAATTGGACCAACAAAAAAATCCGTGATACTAGTCTCATGGTCCCTGATATAAACAAAGCGAGGCCCTTTCTCTCGACGGAAACGGAAGCGCAGCTGGAACTTATAACCCAGAGTGCCACTCCGCAACAAGCACAAACGTGGCACAAACGTGGACGGCTCCATCTCGAGACAAACAAGCCAACGATGCATCTCCAGCAGCCTAATAAGAGTCGCCCACAGGCCACGGGGCTCAAAACGCCCTAATGCCGACGACCAGAAAAAAAAATTTGCTTCAGGAAGAAATGGTGGGCCAGTAATGTTTGTTGGAGAGCCAATCTGGGGTCAGAGTCATGTAATGATGTTGAACTACAGGGTTCAATCAAGGGAACACGACGTACAATCGTCGATGGCGCAGCCCAGTCTCGATCTCTTTAACCGCGAGGTTTGATGGAGGGGATTGCGTTCAACGTCATAGTGTCGCTAGCATTTGCACTGGCCTCTGCGCTGTCGGGGGTTTTACTCGCCTGAAAGGGTGTCGGCGGAACAGTCGGAGTGATCGTCATCACACCCCAGTGATATGAGCGTTATCAATGCCACCGCCTTACACCGTCGCGAACCAGGCACGAACTCAGATCTTGATCTTTGGTCTGAGATCGATTGTTGTCATCCCGCACAAGGATGGTCTTTTTTTGCATTTTGCATTTTGCATTTTGCATTTTGCATTTTGCATTTTGCATTTTGCATTTTGCATTTTGCATTTTGCATTTTGCATTTTGCATTTTGCATTTTGCATTTTGCACTTTGCACTTTGCTGTGATGGCATCTATCTGCAATGCCAAAGCGCGCAATATCGCTGATCAACACTACCCCTCTGTTTACTTTCCCGCGGAGGGATCAATGCCTGTTTGTAAAAGTCTGCCCCTTGTTGCCGGCTTTTCCCAGGACCTGGCAATGCCCCATGAAACCCAATTGCCGCTTTGCTTTTGCTTCAAACAAGTCAATCCTTGTTGGCTGATGCCGACCGACCCCTCCTACTAGCGATCGAATAAAAAGCAAGCCTTCGGTGACAACGAACATGGTGCTCGAGTAGACTGCCCAATCAAAGGACGAAAGGACTCGAGTACAGTCAGAATCCACCTCTCAGCTGGTCCCAAAACGTCCCAAAACCTGTTCATCAATTGACAAAGGAAGGCGTCCAGACCCTCGCAACCCCGCCAAGTTAATAATGGTGTGCTTCCCAAGCCGAAGCGAGGGGTGCTGGGGTGAGTGCTGCTAATACGCCCTGCTAATGTGCTGTGCCTTCCGTTTCAAAGAGAAAAGTGTGTCTTCTGACCTGTCAAGTGAGGGGAGAGGAATAAGCCAAAGGGCGGCTATTTGACACCTTATGCACGAGATAGTGCGAGACTCAACGGGATTTCCTTTTTTTTTTTTTTTTTTTTTCCTCACTCTTTTGCTTTGTTGTTCGGAGTCTCAGATCTTTCCAAGGAAAATTCTACGAAGCGTCGCGTAAACAAAGTAAACAAATCGGGGAGGACGCGTTTTGACCCCGCCAGGCAACGCCTTGCAGCAATCGCGAGATCACGTGCTTCTGCAGCTCAATCAACATTGGGTCTAGTCAGCTATTACAACTCTGGATGAACTGGTCCGATTGCACCTCGGCGACGACATCGGCTTCTAGTAAGCGCTGGTTTCAGGTGGGCAAGGTTCCATGCAGACAATCCTTCCTGAAGGTCATGAATCTGATATATCGTATTGTACATAATCAACAAAACCGCCTCTCAGCAGTTACTTGAAATCAATTACCTAATACAATGGTCCCACGGCGTATATGACGCAGGTCAATGCTCTACAACAATAATCGTTCACTGGGTTGCACAAGCAAGTGCTTGGTGATGGTTGACCCACCCATTCTATTGGAGTGAAGCTTGAGTGAGCAACGTCTTACCCATCGTGCAGATGACATCTGACATCCAACTTAATTGAACAAGACAGTGCCGAAATCACGCGAAGATATCACAACGCAGGTTTGTCGTCTGGAACTGTCCAGAAGAAAAAGAAATACAGGGTAGCCCAGAGAGAAGGTGGGGGGGTTGGACGACGGCGCGCCGGTGGGGCTCGAACCGGGCGGTGGACCATGGCGAAATATAATTATTTCGGGGGAATTTCAAGATACAGCTGCGCAAGCATTGACATTGGCGGAGGGTAGAAAAAAAGGCCGTTATAAATAAAAGTCGCCCTCAACACTGCAATTGTCCCAGAATGGCAGGAAAACGAAAGAGAGGCGGCAAAGAGGGCCAAGGCTCTGGAAGCGCTGGCCTGAAAAAAGCCAAGAAAGAAATGATGCCTCTGGATCTTTCCCCAAGCAGCACTTTGACACTCGAAATCAAACCATTCGTCGAGGCGCCTACAGGCGACGACCGAAGAAGAGAAGCAGAGCTGTACGAATTGCTTGGAAATGTTGCTGAAGATACCAGGAGCGACGCGGCAGAATGTATAGTTTCAAGCCTCCTCGAAGGTGATGGTGCTCCAGAGGCAGTTCTACAGAGACACCTCAACCGCCGACTGTTTCGAGGTCTTGCAAGTGGTCGTGAGGGTTCCCGCTTGGGATTCAGTCTTGTAATCACCGAGATATTATCGCAACTCTTTGGTGATCGCGAACTGGCGAAAGCCAAGTACGCCGGGCTGACGTTTGACAAGGTCCTTGGACTTCTCGCCGACAAGACACAAGCTGTGGGCAATGTTTCCGGGCAAGAAGAGCGGGATCATTTCCTTGGTCAGGTCTTTGGTCTCGAATGCTTTGTTAAGTCCAAAACCTTGTTCAAAGACATTTCCAGGTGGAATGCCGTCCTTGATATGTTGATTAAACTCGGCAACAAGAAGATTTGGCTGAGGCCTCAATGTGGCTGGATTCTGGTTCAGGCACTGGAGCAAATGACAGAGGAGGCCACGGAAGCAACGTTGTCCAAGGTTGCGGGTGCTGGTATGGCTCAGACACCAGAAGGAGTAGCGGCATGGATCGTGTCGTTGAATCGTTACCCGAGACTACAACTTTCACCGTGGAAAAATCCATTGTCCAACAAATCACTCGGGGACCTCGCAGCTGTTCTAAGAGAAAATTTCAAAGAATCGACGAAGGACCCCAAGGAGAAGCAAAATGGTGCCAAGCAAGCATCTTGGAGTGCTCAGTTGCATTTTGTTTGGGATCTCATCCTAGCACGCTTCCTAAGTGCCAACTCCATTTCAAAAGAAGAGGACTTTGATCAATTCTGGAACCGAGTTGTTGATGGTATGTGTTTTTAGATTAGTGTTTACATGAAAAAAAAAAAGGGAAAAATCACTAATTCCGCACAGACGGGTTATTTTCAAAGCAAGCGACGGATGGGCAAAAGTTCAAAGGCTTCATGGTATTCGAAAAGATGCTCAAGGGCTTTACCGAGACAGCCCCAAGACTGCAAGCTCTATTCAGCCGAAACTTCATGTCTTGCTTACTGAACCAAGCTTCGAAAGAAGATCGCTACTTACACCGAGCTGCGACAAAGGCACTGAAGGCCATTGAGGAAGTGGTAGCATCGCACCCTGGCACCTTGGCCCCTATTCTCGCCAACCTACTGGGGAAAAACGGAAGTTATGCCTTTGATCAGAGATCAAACAGCAAGACGGTGGACAAACTGCTGCAAAATATAAATAAGCAGAATGTGGAATCTGTTTTGGCTGTCGTCAAACGCCCCATCAAGCTCATGAAGAAGAAAGAAGATGTGGAGGCTCAGGCCACTGTGAGAACTTACTCCGACTACCTGGCAAAGATCTTGAACGCCTTTGCCTCGGCGCCCTCGGAGAATGATAGACCAGACTCACAGCCTGAGAAAGTAGGCGAGAAAGAAGGTACGGAAGCGGGAGCAGCAAGAGGTTCTTTTGTCAAGACCTTGCAAGAGCTCACAAATGTGGCGTACGGCCAACCGGCTGAAATCCCAAAGGATGCGCTGACTGGCCAAGTCAGAGAGATGTGCCGATCTCGTCTTGAAACGTCCCTCGCGAAGCTCGCTCGTGCCAGCACTGACTTTGCCGTATTCTGTAAGGCAGTCGCGTCGATAGACTCCAGCGCGATGAACATGACTCCGGAGATCAAGAAAGCCAAAGACGCGGCCCTCGTTCGGATGGGCAAACTTTTGAAGAGCAAATCTGACGCTGCGCAAGGTTTGGCAATGCTCCACGCCATATCCATCTTCCAGCTGTACAACGAAGATCCTGATGCTATGGACGTATTGGATGACCTGTCCCAGTGCTATGATAAATTGCCGTCTGGAAATACAACCAGTGAAAGGAGCGAGGGGGGGTCGGAGCTCTTAGTTGAGATTCTTCTCTCAATGGTTGCTCGACCTTCTTCATTGATGAGACAGGTTTCTCAGCAAGTGTTTGGCGTATTCACCAGCCAGATGTCTGCCGAAAGCATCGAGCTCCTGACGGGGCCCCTCGCCTCGGGTGAAAGCACCAAGGGTCAGAAGGAGCTGTTCAATACCGAAGATGACGCAATGGAGATGGACAGCGATGCGTCTGAAGGAGACGACGAGGAAGATGGTGTCATTGACGTTGAAGATGCTTCTGACTTTGAGATTGATTCAGACTTGGAGTTTGCTGAGTTGAATGGCGACGAAGAGTCTGAAGAAGAGGATGATGGCGATGAAGAATCCGAGGACCAAGATGATGATGATGATGATGATGATGAGGATTCTGCTGATGCCGGCAACGGGGACAGCGAAAGGAAGCTCAATCAGAAAGGAGAGTGGGATAACCCGGAAGAGCTAGATGACATACTTGGCAATATCCTCAACAGCCATCGTCTTGACAAAGACGCGGAAGCCGAGTCCTCCGAGGACGAAGGCGACATGTCAGACTCCCAAATGTTTGCTCTTGAAGAGCAACTCTCGGCCGCCATAGCTCCACGCATCAAGGCAAACAAGAACGACACCAAGAAGCAGAAAAAAGACGCCAAGCAATCCGTCGTCAACTTCAAGCACCGCATCCTCGACCTCCTAGACATCTACGTCAAGAACGAAGCTCTCAACCCCCTTACCTTCTCGATACTCCTGCCACTGCTCATTCTCACGAGAACGACGTCAACAAAAGCACTCGCCAACAGAGCCTACCAAGTCATTCTGAACCTCCGCAAGGCAATCAAGAAGGCTCGAGCCAATGTTCCATGCCGGGCTCGCACAACCACGTCCCCGGCAGCGCAAGACCTGCTGCCCCTCTTGCTGGAATGCCACGACGAAGCGGGCAAGGATGACTCACAGGCATACGCCAAGGCGGCCAGCACGGCGAGCCTCATTGTTGCCTCAACCATGTTCAGACGAGACAGGGAGTCTATTGAGCGGATTGCGGCCGTGTACGCGAAGACAGAGTCGGCTTGGGTGCTGAACAAGGTCAAGATGCATAGCTCATTCTTCAAGGACTGGCATGACTGGGCGCAGAGCATGCGCAGCACTAGTTGAGAAGTGTACTTGAGAGGTCACTAAAATGCAATGATTACCCTGCTATGTCTGTGGGTTCCCCGAAATTACTTCCTGACCTGCTGTTCGGTTTGATATTTATTTCAATAAAGGAAGAGTATGCTTCAAGGTTCAACAAGGTATAGACAGTCTCGGTTGCATTTCGTTTAGCACCCCCGTTGAGCTTGACGAGGATGCTCAACACGTAATGCTGTGTGTGTTGTCGAGTCAAGTCGCCA
This sequence comes from Epichloe bromicola, assembly GCA_023658445.1. Taxonomy (NCBI): domain Eukaryota; kingdom Fungi; phylum Ascomycota; class Sordariomycetes; order Hypocreales; family Clavicipitaceae; genus Epichloe; species Epichloe bromicola. Next base: position 4,490,304 of record CP098266.1, on the reverse strand, counting down.
AGTACATAGTGTCGGCCACTTGAAGGACAAGCTTGTTCATATAGTTGAAAAGTTTCCCAACCAACCCATTGATCAAGTCTTCAATACTCTATGAACCTGCCGACTGTGATGATGGTACAATTGTGCTCTCTCGCCCACGTGCGTCATCCACACTTTCGTTCCTGCTATTGCCACCCACCCTCTCTACTCCTCCATCTTGTCGTCATCCTTGTCGTTCTCGTCGTCGTCGTCTGAATCATCCTCGGCCTTTGCTAATCTCTCGGCCTCCTCCCTCAACTCCTTGGGTACCTCCATGTGGCGGCCCTTGGTAGGTCCATCCACAACACTGATCCAGGTCATTTCCAGCTCGAAATCCTTGTCCTTGTTGTCCTTTTGGGCCACGTAGATGATTCTCGCAGCCTCCTTGACAGCCTCCTGGAGCGTCATGTTTTCAGACTGCAGGTCCAGCTTCTCCAACTCTGCCTTGGCAGCTTGACGACCTTTGCCAGTCGCGGCACCGTAGTAGCCCCAGTACATACCGCTGGGCTCAATCATGTACAGGAAAGGACCGCCATGCTTGCCGGGCACCTTGCCCCCCGCGCCGCATTTAGGTCCAGAGCCCACTTCTCCGTCAACGGGGGTTTCCTCCGATGTGTCGACGCCGCCTATGATGGCGGTGATGCCAAAGGGTCGCACAGAGCCGTACATAGTGTATGCCTGGAGATAGCCGCCCATTCTAGAGGCAAGGTCGGAGGTGGGGATGGGTGTTTTGAAGTTTTGGCGCCAGCTCTGGGACTCGTCACGGGCTCGGTCGACAAAGTGGCGGCCATCAGGGACCATGCCTGAGTAGACCTACATCGATGCACATGCATGGTTAGCCAAAAGGCCCTGATGATATATTAAAAAAAAAAAAAAAAAAAAAAGAAGAAACATACCACTCCGACATGTTTATCAACTGTGGCAATTCGTTTGTTTGCGCCAGCCTTTAGCAGCTTTGATGCCACCACCTTCTCGACCGCCAGGACGACACCGTCCTTGCACCGAATGCCAATTGACGTGCCGCCGTTCTCTACGGCCTTGACTGCATATTCTACCTGGAAGTTTCGCCCGTCTGGTGAGAAGATGGAGTTGAGAAGATCGTAGCCGGTACCTATCGACGTCTGCGTGGAGGAGGGTGTCCATTTGGTTAGCCAGCTTCACTTCACACCTGGCATGGCGCTTTGACACAACCGTTGCTGTCGGACGGCAAAGGTTATCATCTCACCATGATGCTTGTATGTTCGCCGTGGAGCCTGTTTCAAAGACGAATCTGTCGAGGAGAAGACTGTTGTGCTTGCAAATGGCAAGAGCTTGGACGAGGGGAATTTGACGAGGGCGACAATGGGCTTGGAGCTTCACCAAGCAAGCAGGCAGCCTGAGCTGCGTACTGCCTGCAATGCAATTGCTTGCTTGCAGGGCTGGCAAAAGCCCTGGTGCCTGAGGTGTCAACAAGCTGACATGGAAGCACCAGCCACATGTGAGGTCAGGAGCTTGGTATAGCTTACATAAGCGCCGTGTGGCTTGACTCTCTTACCCGATGGGGCCGACTTTATCGGATTCGGGCCTCGGACCTTGACACAGAAAGGAAAGGACCTTCTCCGTCATATGAACTGCGCGTCGAGTGAAAGCGACCACGCACCTTCCTGTTGGCAGAGACACACCAAGGAAATACTCGGCACCGCAGCGAATTAATCTTGTCCGAGTCTATGATTACCCATCGGGGCCTTTCTTCTCGATGCATGGGCAATTCGCGGTTCTCCTTTGCAAACGAGCTAAGCGATGGTGTGTTGGAAAGATGGCCCCGATAATATACGCGTGATACGGTCGGTGCTTACGGCGAGAGGCAATCGATGACGGGTCGAAGGGCAGCGGTTATTATCATTACCTGATTGGTGCAGGTGCTGCGTCACCGGTTGCCCCTCCATCGTCCTCGACGTCGTCGCTGGCGTGTGGCCACTGCAATTCAGCGTTGTGGCTTACTATTAGGCTCTAGAGCCGTCAACCGCCAACTCCCAACCGTCAACTGGTCTGGTGCAATCAAACACGACGCAGATGTTCTCCTTTTGGCTTGAGCATGCGAAGATTCCTGCTGCGTGGGAGAATCGCCGTCTCGTGATACCGATATTGTCCACGGAGTAGTCTGTACATAGTCACTTCCCGGTTTGAACCAGTTTGAACCCTGAACGGCCCACCTGCCACTGACCCGTCTTTATTCAGCCCACCGCTCCCTAAATTGTCTCCTGCCCGAGACAGGAGACAGAAGACCTTAGGGGCCACTTGCGGTGGGTGGACAGCGCTGAGAGTGCATCAGACACCTGCATGCCCTCTGCTCTGCGCCTGCTCTGCGCCAGCTCTGCGCCTGCTCTGCACCTGCTCTTTGAAACGAATTCACCCAGTCCATATTCTACAACTCCCACCTCCCACCTCCCACCTCCCACCTCCCACCTCCCACGTTTGTCCTTCTGTTTCTCGTGGCTCTTCGAATTCGCTGTTCCTTTGATTTTACCACCCGAGTAGTTTAGTGGAAATATACCTGATTGTCTTGTTTGCTTCCGTCTACAGGTGATCGTCCGAAACAGAGCAAGAACAGACCCGTTCACGCCCCGCCTCCCTGGTTGATACCCAACGGCAAAATAACGACCCAACCGAGTCGCTGTTTGAGAAAGAAAACGAACCACAACCGAGGGGTACAAAGTTTATCTGTTGCCACGAGAGAAATCGAGAGAAATCCATGTCAATCTGACAGGCGGTTTCGTTTGTATCGAATCTCAGATTTGCCATATGACCGAGGTACGTTGTGTCACACCGAAGCCAGCCAGCCGAGTGTGGTGAATGGATCTGTAAGCCGGCTGCTTTCCATGCAACATGAGACTGATGCGTTTTTTCATAGATCATGGTTTCTGTCCAGGCTGGCATGTATGGAAATGCTCAGCAGGTCCAGGATGACCTTGCTAATCTCTTTTCTCGTAACATGACTTTCAATCCTGATTTGCATGCTTCAACTCCCAAGGAAATACCTAAGCAAGAGCCCACGATCAACACGCCCGTTCCTGCCTCTCAGCCTGTTGTCTACTCAGTTTCTCAGCATTATCATCATTCTGCACATCATGCGACATCTTCTCCTCAGCAACCAGCTGAGCAAGTGCAGTCGCCAATTCCGCGACCCTCTTCAGAACCTCCCCAGACTGAGCTTTCATCCGTCGAATATATTCTTCGCAACAACGGATTGGATCCAGCTATCCTGACACCATCACAGCTGCAACTCTTTCGCATTGCCGATGACGCCCAAAAGACACGTCTCTTGGAGCTGTGGAGCATATGCCCACCGAACAAAGCCGAAGAGATCCCTGCCCTCGCCTGGAGCAGCACTTCTGTAGACCAAGAAGAGCAAATGGCCCGTTTGCGCTATGAAAGGCAGCAGAATACCACGATGAGCCTAGACGGAACCCCAGTTCAAACGGCTGAGGGGCGATGGACTCAGCAGAATGGGGCATCGGAGAGCGAGCCGTACATGGTTTCCGGGTATGAGGAACTGATGCGAAGAGAGTATGAGCGACAGTCTGTTGGCAACAAGCCCAGAGACGTCTACAATCATCTTGGCTCTGCGGTAGGAGGCTGCCATTACTCCAGGGCCTCTGATCCCGTGTACAAGGGATCCGACTACCATGCACAACAGCAGCAATTGGATATGGCTGCTCAGTATGGAGCATTCGAGCAATCCAGGGATGCTGCCATGGAGGTGGATGCCATGGATATGTAAAGTTGCTTGTTGGAGCGAATTCAAACTACATGCTCTCATATGCTCCCAAGGAATAGACGATACACGGGTAATTTCGGGCACTGCATTTTCTTGTGTTACTGCAACGAATGCACGAACGAAAGGAGGACAAGCTTGTATGAAGGATCGCGTCAATGTTATATACCACTATTGGCAGGAGCTTAGAGATATATTGCTTGTTTTCTTTTACTTTATTCATTTCCACTCCACACTTTTCTTCTCTCCTCCTCCCCCACCCGCAAGCGTTGATGTGGAGGCTAACCAAGAATCTCAGAATTTGGGTTTTACAGAAGCCAGAACAGGTATGTGAATCGGTCCTTGCCCCAAATACACACAGGTCCGCTCTCTAGTCGATCCTTTTACTGCTCGACACTCATTGCGTATGCCCAACTCCAATGCCATCGGCCAACAGATTTGTTTCTTGATCTGAACAGATAGGTGGCAATGTAGTCATCTTGATAGAGGAACAAATACATCAAGCCTACCCGGCCAAACAAAATTCATCATCGGTCTTTTATGTGAAATGCAAACAGTTTCTTCCGCCACATTGCTTCCACGTCACGTCGATATCGAATAGTACATTCAAAGTACTTTTCGCAACAGAACGTCCGCAAAAAGGGGTATCGATGTAATTGCACGCTATAACCCTGTATGTAGTCTTAAGTGTATGCAAGTGCATCATTCTAACGTAACGGGCATGACAACGTCTAATCAAATCACAGTCTTTGCGAGCTTCTTAGCCAGAGCATCGACATCCTTGTCCGTGAGCTGCACGACGGGCTCTTCTTGAGCCTCCTCTGCCTCCTTGACCAACTTATCGGCGCGCTCCTCAACCGTGATATCTCTTTCCTCCTCGTACTCGCCCTCTTCATCGGAGCTGAGATCCTCGAGATCGCTCAGACTATCCACGCCCCATTCATCTTCGTTAATCACGTCCCCGGCAAACCTCTCCTTGCGTTCGTCAAGAAGCTCCTGCAGGGCGAGGATAGACTCATCATCCTCTGTGAATTTATTGCCGTTCAGTTCGATACGTTTGAGGGCAGGAAGACCATCTTTAGCAGCACTGGCCAGCTTCTTCACACCAGGGGCGGTAATGTCGTTGAACTGCAGTCGCAGTATCTCGAGCTTTTGATTCTCGCCCTTGGAAAGGGACTCGGCGAGAAGAACGGCACCCTCGGCACTAAGTAAGGAATCACCAATACCGAGCTCGCGGACAACGGTCCAGCTGGTAACAACCTGTGCTAGTGCTTTACCACCCATTAGGGTGAACGTGTTGTCCTGGAGATCCAGAACCTCGATCTCTGTGGCGTGGTTCAAGCCCTCACTGATCAAATGGGAGATTCCCTCCTGACGAATACCGTTCTGAACCATCTTGACCACTTTGATGTTCCTGTGAAGGTCATATGTCTTGGCCCACGCTGTCATGCTGCCATTCTCCAGTCGGTTTCGACCGCAAATCACCGTCTCCAGGTCCGGCACCTGCTTTCCATCCTTGCGTGCAGCCTCCTTCTTGGCGTGAAGCTCCGACAGAGCATCGGCGACCAGGATACCAGCGTGGGGACCGAGTCCATTATTGTTGAGGTACAGGTGCTGTAGGGGCACGTGGGCTGAGAGAAAGGCAACGAGGGGGGCCTGTGTGTTGAGGCCAAAGGCGTTGTCGTTCAAGTTGACTGTACCAAGGTTCGGGAGGTTCAAGACGGACGTCAGCAGTGAAGACAAGGCCTCAGGAATTTCGGACAAGAGTCGACCAGTGAAAATATCGGCAAAGTTGGCAACCTATTGTCAGTCGGCATGTGAGCTGGTGGGACTATTTCTGTTTTAAAGAAGTCTTTGCGGAGGAGGGGGTATACCTTGAGGTTCTTCTTGGTGGCCAAAACTTCACCGAGGGCTTTGCATGCTTCGACGCCCAAGGTGTTGCCAAGGAGCCTGACTTCCTCGACGTCGTTGGCGCGGAGGTCCTTGATATGGGCTTCGACGTCGGCGGCCGAGTCGAGCTTGAGACCCCTGCCCTCGAGGGTGAATATCTTATCAGAGCTTGCCATCGTATGGATATTGGATATTGAATGTTTCTACAACAGCTAACAATGGGTTAAGAAAGAAAAAGAGACTTGGCCTTGGGAATGGTAAGTGGGAAACGTTGTGATGGTGGTGTTTTGCCAATATTCAGATAAGCAAATTATATACGGAGTAGTGGGGGCGGGGCAACGACAGAGAATTGTAGTCCGTACATAGTTGTATGATGGCAGGGTAGGCGCCTTGCAGTGAGCGCAGCAACTTGGTGCACGTCACGCCCATTTTTTGCCAGGAATGATGCAGCGCCAACACATATTACGGAGTACTCCGCAACCCCCAAACCCGGAAGAAGAGGCGGTGGGTGGCAAGACCGGAGGTCGGACTGGCCCCAAGGACGGAGCTGCCAAGCGTCGAGACCAGTTCCTCCCGAATGTTGTGGCCTGGATCTTGCCTAGGCTAGAGCGGCACGTGACTTGAGCCAATCAGCATCGGCCCATTTCGGAACGCTGGATTTTCTCGATGGGCATGACCTCTCGTGCTGAGCCTTCTCGAACCCCCGACCTCGAAATCGATTCGACCATAGCCTCACACCCTCATCACGGCTTCCACCACGGCTACGGTATAGCTTGCCAATTATGCTGGCAAGGTCTTGCTTGCGCTCGACGCGCATCCTCAATGGGTTCCGAAATGGCGTGAACAATGTTTCCAAGGTATGATGGCCTCATATTTCCGGCTCGACTTCCTGCCCTGCTCCCCGTTTTCGTGATTACCGAGGGATATCAATCAGCACCCGCGCCAACGCCATGAAACCACATGAATCGACTTGCGTATCCATTACTCGCTCAGGAATTCGATGCTGATGTTTTTCTCCTTTCTTTTCTTCTTTTGCTGTACAGCGCGCCGCCTCCACGAGCTCGGGTGCTGCCGGGGACGCTTCCCCTGCGCGATTGAACTTCGCTGCTATTGCCTCAACCACCGTCGCCGCCGGTTCCATCGCTTGGTACTATCACCTCTATGGACCCGTGGTCTTTGCTGGAAGTCCTGCTGAGGAAGGGTACGTTTGACAAGAATTCGATTCCCATGAGCCCGTTGGCGGTCTTGCCGACCACCATAGCTGTGTGGCATAGATAGCCGTGTTCGGGTTACGGGCTACTTTGCTCACCAAAATTGCTAACTTATCTCTTTAGTCTGCATGCCACGTCTTATCCTTGGGTTCACCAGCAGTGGTTGAAGACTTTCGACCACCAGGCGTAAGTTCTCTCTTCCCTCGACAGATGATGCCAAGCACATACATGCCTGGATAGGAAACTTGTTTTCCTTTTCAAGTCTTTATTTTGCCCCTAACGTTGCTCTCTTAGTCTTCGCCGCGGTTTTAAGGTCTACAGTGAAGTTTGCGCTTCATGCCACTCCCTGAGCCGAATCCCTTACCGAACACTGGTCGGCGCCGTCTTGACCGTCGATGAGGCCAAGGCTCTCGCCGAGGAGAACGAATACCCCGGCGAGCCCGATGAGCAGGGCGAGATCCAGATGCGGCCTGGAAAGCTGGCCGATTATATCCCCGACCCCTACAAGAATGAAGAGGCTGCCCGATTTGCCAACAACGGTGCTCTTCCCCCGGATCTGAGCCTGATCGTCAAGGGTCGCCACGGCGGCTGCGATTACATCTTCAGCTTGTTGACTGGTTACCCTGAGGAGCCTCCTGCTGGTGCTCAGGTCGCCCCTGGCATGAACTTCAACCCCTACTTCCCCGGAACTGGCATTGGTATGGCTCGTGTTCTCTACGACGGCCTCGTTGAGTACGAGGATGAAACTCCTGCTTCCACCTCTCAGATGGCCAAGGACGTTGTGGAGTTCCTCAACTGGGCTGCTGAGCCCGAAATGGACGACCGCAAGAAGATGGGCTTGAAGGTTCTCATTGTCACGTCGACTCTATGGGCCATCAGTGTTTGGGTCAAGCGATACAAGTGGGCATGGCTGAAGTCGAGAAAGCTGGCCTACGACCCCCCTGCGGAATCCAAGATGCGTCGCTAAGCAGCGTTCCGGCTGTGCATCATGTGTATACTAGTCTCCCCCCTTAGAGAAGCTCCTTTGTCGGTGGACGCGGCTAGAACGGAGGGATGGTGGGTTTCAAAAATGAAGGAAAGACGGATGGTAGAGTGTAAATCAGGTGAACCAATTTCAATATCTTTTTTACTTTTGTTGTAGCTATCAGGATATGTGTTTCTGCCCTAATTTGACGGCTGGATGACATGCGGAGCGCAATGACGAACAACTCGAATATCTTTGGACGTGGTGTATGCTAGGACCTGACAATCATGACTTGAACTGATGGATGGATCAGATTGATTGCACTTGTTATTATGGATTGGAACTACGGATTACGGATTACGGACAGGGAGAATGTTGAAGAGTCCCGAGGACTTGAGCCGGCTGGCACGACGAAACAACTGAGCCTGGTACCCACTGTAACTAACGGAGCGACTCACTGTCAGTGGCCCGGCCTACTCTGCCTAAACATAATATGTACGCCGATCGATATATTGATGGGTCCAATTTGTGTTGCCCGGCAGCAGGGAATATGACCGATCGTACGCGCTATGCGCGTAGGACTGTATTAGGGAAGCTAAACTGCACCTTAAAAGAATATATAATATTAGAATACAAAGTATATAAGATTTACTATAACTACTCTTTTTATAAAAGAAGAGCTTTTATCTTTCTATTTATATAATAAAAGAATAATTAATTTAATTATATTTTCTACCTTTAATTATCCCTTTTAATTATATCTTTACTAAAAGTTATATACTATATAGTAATAGTTATAAGCCTAGGAGGTATATACCTATAACTCTACTAAATCCCCTATATATAAAACCTATATATATACTATACCCTACCTACTAATCTATACTTATAATAAATACCTTAACTTCTCCTTACCTAAGTCTTAAGACTAATATTAAGTTAGTCTTATTTAATAAATAGAAGGAATAGTATAAAGTATTAAAGTAAGCTACCTAGAGCTAAGAGATTTAGGAGAGAGTTAATCCTTAGCTCCTAAAGCTTAATACTAACTATCTTAAAGAGCTCTTTATAATTATACTAGAGGTATATAAAGCTCTTATTATAAGGAACTAGGGAAGTAAGGAGACTAAGCTTACTTTCTAAGAGGCTCTTTCCTTCCTTTCTTATTAGTATATATTTAAGTATTAAGTATATAAGGTAACTAAGTTAAGAGAGAGAACTATTAGAACCTAGATTACTAGTATTATTAATCCTAATACTTATATAATAGTAATTAATAAGATTAAAGAGGAAAATACTAATAATAAGAAGCTAACTCTTTACTAAATCTCTATTAAACTTAAGAAGAAGTTCTTACCTAGCTAAGTTATTATTAAAGTAGAAGTTATAGCTAAGTATATAGTATATCTTAATAATATTAAATATATAAATATATAATTTAAGTATTAGAATAAGTAATAGGGAAAGCTATACTAGAAAGCTATAATATATAAGATTAATAAAGTTTAGGGTCCTAATATAATTTATAACTTTATTATAGTAATTAGAGTATACTTTAACCTTAAATAGGTAAAAACTAAGATTATATAACTAGTATAGACCTTAGACTCTCTTTCTATAGATATTACTCTTATAAGTATTATAGCTAAGTATACTTAATACTATAGGGTAATATAAACTATATATACTAATTCTAGTAAAGGGAGCTATATAATTACTCTTAGGGAATACTCTAACTAAGGTAATAAGAAGTAAGACTAAAAGAATAATAGCCTAAAGAAGTACCCCTATTAGATAGGTAAGGTACTAAGTGCTTACTTTTAGTCCCCCTAAGCTTACTATACCTTATACTATATAGTAACTAGTAAGAAGGTATAGGGATATAAGCCCTTTATAAAGATTAACTATAGGAAGGTTAAGAAATACTATAAGAGTATAGAATAGAAGAACCTATATACTAAGGTAGTAAAGGATAGGTAAATAGTAAAAGGCACTAAAGATTATAAAGAAGAGAAATTACCTAGTGCTATTACTATAGTAATTATTAACCTAAAGATTCTAGAGAGTATAGCTTCTCTAAAGGGAAGCTATACTATACTAGAAAATATAAAATATATACTCTTAGAGAGTACCCTCTTTAATAACTATAGCGCTCTTTATATTATTAATAGTATAAACTACTTTAAGCCTAGAACCTTTAAAGAAATATTTAATAATTACCTTAAGGCTAGAATAATCTCTTTCTAGATTATAGGAAGAGGCACTTATATAATTAAGAATATTTTTAATAGGCTAAAGGGAGAACTTATAGAAAACCTTACTTTATAGAATATTATACTTATAGAAGGATTTTATATAAATATTATATTAGAGAGCCTTCTTTAGAAGAAGGGTATTTAGTATTATAAAGCAGACTACTCCTTATATATTAGACCCTTCTATAAGAGCTTATTATTAGCTAAACTTAAGAGGAAGTATAATATTATTTTTCTTTAATATAAGCCTCTTTTCTCTTATAATAGTCCTAAGTAAGTAGTAAAGTTAGCTATAGTACTAGTAATATTCTTAATAATTAATTTAGAAGGAAATAAATAATACTTATAATATAGTTAACTAAGTAAAGACCTATGCCTTATATAAGTAGACCCTAAAGAACTATAGTACTTATATTCTAGCTACCTTAGAAAGGATACTCTTACTAAGAGTTATACTTATATAAGAGGAGTATAATTATATAGAATAAAGCGTAGAGACTATAAGATATATACTCTAGTCTATACCTACTAGGTTATTTTAAGAAGACCACTAGAATATATATTACTAAGACTATTCTAGAGGATCTATTAGGATCTTTAGGACTATAAAACTAGTTATAATAGTATAAACTAGTTACTAGTTATAAAAGATAAGTTCTTAGGTATAATTTAAGTTTATATATTATTAGATAAGTTATAAGTAATAGTGTTTAATATACTAATCTACTTTAAATAATAGGTTATAAGATAATTTAGATTATTAATTATAAAGATTAGGTAAGATTATAAAGGTGCTATTATTAGCTAATTTATAGATATAATCTTCTAAACGTGGGCATGCTTATAAGGCATTAATCTTAAGCTTATACCTCTATATACTTATAAACTAAATAGAGCTATAGAAAGAGTAGGGTAGATAATTATATTATAGTTAAATATAATGCTTATAGGCGTAGGGCTACTACTAAACCTATAGTTAGAGAGTATATAAGTAGTAGCGTACTTATATAATATTAGTCCTAGTTAATAATCTAGTTAGAAAACACCGCTAGAAACCCTAGAAAGCTAGTTCTATAATAATACTTAATTACTAATATAGGAGCCTATAGCTAACCTAAGGCTAGATTAGAGCGGGTTATATATATATAGCTACTATGCCTATCCTCTTAAAAGGGATTGTAAAGCTAATAAATATAGACGGTTCTATAAGATATATCTAAGGGGTTATATTAGATATCTAGTTAGGTATTCTGCCTCTAATATTTATTATATTTAAATCCTAAAGCTAGGAAAGGTTATAATAATAAGGAATATTATATTTAATAAGTTAATTTTTTATAATATAGTATAGGAAAGTGTAATTAAGCTTTTAATTAATAAACTTAAAGCGTAATTCTAAGTCCTTAAGATTAATATAGAATTAGATAATAAGTTAAATCTTTTCTTAGCACTAATTAAACCTTAAATAGAATAGACTAAGAGTTTAAACTTAAGGGTAGATAATACCCTATAGACTTCTTAATTATAACTAAAGGAAAGAGAAGCTATTTATTTTAATAAGAATATTAGACTTTAAATACCTTAGCTATTACTAGATCTACTAATTAGAGAGTAGGAGACTCCTAATCTAGGCACTTAGGAGAGTAAAATAGAGTATAAAGCTCTAGATTTATATACTTAAGGAAGTAATATAATAATAAATCTAATAAGTAGTAAGCGGGATACTACTATAAGGGCTTAGGAGAGCTAATATCCTTATAAGGTTCTAGAACACTAAGTATATAATACTAAGGACTAAGTTATTAATAGCTTAATAGGTAATTAACTACCTAAGCTAGTAAATAAAGCAAACTAGTAATAAGATAAACCTATAGGAGTAGACACTAGAATAGCTACCTACATAGAGAGCTTAAAGGGAGCTCTAGCTATATAGCTAGAAATTATAAAAAAGAGCCTTAGAATAGTTATAATATATAAAGGTATATAAATAAGCTTAAGATTATAAACTAAGAGAGAGTAGGGCTAGATTCCTTCTTATGCTTTAGCACTAAGAAGAAAGAGAAAAGAACCTAGTAAAGCTCTTATTAATAGTCTCTAGGACCTAAAAGACCTTTTTACTAAATTTAGGAAGACTAAGGATAGAGACCCTTATAAGCTTTTTCTAGGAGATTAGGATTTTAAGAGCTATAAAACTATATTTTTAGTAATTAATATATATTATAATAAGGAAAGTAAATTACTCCTTAAACTAAAGAGGAAAATAGGGATAGTTTATTAATTAGACCTAGCTAAATCTCTAAAGTTATAGAAAAGAGTAAAGGATTATCTATTTAAGGAAGAATAAATTAATATAATAAATAAAGAGATTAATAAGCTAAAAGAATAAGGAATATAGTAGTAGATAAAGTATTCTATAGCTTAATTAAAGCTATTACTATTAAAATAGGTATTCTCTTATAAGTTTAATAAGAAGGGGATATTAATCTATTATAAGGCGCGTTTATATATACGTGGAGATCTCTAGGATACCTTAATAATTAAACACACCTATACTATAACGCTTGCCGCGTATATATTCTATGTGTTTATAGCGCTAGTTACTAGGTTTAACTTAGAGACTAGGTAGTATAATATTAAGAATGCTTTTCTTTATATAAATTATAGAAAAGAGGGAATTCCTATAATATATAAACTTCCTAATAGCTTTACTATACTTAGAGAGTATATAGAATTACTTAAGGTATTATATAGATTAAGGGACTCTCTATAGCTTTAGTTTAAAGAGCTAAGTAAGTCTCTTAAGAAGCTTAGGCTTAAGTTAAGCTAAAAGAAGCCTTACTTATTCTATATAAAAGATTAGACTATCTTTCTTATATTCTTTATTAATAATATTCTTATAGCTTTCTATAAGGATAATAAGAAGATTACTAATGTTACGTGCTGGCTTTGCACGATAGAAGGTCGATTCCGTCAGAGGGGCCAACGGATTCAACAGGTTATAAGTCGTACTAAGTTCACTTGTGAAAGCTACTGTTAGGGGTAATGTAATATGTATAAAGTAAGTTAAATTCCTTAACTAAGATATTAAATCTAGCTTTTGTATAGTAGCCTCTATGTACTATATATATTCTGCTATATAATAAGTGCTAGGCGCGCTAAAAAGATAACTATCCTAGTTATATGTGGTTAAACTATAACTAAATTCAGCTACTATCTAAAGTAAATATTAAAATATATAGTTATTAAAGTCACATAAAAGAAAAACATATTTAGCGCGCTAATTGTTGTATCTATGGTTATTATTTTATAATATTACTTAATATTATATAACTCTTCTTATAACGTGTATCCCTTAATCCTATAATTAAATTTATTATATTAAATAATAAATTCTTCCTATCCTATTATTAGTACTCTATCTCCGCTATGTTTTATTATTTCCTTCTAGTAATTACTTAATTTCTCTATTCCCTTATTAATCTATATGCCCTAAATTTATCCCCTAATATTCTATATCTATTTATTTAATCTAGTAATCTAGTAAATTTATCCTCCTTAGCTTGTGGTTTTACTACTATAGCGGTTATTACCTTTATAGTTAGTAACACTATTTACCTAGGGGTTACTGCCCTTTTTATCTATTTTCCTAATAGTATTAGTAATATCTTATTTATCTCCTATAATATAGGCGTTCTTAGCGTTATTTATTAGGTATCTAGCTAAACTACTTATGTATTTAAATTAGGCTTCCCTAGTAGTTTAGGTCTCTTACTTAGCGTTAGTAGAGGTCCTATTTTGCCCTAAGGTTACTTATTACCTAATTTTAGTGTTCCCTAATGTGATTTACCTTATTACCTATTAATTTTGCCTAAGGCTAGTATTAGCTGCGTTAGAGTCTCTAGAGCTAGTAATGTCTAAATCCGTCTTCCTAGGGTTCCTATTACTAGAATTAGCCTTACTAGAGCTAATCTTATTTTCCTTATATCCTCCTTAAATATTTTCTACTTATTTATAAGATTCTTAATTTTTGCCTCCTAATCCTATATTACCTTTAAAATCTTTAATACTATAGATACTAATTCTATAATCTTCTTCTTATCTTTAGTCTTCTTAGCTATATCCCTTTTTAAAGTATTAAGTTATTTATTAATATTAACTAGAATTTCGCTTAAATTACACTAGGAGATCTTCTCTTTATAACTCTTTAATATTTCTAATACTTATTTAAACTTGCTTTTAATGCTTTTTAAATCCTCTTCTATTATAACTATTAGCTTATTAACCTCTTTTACTAACTCTTTACTAGCTTTAAATACTATATCTACTTACTCTTTAGTAAGGGTAAACTCCTTTTCTATTTTATTAATTTACTTATTAATAGTATTAACTTTATTAATTAAGTTATTAATTTTACTCTATTTATATTGCCTATTTATCTTCTTAGTTTACTAAGATTTAGATAATTTTAGTACTAGCTTATTTTCTATGCTAATATAGAGTAGATCCGCATGTCTAATACTAGCTAGCGCTCCCGTGATTATACCGTTTACTACGCTATACTTATCTATAAAATAAAGAGCTAATATATTAGCTTATAGTAGTAGAGATAATATGCTATTATATATAGCTATCTATTATCTATATTTAACTATTATACTATTATAGAAAGCTATTACTACTATTTTTACCTAGTTCTTTACTCTCCTTATTACTCTACACTCTATTAGGTTAATAGTAACCTAATATATAAGCTTTCTTACCTATCTTACTACTACTTACTTTATTACTAAAGTAACCCTTTACTCTTTAAAAATAGCGAAAATTTAGATAACTATATTTTACTATAATATAAAGTATATATCCTTTAAATCCACTTCTAAACTATTAAACACTATCTTAGCGCCCTTAAGGGCAAATTTATATATATAGGTCTATATTATATCCCTAATATCCTATATCTTTTTCTAGTAACCTATTATTATATATCTAAATTTACTAAAATTAACTCCCTTTATACTTCTTCCTTTATATACTATATTAAATTCTTCTATTACTCTCTTACATATTACTACACTAATATTAGGTATTAGTATTTAAGCGTCTACTCTTAATCTAGGCTTTCTAAATCTAGTAAATAGTGGCTTAAAATTAAGCTTTACTATTTATTTATAGACTTATAATAGTCTAATAAGGTACTCTATAGGTATCTCTTTAACCTCCTTATTAAATTCACTTTCTACTACACTATTATTAACCTTTATTTCCCTAAACTTAGTATCTTTATTACTTTTAGGTTCTAATTCTAGCTTAATAGATCCCTCTCTTAATTAGGTTAAGTTAAATCTTACTTCTCTCTTACCTTCCTTAGTTAGTAAGTTTCTAGATTTATCTTCTTTTTATACTAATTCTTTTCTTTTCTTTCTTATATAATTCTCTCTAATTAAATCCTATATAGCTTAATCCCTTATTTGCCTTTCTACGGATAAATCTAATATAATATCTACTATATTATTATTATTCTCTATCTACTCCTCTTTATTAACTATTACCTATATAACTCTAGCCGCTTTATTAGTGCTTCTACTGCCTTCCTTTACTAATAGTAATAGTCTATCTACCTTATTTTATTATATACTGGATTTATCTTAATGCTATTATAGCTATAATTACATAACTTATTATATTAGGAGTAAGAATTAGTATAATTAGCTATTTTAGTTTACTTAATCTAGAAGGCGGTTTTAGAACTTTACCCTCTTATAGTAGGTTATAGTTCCTAGCTACACTAAAATCTTATTAATTTACTAGTTATATTTAGCTCTTTTACTATATATAGTAGATTACTATTATACTAAATTAGTAACTATAAGCTATCCTAATAACTAGTTTTATTATTCTAATACTAGTACTTAAATATATAAATAAGCTACCTATATTTGCTTATAGAGTATCTAGTCCTATATACTAACCTTATTATTAAATAGAATAAAATCTAGTGTAGCTAAAGGGTTATTATATAGGTTTATATATTATCTATAAAACTTATATTTAACTTCTAGTATAATATTATAAGGTCTTACTTAGTACTTTTAGTAATTACTACACTCCTATATTTCCTATAGCTAATTTAGCTCTAGTTCTAATAGTTTTTAGACTTTTATATTATATATAATATTATTCTTAGAAGTAAATAATATTAAGGAAAATAAGACTAAAATAAAAATAACTACGCTTATGTTAAATTTAACTACGTAAAAGTGGTGGGGTATTAGAGGATAATGTAAAGTAAGAGTGTAGTAAGCTTCCCCTAGTTAGCGTAATAAAATATATATATAAGAAAAGGCCTCGCGGCTTTGCCCTAACTAGTTAAATCTAATTACTTATAAATTATCTCTATTCCTTCGCTATTATTACTCTATAGGCAAATTCATGCCCCTCTTTATATACTCTCTTTCCTAATTAACTAGGTTCTTTTTAAGGTATTCTTCTATTATCTTAGCTATATTAACCTACATCTTACTTTTAGCTATCTATTAGTTATCCTTAGTAGTAAATCCCTTTTATTAGATAAGGAATTCCACTTTTATAGTCTTATTCCTTTTAGAGATTTTAACCTAATAACTATAGATTTATTTAATCTCCTAATAATCTACTTCCTCTGGATTATTAAATATAATTAGTAGCAAAGCTAGTTCTTCCCTATTAAATAGGTCCTTTCCTTACACTAGCTTCTATATCTATGCTATAGAAATTACTACATAGACTTATAAATTTAGGGGGAATTCTAATTAATATACTAATAGGTTTACCTTTTCTAGCACCTTATATAGTCCTACCTTTTATAGTAACTATTTTTTCTTAGGTTTCCTAGGTAATTTATATCCCTTATATAATTATAAATAAACTATATCTCCTATATTAATATTAACTAGTTTATAGCGGTTATTATACTAAATTTTAGTAAGGGTAGCTACTATTATAATCACTAGTTAGGCCTTATACTAGTATAACTTTTATAGCACTACTATATTATTTACACTAGTTCCTATATTAATTATATTATTTAGGGAAAGAAAATTAATAATACTTAGAGGATAAAACCTATATAGTAACTTATTAGAAGCCTACCCTATGCTTATAGCTATAGTATTATTTAATTAATACTATAGTGCCAGGAGTATCACGGTCTATATTATATCTAGGTCTATTACTATATAATAATATATTATAATTATTATTATCTAGTTTTTTCTTTTAGCTATTCTATCTATCTATAGATAATACGCTATGCCTATAAGGAGTTTAACTCCTATATACCTAAATATCTCTTTCTATATATTAGATATAAACTTTAGGTCCTTATTACTAATAATTTATCTTAGTAATCCCTAGTCTATAATATATAAGGCATAAAGGAGTAATTCCACCTAAATCTCCGCTAGATATATTATATATCCTAGTATTAGAAGGGTTCTCTTACTAAATAGGTAGTTTACTAGATATAATAAATTATATATAGTGTATCCTTCTATCTACTATATTATATTAGTAGCTAACACTTCTAGTATATCTATAATAAAATTAAGTAAGATTATATAAAATAGCATTAGCTTTAGCTATAATAGCTATAACTCCTTAGGTAGCTTTAAATAATTAATTATGTTTTCCTAACACACTATATAATAGGCTATATAATTATAAATTTACTAACTTATACGTAGAAAGTAAACTAAATAAAGCTCCACTACTATTTAAGTAATTCTAAAATATTACTATTTATTATAGACTAGTTATAGGATAGATTTAACCTCTATAGTAAGAATATAAAGATAGAAAAATCTATCTCTACTATAGTAGTATAATAGACTATCCTTATATAAGTCCTACCTATATAAAGGAATCTTTAGTCTAACTCTAGCATTCTTTACTACTTACCTTTCTTAGTAGGCTTATATTACTATAATAATTTAGCTAAACTTTTAATTATACTAATATCCCATAATAATTCTAGCTTTAAGACTATTATCTATAATTGTGGTTATAATATACTCCTTACTTATAAAATAAGCGCTTATATCTAATTTATTATATTAGCTTTTCTATACTACCTCCTAGTAGGTTACTTCTACTAGTAGTCTTAAAAGCATATCTAGCACTATATTTAGTATCCCTAGCACGTGAGTTACCTTAAGGTTAAATTATAATAAATAATTTATAACTTTTACTAGTTTTAGATTAGCCTTATCTAAATCTATTATTAATAATAAGGTATACTTAATAATTCCTTTTACTAGGGAATAGTTAGTTAATATGTTAACTATTACGTTATTAGATTAGACTATTTTCTAAAGTTTTCTAACACTCCACGTAATTATAGCCACTTCTACCTTAGTTAAACTATACCGCTTCTTAACACTTAATATTACCCTAGAAAGAAATAAAATTAGCTATATTTAGTTATTTTTAACATCCCTTCTAGGGACGCTCTAACTATCCTATTCTTCTTATAATTAGAAAGTATATAACCTAAATCCTTCCTTATAGGCATTAATTTTAAGGAAAAGTAGCTTTTATAGATTATAATGCTATAGGGTCTGTTTCTTACTTAGGAATGCTTTAATATCTTTAAAAGCCTTTTTCTCCTACTTAGTTAGTAAAAATATCTTTTACTATATCTTCCTTTTCTATACTAGTTTTAAGATACTAATAATTTTCTTATCCTTTTTATAGAATTCCCTTAATAGCGCTGTTTTCTATATTTATAATAGTTAGATTTATATATTAAACCATGGAATTCTATTATAGAGGAATCTAGCTATCCTAATAAAGGTTTTAAGACTTAATAGATTACTTAGGAAAATTATCTTCTAAAAAGCTTTAAGCCTATTATTAGTGTTAATAATCCTATTACTATTAATAATAAAACCTAGTAGTTAAATAGCAGGATAACTAATGAATAACTTCTTCGCGGTAATTATTATCCTATTTTCTTTAAGAATCCTAAGTATAATATTAAGATAGCTTAAATGCTCTTTAAAACTATCTAAAAATATAAAAATATTATTAATATAGACTTATATAAAATACTTATACTTTTAGAAAAGTCTATCTATAAACCTTTAGGCAAACGTAGGGGAGTTCTTAAATCCTATTAATGCTATATTTAATGCTTTAAGACCTTAATTTAATATAACTACTATACAGGCTTAATAGTTACTTCTAACTAGTAGTTAGTAAAAAAATCCTATTCTATTAAAAAGAGAAAAAACCTTCTTACTATATGTATTATCTATAATATTACTTTAGTCTAGTAGAGGGTATATATCTAGCACTACTATATTATTAAGCGGCCTTATATTAATTATAACTCTCCCTTTTCTTTCCTAACTAGTTTCTTGCTAAACTATAAACACTAGGTATACTATAGCTACTAGCTTATCTAAATATAATATTTTCCCTTTTAGGTAGAGTTTATTATATACTTTATTAAGTTTAGTTATATCTTATCCTCCTAGTCTATAAGGCCTAATTAGCCTTATTTAATACTGCTATCTGTCTATAAGATTAATTCTTATTTTCTAGTCTTCTAGCATAGGGATAATACCTCTATTATAATAAATATTATATTTATTAGTTAGTTAAACCAGTTTACTTGCCGCTTCCTGGTTAATATTAGTAATTTATATGCTAAATTTATTAGTTATATATAGGATTTCCTCTAGGCATAAAATCCTATATAATAGCACTCTAGTATTAACTTTCTTTAGATTAAGATTATCCTTCTTTTTATTAGATTTATTACTATCCTTATCTTTATCTTCCTTTTTCTCTATAATATCCTTACTAAAATAGGCATAGTACATAAAAGGATTATTAACTAGGTAATTAGCGTTAACCTTACTAGCTATAGTTAGGCATACAACCTTCTAGTGTTTTCTAATAGTGACGATTTTATTAGTTAGATTATAGGTAATTATCTATCCCTTACTAGATTTATTAAACAGCGTATTAGGGAAATACTCTAAATATAATTACACGTAGTATACACTTATTTTCTAATTTTTCTATATATCCTTCTAACTAATAGGTATATATAAATAAGTCTTTAGCGGAATTAATACTATATAGGCAGTAACCACCTTTTAGTAAGGGACTGTATTTAATAGTTAGAAGATTTCTACTAGTACTATTATACTATAAACTAACCTAAAAACCACCTTTAGTTAGATAAAATTGATTTTAGCCCTATATTTATAAGCAAAATTTATTCTAAGTAATAATTTTAGTCCTAAATTTAGTATTATATTTACTATAACCATAAAATAGCTAGTGATTTCTGTTCTATACGCTATCCTTAGAATATAAAAGTTAAACGTGGCTGTTTTAGTGATAAAAAAGGAAGATTAAACCCTAAATACTAGCTTTAGTTCCTGCGTTACCTACTTTATATTTAATCCGTGCTATTGTAGCCATGCCTTATCCGCTAAAATTAATAATGTTCCTAAGTTAAGATAGACTTAGTAACTTTTACCCTTATTATTAAATTTAATAGGAATCTTTAGATATATATTAGCCCTTTTTCTATTATATTTAACTTCTTATAGTCTTACTATAGCTTTAATTACTTATCCTAGGGCAAGTTATCTAGTCCTATTTAAGGTTATCCTAGTAATAGCCTTATTTACCTCTTTTAGGGCGTTTTCCGTGAAATAAGTTTTAATAAAATTTAAGTCTTATCCTTAATTATCCTTATTATTATCCTCTAGGACCTCCCCTTCTTTAGCTATATAATAACTATATTCCTAGAGATAAGTTTTATATTATTATGCGTTAGAATTATTATTATACACCATAATATTAGCATATTCCTAGTCCCTTATAGAACCCTTTTCCTATTACTAAAATTATCTAGGCTACTATATTTAGCCTCCTTTTCTTATAGGACTATAGTCTTAGGGTTACTTATTTTATTAGTTTAGTGCTTTAGTTTATTAAGTCTGCCTAATTTCCGCACGCTCTTCCCCTTTATCCTCTTAAGACCTATTCTACTATAGTCTCTAGTTTTATCCTTTAGGAGGTTAATTATACCTATATAGCTATAGTTAGAAATATCCTAGAAATCTTTAGGTATTCCGCTTATCCTACCTATAATACTAGTTTCCTTAAGAGAATTATCTATTAAATAGCTAGTTCTAGTTTACTTATGCTTTATCCTTATCTTCTTCTAAATTACTACTAGATATCTTAGTATTAAAATAGACCTTAAGCTTCCCTTTACCTTTTTTACTTATAGACTAACCTTTACTATATAAGTGGTTATATAGATTATATCTCTTATTATTTACTATAGTAATATACACTAATCTTATATCTATTTAAGTTAGAACTAGGCATATCTATTATAATCCTAGATATAGCTTAAGACGTAAACGCACTAAAAGCTAATAGTTAGTTAACTTACTATTTGCCCTTATATACTAGAAGATCTTTAATATAAATTTATAGAAAGATACCTCTTTTATAACATCCTCTTTAGTATATTCTACCTTATTAAGCTATGCTATTATATCCTAAACCTAAATACTAAATTCCTTTTATATAGCTATAAATATAGTTAGTATTCTACTAAATATAGTGTTCTATTCTACTAAGTTAAGATATTATCTATACTATACTATTGCATCCCCTTAGAATAATATCTAGATTTTCTTCTAAATAATATCCTAATAGCTAGGATTAGCATAATATAAGTAATCTTCAACTGCCTAGATCCATAATTTAATGTTATAGAAAATAGTCTGCTTTCCATTATGTGTAATAAGGTTATTACTAGCCTCTTCTGGTTTATTATAAGGCTTAAAATGCCTAATATCTGTAATCTTCTATATTAAATCTATATTCTATTCCACTATTTCTATTCGCTAGTTATACTAATTTTAGTGTAATACTAGGTCTATTCTTCTTTAATTTCTAGAATTAGTATACTAACCTTAGTCTAAAGGGTATAGTCCTTATTACTAAGTCTAGTAAGGACTTAGCTAAGGTTATAAGTATCCTTGCTAATATTCTAGCTATATTAGTTACGCTAGTAGTCCTAGCTATACTAATAGTCCTAGCTATAGTTATAGTAGTCCTTATTAGTATTAGGGTAGGAATAATTACACTAATAGTCCGGTTATTCCTCTATTAGTATGTTAATGCCTATTGTACTAACCCTATTTATTAGCTAGATATAGTAATCCTTAGTTAGTATTCTATACTAATAGCGTTAAACCTACTAAGGCACTTACGCTTTATAAGCTCCTGATTTTAGTTATTAATCTTATTACTAGCTAGTCTATCCCTAATACTATCTCTTCTATAGCTTACTATAATACCTATTACTATTCCTAAATCCCCTATATTATCCTTACTATATTATATTTACTAGTCTTAGTGCTAGAATCCTTAGGATCCTTTAGGCATTCTAAGGGTCCTAGTAGTAGGTCTTCTAGATTTAACTTTATTAACTAATTAGGGGGTTTAATATCCTAAGTAATAGTATTAGTTTT
Source organism: Epichloe bromicola (assembly GCA_023658445.1). Taxonomy (NCBI): domain Eukaryota; kingdom Fungi; phylum Ascomycota; class Sordariomycetes; order Hypocreales; family Clavicipitaceae; genus Epichloe; species Epichloe bromicola. Next base: position 4,467,661 of record CP098266.1, on the reverse strand, counting down.
AGGATAGTTTATAATCCCCTTTTCTTTATTATTTTTATCTTTTCCTATACTACTTCTAGTTCCTATAGTAGTAGTACTATAAGCTAGACTAAGAGCGTCTTAAAATAGCCTTTCTAATGCCTTACTACCTATTAATTTATTAGGTTTATTAAGTAGGCCTCTAGTTTTAGCTTTTTAGATATAGGATTTAACTTAATTTTAGGCGTAATATATAGCTTATAAATCTACTAAATTCTAATAAATAGGGAGGTCTTAATATATTAGCTATTCCTATTTTTCTACTACTTTATTATTAAATTTATATCTTATAAGTTAGTTTAGATTCTCTTAATTATTAATCCTAATAAGTTTCCGTTTTTAATAAACAAAATCTAGATTTATGCTATTAAAAGCATAAAACTAGTAAATAATATATAGTTTATTTTTAGAGAGTAGGAAGATACTCTAAGGATTAGCGTATTACTATTATAAATAGTTAGTTTTAGATATATAGGTTATTTCTAGGCTACTAGAAGGGTGTAATAAAAGAATCTCTAATTACTACCACTTATTATATACTAGCTTTGTATAATAGAAGGTTAATTCTATTAGAGGGGCTAACAGATTTAATAGGTTATAAGTTATACTAAGTTTACTTATAAAAGCTACTATTAGGGGTAATGTAATATATATAAAGTAAGTTAAATTCCTTAACTAAGATGTTGAATCTAGCTTTTGTATGGCAGCCTCTATGTACTGCACGTGTTCTGCCACGTAATAACTAACTAGATCTCTAAGGGACTAAAGGAGGTATATAAATTAGATAATAAAGGTAAGGTAAGATTCTTTCTTAGGATCTAGATTATTAGAGACTAACTATAGCAAAGGGTATATCTTAGTTATAAGGTATATATTAGTAAAATTAGGGAGAAATTTAGGTAAGTAGGAAAAGGCACTTTCCTTACTATACTAATCCTAGTAGTAGAGTATTATAAGTTTAAGGGTAAAGCTAAGAAATAGGTAATTAAGATTTACTAAGAGAAGATTAGGTTAATCCTATATACTGTGATTATAATTAGACTAGATATTACCTTTATAGTAGTAAAGTTATTATAATACCTTATAAATCTAGGACTAGAGTATATAAAGGCTATAGACTAAGCTATTTACTATTTGCTTATAATATATAAACTTACGCTATACTTTAGTATAAGCACTAAACTTTAAGCTCTTTAGATCTTAAGTAATATATTATTTATAGATAATCTTAAGATATATAAGTTATTATAAGAATACCTAATTACTCTATTTAGTAGACTAATTATCTAGAAAGCTACACACTAAATAATAGTAACTATATCTATAATAGAAGCTAAGTTACTTACTCTATAATAAATAGTAAAGAAGACTATAAGTCTATAGCGCCTATTTAGAGATATTAAATTTAATACTTATAAGGACTAGGTTATTAATTATAATAATTAATAAATAATTTAACTTATATTAAATAAGAGTAAGTAATTAAATACTTAACTATATTATATTAATATTTATAATATATAGTTAAAGTAAGAATTTAAGAGAGAAAGCTTTAAGATTATATATTTACTAATAGCTAAAATGCCTGCTAATAGATTTATAAAGGCATTAAATTAGGAGTAATTTAAACGCTTTAGATTAATACTTAGGTTAGTAGATCTATATATATAATATAATATTTAAAGCATATAGGTTACTAAGGAAGTGTAGGAATATTAATAAGGGGGCATAAAATTAATTACCCTAGAAAAATATATAAAGGCCCCCTCCTTAGTAAGTAAAGTATTACTAAGGTAAATAGGATTAGAAGAATATAAACTCTAAAATACTATTATATAAAAATATATATATAAACACTATTCTAATAAAGAAAAGAGATAGGACTTATATAAGAAGGTAAATAACCTCCTTAAGATAGGCTATTACTATAGTTACCTTCTCCTTAGATATTACTAAAGAACCCCTAATAGTAGCTTTAGCCCTAATACTAGGAATAACCTTATTATATATAGAATCTAGCTTTATAATAAGTTCTAATTAGAGTTATAGCGCCTTATAGTACTATTTAACTATCTATATAGTTATAAGAAGATAAGTAGGGAAAGAGGTAGTTAAGAGCGCCTTACCTTAGCGTTATTATCTAGTGCTAATAATATCTACTTAGTAAGGGGAATATAAGTATTATATAAAGGCTAATAATAGTAATTACTAACCTTATATAAGTAGTATCTCTAAGATTATCTAGACCTAACCTTATAGTAGTAACCTAGATTACCCTTACCTATAATACTTACTTAAATATACCTATTATAGGGTATATCCTATAAGGTATTATAAAGGTTAGGTTTACTAGGCTATAAAGTTAGCGCTTAGTAAAAGGGGGAGTAAAGCTTTAAATAAACTATTTACTTCTATAAAAATTATAAAGAATTATGCCTTATATACCTACCCTAGACCTATGCCCTAATAGGATATAAAGATTATAAAGGTATATATATAGTATACTCTCCTCCTATCTTAGTAAGAGATAATAACTTACTAGTAGGCTACTTAGGGCTAGCTAGGGAAGGAGAAAGATTCTTATAGGTAGCACTATTACCTAGAGGGAAATTTAAGGCTAAATTAGCTAAAATATAGGCTTAATACTACTTAGGAGTTAAATCTACCTAGGAATCTACCTCCTCTTAAGCCTAGGCTAATATATAAAAAAGGAAAGAAGCTATATTAATTAAAATATAGAGGCTATTAATAAAAAGTATATTAAAAAGGTAAGAAAAGGAAGCCTATAAATATTAAGGTAAAAGAGCCTTTATAAGAAAGGAGTATAGGTATAAAAGTAAGAAAGCTTACTTTAATCTTATATTAAAATTACCTATAATAATAATACTATATATCTACTAGTTAATATAATAATTAGTGGTCTTAATAACCTTAATACTAATTAGGGGGTATATTACCTAGTAGTAGGGAATATAACTAATTATACACGCTATATGTGTAGGACTATATTAGGGAAGCTAAACTATACCTTAAAAGAATATATAATATTAGAATATAAAGTATATAAGATTTACTATAACTACTCTTTCTATAAAAGAAGAGCTTTTACCTTTCTATTTATATAATAGAAGAATAATTAATTTAATCATATCTTCTACCTTTAATTATCCCTTCTGATTATATCTTTGCTAAAAGTCACGTGCCGCATAGCGATAATTTGAGGGCTGCAGGGCGGCGCTCCGCTCGGCAACGAACCTCGTCGGCCATTTAATCCAAGATCCAAGCGCCCAACAAGAGCACTACTCCTGGCCCAAGCCGCTTCCCACTGGCATGAGTCTTTCACTAATATTTCCTACTCGCAGAATCTAGCTGCAGCTCGTGACCAATAAGTACAATTCATCGCATTCCGACCAAGCCGTCCCGTCCCGTCCTCTCCTCTTGCGAATCCATACAGACTGAAACCATGCCTTTTGTTGTCACCGACAACGACGTTCAATCAACACGCAAGCGACGACGGGACGACGACGACCACAGCAGCATCCACCGACTTTACGAACAAGATAGGCACCAAGACCACTACCTACTAAACGCGGTGCAGGACTTTGGCCCGTCCCGCAGAGTCCTCCCCCTGTCGTCCAAACCCAAGCGAGCACGCATCACCTCGTCCGAAGATGAGTACAGCAACATCCATTGTCTCAGCCGCGACGGCTTCGCAACAGCAGCACACCGACGTCGCCCATCGCAGCAGAAAATACCTCCAGACCAACAGCCAAACATACACGTAGGAGGCAAGACACCCTTCCGGCCTACCGCCGCCGTATTGGCCCCATGCTACATTTGCCACAGGCGGCCCACCAAGAAGTCGGATCTCGACTCATTCGCGCAATGCGAGGGATGCGAAGAAGTAGCATGCTTCGTGTGTGTAAGGCTGTGCCACGGGTGGAACGCAGACGACGCCATGTCCGTCATGTCGGAACAGGAGATGCTGTCGCGGTCATTTCCCATGGGCGACGCAGATGACATGGCCGAGGCAGACGGGGAGCCTCAGCACGAGGGGCATCTACGACGATATACAGAGGGGGGGAATGAGGAGAAGCAAGAGGATGAAGCACGACGATGGGGTAAAGGATGGGCTGCTTCCCGTCACAGATCTGTCGTATGCAGCAGGTGCTGCGTTGAGAGAGGCCGCGACGGGGAAGTGGTCTGCTTGGGATGTCTGTCCGGCATGCCTGGTGCTTGAAGGCTGGAGGTTCACGGCAGCGAACAGGGATGTAATGGTTGATGACTCCCCACGGCCGTGTATCTTGTTGATAAGGCTTGCTTGCACATACATGCAGAAAAGGGTCGCTTTTCATTCTTGCATTTCCTTCGCCACTGCATCATGGATCAGGTTTTTTTTTTCATCTTCTGCCAGAGGATATAATAAGGATGGGATGTCTCGATCAAAGGGAGGTTCTTCTTTTTTTTTTTTCTCAAAAAATATGGGAAAGACGTTTTATCTCGTAAATAGCATATATTCACATCATACACCACAAGCCCTTGTGGATGGGTAGTTTACTTACTAATTCAGGCGGCTTTTGAGACTCTCAAAGGTATCACCTCGTCTTTTGGAAATTATGAAACGCGTGTCTGCGTAGTTTGCTTCGCTGCTTCCTACGTTACCCATAGATGCTGCAATTTACTGTCCCATTCATGTGTGACGCGATCGAGGAGAACATGTCGCCAAACGCCTGCCTCTATGTAAACGTCGGCTACGGCATTATTGATCTCTTGACTTTTAGAAGCTCAAGCCTTGGTATTCCTCCCATAATCATACACCAAAAGCTCTTTTGAAAAAAATACACAAAACAGTCCGCTCTAGTTATATTGCATGTACGTAGCCGTCGAGTTGAACTTGAGGTTGCCCTTGATGACCTTGTCCACAGCACTCAAAAAGTCCTTCTCCGAAGCTACCTTTCTCCTTGCTCGGATGGCAAACATGCCGGCTTCAGTGCACACACTCCTCAGCTCCGCACCAGTCGCGTTAGGACACAGACGAGAAATAAGCTCCCATCGAATATCTCGCTCGACCGACATACTCTTGGCGTGAATGCGAAGAATGTTGGCTCGGCCCTCGAGATCGGGCAGTGAGAACTCAATCTTTCGGTCAATACGGCCCGGTCTCATCAGCGCGGGATCTAATGTGGAAGGTCTGTTGGTGGCAAACATGACCTTGATGTTTCCTCGCGCATCGAAACCATCTAGTTGGGTAATAAGTTCCAACATGGTTCTCTGCACTTCGTTGTCGCCGCCAGCACCATCGTCAAATCGGGCACCGCCGACAGCATCAATTTCGTCAAAGAAAATGATGCAAGCTTTCTTTGTCCGCGCCATCTCAAACAGTTCGCGCACCATTCGAGCACCTTCGCCGACGTACTTCTGGACCAGTTCACTACCAATGACTCGGATAAAAGTAGCATCTGTTCTGTTGGCTACGGCGCGAGCACACAGAGTTTTGCCTGTACCAGGGGGGCCGTAGAGTAGCGCGCCCTTGGGAGGGTCAATCCCAAGATTGACGAATCGTTCAGGGGACAGCAGAGGCATTTCGACAACTTCTCTTAACTTCTCAACTTGTTCTTTGCAGCCTCCAACGTCGCCATATGTGACATCGGGTTTCTCCTCCACAGTCATCATGGTAACGCTGGCATCGATCTTGGGTGGCAGCGGCAACATGATTTGATACTTGTTACGGTCGACACCAACACGCATGCCCTCCTCGATATCAGTCGGGCTCACGCGTTCTCCCAGCTGCACGACGAATTTGGCAATCTGCTTGACATTGATGATATATTTCTTCTTTGACTCGTCGCCTTTCTCGTCCTCGATGATCTTGGTACATCGTGCAACTTGAAAGGGCTGCTCTTCGTTCATTCGTTGTCGATCGGCGGCGACATCCCACAGATGCGGAGGTGCAAGACCCGTGTCGGATTCCTGTGCTGCGTTAGACGCACTTTCGGCAGACCTATGATTTGGATAGCACATACCTTGACGCCAATCTTTTCATCCACACTTTGCTGTTTCTCTTTGATCTGTTTCTCTAGCTTCTTGATCGCCGCACCATATGGCGCGGCGCCGTAGGTCTTGAGAACTTGAATATCCCTTGGAATGGACTTAGTCGACAAAGACGGGCCGCCATGTCAGATGGGTTACTCATACTCATCTGTGAGGGGGGTGATCTTCTTCTCTTCTATCTCATCATCGGCGAACTTCTTCTGGTACTTCTCCCAGCTTGAGCCAGTCGCGGAAGGCTAGCAATAGTTAGTGGCTGAATACCGTTGCAGAGGCGAAGGTAGGGAGGGAGCTTACCATGATGGAGATCCGCCTACTAGGCGCGTTGCCGACAGAAGAAGATTGAGTGAATTGACCTGGGCAAGGTTGGGCACACGCGATGATGATCAAGCGAAATAAACAGTCGTTACGCAAATGATGGGAGGCCGGATGGAAGACTCGTCGTGCGATGTCTTTGTAGGCAAATGAAAGCATTCCGTAATCTGAGTTAGGTTGCCTTGAGCTGCGTGCACGGGCCCCTGCTAGCGCTAACCCGCGTTGGGGCTGGCTTGGCTGGGTGCAGGTGCTCACCAACAAGGTGGCACAGCACAAATGTGCAAGCCGGAGCGTGGATAATCTGTGGCCCGACGCCAAAATTTCTGGAGACCGCCCATGGCGGAGTAGGGCAGAAGGTGGGATATCTCAAGTTCTCGACCAGGCTGCCAGCATTCCGCCATCCAGCGTTTCGGCATCAAACTCGCTGTCAAACACACAAGTCTCGACGAACCCCGCCGGCAGCTCGCATTCGTCGCCATCATGTCAGCATCAGCAGTCTCTGCTGGGCAGTCCCAAAATGCCACCTTTAGGGTACGAGGAGCTTGAGCTGCTTTGCTATCCCAAGCTATCAAGAAGCACCCCGCTAACGGGCTCTTAGGACAAGGAGAAGCCTATGGCTGTGCGATCATCCAACATTGTCGCTGCTCGAGGTACGATCATCCCACCGCAGTACGATTGTTTAAAGTTACTAAGTTAGTTTCAAGCTGTTGCCGATGCCATTCGAACGTCTCTTGGCCCTCGAGGCATGGACAAGATGATTCGAAGTGGAAAAGGAGAGACCATCATTACGAACGACGGACACACCATGTTGAAAAGCATGTCAGTCATGCACCCTACCGCCAAGATGCTGGTGAATGTGGCTGGGGCCCAGGACGTTGAAGCCGGCGATGGTACAACTTCAGTTGTTGTTATCTGCGGAAGCCTGCTCGGTGCTGCAGATCGACTTCTGTCAAAGGGTGTCCACCCCTCCGTCATCTCAGAGGCCTTCCAGCGTGCATCCGCCGCCGCCGTTGAAGTTTTGCATGACATGTCCCAACCCATCACCCTCAGCGATACCTCCGCTCTCTTGCAGGCCGCCAACACGTCTCTGTCATCCAAGATTGTGTCACAATACTCGAATTTGCTGGGCCCCATGGCTGTCAACGCCGTGACCAAGATCATTGATGTCAAGACGGCTGATAATGTGGACCTACGAAACATCCGCATTGTAAAGAAGGTTGGAGGAACTATCGAAGACAGTGAGCTTGTTCCTGGCCTGGTCCTGCACCAGTCAGTCCTCAAGAACGCGGGTGGACCTACCCGTATGGAGAAGGCACGCATTGGCTTGATTCAATTCCAGCTTAGCCCGCCCAAGCCTGATGTAAGATGCCAGATCCAACCAAGGAATATTTTCAGTGTTCCATGCTAACTCTTCTCCCCCTTTCTAGATGGAGAACACTATTCAGGTGAACGACTACAGACAGATGGACAAGATTGTCAAGGAAGAGCGTCTCTATCTTTTGAACATGGCCAAGAAGATTAAGAAGGCCAAGTGCAATGTCCTTCTTATCCAAAAATCAATCCTCCGCGATGCTGTCAACGACTTGTCCCTGCATTTCTTGGCCAAGCTGGGCATCCTAGCCATCAAGGACATCGAGCGAGACGAAGTAGAATTCATTTGCAAGTCGACAGGGTGCAAGCCTATAGCCGACATCGACTCTTTCACCGAAGACAAGCTCGGTTATGCGGAACTGGTTGAAGAGGCTGAGTCATCAGGCTCTCGAATGGTCAAGGTCACTGGCGCCAAGGCTAGCGGAAAGACCGTGTCTGTCATCGTCAGGGGAGCCAATTCGCTGATTCTGGAGGAGGCCGAGAGAAGCTTGCACGATGCGCTCTGCGTCATGCGCTGTCTGGTGAAGAAGAAGGCTCTTATTGCTGGAGGTGGTGCCGCCGAGATTGAAATTGCGGCTCAGTTGTCTAAACAGGCCCGCAGCCTCACGGGCACAGAGGCAATCTGCTGGAAAGCCTTCGCAGACGCCATGGAGGTTGTTCCTACGACATTGGCAGAGAATGCTGGCTTGAACAGCATCAAGGTGGTCACAGATTTGAGACATCGACACGAAATGGGAGAAAAGAATGCCGGAGTCAGCATCAAATCTGGTGGTGTCAACACAAACATTTCCAAAGAAAATGTGTTGCAGCCGCTGTTGGTGAGCACGAGTGCGATTGAGCTGGCGGCGGAGACTGTGAAGATGATTCTGAGAATAGACGACATTGCCCTGACGAGGTAGATGAGAGCCTTCAGTAGGTTGATGTATGACATATCTGCCAAAACAAAAAAGGAATAGAATACAAAGGGGACACATTGTGATACCAAGGATCTTCTTTTGCCTGTTTGCCTATGCTACGAAACGTTATCGTACCTTGCGTTAAAGCCATTATATGGAAAGGGGGCAACTGCTTCCAGTCGTACCTTCCTTGCCACGGATACTAGGACCCCCCCCCTCTCCAAGAAGAAAAACTCTGCGAGACACAACTTGCAACCTCAATCGTGAGCATTTCAAGACGCCTTACCAATTGTTCGGAAGAGCACCGTAGTATCTGAAGAAAATTAGCTGCCTCTCCAATGGCTCGACGAAGCACGCGAAATCGGTCCGGGGATGACTCTGATCCCAGCGTCATAGCCATGGAAGCACCAAAGCGAATTTACGAGGCAAGTGCTATGGCTCGCTGCATCACATCTGATGACAAAAGTGGAACTAATCCCTCTACAATTTAATAGCTGAAAAAGGAGCGTGACGAACGAGCGAAAGCTATTCTTGTCCAGGCGGAAAAGGCGCTCGCCTCCGTGCGTCAGCAAGCAATGGCTGTTGTAGAGGAAAATCGTCGAAACTGGTCAGCCAAGTGTGGCAGTGTGTTTTGATATGATTTGATACCCACCGCTAATCCCTGGTGATAGTGCTGAAAGACTGGCCCAGAATCTAAAGAGAGTCATGGACCTTGTTGAGGAGAGGAAGCTGATTGAGGCTAGAATGCTAGATGTTGTGGCTGGCGTGCATTCGGAGATGCAGGAGGTTGAGGAGATGATTCTGGCAGGGTACAGGGGAAGACGGGACGAGGCCCAGCTGTCGCTGGAGGCTTTGAGTGGCAAGCTGCCCCGTGGCAAAGGGTGAGATGTCCAGTCCACATTGCGGTTTCTCAAAACGTTGGCTGTTTTGTTTCACAATGAATGCTTGCCTGATGAAATGTTGGCTCATATCACGAATCGAAGTATGTTTTCTACCACAAGTGCGCAGCGTGCAGACGAGCGAGGGAGCGGAATCATGACGCCGTGAGAGGAGGGTAACCCGGTGACATTATATTTTGTTCTTCCACCTTCCTTTACCCGTTCAATGCACAAATAGTATACATGTTGTTTTTACATTCCCTGGGTGTTATATCCCAGGTTCGCCAATAATCACACCTTGTACCCGAAACCAGCCATGCAGCTCTTATATTGCTCGACAAAGGATCTGCAGTCGGCCGCCGGATCTGACGCATTCGAGAACAGCATGCACTCGTCTCGCTTCGACTTCTCCTCCTTGCACACACAGCATGGCTGTCTAGGCGTTAGCTTTCGTGAATCTCGTGCTCGGCATCGCACGGGTTGAGATTTCGTCGCATTATTTGCTGACCTTTGGCTTCGTGGCGTTGTCGGATGTCGCTGCGGGAACGGCTTGCGCCGAGCTCGAGGCTGCGAATCGAGCGGTCAGAACGTGATGAGTCAGTGGAGTGATTCGGAAACAACGTACAGAAGGCGAGGGGTTTGGCGTCCATGATGCTTCTTGTTGGGTAAGCGAAGCGCTGCGTTGCGTTGCAATGGAGATGGGATGCACAAAGGACGGAAGCTGGGATTTTTTTGCCCAGTGACAACAGGATGGATGGATGGATGGGCTATTATGCGACGAGCTTGTCATTGGTACTCGTGCCACGCCATGCCCCACTCTACTGTCATCTTTCTGCATATTATTGCTACTCTTCTACCGTGTTCGGTTCTTGTTTTAGCACTGTCTTCTTTTAGCGAAACAATGCGGTTGAGAACCACATCATGAATGAACCTTATGAGATTTGCATAATAGCCTATGCGCATGGCCTGAAACCTGACGCTCTCCGGAGAATCTTGATCACTCTTGTTGGAAACCTTGGGCCGGGGACCACCTGTCTTGCGTACTTGATCAAACCCAGCCGAGATTAAAGCAGCCCGATGGATCGCCTCGCTATCAGGGTTCATGTCATTCTTAAAGATCTTAAAGCCGCCTTCAACTTGCAGCGGATTGTCCGACTTGCAGAGGTGCGAGCACATACGCACTTCTACTGCCCGGGATCCCTCCGGCACCTAGTGGATAAGTGATTTGGGCTTCTTGCCATCCTTATCGAATACAGCTCGAACCTCCGTGACCAGCTTGGGCGAAAATGGAATGCGGCACTCAGGCTGCGGCACTCAGGCATGTCAAGATCAGTTGAATCTTCAAACAAAGCCACAGGGTCCAGAACAAGCATAAGTCGAGGCACCGTCCAAAGTTCTTGAGTTTTTGACCCCGAGCTCATTGATGAAGGACAAAATGGCACCGGGTGGAACGCCACGGCGGCGGAGGGCCACTGAAGTGTAGTGAACAGCATCATTCGCATAGACGATGCGCAAAATCATGTGTTGGATGCTGGTGACTCGTGAGCAAGGTTCGCCAGGTTCCTGCTTCTTAATACGACTTTGCCAAAGCCACGCGTCATCAAGACCAGGTGGCGTCACCAATTGCATCATGACTCAGCCCTCGACACCTGTTGGCACCTGTCGGCACCTCTCGACCGCCCGAGGCCGCGAATCCAGCTTACGGAGGGGACGCGCGGCGACGATTTGCCTGTCGTGGGAGAAGAGCCTTCTCACTCTCTAGAGCATTCTATTCCGAGCGCAGACATGCTGACTGCCTTGCGTGCCGGGCGTAGCATGTGGGCGTACGCGTCCCAACTGGACTTGCCCAGGTCGTCGTGGTTCGAAGTAGATGATGGCGCGTGGCGAAATGAGTCGAGCATATAAGTCGATGCGCATGTCCGTCCGTCCCTCCAGAGAATAACGCCCTTTTCCGAACAAGCCCACGCTTTATTAGACAGACACCTCCAACACATGTTTTGACAAATCAGACAACCTCCAGATATGTCACCTCAAGACCAACAACAACAACAACAACAACATCCTGGGTTCTGGGACTTCGTCTCAGGCTTTGGTGGTGCGCAGAACCGTGCCCCTGGCCAAGGTGTTGACCATCAAAACGCTCCCCCGTTTCCTCAATTCTCAGGTGCATTTCCCTTTGGCGGCGGCGGCATGCACCATGGACCGCCGCCTCGCCCTCATCAGAGTCATCACCCGCCTCAACCGCCTCATCATGGTCTTCACGGCGGGCCGCCCCCTCCCCTCCTCCGCAGGCAGGGCCTAGAGTAGGTCACAGCCCCTGGGACCCAGGATATGACTGGAGTGACTACTGGTTCAACTACGGACATGACGACGATGATGAGCATGGCCACGAGAGCCGGCGCGAGAAGCGTCGAGAACGTCGCGAAAGCCGCCGTCAGGGCCGCCGTCATCGTCGTCATGGCGAGGAGGGCACAGACGAGGAAGGCAATCGATCTGGCCGTGACCAAGAAGAGCCCGAAAAGGCCACGGACAAGGGACACGAGAAGAACAAGGGACCTTCTCGTGACACGGTGAAGGCGAACGCCGACATGCCCGATCCCGACGAAGTCGCCCCTGAAGATGAAGGGGGAGAATATCCACCTCCATACGGATGGGACTCCGGCGGTTGTCGTGGTCGCGGTCGCGGGCGCGGCGGCTTCGCTGCCGGTCGGGGTGCAGCATGGCACCGCGGTCGAGGCATGCATCACCGAGGACGACACTGCCCTCGAGGAAGCGCAAGCGGCAACGGCTTCGACTTGCCCGCCATGATGCGCGGGCTCGTCAACCACCCCTTCTTCCAGAACATGCGCGACCAGGCTGAGCGCTACCGATCCGGCGTGAACACCCAGACCAACGACGCCGACTCGTTCGCGCCCCCCGTGGACATGTTCAGCACGGAGCGGGCCTTTGTCGTCCATGTCGCCCTTCCCGGCGCCAGGAAAGAAGACGTCGGCGTGGATTGGAACACCGACAGCAACACCCTCGGAATCTCTGGTGTCGTGCACCGTCTGGGAGATGAAGACCTCATCCGGGGTCTCGTGTCTGGTGAGCGACGAGTCGGCCTTTTCGAGCGAGACATCACTCTGCCCCCGCCCGGCATGACCACGGACAAGGAGGACGTCGATGGCTCATCCATCACCGCCAAGATGGAGGATGGCGTGCTCGTCGTGACGGTGCCCAAGATGGACAGGGGATGGACAGAAATTCGAAAGGTGGACATCCAGTAAGGAGTTTCACCAACTAATCCAATCCCTAGTTCAAATGCCACCGGGCAACACATGTCTGGGAACCAATCAAGCAAGTCTCACTGCCATATCCATCTCGTAAATCGCACACGTGGTCCGGCTTGGAGCAGAAAACGGCCAGAGGTCGAGTGCTCGGCCAGCATTTCACAGAAAATAGTCGTGTCACTGCAGAGACGGCACAAAGGAACAGGACATATATGTACGTGTATGTATATATATATATACATAGGTGTAATGGCCAATGAATGCTGAGCTGTGCCATCTGATTCCCGAACAACTGCTGCATGTTCCTACGCCTGAGCCTATGCTATTGGGGGTATATACTAAAAAATTAGATTGTTGAACGGATACGCGAGCTGCATGTGCTGAGGCATCTTGCTTGCTTGCTTCATATACATGAATGCAGATGCTATTCGCTCGCCTGCCAAGAATTGAACAAAGTGTAGCGTGTTTGCCACAAACAACAAACGAAAACTAGGGAGGGCTGCGTGTGTGCGGGCCTATGCGTGTTTGGGAGCTTGAATAAAAAGGAGGTCAATAGCAAAGACACGTGTGCAAGGTAGCATGGCTTTCCCATCAGGCTGTCTGATTCTTCCCATGGTCCCATAGCGGAGGGATGGATGAATATCATGGCATATCAGAGAGGGGACATTGCCCGTGAAGTCGACCCGAGTCAGGCCTATAGTATACTTGGACGAAAGAGAACCCCCCGAATAAAAGAAGGGAATAAAACTCGAGCATAACTCCGGGTATGTTGACATAAGTCATAACGCGCTTCTTGGCCGTAAATGCACACGGATTGAGAAAAAAAAAAAAAAAAACCCCCCATCATTCTGATAACTCGCTGGTAATCTCTTCCCGCACATGCTTGCACCATTTCAATATGGCGTGCTCAAAGTCTTGCCACACTTCAGGTCCATTGTTGTAGACCACGCCAAGTACATCGACCTTGAGCATTACTTCAAAGCGGAGCTCAGCCGCCTTGACCCAGTAGCGAAGATTGTCAGCCGATCGGTACGGCTTTTGTGTGTCGGTGTGAAAGGTCGGAATAGCCCCAAATCGTCTCCTAGACTTGTTCACTGCGGCATTGTGTAGCTTTACAAGCCGTAAGCCATTCTGCAGGCTCTGGAGAAAAGGCGTTGGGCACTCTGAAGCTTCAGAGAGTGGTGTCCATTCGGGGAGAGGCTCTGCCCCTGGGTCCATTGACGACAAGAACGCCCTCTCTCGCTCATATTCTCGACCAGACCAGTCTCCATGGAGCCAGACCCAGCTCTCACGTTCAGCCCGCTCAGCCGACTCAATGTCCTGCTCTTGTTTCAAAATATCAAATACGGACTCGACCCAGCCGACCGTGGTCTTGATCTCCTCGTCCTTCATGCCACCCTTGAAGTTTCTCGTGGCCATCTGCTTTAATACTTCCATTACAGCCAACAGATCTGCCCGAATCTGCTTCTCAGACTTGATAGAGTCCAAGCGATCCGGCAACTCATGTGCTGTGTAGTACATCTTGGCCGCTCGAATGGCCAAAGTAACCACGTCGAGAATGTGCATGCCTTGCAGCTCGTACCAATCTTGCGTGTTTTCCTCGGGCATATTCGGCAGCTGCGGCATGTCGGGCGACTCTCGATATGCCCCAAGCTTACGGGCCTGAACCTCGCCCAGAGCCTTTTGGCTGTCGTGTAGGCACGTTTCCAACTCCATCTTCAGCTCTTCTATCTTTGGGGGCCTGGGAATTGGCTTTTCTTTCTGGTGATATGTGCTGACAGTCGGAGGAAGCATGCCAGGGTCGGACTCTGCGAAGCTATCCTCGAAGCCGTCTTCGTCTGAAAGTTCCGTCAAGGATTCCACTGCGTCGTTGAAGCTGGCGTTGGCCTCCATGTTGTGGCCACCCAGGTCTGTGGTGCTGTCCGCGGACACGTAGGACATGTCCATGTCTGGCCCAATGATCTGGGAAGCAGTGCTCGTCCCATCTAGTAGAGACAAGTCCAGCGTTGCCCGCTGATTTGTCCTCTTGCGTGCGAGCTGGCCTCCCTTGCCGTCCAATAGACCGGTCCTAGCAAAATAGTACTGTAGGTGGGCAATGCTTCCCAAACTCATGACGCTTTCTCTCGATCTGGCGCTCGCGGCAAAGTCTGTGGCTTGCGGCCGCATGTATCCCCTTCGGCGGCCCTTGCCGTCCACACTGTGCGTTGACTGCCTCGAAATGTTGGACACATCTGAATGCCTCGATGATCGGTAGGAACCGGACGACTGGCGCGAGAAGACCTCACCACCGCCGAGTGAATCTCGAGAGCTCACTTCCGTCCCCGAGGCATGTGACATGGATGAAGCAGTCGACACGCATCGGGACAGCTCAGGGCAGGCTCCGATGGCGAGAGTGGGCGATGTCTCGGGAGACGCGGGACGGTGGATAGGACGCTCGTTGACGGTCGCCATGTCAAGGGTGACAGTCTCGTCAATGCTGCAGGACAAAGGTTTGTGCAGGCTGTCGGAGAATGACCTGGCCAACGAAGAAGCAGAGCCACAGATGTTGGGCGAGTGATGATGGTCTTCGGTTTTGTCCGGGAAGGATGGAGACTTGGACCGCAGGCGGCCAGGGCGTTGATCTACTGCATAAACAAAGGGAAGCTGCTCAGGCGCAAAGGGGCTCCAGGCAACAGAGGGCACAGGTGCTCGGGAAGATGCTGGGGGAGATGGATTTATTGAAGGACGCTGCTTGTTGGACACGCGCCGGTAAAGCAAAGGGTGCGTCGAGAGCGCAATGTAATAAGGTTGGGAGGCAAAGAGGGCGGACGACCCGAGGAAGGCCAGAGTGGACGAAGCTGATCAGGGGTTCGGTCGCCTTAGGACCGAACTGGTTATAGCCTGGTTGGCAGATGGATGGACGGATTGACTGGACGGCAACAGGCGTGCGAGGCTCGAAATTGCGTCCCAGACGCCGCCTGGTGATTGCAGTCCCGATCAAGCCCGCAGGACCAGCTTCATTGGAGCCGGTGCCGGGGTCTGGTTTGGTCCGATGAAATCAAATGACAAACGGCTTGTAGACGCGCAATTGCGACGCGAAATGAGAAGTGCCCTCCCTCCCTTGTCCGAGTCTTGCGTCTGTCCTGCGTCTCTGGGTCTGGGTCCGGGGCCCCAGCTGATGGATGATGCACTGATGAAGAATTCTGGCTCTCGGCGCAGAGATGCACATGTGCGTCTGACCCTGCGTCTATGTACTCCGTACTGCCCCTCGTTGATCTTGTGCCAAATGTACTCCGTATCTTGAGGATGTCGGCCGGCTCTGTTGTCGTTGGAGCTTGGCGCAGTCCCGATCCAACAGCCGTGTGTGGCCAATCAGGGGCAAGTATGCACGAGATGGCTCCGTAATAAACGGCTTGCCAGGGGACAGATGAAGGGATGCGTTTGTGCGATGCGTGCTCAAGTTATGCTGAGAGTTGATGAGGTGCTCGTTGTTGAATCGTCTGGTTCAGAATTCCCGATGGATTTGCTCTTCGTCGGAAACAGTAAACAGCGAGAGGACAAGTCGAGGTCCAGTCAAGCAAGCAGGCAAGCAGGCAAGCAGGCAGGCAGGCAGGCAGGCAGGCAGTCACGTCGAAAAAAAAAAGGCAGGAGCGTTTCACTTGATATATAGACAATCTGTTCTGTTATTGCTAGCTACATATGCTTCAACGCGCGAACCTGGTATTTGGAGACGATACCGGAGTACTGTTTTGTAATGACACGTGGCTCAAAGGCAAACCTGGTGGGAGATTGGGAGAGCGTCAGATGCCCCTTGTCGTTGGAATGTGCAAAGCAACCACCACATGCATCATGCTACATGTATGTATTTCAAGGGCGGGAACGAAACAAAATGGAGTCTTTCTTGCCCGAACTGTCGTTGCACGGAGGATAGTCGTAGCGATTCAGAAGGGTGCAGCGCTACTGGTCATGAAGCAGAGCTTAGATGGTGTTATTATCATTTGTGGCTTCGTGCGATTTTCGAGACTCTCACGAGGGGAAGGTTTGAAGGGAGTGTAAAGTCAGCGCGTGGCGTGCTGGAAGCACAAGACAGTGTCTTAGGTCATGGCGTCGTGAACATGACATTCGAGTCCCTCCGTAGGGAAGAGAAAGGTCGTTCCTTCCATTCAGGGAAAAACAGTTCAAATTTGGGTTGGGGAGTATTAATACAGTGACAGGCTGTAGTTAAGCTGGGGGTGAGGTGAGGTGTCTTTTTGCAATGTGGCAGGGATGCGGTATTGTATGTACTCCGTATTGTATCAAGTTAATATCAATCGACTACCTCTTACGGATCCGTACTTCATCGGGCGTACTCAATTTTCACCGCGACGCGACTGCCAACACCTTTTGAACGGAGCAGGCAGATGTCGGACTCGCATAGTTGGCACAGTTGGCACAGTTGGCGCAGTTGGCGCAGTTGGCGCAGTTGGCGCAGTTGGCGCAGTTGGCAAAGTTGCATGGGCATCATTGTGTCTACTGTAAAGAGTTGCACCTCGCATTAGAGCCTGACGATGAGATGGTTTCGGAGAGAAGAGAAAGGGAGGGGGAAAGGAGAGGAGAGGTGAGGTAATGTAATTAATCTGCTCCGTACGTCCGTACATACTTGCTGTACCACTCACTCACGAGTCACTACACTCTTATTTATGAGCCCCATTTGCCCTCCCCTTTCCCGCGGCCTCATCCTCTTGTTTCTTATTTCCTTCTCCCTCTGTTTCTGGCCCTGTCTTCTTTCTTGTTCTCTGCTTTTCAACATCCGACATCTATCTGCCTGTTTCTTCACATCGTCTGGCGACATCTGCCTTTGGCTTCGCTTCGTCGTGCCGCGCATCGCTCCTCCCCTGAGCTCTGGACCTGCTGCCAAGCTCCTGGCCCCGGGCCGGAGAGCAGCTCACCAGAAGTCCTGACTATTATTACAACCTTGCAGCTCCAGACGCACCGTGACGTGAGGTCTGGTGCTCCTGTGCTCCTGTGCTCCTGTGCTCCTGCACGACACGACCCCGGACTAATAATATCCGTCCTGCACGAGGAAGGCGCTGCTGCAGGCCGCTGCTGCAGGCCGCTGGAGCCAAATCGGATCGCACCGATCGCACCGATCGCACCGCATCCTCCCTCGTCCTCGTCCTGCTGTCTTTGCTAACTTCTCGTCGAGCCCAAGCGACTCATCAACTCGGGCAGCCTGAGCAAACGACGACACCACGGCTGTCTCAAATCTCAATCATTAATCTGAGCTTCCGTCTCGGCCCCGCTTTTTGGCCATCCACCATCCAACAAACCAAACCTAACGAGGAACTCGCAGGAACTCGCAGGAACTCACAGGAACTTCCCAGGGGCGCCCAGGCATTGCATCGTTGACGCTTCGAAGCAAATCAGGCCACAACTGCTAGCCAGCTCTTGCATTCCACCAGACCGACTTATCAGTTGAACTGCTGCCGGCCAGTCGGCAAAGCAGAGACCACTTTTCCGCCTGATCATCCCTCGACTCACATCCATTGGGCCCCAACACTTGCGGTCCACTCGCGGCGTGCCCACTGCCCACCCACTGGGCCACTGCCCATCCACTTGCCCAGCACCTGCGGCCCCTTGCTGCAGCAGGCTCACAGGCCAACCATGACGGCCGCTCAGCCTGCTGCTGGTGTTTGTATAGTACAACGGGCTGCCCCGGCACCCGACGCCGCCATCGTCGCCGACCACGAACTGACTTCAGCCTTGCCCTACCATCACCGTGACAATCGTCAACTCCTCGACGACGGCCTCGCGCATCAGCACCGAAATGCCGTCTGCGACGTCCTGAACTTGACCGACGTTGCCAAGGACACTTCCCACCTTCCTGTACCACGTGGCACCTCCACATCGACTGCTGCTTCCCTAGCCAGTGCCGACGAACCCACCGCCAGACCCATTGCTTTGGACACGCCTGGCTTAAGCCGCAGCACCACCAATAACACGATTCGAAGCACCAGCAGCGGCAGCTTGAACAGCAACACCACAAACCCCTCCAACAGCCATAACTCTGCTTACACACACGCGCCTGGTCCCGCCCAGCCTCACCACCACCACCCTCCCCCACCTTCGGCCATCCGAAAAACCTCGCCTGGTCTTGCTGCCCGACTCAAGGCTCTCGGCTTTGGCACCTCCAAGCAATCGGCCTCTCCTGCCACGCCGCAGATGGACCGCATTGGCCGTCTGGACGAACAACAACTCCGCCAGCTCGACGAAAAGCACCAGGCCAATTCCATCAGCTCCATCATCTCGCGGCGCGGTCGGCCTTGGAAAGGCGCGGGCGCCTCCACCTCGGCCCTCGTCAGTTCATCGACTGTCCAAAGCATAGTCGCCGTCGAATCGCCTCAGCTTCCCGAGATACGAACCCCAGAACCGCTGGCCATGGACACCCAGAAATACAGACTGCCCGACCACACCAACGGCAATGGAACCAACGAGGTAACCCTTGACACTCGACGCGAGCCTATTGATCGCACCACCCGTTCCGCTTCTCCTCCAGAGGCAATCCCTCCTCCTCCTCCACCCAAAGACACGCCACCGCTGGCCAGTCCTGCCTCACCGCCTCCTGTGACATCCCGAAATGACTTCGTCCCTGGTCTAAGTTCTTACTTCACTCCGGGCCACAACCGGACTGGCTCAATATATACCTTGTCTCGTGCTTCATTCGCAAACCAACTCGCTCAACTGACCTCGCTTCAATTGCCTGATGCCGAATCATTGTCCAGCAGAGTTTCCGCTATCCGAACAGCTCACGTTGCCACCAAGGCGCTTACCAATGCGTCCGAACAGATCAGGAGCTGGATTGCCAAAGCCCAAGAGGTGATTGGTGGGCTCGACAGTGAGGATGACGTTGAATGGGCGGCTGCCGGAGGGCGGGAGGGCCTGGAAGAGGTCGAGAACGCCATCACTCGATTCGAGGATCTCATCAACGCCTATATCGGCGCCATCGAAGAGCTGCAACAACGGTCCGATATTATTCATGTGCCTTCAGAGGACCTCAAGCAAGCAGTCGCCCAGATGGAGTCCATAATTGATGAATGGGCCCATATCCGTGCTACTTTGACGAGTGTTCGAGTCCAGGTGGAAATTGCCATGGAGTGGGAGGAGCTGTGGAATAACGTCCTGGGAGATATTCAGGGCGAAATGGACGAGCTTGGTCGATTGGTGTTCGAAATGGAGGAGCGTCGCCACAAAAGTGCCGTGGTATCAGCCAGCGCCGACGTCGATATTGGCGACCTCGAGACTATCGTGGAAGACACGCCCCCTCCTGGCGCACGCTTACAAGCCTCGCATCGCTTCAGCCTGACCGGCATGCCCATGAGCCCCAGCACTCCTGGCACTCCCGGTCTGTCGCAGGATGACTCTAGCCTCTTGGCCTTGTTCGCCAGAATGCAGCCCTTGCGCGCCAGCCTCGACTTCTTGCCGATGCGTTTGTCAGTGTTCGAGGCCAGGGCCGAGAAATCTTTTCCTACCGCATGCGAAGAGCTTGAGATGCGCCGAAATGGCCTAGACGCGAGCTACAAGAAGTTGGAAAAGGATGCCGAGTCCCTACGCAAGGAATTGGGCGAGGATCGTTGGGTTCTCGTATTTCGCGGAGCTGGGCGCCAAGCGCAAAAGATGCACGAGTCTGTCCAGCGATCCTTGCTCAAGTTGAGCGAAGCCATCGACACCGAGATGCATTTGCAGGTTCCCCCGACCATGATGAAGAAGATTGAGAGTTACGAAGCCAAAAAGACTCACTACGGACCCGCCATTGAGAGGGTTCTTTCCATCATTGACAGGGGCGTCAAGGATCGACTCACTGTCAATGGTGGGATTCTTCGTCTCCATCATGACATGCAGACACGATGGGAGTCACTCAAGGCCCAAATGCACGAAATGGACGTCGTCATCGACGATATTCAAGCTGACAGAAAAGGTCAGCAATTGCGTGACTCAGTATCAAGTATGCTTTCAAATGACAGGTCGACCATTGGAAGCGGACGAGACACACCCGGCAGCTCACCACCATCCTCGGTCATCATGACGTCCCTCGGCCTCGATCCGCACACACCCTTGCCTAAGCGCCAAGGACGATCACCAAACGCCAATGGCATCAATGGCATCAATGGCATCAATGGCACCAAGGCCGCTCAGACCACTGGCAGAAGACATTCGTCCTTGCCAGCACCGTCAGCCCAGTCAAAAGCCCAGTCAAACAGGAAAGCTGGTCCCAGACTGTCAACAATCGCGAGCTCGCGTGCTGCAGCACCTGCCGCCAACGCAAAGACTCCGGCACGACCAGGCTCTACCCTCGGCAGTCGTCCGGTCTGGAACGGGTCGGTCAACACGTCAGATCTTGATACCGGACACCACTTTAAGTCTCTCAGTCTAACCACGCCCAGCCCCTATTCAAAGACGACACCCAACACTCAGCGATCTGTATCCGCTCTGACACCTTCCTCAGCATCAAGGCTTCCCACTATCCGTGGTGCCCTCTCTCGTGATGCTTCCGAGTCACCCAAGGTAGGCGAAAGTCCATCTAGGGGTGGTCACTCTCGGCTCTCATTCCGTGACAGACTCACATCCCCGGGACCCTATTCTCAACAAACTCTGTCCAAGTCACGCTTGACCACAAAAAGCTCCATGTCTGCTTTGTCATCGGGGCGCCGAGTCTCGATGCAGCCGTCTGGGTCCGATATCGATCCGCTAGAGTTTCAAGCACCTCGGCCTGCTAGCTCACTGGCCGCCACTCGTCGGCAGACGGGTCTATTACCGCGTCTCAAAGGAAGATCCGATGGCAGCACCGGTCGTGCCAGTCCCCAGTTGCTCTCAAGCAGTCGTCTTGGTACTCGCAAGCCCGTGCCGGAGCCCAGGGAGTCGAAGCCAAAATGGCGCCCCTAGAGTGACGAAATCGGCAGAGAGTATTTGATGACAAGGCTCTGTGCTGCGGGGCCTTTTGCCACGATGGAGAGAAGCGAGACCAGGGATTACGACCTACGAGATGTACTTATTTTTTTGTTAAAACGAAACGTTTGTAGCGCGGCGCACTGGATAAAGACACTTTACAGATGGCACACCGGAGTTTGACAGCGAACCTCCCCAGAACAAAATACCCAAAATCTAGTTCTGGCCCGCACCTTTGATTTATAACGGCCATTGATATCAGTCTTTTGATTTCTATGTTACGTACGGTAGCACCCAAATATTCTTGTTCCTCATTCCTTTGCTACATCTTTATAGGCAACTCAGCGTGCGAGGCATTGTCACCATATCGGTCACGTGCCCAAGCAATGTAGCTCACCACCAGCTTCTCCTATGTCGACCAACGCTTTCGACGCGTTGAACAGATGTCAATTATCGTAATTCATCTCGTGCTCTTTTACAATGCTGGCTGGCCTGCTACGGTTACGAAGCCCACATTGGCTCGGTTTACAGATGTTGCATGACACCAGACCATTGCGCCCGATGGGCTCACGGAGAGGCGGAGGAAAATGACGGGACCTTGACAAATAGATGATGCTCAATGTTTCTCTTGAGAAAACGAAGGCAGATATAGTTTCCCCCAGGGAAACGACACTGGATAATTGAACAATTTAATTCTTCATGCTTGGTTTTGGCTGTCCCATGGTGAGACGTGCAATCGTAGAGATAAAACCTGCGGCTTGATATCCGGCAAAATCACCTTGAAAACAGGCCAAGGGAAACACGGCGTGATGGGGACGACTTTGTCAAGAAACGTACATCTGTATTGCGTGCGAACCCAGTATGACCGTGGGCCCGTCCGAGAAAACGCCTCGTCCCACCCAATCAATGCCAGTGACAGGGAAAACAGAGCAAAAATGTCACCATTCGTTTCATCTTGTGACAGCTCCTCATATGTACATGTATAGCTAGCCAGCTGCATTCGCAAGCAAAGATACATCGTCTTGCAGACCATTCACCCTCACCCGTTCTAGCGCCCGTAAATTCATTCCTCTTCATTCATCAATGGTCTTGTATGCACCACCGACCGACCAGCTGCTCATTACATTACAAAGGCATTAGGCCTATTGCGCCTCCGCTTTTCTTGACTAATTTCCCGTCTCTTCTATGGCCCCCCGTGGTAGACCTCGATGTGGCTGTCGTCGTGGTCAAAGAGCCACTTGCCTTTCGAGCACCAAAGGCACCGCTGCCTTTGCGCCTAGTGCCGCCGGCGCCACCGCCGCCACCTCCCGACGCTTTGCGAGGCCATTTCTTGCCCCCCGAGAACTTTCGCCCGCTGCTTCGGGGGAAGGAAGAGGAGGAGGACGACTTGGATTTGGATTGACTCCCTTGCTGTTGTTGGCTGCTGAGACCTTGGAGTTTAGTGTGGAAGGCTTGGACTTCTGGGCGCGGCTTGGGCTGGAAGTAGTGTGAGTCGGTGGCGCCTTCGAGCTGGACCAAGTCTTCGTCCAGGTCGACATCGGAGCTTATCAGGTCGACGACATCTTGGTCTTCATCTTGGTTGACGACGTCCTCATCAGCTCCCATGATTTGTTGATACAAGTCGTGGTGGCGTTTGAGGACAGGAAGCAGCTTCGGTCCATGTTCCCTGACTTTGTCGGCATCAATGCCAGGAATGCGACTCATAGCGTCCAGGGATATAGTCCAGTTGATGGCCATTTCTCGAAAGTCTCGCACGGTGAATAGCGGTCGTCGGAGCTCCTTCTTGTTGCGAATGTGCTCTTCTACTTTACAGGCTTCTCGCACAAACGTGTTCACAAGATCTTGAAGTATTTCGGGCAGGTCTTCCATGCGCTTGCCGTTTGCGATGGGTGGCCCAGGAGCTGCATTTTTTCTCTTTGCTGGAGCCTTGGCCGGCCGGTGCTTGGGCAGCGGTTCAAAGGCTTCTTCTTCTTCTTCTCCCCCATTCTCGTCTTGCATCTCGTCGTCGTCTGAAACAACAAAACCATCGTTCGCATAGCCATTGGTCGTCATGAGATGGTTGTCTTCATCATCGCTTTCCACTACTCTTGTCTTCCGCTTCCGTTTCTCAACGGGCGAGGATACATATGTCGACTGCACGGCAGACATGTCTGGCTCCTTTCCCTTCTTCTTCGTCGATTTTTTGGGTTTCGGCTTGGACACTCGGGGGCCCATGCCTTCTTTCACCTGAATAGTCAGCATGAGTTTCCGCTGGCCGCTGAGGAACAGCCGAGCAGTCGACCCGATTTCAAGGTACTGAATAGCCACGCCGTAGTTTCCGACGACATTGAGCTCGTGGAAGGCCTTCTCGGCCGATAGTTTATCAATCACCCGAACAACTTCGTGCTTCATCAGGCCCTTGGCTATGCCATATTGTTCGTCGGAAAGTCTCTCCTCGCTGTTCGGATACTTCTTTCCCAGCAGAATGTCTGCACATTGGCTGGCTGTCAGACGTCGCTGGGCTTTTACGACCTGGATGGCAGCAATAGCATAGGTCGAGAAGTCTTGCTGTTCAAAAACCAAGCCCGCCTGACAATTGTCACAGCTTTTTTGGCATTGGCCTGGCATGAAATCCTCTCCAAAATATCGAAGCACCTCAGTGCGTCGACAGTCCGACTTGTTGTCACAAAAAGCCGCGACGCGATTTAGCATGACCATTTGCCGCTCTTTCTGTTGATCATTCCCATCACCGCCTGCAATCATTTTCTTGAGGACTCTTATGTCCGATTTCCCGTAGAAAAGAATGCAGTCCGACGGCTTGCCGTCGCGGCCAGCACGACCAGTTTCCTGATAATAGCCTTCGAGACTGTGGGGGAGGCCATGATGCACAACAAATCTTACATCAGGCTTGTCTATGCCCATACCAAAGGCGATGGTAGCCACAACAACTTTGATCTCCCCCTTTTGCCATGATGTCTGGACTTCGACCTTGTCCTTGGGGTCGATTCCCGCATGATAGTGGCGTGCCGTGATGCCATGGCCGCTGAGAGTCCCTGCGACTTCCTCAGCCTGCTTCCGAGAAATGGTGTACACGATGCCCGTAACGCTGTGATACTTTGCCATGATCAAGGAGGCAATGGTTTCGGTCGCATTCGAATTCGACGTCTTTGGCTGGACTTCATAGTAGAGATTTGGACGGTTGAAACTTTGCGAGAATACTTGGCAATTCGCCATTTCCAGGCTGTGCTTAATGTCCACGATGACGTTTTGTGTTGCAGTAGCAGTCAACGCCATGACGGGAACACCCGGAAACTTTCTGCGAACTTGCCCGAGGGCCTTGTAATCCGGCCGAAAGTCGTGGCCCCATTGGCTGACGCAATGGGCTTCATCTATGACAAGCCGAGCAAACTTGCCTCTCCGATACAACGTTTGCATCGCGTTGTTGAAGGCAACGTTTTTGCCAACCATCTCAGGCGTGACATAGAGCAGTTCGATGAAGTGTTCGGGGCTTCGCTCTTCGAAAGCACTCATAACCTGCCTCTTGTACTCAGCTGAGCATTCTCCATTGAATGCTACAGCCTGTATACCCAAAGCTTTCATGTGGTAGACTTGGTCTTGCATCAAACTTAATAAGGGTGAGACAACAATCGTCACGCCTCGTGTCTTTCCTGATTTAACAATGGCGGGCAGCTGGTAGCATAAGGATTTGCCGCCTCCAGTAGGCATCAATACAAATGCATCCTTGCCAGCCAAAGTTGCATTGATTGCTTCCAACTGGTTGTGGCGAAATCCTTTCATCCTGAAACGGTCCTTGAGCATCTTTTGGACCTCTGGTGACCAAGAGTGTCTCATCAGTTCTGGTGGAATTCGAAGCTCGGGCAACGCAGGTGCGTTTTGGTGCTTTGCTGGCATCTTTGATTTAGGTGGTGGCATGGCATTCCCAGAAGTTTCTGAGAACACTGTGCGCGATGCTGGAGGTTCGCCTTCAAAAGACTGGCGAGTCTCGTAGTTTTGAGCAAACGCCAGCATATCGTCATCATCACTGAAGTCACTGAAGTCATCTCCAGCATGATGTGTGCGTCGTGATGCATTGTTATGTGATATATTGGACGGAGTATTTCGAGGGCGAACAGATACTGACGGGCGGAGCTCAACTTCGTCAAACTCGGAAAACGTGTCCTCGTCATCCTCTGCTGTCATAGCATCGGCTAACATGTGTGCCCTGGAAGAGATTGATGTCGCTGGTACTTGTCTGGGAAACATATCATCGGGCACGGCCCCTGCTTCCTCGACCATCAAGCTCTGATTTCGGTGAGACGTCGCACGTGCCATATTTTGCGAGGAACCAGGCAACTGCGTTTGGTGGACAACCTGGGTTGATGCCCCTCCAGCCGAACTTGGATTGCATGGGTTGCGAGACATGCCTACCATCGAGTTTCCCAGGGGTTGTGTGCCAAGAACGACATTGGCTCGCGTCTTTATTGCTGAAGGACCGGGCGATGCAAGCATAGGAATGTGAGATCCATCAAACCCAGCACCGACAACAAGTCTAGCCAGTTTCAATTCTCGCTCCTGAATCACATCCGTCAACTCATCCAGACGCGCCTCGTCATCCTCTGTATCAATGCTGTCGGCATATGACAGAGCCACTTGTTGGGCAAGATCCTCCCTTTGCTCACAGAGCTTTTTGTATGATTCTAATGAGTCGCTCAACTCCTGCACGGCTTTCTGCTGCATCTGGAGTCTCTCCTTCTCGGTTTTAATCTCGCCACGCTTCTCCTTTGGCCATCTTTCATGAATGGCCTTCATGAAATCGGCACCGTTACGTTGTATCTCGAGTACGATGGCTTCACGTCGAGCCTCCAATATTTGCAAATTATTGTTTAAGTATTCCAGAACCTTTGGTATTTGATCAGGGAGAATTAGGTTCTGGGGTATAGACTCGTATGTACTAGCCTTGGGGCTATCCCGACTCAGGCTTGAATCTATGTCACTTAGTAGAGTTTTGCTTGCGTTGCTGGCGCTTCCAACATTTGAATTCGGGTTCGGATCCCGCAAAATAGCAGACGTATTGTGCGACGGTGGTGTCAGAAATTCTTCGTCCGAATCCGGAATGTAGTCGTCCTTCTGGTTGAGTTCTGCTGATCCAAGCAAGAATTCCTGGTCGTCAGTTGGCGGGAGAATCCCTTCGTACGGATTGGTCCTTCTCTTTTTGCTACTATCGGATGGCTCAGGGCGCTCAGCAGTCGTTTTCGGGGTGCTGGACATGCCCGAGTGGTCTCGACGGCCGGCAACATGCCTCGACGGCGAGGACATGCCCACCATGACATCCTGGGGAGGGTCGGTTGGAATATCTCCCAACAAATCTTCCGACGTTTCTTTGACATTCCGCTTGCGTCTTGATTTTGCAGTGCTCGATAAGGCAGCTCTGCGTGTGACTGATCGATTGCCAGGGGTCGAAGCAGGAGGCTCGGTGCCTAAAACATCGTACACGTCCGGGAAATTTTCCTCCTCCTGGGTTGCATTAGATCCACTCATTTCATTGCTCTTCCTTTTTTTGCTGCTCCTAGCCGGCAAAGGTGACCACAAAGCGCTCTCAGTATCCCACATTTGAACATCGTCACTAAGCTTCGTCGATGTATTTTGGCCAGTTGTATCGTTTGTAAGATCCATGCACTCCAAGTCATCGGCGTTAAATTCCGGGAACTCAAGACTGGGGACTGGCGAAAGAACAGCGCAAGGAGCAACGGGCTTCAGTGGCGAATGTCGCCTTTTCACTTTCGGAGTGCTCAGGCCTAATAACGGGTTAGCACAACTCATCATAGAGATATACTGACTGGACTGACCAATGTGCTGGTTATATGTGCCATGACGCGACTTTGATCCAGTCTCGCCGGTGCCTGACGGAGTCGGCAGCGGATTGTAAGGTTGAGAAATCAGAGATGGCCGCTTCGATTTCGTAGTCGAAGTTAAGCGAACCATATTGTCGTCGTCCGCCTCAATAACTTGCGGCGTGTCGACGATGTCCTCCCCCCACCCAGTCAGAGAAATAACATTGTTTGGCGACACAGCTCTGCGGTCTGCAACAGTCTTTGAGCTTATCGTAACGGATGATTTGGACTGAGATCCTCCGCTGTTCGAGTTGAAGGACTGAGAATTTCTTGGAAACGAGTTCTCGCCCGGGGATGGGAGTGCCCGCACAGGTGGTTTGGATAATGCAATATTGCTAAGCAGCCAAGACAATTGGTCGGCGAGGTTGTTTCGAGTCATGAAGCCGACGAGAGGTTGCCGGACCAGGTCGCTTAGCGGGCTAGGTGCAACATTTACGCATTTCGTAGTGGTGTTTGAATCGTTTGGGATCACACGCGTTGACCGTTCTCCCCATCCAAACATAACTGCCTCGATAACGGTACCTCAATCTCGATGTGGAGACCCGTGGTTCAACGCGTACCGCGTTCACCTTAGTAAGCGAATGCGTGATCACGTGATTCTATTAGGCCCGTTCCTCCTAGTTTTCCGCACGGCTGGCCCCTCACAAGCAGCGGGAGAGAGAAGCAGCGTTAAAGCCGTAAAGCAATTAATCACCGTCCACGATCATCAATTGCGCTTCGTCTGCTGGACTCTCTGCGCTATCACACCGTTGAGAGGTTTCATGGCACAGCCAATGCTCTGAACAACACATACAGGTGAATTTGTCTGTACATTGATACATCTCTGCCGGTTGCCAGGCGATTCCATGAGGATAAAACTCACCGCAATCGTGGGCATCCTTCCTCCCTCTTACCAGTTGGCCGTTCACTGAAGCATCAGACACGATAAAATGTCGACACATTCACGGGTGTCGGCGGTTATCGGCGGGTCTACGGAGTAGCAAGGTCCGGATCTGCACCTGCAGTTACAGCCGCACGAACCGGCCGTAAACTCCCGAGCCGGGCGGGTCAACCTCTCCGAGGTTATGTCGCTTCAGTATCATTGATTGGTTCCCACGGACTACGGTCTGTCACTTTCAAAGACTGGCCAAGGCAGAACCGTAGTAGTGTCTAGTGTGTACAACTGAGTTCCATTGCCAGGTAAAGATAGTTGAGTATCTCCAGTGCTGACAAAGTTGCCTCTTCTATACAGTTCAGGTCCCAATCGCTTTCCCATCAAAGCAGACTGTTGTGACATGACATAACAGTCATGCAGCAAAGGCGACCGCAATCGCTTTGGTGTCGGCAAAGCCTCGCATCTGTACTGAAATCACACAGCCCCTTGACGGAGATGCAGTATAATGAGTGTCTTACTCCGTACAGCCTATCTAAATGCAAATGGTACTTCGCTCGTTATGCACTCTGGAAGCAATGTCCTGAACTGTACGTCTTTGCCATCCATAAATGAATCATACCAGACATGGGTTCCTTTTGGGTCCTTTGCCAGGGGAGAAGGAATACAGTATCGTAACGAGTAGCTTGCCACCCCCCGAAACAGCGAGAGCAGTTGGGGAGCCCACCTCTCTGTATATGGCGGCACCGACCAGAGATCCAACGACCAAAGACAGCAAAAACGCAATTCGTCGTGTTCGAGGGCGGTTCTTGGACGCGAAAAGGTTCTCATCAATCATGAGGTCCACCCAAGCTGCGGTGGCCATTGCGGTACTGATTTCGGTCATGGAAAGACTTCGCGATTGCACAACCTGGCTACCGGCTGCAAATGCTAGTAATCCAATGACAGCTAGTACTTCAGGACCGTGTGGCTTGACACCGCGCTTATATTGAATCGCGGCTGCTGCTAGAACACAGGCGGACTGGATCAAGTTGCACAACATCAGCCACCATCGCTTTCGCGGACCGATGATGTGACTGGCCTGACCTGTCAGCCAGCCTGCCCCCAAGAACAATCCCAACGCCATGCCGATATTGGCCGTAATGGACATTTCCCCATTGAGGTGGCGAAGTACGAGAGCCAAGCACAAGAATACAGTATTGCCCGTCTGGTTGGACGCGAAGCAGTGATAGTCGGGGAATGTTGTGGCATCTGTATCGCGAAATACGGCGTTAGCGATTTATTTGACACGGACCAAAGGAAGCCGTGACGAGACTTTTGACTAGCCTTGAATTCCAGTGCAAAATGTCAGAATCACCAGTTGAAATTCCGTGAACGTGGTGCCTCGTATGTCTTGGGTGAAATGATCGAGCACAGATGTGCCGGACTTCCTCTTTGGTGCCTGGGGACATTTACTTTTGAAGCCAACAGTCGTGCTGGATGTGCTCTGCACTGATCTATGATCTGTTTTTCCGGAAGACATGGTGAGTATATATGCAAAAGACGTGCCCGAAGATATCACGAGTCACTGGCAAGGACAGAACTGCTCAGATAAATCTTTGCTATGAGGTGGCCGGTTTGTGTCCGAAACTCGAATTGCCAGAATCGAGGTTGCTAACCGCTTTTAACGTGCGAAGAAAAAAAACTCAAAAGTGCAAGCTTTCCGTCGGCGAGAGGCCGTCACCGATCACGGAGCCGGAGCCGATAGCCGCAACGGCGGCAGTACGGAGTACTGGACCAGAGACCCGAGATGACATGTTATATACTAAAACGGAAAAAAACAAGTTATGGGGACTCCGTCTTTGGCGCTGGCAAAGCCTCGCACCTGTATGAACAAGGATTTTACGTCAGTTGGAAATAGAGGATACTTTTGTATACAGAGACACCCTTGATGCCATCTTCAACAGCGTGTTTAGTCAGTCACTCTGTTACAGAGAGAAGGCAGTCCAAGAACTAGAATACGTTGGGCCGCATCTTGATAAATGACGAGGCCCTTTGCTTTCCTTTTCCTGCTTCCTATTATGGATGTCCGGCCAATACGCAGCTGCTAAAAAGCATATTTATAGGGGATAATGAACGCACAAATTAGTGGCCAGTTGGCTGCGCCTCTTTTTTTCGTGCAACAGCTGCAGTTGCGGGCCAACTACGGGGCGCAACTGTCACGCCACCTCCACCAGCTGTCAACACTTGCACCCAGTACGGAGTATGCGCACTATTGTTGCCACATTGCATCTCCTCTTCCTCATTGTCACCATGGACCCTCGGATGCTGTACACACAAAACTTCAACTTCATTCTGTTTGGGTGCAAGTCGCTCAGTGTAATGGCTCCATCTGCCGCTCCAATCGTGTCTGGTTCAAAACCTAGCTCTACTGCCCGCGTCCCATGCGGAGTTGGCGAGGTTTATGGCTGAGAATCCTGAAATGCCCATGGTGAATTTCATGAAGCCTTGTCGCGAGTACGAAGCTCATTTGAGAGAGGTCTACGCTCAGGACCGTCAAAACCCTACTCTCGAAGACCCCTATTTTAACGTGATTCCTTTTTTCACGGATGATACTACTGAAAATACCACTCGGGCACGAGACTTATCTGTCAAGTCGGAAGAAGTCGTGTCTCGATACATCATGCCTCTTCCCGAGGACAAGCGGAGAGCACACGGCTCCCCAACCATTGTGTCCGATTTCTCCGAGTTTCAGAACAACTTCAAGATGTTTTCCGAGTCCTCACTGGTAGAGGTTGACTGGACCAACCTCATTGCAGCTGACTCGTCTTTTGTCAATTGTTCGTTGGAAAACAAGTCTACGTCACACCTAGAGCACTAGGAAGCTTCATTGCCCAGATTAAACACGTTGATCTCCCTCGTCGTAGCCCCTATTATGACAATCGTCTTCCCAAATACTCACATCGAGATTTTGTAGTATATTGGGCCGAGCTGGACTGCACCAAGGTTGACCCAACAATCTTCGAAAGAAGCTTCCAGAGAACACTGGGTCTGGCCAGACTTTGGTCCTCGAGCGCCCACCCACAAATCGTGCCCCAGAAACATATCAATAAATGACGAACCGAGCGTGGGAGACCAGCTCGACATTGATCCTTTATGCCAACGCGAGGCAATGTCAAGGATTCTCACGAATATGAGTTAGCTGATTAGCTTTCAGAGGAGGACGTCAATAACTATCATACTTCTACGATCCCTTGCGGTGAGAAGCTCAACGCCAATCGTATTGAGAAGCTATGCTACAGCCGTGACCTGCTTCTGATTGCTGAATGGATTCAGCCCAAGAATCGCGAGGATTATCTTCATTGTCGTCTAGCATTTTTCGGACGTGTTGAAGATGTCGCTGAAAACTGTTGCGGCAATTGACCGACAGCCGTCACTCCCGAAGAACTCGGGATTGCCAAGAAGGAAGCTGAGATCTACATTTCTGGCAAAGTATATTTTCTTATTGACGACACAGGCCGACAACACATCGGTTCCTTTAACCCTCTTACTGAGCATGATTGGACTGACATGGCGTATGTCGGAAATAACGCTCGACTTTGCTAGTCTATCGTTGATTCCGAGATTGACGGCGTATTTGACTGGCTTTCCCAGGAGCAAACGATGATGGAGTAATGACCTTGGACGAAGGATCTGTTGGTGAACTCATTAATGACGCCGAAAAAATTGGAGTGGAAGCCACGTCGCTTACCACCGAAGCTGTCATTAATGTGTTGAAGAAGACAAGTGCTGGTCACGGTGCAGACAATCTTGAGTTGGCAGAGCCTAAGATGAGCCAGATTATAATCAGGTTGATGTACCTGCTTGGGATACGCCTTGTTCTCCGTTACATATGGCCATTGTTCTTGTTCTCCCTAAAGACAAAAGCTATTTCAATGGCCCGACTTCTCCTCAAACTCACCACTGCGCGGTGCCGCAAAGCATGGTGGCCTCAAACTCCTCGATGCAGGGGCCCTACCCGACGTCGGGTTCGACACGTGGCTGAAAGCTGCCAAAATTACTCCCGGAATTTTCAGAAATTTTGGGGATTCGGGGTGCTCCAAAGAGGCCTATAACTGGTCTTACGAGTCCCCATTTATTTGTGCTATCCGGCCTGGAAATACGGAAGGTGCCATGCATCTTTTGGAGCATGGTGCTGACATTAACGCTTTGACGCAGGAATTCAATAACGTATCTGTTCACCATTGAGACGAATACACGTCATCGAAATCTCGTCTCTTAATTCGGTTCGAGACATGATCGAAAGTCTTGTCCAATTATCAAAGGGAACGGTCCAACATGGTCAAGCCTGTTCCAAGACCAGGGCTAGATGGTTATCTTGAGCAATTCGAAAACGACACATACAGGCATTAGATGGTTTCACAAGACATAAGAGCCAAGAAGAAGTCATCTTCGGAGAGCATGAAAGCTTATGAGAAGAGTCAAGAAGAAGTTCAAAACGCCAAAGGAGCCTCAGAGAAATTAGCAGCAGTTAAAGATATGCTAGCTGGTTTCGAATCCCTCGAGCAGTAGCTACTCAGCAAAGGGGCCAACACTTTTGAGGAACTTCACCCCAAGGTCGAATGTGAAAAGTGAAAGAAGAAGACGGTGTGAGACAAACAAAGCCGAAAGCAAGAAGTACGAGTTTGATATTGTATTCAAGACTGACAATGACATGACTGAGTCAAGAAGAGATGGATACGTCGAACTGTATGTTTCTTATATATTCACATCCTCTTATATTCTGGTTGCAGACACTTGTCTTGATGATCCAGCATGGAAGCTTCTGGGCCGGCAACTCGGGTCCGTTGAAGGACCTCACACACCAAGCCTGGGGTACTGATGACGAACAGGCACCTTTGGAGATTGTCTTCTCTGATAACTTCAACAATGTTCCGTTCTCGCTTGCCTTCTTGCAGGGACGATTTGATGTTGCTTGGGCCATTCTCCAAATTGTAAACGCTCAGTGGGCTGCCCCAGACAAAGACGAAGTCCGCCACGGAAGGAAATGAGAAAGTCAAGATGACGACTCTGAATGCTGCAGCGATGAAGACGCTTCCGATGTTTCTACTAGCAAGCCACAGATCGAGTCTCAGGTTGTTGATAAGACCTTCACCATCGATAAAGTTGATCAGATCTCAATGCAGGGAAAGTCACATGCCACGCCGGTAGAACTCATCCGAACCGACATCGCCAGAATTCTCCTAAATGCCGATACAGACCAATCAACTCGAAAACTGAAGGGAGAGGATATCATTCACGCCTGTCTTTCCAGGCTACCCAAAACCGCTCTTCTCAAACCCATGCTGGATCTGTTTGACAACGGACCTCGAAGTCATCTTTTTACGCAACGTAAGACTTATGTTACAAAAAATGACACCACACCGCTTCACACATGGATCTGCCAGGCTTCTGGTCTAGGGCCTACAGGTGAAGCAGAGACCAACTACCGCTACCACTACTACAATGACTACACCGACAATCAGACGTAAGACGATGAGAGGGGCGTTGTCGAGACACTTACGACTCATTCTCGACTATTCCAGGCCAGGGGCGAAGAACTAGATTCACTCAATGAGGCCGGCGAGACTTGTCTCCATACAGCAGTCAAGAAGGAAATGCTCTCCATTGTCAAGGTATTCGCTGATTACAACCCCCAGCAAGTGTATCGCGAAAATGCCGTTGGCCGTACACCCGCCGAACTTGCCCACAATGATTTGATCAACGAACTCTCCGCGCAGCCTGGACGGCCCGAGACCAACAAGCGTGGAAAAATTTCCCAAGTTTTACAAAAGGGACAAATGAATATCGAGATCAGGCCGCTCTCAATGATAAAGCCGACAGGCTCAGGACAGACATCGCGGATCTGGGCCTCAGCGTAGAGCACACTGCCAAGGACCTCGTTCTCGTCCTTCGAGCAATGCGCATTGGCGAAGCAAGAACTTACCAAGTACCAAATTCAAGGCCGTCGTTTCGGACGTCATGGCCACAGCACTGCGGAAGCAGACTGGGAATCGCCGACTCGTGAGCCTCAATGAGACCAATGACGTGGCTGGAAGATTGGGTGACATCGGCTCGCCATACTTTAACGTCGAGTCTCGTCGCAATGAGGATGATAAGGTTGTCTCGAATGATGGAAAGAAGGATGAGAAGGTCGACTTTGTGACAATAGGGCTGGACATTCGATTGGGAAGTGCTTGGCCTGAGCCCAAAAAGGGAACTGAGATGAGCGATGGTGACAGAGTATAAGTAGAAAAGAGCCATTTTTCTGGTTACCATGTCTAGATTTACTTGTTGTGAAATCTACTTCAGCAGGAGATTGTACCATAAAGACTCTTGTGTGCAGTATGAATTGGTATTGTGTTCCTTGCTGTAATGCAATGTGGTTTTGTTTTTAAAGTGTAGACTGGGGAACCTCAACCGTGAGATAGCGAGTAAATTCTGCATACACATATCAAGTTGTCATCATCCCTCACTATTGAAAAAAAGATTTCATTTGCAAACGCCTACAGCTACATTTACGACACGATGACGGCAGCCTTGGGGGCTCCGTCTCCCCAAAGCCCGACCACAGCCATGGCAAACCCAAGAGCGGCAAGTCCCGTGCGAGCAAGATAACCTCTCGAGAGCGCTTCAACGTGGGCCCCTACATCCTCGCCATTTACATCTTCAATCTCTTCCTCGCTCGCTGCTTCGCTGTGCACATCTCCCAGCACCTCATAGCTAGCTTCCATTCGGGCGCGGGGGGAAGGCTTCTTGACTTGGTGGGTGGCGGCAGAACGGGGCGCAGGCTGTGGCAGAAGACGAGGCACAACCGTCGACAACACGGCAAGCACAGAGGTATAGAGGAGGTACGGGTGACGAGAACGGCGAGGCGACAGGATGAATGAGAGGAAGAGCGGTGCGGAGGCCAGAGATGTCAGCGTGAGGAGGGGCGTTTCCAAGCTCGCCGTGAGAGAGGCAATGGCCTGAGAGGCCGATGTCGAGGAAGGTAGACGGAAAAGTGATGGGAGGGCGAGGTTGGAAACGGTGTAGGAGACACCCTGTTCGCAGTGGTTTGGTTAGCCAAGTGGTTCTTTCATGACATTGTTCTGTCGGCAGAATACGCTGCAGTTGCTAGCCAAGTTTTTCCGAGACTGGTCTGCAGGCGCTCCCTCGGAAACGATGATGAGGGTTCGAGGCGCTCGTCTCCGTATCCTGTGCTGTGCCTCACGGGCTCATTCCTGGTAACTAAGGGAAAGCAAAGAGAAAAGGCGAGCGTACCGTCAGCAGACCCAACGAAACGGTCCCCACGAACTTGAGGACCGAGACTGTCCTTGCGCCCGGGCAAACCATGATGTCTCTCGTGAAATCGTCGGTGTATGATAATGTTCTTGCAACCCCCGGCGATGGAGATGATTTGTTTATGGAAAAAATGACGAGCTAGATGGAGGGAGGATTGGGAAGGGCTGAA
The DNA here is from genome assembly GCA_023658445.1 of Epichloe bromicola. Lineage (NCBI taxonomy): Eukaryota > Fungi > Ascomycota > Sordariomycetes > Hypocreales > Clavicipitaceae > Epichloe > Epichloe bromicola. The sequence continues at coordinate 4,431,753 of CP098266.1, read as the reverse complement.
AAAGCGTCGCCAAGAGGGGTTGCTTTTCTGGAAAGTGAGGAGTCCTGATCCTCTGGGGCGAGACGATGATGATGCGTTCGCTACCCAACTTGCAAGCACGCAGATGCTCGTGCCTTACTTAATACATGTACGTCAAAAAGGACAAACGATTCGCCCGCCACCTGATTGGTCACTGCTCCTCCACTCTCACTTTCCCGCCAGCTGACCCACACCGGCAAAGAAAAGCCTTTTTCGTTTCGTGCCGAACCAAATTCCTTTTCTCTCCTCTCCAACAAAGCATGTCAACAAACGTAAGTATACCGCTGCCAACCCTTCTCCGCCCTCGCGTTCACAGAGCACAAAAAAAAAGAGAGGGAAATTCACTTCGTTTTGTTCTGTTCTTTCCGCACCTCACAATCTCAAAATGATGAATTATCGTGTTTTACAACCCTTCAAATAATCTTAGGAAGAGCCGTCTTAGACACCTCCCGGATCAGATGGCCTTCTTTTTATTTTTCCTTGAAGGCAGGACGATCCCTTGACTTGCGTCCAGCTTGCATTCCCAATGATGAGTATTTGATCCCGCCACTACTCCAAACTGGTGTCTTTTTTCAATGCATCGCCATATGTGTTGAGGAGTGCTGGGGTGTGTGAGGATCCTCGTCTGTTGAGACGGTTGGATGCGGGTGGGGGGAGTGGTGCTTATAACTTGGGTTTCTGAAAGAGATTTTATGTTATTTTTCGTTCCGACTGAGCCTTGCCGTCTCAGCGAAATCGTCATCGGGAAGTTCTCAATGCTAACAATTATGTCTTTGCAGGGGCAGGTTCTTGATGACTATACGACACCGACGACCTTAGTCCGGGGTTTTCTGCCCGTGAATATGTGCGATGCAACGATGATCAGAGGAGATGGGGCAATGCCTTTTTTTGGAGATTATTGACAACTCACTGGAATTCTCGATGTGACTGACCTTGATTGTTGTTACCGGCTAGATCGAGCCCGAGGAAACTTTCGATTAACGATACGACTTGGGGGCTGTTCCAGCGTGAATTCGGCTTTACATGGCTTTCCTTGGAGTTTTCATTATTAGTGAAACTTATTGTTGTTGAAAACAACCCGCAAGAGAAATTATGTATTCATCAAAGACGTGCTTCACGCTGGCTCAGACCGCTGTGAAACAACCTATTGATGTTGCATTAATACGTATCCTGCTTTTCTAGTTCTGTCACGAACCATGACTCTTCTGCGTTTGCAAAGCTCACGTTAACGTAGTCGCAAAATGTACCGCCAACCTGCCTTGTTATTGATTTTCTTTTCATCAAGGGTTGTGGCCAACTCATCGGATTTCTACTGATATTTATACTCGTGCGCAGTGTTGCTGCCTATACCTAGCCAGGGGGGCCCTGGCATTCGTGTTGTAACGAAACAGAAAGAAGAATGAAAGAGGCAATACATGTTCAGCTGAAACTATAATTATGACTCTTCACGTAAACCTGTGGAAACGCATCAATTCGACATATTATTGGCAAAAGAGGTTCCTGTACTTGGACGGTAGGGCCTTTGGCATGGTTAGCAGGCAACGCCTTAATCTATCAAAGGATGTTCAGTCGTCCGAGTAAGTACGTCCTTCATCTGTCACAAGTTTTCCACCCGTGTAACAAACAAGTCGGCTGTTTTCCCGTGCCCTGCAGAAACTAAGAAAGCTATTGTAAATGCTGATGACCATAAACAGCTGAGCAAAAATACAGGCTTCCATCATGCCCGAAATCCGTTTGCGCCGTGCAACACGCCATACCATTTGCGGTTCCGATGAACTCCTGAGAATGAAGAGCATCGACTCATGCATCAGCAACGACAAGCTTACCCATCACTATCGCTGTCCAACACCTGTCGTCTTCCACGAGCAGCACGTTGTGTAGTTACGTCGTCCGAGTCCGGGCCGGACAAAGCATCTGTGCCAGGTGACTTGGGACCTTTCCCACCTATCAGTGTGTCCAGATCAGGGATGTCGTCGCTCTCCTGAGTAGCCGAGAAGCGTGTGGGGACGTAGAATGGCTGTTTGGCCGCTGCCTTTGGTGTGGGTTGTGTCGATGCTGTTGTTGGTGATGTTGCCTGCGAATCAGGCATGCTCGAAGTCGCTTGGTTGTCTGCTACCACGAAATCCAGCAGATCTGCGCCGTCGTCAGAGCCGCTACTCTCCATGAGGTCACTCTCTCGCTCGCAATCGTCTCCTAATCCGTCGCTGTTGATGCCGCTTCTTGCTTTCGCTTTTGACTTTTTTCGTTTGGCTTTTGCCTTTTTGGGCTGATGGGCATGCACTTGGACTCGCGTTGATGGAGAACCCTCGTCATGAGAACTGGCGTTTGCCTCGTCTGGCTCCGAGACTGCTTGGCTTGAGGTCTTTCTTCTTCTTTTGGTTTGGGGTCCTGCTGGTGCAGATGGCGTGTTGCCCCTCTTCCTCGAGCCAGAGTCAGGCTCTTCGTCGACTTCTGACTCTTCTCCGTCGGATTCAAGAAATGGTTTGACGGGTATGTCTCTGAAGGAGCTAGAGTCGGGAGAATCGCGCCGTCTAGCCAATTGGCTTGGTTCATTGGCAATTTTCGCCAAAAGCTTCACAATGCGCTTGGTCTGGGTGCCGTGCTTCAGATCAACCACTGGCCGGAGCTGTCTCTGCAGAATCGGATATGCAGCCATACTGGGCATGTCCGTTTCCTCGACCACACTAAGGTTGAATGGCAGGTCGCGATATGTTCGGTCGAGCTCTTTAAGCTCGTCGCTAGACAGAACTACTCTTTCCAAGTCTGGAATATCCTCGACATCATCGACTTCAGGATTTCGAGCCCGTTTCGATTGCTTAGACTTGGCGCCACCACTGGTTATGTAGTGAGATAATGTTTGGAATCCAGTTTCGACTCCGTCTGGCATGTGGAACTTCTTGGGGGGCTTCTTTTTCCCCGCGCCAGCGCGACGTTTCTTAGGTTCCGGCAAAGATGGATTTTGTGTGTTTTCAATGGGTATTTCGACATGTCGTTTGTCCACCTCGGGTCGGATTTCCCTGGGAACGATTCTGCTTGACAGATCGAATCGAAAGTTGAAACGACTCCCCTCACAAATGAGCTTTTGCATCTTTTCGTAGTTGTCTTTGGACTTGGCAAATTGGTCTTCCTCTTTGCCTCTCATCAGCAGTAAAACAATGTTTCCCGCTCTTTTACGGCCCGTTCGGCCCATTCTCTGTAGCATTCGGATCGGTGAGGCGGACGAATCATAACAGACAATCAGGTCCACTTGCCCGATGTCCAAACCTTCTTCACCAATAGACGTAGCCACCAAGATATTGAATTCTCCCTTCTTGAACCTATCAATAACTTGAACCTGTTGCGCTTGTTTCATTCCCTCGCCTCGCTTGCCGTCAGCTTGGCCTACAAAGACACTAGCCTTGAGGAGCGGCTGATGCTTGTTGAGCTCTCGAACAATATCTTCAGCTGAATCGCGATACTCGCTGAAGACAATCACACGCGTGGCTGAACCTTCTGGCTGGTCCATGAAGTGGTTCAGGACACAGTCTGCCAGTGCAGTGAGCTTCGGGTGTCCCACAAAACCATCTGTTCTGAGCCATCTTGAGATTTTGTCCATCATTTCTCGAAAACTGTTGTGCTCAATGAGTTGGCGCTTATACTTGGATCCCTTCTCGCCTCTTCCTTCCTGTTCGCTCCGGAAATCGACCATGTTGTCGTAGAAAGGCTTGATCCCGTGAAAGTTGAGGAGCTTGATAGAATGCGCAAGACTAGTGAGGACACTAAAGATGGCTCTCATCATGAATTGAACACCTTGGTTCGCATGCCGTCCTCTTGTTCCAAACCAATCTTTTTGTGCCTGCATCAAACCATATGTTGTCATGGCCATGGGGTTTCGGCCATAGTAAATGTTCTGAGAACTGAGCTTATCCATCAGAGGCTTCAATGCTTGTGTGAATAACTCGCTGATGAGATTCATCTCATCTGAGGGATCTAGGACTACTCGTTCAATGTTTCTGTCGTGAACGTATTGTCGAATGTCGAGAGACTCCTCAGTTCTGATCTCACAGTGTGATATGCCCAGATTGTCGATGACCTCCTGTACAGTCTCTATCTTTGACCCAGGGGTAGCGGTCAGTGCCAACACGCGGAAGCTCTTGGAGAATCGCCTGATGAGTTTGGTCACTTTTGCGTAAGCATACTCCCCCACGCCCCGGTGTGCCTCGTCAACAACTAAGAGCGCAATGCTCTTGGGGTCTGCGTAACCATGTGATAAGTCGTTGAGGAGAGTTTGGGGCGTCATAAAGAAGACGCGCTTCGTCTCCCACTCGTCGACTCGCAGTGCCGGTTGAATATTTCCAGTTAGTAGCGTTGTGTCAGAACGAGGGATGCCAACAATGTTGTAGCATGCATCGACTTGTTGAGCAACCAAAGGTTTGGTCGGAGCCACAAAGACAATCTTTGCTGATTTCGTCCATCGGTAAAAATTAAGCATGACTGTTGCAGCAATGAATGTCTTTCCCAGACCGGTGGGCAACGCGACCAATGTGTTGTTGAACAGGCTGCTCTTGACAATGCTGAACTGATAATCACGTATGGCGCCTAGATTCATTGGATACACCCATGTTTGCATCGCTTGCTTGTCCATATCATGATGGCTGGCCTCCTCTCTAGGCACATCCGCTCTATACACCCTTTGGTTGGGCGGTTGTGTTAGGGACGGTGTGTTCTCCTCGGCCACGGTGCCCCAAAGAGTCGTCTGACGAAAGCTAGCGGAGTTGGTTCTAGTAAGGCTGTCTTGATGCCTCGGGCCATTCGTTGTGTCTCTAGACGCTCCCGCCGTCACAGCAACAGGGGCGCTCTCTGGTTCTGGCGATGAGAAGGCATCAGAGGGCAAATCTTCAAGAACATCTGCCGCTGCCGCCAGCGAATGTGGTCTCCTCTTGGTGTGGAGTTCGCAAACCACTGTGTTTGACGATGATTGTGCTCTGCTAGACGATGAGATTTGGTTCAGGGCCTCACATATATCTTCATCTGCAATGTCATCGCCGAAGTCATCGTTATCCATGGCAGACACGACGCGGGCTGGATTGACAGTTTGTGCTTCACTTTTCGTTTCCGTGGGGATGTGTTTTCGGGAGACAGACGCTATGATCCAATCATGGTAGTGACGTTGTGTTGGTTCGTCCGCTCTCACTCTGATGTGCCACCCTCACCAGCTCGAATGAGGGGCCGCTTTCAATTGCTTTTACGCGCTTCGTGTTGCTCCACGAGGACTGGGCGCGAAAAAGATGCCGTATCACGTGATTCTTGCTTCACCTCTGTCTAGGAGCCATATCATGTGAAGTGTTCGTATTTGAGATGCGAATAATTACCTTTGACCACCTGTACACTGAGTATACTATTACATGACGTTGATCCTGCATTTTTTCGCAGCTTTGATCAAGCTGTTCAGTTGATGCAAAGGCTCGAAACCCTCAACTTGCGTTTGCACCAGAGGAGTCCGTGATCTGAGCTGATACCTGCTGGCTGGTCCTTCGTCAAGCCAGGCGTCACCCCGTGAGTCGGAAAAGTGGGCCTGCTTGGACGTCACTTGCAAACCTTCCTTCAACCCTGCAACGACTCACTCTTTCATTCAAACAATCTCTTCCTTCTTTGAACCATCAATCGCAACATTCAACGCAGCCATCGCCGATCAGACCCGTTCGTACGCTCCTGTTTAAAGAGGGAGGCTCGATCACTAGGCCACAGCGGGAGCTGGCGACTCGCCCACAGTGAGGGTGAAAAACCATCAACATCTCTTCGAGCGGATTGCGTCTGGTCCCATTCTCGTCATCCTTCGATTCGCCCTGCTCCCCGAATCACACTCCCTATTCCTACAGAAACTTTCAGAACTGGAATTTCTTTCTTCCAGCGGTCTTGTCAACATTCCAAATTTGAGATACTTCATCTCCCAAGTCTACATCAATAACAACGCATACAAAAAATTCCCTTGGCCAGGCAGTTATCGAGACGCGCCTCCACCCACGATAACGAAGACGATTCAAAAGAGGAAAAAATCCTCATCCACACAGACTACTACGTTTCAAAGTAGTTGATCGTCTCCTGTGCCGAGAAGACGCGCGCGTCACTTGACAAGCCACCCTCCACTACCGACTTTATCATGGCACCCCAAGGCCCCCGTGCTTCTGCTCCCCAGCGGGCGAATAGAGGAGCCACAACGGGAGCCAAGACTACCACAAGAGGAGGTATACAAAAGAAGAGGGCAGGTGCGACCAGGACTGATTTAGATGGCGACCTTGACATGGACGCTGTCGGCAAGCGAGCCGCAAAAGTTGCAGCCAGCGAGGCAAGAGGATCCAGATCAAATTCCGCGAGGGCTGGTCCTGGCAAGAATCCACGAGGAGTTTCGACAGCAGCACACACTGTTTTGAAGCATTTGAAGGGAAACGACTCTTCCAACTTAGCCTCCCGTGTTTCGGCAGCCAACTCTGGACGAACTACCCGAGCTAGGGGCAATCTATCCTTTCTACGCGTCCACGGACTGAAACAGAGCAAAGCAGTCAGCAACCAGGACGGTGGACTCAGTGACTTGCTGGCTTTCTTGGAAAGGAAAGCCACATCGTTTAGATCTTCAACTGCTAAACAACCCCGGCCAGTCATGATCAAGAAGGTATGTCGATCATTAACGCAAAATCCACGGCGCCGGCGCCATAGTATTACGAACACGTCGAAGTGTTTGCACATCTGCGGCATCGACAATATGAAGCTCCGCTGAGAAGCTCATCTCACCTGAGATACGTTTTATATATCGCCCTGGCAATGGATATCTTTGAACTTTCCCTTATCTACTCGCTAACATTACACAGTCACATATGGTGGGTGATTACGTTTTCATAGGGGCCCTCAAGGAAGATGCAGACGACATCATCAAACTTCACACATTCACCTTCGCCGGAGCTCAACTGGAAATTGTTGAGTCTAACGAGGATCTAGCTCACCAAGCCAAGGCAACTGAATCAAAAGAAACCCAAGAACTTCGGGCCAAGTTGCAATTCATTCTAAGCCAGCGTTATCTCGGCGCGAACAAGCTCTTGAAACTTGATGCGCTTGCTTCCGACGCCGAACTCGTGAACCTAGGCATGTTTGAGAATCGAGAGCGAGCCTTGAAGACTTTCAAAGGATTGATGGCGATTTGCGACGGCCTGTTCAAAACTGCCACGGAGAAGCGAGAGGCCATAGAGAGCATCAGCCTAGCCAGCAACAGCATCGACGATGTTACTCAGGTTGAATCAGTCGCCACGACATTTCCGGAGTTGAAGAACCTCGACATGGGCGGGAATCAAATAGCCAACATGCAAGCCCTGGAAAAATGGAGGGGCAAGTTCAAGTCCCTGGAAACCATTTACATGACGGGAAACCCCATTGAGATTGCGGAACCGAACTACACAGCAGCACTTCTCCAGTGGTTTCCGAAATTGCAAGGCGTCAACGGCACTCAGCTGCGAACTCCTCAGCAGATTGCAGAGCAAGAGGCCGCTTCGAAGCCAAAACCCATACCTCAAAGCGGGCCGGACTTCCGTGATGTCAACGGAATTGGGGAAAATTTTCTCTTGGAATACTTCACTGCTTATGACAGTGATCGACAAGGCTTGGCGTCGAGGCTTTACGACGACGGAAGCCAATTCTCTTTGGCGGTTGACACTCGGTCAGTTAGGGACACGGACGCTCCGGCCCCAATGCCTTGGGCTGCATATCTCAAATTTTCTCGAAATCTTGTCAAGATAACACACCAACCCGCCCGCGTACAGCGATTGTTCAAGGGGGCAAACACGATTCAGGAACTATGGAAGGGCCTTCCGCCCACGAAACATCCCAATATCAAGGACGATCTCAGCAAATACATCATGGACTGCCATCCTCTTCCTGGCCTTGCCGATCCTACCGGCCAAAACCCTATGGGCGTGGATGGCCTAATAATCTCGGTGCATGGAGAGTTTGATGAATACGATCAAAAAACTGCGGGAGTGGGGAAGCGAAGCTTCTCTCGCACATTTGTTCTAGGTCCCGGTCAGCCTGGAAAGGGCCCTGTCAGGGTTGTCAGTGATCTGCTGTCACTGAGGGCGTTCAGTGCATTGCCGAATGTCTTTGTTGCACCGAATCAAGCCCCAGCCGATGCCAATGCCGATGCTGAGCACCAAGCAATGATTGCCGAACTTTGCAAGCAAACACGTATGGTACCACCGTATTCAGAGATGTGCCTGTCTCAGGTTGGATGGGAATTCGACAAGGCTTTGGTGATTTTCAGTGAGAAGAAGGTTGGTGCTGGTACATTCCTGTATGACGAAATGCAACAAGCGGATGCTGACCATGATACTGTAGGCACAATTACCTCCGGAGGCGTTCGCAGCACCGCTGCAGTAGGTGGGAGGAAGTGTGCGTACTCGGTAGGGGCCAGTCAAGGGCATTTGCCTTTATGGTACGGACTGTGTTCCGTGCAGAGGCGGGGTGGGGAGGGGTTTCGATACAACAATTCAATACGATATAGGAACACGGCCATGTGGAAGGCCAACGATTCTCAGCATACTATTCGGAGTTTGGTGCTTGGGCAAGCGTACGGGGGCATGGGAAGGAAACTGTAGAATTTGACCGTACAAAGTGATGTGTATATGCACAAGTCGCACGATTGAAAGTCAAATTATTGGCTCATTCACCTGGCACACCAATACGTACGACGTAAACGCAAACCCGAGTGTTGTGCAGCCGCAAAGGTTCAGAGCTTGTCTGTGTGTTTGTTGAGGAAGATGGCAGCACAGGGTAGCCAGATGGATGGACTTGATTTCCCGAGGGAAAGAAGAGGAGACAAGGCAGTTTAACGTATAACTCATACCATGCATGAATTTTAGCTAGCCCCCAACATTCTGCATCACGCGGGCAGAAAAGCTCCGAGCGCAAACGGTTCGATATCACGGTCAAATGTCAAAGTGTTCTTCTACATATGTGCGCGGCCATCCGTGCAACCTTGTTGTGGGGAAGGCCGGCACGCCTTCTCGTCGGGGCTCGGATTGCCATGCACCAATCACGTCTTCAAGCAGACCTCCCCTCCCCTCCGAACTTGAACGCACTTGCCGCGCGCTTTGGCAAGCGTGTGCGTGACGAAAAAATCGACTCCTGCTCTTGCTCTTGACTTGCAACCCCATCCATATGGGGTTTGGCATACCGCCATGGTCCCCAGCGACGCTAACAAGAGTCGATTGAAGGGAGCAGATGGACAATTCCCCCGCAAAACACTGTGGCACTCTGGGAAAACGAAACGGTGAAGCCATGTTCAGCTACGGGACAGTCATCCCTTGGAAACTTGGCGGAGCGCCTAATAAAGAACCATGGCCCCCGTGTCACGTTCTTTTCTTTTCCTCGTCCGTGGTTTCGAGGTCCCTGAGACATGGAGGAGAGGACGAAGGGCAGGGCGGGGAGGAACAAAGAAGAAGAAGAAGAAGCAAAACCGCATGATTGGTTTCCCATGCCGAGATCGAGAAAAGAGATGCCAGATCGGAGCAGAACAGGTGCCATGTGCGCCATAGGGCTGCTTTTGCTTTTTTTTAGGGATGGGATTCCGGGGAGCATCTCCCGTTGCTGCTGGCCACATGATAACACTGCTTTTTGCTGCAACGAGGTGGATGTGTTGCCGCGTGTGCGGAGAAGGGCGGCATCCAGGATGCTTGAGTTGAACTCGGTATGGCCAAGTTTATTGCATGGAGTGCAGACAGAAAGGGAGTATGGAATACGATGATGAAACACACAAAGCTGGTATTACGGTACGGGTCTGCAACGTACGGAGTACATAAGTTAATGCGGATGAATGGCCTGGTGGAGGACCAAAGTCGCGGCAATTACGACTTCATGCTACCCATTTTTAGCACGTGAATAATTACTCGGTAATCCATTGTTTGTTTGTCGTTCGGCAGAGACATTTTGAATAGATTCGCGCGGGTCCCGGTGCTGCTCCTTTCGACGGTACAAAGTCTATGAGCGACGGAGCATTTCAGGCTCATCATGGCTGGATAAATTTTTGCTCCCGTTTGCGTATACCCCTGATTGTAGTCCTGATCATAGTAGCCACCTTGACCGTCAGAGAAAGGGTCATGATGCAGAATCAAGAGAATAAACTGTGCTCTACATATTGCATGCGGAGCAGTCCGTACGGATTACGGATTACACCCCGAATGTTTGTCCGCTCGCCTCTTGTCAGGTCAATGGAGGTCAATGGCAGTCAATGGCAGTCAGTCAATGGCAGTCAGTCAATGGCAGGGCATCGTGTAGCGTGTTTCAGTTTGCGTGTGGCCCCCGGGCCCCGGTCACCAGAGGCCAGGCACCCAGGGCTCGATGCACCCGCGCCAGGGCCCTGGCGAGCCGTCACGGCTTCTGGTTGGCTGGCCGTGTCTCTCTCTCGATGTGAACTGCTACGGATCCGTACATTGTGCGACTTTGTCTTTGATTCTCGGAGCTCTCATTTCGTTTGGGGCCTCTTATGACGACACCGAGAACCATCGCAATCTCGCCATCTGACATTGGAGCAGCTGTCAAGACTCGCTCGAGGTGTGTCCGAGGTCTTTTCTCTTACCCTTGTTCCTTCTGTCCACACAGTGCAAGGATGTGCTGCCTTGATGTCAATGAACAAGCCGCTGTTCGTTGCCCTCTCCGCCCTGCGATGAATGCTCTGTGAGTCTGTGACTATCTGAAAATCTGGCATCTATGCTCGTCAAAAGATAAGACGAAGCAGCGATCGTACGTGAGGAACCGTCGAAACGTTGCTGGGTGTATGGCTATGGCATATGGCTGTGGCACTGGTCAAGAATAAAGTGTGGGGAGATGGAGTTCCAGACGACAACAACATCGGATGCCCAAGATCTGGTGTCTTGTCTAGATATGGACTTCGAGCGAGCACCAGAGCAACCGACCGCCTGTAGGCACGGAGCCATGCGATCGACGAGCTGCAGCACGACTGTCAGCACGACTGTCAGCACGACTGTCAGCACCGCTCCCATCAAGTTTGACGTTTGACAGTGAAACAGCATGGCAGAGTGCACATGTACTTGGTGCGTTGAACCAGACAGCTCAGATTGCATCGTGAACATGACAGGCCAGCCTCTGACCCGTACGTACAATAGTCCGTGATGAATGTGCCAAAAACACGTTGATGCACGGAGCCTGGCCTGGCCTTCAATGGCAGCGATGGATGAAGTTTGGTGCTATTGTCATTCGACAACAGACGGCGTCCAGCCACCCAGCCGCCAGACTTGTGTGAACAATTGATGGCCAGAGCACGCCTTGGAACCAGGGACCTCGTACCTGGGGGCCACGGAGATTCGACTTGTTTATCGTGCTGTGTGTGTGCCGCTGGAATGCGAGGTACCGTGTCGTCATGCGGAACCTCGTGGCTGGCGGCTCGTCACTGGCTCGCTCACTGGCTCGCTCACTGGCTCGCATGCCCAAAGGAACGTCGTGTGTATGTACATACTCCCTCCGTACACGCGTGCTGATTGGCCATCTTTGAGCAGCTTTGTCTGCCCGGGCCCAGTCTGCAAAACAACAACGAGGTTCTGAGTGGCCTGATGGAGGAGATGTATGGGATTTGACTTGGCGGCTGGCAAGAACAGTTTTAATTGCCATTGTGCCTGGTGCCTCTGATCATCAAATAATAATAGTGCGCGAAATTTTGTTGTTGATGTTGCTCGCGGGCTTAAAATATTTGCGAACACGGGTGTGTACATGTATTACTTGTCAAGGTGTGCATGCCTGACTGACTGCCCTGGCTTGGCCGTGTCAATTGAGCATTCGGCACGTTGCTCATGCTGCGTCTCCACTCACTTGTCCACGGCTCTAGCCAATGTTGCGTGGAACCTCGCCGGTGCTGGCAATGTCATGCAGTCCACGTTGCCCGTTGTCTGGTCTGCCCTGGGGCACGACCAATTTCGATCGGGCTGGAAAAATCAAACCAACTCGCTTGCAGCAAGCAGGATGCAAGCGACTGACGCAGGCAGACCGCCGGAATCTCGAGGGGGAACGAGACAACGAGACAACGAGACAATGAGAAAGTCACAGCAGTCACGACGGTCGTCAAGGTCGCGGCGACGGAGGACGGAGCCAGCCCCAGCCCCCAGCGCACCGGGTCCCAGCCAGTCCCAGCCCCAGCCAGAGGACCCCGGCTCCAGAGTGGACCAGGCACCACCCATGCATGCCCTTGCCATCTCCATCCTGGACCATCCACAGTGCTTGAGTGCCTGCGCCTGGAGGGTGATATTAGTGCCAGACCTGCCGAAGGCCGCACTCACCTCCTCTTCCCCCCCGTCACCTTCTGTTCCTGCTCTTCTCCACGCAGCACCTACTACTTGCAGCTGGCTTTGTTGCTGTTTTTTTCCACCTTGCACCCCCTCTTTCCCATTCCACTTCTTTTCTCCTTCTCTTCTCTTGTGGTTTGGCCTCATTGATACCCTTCTCTACTTCGTCATCAACGGTCACGAAGTAAGCGGCCTCGTGCTTACTTCTGAGCTTCACTCCTTTCGCTACACTCGTCGACATCTCGGGAACACAGTCTCTGTGGCTGACGTTTTAGATTTCACTGCTTTTCCACTGATATTCCCTCACTCGATTGAGGAAACCGATCTTTTTTTTTTTGATACTTGGACGACTTCACTTGACTGACCCTTGACCCGGACCGACCGACTCGTTCCTCTGTTGATATACTCACCTGCGACTGACCTCGTGTACGCTTTCCGCGACTTCAACGTTTTCTCACTCGTCTTCAGTTCGCTGCCGGACGCGCTCGAGGCTGGAAACGGATCTCGTGTATCAAGGACACAATCCTACTCAAGGCCCGTGCATCTTATCGATCCGATTTTGCTGGCTTCACCATCGTCATGTTATGAACAAGGTGCACTAAAGATACAAAGTTTCTCCTTTGGCACGAGGCAATTGGACATTCGCCCTTGGTGCTCAGCCTGCATTGAGGTAAAGTCGCAGCCATGCCCGTTCCAAAGCCTCCCTCGTCTTTGGACAACTCGTGTACTGTAATATACAACAACACGCTCTACTCTTACTCCCCCGAAGGTTTTGTGTCGATAGCTCTTGAAAATGGCGCCGTGTGGAAGAAGCTTGACATGGGCGTCAAAGTAACTGGCGCAACCTGTGTTGGCTCAGCGAAGCCCAAGAACATCGACCCTGCCTTCTTCGTTGTTGGTGGCCAAACCGGTTCCGATGACTACACTGGCCTGCAAAAATACACGTACTCGACAGGTAAATGGACGACTGTCAAACCTACCAACTTGGTCACCAAACATCGGCAATGGCACACGTCGGCCTACATCGAAGCCTCGGATACCATTCTCGTGTTTGGTGGCAATCAGGATGGGAGAGCCGGTCCTTCGTCTGAGACCTTTTCGATATCAGCCTCTGAGCCTTACACAGTGATTACGCCTCCTCCGCGCCCAGCACCCGATGCTCCACCCCCGAGCGTTCGGCCGATCGTTGCAACATGGACTGATTCCGATTTGATCATGGTGGGGGGAGGCACTGGAGCCGACAACGCCAAAGTTTTCTACTTTAATCCCCAAGCTGGTTGGCGTTACTCTGGTGCGAGCTTGGCTGAGCCTCCTGCAAAGGACACCAACTCAATACGGGGCATCTGCGTCAGCGGGGCCGATGGTTCTACAAGTCTAATGATGTTCGATCTCAGCCAGTCCCCGAATAAGGTGTCTCGTGTTATTTTGCGCGATGCTGGCGGGAGCCCAAAAGTCAAGTCCCCCATCATTCCGAGACAGGCCACCGCGGATGCTATCGGTCCTGGAAAACGAGACCTGACCCTGTCGAACTGGCCCGAATACAATGCGACTCTCGCACCCAAGGTCACGAGACTGAATGCGGCCATGGCGCAAGCACCAAATGGCATGGTTGTCTTCTCTAGCGACAATGCGGAAGACCCGATCGCCTTGTTTAACACTACAAACAATTGTTGGATCAACGCCACCACATTCTTTACCGGGAGTGAGCAAAAAATTCTCTCGTCGACCTCAACCACTTCCTCCACATCTGCCTCTACTAGCCTTTTCACCTCGACCACAGCCTCTTCAGTCTCTACTGCCGCAACAACATCTACTACGGCGGCTGCCGTCCCGCCAGCTTCCAGCAATACCGAAGACTCGGGGCCAAGTTCCAACGCAATTCTAGGCATCACATTGGGCTCCATTGCCGGGTTTCTTGTTCTTCTTGGCATTATACTTCTCCTTCTACGACGTCGCAAGAAGAGCCTGGAGCATTCGGAAGCCGGTGAACCCAAACCTAAACCGATGCCTGACGAGAAGGATATGTCAGACTTTACCAGAAGCACTTTCTCTCCAACAGGAGCTTCCCATGGGCACCGCCCACAAGCTTCGGCAGAATCCTACTCCTCTGTTGCCATTCTAATGGGCCGGATCAATAAGGAGAAATCTGGCCTGTCAAGAAAACCCAGTAATGACTCGACACGCAGCTCTATAAGCTCGCTGCATAAGCAATTTAAGAGTACAATTAGCAAGCCCATGCCACAAACAATGCAGCATCCTTCTCTGCAAGGCCAGGACGAACGAGGCGTGGCATTTGCGCCGTCTGTTGCAGAGCCTCGCCCGCGGAATGGCCCTATGGAGGCCAGCGATGGCACTCGTCGAAGCTCAGGTTGGAACCGATATTGGTCTGGTGGCAGTGCTCTCCAGATTCTCGGCTTTGGCAATGGCAAGAGGGCCACTGCTACCTCTGAACGGAGTTCTCAATATTCCGAGGCGATGAGTGATCCTCGTGCTACGCAGAGCTCTGCCACTGTCCCGCCCCTGAATTTCGACGGCAGACCGCGGGTCAACAGTGTCAACTCTGGCAGTCCTGTTGTCGCGCAACACACAGTCAAGTTGCCCTTCACCGAAAGCATGTCAGGAACAATTGAACGTCCCGTATCACCGGCATCTTCAGGTTATTCTAGCGGTATCCCGGAGAGTATCAATGAGATCTGGGATCCAATGGAAGTAAAAAAACCTTGGGGTGCTAATCGCGCTCCAAGCAGCGCCTTTGCTCCAGGTGCATACCGGACGGCTGGTGATTCTGGAGGCTCTACAACGCAACAACAGCCTTCGCATGGAGACTGCAAACAGCCTCAATTTGCCACGTCTTCGACATCAGACATGAGTTGGCTCAACCTTGGAGACCAGTCTCGCGTCTAGACCCGTCCTTTGTGTGCTCTAAATTTGGCAGGAACATTTACTGGCGTGGTTTGCGCGCTCATTTTTCTTTACGGCACGGTGGACTCAGATACCCTTGATATGTTTGGGCAAAACATTCTGCTCATTTCTCCGTTACTCTGTCTTGTGTTATATTGGTCTTGATGACACAGCTCATGGCGTTTTCGTCGTCATTTAGTCTGCAGGTCTTGGGGCACTATTGTCACGTTTGTCTTATTTTGATACGATATGGAGGCGCACGGCCAAGCCAAAGCATATTGCTCCTTAAACGACAACATTTTTCCGCCTCCCCGACCCACGTTACTCGACTGAATCACCGTACTTTTAGGCCATCACGGGCGGTGATGTTACATCACCACATCACAATACATGATTGACCTGGGGTCAATATTTCTGTATTTGGACATATCTCGGATCATACTCTTCAGGCTTGCACGCCGATCTTCTCTTTATCTTTTATGCATTCTAGACTCTAGCCAAGCTGTAGCGGCTCTTTTATTTTTTTCTTCATTATGTCTCGATCATTGGTCTCCCTCGTTGTCAATCGCGACAACACCACCACCACCACCACCACCACCACTATTTTCCTGACACTTGTAATATTGGTTGAAACGAGGAGAAATCAGGCCCTCAGCATCACGCAAGCGGGGTTGGAAAAGAGGGACAGGAACTGCCAAGGTACGACGGGGAACGGGCAACTATTCTCCTGTACGCAGACACAGACACTCACTGGTGGGCATCAAGCAAACATGTAGCTACATAGCTACAATTTTAGGCATGAAAAGACAGATTACCTTGTGCTTTCTAGAACGTCAAACACGACCACGGTAGATTGCTGCGGTACGTCATTTCTTGACGATGTGGCACACCAGCTTGGGTACCGGCCAGGGTCGCACATGCGAGCGAGTTGTGGTGGGTTGTGCGCCCTTTTGGGATTGGTCCAGTCTCGACAGGCTAAATGCGTGGTAGCAAGGTATTTGTACGAGCATTTTACCCGAAAAAGTACCTAGCAGACTATGAAAAGGCTAGTATATGCCTATATCTGCTACCCTCTCTTAAGTGCAGTGATTTAACTAGATAAAAAGGTCCTTACTATAAAACTCATTTCCAATAGAGTTACTTTTGTCTTTTCTTTCAATGCTATAAACCGTTATATAGGGATTTTGCTGTAACGGCTTGTATGTAACGTGTTGTTTTGGCTAATAACTAAAAATCGGGTGGGTCTGGTACCTGCCTAAGACCTTGAGTATGCGACTGCCAAAGGGATGAGCTGATGCCCTCGATGCACGCACGAACGACGTGAAGGATGATGCCTGCATGATCGGCATGGCAGTTGAAAAAAAAAAAACGAATTGGCGCGCAGCATTTCGAATGGCAGTGCTGCTATTCCGGTTCTGCTTCATTCATTAGCTCAGCGATACGAGGACGGATTGGATTGGCCTGCACTGGAAAGGGACACCATCCATAATTTTGATTTACGAGCATCTCTTGTGTAGAAAGAAATCCACACAAAAAAAAATCTCGGGAAAATTAATTGTTCTTCACAGTCTGGTTGGACAATCATATACACGCACATTGGCGGCTGATGATTGTCACGGCATGATGGGGGGGAAATGTGGAGAGCGCCAGCTTTCTAGCAGACCAACAAGACGTGACCCAAGGCCCTGGCACTCGGGCGACTTTTACCCACCCTGGGCCAGCTGCCGGCCAGAAGATGCAAACATGAAGACCAAAAATCGACATGAGCCGGTCGGTCTGCTGCAACAACCTCCAATAGCGAGCGGCATCACCACTTTCTCCTTCTCCCACCTCTCCGCCTCTCCGCCTCTGCTCTGACGAGCTCCCCTCTGGCTTCTTCGTAAGGCGCTTTCTGCTCTCGCTTGGATTCCGATTTTGCAAAAGAAAAAAAAAAAGGAAAAAAGAAACCAGTCGTCCCATCTATTTCTCGGAGTCGCCTGCGTTACAACGAGCCGAGTCATCGCAATTCGCGCATTCGCAGAGGCTACAGGGATTGCACCACACACAACCGCAACCCCCCCCCAGAGCCAACAAATCCACCCCACAAGATAAGACGGGGGCAGAGAGACAACGAGGGGAAGAACAAAATCCACTCACTCCCAGAGACGAGCAGAGCAAAGGAGAGCGGATTAGTAGTGTTGCACTTTGCATGCGGCGGCGCAATCGACCGTCATGATGGCTTCGGCAATCTGGGATGGCCAGGACCAGCACATGACCTCGGCTACTGCCGAGGATGAGTTCAATCAATTCCTCGACATGAGCGGGATGGCCAATGTGAGCGAGACGATGCACTTCGACTTCCACGGCTTTCAGAATGGATCGTCACAGCCCACGGTGGCTCAGCACCAGCACCAGCACCAACATCAGCACCGACAACCGCCCGACGCCCTCATGGGTGACGCTGACATCTCCTCCCACATTGTTCCTCGCAGTGATGGCTCGCTACAGAACCATGCGCCGGCCATGGTCACCACCGCGGGCATGCCTGGCCAGCTGCTTGCTACGTCTGCTCCCGGCGACACCATTTCCAGCATCGACGCTCAAATCCAGTATTTGCAGCAACAAAAGTTTCACCAACAGCAACGACAGCTTCAGGAACAGCGCGCCACCTTCTTCTCCCACAACCGCTCTATACCTCCAACGCCCCAAAGTCTCGAACTCCCACCCGGGAGCGGGCAGTTCTACTCTCGGGCCGAGCAGATGCCCCAGCGAGCTTCTTATGATAGGGGATACCATCAGCGGGTACCAGAGCAACAAGATGTGAGTGAAGTCTGTAGAGAACCCAGATGACAGAAATCTCATTTCGCCGGACGAGTTGAGCGCAGACGCAGACTAGTCAAGCGAGAGCAATGAAGAATTTCTAAACTGACTAGCCACGTATAGATGGCCTTTACACCGCTGGTATCGCCAGCAGTCACTCCCTTGGATCCTCATTTCAACATGGAGAACGCCTTCACAGTACCAGGCGCCTACTTCAGCCCTCTCACATCCCCTGCCCTACACGCGCAAAACGATGCGTCATCCGTCTATGGTTACAGCACGCAGTCCAACAGTTCACCGGTGGAGATGGACCTGGAAGCACCCGCGGTTGCGCCTTCTGTTGGGTCAAGCACCGACTTGGCGAAAAGGGCCAGGAAAAACCATGCCGTAAAGGCACGAGGCAAATCCAGCATCAAGAGTTCACCTATTGCAAAACCTCAGCGCCGGAGGACGGGCCCCAGTCCCGCCATCGTGTCACAAGTGCTGACTGAGGTGGATGAAGGAAACATGCAGTCTTCAGATCAAGGATTCCTCCCTTTGCCGGCCACGTCTACGGAGGGCTCTGAAGAGAACGCCTCCGTGTCTCCTGAGAATCTGACGGAGATGCCTCCCCCTCCTGTCCCATCGCGACGCTCAACCAGCAGGTCGCCATATATTCAGGCTCAGAACAGTACTTCGCAGCAGCCAACACCCCGCTCCTTGGCTGAGGAGCAGCAGAAAAATCAGCAGCAGCACTCGCAACAGCCTCACCCTGCAACTCCAGCCTCGCTGATGAAACTCCCTGCTTCCAAAGCCAAGGCGAAAAAACCACCCACCATCAGCCAAGAGCATAACACTGTCACAGAGAACATCGAATCTCTCGAGCTGCCAGAGTCGATATCGAACGGACTACTTGCTCCCATCAACACATCCCTCATGTCACCGTCCCCGAGACTCGAATCAAGCTCGTACAGAAGCACGTCGCAGCAGCCTCTGCAGTCTCCCATCATTCGGACACCTGGAGCAGTCTCTGCCAGTCAAAGCCCTCAACTCCGTCCGGGATCGTCTGGTCCCAGCGCTCGCAAGACTCCTCAGTTGGTTTCAGGGAACAGCAGGAACCGATCGACTGGTTCTGTCCACGCCTCGCCTGCTCTGCTGCCCAGAATATCGCCGAACATCAAGCCGCTGCTACCTGGAACTCCCGGCATGTCCATGGAAGACACGGCGTCGAGATTGCTCATGACCAAGTCAAATTACCAAAACATTCTAGAAGGCAACACTGTGCCCGGAGTATCGTACCCTACGGAGCTGTCGACAAATCTGACGTCCAAGCGAACATCCCACAAAATTGCTGAGCAAGGGAGACGAAATCGCATCAATTCTGCCTTGCAAACCATGGCCAGTCTTCTCCCGGATCAGTCAAAATTCGATGAAGCCGACGAAGCTGAGAAGAAGGACAACAAGGGCCAGGGCAACATGCCCAATAGCAAAGCCAGCGTGGTAGAGAGTGCGATCGTGCACATGAAGCATCTGCAAGAAGAAAACGCGGACCTTAAAGCGCAGCTGCAGGATCTGAAGAGTCAACTGGAGGGACTACATGGATCCAGCGCGACGTGAGTGTTGGGGCAGGGCCTTTGATGACGCATAACAACGATGACGGATCGGGTCATGGAGCTAATCGAGAGCGATGCCGGTTCTTTCTTTTTTGAATCCCCTCCGCAAACGCGGAGGGTTTCCCTGTTTTCCATGGAAGCTAGTGCGGAATGACCGAGATACGAGCCGGAGACAGATGAGCGGATGACTTTTGCAGGTGGTGTTGGCGTATGTGGTGGCTCTTTGAAATTTCATGCTTGACTCTGGAGTTTGATCGGAGGCAAATAGTATTGCGCGCGAAATGATCTTCTTCTCACTATTCTTACGGGCGCGTTTATCTTGTCTCTGAATCAAACATTTTTCATCAGCCAGTCATTTGGATATACTCTGGTATAGAGGGTTTGCATAATACACTTTTGAGAGGGGGGGGGGGAGAGGGTTAGCGTTGGCGGGCACTGGGCTTGGTAAATGTCTACTTCTATACGCTCAGTCAGAGGACAGACATGATTAATTAAATGTACTCTAAATATAAATCGAACTAGTGCAGCGGACTCAAAGACGATCCTGGCCGACACCGCACAACACCGGCAATGAGGTCGAGTTGTTCAATTGGACATTCGTCTTCACATGAGCGGCATCGTATCAGCCAATAACTGTTCATGACTGATTTTCGATTTTCGATCTGGACAGCACATCCACGTCCAACAGCTCCATGACCTCGAGCACGAGCTTCAGACTGTCCATGAAGGAATTCATCGCCACCCGCAGCATGCGATTCGTAGTGGCCTGGTAGCGTACCGTCAAAACAGCATCGTCACTACTTGAATCTTGGCCTGCAGGGCCAGTGGAAAACTGCCTCTGGACGAAGGGAGAAAGCTCGGGGTCGACCTGGAGGGCTTTAAGGGCCGTGGTAGCGAGTCGTGCCGTGGGGAAGGGCACTTGCAGAGATCTATTTTATTTTTCATTTTTTTTGGGTGGATTTTCTTTTTAGTACAAGAGATTGGTGATGATGATGAATCTTTGTTTTCTCTCTGAACGGGGAATATGTATTTTTGGTTGGCGACAGGGAGAGATGGGTTTGGTGTCTACTATGTTTGGTCTAATGCTGGCTGCTGAGAGAGGGAGGAGGAGAAGACGTACATTGAGCATGGGAACTGGTCGGACGAGGACATGGTGATGATGATGATGATGGTGGGAGGGGCTGGGGGAAACAAAACGGTCGCCGGGGCACCCGCTCTGGTTGTTCTTCAGCTGTAGCTTGGGCGTGTTTGGAAATGGTATTTTTCTTGTTTGCGAGAAGTGCTGGCTGGAGGCAAAACGCGCTGGGTCGATGGTGTTATGGGCGAGGTCGTGTGGCACGGGGGAGGAATGCGGGTGAAGTCGTACGGATTTTGATGGTAGGTGAGGTCAAGATTTTTGGAGCCTGTCGCAAGCTGGCGCAGATGGCGGGGCAGGGACTGGTTTGGTTGAAGTTGGCAGACGCAGCCAGCAGCCAGCAGCCGACAGCGTTGGAATGCAATGCAGCCAACTACTTTTGTTGGGCCCGCTCTGCCCGTTCTGCCCGCCCTTGTTGGTGAAGCGAAGGCGGCTGCCGTTGCCCCGACGACGAGGGCGACCCACAGCACGGCCACCAGGCCAATGGACTTGTTGTTATGAGGCAGGGGGTGGCAGGGGGGTGCTCGGGGAAGAAAAATAACATGACATGGATGATGGGACACACAACCTACAGGTTTCTGCAGCCGGAGAACAACAAGCAAACTGTGCCTCTCTCGCCGCTGGACTAGAAACATAGCCGCCAGCCCGGACTCGTCGCACGCTTCCTCTCTTCTCTTTTCTCTTTTCATACTTACAAAAAACATCGTCAAGGCCGCCTCGATCCAAGATTGACATCCTTCCTCGCCTCTGCTCTTTGTTCCACCCTCGTCCACCCCCTCTTTCGTCTCGAGGTTTCCCCGGGTCCTAGCCTGGCGTCGGTGCATTCATAATTACGGACAGCTTGCCGCCAACCAAGATATACAAGATCGCGACTGGAGCGACGGTTCTCTTCGGACTACTATCCATATACACAGTCGTCACTGCTTTCCTGGGCGACGGCCGCTAGCTGCCACCATCACGACCTGCGGCGTCACCCTTGCATCTGTTCCACACCGACGTTTGCTTTCTGGCGCCTGTCTGTGCATTGATAGTGGGATTTCGAAAAGTCGAGTCGCAGAGAAGCGTGAGCCTGGATCAATGGCTCCTTCTTCCAGGCAGGCATCCAACGTGGGGCAAATTATTGAGTATATCCCGGGTACGTTGCCTTGTCGAAGACGGTCTGCATCACGACGGACTCGATCCCCCCCCCCTTTTTTTTTTGGCTTCCATCTCTGCCATGAGCTTTGCTAATTGCCCTCGTTGGCTCTACGTAGACCGCCTGTATCTCGGCGCCTACGTCCATCGTCCGACCGCGGATACCCTTTTCCCTGGCAGCGAATCACCATTGTCCCCCAGGAAGAGAGCGCAAAGAGCGGCAGACTCCGTCTCGTCTACGAGCAGCGGCCGCACCGCACCATGCTACTTCACCGTTGACGACAGTCTCTTGTACAACGCTTTCCACCACGACTTTGGCCCGCTGCACATTGGCCACCTGTACCGCTTCGCCATTCGATTCCACGATATCCTCGGTGCCAAGGAGAACAAGGACCGACCTGTGGTTTTCTGGAGCGCCGCCGATCCCAGAAGTGAGTGGCCCTGCTGAATCATTCATCACCCCGCAACTCCTGGACTGGCTCCAAATATAGATGCTGACTGTGTATCTTTTCTTCTTCTAGGCCGCGCCAACGCTGCCTGTATGCTTGCATGCTACATGGTCTTGGTTCAAAATTGGCCGCCTCATTTGGCTCTCGCTCCCATTGCCCAAGTCGACCCCCCGCTGATGCCTTTCCGAGATGCTGGGTACAGTCAGGCAGACTACGGCATTACCGTCCAAGATGTCGTCTATGGTGTCTGGAAGGCCAAGGAGGAAAAGTGCATCGACCTCGACAACTTTGACCTCGAGATGTACGAGAGATATGAGCGTGTAGAGCACGGAGACTTCAACTGGATCACGCCTCACTTTCTCGCATTTGCTTCCCCTCAGCACACGCCCGTTGCCAAGATTACGGAAGACTCTGAGCTCTATCCTTTATTACCGAGAGATCTGGATGCAGTTGACGCCCACCCGACTCTGCCACATCCCTTCAAGAACGTCTTGACTCATTTTTCGGACAAGAACATTGGCTTGGTGGTTCGCCTAAACTCGCATCTCTACTCTCCATCGTACTTTGAAGCTTTGGGAATTCAGCACCTAGACATGATATTTGACGACGGCACCTGCCCACCCCTCGCAACAGTCCGCAAGTTTATCCGGCTAGCACACGAGACCATCACAGTCAAGAAGAAGGGCATCGCCGTTCACTGCAAGGCTGGCCTTGGCCGAACTGGGTGCCTCATTGGTGCCTACTTGATCTACCGCCACGGCTTCACCGCCGATGAAGTCATTTCCTTCATGCGATTCATGCGACCCGGCATGGTTGTTGGCCCCCAACAGCACTGGCTGCATCTGAACCAAGGCACGTTCCGAGAGTGGTGGGTGGAGGAGCGCGTTGAGCGTCGCTTGAGAAAGGAGATGGCCGCTGCCAATCCTCCGCCCAGTACACCCGTCCGAGCCATGCAAAAGACAAACCTCCGCAATGGACAAATGTCTACCCCCCCGAACCGCAGCCCATCCAACCGCACTCCTCTGAGCGAGGTGGACCAAGACCGCAAGAACGGTGTGCAGGAGGACTACCTGCCGGCGCCTACTCCAGGACAGCCAAGAAAGACGACCCGTGCGGCGGACCGCCACCACCCCTATCAGCGATCTGGTGTGCATGCAACGAGCGTCCAAGAGGAAACTGAGGTCGAGCGCGAGACGGAGATCATGACCATGCACCGTCACTCACAGGGAACTGATTCGGATGAGGAGCTGCATCTTCGCGTGCGGAGTCATCGCAAGGCATCGCAGTCACCGATTCGAAGCCCCAAGGTCCGCGCTGTCAGCCAGACGACGTCGACTGTCTATGTCATCAATAACGATGCGTCTCAAGATGCCGAGAATGTCGGATCTGGTCGACCAAAGACGGTGGATCGTGTTGCTAGTACGCCTAGCGTCATGACCAAGGTTCGCAGCAGCAAGCGCATGGGATCCGAGTCTCCTCTGCGAGCCAAGGAGTCTGCTGGTGTTCGAAAGACCAGCGGCCGTGTTGGCAGCACAAGCATGTCTGCCTCTGCCATGGCTGCTACTACGGCGCGAAAAGTCTCAGGCTCGTCATAGGAGACATGCCAGTCACAGCGAGTCCAGCATCGGTGACTCGATTTCGAGTGCTTGATTCCGAATACCCACAGCCCAGCCAAAGTTTTTTGTTCCTGCTTTTCTTTTCTTTTTTAACGATGATGACAAACAACTCTGATGTCTTTTTTGACACGCGATTCGTGTTACATTGCCGCCCAGCACGGCATGCGTGCATGTGGTTTTGACATTACCTCCCTGCTGTATTGTCGGCTCGACACTTGTCGTCGGGAGCTGAAACACAGCAAGGAGCGAAGCTGTTGGCTAGACCTCGGCGACGAAGCAGTTGCCAAGCGGACGTGAATTGGAGGGGGGAACCAGGCAAAGAGGGTGGTGATGGCCCAGGATGATGGTTTAGGAGGGTGACGAACGTTTTACGGCCTTTGTTCTTTTTTTTTTTTTTTTTTTTTTTTTTTGGCATTATTTTCTTCTGGTATTTGACTTTGAAGGCGCAACGGAGGAGGCAACAGCAAGTGTGTCCGTTTTTACCTTGGCCCCTTGGGTGTTGATGACTTGCTTGGTATTGTTTCCTGCTTTCTGCCGTCAGCTTGTGCTGGCTGGTTTTGTCCGGTTCGGGTTTGACTCATCTCCATCATTGGGTATTTTTAAAAATTAGCTTGCCGCGGAGTATGGAAGGCTGGCGGAAGGGGGAAGGGTTGTTTAGCGAAGTTGATGCATATATATACACATCAGACGCATGCATGGCATGAATTCCAATTACATCATGTCGACTTGGTGCGCGGTCGGAACCTCTGAGCGACGCTTCAAGATCAGCTTGCTTCTCGTGCCGCTCGAGGCAGAGACGAGCGGACTCCCATTTGGCAATTGCTTGTCCTTGTCTTTTGAGTTGTCCGCCTCCGTCTTCGTCTTCGTCTTCGTCTTCGTCATTGCCCAACAGCACTTCATACCTAGTCTACACGACTCCTCTCCATCTTCATCGCCCCGTGCTGCTCCTCCATCATCTGCATTAGCCAGCCTCCTCGGCTGCAGCTTCTTCTCGCACAGCAGTGAGATGATGGGTAAAAGTATCTTTGGAAAGGAAAAAAGGGCCCAACCAAGCGTGCTCATGACACACACACACACACGCACACACACACACACACACACACAC
This sequence comes from Epichloe bromicola, assembly GCA_023658445.1. Lineage (NCBI taxonomy): Eukaryota > Fungi > Ascomycota > Sordariomycetes > Hypocreales > Clavicipitaceae > Epichloe > Epichloe bromicola. The sequence goes on along the minus strand of CP098266.1, from coordinate 4,406,690 downwards.
TCGCAATCTCACCACAAACTTGAGTTGGACGGACTGCTCACGTCATGACCAAACGGGTAGATTGAGAGGAAAATTGTCGTGGTGCTTCCGCCCCGTGTTACTACATCCCCCACACAAATCTTCTAATATATCGCAAACCAGTGAAATGATAGTATTCATGACAGCCATACCCGTGGTAGGAAACCCCCGAAGGAACTTTTTCTCTCTTGTTCTTTTCCAACACATTGCCCCTGGAACCAATGGAGCGCCCCGCTAAAAAGCTCTCCCGTGTTGGGGATAAATCGATTGCTGTAGTCGGGAGATCGTCAGGCATTGAATTCGTGACAGTCTCCCGTTTTATAGATAGTCTCGCTTTTCCAGGTCGAGTATCCAATTTAATAAACCTTCTTCTTCTCGTCGATGCTGAACTGGCCAGGGCCGCTGTTGACCAGGAGGAGAAGACCGCCGACAATGGACAGGATCTGGAAGAAGTCGTACTTGGCAAAGTCCTTGTGAGGATGGTGCTCGTGGAGCTAGCGTACCATTTTTCATTAGCATCAACGCTTGCACTGCTTCAGATCTTGGCCCGAGTGGTGAACTTACCGTCCAGAAGTTGTTGACGAATAGATTGAAAATGCTGAGAATAACGACCAACAAAGTAGCGCTGAACTTGGCCTTGAAGCCAACAACAACCATGACACAAGCACCAGCTCCCAAGAGCGAGACGAGAACGCGCCAAACGGACCACTGGCCGGTGAAGACGAACCCGATGAAGAGGAAGATCAGCAAGACTCGGCCAGCCAACTGGAAGTACATCTTGCGGTCCTTCTCGTCTAGCTGGGGAAGTCCAGCAAAGGCCTTGGTCTTGCGCACCCATGAGTCAGACAGAACCATCAGCAGGCCACCAATGACGGACAGATTTCGGAGAAAGAAGTTGAGGTCGAAGATGAGGCCGTAGCCGAGAGCCTGGGTAACCACGACACCCATGAGACCTGCGACGGCGTAGTCAGAGTGTTTTCGAGCAATGACAAAGGTGGAGCAAATCATCATGGCCGTGGCGTTGACGATAAGGAAGATGTGAGTAAGACCATAGGGAACTGCGGGGGAAGAAAAAAAAGTCAGTCCAGCTTGCAATGACGTGATCATGGTGCCCGAGAATTCAATGTTTCCCTCTCTGGAGAAGAACTTACTGTGTCGGTAGTCGTGGAGGTAAAGAAGCTGATCGCTCCATTGCATGATGATTCGCAGGGCATCTTCGAGGAAAGTGACGACGATTAAGAAACGCCCAATGGCAGGCAAATAACTTGCAAAAGTTAGTGGCCTGAATCAGTAAATGTTGCTGCCATCGACCAACTATAGCCCAATGGCGATTGTAGACTTGGCAATTACTCACGGCTTGAGGGGTTCGCTGAGGTTATCCAGCGCGTCTTCAACCTTGCTGGTGTAAGGGCGAATCTTGTCGAGGAGGTTGTCATTGGACTCCTCGGCGTTGGAGGGGCCGCCGTACGCGGGAGCGCCGCCGAGGCCATATCCAGAAGGACCGCGCTGCATTTTGGTGGAACGGGGCTGCAAAGGACAGCTGGTTCAATGTGGGTAGTAGAGAAGGCGCGTGTGATGAGGATAACGGGCGATTGATCTGTCTATCCTTTTGTGCGACGACAAGGCAAGAGGAGCCAGGCCGGCCGGGAAGACGACAGGGTGAGGTCGGTGGCAGTTGGTGGCAGTTGGTGGCAGTTGGTGGCAGTTGGTGGCAGTTGGTGGCAGTCGGTGGCAGTCGGTGGCAGTCGTTGAGTAATCCTTGAGCTAATGATGAGACTTGGCAAATCCGCACAATCGAGCTGGTTGGCTCAGCTATGGTGAGGCAAGAAGGAGTGAGGAGTGAGGAGGAGTGCGGGTGGATGGGCCACGCCGGAGCAAAACTGGTCAGTGGTCGGTCACCTTTGCGAGACTGCGGACGTGAGAGTCGGTCATAGGTTAGAGAGGAAGAAGTTGAAGAGAGTCTGTTGAATTCGCCAAGGCAAGGGTGGGATGAATTGGGCCGGGGCATACGCACATGTATGTAATACACCCACTGTATGGCCAGATCTGACGAATTGACGCCTCGATTGCACAGCACCAGACGGCACCAGACAGCCCCAGACAGCACCAGACAGTCACCACCTGCGCAACTGTGTCCTTTTCCAACGTGCGCGATGGCGCATGCCGCGGTGTCCACTTTGGCCAGTCTTGGTCTCCACAGGCCAATGCCGCTGAGCGGCGCCCTACACAACTCACTGCCAGTGCAGCGGGCGCAGGGTGCCGGATAAAAAACAAAAACCACTTCCATGTCGCCCTCCTGATGAGTTCTGACTTCCTGTCGCCAATGCCCATCACGCCGCGCCTCTGTATACGTTGCTCGCTCTTCGTGGATGGTGGTCATTCCGCGAGTTCATGACTCAACTCCTGGAACTTGGCCGTGGAGAATCCAGAATTCGCAGTCCGCCCTCGTCATCATACTCAACTCGATGCTCATTCACGGCTCTCTTCAGCTCGGGACGAAGCATCTTTCGTTCTCCCGTGATGGGATCCCATTCCCAACCTTCCCGCATCCACATCCATCGCAAGTATGCGCGAAGCTCCTTGTCTCGAGGCATCACTCTCATCCACTCGGGTTGGAACTCTGGCTCTAGGCCCTTGTCCTTGCCATTCCAGTCCTCGGCTCGGCCGAGTAGTTGGTCTCGACAGAATATTCTCCAACTGTCCAGTGTATATTTTCCTTGGGTCATGTGGCCAATCTCCCATGCTTCCATGGCGTCTTTACCATCGCAATTGTCCAATGCCAACGACGTGTCCCGTTCTTCGTCTTGAAGCCCAACAGAGTACACTTTTCCGTCTCTAGAATCGGACGGAATATCGCGTTTATCGTAATTTTTGACTTTGTATACTTTCCCGGCCATGGGCGGCGCCTTCAAGAATCCAGTGGCGTACTTCTGAACAAACTTGAGTCGATTTGTTGCCAAACCAAGATGGCGAATCATGCCGAGCAATTCTTCCGCGTTGAGGGGATCTGCCAGGTGCCTCGGTGATGGGAATCGTTCTTTAACTTTGAAGAAAACGGGTATGGCAACTTGACCGTTTGTTTTGATCAAGAAAGTTACCGCTATCAACAGCCAGAATGGTTCGTGGGCCATCTTTTCCTGGATAAGCCCAAATTGCGCTGAACAGAGTGGTGGGAACGGGACTCTTGATACAACCCCAGCGAGCTTTCTTTCGAATAGCTTTTCATCATTGATGGCCGGGGTGAAATATGGCGACGACGACGGGTCAAGTGCACGGTTGTTGTTGGCAAGCTTTATGAGCAACGATCTGCATTCGCAATGACTGCACTCGTCACCTAGGGCTGATTCGACTGTTTTTGTTACGGTGCAGCCTTGTTTCTCTGTGGCTGACGGTTGTGTAGTGATTTTGACGCTCAAATCGGCACCATATTTGCCAGCACATTCAACTGAGTCAACTCGCTGCTGGCGACAGCCTCGACCATCGACTGAATTGTCCACTCGAATCTGTCTTTCAGATGCGCCTTTCTCCTCGGACCAGTAGTGTGATTTTGCATTGGAGGACGCGGATCTGGGTCTGCGGTATCTTCTCTTGGCTGAGCCAGCGTCTGTTATATGGCCGATCTTGGAAGACGGGCTGCAGATGTATGGAGCATCATTGGCAAGTCCTTGGGCCAGTAAGATAAGGCGGTCGGTTTCTGCCCATGGTGCCGGCGGTACGTCAACTGAATGTCTCTCACTGGCCAATATGTGCCATACGAATGTTAGAACATCGTTTCCTTCCAAGCTGTTTTGATCCCGGAGTTTTGACTGTTGAATTGCAGTGGCACAGCTGACGAGATGATCAAAGTCTTCAGAGCAGGCAAGAATGCTCGCATTCACTAACAATCTTTTTTGCTTAGCAGGCGTATCTGGGGACTCGATTAAATGTGAAAGAAAGTCGGTTGCGTCTTCATGTACGTCGAATGCCGATAAGACAGAGGCCCCAAAGGATTTTGACATTGTCATCGCATCGGGTTTCCTCTTACCAAGTTTGCACTGCACTTGCGAGAAGTGGACAATAGCCAACGCGTGGGTAGGGCGTTTTGGCATGCAAGAATATAGTACATTACTTCATCACGCGGTGGTTGCACGGCGCAGGCGAGGGCCATTTGAGGTTGTGAATCAGGAAATCTCGGTACAGTGCCCATATGAAACTCATACTGTAACCTGACCAACGGGACTTATCAATGTAATGAAAAGCGGGGCTACATTTGCATTGAGGCCGCAAGTCATCAAATTTCATGGTTTGTTGGCGATTCAGGGACCATGGTTGATGCCAAAGGTCTACTACTTTACTCCGTAGAGCAAGCCGGTCGCAGCATCACACCACCCACCACCCTGTGTATGTAGTATGTAGATGCGGAACTGTGATCGCCAACGGTATTAGCTTCAAAGGAGACTGGCGCGCAGCGGACTGACCATTCGCGAGCACTCAGGGTGTGATCCACCATCAGGGGAGCTCAGGCTGGACTAGTGCAGCTGCCAACCACATCATCTCATTGCCTTCATCACGTGATGAGCAGTTATTGCCCGGTGAGTCCAGTCACCCACCCTCATCGTCTTGCGCCTCCGCTCGGATCTGGTCTCGCAATCCATCCTCTCCCCCAAATCCTCGATCCTCAACGGACCCGTCGCCGACCTTTTCGAGTCCTCGTTCAACCTCAACAATTTCCATCCAAAGGATGAGTAGTCGCGGCGGGAAACTCGCACCCGAAGTCAACAGGTGAGTCCTGCTTTTCTTTGCGCGTCCGGATTCGTCGTGGTCGACCGACCGGGTTTTTTTCCCCAGTCATCACGATGCCCCCGTTCGCCCGCGACCATCACGATGCCAATCTTGCCCCCCGTTTACATCGCATTTGAAACATCCTAACCATAATTGCAGAGCTCTGTTCGTCAAGAACTTAAGGTAGATAAGCCCGGACGTCTGAAGTCGACTCTCCGACGAAAAGCAGCCCGAACTGACACCGACTTTAGCTACAGCGTAACTCCAGAGGAGCTTTTCGATCTCTTTGGAAAATTCGGCCCTATTCGGTATGCGTCCTCCATCACGATATTTCAACGATGACGGTAATTGTGGATGGCTGAAAACTAATAATTATGTTTTTTTTTAAACCCCGTATAGCCAAGTTCGACAGGGCATTTCAAACGCTACCAAGGGGACGGCCTTCGTGGTCTATGAAGATGTTATGGATGCCAAGCAAGCCTGCGACAAGCTCAACGGCTTCAATTTCCAGAACCGTTACCTAGTTGGTATGTTTTTTTTTTTTTTTTGGGAATAATTCTGACACCTGTTCATCTTCATCTTGACCTTCATCGCCCGTGCAGTAACTAACATCCCGGCAGTTCTGTATCACCAGCCAGAAAAGATGATCAAGTCAAAAGAGGACCTGGAAGCCCGTCGGGAATCTTTAGCGCAGCTCAAGAAGCAGCACGGTATAGATTGACAATCCGACCGGCCTGTAGACAGCCTGAAAGACAAGACACCCTCCAAGTCTTCGGGCCGGTCCTTATCACCTCTCAAGTCTGCTTCGCCGGATCTGAAGACGATCCTACGAAAGGGCAAGTCCGTTGCCGGCACCATACCAAAGGGTCATGCCGGCGCGCGAGCAGTCCGCTTCGTCGAAGGGGCACCAGCTGCTGTACGATCATGCGCGTGACGGGGTGCTCACGCGCCATGTCAAGACGATGATTATTCCCACCGTCGTTGTCACGAATTGCTGACATGGACATGATTCATGACCGCCATTTGAATCAGTAAACTTATTTATCAATGTTTGTTATTATAGGGTCGCGGCGGATATCACTTTCTCAGACCATCTTCACTCCTTGCAATGTATTCTACCACTGCTTTTTTTCTGCTTCATTGCCCTTCAGGTGTAAAGGGGGGAAAGAAATTGTGAAACTGGCGAGCAGGGAAATCAAGGTTCGTTAGCACGTGGAGACGACATGACAAAGTCACCAAAGATTTGTATTTTCTTGGCCGAGGTGAATTATTTTAGACCTCCTGGCAAAGGTGGCAGTGGCGAAACGGAAACGACTGGTTTTCACTGACGGGTCCCACCATTCGAGCACACGTTTTGTGATGTGCAGTTTGTCTCTTTACGGAATTTTTGTTTTGTCAAAGTACCAAGATTACCTACCCAGGCTTTCGTTATAGTTACAACGGTTACTAGGTGCTTGTTCCGTTCCAGCATGTTCTTTTGCCAATGCACGCCTGGCATTGCACAGGAGCAGGTCATAGACCTGTGGTCTGGGAAGTCATGTGTCAGGTCGTGATGCTTGGACCCGTTGATCAACATGTAATCCGTACATCCACCCTTCTTGCTCGTGGGCTGGCTGCTGCATAACAAGGGCCCGGGCCAAGCCAGGGACGTCGTCTCTGACAATTCCTTGGGACAATGCAAGTACGATTCCAGGCTGTGGCAGGATTTTCATGATGTGGAGATGATGGAAATCCCGGCCTCGAATGCAGGCGTCCCGGTTTCAACTTTCAAGTTCAACGTGTTGGTGGCTGATGAACCGGACTGATTGCTGGCTAGGACACTTCTTGATTCACGAGAGGCGGTTTCCCATCACTTCTTCCGTCTATTTTAATGAACCTTGGGGAATATAGTTCTTATTCACTCATCGACTTGGCGCATATTTGAAGCTCACCTGAACAAGTCCTAAATCCATCGTCCTGCGTCTGAAATTCCCCAACTTGCAAGTGCATCATGCACCTGTTGTAGACTGGGCCTGTTGTAAAAGTTCTCATTCCAAGTGCCCGACTCCATGCCTGCAGCCCTTTCTCGAAGCCAATTGACCGAGTCTTCAATCTCCCTCGCCCACCAATCGCTTGCCGTCTTTTGCACCTGCTCAGCGGTGGATGCTTCTGTCCTCTCCAGCTCGCGCATGACCAGCTTCTTCTGCTTTCTGACGATGAGCCTGCTCAGACCCAATCGTCTTCCCCGAGTACAAGCATCGATCAACTGCCTCATCGGCTCGGGCGTAATGGTGTAACCCGGAAACTCCACCTGCGGCTCCCACGGGTACGACAACCACACAGCAGCTCGCTGAGGCGCACTGGTTGCTTCAAAGATGCACCAGAGCACTCTTCCGAGCATGTAGACCTCACAAGCTTCCTGCTCGGTGCGCGTCAAACAAGACCACGCCACGTTGTAACCCTTTGACGGCCACGTGTATTCTTCCCCTTGACCCATCTCCTCCCATCCGGGCAGCATTCCCGAAAGGATGCCGGCGTACTTGCTTTGAATGCGGGCGTCTATTTCGTCGTCAATCGCCAGCAGCCGGATATACTCAATGGCGTTGACTTCAGGAGCTGCAAACTCGCACCAAACCCCACGTTGCTCGAAGTCGACCATGACCGCGTCACGAGACCCGGACAAGACGATATTGTCCAATCTCAGATCTGGATAGAAGAAGTGTGCGACCTTGTGGAGATGCAGCAGTGCAGAGGCTAGCTGTGAGGACCATCTTGTCTTATCGGCAAGTGACACTTGGCCGTGTAACTGCAAGGATGGGACAAGGTCACGCAGACTTCCGTGTATGTGGTATTCCAGGGTAAACCCTATGACCGCCGTCTTGTTGCCAAAGCTGCATCTCTTGGTGACGAGATGAACTGGCCTAGATACGATGTTGGGATGTGGTGGCATCAAAAGCAGTTGTCTTAGTTCATGATAGAGGTACTTGGTGTAGCTTGTCAAGCCCTTGAAAATCCATCTTTTCCCTTCAATCTCAACAAGACAGACGCTGTCGTGTAACTGTGACAAATACACTACATCATTGATGTCGACGGTCCGAGGCAGAGCAACACTGTCGCCCCACGACTTCTCCAAATATGCCACGGAAAGGAGCTGCCTCTCCAGATGATGCGTAGGCGCCACAGATATGGATGTGGCTGCAACATCCTTGGGCAGGTTTTGGAACACAATCCGAGAGCCAAATGGCAAGTTCTGGTATATCTGCTTGGGGTCATCATGGCCAGAGCTCCAATGCTGAAGAATTCTCAAAATATGGTTTGTGATCCCAAGACGCGATATCTTGGTGCAATCTCTAGTGTAAAACGTCACGTCGAGATCGAGGGCATCCCGGAGATCCGCTGACAGTGTTGCCGGCTCTGGGATGAAAACATCGACTCGGAACGGTGCCATCGTATCCACAAACTGTGGTACAGCATAGAATTGTGTTCCAAAGGCTGTACAGCCATCTATACGCCACAGAGGATTTCTTGGAGGCGCAAGGGAGTTGATTCGGTTTCTCGGGTTTAAGCTTGACTCTTCCCAGTCTGCGTGTGTTTGCTTTGCTGCTCCTGTTTTGGAGTCGACACTTGGCTGATAGACCGAGAAAGCTGCTGTAGGATGTATGACGTCGTGGATGGACTGTTGACTCAAGTCCATGGTGGTTGTGCCTCTCGAAAGGGTCTCGAAGAACTGTCTGGCTAAATGTTAAAGGTGCTTCGTTGGCGAGAGGAGGGGAGAGAAGAAGAAAAAAAAAGCCGGTCGTGTGAAAAATAAAAGGGGACAAACTTCTGTCTTTGCAAAACAACTGCGTTGCGGCTTTGCGCTCAAGCAGTTTGTGTCTGGCGCTGGCTATGACGTTGGCAATATTCTTGGATCCTGATGAGATGGAAGCTTTCGTCGCGTCGTCCTCCTGATGAAAGGGTTCAACGTGATGTTCAAAACCAGAAGAAACTCGAATCAACCCTGTCACGGAAGCCTCGATCGGTTTTTATTGGGGAAAGCGTGGAGGAGACGCTGCCCGCTCCTGACGTGTTGCACAAGAGGCGGCACAGAGAGAAAGACTTTTGAGAGCCAGCTGGAAGAGACGGGGCGGTAAAGTACCCTCCCTCCCACTGCCTTGATTCGACAGGCCGGCCTCTTTGATCACATGATTGGGGCCTCCGTCGTCGATGGCCGTGAAGCCCAGAATCTGACAGAATTAAAGGGAGACGGCTTCATGTTGTGCAGTTTGCCGCGTCCCGCAGGCGCCCGGAAGATGGCCGGCCATACGAACAACAAGAAGCACGCTGCTGGAGCTCATGGCATTTCCGCTAACCTAGCTTCTGTGACAAGCGTTTCCATTCCTCTCTTCTCTCTCGTTGCCTTGTCTGGGAAGGCCTCGGTGGGCAAATCGGAACCCCCAGACTACGGGACTCAGTCATGTAGGTCTTGACCAGGACTCCGATGATCTGATTGATCATCTCGTGCGAACAAATTCACAAAAATATCGCCATTTCCCATGGGTAAACCCAAACTATGGCCCCCGCATGGATGAAATAGGAACATTCGTGTCACCCTACCAGCATACTCAGACCATGTTCAAAGGTTCATAGCTCAACCTTCTGCCCGGCACAACACATTCGATCAAGCGTCGGTGGAACAGGCTGGAACGACGGCTAAATCGCTGGTAATTCCTTTAGGTTATACAGAATGCGAGGTATGCGCAAATGAAAATGATGAAAGAATTCCTAATTCGTGTTCCACAGGGTTAAAAGAGGAAATAAATGTCAAATCAAAATCCGGAAAGGAGTCAGGCTTGACCCCAGATTCAGTATGCGGATGCTAAGATCGTACGCCACGAATGAGAAAGCTGTCTACCTACCTACTTACGTATATGGAAGAGTGGACTTGGGGGGTGGTCCCTTCGGAGAGAAATCTGCTTAGTCCTTCAATCGAGGAAGAGCAGCAAAAGAGAGTACAAAAGGATTCCCAGATACCAAGTTTCCGCTCCAAGTCAAGGACAAAAGCCAGCAGATCTGAAGACCACCCGGACACTAGAGCGAGCAAGCTGGACTCGGCGGGGAAAAAAAGGCAAAGGTGACAAGGGGAATGAAGACCGATCACGGGAAAGGGCCCTCGATGAAATGAGTGCCACCTCAAGTTGTGTCCTGGAACCAATAGCTTTGGCCGGACATCTAAGTTCTGGTGACACGGCCTGAGCTTGTGCCGTGCCCCATTGCTTGCGAGTACCTGTAAAACACTGTCCGAGTACCATTGCCACCAAAGATACTTCAGGAAGAGGGCAAGTCTACACAAAGGGATGAGTCGTCGTTTGTGAGGACGGCAGGGTCGATCGATAAGGCCATGGCGGACCACGCCACAACTGCTTGCTGGAACTAATTGGAACAGACATCGCGGTGGAATGAGTAAAGCAGACATGTTATGAACACAATAGCGTCCTCACCGATACCGGGCTCACGAGGAACAATAGGTTGAGTTGATCTCAGCCGACGAGGTCCCTGCTCAAGGCATCCCTCACCGGTTCTTGCCTCACCGTTTTAGCGTATACGATACGATCAAGAATCATGTTGGAAAATGCACGATCGAACAATGGAGAATGTGGTCTTCAGCTGTCGATAACGGCAAAGCTGCAGAGTCTCATATAGACTTGGGAGTCCGGGACAGAGCTTTGCTCGCCGTGTCCTGTCTGCAGCCTCGGCATCATACCCTGATAATGAGCGAGCTGTACGCTGTAGGGAGTGGTTCGTGGGATGCTTTAGCGTGAGAAGTCATGTCGGCGACCATGGCCACGCGGCTGCACGGCTGCGTCGAAAGAGTCGAACTGATCAGATACCGATGTACAACAGATTGATTCTGACATGCCGACGTACAGAGACGTGTGCAGACAGATGTGCAGACAGATGTGGCTAGACTGGCGGACAACAGGTCAAGCACAAGGGGCACCCAGCAGCGACTTTGGGTCATCAGGATCACCAGCGTCGCGTGTTTTCGTGCTGGGATGTGAATCGTGTGATAGACTGATCAAGACAAGCCCAATACCAATTGCTCAAGCTCAACAAGCGACTCCATTGGGCGGCCACGAGGCAGGAGTCGCCAGTACATAAAACTCTCTTGCCCGTTTTCAACTTTTCTGTCTCCCGTCCCCGCTTCCCGCTTGCGCTTGCGGCTGGCTATATGCAAGGTTATTATTAGTCAGGGACTCAGGTTACATAAGTCCGATTGCTTTGGGTCCACCGTGGCTTCCCGATCGAACTAAATTGAACCTCATTTCAAAAAGCATACGGACTGTACTGTACTGCCTTACATTGTATGGCCCTTCGTCAATGCTTCCATGTCTCGTCTCGTTTCCAGCCCGATTGCATGCAGACCATTGCACGCACTTGCGTCCGTCTTCATCAACAAGTCGGCCCCGAGAAGAAACCTCGTCAGTCGAAAGCCTTCGCTTGCGTGGAGAATGAATTGCCGCACTACGGATGATTCCATCATACATCGGAGGCTACATGGTCAAAGCAGCAGGTATATCAGCATGCGTTGGCACATTTGTACATGTCATCATCGACGACTTCAGCTTCGACCAAGTGCTCACGATTGGTGCTGCGGGAGCTGGGAACGCTACTGGAGGAATGGACAATGCGACGGCGCTGGTGGGTGCAGTGACACGAGACGAGAGTCTTTTGCAGGGCAGGCAGCAGGATGATCCCGGCTGTTTGATCTGACACCACATTGGCATTGGCTCACCTTCTCACCGGTCCCCGCACCTTACAGGGTGGCAAAGGGTCTTTGTGTCTTTGTCTCGCACCATCACGTCACATGTCACGCACTCGCTTATTTACGGAGTAGACGCCTCACTGTTGCCCCAGTCGATGCCTGCAAATGGAAGAATCTCCGGCGTCTTCCAAATGCTTGCCATCTGGAAAAAGGCGCGCACGATGTCTTCCTCCGTCGCCATGGCTTTTCGCGCACTGGACTAGCTGAATGAATATCAAGCACCTCTGGACTTCCTTCGAGTCATGAACCAGAGCAGTGTGCGCCAATGCCTGATTTCGGGTTTTGAAGTTGCTGCGTGGTTCACCACTTGTCACACGAACACGTGAACTCATGTGTGGGATAACACCATATATCTCCGAAAACACACGCAATACGATATTACGGCCATTATTAGGTGGAATAAGATGGCTGGGCCTCGTACCAAGGCCCATCCCCTGCAGACCCAAAGCTGACAATTAATCAGGGATCGATAGCAGGCCGTGAATCATGTGCGTCAATTAAAAGTGTGTCGTGTCTCGATACCCAAAGCCTCAAGTATTCGCAGACACTATTATTAGTACTGTCTTTTAGTTTGTCGCCGGGCACGCCAACAGACCATGTTCTAATGTCTCTCTAAAACCCTGGCACTTGCAGTTTTCGTTCAGAGATAAATGCGCACACGCTCAACAAAGAATCTTGTCTACGAATAGAGAAATGAGTCAAACTGAGCAGCGTCAGACGGCCGGGACCGCCATGGCATTCTCAAAAAGCCACGGCGCACTTCGACCAGACAGGCAGGCAACAACAACAAATCATCTTGTGGTGTGACGGGTGGAAGAATAACTAAATGGCCACACCGATTTATCCCAAACCAAACAAGTCCTTGGGTCCGCTTCGATCGGGCAGCCCACGTTATTACGTCTTTGTTCACTTTCTAGTGAGCCAAGGTTGCAACGTCTTACTCGGTGCTAGCCAACAAGAGACATCACCCCCCGGCCTAGGCCTCGCGCGGTACCCCTCAATCAGAGTCTGCTCAAATACAATCCATCACGGTGCCATGACCTTGCCCTCCTCACCGAGTCATCTCTTTTTCCTCCAGACCTCGACTTATCGTCGCCATAATTCCTGCTAGGGCATCGCGACCCGTCTGGTTGCCCATGCACATCGGCAGCACGCCTCACGTATTGGTCCGCGTTATCCGCCATCCTTGTCCGGTGACGGACGGGCACATCGAGTCACAAGAGAGAGCAACAGCAAGAGCAAGCAGCAAGCAGCAAGCGGCAAGCACCACGAACCCACGAACCCACGAACCAGCACCACAGAGGTCAACATCATTACTTGCACCAGACCTTTTCTCTGTCCGTCCACGGGGCTACTGACGCGCGACACACCACTCATTCAGCCCGTCCATTTCGAACCGACATCGACCTTCTCATCGAAACCTGGTTCCATCGCTAACTATTCTCCATACTTACATCCCCCACCACCCCCCGGCCGCCTTCTTGCCCTATCCCCCCAATTCACGGAGTTGACTCCACTGGATCTGAATTGCTTTACCTTGACTTCACCCGGACTCCGTGCAAAGCCTTCCTTGCCCGCTCTACTACACCCCCTGTGGATGCACAGTTTGATACCGGTTGTTACTGCTACTGCTAATAATACCCATTCTCAATAACGGTGGAGACGTAATAGCGAGCTCACATCAATACCCCTCCCCGAGTGAGTGCGCTGCAGCACAACCCTTGATCAGCTCACAAGGTTTTGCGGTCTCGCCGCGCCGCCTTGTCATTGCTTGTCTCTTGAGCAAAGACGATACCTCGCTTTCCACATGCTAGTACTTTGAGTCTTAGCTCAGTCTTGCACAACTACTATACTAGTCTTGTCCAACACGCCCCGTTTTCGCGCAACAACCATCATGGTGAGAGATTCCCCGTCCCAGCTATGATCGCTCTCGCGGCAGCCCGCATGGATATATCACCAGCCTCCCTCCCGCTCTCCCATTCTGCTGCTGTACACTCACTGCCTTGTGTCAATGGCGCGACGAAAGTGGATATCCTCACTCTTGTCATCTCTCTTAATCTCCTATCACGCCCCTTATCTATCGTTCAGTGAATCACAGCAATAAATATTCATCTTGGTGAATTTTGTCACATTCGTCCGGCGCCTGCCTCATTCTTTCTTACGCAAGTAAGCACCTCACTAACTTGTTGGGCAAACAAAGGAACTTACACGGTCCTTCATTCATAAGCGACCTCAGCCCTATGCAGGCTTTGAGGCATCACCTCTTCCACAACCTTCATCCCCCATTTTCCCGGAAGAGGCCTTTGAACAGCTCCTATTTGAGTTTCAACCTTCCATTGACCACGACTTCTTGTCATATGGCCAGACTTCGAGTTTTGAAGACTATTATAGTTCCCAACCGGAGCACACACCAGCTAAGCGACGGAAGCTTGAAAAAAATTGTGGCGTCATGCCTCAGAGATTTTATGATGTGCCGCACCAGAGCAGCCCCGAAAAAAGTGCGGGTCTCATTCCGTATGAGAACAGCGGCAATGGACCACAGTTTCTATTGCCTAGATGGGCAGAGCCTGTCATCCCACACGCCCAGAGCTTGGCCCAGTTTCCTCGACGAGTGGCCGAAATGATGTGTGGTGGCTGCGGTATGCATGCAGATCAAACAGATGGTATGATTATTCTGTTCCTTTGTGCTTACTATTTCCTTCCCTTTCTTTTTTCTGGGCTGTCCGCGAATCAGTGATTACTAACGGTGGGTTTCAAGTTTATCGCGCAATGCCCGAAGGGCAGATTCAGGCCTATGAGTCAAACCAACCATATTACGCTGAGAAGCAGTTAGCTATGGAACCTTCCGACGTTCAGGAGACAATGGCTTTCACTCTAGTCGACACGGGACTTGCGTTGTACGAGGGGCCATTGACACAAATGACACCATCTCTCTCGACATTCACGCACACGGCACATTTGGATCCACCGCCAAACTTCCTCGAGGGTGATTTCCTCGGTCACCAAGACTCTGGCTTCTCTGCTTTCTTCGCCGATCCATCGGTGAAACAGGAACCCGGACCCGCTAGCTCACCAGTATTTGAGCACGACGGTCTGACTCTGAGTGAGCAGGCCCAAATAGACTACGGTATCGGCAATCTTGACAATATAAGCACAGACGTGTCCCCTACCAACCACAGAGTGGGAGTCAACAGTATTCCCCCAGGAGGATCGAGAATGTTCATGACAGCTGGGGTTCTGATAGAGGCAGTTCCTCAGCAATCCTGGACGAATGCCGCTTCGCATCTCCAGCAATCGAATTTTGACATTCTGCTCCCAAATCAACGGGGCGGAAAACGTGGCCCATTTCGAGACCCTACTCTTCGAGAGCAGACAGCCCGGACACGAAAGATTGGATCGTGCATTCGATGCAGAATGCAAAGAATACGTGTGAGTAGTATTCCGGGTGGGGAGGTTGTGACCCTTTCTTTCTTGCGTGACGCAGAAAGCGAAACATTCTACATGTGATTGACTCGACGCTGACCAACTCAGTGTGAACACAATCCGAATGAACCTGGTGGAGCATGTCTTACTTGCAAAAAGGTTTCCAACACCAAAGCAGGAAGGTTCCCTTGCTTGAGGTACAAGATTACAGATATCCAACTTTTCAAGCCGGGACAGGTCCCAGGATACGAATGGACGCGGCGGTGGACCAACAACATATCCGATCCAATACAGAAGTGGGCGTCGCCCGACGTCAAATTCATCCGCATCTCGACTGGCTATTCAGAGAAATGCATCGAGCTGCAGGTCCGCGAATTCGTCCCTCAGGACGGCGATAAATTGGAACGCACATGGGTTCATCAGGGAACGAGAAAGTCCGTTCCTGTTCCTCCCTATGCCCTAATGGATCTCGAAGATGGCAAGTCGGCATATTTGAAGCATATTTCGGATGCAATGGGTGACACGCTTCAACATGTAGCCGGACGCTCGAGCGGTCTGCTGAGGAAAACATATGTTCAAGCTTTCCGAATGTATCGAGATACTACGATTCCTGAAGATTGGAAGCAACTTTTCGATTGGACGTTTCGATTGTGGACGGCTATACGGCTTTCGACAACGTCAGATTTCATCGTGGGCGAGGAAAAGCTAGGGATGCCATACAATATTCTGGACACTACTAATCCCAACCACGGAAAGATACCAGTTCCTCCGGTCCTCGGCGCACAACTGGACGTTGTCATGATCCACCATATTCAAACAAGACTCAGACGCGAGCTGTTGGACAAGCTGCAGAAAATGGTTCTAAAGAATAAGCAGAGTACTTGGTTTGTGACTTACCTGGTCACCTTCATGCTACTACATAATGCGGCACTGATTACGGCCCACGATGCAGCATATGCCCGAAAACATGGAATCAGGGTAAGTCTTGATGAAGCCAAAGAGAAGGAAACACGAAAAAAGAAGGAGAGGAGACGGGGAATAAAAGAGAGGGAACTTGGCAAAAAGAAGAAAGGAAGAATCAGGCTGAAGGAAACAAGGAAAGAAAGAAGGGAGAAAAAATATACACAAGCCCACAGCCTTAACGGCTGCCATGATTGCATGTGACTTTGGAGTCGCAAAAAGACTGGCGGAATGTTCTGCGGGCGAACCTCGGAATTTACTCTTTGCTGACCAAGGCTTGCTTTCAGCGTCGATTTGCGCGTGAGGATAAAGTGAGAGAATACCATCTTGGTAAGACTGGACGTTTATTATCTGTTCCTCGTTGTCTTGTTTCAAGTCAAGAAGTACCGTTTGTGGCTGATGAAGGGACCCTTTTTTTGATTTTTTTTTTTTTAAATTACTACAGGGGCAAACATTCTCCTCGCTCACTTTCACTACTGCAACAAGGGCTGGTACCCATTTTCGGACGAGTGCAAGGACCAGGATCTGCGGACGCTTGCAGATCTCAGTGACGACAAAGTTCAATTTGTGCGTGAGACGAGAGAATTCGCCAAGGAGCACGGTAAGTCCTACTCCGCACACCGCCGGCATGCCTGAGGATATATGCAGGATTGCACTTTTTCTTGGCCGCCAAATGAATCAGATTGCTGGGGTGGGGGCTAATGCGCAGATGGTGCGATGCAGAGCGAGAATGGGAGCAGCTGCGAGAGCGCGGCGCTTGGGAAGAGGATTACTTTTTCGTGAGCCAGTTGTTCCAGGAAAACTGGCATCCCCGGTCCGAAGTTTGACTTGTTTCTTTATTGTATGGCCAGCCGAGGCGGTGAGAGGGAGGGCATCGCCTGGACAGAACCGAGAGGTGAGCACAATCTGTCCATCTATTGCATGTTATATTTCATGCTGCTTCTCACTTGACATGGTTTCGTTTCTGCATTGGTGGGTGGACGCAACTGTTGATCGATTAATCGAGTCCCGAAGACGAGGACTATGTGGGTATGGGAAGGACAGTTGCAGCAACCCAAAGTGGGAAAGAAAAACAGCGGAAGCCAAGCCAGTTGCTCTCTTCTTTGGAGGTTTCACCACGACGGAGCGAGCGGGCTGATGTCGCCTTTCTTTCAGGTAGACATTGAGCTGGCAGATACGGGCGGTCCCTGTGGCCTCGGAAGTTGCAATCAATGTAAAGCCAAGACACAATAATAATACTAATACAGAGAGGCGGCAGCCTGCCGTGGACGAAATGGGTCAGAACTTGGTAGCAGTCCGAGCTGAGTTGTCAACTATGACCTAAAGGAATATCTTTCCTTCTCTTTTCCTTCCCGAGAGAACTTGTTCTTTCCTCTCCTTCCCCGTCCCCGCCTGACACCGAAGATTTCACCGTCCGAGCGGCTGCCCGTGGGCCGTTTTTGTTTCTATTAATTTCACTTCTGTCAAGCCAGCTATTCATAATCGTCGCCCGCAACAAAGTCGCTTCCCGCCGAACCTGAACCTGGCCGCCGCACGTCGAGGTCGGTTCCTGGGCCCCAGCTGCGACCCGGCGGCCCTGCCATGCTGATACCGTACAATGCCCCAATTGAATTTGAATTGTTTTACAAATCTACATGCTAGCTATAAGTAATACTGTTATGAAAGAGCTATGAGGAAAATACATAGGGTAAGTTATGCCATTTTTGTGAGTATGTATATCTATTTCCATAGGTTGTTCGTAATACAATGTACCTTCTAACCCTACCCTAGCCCCTGTCTCTTGTTTCCCTGGCAATATCTGATTCGCTTAATTCCCCCCGTCACGTACGGGTTTGACTTGTTAAATAATTCAAGGGGTGTATTACACGTATCCCGACACACTGGAACTCAACGGATTCATGATCCCTGTTCCATGACTGTGTCCGATCCGAATCGGTCTGGACTCTAGACGGGGGGTTCGATTCCCTTTTTCTCTCCCCCTTTTGAACCCAATCCAATCCAATGCCCTGCATTGTTTTCTTCCCTTTTTTTTTTCTACTTTCCCTCAAACAAGTCAAGGGGCCCATGTTGTACATGGGCTCATGCGCCGGGCCTTGGGTCGCGAGGCGCACAAATCAATCTGTGGTCGGTCTACTCCGAGCCACATCGGCTATCACGTACCACGCACGGCTTTTTGCCCAGGTAAGTTTGTTCTGTTCCGTGCCGTGTCGTCTGTTTGAAGCTGAAGGCTCGCTCACACCACCGCCACCACCACCACCACCTAATGAGGGGGTTTCATGAGGGAACAGAAGGGCACGCCAATGGATCTCATATCCTTGGAAACCCCCCTCGGCGAGTGAATGCAAAGGAGAAGAGAGCCCGGGCGACGTGAACTTTGATGCTTCGACTTATCTGAGCGATTCCCGAGGCGCGGCGCGGCGCTTGGACGTAGCGTAGCGCGTGCTTACCGGCCGGACCAACTCATTCCCTGACTGTTTGTTGCAAAAGAGTGAATTCCATGTACGGGCCCTTTCTTGTGCGAAGTGGGCTGGACCGAGCTGTTGTGAAAATAAGATTTTTTTTTTTTAAAAAAAAAAACCCCGCCATCTTGGTTTGGGACGGATCCACAGCGGGCGCCGGCGCTGGGTCGGATTTACAATCATCTCAGATCGATCGTCCAACTCTGTAGAAGGCTCGAAGCCGGGCGGGGCAGGAGCCGCCCGCTGTAGGTAACCAACCCACCCATCTTGGCTGCTCAGCCTTCTGGGGCTGCGGCGCTTTGCACTGACTGGACTTGTGTCGGGTTGTTCTGGAGAAGTGGTAGCGGGTGGCAGCGGGTGGCAGCGGGTGGCAGCTACAACTTGGAGCCCAAGGCGCGTCCCGCCTTCCCTGTGACCCACTGCAGCAGCAGCACCCTGCCCTGGTCGTCAGGTTGATCAACTTGAGGAATCACTCCGTTGAATGCGTCAACATGTCCTGGCCTGCGTCTTCGAGAAGAAGGAGAAGAAGAAGAAAATCACATCCCGTGGATGCAGCTTCCATCTACGGCGCCTCATTCTCCCAAACAGATCTCCAAGTTAGATCGCAACGAGTCGCAGAGGCCAACTCAGTTCAAACATGGGTGTGACTAAAATAAAGAAAGGGCACCTCTGATCATGACCCCCCCACGTAAGCAAACGCACGCCTTCGTAGTTGCCACTCTCCTCTCCTCTCCTTGCCTCGCCTCTCTTCTCCTCGCCTCGCCTCGCCTCTCCTCTCCTCTCCTAGTATTTAGTGCACCCAGTGCCTCGGTAACAATACCTCGTCTCCCATCACGAATAGCCAGCTTCTTCCCCTGTTCTTGACTGAGCCGGGCCTGTTCAGCAATGGACCCATGGGTGGTGCATCAGGCGGCCAGACTTGGGATGACATCGTGAGCCACGGCGCGGCAAAGAACGATGGGCTCGGCTCGCCCCCCCCCGGCAGTCACCCGTCTTCTGCATACATTCAGAAGACATGTTGCCATCCGTCTGTCACCACCCGATGAGATCAGACTGCTCTTGCTACCCAGGGTATCCAAATCATGTTGAGCAAACATGGAGTGGTTGCGAGCTTGTCCAGGAGAAAAGAGATAGGAGACATTGTTGAAACATCTGGCGTGATTCTATAATCGAGTATACATATACATATATATGTATATATATGTATATATTTATACACCCGTCCTGCTCTCCAATTTTCACGTCTTTGCAACCATTCCAGTTGCTGTCAAGTCTTGTGTCTTTTTTCCCTTTCACGTTTACGTCGTCTTCGTCCTTTTTCGTCTTCTTCTCTGAATATTCTCATCGTCGAGATAAGCCAAGGACACACCCCGAGCGTTGAGGAATCTTGGAAAGAGTTTCGGTAAGCGTGCCTTTGTGCAGGGCCAAGCAGTTACACGAGACATTGTGATTCTCGACTTTTGATTGCTAACGTCCACGGCAGTTGAGAGCTCAATACGAAAGACCATGGCATTTGAAGGATTCGGACCTGTTTGTGGACCACGAGCGGCCGTGTTCCAGCCTCCGGCCTTCCCGAAGGCTTTGAAAGAAATCTCCAGTCTCCCCAGAGGGTTTCCTGCTGTACTCGACTCTCCTTTGGCTTGGTCTGGGCTTCAGTTCAAGCGCGATTCAGAATATGTGCTTCGCTTGACTGAAAATCATGTGCGAGAGATTGAACTCGCTCTTCAGAATTTCAAGAGTGCGTCTTCTCACCCCAGCTACGGCATAGCAGGTAACATTCACTTATATAGATGAGCAGAACTTGGCCTAGACGGCGATCTCGTCTGCAGACAGAATTTCCCACTTCCAACTCTTGACAGAGAGTTCAATCACCTTCGCAATGAAATCCATTCTGGAAAAGGGTTCGGGCTCATTCGCGGGTTGAACCCGCAGCGATATTCAGTCGAGGACCTGACCACCATCTACCTCGGCCTGCAGTACTACATTGCCAATGTGCATGGAAGGCAGGATAAGAAAGGAAACATGCTGGGTGAGCAGTGCCCGGCTCCCTCTTGCAATAAGCCAATGCGGACGGTACACATGTTGACGTGATTCTCAGTTCATATCATCGCAGATGCCTCGACCAAGATGAAGGCTTCGCACCATCGTCACTCAACTTCGCCCATTGTAAGAGGATTTGATGCATTTTGAGGATGCCTGCGTCTGACGTGTGCCATTCCGCTGACTGTACTTTCTAGACCTTCCACAACGAAGAAGCGGGCGACGTTGTGAGCTGGCTCACCAGAAACACTGCCGTCGCTGGTGGCAAGTGCATCATCGCATCTTCGTATACGGTTTACAATGCCCTTGCAGCATCACGCCCTGATCTAGTTCGTGCGCTTGCGCGGTCTGACTGGCCCTTTGCCTTGTGAGTTGCCCCAGGGCCACGTTAGGCCACCCGTGTTGACAAGGATGACACACCAAAAAAAAAAAAAAAAAAAAAAAAAGCTTGCTCGGAGCTGACTTCTAACAGACCGCGTTTCCATTGCCGAGCTGTTTTGTTTTACCACGACGGCAAGATCATTGCCAACTTTGGCAGGGCCGCCTTGTTGGGTAGTGCAAGCCACCCTCGACCAGCCAATCTGCCCAAGCTGAGCACGATCCAAATCGAAGCATTGGACGCCATCGAAGCCATTGCAGAAGCAACCCGACTGGAAATTGAAACTCAAGCCGGAGACATCCATTTCATCAATAATCTGGCTGTTCTTCATCGACGTGAAGGCTTCGTCAATGGCAATTCCTTCATGGAAAAACGCCATTTGGTGCGAATGCGACTTCGAGACGACACCGTGGGCTGGAGCATTCCTGAAGACTTGAGCCACGAATGGACTGAGGCCTTCAACCCAGCACTGAGTCGGGTATGGCATCTCGAGCCGATGCCGGATGGCTACTTTCCTTTGCGATCGCAATCAAACTGAGGTACCAATACCTCGAGATTCTAGCACGCACTGCATTTTCGGCATCACACAGGGGGGACATGGACATCCCGGGAGCATAAGTTTGGTGCATCATCCTTGGTGAGCATTTGTCAAACGTGGACTGGCATAAGTTGGCGCAAGATTGCATAGAAGTGTCTGGTCGCTAAAAGTGTGTTTTTACCTGGCGGCGTTGTGGTTTAAAGAAAAGAAGAGAGTTGTGTCCTTGTGTCTTTTGTATCTACCACTTCCTTTTGTTCTTTCCTCCTACAAAAGTCATTTCCCCCAATGCTCCTTCCTTCCTTCCCCATCTTTCAGTTGGACTTTCCAGCAACATCAGCATTAGATTCGATCAACCTAGCAACAGGCCAACATTAGATACAACTTGTTCGTCGTGTGCCGGGATGAACTTGAAAAGTGTGCGCGCCTACCGCTCGGAGTACTACGTATCTACTCCGTATGTATGTAGTCAGTGGCGTGTTCTAGTAATTGACGGCTGACGTGTAAATTAAGACGATGCTTTCTGCAGTTTTCTTTGTCACATAATACGGAGCACGTGTCCATGGTACTTGTGAGCGTGGAGCGTGGAGCGTGGAAGTGAGGCTATTGTTGCCTTTCCCATTATTAATAAAGTTGCCGTTTGACAAGCAGCTGGGCCAAACAGCCAAAAACGGAGTGTACACCCCTGATAATAGTAGCTGGGATAAATGAATACAACATCATACATATTAACCAGCTGGGAATTGCCGAGTGCAAGGCAAGTGCAAGTGCACGTCACACTCCAATCACAACTTGCCAGGTACGTACGGACGTACATACCTACAGTGGGTCTGTACCTTGATGGGTACCCCGGGTGCACTTGCTTGCATGCAAGTCTGCCCGTCTCCATCAACAAGTTGGCAAACATCATCAGACAACAAACATCAAACATGAACGGTCGACTGCACCAAGATTCTCTCTAGACCACCCTAGAAGAGATTCTAAAGACTTTGACAGGCTTACTGTGACAACTGGTCGGGTGCGACCACTCCGTACGCCGTCTCCCATGCCGTGGACACGCCGAGAACACCCGTCCCTCGTCCCCTCGTCCCCTCGTCCCCTCGTCCCCTTGGTACCTTGACTAAGCGTGCGAGCTGAGAAGTTGATTGCCCCAAGCCCCCTGACACTCCCAGACAGGTTCGGGAGTTGCTCTGGTTCTGAGCCTGACGGGTCCTGGACTGGACTTTGCACGCTCGTTAGTGGGCATCGCCAGCATCGCAAGCTGTCACGTCGCATTGTTTGATGGCTTCTTCAACAACACAGGGGAGTAACCCGCGAGGGAAATTCGTGGGCTATCAGCCTGTACATCAGGATGACGATCATGATCCGGGACACGTTGGGGACGCGGCGCAGGACTACACAGCGGCAACAGAGCAGACACCGGCTCAGGCTACATCCCTCTTCGCCCGTCCACACCCCTCCATAGCCGAGAGGCAATGGCGTGTGGCGACGTATGTGCTTTCCGCTCTGCTCGTTCTGCTAGTTGGCGCCCTCGTCTTCCTCTCTCTTCCCTTATCGTTCAGATGGGAGAGGAACGATGATTCATGCTCCTGCAGACCCAAAGATGTACCGCAGTACTTTCAGACATCTCCGGAACTATGGCCTGGCCCAACAGCCACAGGGCGCGCTGCGTTCATGGCACAAACGAGGATGTTCAACTCAACAGCCACCTACGTGCCTAATGAACCTCTGCAGACATCGCTGCCGATCGAAGGAATGGCGAGCGGCAATGAGAGCATTTTCAAAATGATGGGCTACCTGTCACCTTATATGCCCTCTCCGGGTTTTGGTGCGAACGAATTTCCTCTGCCTCCTGGTGCGGAAATTCTTCAACTTCAGATGCTCTCCAGACATGGAGCCCGATACCCTACATCAGGCTCCGACGTTGCCGCATTGGGAGAAAAGCTGGCGAATGCTTCCAGCTCATTCAAACCTCGAGGATCCCTAAACTTCCTCCACGACTGGAAATATCAACTCGGTGCTGAGATTCTTGTACCCAAAGGCCGCCAAGAACTATTCGACTCAGGTGTGTCATGTCCTCCCAGGCTTTCAGCCAGTTGCAACATCCAAGCTTACCTCTTTTCACTGGGAAGGTGTCTTGCATAGCTACATGTATGGTGGCCTGTATGATCCCCAGAGCAAGATCATTGTTCGGACAACTGTAAGCAAGTGACCCATCTCTCGAGGCACACGACTGTGCTAATGAGAGACTCTCGATCAAGACGCAAGATAGGATGCTCAAGTCTGCGGAGAACTGGTTGGCTGGTTTCTTCGGCCTGGAATGGTGAGCACGCAGTGTCCTTCCAGTGGGTTGCCATGTTGACCGTGACAAGGCCCAATAATGCGACCATCGAGGTTATAATAGAGGAGAGAGGATTCAACAATTCGCTAGCGGGGTCCCTGAATTGTCCCAATGCAAACACCAAAATACCGGGCAACGAGGCCCGGAAAATGTGGATGCACCAATATCTTCAGGAAGGTAAGTGGAAGAAAGTCTTCCAACCGGCATAGACTGCAGGCTTTGGTAACATGCTTACCTCGCCGCGTAGCGCAGAAGAGATTTCAGGCCATGACCGAGGGCTTCACATGGACAATCGAGGATGTTTATGCGGCGCAGTCCATGTGTCCATATGAGACTGTTGCTTATGGCTTCAGCAAGTTTTGCGACCTCTTCACTTACCAGGAGTGGCGAGATTTTGAATATTCCATTGACTTGTTCTTTTCCTCGATAAGTGGATTTCACAGTCCCACTGGCGTGAGTACTTTGCTGCCCCGTGGAATAGCGGTTCCGCTCGACCCTTACTGACGAGACAACACAGAGAGCCGTTGGTATTGGCTATCAGCAAGAAATCATGGCGCGATTGAAAAACCACACCCTCGGTTACTCGGGATCGCAGATCAATGTCACTCTCGACAACAACACGGAGACCTTTCCCTTGAATCAAAGTCTATACTTTGACTTTTCTCACGACACCAACATTGTGTCCATCTTGACAGCATTCGGCCTTACTCAGTTTGCTGAGGATTTGCCTGCGGAAAGACATCCTGGTGACCACAACTTCACTGTGTCACACGTAACTCCTTTTGGAGCACGACTAGACATGGAAGTTATTAAGACGCCCAAGCCACTATCACCACATCGTGACGGATACCTGCAGGGTGGTGAGACCAAGTACGTCCACTTCGTCCTTAATCAACGCACTCTTCCCTTGGGCAAGAGCTTCGCCGAATGTGATGCTGAGCGACGGGACGGGTGGTGTGAATTGGGCACTTTCATCAAGATCCAGGAAGGCATGGCCGCAAAAGCACAGTACGATTATGCTTGCTTCGGAGACTATCCTGCTGTGAAGTATGGTGAAGTGACGGATGGTGCTCCGCCCTGATTTACTGTGAAGATTTTGTGGATACGTGATGTATAATAACTTGTTGGAGGATAGGATGTTGCCCGTGAATGTCAGTGATTGAATGAAGAAATACATTTGAAGGCGCCTCGGGGGGGCGTCACACACACACACCCAACGGCGCTCGTAAACAATGGCTTTTGCGTCTGATGTTGTTCAAAAGGGACACTTTCCGTCGTGGGCATTGCAACTCTGGCAGGAGACCCAGGCTATTCTTTTCTGATATTCATTGCCCAGGCAGTCTAGCCACAGAAGAGAAATTTCCATCAACCAAAGGATGATTGTGGGAAGGGACACATGACCATCGGGGCACGTATTGCGCAGGGGTGACTCAGTATATGATTGAGGATACGAAGAAGAGAAATAAAAACCCATGCATACATACGCACACCGGCGGCGTTATGTTTCCCATCTATATATAACGTGAGGCATGATTTCTACATGCCAAAAGGGGGCAAAAAAAAAAAAAAAAAAAAAAAAGGAACCCCAAAAAGAGGGTACAAAATACCCAATCGTGCTCTCTCTCTCTCCAACGCCGGCTGTGAAGACCCCCCATGGAATCAAGAAGTAAAGAAAAAAAAGAAAAAAAAAAGAAAACCTTGTCGCTGCCGTGATGTTGCACACGAAATCAAACCCCATTCTCTCTCTAATCGCGCTTCTCATTACCAGAAGGGTGGCCGTCAGGGCGGTGGTCCTGGACCGACGACGCGGGCGACTTGTTCCCCGGCGAGGCGTCGGAGGTGCTGGGCGGACGAACCATGCAGGCGTGTTCCTGAATGCCGTGCTGAGGCTCGATGGGGAGATGGCGCGAGGGCTCCCCGCTGGGCGGGCTCCAGGCGAGGAAGTCGCGGCGCACCTCGACGTAGTCGTAGCTGAACTCGGAGTGCTCCGAGTCGTCCATGCCCAGGAGCTCGGCCTCCTCGCTGGCGCGGAGCTTGAGGCCGGGGACGAGATCGACGAGCTTGGCGATGAGGGCGGACATGACAAAGGCGTAGGCCGAGGCGGCGGCGATGGCGGCCAGCTGCCAGCCGATGAGGCGGTAGTTGCCGTCGATGAAGCCGCCCCTGGCGCCGACGTTGACGCCGTCGAGGCCGATGACCTTGCCGGTGGCGAAGAAGGCGTTGAAGACGAGGCCGACGACGCCGCCGATGCCGTGCTCGGCAAAGACGTCGAGGGAGTCGTCGATGCCGACGAGGAACTTGATCTTGGTGCCGAAGTTGCAGCACACGCCGGCGACGACGCCGAGGGCGATGCTGGCCCAGGGGTCGATGAAGCCCGAGGCGGGCGTGGCGGCGACGAGGCCCGAGATGGTGCCGGAGCACCAGCCGACCATGGACCACTTCCTGGCCAGCCTGAAGTCGAGGAGGCACCACGTCATGGCGGCGAACATGGCGGTGAGGCACGAGTTCCAGCAGGCCACGACGGCGCGGAGGTTGGCGCCAAAGGCGGAGCCGCCGTTGAAGCCGAGCCAGCCGAACCAGAGGAAGACGGTGCCGAGGGTGATGAGGGAGATGTTGTGCGGGCGGAAGTTCATCATCATCTTCTCGTTGCGGCGGCCCAGGACCCACGAGTAGGCCAGCGCCGACATGCCGGAGCCGATCTCGACGGGGACGCCGCCGGCGTAGTCGAGGACGCCGCTCTTGAGGGCCCAGCCGTTTGCGTTCCAGACCCAGTACGCGAGGGGGCAGTAGACGAGCGTGGCCCAGAAGAAGACGAAGACCATGCTGGGGATGACGCGGCCGCGCTCGGCGACGGCGCCGACGGTGAGGGCGGCGGTGACGGCGCAGAACATCATCTGGTAGAAGGAGTAGAGCAGCGCGGGGATCAGCGGCGAGCCGACCGAGGGGCGAGCCCAGACCTTGACGAGGCCAAAGTGCTCGAGGTCGCCGATGTAGCCGTTGCCCGACGTCTGGCCAAAGGCGAGCGAGTAGCCCCAGAAGTACCACTGGAAGACGACGACGCTGAAGGACATCATGACGACCCAGAGCATGGAGAGGGCCGACTTCCTCCGCGCCAGGCCCGAGTAGAGGAAGGCGATCCCGGGCACCATGAGGAGGACGAGGCAGGCCGAGAGGAGGACGAAGGCCTGGTCACCGGCCTGGTACCATTGATTCAGGTTTTCCGTTCCTTTTGGGGGCGCCCAAGTGTCGCAGTGTCAGCATCTGTCCCTGTCCCCGTCTCTCCTTCTTGTTCAACGAGCGAAGCAACCGAAGCAACCGAAGCAACCTACTTGAATCACCGCCATACTCATCATCTGTGCCATTAAAGGCGGTGGGTGGCCCCGTGTGGGCGTACGACATGATGTGGAACGAAACGCAACGCAACGCAACAAAACCCCAATCTGTGTAATGAATGTATTGTTGTACAAGATCTGGTCAAAAAAAGAAGTTGTTCCTTTCTCAGTGATTTCTCGTTGATTTCTCCCCTCCTCTCCCCCCAAGGGATCGACAGAAGGGGTCCTCGTAGGATCGAGTTCGGCGCGACGGGCGTTTCGTTCCTGTCCAAGTGTTTTTGTTTCTTGCTCACGGACGGTCTCGCGGGTATTTTGGGAAAAAGAAGGGGTGAAGCTCAATCGGGAGAAAGAGGAGGTAGGAAAAGGGGGAAAGGGGGGAACAGGAAGAAGGACCTGGGGGCAGAGTAGCTGGCCTGTCAAAGTTTTATCTATATACAACTTGACAAAGCCGGACTCGTTATCATGGATGGACAACATTGGCCCTGGCTCGATAAGTACATGCCACATGCAGAGAGGCTAAATTGGCAGCATAGATAAGGGATTCCCGAGTCGGCGGCGCGGCGCAGATCCCCGTGCGTCCGCCCCCCCCCCCCCCACACGCCCCACGGGTGACGATACGGTTATCGTTTGTTATTGAGCTGGGGGTGGGGGCCAGACGGCGCTGGTCAAGCAAGACTCAATTGGACCAGAGGGCACCGGCAACCTCGGGCTGTCGGGGGGGGGGGAGGGGCTCGGTCAGAGAGATCGCGTTTCCTTATCGTTCCCTTCTCTCTCAGCGACCCTCACTCAATAGCCCCATGCATGCGTGTCGCGTGCCTTGCGGCTGATCCGGAAACGCCCGCACGAAGCTCACGTACAAATGTAGTCCTCCCGGGTCCTTATCTAATCCCAAGGGCGTGTGGAACCGAGCCGACTTAGTGGGGGGGGGGGGTGTGCTTGCAAAGTTGTCGGCCAAGTTCCGTTCCTAAGTTGTTCCAAGAAGTGAGTGACGACCAAGCAAGTTGCTTGATCAAGTACGGACTACATACTGTTTTCACTGCAAGAACCATCATCAACTTGCCTTCCATCCCGGCAGCACGAGCCGCGCACATTCACGATTGGCAGTGGCAGTGGCAGTGGCAGAAAATGGCAACGATGCAGAATCTCATCGGCCAATGAATGCGGCTGCTGATAAGCTTCACGCCGCGACCCATGATTGGCTCCTCTGTCTGACCCGACGGTGCCTCCGCGTCCGGGCCAATCACGCGCCGGGGCCCGTTTTGAATCTCTGACAACAGCCATCCGAATCCATTACTTGCCCCTCTTATGTACTAGCATAGCAAACTTGCTATCTCGGGCGGGCGCAAGACAGGACAAACCTGACCCAAAAGATGGGTACTCGCACTGACGTACAGCAGTCCGTGGTCTCCGATCATCGCAACCCGTAAAGGGCCGTGATCCAGGTGGTGGTCGGTCCCTCCGTAACGGCAATAAGCGACGACGTGTTGTTTCCGTGTCATTGCCATCCATCGTCAGAGAAGAAACGAGGCACGTATTCGTACGTACGGATCGGAGCAAGTCCATCAAGCTTACAACCACACTGATGTCACTTTTTTCATCCATGTTTGCCTAGGCCCTATGCTGCTACAGTTTGCATTGCCTTCATTACCCCCAAGATACTGCTGATACTGCTCAGGGTTATCGACACCTCACCACATAGGCCCGAGCCTATTCCGACTTCTTTCCGTTGTCAAGGTACATGTCTATCGTGAAAACACATCTTGGTATAATCAAAAGAAAAGGGGGGGAAGAGGTGATTCCAAGCCGACGTACATGTCAGCGCCATGCATGTTATCAAAGCGTAGCATGCTTCAACGCCGCATGATTGGAACACGACAAATACATGGCCAAAAAAAACACTCTCATCTTCCCTTTTAAATCAAATCGGTATGCTTGCACGAACAAATAATTCCCTGACGCCATCATCATCATGTTTTTTTTGCCCACACTCTAGAAAATGCACACCTTGCCCGTTTGTTCTTCCCTGCTCAGTTCATACGTCAAGATGTCATGGTTTCGGTAATGGAGCATCAACCTGTAACGTCTTGGCACCGCGCCCCGCTGCTTCTCATCTTTTCTGCCCATGACTCCGTCGTCTTGCACAGGGCTTACGGCCATACCGTGCAAAGGGCGCTTGTTCGTCCTAAAGACGGCTTCGTCTGATTCCCGGGGCAGCACCCATTCCAGGCGAAGCCCATGGTGAAGCACACCCGGCCATTTCTCGATTGCATGAGCCAGCCGCGTCGGGGTTACGAGCACCACTCGTCCGATTGAAGATCCAATGACGATCAGAAACAGCTCCGGAATATGAACGACCACGTTGAGACGGCTCGTGGCCTGGAAATGAGGTCGCATGGCTCGGCCAGGCGATAAGCCCATCGTCAGAGCATATGGACACAATATGCCATACTCGGGCAGCCCCTTTTGGTTCGCCTTGTCCAGCGGGCGCATTTCAATATCCTTCTCGTACATTCGTAGCATGTGATATCGTTCTGCGAACTTTCCCAAACCGGAGATGTACCCTTGACTGATCTCATTGTACACTGTGGGTCGTCTCAAAAGCCGCGCCAAGCCCACGGTCTGCCTCGGGATTTCACAGACTTCTCCGCTGTGTGGCATGTACACCATGTCGAGAAGAGCGGGAGCATGATGAGGCAGTACCCCCTTCAAGCAATGCGAGAATGGCGCCCGATTATCCTCCGTGCTACCTGCTGTGCTTGGACTGACACAAGAAGACTGGGATCCATCGGGAGGTGTGAGCAGGTTGGTGAAAAGGGTTTCAAGAATTATGGCCGTCTCTGATATAGGGACGTCCACGTTTTCGCCCGGTACAGGTACCTCGCCTGCCATGGTGGCGGCGACTGTCGGCTCAACTACCGGTGTCGTCAACGACTCTTCATTTTGCTGGCTGGCCAGTTCGGGAGACACGTCGCTTTCGAGTGTGACGCCGCCGCCGCCAGCATCAGCAGCTGTGATGGGATAGAGCATGTCGTTGTCATCATCATCATCGTCTTCGTCTTCGTCATCCTCTTCATGTTCGTCGGAGCCGGC
This sequence comes from Epichloe bromicola, assembly GCA_023658445.1. Taxonomy (NCBI): domain Eukaryota; kingdom Fungi; phylum Ascomycota; class Sordariomycetes; order Hypocreales; family Clavicipitaceae; genus Epichloe; species Epichloe bromicola. The sequence goes on along the minus strand of CP098266.1, from coordinate 4,376,568 downwards.
GTCGTCAACTTCTAAGCTTTCATCCAGATCCGCATCCTCATCATCGTCCTCATCTGACTGGCCAACGGCGTCAAAATCAGACTCGCCATCGGTCGGTTCATCAGCCACGCCTGCAGGAATTGGGTAACTCGTGTTGCTGGGCCGAAGTAAGGGAATCGGGACCACTGGGTGCGTGCACGGATTGTCGGGTAGGTCGCGAATGTACCGGGCAATATTCACCATTGGGTGCGGGCTAGCTTGAAGCTTGGGCACTATCTCCAAGTCTTTGAGTGGCGCACCTAGAAGTTCCTCTTCTGAGTGAACGGTGAGGAAGTATTTGTTTGCCAGAGCAAGAATGCCCCAGCCGCGTGACGACGCAGGCCAGAACTCTTCACTCTTGAGAAGCGAGCTAGTTGATGGCATCACCTTGATGGCAGCTTGTTTCGGGTTCCAAATATCGGCCAACCACATTGCTCCCTTGATGTCAATGGCACTGATCTTGTTCGCGTTGCCATGTTTGTCGTCCACAAAACTGATATTGGGTATGTTGCTGGCCAAGGGGCCCAGGGAAACCACAATTCGCCAATTACGAGCGCGACGGCGCACACGCTCTTGTACACCCTCGCAACAAGAATCGCAGTCACAGTTTAGTGCTTGCGGCCCTCGCGCAGCCAGAGCGGGAGCAAACACTGTCACCTCAGAACGGTTGGAGCTGACGGCAATCAAACGTGATTGTTCATGTATTGCCAGTCCCCATGCTGAAATGCCTACATTTTCTTGGAAGAATGGCTTCGGCGCATTCCATCGACTCGCCGCCGACGAAGACGTCCGTCTCTGTTTTGGTGTCGCCGCGGGTGGTATGTCGGAGTTGCGAAGAATGTATTCGGCGACATCCTTCGTGTAAAAGGCAGTGACATCCCCATCGTCATGGCATGTGACGACTATTTCTTCCTGCCCTAGCGATCCAACAACCAGATGGTTTATCATGTGGGGAGAGTCGGGGTCGATATATCCTCCAATCAGGTAGGCAACTCGGCTCGGATAGGTGATCAGTTGAGCGTCAGGATGTCGGGGGATAGTTTGTCGGGGTACACTTCGAGGGACGTAGACGAATATTCTAGACCTGTAGGCTGTAAAGTACAACTAAAAGAAAGGACGGAGAGCGAACATAGTCAGCCCCATAAGTCATTTATCAACGCGCCCAGGTGGGAGAACCTGGAGGAGACTGGATGCACACCAACATTACACTTTTGCGACAAGGCAGTTAGATTGTTCCGATATGGTTGCATAGCGGGAACCAGCTTGTAGATGGAACTGGCAGGCACATCGTCAAACTCGCTGTCTTCGCTATCGGAACCGGGCCAGTTGATGGGCAATTCGGCACCTGCGGGATGCAGACCCATGGATATGCGCTCGCGATCGAGAATGGCGCTCTTGGCCTCTTGGCCAAACTAAATACGCACATGATGGTGTTTAGCAAGCACGCATGAAGTGAAATTGAGAGGTCTTGGCGAGAAAGAAAGCGAGGGGGGATGACGAGAAAGAAATAAACTTCCACATACCCGATCCGTCGCCGTCTGCACATGGCAAGCCCCGACAGTAGCTGGGCGGAACGGTCGGTCCTTTCCCCTTGGCCTATCGTCCATGGAGGAGGCCTAGCAAGATGAAGTCGAGGCATAAAGGAAGGGAAGGGGTCAAGAGATTGCGACGTCATGCTTTGCAGGTGCGTCAAGCGTTACATGGCCACGTGCGAGGGGGGTGCTATCGCTGTGCGGCACGTGACTTTTAGCAAAGATGTAATTAGAAGGGATAATTAAAGGTAGAAGATATAATTAAATTAATTATTTTTCTATTATATAAATAGAAAGGTAAAAGCTTTTCTTTTATAGAAAGAGTAGTTATAGTAAATCTTATATACTTCTTATTCTAATATTATATATTCTTTTAAGGTATAGTTTAGCTTCCTTAATATAGTCCTATATATATAGTATGTATAATTAGTTATATTCCCTATTACTAGGTAATATACCCTCTAATTAGTATTAAGGTTATTAAAACTACTAATTATTATATTAACTAGTAGATATATAGTGTTATTATTATAGGTAATTCTAATATAAGATTAAAGTAAGCTTTCTTACTTTTATACCTATACTTCTTTCTTATAAAGGCTTTTTTACCTTAATATTTATAGGCTTTCTTTTCTTACCTTTTTAATATACTTTTTATTAATAGTCTTTATATTTTAATTAATATAGCTTCTTTTTCTTTTTATATATTAGCCTAGGCTTAAGAGAAGGTAAATTCCTAGGTAAATTTAACTTCTAAGTAGTATTAAGCCTATATTTTAGCTAATTTAGCCTTAAATTTCCCTCTAGGTAATAATACTACCTATAAGAATCTTTCTCCTTCCTTAGCTAGCCTTAAGTAGCTTATTAGTAAGTTATTATCTTCTACTAAGGTAAAAGAAGAGTATACTATATATATACTTTTATAATCTTTATATTTTATTAGGGTATAAGTCTAGGGTAAGTATATAAGGTATAATTCTTTATAATCTTTATAAAAGTAAATAGTTTATTTAAAGCTTTACTCCCTCTCTTACTAAGTACTAACTCTATAGCCTAATAAACCTAACCCTTATAGTACCTTATAGAATATACCTTATAATAAGTATATTTAAGTAAGTATTATAAGTAAGGGTAATTTAGGTTACTACTATAAGGTTAGGTCTAGATAATCTTAGAGATACTACTTATATAAGGTTAGTAATTATTATTATTAGCCTTTATATAATACTTATATTTCCCTTACTAAGTAGATATTATTAGTACTAGATAATAATACTAAGGTAAGGCACTCTTAACTACCTCTTCCCTTACTTATTTTCTTATAACTATATAGATAGTTAAATAGTACTATAAGGTATTATAACTCTAATTAAAACTTATTATAAAGCTAGATTCTATATATAATAAGGTTATTCCTAGTATTAGGGCTAAAGCTACTATTAGGGGTTTTTTAGTAGTATTTAAGGAGAAGGTAACTATAGTAATAGCCTATCTTAAGGAGATTATTTACTTTCTTATATAAGTCCTATCTCTTTTCTTTATTAAAATAGTATTTATATATATATTTTTATATAATAGTATTTTAGAGTTTATATTTTTCTAATTCTATTTACCTTAGTAGTACTTTACTTACTAAGAAAGGAGCCTTTATATATTTTTCTAGGGTAATTAATTTTATACCCTCTTATTAATATTCCTATGCTTCCTTAGTAACCTATATACTTTAAATATTATATTATATATATAGATTTACTAATCTAAGTATTAATCTAAAGCGTTTAAATTACTCCTAATTTAATGCCTTTATAAATCTATTAGTAGGTATTTTAGCTATTAGTAAATATATAATCTTAAAGCTTTCTCTCTTAAATTCTTACTTTAACTATATATTATAAATATTAATATAATATAGTTAAGTATTTAATTACTTACTCTTATTTAATATAAGTTAAATTATTTATTAATTATTATAATTAATAACCTAGTCCTTATAAGTATTAAATTTAATATCTCTAAATAGGCGCTTGTTATGACTTAAGGGTCGAAAGATAATAGAACAGAGTGATAGCTTAGATTCATAGTCATAGCTAGAAAGGTGCTACCTAGGGGTAGGTATGTAAAGGTTTTAAGCTCTAACCTTCTATAAGAATATAGGTAGTCCTTACTAAATACCTTACTTTACACTTACATAACTATCTAGCTACTAGCTAACCCCTCCCTAACCTAGTAGGTCTAAGGTTTTACTAGTGCTTTATTATATAATAATCCTATCTTTATCTCTTACGCTCCTAATATAATACCCTCTCTTTATATAATTATCCTTAATTATATAATAAGCTACTTATATAAGGTGTTTACACTATATAGTCCTAGGGGCTATAGTTAATAGAGGGTTTAGGTTAGGTATAATATATTATAGCGTAATATATTATTAAAAATAATAATACTAATAATACTAGGGTATAAATATTATTATCCCCCTATCTATTAATCCTAAATAGTAACCTATCTACTACTCTAATATAGTAAAGTAAATACTCTTTACCTTATACTAATAGTTCTAAGAGAGTAAATACCCTATATTAAATTTTATAATTAGGTTAAATAGATAGGGTATTAGATACTATATATATAAATAAACTTATTTATAAGTCTTAGTAATATAGTAGTGTAGTTACTATATATTTATAGCTACTAGTATATTTATAAATAGTAATAATAATAGTAAATATTATAATCCTTATATTAGCTATATATAGTGTGTAGATTACTTAGGGAGTCTATAGTTAATATAAAAGAAACTAGATCTTCCTCCCTTATATATATACTTCCTTTCCCTTATATACTATCTAACTATTATAAGTTTCTTTATCTTTACTTATCTTCCCTTTACTACTTCCTTACTACTAACCTATAGCTAGCTTATAATATCTAAAATTTATCTATTAACTCCTACTTTACTACTAGGTTTACCTTTATAAAATAAACCCTTAGGGAAGTTACTAGAGAAGTTACCTTAAAAAAGAATAGTATTTAAAATTTCTATATAAGTTTACTACTTTTTTACTAGGTTATTACTACTAACTTATAGCTAGTAATACTAAAATTCTATATATATAGTGTAGTTAGTAGGTTACTATATAGAATATATAGCCTAAGAATAGTACTTATATTATTCCTTAGTATCTTAAGAAAAATAAACCTTTTCCTATAAAGTATAATAACTCTTATAGTATAATCTTACTACTTCTTTATTTCTTATAGTTATTAACCTATAGTAGTAAACTTAGCTAAATATACCTATTATACCTAAAATAATAAGATATATATTAGAGTATAACTACCTATTCTAAGTCTCTAGTTTTAAGACACTAACCTACTACTAATACCTTACTTAAATTATATAGCTTTATAAAAAGCTATTTAATATTATTAAAGCTATACCTAAGGGAGATTATTATTACCTTAATAAAGTAAGTATATCTCTAGTTCTCTTAACTTAATTACTACTAATATACTAATAGTCTCTTATTTATACTAAGTAAAAACTATATAATACCCTCCTAAAGACTAAAAACACTAATAAGTATAGGTATATTTATTATACTTAAGTAGTTACTAAAGTAGCCTAGGAAGCTAAGTATAATAAGCACGCTACTATAGTATAGCTAGCTAATACTACTAACCTTAAGGTCTAAATTAATATTATAAACTATCTTTACTATATATATAAGAATATCCTAATAGTAAGTCTCTTAAATATCTATAGGTATTTCTTTACTAACTTACTAGTAGTTTACTTCTTATATCTCTAGGCTTCTTACTTATATTAGTCCTTCTAAGTTACCTAAAAAGCTTTATATCTTTATATATAGGGAAGGTAACTCTTTTAATAATAAGGCCCCTATACCTCTAAAGGCTCCTATACTTATTATTACTATAGTCTCTAGGGAAAATAGGGGTAAGGGTAGTAATAAAGAAATACTTTTTAAGTAATTATTACTAAGTAATTATATTATAATTATAAAAGTAATATAATTATATCTTTTTAGAATATTACCCTATATTATTTACTATATTTATAAGGTATTACCTTATATTATTTACTAAGGGCGGTTTTACTACTATAACCTAGCTACCTAGTTAGTACTTATAGTTATAGATAATATCCCTTATAATAAAATCCCTCTTTAATACCTATAAATTCTCTAATCTATTATAGCCCTTTTATTTAACTAGGTACTTATAATACCTATTATTATAATAATATAAGATAATTCTTTTTACCTTAAACTCTTACTTATTATTCTTAATATTATCTTATAGTAAAGAAGTATTTACTATATTACTTAGGTCCCCTTTAAAGGGTTTAAAGCTTATAATATTAAATATATTATATAACTATATTCTAGTAAGTAATTCTAGCTAGTAAGCTAGTCTATAACTCCTAACTACCCTTATAATCTTATAAGAGCCTAGGTACTTTATAGTTAACTTCCTACTTAGCTATCTTAGGTTAATATTCTTTATAGATAGTAGAATATAATTACTAACTTTAAACCTCTTTAGGGTCCTTTTCTAGTTATAGTATTTCTTATACTAAGCTTATAAGTTAATTAGAAGCTATTTAATTACTATATATTTCTCTTTTAGTAATAATACTTTACTCTTAGCTTAATTATTTATAAGTAAAATATTAGGTACTACTTACTATAGGCCCCTAGGGTTATACCCTTATAATACCTTTACTAGTATATAGCTATAAGTTATATAGTTACTAGTATTATATATAAATTATACTATTAATAGGTTATTAGCCTAGTTAGTTTATTTAGCGTAGGAGAAAGCCCTTAAATAATATTCTAGGACTTAGTTTAATTATTCTATTTACCTATTTATCTATAGGTAAAAAGTAGTGCTTAGTAGCTACTTAGTTATAATAAGATAGTAAAAGGTTATCTAGAATCCGCTTATAAATATAGAACCTTAGTCTATTATAATACCTTCTAGGGCTTTATAATCTCTAAAGATATATTCTAGGAATATAGTAGCTAACCTATTACTTATTAGTTATATTAAAATAAGGATATAAATACTATACTTTATAAAATAGTCTATAATTACTAAGATTATATTATAAGTCTAGTTAGTATCTTTAACTAGTAGTAATCTAGTAATAAAATCTATTAATAGTTCTTAAAAGGGGTAATCTAGCTTTAGTAAAGTAGCTAACTTATTATATAGCTTATAGTGCCTTAGCTTTAAAACTTAATAGTTTATATAAGTACTAATATATACCTTTATATCTTTCTTTATTAATAGCTAGTAGTACTAACTTATAATTTAATAAAGTATCTTACTAACTCCCTAATACCTAGTAGTAGGGTTATTATATATTAGTAGTAAAATGTCTTTTCTTATTCCCTAGGGAATATAAACTTAACTCTTAAATATTAATAGCTTAGAGGGTCTAATTAACTATATTTATAATACTTCTAAGTTACTACTCTTAAGTAGCTTTCTCTAATATATAATAAACTTATTATTTTACTATATACCTAATAATAATACTTAAATTAAAATATCTAATTCTAAGCTATTATCCTAAGTATTAGAGTTAAACTTAGAAAAGGTTCTCTATATAGCTTAGATCCTTACTATAATATCTCTATAAGTAGCTAGCTTATAAGTTACTTCTAGTCTTATAGGTACACTATAGTTAAGTAGTATTTCTAAAGGGTGCCCTTACTACTTACTAGTAACTATACTAGCTAGAATACCCCTTTTAATAATATCTAGTCTTATAGCTTCCTTAAAAATATAGCTAAGTTATATTTTCTTAAAACCCTAGATATTCCTATTACTATTATAGGGTTTTTATAACTAACTATCTACTATATTAAATAATAATATAATAGAACTTATAGTGTTTTTATTACTACTATAGAGTTCCTATTAATTAGTATTTATAAACTTAGATAAGAAGTTTAGTAGCTATAAGGTTACTACCTTTGCTTTTCTATTCTTACTTATATAATTTACCCTTCTTAATAATATATTAGTAAGGTTTAACTTACTAGCCTTATATTTAATCCTAAAGTTAAATAAGTATAGCTTATTAAGCGCTATTACCTACTTACTAATTAGCTATAGCTTTATAGCTAGGTACTTATAGTTTAAGTAATCTATTACTACTATAATTAGGTAAGTTAAGTACACTAGGTAATACCTCTATGCCCTAAAAGCCTCTTAGATTACTAATAATTTAGTATTTAGTATAGGGTAGCGTAACTTAGTATTAGTTAACTTTCTTAATATATATATAACTAAGTAATAGTAACCTAGCACTAATATTATAAGTATTACTTTAATAGTAAAACCTAATATATTTATCTTTACTCTTAATAAAGTAAGTGGGTTAAAGTGTACTAAAATTAGTGCTTCCTAGAATAACCTTTAGAGTTCTCTAAATATAGCTAGCTTATAGGGTTCTAGCTTAAAGGTTACTAGTTATCCCCCCTTAAGTTAGTTTATTAATAGAATAACTACTTTACTATACTACTTAATAAAATATTAATAAAATCTAGTAAACCTAAGGAATAATTAGATATCTAGGACGCTATAAGGTATTAGCTATATTATAATTACTTCTACCCTTAATAGTTTTATTATAATACCTTTCTTAGATATAATAAATCCTAAGAATTTAACCTCTATAACTAAAAATTAACACTTCTTTAGGTTAATAAAAAGCTTTATATTATAAAGTCTACTTAGAACTTATTTAATATAGCCTACGTAAGTAGCTATATTACTACTATAGATTAGAATATTATCTAGGTAAATAATATAGATATTATCTATAATATCCTTAAGGACCTTATTAATATACTCCTAGAAAGTCGCTAGCGCATTAACTAATCTAAATAGCATTATAAAATACTTAAAGTGCCTATATCTATAATATAGAATACTATCTTCTACTTATTACCTAAGTAAATATATAGCTAGTAGTATATATTTATTAAGTTAAGTTTTATCTAGATAACCACGCCCTTTAAGTAATTAAGGATTTTAGTAATTAGTAGTAAGGGGGACTTATTCTTAATAGTAATCTTATTTAGGCCCTTATAATTTATATAAAGCCTTAATTTCCCTCCTTTCTTTAGAATAAATAAAATTAGGGCCCTAGCTAGGCTAACTAATCTTCTAATTTATCCTTTTTACTATATATCTATAAGATACTCCCTAAGCACCTCTAGCTCTTTCTTAGCTAAGTTATATATTAGTCCCTAAGGTAGTGTTTTCCCTTTTTCTAATTTAATTATATAAGTATAGCCCCCTAGTTTAGGAAGTATTCCTACTAAATCCTTATTAAATATATCTTTAAATTCTAAGTATTTCTCTAGAAGCTTTAGTTTATTTATATTATTACTTAGCCCTTACTTAGTTATAGGTTACTTATTACTTAGACTATCTAAGGATCTTAGGTTAGCTATAATATATTACTTATATAACTTATAGGTATACTCTAAGACTATTACTACTTCCTTATTACTTATTTCCTAAATTAGCTTTAGTAAGTCTACTAGTAAGTCCTCTTCTAGTTCTTTTTTTTTCCTATTCTTTAGGCTATTTAAGATAACTTTTACTAAACCTAATACTAAAGTAACTACTAACTATTTTAATACTTTATATACTCTTTACTTACCCTAAGTATATAAGAGGCACTCCCTTATTACTAGGTATCTCTAAAACTTCTTTTTCTAATATATTACTATAGGTTTATATTCTCTAATCTAGTCTATACCTAGTAGTAGCCTTTTTTTAGTATTAGTAATAAAGTAGCTAACTTAGTAAACCTTTATAAACCCTATACTATCCTTTATTAATACTAATCTCCTTAGAATTCCCTAATATAAAACTATATCCTTACTTATACTTTTAAGGTTTTATCTATTTTTTTAACTCTTTTCTAATTCTTCTTAGATAATAACTTTAGGTATATAGTTAAGGATTATATACCTAAATCTATTAGCGCCTTTACTACTACTTACTAGTAATCTTATTATAAAGATATATAGACTCTAACTCTTAGGTTTACTAATTTATCTATAATAAGCCCCTTATCCTAGGTTTATATAGATAAAAGTAGTATCTTATTAGGATTAGATACTTTATTACTACTATTATTATACTTCTCTATAGTATATTTATTACTCTTATAAATAAAGTAGTCTAATAAATAGCAAGTTATTAAGATATATCTAGGCTTCCTATATTTATAATATATAATAGGTAATCTTCTTACTTACTCTTTATTCTATTACTATAAGTTATCTATAGGTAAAGTTAATTACTATTACTTCTTCTTATAGTCTTAACTTTTCTTATAACTTTATATTAGTTTTATTACTACCTTTACTTTCTTACCTTAGCCTTATAACTAGCTCTAAGTAGTTAGAAACTCCTAGCTAAGTATTTACTTCCTTATAGTATTATTAAGGCTATTAATAAATATATAGATTCTTAGTTATATTAGGATTAGTTTAGGTAGGTTAGATTTAACCTTAGTCTAATTTCTAATAAAGGCTTAAAATAATTAGCTATTACCTTACTAAAGATTTAGTAATAACCTAGTTACTTCTAAGTATCTAGTGTCCTTATTTATTATTCTAGTCTTTAGCTATATAATAAAGCTTACCTAATTATAGTCCTTATATTCTATATAACTATCTATAGCTATATAGTGTATTTATTATTACTTTATATTATTAGTAAGGTATTTACTAGTATAGGCTACCTTTATTATATTATTATAAAAGGTATATTAGTTTAATTTAAATAATATATTTAAGTTTACTAGGAAATTCTAGAGGTTTTTATAAGTATCCCTCTTATATAATAATATCTATAGCTATATCTTAATAATACTATATTAGTATATATTTACTACTTACTTAGTGCCTATTAGTAAAGTAAGTATAGGAGTAGTTAGTCTAACCTAAGAAGGTAGATTTATAGGTCCTTACTAGGTTTTAACTAATAGTAAGTTTACCTAAAGCTCCCTAATTTTTACTTTTATCTATAGAATTTCCTATATTTTCTATATATATTATAGCTTAGCTTATATAATATTATAACACTATTACACTACCTCCTTAATACTATTATTCTTAATTCTAGTATTATTATCTAGATTAGTCTTAGGTAATATCTAATATACTTAATTATTAGTATTTATTATTTAAGTATTTACTATACTACTACTACCTTACTTATCTATAGTATTACTACTAGGGGGTATAGGTATGTTTTATATAAATATTCTCTAGTATACTAATATTATAATCTAGCTAATAGTCTATTGCCCTAAAGGGATTAAGAGCTTAATTTATTATAACTTAAGGGTTAAAAGATAATAGAATAAAGTAATAGCTTAGATTTATAGTTATAGCTAGAAAGGTACTACCTAGGGGTAGGTATATAAAGGTTTTAAGCTCTAACCTTCTATAAGAATATAAGTAATCCTTACTAAATACCTTGCCTTATGCTTATATAACTATCTAGCTACTAGCTAACCCCTCCCTAACCTAGTGGGTCTGAGGTTCTGCTAGTGCTCTATTATGTGATAATCCTGTCTCTGTCCCTTACGCTCCTGACATGCCCTTACGCTCCTAACAGCGCTATAGACTTATAGTCTCCTTTGCTATTTATTATAGAGTAAGTAACTTAGCTTCTATTATAAATATAGTTACTATTATTTAGCGCGTAGCTTTCTAGATAATTAGTTTACTAAATAAAGTAATTAGGTATCCTTATAATAACTTATATATCTTAAGATTATCTATAAATAATATATTACTTAAGATCTAAAGAGCTTAAAGTTTAGTGCTTATACTAAAGTATAGTATAAGTTTATATATTATAAGTAAATAGTAAATAGCTTAGTCTATAGCCTTTATATACTCTAGTCCTAGATTTATAAGGTATTATAATAACTTTACTACTATAAAGGTAATATCTAGTCTAATTATAATTATAGTGTATAGGATTAACCTAATCTTCTCTTAGTAAATCTTAATTACTTACTTCTTAGCTTTACCCTTAAACTTCTAATACTCTACTACTAGGATTAGTATAGTAAGGAAAGTGCCTTTTCCTACTTACCTAAATTTCTCCCTAATCTTACTAATATATACCTTATAACTAAGATACACTCTTTACTATAGTTAGTCTCTAATAATCTAGATCCTAAGAAAGAATCCTACCTTACCTTTATTATCTAATTTATATGCCTCCTTTAGTCCCTTAGAGATCTAGTTAGTAATTTTCTTATTATTCTTATAAAAAGCTATAAGAATATTATTAATAAAGAATATAAGGAAAATAGTCTAATCTTTTATATAGAATAAGTAGGGCTTCTCTTAGCTTAACTTAAGCCTTAGCTTCTTAAGAGACTTACTTAGCTCTTTAAACTAAAGCTATAGAGAGTCCCTTAATTTATATAATACCTTAAGTAATTTTATATACTCTTTAAGTATAGTAAAGCTATTAGGAAGTTTATATATTATAGGAATTCCCTTTTTTTTATAATCTATATAAAGGAAAGTATTCTTAATATTATACTACCTAGTCTCTAAGTTAAACCTAGTAACTAGCGCTATAAATATATAGAATATATATATAGTAAGCGTTATAGTATAGGTGCGTTTAATTATTAAGGTATCCTAGAGATCTCCGCGTATATATAAACACGCTTTATAATAGATTAATATCCCTTTCTTATTAAACTTATAAGAGAATACCTATTTTAATAGTAATAGCTTTAATTAAGCTATAGAATGCTTTATTTACTACTATATTTCTTATTTTTTTTAGCTTATTAATCTCTTTATTTATTATATTAATCTATTCTTCCTTAAATAAATAATCCTTTACTCTTTTCTATAACTTTAGAGGTTTAGCTAGGTCTAATTAATAAACTATCCTTATTTTCCTCTTTAGTTTAAGGAGTAATTTACTTTCCTTATTATAATATATATTAATTACTAAAAATATGGTTTTATAGCTCTTAAAATCCTAATCTCCTAGAAAGAGCTTATAAAAGTCTTTATCCTTAGTCTTCCTAAATTTAGTAAAGAGGTTTTTTAAGTCCTAGAGACTATTAATAAGAGCTTTACTAGGTCCTTTTCTCTTTCTCCTTAGTACTAGAGTATAAGAAGGAATCTAGCCTTACTCTCTCTTAGTTTATAATCTTAAGCTTATTTATATACCTTTATATATTATAACTATTCTAAGGCTCTCTTTTATAATTTCTAGCTATATAGCTAGAGCTCCCTTTAAGCTCTTTATATAGGTAGCTATTCTAGTGTCTACTCTTATAGGTTTATCTTATTACTAGTTTACTTTATTTACTAGCTTAGGTAGTTAATTACCTATTAAGCTATTAATAACTTAGTCCTTAGTATTATATACTTAGTGTTTTAGAACCTTATAAGAATATTAGCTTTTCTAAGCCCTTATAGTAGTATCCTACTTATTACTTATTAGATTTATTATTATATTACTTCCTTAAGTATATAAATCTAGAGCTTTATACTCTATTTTACTCTCCTAAGTACCTAGATTAGGAGTCTCCTACTCTCTAATTAGTAAATCTAGTAATAGCTAAGGTATTTAAAGTCTAATATTCTTATTAAAATAAATAGCTTCTCTCTTCTTTAGTTATAATTAAGAAGTCTATAAGGTATTATCTACCCCTAAGTTTAAACTCTTAGTCTATTCTATTTAAGGTTTAATTAGTGCTAGGAAAAGATTTAACTTATTATCTAATTCTATATTAATCTTAAGGACTTAGAATTACGCTTTAAGTTTATTAATTAAAAGCTTAATTACGCTTTCCTATGCTATATTATAAAAAATTAACTTATTAAATATAATATTCCTTATTATTATAACCTTTCCTAGCTTTAGGATTTAAATATAATAAATATTAGAGGTAAAATACCTAACTAGATATCTAATATAACCCCTTAGATATATCTTATAGAACTATCTATATTTATTAGCTTTATAATCCCTTTTAAGGGGATAGGTATAGTAGCTATATATATATAACCCGCTCTAATCTAGCCTTAGGTTAGCTATAGGCTCCTATATTAGTAATTAAGTATTATTAAGGAACTAGCTTTCTAGGGTTTCTAGCGGTGTTTTCTAACTAGATTATTAACTAGGACTAATATTATATAGGTACACTACTACTTATATACTCTCTAACTATAGGTTTAGTAGTAGCCTTATACCTATAAGTATTATATTTAACTATAATATAATTATCTACCTTACTCTTTCTATAGCTTTATTTAGTTTATAAGTGTATAGAGGTATAAGCTTAAGATTAATGCCTTATAAGTATGCCTATATTTAGAAGATTATATTTATAAATTAGCTAATAATAGCGCCTTTATAATCTTGCCTAATCTTTGTAATTAATAATCTAAATTATCTTATAACTAATTATTTAAAGTAAATTAGTATATTAAACACTATTACTTATAACTTATCTAGTAATATATAAACTTAAATTATACCTAAGAACTTATCTTTTATAACTAGTAACTAGTTTATACTATTATAACTAGTCTTATAGTCCTAAAGATCCTAATAGATTCTCTAGAATAGTCTTAGTAATATATATTCTAGTAGTCTTCTTAAAATAACCTAGTAAGTATAGACTAGAGTATATATCTTATAGTCTCTACGCTTTGTTTTATATAATTACACTTCCTTTATATAAGTATAACTCTTAGTAAGAGTATCCTTTCTAAGGTAGCTAAAATATAAGTGCTATAGTTCTTTAGGGTTTACTTATATAGGGCGTAGGTCTTTACTTAGTTAACCGCGTTATAAGCGTTATTTATTTCCTTCTAAATTAATTATTAAGAATATTACTAGTGCTATAGCTAAATTTACTACTTACTTAGGACTATTATAAGAGAAAAGAGGCTTATATTAAAGAAAAATAATATTATACTTCCTCTTAAGTTTAGCTAATAATAAGCTCTTATAGAAGGGTCTAATATATAAGGAGTAGTTTGCTTTATAATACTAAATACCTTTTTTCTAAAGAAAGCTCTCTAATATAATATTTATTTAAAATCCTTCTATAAGTATAATATTCTATAAAGTAAGGTTTTCTATAAGTTCTCCCTTTAGCCTATTAAAAATATTCTTAATTATATAAGTGCCTTTTCCTATAATCTAAAAAGAGGTTATTTTAGCCTTAAGGTAATTATTAAATATTTGTTACGTGCTGGCTTTGCACGATAGAAGGTCGATTCCGTTAGAGGGGCCAACGGATTCAACAGGTTATAAGTCATACTAAGTTCACTTGTAAAAGCTACTATTAGGGGTAATGTAATATATATAAAGTAAGTTAAATTCCTAAACTAAGATATTAAATCTAACTTTTATATAGTAGCCTCTATATACTATATATATTCTACTACATAATAAGTGCTAGGCGCGCTAAAAAGATAACTATCCTAGTTATATATAGTTAAACTATAACTAAATTTAGCTACTATCTAAAGTAAATAATATTAAAATATATAGTTATTAAAATTATACTAAAGAAAAACATATTTAGCACGCTAATTATTATATCTATAGTTATTATTTTATAGCATTACTTAATGTTATATAACTCTCCTTATAACGTATATTCCTTAATCCTATAATTAAATTTGTTATATTAAATAATAAAATCTTCCTATTCTATTATTAGTACTCTATCTTTGCTATATTTTATTATTTCCTCTTAGTAACTACTAAATTCCTCTATTCCCTTATTATTCTAAATACCCCTAATTTATACCTTAATATTCCATATTATTTGTTTAATCTAGTAATCTAGCAAATTTATTCTCCTTAGCTTATAGCTTTACTACTATAGTAATTATTACCCTTATAGTTAGTAACACTATTTACCTAGGGGTTACTACCCTTTTTATCTATTTTCCTAATAGTATTAGTAATATCTTATTTATCTCCTATAATATAGGCATTCTTAGCGTTATTTATTAGGTATCTAGCTAAACTACTTATATATTTAAACTAGGCTTCCCTAGTAGTTTAGGTCTCTTACTTAGTATTAGCAAAGGTCCTATTTTACCCTAAGGTCACTTATTACCTAATTTTAGTGTTCTCTAATATAATTTGCCTTATTACCTATTAGTTTTACCTAAGGCTAGTATTACTAGAGCTAGTATTACTAAAACTAGGGTTAGCTACGTTAGAGTCTCTAGAGCTAGTAATATCTAAATCTATCTTCCTAGGGTTCCTATTACTAGAATTAGCCTTACTAGAGCTAATCTTATTTTCCTTATATCCTCCTTAAATATTTTCTACTTATTTATAAGATTCTTAATTTTTACCTCCTAATCCTATATTACCTTTAATATCTTTAATACTATAGATACTAATTCTATAATCTTCTTCTTATCTTTAGTTTTCTTAGCTATATTCCTTTTTAAAGTATTAAGTTATTTATTAATATTAACTAGAATTTTACTTAAATTACACTAGGAGATCTTCTCTTTATAACTCTTTAATATTTCTAATACTTATTTAAACTTACTTTTAATGCTTTTTAAATTCTCTTTTATTATAACTATTAGCTTATAAACCTCCTTTACTAACTCTTTAATAGCTTTAAATACTATATTTACTTACTCTTTAGTAAGGGTAAACTCCTTTTCTATTTTATTAATTTACTTATTAATAGTATTAACTTTATTAATTAAGTTATTAATTTTACTCTATTTATATTACCTATCTATCTCCTTAGTTTACTAAGATTTAGATAATTTTAGTACTAGCTTATTTTCTATACTAATATAAAGTAAATCTATATATCTAATACTAGCTAGCGCTCCTATAATTATACTATTTACCGCGCTATATTTATCTATAAAATAAAAAGCTAATATATTAGCTTATAGTAGTAGAGATAATATACTATTATATATAGCTATCTATTATTTATATTTAACTATTATACTATTATAGAAAGCTACTACTACTATTTTTACCTAGTTCTTTACTCTCCTTATTACTTTATACTCTATTAGATTAATAGTAACCTAATATATAAGCTTTCTTACCTATCTTACTACTACTTACTTTATTACTAAAGTAACCCTTTACTCTTTAAAAATAGTAAAAATTTAAATAACTATATTTTACTATAATATAAAGTATATATCCTTTAAATCTACTTCTAAACTATTAAACACTATCTTAGCGCCCTTAAGGGTAAATTTATATATATAGGTCTATATTATATCCCTAATATTCTATATCTTTTTCTAGTAACCTACTATTATATATCTAAATTTACTAAAATTAACTCCCTTTATACTTCTTCCTTTATATACTATATTAAATTCTTCTATTACTCTCTTATATACTACTACGCTAATATTAAGCATTAGTATTTAAGCGTTTACTCTTAATCTAGGCTTTCTAAATCTAGTAAATAGTAGCTTAAAATTAAGCTTTACTATTTATTTATAGACTTATAATAGTCTAATAAGGTACTCTATAGGTATCTCTTTAATCTCCTTATTAAATTTACTTTTTACTATACTATTATTAACCTTTATTTCCTTAAACTTAGTATCTCTATTACTTTTAGGTTCTAATTCTAGCTTAATAAATCCCACTCTTAATTAGGTTAAGTTAAATCTTACTTCTCTCTTACCTTCCTTAGTTAGTAAGTTTCTAGATTTATTTTCTTTTTATACTAATTCTTTTCTTTCTTTTCTTATATAATTCTCTCTAATTAAATCCTACATAGCTTAATCCCTTATTTACCTTTTTATAGATAAATCTAATATAATATCTACTATATTATTATTATTCTCTATTTACTCCTCTCTATTAACTATTGCCTACATAACTCTAGCTACTTTATTAGTACTTCTACTACCTTTCTCTACTAATAATAATAGTCTATTTACCTTATTTTATTATATACTAGATTTATCTTAATACTATTATAGCTATAATTATATAACTTATTATATTAGGAGTAAGAATTAGTATAATTAGCTATTTTAGTTTACTTAATCTAGAAGGTAGTTTTAGAACTTTACCCTCTTTGTGAGGCCCCACTCACAACACAGGTGCACCACACTGGCGCACCCCGCAGACAAGCCACGCCCTAGGGCTAGGTCTATATAATACTAGCGAGCCACTAGCTATAAGCTAGTGACTTGTATATATAATATACTTAGACCTAGTAAGCTTTAGTAAATACATAAGTGCCCTATACCTCTTACCTAGCTATTCTTTATTCTTATAATTCTAAAGCTTCTTCTACTAGCTACCTAAGAGTAATATAGGGAGGAGAACTACCTAATCTATAAGAGTAATATTAGATAATAACTAAGGGCCACTAGATAAGGGTAATACTATAGCTAAGAATATGCCCTATTCTATAGGTACTATAACTAAAGATATACCCCTTACTATCTATACCTAAGCTATAGTAATAGTAAAGTAAATTACCTAGCTTAAGAAACTCTAGAAACTATAGAAAAGAGAGTAAGAGCTCTAAGATTTATTATAGTATAATACTAGAGAAAAATAATTAAAAAGGTAATAAAAAGCTAGCACTTCCTTAAGCTATAGTAGCTAAGAGATTAAAGTTTAGAATATTACTAATCTCTAATATTCTATAAACCTATAGAGATATAAGATATAGATTAATAACCTAAACTATACCTTTAATAGGGTAAAGAAGAAGTTCTAATATAACTACTAGAAGATCCTTTTTATACTTAACTATATATATATTAATTATAAGGTAAGATAGGATAGATACCTTAAAGAATAGTAGGCTAATAGCTAGGATAACCTTAAAGATAACTAGGATAAATTTTAGACCTAGATACTTACGCTACTTTAGGACTCTACTAATTATAATATATAAATAGTAATGTAATTAGAGAATATAAAGTAATATAAGGGTTAAAGCCTTATTAAGTTTAGTATCTTCTTAGATTTACTAGAGAAATACCTAGAAAGAGCCTTAGAAAAGACTTATACCCTTATATTCTTTATAAAGTTACTTCCTAACCTATAGGATTATATTAACCTATATACCTCTATTACTAATAAGACTTAAGAAGAGGTTATATAACTTACCTAGTAATTCTAGGAGGCTATACTAAAGAATAAGTAAAAATCTAAGTAATTAGGAGATAAAGGCCTATATAAGAACCCTTAGCACTATAGGAATAACTCCTTATAAGGTTATAGACCTTATAAAGATTAAAGGAATAAGGACTAGGAGAAGGGCCTAGCTACCTACCTAAACACTACTAAACCTAGGGATAAGATATAGTGTTATAACTATAATAGTATAGAATACCTTATATATTACTATAAGAAACCTAAGAAAAAGCCCTAAGAAGGCCTAGAAAACTCCCTAAGGTAGAAGTAAATGCCCTTACCTCTATCTCTAATACTAAGGTGCTAATAGGGTGTTAGTTTTATATACTAGTTACTATCTATAGGTATAAAGATATTAAAATAGTGGCTAATCTAGATAGTTACGCTAAGATTAATATAATTAGTATTAAGTTTATAAGAACCTATAAACTTAACTAGGCTAAGGCTATAGCACTTATTATTAAGGTAGTAAAAGCCCTTATAGTCCCTTAATATAGTGTCTATAAGGTGCCTATTATAATTAAGGACTTAAGAGAAGAAGAAAAGGACCTTAAGCTACTATATATAGCTATAGATAGAGACCTAAGAGTAGGGGGAAGCCTTATATTAATTAGAATATATACCCTTATAGAAGAATATATATACCTTTACCTATATTTATAGGAATAGTAGTTTAAGAAAGGAAAAGTAGCCTTTTTACTATTAACTCCCTATAAATTTGTAAAAGTAATATATAATAAGACTATTATATATACTATTATAGGGGTTATAGAAAATAAGTTTATTACCCTTAAAGATAATAAGGAGGTAAAAGTATATAGAACTATTAAAGATATTCCCTAGAACTATATAAGTTTAAAGATATATTTATATTAGATAAGGTAGGAAGCTTACTATTAAGAAAAGAGACTAACTATATAATTAACCTAGTACCTAGGGCTATACCCTATATAGACTAATCTACCCTCTCTTCTAAAGTAAGCTAAAAGAACTCTATAAATATATTAATAAAAACCTATAGAAAGGCTAGATAAGACCCTCTAAGAGCCCTATAGGTATGCCTATTTTATTTATACTAAAGAAAGATAGGATGCTTTAGTTATATATAGATTATTAGGGACTTAATAAAGTAATATAGAAGAATTACTACACTCTCCCCCTAATTTTAGAGATCCTAGACTAGTGCTAAGGAGCTTACTACTTCTTAAAAATTAATATTAAGGATATATACTATTAAATTTATATTAAAGGAGGTAATAAGTAAAAGACTATATTTTATACCTATTATAAACACTATAAATACCTTATAATGCCTTTTAGGTTAACTAATACCCTAGCTACTTTTTAAAGTTATATTTATAAAACACTCTATAGGCTAGTTAATACTATTTATATAGTATATCTAGATAATATCCTTATCTTTTTAAAGATATAGGAGGAATATACTATATATATTAAGGAAGTTTTAGAATATATAAGATCTATAGAGTTATATATAAAACCCTTAAAGTGTTTATTCTACTATAAATTAGTAAAGTTTCTAGGGTTTATTCTATTAGTTAATAGGATCTTAATAGATACTTACTAGGTTAATATAATCTAAGAATAGAAAAAGCCTATAAGCTTTAAGAATATATAGTCTTTCCTTAGGTTCTATAACTTCTACTAATAGTTTATCTATAAATACTCTAGGATTATAGTATCTCTTTATATATTAATAAAAGGTAGTTAAAATAGTATCTAGACTAGGAAGTTTATATTTAGAGTAAAGGAATAGCTAGTATTTAACTAGCTAAAAGAGGCCTTCTAGTAAGCGCCTCTTCTCTATTATTATAACCTAAGTTAACTAGTATATATTAAGATAAATACTTTAATCTTTATAATAGTAGGAATCCTATCTTAATAGGATAATAAGGGCTATTAATATCTAGTAGTATTTTAGTTAAGGAAATTTATAGATACTAAGCGTAATTATAGTATAGCTAATTAAAAGCTACTTACTATAGTAAAGTTATTTAAATACTAGTAACACTATATTAAGGGCATAGTAAGCCTAGTTAAAGTCCTATTAGACTACTATAACCTATAGACCTTTATAAGGTAGTAAAAGTTAAATAGAAGGTAGGTAAGATAGTATATATTCCTTTACCCCTTTTACTTTATAATTAGGTATAGACCTAGGAAAAGTAACCTAGTGGATATACTATTAAGAAGGTTTAATTATAAGGGTAAACCCCTAATAAATAGGGTATTATTACTAGAACTTTAAAAGAAGATAGTACTTACTAAAATAGTAGAAGAAGAGAAACTAATATATTAAAGAAGATATAGTAAGATACCTTTAAGGGAGGAAAATACCCTAGTCTTAGGTATAAAGAGGCTTAATAAGATATCTTTAGGGAAGGAAAATACCCTAGCCCCTATAGAGAGAATAGCTAGAGTAGCCTAGTTAAGAAGCTAGTTAGCTACTATAGATCTAGTAAAAGGTTAGCTAACTAAAGGGGATTTTAAGGAGAAGGTAGTGTATATCTAAGATATTAGTGTAGTATAAGAGATATAGGGGACTATTATATTACTAGATCCCTACTAATCTAGGCTAAATAAACCATTAGTATAACTACTATAGAAGGCATAGGATTAAGACCTAGATCTATAGAGATAGAATAGTAAGATTAATAACTCCCTAGTAAAAGGGAAAGGAAAGGCTAGTCTATAGTTATATAGTATAGGGGGTCTTCTATTATACTAATACTAGGTAGTTATTCCCTAGGAGCCTATCTTATAATAAAAGCTTCTATAGCTATACTATAATAATCCACTAGTAGGTTACTTTAGGACTAAGTACACTCTAGAGCTACTAAAGTATTACTTTTAGTGGCTAGCTATAAGTAAGTCTATTTTAGACTATATTATAAGCTATAGGGTTTACTAATAGGTAGTAGCTAGAAGGTATTGCCTATATAGAAGCCTTAAATTACTGCTAATACTAAGGTAACTATAGATAGAGATCTTAATAGACTTTATTATAGGGTTACCTATTACGTAAGTAGGTAAGTAAGAGACTAATGTAATCCTAGTGATTATAGACTAATTCACTAAGTATTCTATCTTCCTACCTATAACTACTACTATTAATATAGCTAAATTAGTAGAACTTTTCTATAAAGAGATTAAGCTATAATTTAGAGCCCTAGAGGGTATTATATCTAATAGAGGTTTAGTCTTTATAAGCTAATTCTAGTTAGACCTATGCTACTTATCTTAGGTAAAGCAGAGGCTTTCTATAGTATTTTACCCCTAAACTAATAGGTAAATAGAAAGAATAAACTAAGTACTTAAGCACTACCTTTAATATTTTATTATAGAGAACTAATAGATATAGCCTAAGCTACTCCTAATAGCTTAATTTACCTATAATAATATAGTTGTTACGTGCTAGAATTAACAAGTGGTCTGCTAATACCACAATTCTTATCCTCCTTAATTACTAGGGAAATAGCGCGAAAAAACTAGTGCTTTAATATAAGCTAGGCTATATACCCTGGGTTATAGGAACGAAGATATAAGACTATTTTTGCCTCCTAGGTAGTTAGGAGCTAGTGGTAGTTTGCCTATAAAAACATAAGCAAAGAACTGCTAAATATATTATAGGGATACTTATAATCCCTAGGGTAGGGCTTAGAAATATAGTAATAAGTAATTATTACTATAAAACCATATACTACTAGTATAAAATAAAGGTATTCTATATAGAAGGATTAGTAAAATACTAGTAAATAAGTAAGGAAATAATAATAAACCTAGTAATACTTTATAGCGCTAGTTAGACTAAATATAACGTAGTATGCTATATTAATATAATTAAAACTAAGTATTAACTTAGCTAAAAGCTTAGTAAGATACTAGCAAGTCTTCTCTATAAAGATAAAATTATTATTATTATTATCTATAGTATTACTATCCCTATAGGTATTTAGTAAAGTTTAGACCTAGTCTAAGAGGGATAGGAGATTATTAAAATTACCTACTATTATAGCTATTAGCTAGTAAAAGTTAGTAAAAGGGAACTAAAGAGGCGTAGAAAAAGAGGGGACTACTATATTATAAAGGTTACCGCACTTAACACACTAAATATATTACTTAGACCGCTTCTCTTTAGATAGATTTACTACTAAAAGGCAGGGGAAAAGATAACTAATCTATAGTAGTGTAGGCTCTATAGGTAGATTCTTTTTAAACTCTATATATATAGTATAAAAGCAGTGTATATAACTATACTGTTTTAAGGGAATTATTAATATATTAGCGGTAAGAGAGTAGTGATTAATAAATTAAGAGAGGGTATATTATAAGATTAAAATTTGCCTTAGGTTAAAATAATATGTTTATAGGAGGAAAAAACATATAATATAATAGGAATTTAATAGCGAATTTATACTAAATAGATATCTACGTTACTATAGGATAGACCCCTGTTTATTATTATTATAATAACCTAATATGGCGATCTTATTATTATTGCTAACTAGTAAATAGCTATATCTTAGGTAGGGATCTAAAGCTGTTTAGGAGCCTAGCTAGAAAAGGGGGGGTAATTATAAGGCCCTACTTATAATATAGGTATACCACACTAGCGCACCCTATAGACAAGCTATGCCCTAGGGCTAGGTCTACGTAATACTAGCAAGCCACTAGCTATAAGCTAGTAACTTGTATATATAACACACTTAGACCTAGTAAGCTTTAGTAAATACACAAGTGCCCTATACCTCTTGCCTAGCTATCCTTTGTTCTCACACTCTTATAGTAGGTTATAGTTCCTAGCTACACTAAAATCTTATTAATTTACTAGTTATATTTAGCTCTTTTACTATATATAGTAAATTACTATTATACTAAATTAGTAACTATAAGCTATCCTAATAACTAGTTTTATTATTCTAATACTAGTACTTAAATATATAAATAAGCTACTTATATTTACTTATAAAGTATCTAGTCCTATATACTAACCTTATTATTAAATAGAATAAAATCTAGTGTAGCTAAAGGGTTATTATATAGGTTTATATATTACCTATAAAACTTATATTTAACTTCTAGTATAATATTATAAGGTCTTACTTAGTACTTTTAGTAATTACTACACTTCTATATTTCCTATAGCTAATTTAGCTCTAGTTCTAATAGTTTTTAGACTTTTATATTATATATAATATTATTCTTAGAAGTAAATAATATTAAGGAAAATAAGACTAAAATAAAAATAACTATACTTATATTAAATTTAACTATATAAAAGCTTTCGCGTTATATATAATATTATTCTTAGAAATAAATAATATAAAGGAAAATAAGACTAAAATAAAAATAACTACACTTATATTAAATTTAACTATATAAAAGTAGTAGGGTATTAGAGAATAATATAAAGTAAGAGTGTAGTAAGCTTCCCCTAGTTAGTGTAATAAAATATATATATAAGAAAAGGCCTTGTGGCTTTGCCCTAACTAGTTAAATCTAACTACTTATAAAATATCTCTATTCCTTTACTATTATTACTCTAT
This sequence comes from Epichloe bromicola, assembly GCA_023658445.1. Lineage (NCBI taxonomy): Eukaryota > Fungi > Ascomycota > Sordariomycetes > Hypocreales > Clavicipitaceae > Epichloe > Epichloe bromicola. The sequence continues at coordinate 4,352,210 of CP098266.1, read as the reverse complement.
AGGCAAATTCATACCCCTCTTTATATACTCTCTTTCCTAATTAACTAGGTTTTTTTTAAGGTATTCTTCTATTATCTTAGCTATATTAACCTATATCTTACTTTTAGCTATCTATTAGTTATCCTTAGTAGTAAATCCCTTCTATTAGATAAGGAATTTTACTTTTATAGTCTTATTTCTTTTAGAGATTTTAACCTAATAACTATAGATTTATTTAATCTCCTAATAGTTTACTTTCTCTAGATTATTAAATATAATTAGTAGTAAAGCTAGTTCTTCCCTATTAAATAGGTCCTTTCCTTATACTAGCTTTTATATTTACACTATAGAAACTACTAGATAGACTTATAAATTTAGGGGGAAATCTAATTAATATACTAATAGGTTTACCTTTTCTAGTACCTTATATAGTCTTACCTTTTATAGTAACTATTTTTTCTTAGGTTTCCTAGGTAATTTATATCCCTTATATAATTATAGATAAACTATATCTCCTATGTTAATATTAACTAGTTTATAGTAGTTATTATACTAAATTTTAGTAAGGGTAGCTACTATTATAATTACTAGTTAGGCCTTATACTAGTATAACTTTTATAACACTACTATATTATTTACACTAGTTCCTATATTAATTATATTATTTAGGGAAAGAAGATTAATAATACTTAGAGGATAAAACCTATATAGTAACTTATTAGAAGCCTACCCTATGCTTATAGCTATAGTATTATTTAATTAATACTATAGTGCTAGGAGTATTATAGTTTATATTATATCTAGATCTATTACTATATAATAATGTATTATAATTATTACTATCTAGTTTTTTCTTTTAGCTATTCTATCTATCTATAGATAATATACTATACCTATAAGGAGTTTAACTCCTATATACCTAAATATCTCTTTCTATATATTAGATATAAACTTTAGGTCCCTATTACTAATAATTTATCTTAGTAATCCCTAGTCTATAATATATAAGGTATAAAGGAGTAATTCTACCTAAATTTCCACTAGATATATTATATATCCTAGTATTAGAAGGGTTCTCTTACTAAATAGGTAGTTTACTAGATATAATAAATTATATATAGCATATCCTTCTATTTACTATATTATATTAGTAGCTAATACTTCTAGTATATCTATAATAAAATTAAGTAAGATTATATAAAATAGCATTAGCTTTAGCTATAATAGCTATAACTCCTTAGGTAGCTTTAAATAATTAATTGCGTTTTTCTAACACACTATATAATAGGCTATATAATTATAAATCTACTAACTTATATATAGAAAATATACTAAATAAAGCTCTACTACTATTTAAGTAATTCTAAAATATTACTATTTATTATAGACTAGTTATAGGATAGATTTAACCTCTATAGTTAGAATATAAAGATAGAAAAATCTATCTTTACTATAGTAGTATAATAGACTATCCTTATATAAGTCCTATCTATATAAAGGAATCTTTAGTCTAACTCTAGTATTCTTTATTACTTACCTTTCTTAGTAGGCTTATATTACTATAATAATTTAGCTAAACTTTTAATTATACTAATATCCTATAATAATTCTAGCTTTAAGACTATTATCTATAATCGTGGTTATAATATACTCCTTACTTATAAAATAAGCGCTTATATCTAATTTATTATATTAGCTTTTCTATGCTACCTCCTAGTAGGTTACTTTTACTAGTAGTCTTAAAAGTATATCTAGCACTATATTTAGTATCCCTAGTATATAAGTTACCTTAAGGTTAAATTATAATAAATAATTCATAACTTTTACTAGTTTTAGATTAGCCTTATCTAAATCTATTATTAATAATAAGGTATACTTAATAATCCCTTTTACTAGGGAATAGTTAGTTAATATATTAACTATTGCGTTATTAGATTAGACTATTTTCTAAAGTTTTCTAATACTCTATATAATTATAGCCACTTCTACCTTAGTTAAACTATACTGCTTCTTAACACTTAATATAACCCTAGAAAGAAATAAAATTAGCTATATTTAGTTATTTTTAATATCCCTCCTAGGGACACTCTAACTATCCTATTACTATTAATAATAAAACCTAGTAGTTAAATAGTAGGATAACTAATAAATAACTTCTTTATAGTAATTATTATCCTATTTTCTTTAAGAATCCTAAGTATAATATTAAGATAGCTTAAATACTCTTTAAGACTATTTAAAAACATAATAATATTATTAATATAGACTTATATAAAATACTTATACTTTTAGAAAAGTCTATCTATAAACCTTTAGGTGAATATAAGGGAGTTCTTAAATCCTATTAATACTATATTTAATGCTTTAAGACCTTAATTTAATATAACTACTATATAGGCTTAATAGTTACTTCTAACTAGTAGTTAGTAAAAAAATCCTATTCTATTAAAAAGAGAAAAAACCTTCTTACTATATATATTATCTATAATATTACTTTAGTCTAGTAGAGGGTATATATCTAGTATTACTATATTATTAAGTGGCCTTATATTAATTATAACTCTCCCTTTTCTTTTCTAACTAGTTTCTTACTAAACTATAAATACTAGGCACACTATAGCTACTAGCTTATCTAAATATAATATTTTCCCTTTTAGGTAGAGTTTATTATATACTTTATTAAGTTTAGTTATATCCTATTCTCCTAGTCTATAAGGCCTAATTAGCCTTATTTAATACTACTATTTATTTATAAGATTAATTCTTATCTTCTAGTCTTCTAGTATAGGGATAATACCTCTATTATAATAAATATTATATTTATTAGTTAGTTAAACTAGTTTACTCGCCGCTTCCTAGTTAATATTAGTAATTTATATACTAAATTTATTAGTTATATATAGGATTTCCTTTAGGTATAAAATCCTATATAATAGCACTCTAGTATTAACTTTCTTTAGATTAAGATTATCCTTCTTTTTATTAGATTTATTACTATCCTTATCTTTATCTTCCTTCTTCTCTATAATATTCTTACTAAAATAGGTATAGTATATAAAAGGATTATTAACTAGGTAATTAGCATTAACCTTACTAGCTATAGTTAGGCGTATAACCTTCTAGTGTTTTCTAATAGTAATAATTTTATTAGTTAGATTATAGGTAATTATCTATCCCTTACTAGATCTATTAAATAGTGTATTAGGGAAATACTCTAAATATAATTACATATAGTATATACTTATTTCCTAATTTTTCTATATATCCTTCTAACTAATAGGTATATATAAATAAGTCTTTAGTGGAATTAATACTATATAGGTAGTAACTACCTTTTTAGTAAGGGACTCTATTTAATAGTTAGAAGATTTTTACTAATACTATTATACTATAAACTAACCTAAAAACCACCTTTAGTTAGATAAAATCGATTTTAGCCCTATATTTATAAGCAAAATTTATTCTAAGTAATAATTTTAGTCCTAAATTTAGTATTATATTTACTATAACTATAAAATAGCTAGTGATTTCTATTCTATATACTATCCCTAGAATATAAAAGTTAAACATAGCTATTTTAGTAATAAAAAAGGAAGATTAAACCCTAGATACTAGCTTTAGTTCCTATATTACTTACTTTATGTTTAATCTATGCTATTATAGCTATGCCTTATCTACTAAAATTAATAATATTCCTAAGTTAAGATAGACTTAGTAACTTTTACCCTTATTATTAAATTTAATAGGAATCTTTAGATATATATTAGCCCTTTTTCTATTATATTTAACTTCTTATAGTCTTACTATAGCTTTAATTACTTATCCTAGGGTAAGTTATCTAGTCCTATTTAAGGTTATCCTAGTAATAGCCTTATTTACCTTTTTTAGGGTGTTTTCTATAAAATAAGTTTTAATAAAATTTAAGTCTTATTCTTAATTATCCTTACTATTATCCTCTAGAACCTCCCCTTCTTTAGCTATATAATAACTATATTCCTAGAGATAAGTTTTATATTATTATATATTAGAATTATTATTATATACTATAATATTAGTATATTCCTAGTCCCTTATAAAGCCCTTTTCCTATTACTAAAATTATCTAGGCTACTATGCTTAGCCTCCTTTTCTTATAAAACTATAGTCTTAGGGTTACTTATTTTATTAGTTTAGTGCTTTAGTCTATTAAGTCTACCTAATTTCTATATACTCTTTCCCTTTATTCTCTTAAGACTTATTTTACTATAGTCTCTAGTTTTATTCTTTAGGAGGTTAATTATACCTATATAGCTATAGTTAGAAATATCCTAGAAATCTTTAGGTATTTCGCTTATCCTACCTATAATACTAGTTTCCTTAAGAGAATTATCTATTAAATAGCTAGTTTTAGTTTACTTATACTTTATTTTTATCTTCTTCTAAATTACTACTAGATATCTTAGTATTAAAATAGACCTTAAGCTTCCCTTTACCTTTTTTACTTATAGACTAACCTTTACTATATAAGTAGTTATATAGATTATATCTCTTATTATCTACTATAGTAATATATACTAATCTTATATTTATTTAAGTTAGAACTAGGTATATCTATTATAATCCTAGATATAGCTTAAGATATAAACACACTAAAAGCTAATAGTTAGTTAACTTACTATTTACCCTTATATACTAGAAGATCTTTAATATAAATTTATAAAAAGATACCTCTTTTATAATATTCTCTTTAGTATATTTTACCTTATTAAGCCACGCTATTATGTCCTAAACCTAAATACTAAATTCCTTTTATATAGCTATAAATATAGTTAGTATTTTACTAAATATAGTGTTTTATTCTACTAAGTTAAGATATTATCTATACTATACTATTATATTCCCTTAGAATAATATCTAGATTTTCTTCTAAATAATATCCTAATAGCTAGGATTAGTATAATATAAGTGATCTTTAACTACCTAGATCTATAATTTAATATTATAGAAGATAGTCTACTTTCTATTATATATAATAAGGTTATTACTAGCCTCTTCTAGTTTATTATAAGGCTTAAAATACCTAATATCTATAATCTTCTATATTAAATCTATATTCTATTCCGCTATTTCTATTTACTAGTTATACTAATTTTAGTATAATACTAGGTCTATTTTTCTTTAATTTCTAGAATTAGTATACTAATCTTAGTCTAGAGAGTATAGTCCTTATTACTAAGTCTAGTAAGGACTTAGCTAAGGTTATAAGTATCCTTACTAATATTCTAGCTATATTAGTTATGCTAGTGGTCCTAGCTATACTAATAGTCCTAGCTATAGTTATAGTAGTCCTTATTAGTATTAGAGTAGTAATAATTACACTAATAGTCTAGTTATTCCTCTATTAGCATATAGATACCTATTATACTAACCCTATTTATTAGCTAGATATAGCAATCCTTAGTTAGTATTCTATACTAATAGCATTAAACCTACTAAGGTACTTATGCTTTATAAGCTCCTAATTTTAGTTATTAATCTTATTACTAGCTAGTCTATTCCTAATACTATCTTCTCTATAGCTTACTATAATACCTATTACTATTCCTAAATCCCCTATATTATCCTTACTATATTATATTTACTAGTCTTAGTATAAGAATCCTTAGGATCCTTTAGGTATTCTAAGGGTCCTAGTAGTAGGTTTTTTAGATTTAACTCTATTAACTAATTAGGGGGTTTAATATCCTAAGTAATAGTATTAGTTTTAGGATAGTTTATAATCTCCTTTTCTTTATTATTTTTATCTTTTCCTATACTACTCCTAGTTCCTATAGTAGTAGTACTATAAGCTAGACTAAGAGCGTCTTAAAATAGCCTTTCTAATACCTTACTACCTATTAATTTATTAGGTTTATTAAGTAGGCCTCTAGTTTTAGCTTTTTAGATATAGGATTTAACTTAATTCTAGGTATAATATATAGCTTATAGATCTACTGTTGGATTCACTAAGGATATTGCAACAGATGCACTAGTGCACAAAAGGGTCCCTTAAAGGTATAATTATTGTTTTTTCTAAAGGAAGCTATCTAGAAGGTTATATAGCTATAAGAAAAGGGGAACGCGAGTCACGTGTGTGTGCCTCGCGTATATGTGTAGCTAATCATAACGCGGCGTTGCCGCACGTGCTTTACTTTCCTCAGTGGTTAACCCGCGGTTAACCTAGTTATTATAACACTAGTAGTCTTCTCTTTTAGAGGAAAGTGAGTTAGAAGTGGATACAAACATTAAAAAAGGAAAGAAGTGGGTCCATAATATACGTGACCCACTTATAAGGAAAAAAAAATAGACCTGAATGTTAAGAGGTCAATCCGTGGATTAGAAAGCAGGCAAGAAAGGAAAGAAGTGGGTCTATTAATACGTGACCTACTTATTAGAAAAAGTGGACCTAGATGTTAAATTCGGGCTCTTATTAGTTATTAGCAAAAGGGAAGAGAAGGAGAGGTTAATCCGCGGATTAGAAAGCAGGCAAGATCAAGAGCTTCTAAGAGCTTAAAAAAAAACGCAATAAAAATAGAAATAAACATAAGTGGATCCGATTAGCGGATGTAATCCTCTCATTGGCTTAGGCAATAGTTAACCTGGACTCTTTGTCTAGTTTATCCGGTCTCTAGTCTCTTTACCTATTCTTTAACACAAATTATAGCCTTATTTATATTAATAAAGATCTTAAGACTCTTATTTAGAGATACCTTTATTATCATATTAGCAAGGTTATTATTACTATTAATCTAGCGGACTTTATAGATCTCGCGGCATTTGTATAACTATTAGAGGGCTATAATATTAATTATAAGTTATTTCTCTTTTATAGAGCCTAGCTTTATAAGGCACTTATATAATAAAAAAGAGTCTATATAGATAATTATAGGAATTTAGTTAATCTTTAGTTAGTCTGTGATTATATAGAGGGTCATGGCAATTACATAGGCTATATTAGCACCTTATACTATTACGTATAATTTAGAAGCAAGGGCGCTATAGGTTACTTATTTGCTCTTTATTAAGCTATATATAATAATATTCCCTTTTAATGTAAATATATTATCTTAAGCCTTTTTATTACTGATAATAATTACATATCCTATCTAGGAACTTAGATCTTTGTTATTAGCAAGAGATCTATCTATAAACACGAATAACTTCGCGTTCTTAAGGTCTAGAGGTATATAACATAGACCTTGTTCTTAATGTCGGATTTGCTAATCCAGTTATTTATTTAATTAAGTTATATTATTAGTCGTAGGATCTTAGTATTATGCAGTAATTAAGAGGTTATAGAGGGCTTTAGGTTAATAAATAGTTGTAATATAACTTCCGCGGGCTTGTTATTTAATATAATCTTACTTTATAGTTAATAACTTCAGGTTAATTTGCTTGATCTTCTTGCTTTAATCTTTCTAATGTAGTTCTATTAAGTTATTATTATTCTATATAAGGATATAACTATTAAAGATAAGGGGATTTTTAGCTAATAGCTTTTGCTTTAGTTTTGCTACGAAATTTACTTTCTAAAGCTCTCTCTCTTTAAGGTTATAGAATTCCTAGTTACTAAGGCCTAATGTATTATTAGTCTACATACTAACTACTCTAAAGAGGTTATTATTATTCTTGTCTATAATTAATAAGCATAGATTATATATTAAAGTGATTATCCTAAGCTAGTCCTTATGATAATAGAAGTAGGTTACCCACTAGTGGGTTCCTACTTTAGTAATTCTATATAAAGGCTTAATAACTTCTATTATTATACCTTTAGGAAATAGATATATAATCTATTCTAGTAGTATTATAATAATTATCCTAGTAAGTTCTGTTTTTAATTAAATGTACGCCTATATAATATCTTAAATCTAAAGAATGATTCCTCGTTGTCTAAGCAATAGTGAGATTACTATAATTAATTGCTAGCTTAAACGTTAAATTATTAGTAACTAGGTTAGGATCACTTCCTTTCCCTTGTTATTTATTCCTTAAATTATAAGGTATAACTTTTTATATAGTGTTATAGTTTCTTTACCTTTAATCTCTCTAACTATATAAGATTTAAAGAGTCTCTTACTACTATGTTTTAATAGGTTAAAAAGTATAAATCTAAATATATTACAGGCTTATAAGGCATTAATTTCTACTTAGTCTAATTACTTAAAGGGTTTGCCTAGTGTTATAATCTTCCCTTCTTAATATAACTAAAGGGCTAGATTCTAATTAGCCTCTTCCTTTACTATAAGAAACACTTTACTTAGTATTCTATTAGCTAAGAGTTTCTTTATTAAAGCTTTATCTTAATCTTTATTTATAAGAAATACTATTATACTAAATTTATATTTAGTATTCTAAGCTTTACTTTCTTCCTAGCTAAAGTAAACTATTAGCTTTTTTTATAGTCTTCTATATTTTCTCTTAACTTATAGAACTTTCTTATTTCCTTCTAAAGCTTTAAAAATAGCTTCTTTAGTAGTAGGTTTATTATTACCTATAGCCTAGTCTTTATCTTTAGGTATTAATTCCTAGAGTTCTTTAATATAGTATAGGTTATAATAATATAGTTTAACTACTATTAACTAGAATATAGTTAGTCCTTAAGGTATTTAAAGGGTATAGGTCTCTCTATTAGTAGTAAGAAGCCTATAAGGGCTATGCTATCTATCCTTTTCTCTCTATATGTATATATCTAATTATAGCGGAAGCTAGTGTGTGGGCAGAGTATCTAGGCTATTATAGGTTTATAAAGCATTATAAACTTATTACTTTACTAGAAGTTATTAGACTTTATTAGTAGCTTTGCGGATTACTTTAGCTTATTAAATAATAAATACACTTAGCGGTAACTTATTAGTTATCTATAGATATACACTAAAGATAAGAAAGGTTAGTATAAGGCTATTTAGGCTTACTAAATTATTTATAGCTTTTATAGCTATCTAGAGGTATTATTTAGGCGTGAGATCTTAGCCTATAGAGTCTATAATAATTATATAGGCTTGTCTTAATAGTCTATAATAGCATTTAACCTTTCTAATGCTATTATAAGCTTTTACTAGAACTTTATTAATCTTAATTAATAGTAATTATATATAGTGCTTAAATTCTAATAATATAAAGTTCTTTCTAGTATTATAAATAATCTAATCTAGAGGGCCTAGATAGGTATTAATCTAGTATTTACATAGAGCGTTCTATATATTATAAGCTTTCTGCCTATTTAGGTTAAGGAATTAGGCTACTTAAAATAAGGTTATAGAATTAATAATATAAAGGACTAGTTAGCTATTAATTTAAATAATATTAATAATAATCTTATAGTTAAACTTATGGTTATTCTTAACTATAAACTTAAATCTACCTAGAGCCTTTCTATTTATTTAGTAATAGTAGTAAATTTTAGTTAATTATTTAATAGCTTTAGTCTTAATATTATAACTAGCTTATTATAGTATCTTTATAAGCTACTATACTAAAGGGTAACTAAATTAATAATATAATTAACGGATTTCTATTTCTAATAGGTAAAAAGCTACTATTTCTTTAGCTTCTAGAGTCTACTAAGGATATCCCTATTTCCTAATAATAGGTATAGTCTTATTGCCTTAAATAAGTATATTTATAAGGTTATTAATCTTAACGTGTAACCTATCTATATTATCTAAAGAGAATAGGAAGGGTATATACGTGTTAATTATATAGAAGGGGATATTGCCTAATTTAGTAGGCATATAGATTACTCCTTATGTGGTTACGGATCTAGTACTAAATTAAATCTCTTTCTCTAGTATTAGCTTAATCTTTAATAATAGCATTAATCTTATTAAGGCTTATGCTTATCTAATTCTAGCTATTAATACACTAGAAGCTCCTATATTAGGTAAGATACCTCTAAAGACTTTATTAGAGTAGTGTTCTTCTAAAATATATAATATTTCCGCTTTATTAAAGGGATTATACTTAAGATAGGTATGTTTAAAGGCTTAGTCTCTTAAGGTTTTAATAATATTATTATTATTTAGTTATAGTCCTAATATAAAGAATTAAGTAATACTTAGGCGGTTAAACTTTAATATAGAGGTCTCTTTATTATTATTATTCTTATCTTTATTATTATTAGACTTAATAAAAGCTTTAGCTAATTCCTAAGCTCTATCTATAAGGTTATCTATTTCCTTAGGTCCTTAGCCTTTATAAGCTATAAGGAATACTTAGAACTTTCTCTCTATAAGAGGTATTTAATATCTTTTATTTTTCTACTAGCGTTCTTTTGCCTCTTAACGCTCCTTATCTATGTGGTTTATTAACTAATAACCGTTCTTATTATAGATATGGCATCTGCTATTATTATAGCCTTAGTTATAATAACCGTAGCCTTTGCTGTAATTATTATATAGTTAGCTATAATAGTAGTCTATAAATATTGCTTCTAAATTATTAGGATTAACGTTAATAGTATATTAATTAAATTAAGTAGCTAATTTATTAGCTTTAGCAATAGAGATTAATTTACAAAGGTCTCTAGTAAGTCCTTTAAAGCTAGGTAAATAGTTATATTTAGCTTGCCTACACTCTAGAACACTAGAGATAGCGCTTAATATTTAATAATAGAGCTTTATATTAACTATTAATAAGGAAAAGAGTCCTCTATAAACACACTTAAGGGTTATAAGTAGAATCTTAAGGTAATCTAGTTTAGATTTATTAGGATTCTAAGTAATAATATTCCTAAGTATTATATTATTCTATTCTTAGTAATAGAACTATTAGTTACTTTTTATCTTAAAGCGTTAATAGATATTATTAACTATTTATTTATATATAAAGCCTTTATTTACTAGATAGTTAAGGTAATACTATTTAGCGTTACCTAAAAGCATAATTAGAAAAGCTTTATATATATATTCCTAAGGGAGGTTAAGCCTATTGCATTTGTTCTAGAATAGGTTAATCTTAGGCGTAATAAAGTTATATATCTTTCTGCTATAATGGTTATTATCTTTATATCCTTTTATAAGTTTAGAGATCTTTCTTATAATCTAATCTTTAGATAGGATTATTAATGCTTATATAGCTAGGGTTGCTTATGGTTAAATAATTAGGGTTAGGGTAATCTAGGGTATTTAAGGTTATAGTGTATTTCCTCTTAGGGGTAGTTAAGTAATAGGAGGGTTATTAATAGGTAGGTATTAGGTTAAAGTGCTAAGAAGAGGGGAGTTATAAAGTAAAGGGTTTATAATAAGAGGGTTATTAATAGTGGGGTTATTAATAGAGAGGAATTTACCTATAGCTATTTACTTTGTAATTTTATTATTAGGCTATAGTAATATTATATCTTCTTTAAGGACTTAGACTAGCAAATTAATAATTTTACTACTTTAATTTTAAATAATATAGACACTGTTTTTATAAAGGTAGTTTTATAGTTTAATTACGCACTAAAGGTTATAAAGCTTATTTAAGTGTTTCTTTAGTCTAGCTATTAAGGTTATTATAGAAGATCTTCTAAAGGGTAAGATCTCTATATTAGCTGCTCTTATAGATATTAATTATCTAAGTAATATAGTTATTAAGCTCCTAGTCTTTAGTATTCTAAGGGTCTAGTTCTTTAGAGCTCTCCTAATTAGTAGTAATAGCTAAGGTATGTTTTTAGAGTTATTATGGTAGAGTAGATTTATTAGGTTTTTTAGGATATATAGTTTAAGTAGGCTACTTTCCCTATATAGTCTATAATAGCGTTTATTTATTACTAGAGGGGTTTATTATATTTTATTTAGCTAGTAAGGCTAAGGGATTTTTTTTAACTAGTAGTGGTTAAGTTAATCTTAGGTTTAAGAAGTTATATATAGCTATAACTCTTAGTTAGTTAATTAGTTTTCTTGTGATAGATAATAGAATTAATTCTTATATTAGTGGCTCTTAACTTGCTAATAGAAGAAGGTTAATCCCTTAGAAGCCTAATATCTAGTATCTAGAGTCTATCTTCCTTTAGCACACTTCCTTAGTTAACTAAAGGAAGGTCTCTTCTTTATAGACCTAGCTATCTATGGTTTTTTAACTACTAATTAGTGTTAGATTTACTAAGGATATTATAACAGATGCACTAGTGTATAAAAGGGTTTCTTAAAGGTATAATTATTGTTTTTTCTAAAGGAAGCTATCTAGAAGGTTATATAGCTATAAGAAAAGGGGAACGCGAGTTACGTGTCTGTGCCTCGCGTATATGTGCAGCTAATCACAACGCGGCGTTGCCGCACGTGCTCCACTTTCCTCGGTGGTCAACCCGCGGTTAACCCGGTTGTCACAACATCTACTAAATTCTAATAAATAAGGGGGTCTTAATATATTAGCTATTCCTATTTTTCTACTACTTTATTATTAAATTTATATCTTATAAGTTAGTTTAGATTCTCTTAATTATTAATCCTAATAAGTTTCTATTTTTAATAATTAAAATCTAGATTTATGCTATTAAAAGTATAAAACTAGTAAATAATATATAGTTTATTTTTAGAGAGTAGGAAAATACTCTAAGGATTAGTATATTACTATTATAAATAGTTAGTTTTAGATATATAGGTTATTTCTAGGCTTCTAGAAGGGTATAATAAAAGAATCTTTAATTACTACTACTTATTATATACTAGCTTTATATAATAGAAGGTTAATTCTATTAGAGGGGCTAACGGATTTAATAGGTTATAAGTTATACTAAGTTTACTTATAAAAGCTACTATTAAGGGTAATATAATATATATAAAGTAAGTTAAATTCCTAAACTAAGATGTTGAATCTAACTTTTGTATAGCAGCCTCCATGTACTGCATGTGTTTTGCCACGTAACAATATTTCTTTAAAGGTTTTAGGCTTAAAGTAGCTTATATTATTAATAATATAAAGAGTGCTATAGTTATTAAAAAGAGTACTCTCTAAGAGTATATATTTTATATTCTTTAGTGTAGTATAGCTTCCCTTTAAAGAAGCTATACTCTCTAAAATCTTTAGGTTAATAATTACTATAGTAATAGCACTAGGTAGTTTCTTTTCTTTATAATCTTTAGTGCCTTTTACTATTTACCTATTCTTTACTACCTTAGTATATAGGTTTTTTTATTTTATACTCTTATAGTATTTCTTAACCTTCTTATAATTAACCTTTATAAAGGGCTTATATCCCTATACCTTCTTACTAGTTACTATATAGTATAAGGTATAGTAAGCTTAGGAAGACTAAAAGTAAGCACTTAGTGCCTTACTTATTTAATAAGGGTATTTCTTTAAACTATTATTCTTTTAGTCTTATTTTTTATTACCTTAGTTAAAGTATTCCCTAAGAGTAGTTATATAGCTCCCTTTACTAAAATTAGTATATATAGTTTATATTACCCTATAGTATTAAGTATACTTAGCTATAATACTTATAAGAGTAATATCTATAGAAAAAGAGTCTAAGGTCTATACTAGTTATATAATCTTAGTTTTTACTTATTTAGGGTTAAAGTATACTCTAATTACTATAATAAAGTTATAAATTATATTAGGACCCTAAACTTTATTAATCTTATATATTATAGCTTTTTAGTATAGCTTTTTTTATTACTTATTTTAATACTTAAATTATATATTTATATATTTAGTATTATTAAGATATACTATATACTTAGCTATAAATTTTACTTTAATAATAACTTAGCTAAGTAAAAACTTTTTCTTAAGTTTAATAGAGATTTAGTAAAGAGTTAGCTTTTTATTATTAGTATTTTTCTCTTTAATCTTATTAATTACTATTATATAAGTATTAGGATTAATAATACTAGTAATCTAAGTTTTAATAATTCTTTTTTTTAACTTAGTTACCTTATATACTTAATACTTAGATATATACTAATAAGAAAGGAAGAAAAAAGCCTCTTAGAAAGTAATCTTAGTTTTCTTACTTCCCTAGTTCCTTATAATAAGAGCTTTATATACCTTTAGTATAATTATAAAAAGCTTTTTAAGATAGTATTAAGCTTTAGAAGCTAAGGATTAACTCTCTTCTAAATCTCTTAGCTTTAGGTAGCTTACTTTAATGCTTTATATTATTTCTCCTATTTATTAGATAAGACTAACTTAATATTAGTCTTAAGACTTAGGTAAGAAGAAGTTAAGGTATTTATTATAAGTATAAATTAGTAAGTAAGGCATAGTATATATATAAGTCTTATATATAGGGGATTTAGTAGAGTTATAGGTATATACCTCCTAGGCTTATAACTATTACTATATAGTATATAACTTTTAGTAAAGATATAATTAAAAGGGATAATTAAAGGTAGAAGATATAATTAAATTAATTATTTTTCTATTATATAAATAGAAAGGTAAAAGCTTTTCTTTTATAGAAAGAGTAGTTATAGTAAATCTTATATACTTCTTATTCTAATATTATATATTCTTTTAAGGTATAGTTTAGCTTCCCTAATATAGTCCTACGCGCATAGCGCGTATGATCGGTTATATTCCCTGCTGCCGGGCAACAGGTGCAGGTGGCCGGCGGCTGGTGGGGCGAGGGGCGACCAAGATTTGCAGGGAGTCGGATCACGTGGAGCAGGAGGGAGAGCGTGGTTGATATCAACAGGTGTTGGAGATGATGAAGAGGCAGGTACCTGGCTTAAGTAGGTACCTAGGTAAGTACGGAGCACTATATCCTAGGTACATTCTACTGCTGGCGACATTGGTGAGTATGTACGTGTGTGTTTGGAGTAGGAGAGGCTAGGTCTACTTGATGGGACAGAATCATCTCCTCATCAACTCCACCATATCCCTCATCCTATCTATAATCCAAAGCAGGACTCGCCTAATCATCTTTAACAACCGCTATACCTCTCTTCCAGTCTAATTTCCAGCAGCTTTCCCCGGATTCAAAGCCCAGTGCCAAAAGTCGGCAGCCAAACTCCCCGGATACCTCCACAGATTCCCCCATTATCTCGCACCACCGACGGGGGGATGCCTTGGCGCGCCAACCTCGCCGAGATCTACGCCGATGACGAGCGAGTTGTTGATGAAGCGGCGCATGACTGTCTCCCAGTCATGAATCCACTCGTCCCCGACTTGAGGGACTTCGCAGAAGCCAGGGAGGTCGTCGTTGGACCAGCCCGCGTCGCCCCCCGTGTACGATGCTGGCAGACGAATTATCCCGTCCGTGGTGACGGAGTGTGTCTTGCCGCATGAAGCTACACTTCTCTACTCTGTCCACGTCTTCTCGCTACTTCTGTTCGTTGCAAATACGTCGAAACGACTCCTTGTGATACAAAACCCGTGTTCTCCCGGATTTTGAGAACAAAAAAAATAAATTTTACTGCATGGATACATGTTAATGCCGTGACGCCCCGCTTTTGTTACGCAATATGTAGAATAGAATATTCATGGCGTGATACCGAATCACTCTCCTTTGTGGGGATGATGATCAGATAATGGGCGTGTTGTCGCACGGTCTGTCGTAATGTATCATGCACCAATGGTGCTCTCCGGACCAAAGAGAGAGAAGAATCATTGTCCAGAAGTGGTCAACATCATGTAGCTAGCTTTGGCTTCAGACATAGGGACTGTGTCTTGGCACGATAGACTAGCAATGTATGTCTTCGTGAATACCGGAAGATGATGTCGTTGGTTATTGTATAACTCCTATCGTGGGACTGTGTATGATGATGATAAATTTGAAATATATCGTGACATGGCTTGACTAGTGCTCTTGAATAGCGTGATGCAGACTACATCAGAAAGCGAGTGATGAGCGGGTAGGTATTTCAAATCTTGTTCATGCCTAGTGGATTCATATCCTCATAACTGTCGAGTCGCGCAAACGTTTGCTGGCGGTTCAGTGTAGCTTTCTGGGGTGGGCGAGGACTGGAGAAAGATCTCGCCGGTGCGTGATATCGTGCCGTCCTCCCAAAATACTCGGGCGTTCTTCGTCCGGGGAGCGGGGATCTTACTGAAGAAAGCGGCGATACTGCAGCGCTATGATCCCTAGAGAGCATTTCGTATGAACGTGAATGATACGAGTCTTTGTTGTCCTCAAAGCGAGCATCCACTGATACAAACTCTTTCTGCTCGCGACCGTTGCAAAGCAGTGATCCGAACAGTTCGAACCAGCCGGTAACCATGGATAGACGACCCATTAGGAAGATGATCCAAACACCGTTTAGCTGCCACGTTCGGTTAGCAATCAGCAAGACTGCCGAGACTCATTACACAAGGCTATATGGACGTTAGGGGGGAAATGCAACGCCGAAAGAGGAACCAACGAACCCCGAGTAAGAGTAGTACGACTGAAACGGTGGCTTCATTGACGACAATGGAGTCCACGTACTTGAGACATGCGTTCTTGTTCCCCGACGAACGGATGAGGCAAGTCACCCATTTTTCGGCAACCCGTGGATCGCTCTTCGCCGATTGCACAACGTTGTCTTGGAACACAAAAACAACCGAGAAGAAGATGACATCAGCAATGATGATCAGGACGATGGCAATACCACGCCACTGAAGGGCGATGACACGTTTCACACGACGAGAAGCCTGTCGAGGTGACACGGTTCGAACGCTGCTGGTGTAGGCGGGCAAGCCTGAACCTTCCGTCGGCGCAGAGCTGTCGTATAACGAGGCCAGGTAGACCTTGACGCAATATCCAAACGTTGCAAAGGTAAGGATGACAGTCGCTCCGGCGAAAAGAAGTAAGGGGATCCATAGATCTACGAGACTGTTTTTGTGGTTGATGTGACACGTGGATCCAAATCGAAATGAAACGCCACTGAAGACGAGGGCTGGAATGATACCAAGCAAGGGAATACCCCAGCCAGCAACTTGTGCGAAGACCATGAAGTTTCGTCCCACCAGGACTTGCCAGCAAATTTGAAGATGCAGCGATAGTGAGCGCAGAAAAGCCCACACGACACCGCACCAGCCTCCGAGAAGCAAAAGACCTCCAGATGCGCCACACACTTTGCTGCTCGACATGCTGTGAGGCGTAATGGTGTCGTAGCACTGCTCCGGCTGAGCGGCCAGCGGGACGACAAATCCAAGCTGGGGCTGGGAGTCAGTATATTGAAAACAAGTCCAAGGTGGCGAGAATATACGCATAGACCTACATTCATCAGCATGACGGCAAGAGTCAGACAGACACTGAGATAATGCCGGTTGGTCTTATCGACCGGCAAGGCTGCCCAGGAAGCCAAGAGATAGACGCAGCATATGGTACTAACAGCTGCCACCCAGTTGGCCACTATTGTCATGGTGTTGAAACTATCCGGATATATCCAGTTGGTCATGGGGCACGGCAGGCAACATGTCAAGTCGTCTGTAATTTTTTGGCACAGTCGACCGTCGACATCTATGACCAGTCAAGTCAGTATATGCGCGATTCTCCATTCGCTAGCATCACATGCGCCAAATTTGCGTACATCCTTTACTGTTGGGAAACAACTTCGAGTCCATGAATGGCGGGGGACACAGATTGATCCCCGTGAGATTAACCATTGTGACTGATGTCGAGGTACCGATTTCGTGTTCATGTTCTTCTTCCCTCCTCCCAACACAGTATCCAGGGCGAGTATAATTCGCGAGAAGAAACCCGCTGTTCCCAAAATGTGTTGTCCAGATTTCCAATGGTCCAGAATAGTAATTGGCCGTGGTGAGTACAACAGCTAGATGAAATGCAATGTGGCTCTCCGTATAAGGATTGAGTGTTGAATTTGGGAAGCGTTTCTGTTATACTCGGATTTATATCTTCGAAGGTTACTAGGCCGACAATGTGGCCAAATGAGGAAAGAAACAGTGGCAGGTGCTTACAACCCGTTGATGGGAGGCATGCCCTCGGTGTGAAGACGGGTTGAATATCCAGAACTCTGGGCCAGATGGGATGCAGGTTTGTTGTTTTCAAGGATAGTATACCACGCGCGATGACATGCAGGGAAGAAGCAAAGAAATTAATATCGAAGAACTTCCAGAAACCGGGGAATCCAGCAACGGGCTTGGATAGGGAGCACTTACATATATTGTCACTTGAGGCCGCTCCAGGTCCGCCGCGTCTTCTTGCGACAAGTTAAACCCGTTGAACCCTGCCCACCCCCCTGGTTCACCCCTGGTCCCCGTTCTCTCCGTGTCCACCGACACACAACCTGGCCTGGCCTGGTGCCTCGGACGGGCTGGGAAGAGCCCAGCTACAGTGGGTCAGCACCCCGGAGCTCGCAATTTGTCCCGTTGGGGGTGGCGCCGAGACGGGAGGGCAGAGAGGGTTCATCGAAAGTCTGGTTGGTTGCCTTCATCAGTGGGCCTGCCTGACGCCTGCAAGTCCGAGTTGCTGGACTGACTCGACATCTGGAATGGAGTCTTCAACGTTCGGGCGAGGGGCTCAATGTTCACTTGGCGATAGTAAAGAGTCCCCCAGTCACAGTCTCCGTGGCATCTGGCAGGGTTTGGCTGACTTCTTCTCGTGAACGACTTGGTCGTATTGGCTCGCTCATGCTGTCCCGGGTCTGCCAGGCACCAGACGGCAGCAGAATGGAGGATGGAGAATGGATTGGAGAATGGATCAGTGAATACATAGGACGGAGACGCGCGATACCATCAACCCTCAAGTGGGGAGGCCAGGATAAGCCCCTGATCAGTGAGCAGGCAGTTGACGACCCATCGAGAGCTGTGACAGGACAGAAGATGGGGACGCACAGCAGAGCAACATGGCCGCGACCTCCAATCGCGGTTCGCACTTGCCTTGTTGTCCTGAAGGGTTATCGAAATGGCCTTGCATGTTAATGAAGCAGCAGCTCGATCACGACCATGTTGACAGGGGGCACTCGTGGCGACCGACATGCAGGGGGCAGTTGTGTCCCCCGAATTCCAATTTCTCCTCCTTGCTCGCGTCTCTGATGTGTACAAGAGGGTGACGTATCGGGACGTATTATCGGGACGTAGCCCGCTCGGGAAAGGTGTATGAACTAATAATACCAGCTAGCCAATTTGCTCTGAACTTTGGACTCGGCTTGATTGTCCAACGGGAATGGTCGACATGGGATCGCATGAACGAACAGACTATGTGGGCGAGGCCTGTCCAGCGCAGCCGAAAGATGAGGCCTTGGCAAAAAAAAAATCAACGAGTGCGAGAGAAGGCTATTTGATTTGTGGCCAAGTACGGACTATAGCCCACCGCTGATATAACAACTGCATCACGGCGCTCTGGCGGCATCGTCATGTGAGATTGATACATTCTAGTGGTCCCCTTCAGAGTCCCATCAGAGAACGGCCTCTGGCTGGGCATCTCTGGTGGGTGGCGATGGACTGGTTGGCTGCTTGTGCTTCACCACGCCGTTGATGCGTTTTCATTCCGTTTGTTTTCCCAAAACGCGTCGCGTTGTGAGCGTCCAAGTAGCCGGGCCTGTGGTGTAGCGGCAATTATTTTTTTGGGTCAGTGTCGAGGGCAACCCGGCTGGACGGCGCACGGCGCACGGCAATTGTTTCAGCGTCACCGTTGCCTTGTACCAGTCTCGTGCCTCTTTTTAATTGAGTAGGGACCAGAAGGAATTGCTGCTCGCGAAAACTCGCGTGGTTTAGAGGTCGTGCAACTCATTGCCGATAGGGTGGCGTCGGTTTCTGCAATGTTTCGGGCATGCCAACGTCCCTACATGTATTTCCGCCAAGTTGATCCGTGCCGTGTTGGTCTCGGTGTGTCACCTGCGCGCCGGCTGCTGCTGCATCGGACCTGTCAGAGTACGAGAATAGCATCTCGGCCTTTGACTGGTTGAGCTGCTTCGCGCCTTCCTTCCAGAACTGTCCATAGAGAAGGCCAGGCTGGGTGCCTTGAAGAGATTTCAACCGGCGTCGATTGGACAGAGAAGTCTTGCGAGCGAGCGAGCGATTTCAGCCATTCACCCTGAATGGCACGTCCGCCCATTGGTATTATTATCGTCTTGATTGCTCCAACATCATTCCACAACAGCCAATGTTCATTTTTGACACCCTCGGGGAATGGGCACTTTGTGGGGTGCATCGACGGATCTTCCAGATGCGTCCCTGGTTTCATGCACGCAGGCAGCATCTTCATGGTACTGTGCTGGAAGCTTCTTCGCAATGTCCGCCAATAAGCATCGCAGTGGCTGCCCAGAGCACACAGTAGCTCCGGACTTGATGCTGGTCAAGAGCATTGCCTTCCTTGTCCTCGACAATCCCACGGCTCTACGGAGTACGGAGTACTCGGTACGGATAAACGTACTCGGTACGGATAATATGCATGGCAGCTCATCCGGCACGCAATGGCTGGTCTTGAGACGAAGGGGCAACTGACAGATGAAAATCAATTTCTTCAAGCTTGACCTGTCAAACTTCCTGGTATCGGCCCTACCCGCCCGCCCGTGTCAGTCAGCCTACTGATTCGTGGAGATTTTGTCCCGCGCACGACAGGAACAATTATGCGAGGACCTCACCGAAACCATGCTGGAGACATATGTAGGTTCGATCATACGGTTATTACCCGGATTTTCCTGGTTTGTGAATATCTCATATCTGGGCCGGGTGAGCTACAGAGGCCATTTCTCGCCGTGATTCCAAACAGAACACATGTGAAGCAGAAGGTCCTCCTCTGGCAGTTTCTGACATGGATGTCGCTTGGTGCTGACATGTTCAAGTGACCCTCAAGAGTATCTGGACAGGACGTCATTGTAACATTTGCTGCATCAGAACTTCAGTCTCGGAGATAATTTATGTAAGAGTTATTTAATTCTCCATGTGGCTTGCCCAAGCTCAAACCACATACACCCTTGCCCGTGCGGCCAGAGCGTGCATCAAGGACCCAGTTCGCTGACTGCCGCTGTTTTGCTGTTTTCGACCTGCTTCAATCCTACACTGATTGGGTGGGAGGGGCTGACGGACGCTGCAAGGAACACTCTCCGTGTTGCATTATCTAGCCACAACAGATCGAGACCTTTTGCGCGGAGTTTTCCGTGCATGAAGTCGTCGCAATCAATACAGCAAATACTCCGTACACAGCACATCAATTTGCGATGAGAATCGTTGAACAAGGGACTGCGGATGCTGACAGTACGAGGTGCAACATCATACTTCAACAGGGGCGATCAATAATTTATCGGTCGATCTTGTGCAACTTGGGCCATAATGCACAACTTGACACTTTGTACCAAACGCAAGCTCTATTATGTAATGCGAAATGCGTCTCAGGATGGCTCAGGTTGTACTTCTAATAGCCCTATTCTTGTCACATTTGGACCGCATATGCTGCGGCAAGATCCAAGGCGGATCTATGGCTGATAACGAGACACAAACGCTTGGCTATCAGCAATGGAATCGCTGACACGTGGGTAGTGCTTCTGAGGATATCAGGATCTATACGGATTAGTATAGAAATGATGTTTGTCGGTGAGTTAAGGAAGTATGGATGACACATCGCCTCGTGACACATAATTACACTTTCACAACAACATATACTTTGGCGAGCGCACGAAGCTCTACACCACATCTCAGTCAATCGACCCCGAATTTATCGACGGAAATCTGCCTTGGCATGATTCCATGTGCAAAGCATCCTAATATCTGTCCTGAATAAGACGTGCAAACTGGCATTAGCCTGGGTGGAGGGAGAGGAGGTGGTTGTGGTTCTGCTTCCGGACTACCGCACGCCATTTGAATTTCTAAATTTGTGGCTCGGTTTTTGAAGAGAATTCCTACCACCATCATATCATCAGCCTCGTCAATGAAACCCCTGAACCTTGCCAACACTACAAAGAAGTAGCTCAATGGGGGAAAAGCAGTACTTCACTTGGTGGGTGCCGCCATGGCAACGCCAGAGCTCGCCAGAACTTCTCATGCGGTCAACTTTTCCGAAGACGAAATGCAAGCCCTTTTCCGTGATATCGACCCCGTCCTTGCACCACACTAGGCGATTCCCACTACGAATGCCCTGATGCAGAGGTAGCGTTGAGACTCGACTTTTATCTCATGCGAGAACCAGTTTTCCTCATAGGCAGGGCGCTATTCAACCGCCAAACGAGCCTGTCATCACTACCCTTCAACGCCGAAGTGTCTAATGAAGTGACGTTAAAGTCTCACGCATCATGCCCCCTATCACGACTTACAAGCCCTATAGAGCGACTTGGCAAGTGGACTGATGAAGAAGCATGGGCTGGTGGTCTCGGGAATCCTCTCGGTATTATGCAGCTCACTGATTCAGGGGCAGAGGGGGTACTTCGGAGCAGGCCATGAAGGTGTGTGGATGCGAGTGCTTCCAAAATCCTGGGCTAACATTTAATATGTACAGTGGGTAGGGAAGAAGCGTGATGTCGGCAGAAGCGTTGCGATGGCCGGTATAAGGCACTCCATAATACGTGATCGCTGCAGCCATCGGATTCAACCCTGGTTTGGGAAAGTACTCCGTGATCCGTATGCAAGGAAGTTGATACTCATCAAATGCGGGTCATGATTCTATTACATAAAACCGGGGCAGAAGCTTTGCATCCGCTTCATAAGAATGACTAGAAGCAGTGAACAAGGTATTCACCATACATTCGATAGATTTGCCGTGAATCTCCCTCCTCCCACATCCCCTTATCAATTCAATTGCTTTCGGTGTACATGTAGCAATTTTCCTTAGAGAATATGTATCAAATAACTCCACATCGGCAGTTACAATGTTTCTTTTGTGGAAGGAAATACTGACTAGTAACTAGTCGCTGTGAAGACCAGATCCATGAGAAGAGTTTCCTAGCCTCTTATAAGAGGGCCGGCTACTTCCCCAGGCCGAATGTCCTGAAGAAGGTCCAAAAGAAACGTCCCAATCCCAGCGAAAGCGTCGCCACGAGCTGTCCAGTTTATCCGCAGGCCAGAAGACGGAGTCGGCTCATGTTCAATAGAAGAGCGGTTCCCATGCCCGGTCAATATTGTCCCTAAGGCTTGATACTGCGCCCGTTGTCCACCGGCCCTTCCAGCCGCTGATGGATACGACGGCGCTCTGGACGGCCGGGAGGTGTGTCATGCAAAGGGGTTGCTCGCAGGACTTGCTGCTTATTTCAAGCTTATTCGAACGAGGGTATTTAGAAACTGGCGTCTTCTCGTGAATGGGTTTGGGGGCGGTAAGGGCTGAAATAGGCAGGTGTTCTTTTTCTTTTTTGGAGGTGAGCCGGGTTCATGGGTCTGGAAATGAATTGTGACGCTTGGACCAGCTTTCTGCTTTTGCTTTCCTGAAATAAAAGCAAGGCCATATAGTAGATCCAGTCTCTTATGATTGACTGTGTTAAAAGAAAAAAAAAAAAGGTATAAACCTCGATAAAGAAAGCCATTATACAGGGTGGCTAGCTCTTCTGCTCAAGTCTCGCAGGCATATTTTCACCTGTCTTTTGGAGTTTACTAGAATTGGACCATGTACCTTGACTTTGGGCGACTTTATAAAAAGACTTGTATGGAATGGTACAACCGCAATCGATGGGCTCCATAGTCATACATGATTTCTGTTGCTGTTCACAGCGCCAGCCTCTCTTCTACAAATCAGCCTTGTCACACTGTGGCACGTCGCCGTGGGTAATCTCACGAATAAAGTCTGGGTCTGGATCAAAAATCATGACGTGGAAGTGCTCAACGGCGTGGATGGACTTGAGAGCTGCCCAGTTCCTGAACCACATCACCTGGGCGGGAGCTTCAGTCAGCACCACCCGCTAATCTATGCAACCTCCCAACGAAACAGACAAGAGTAGGAGCAAGAAAAGCAGGGACAACTCACGTGGTT
The DNA here is from genome assembly GCA_023658445.1 of Epichloe bromicola. Taxonomy (NCBI): domain Eukaryota; kingdom Fungi; phylum Ascomycota; class Sordariomycetes; order Hypocreales; family Clavicipitaceae; genus Epichloe; species Epichloe bromicola. The sequence continues at coordinate 4,328,449 of CP098266.1, read as the reverse complement.
TGCAGGAACCCGTGACCGAAACGTCCTCGTCACGAAATCATCAATCTCCGTCCTGGCCTGCTCGGTCAAGTCCCCTGTTGTCGAGTTCGCCTTGAGCTCGAACTTGGTCCACACGACCAGGTGAACAATGCGCTTGTCGATACCGTAGGGCCAGTCGTTCCAGAGTATCTTGATATCATGCACGTTCTGGAATGGTGTTGCCCGCGGCTGGATGGGCTCTTGCCAACGCAAGCGCTCCTTCAGGACGAATGCGGCAATGCTGCCATACTGCCTGGCTAGTTTGAAGGTGAATGCTTTGTAGCGCCGCAATTCCGAGGGGACTCTCTGAAACAGCTCGAGCCTGTTCTCCTGGATTATGGCGGCTACCTCGTCCCACGTCAGGACACTGAAGGCGGCATCCGGCGTGCCGACGATCCGCTGGTCTTTCTCGCTGAGGCCCATGAGAAATGGAGGGCAGTCAGCTGTCAATTCGGATTGAGGGCAGTTGACTTGCCAAAAGGGGATGACGTCGAGGGACCCCATTGTCCGGACGACGGGAGGGGGGGATGTGGGCGGTCGTGGATGTTGTTTGTATGACAGGAAGGAGATAGGGGACGTGATGGGTAGATGACTGGCTGCCATGCATCCCTTTTCTTCGTTGGGCAGTTATATTGTTGTCAAGTCGCCTAAAAGCTGGCGCAATATCCAGGGTCCTCGCTCTAATCAAACATTGATTCAATTCGAATGACTGTGAGTGGCGCACAGAGCCGCTGATTTGTCGTCCACTCACATGCAAGCTGTGGTCCCACCCTGGGCCACCTTTTGGCCTCTGCGCTTTGAATTATTTATTACTCGGTACGGAGTACGAACGTACATGCATGTAATCCGTAATCCGTACTTCCCTTTGAAAGGCAAGGCCATCACGATAACGATTCTTCTATGGAGCAAGCTTGGTCCGTCTTTTTCTAGGTCCAAAGCATGCCCGGATGCTCTTCCGTTTGAAGCACATGTAATCCGTACGCTGGCAGCACGCCGTCACCATCAATCTCCGACTTGCCACCTGCTCCTCACTGCGGTGCTTGTTGGCAGCATCACCTCTCTGACGTCAATCTTAATCGCCCCTCTTTGTCCCTCCTACCCCAACAGCAACGGATTACGGAGTACGCATTATTATTACGGATAAGAACCGTGAGAATTGGGAAGCTTGCTTTGCTTGACGGGAGCCACAAAAAAAGCTACAGGGACCAATAATCTGACAAGGCAGCCCTTGCTTGTCACTTGCATATTAATTGATCTTCACCCATGTACGGAATACGGAGTACTCCCTCCGTGTGTACGGAGGACAAGTTGTTACTTGGAAGCTCTGCCGGCGGCCGCACCCCACCAGTCTGCCACCTTCCCCCTGCCCCGCCTTCTCCTGGTCCTTCTCGTTGGCGACAACCTCCTCAGCCTTCACCTCTTCTTACATTATCTCGTCTGTGTCTTCAATTCAACTTTTCTCTTTTATCCTCGCCGACTCACCGAGCCGTTGCGAATCCATTCTTCTGCTTCTCGATTCGGCAGTTTCACGCCTGTTTCTGTAACAGAAACCTCCCCAGTCCAAACACCTACTCCGACTCACGAGACTGAATACATACACAATGGCCGGCGTCGTCAAGAGCGCTCTGCCTTCGCACCTCAAGCCTGTTGCTAAGGAGGGCGATGACAATGGCTTCGAGAAGCGCCATCACGGCAAGACTCGCAGCCACATGGTGAGTGAGACTGGATTTTTCACCATTTTGTACAGATTCGTTCAGCACTGCTTCCATTTGCCCCCCTTTTTCCATACCCGGGCCATCTACGATCTGCCGCTCCTCTTCAGCTTCGTTTGCGTGCTTGCCCATGGCTTGACCGTTTACAAGCTGCCAACCCCGTTCGAAGCTGCCATGGCCGAACGAGCTTGTGGGTATTGTTTCCCTAGACTTGGGACAAATGCTTGGCTGCAAACTCGCTTGCACAGTGTTCCCCGTTCGAGAGATATCGTCGGACCTGATGCGGTGTGATTCTGGCTCGTGCCGTCAGGCAGTGAGTGGGGCACTGTCCATGGCCGACAGCCGCATTCACTGTGTTCTTGTGTGGCCAGTGTCGACATGCAAACAAAAACTTGATCATCCCATGCCCTTCATCTTATTTTGCTCGACTTCGCCTTGGACTACACTACATAAAAGCCGTCAACTGTCGTTGGTTTGCGCTCAGTCTCGACCCTGTTTCCCCAGCCAACTGCCACATACAATGCCAGAAATTATGCCTCATTCACACAGAGTTCGAAAACGTCGACTAACCAGACGCCTCCAGGCTTTTGAGAATACCTCGACCAATGTTGCTGCTGCTCAGATGCGCAATGCGCTGACCAACCTTGCTGAGACGGTTGAGGACCCCAATGACAAGAAGGTGCCGTATTACCCCCCTCTGTGAGGGTACGCCGTACATGACAGCATCGGAGGGTTGTGACTGACTGGTCCGCACTCTATTTGTCAACAGCTTTTCGAAACCGAGATGGACAACTTCTTTGCCCTTTTCCGGCGCTATCTGAATGACAAGGCCAAGAGCAATGCCGTGTAGGTGGACCGACCCAAGCTCAGGGGTTTGACAAAAGGGACAAACCAAGCTGACAAACAAATGTACCTAGTGACTGGGACCGCATTGCCCCTCCCGCCCAGGGTCAGGTCGTGGACTATGAGGACCTCGCCAACTCGGAATCCGTCAACTTTCTCAACAAGCTCGCCGTGCTGAAGCTCAATGGTGGTCTGGGAACCTCGATGGGCTGTGTCGGTCCCAAGTCCGTCATCGAGGTCCGCGACGGCATGTCCTTCCTCGATCTTTCCGTCCGCCAAATCGAGTTCCTGAACCGAACCTACGACGTCAATGTCCCTTTTATCCTCATGAACTCGTTCAACACCAACGACGATACCGCCGCCATCATCAAGAAGTACGAGGGTCACAATGTTGACATTCTCACCTTCAACCAATCCCGATACCCCCGAATTTACAAGGACTCGCTCCTGCCAGTCCCCAAAGACTTCAAGTCGCCTATCTCCGAGTGGTACCCTCCCGGCCACGGTGACGTTTTCGAGTCATTGTACAACTCGGGCATCCTTGACAAGCTCTTGGAGCGTGGCATCGAGATCATCTTCTTGTCCAATGTGGACAACTTGGGCGCCGTTGTTGACCTGCGTATTTTACAGCACATGGTTGAGACCAAGGCCGAGTACATCATGGAGTTGACCAACAAGACCAAGGCCGACGTCAAGGGCGGCACCATTATCGACTACGAGGGCTCCGTCCGCCTCCTCGAGATCGCCCAAGTGCCCAAGGAGCACGTCAACGAATTCAAGTCCATCAAGAAATTCAAGTACTTCAACACCAACAACATCTGGCTCAACCTCGAGGCCATCAAGCGTGTTGTGGAGAACGACGAGCTCGAGATGGAAATCATCCCCAACGGCAAGACCATCCCCGGAGACAAGAAGGGCGAGTCGGACATCTCCATCTTGCAGCTTGAGACGGCCGTCGGTGCCGCCATCCGCCACTTCAACAACGCCCACGGCGTCAACGTCCCCCGCAGACGCTTCTTGCCCGTCAAGACCTGCTCCGACTTGATGCTCGTCAAGTCAGACCTCTACACCCTCAAGCACGGCCAGCTCCAGATGAGCGCTGCTCGCTTCGGCGACGCCCCCCTGATCAAGCTCGGCGGTGACTTCAAAAAGGTGTCCGACTTCCAGAAGCACATCCCCTCCATCCCCAAGGTTCTCGAGCTGGACCACCTCACCATCACCGGTGCCGTCAACCTCGGCCGTGGGGTCACCCTCAAGGGAACTGTCATCATTGTCGCCACCGAAGGCAGCACCATTGATATACCTCCTGGCTCAGTCCTGGAGAACGTCGTCGTCCAGGGAAGCTTGCGATTGCTGGAGCATTAAAATCCCTGGCCGCACAGCCCAGTGCCATTTCCCCATGAAATGTTTTACTTGAAAACCCAATCGGTTACAGCTGATGAGAAATGCAACATCTTTTGGAACAGCAACTAGCCTCGTGTCAAATCGTCTCGTTTTATGGGCATGTCCGTGATCGTGGCCAACAGGTCAGACTGGGGGCAACTAGTCAGACAAAGCACATTTCACATGCATATTTAGATGGAGATGGGTTGTCCAAAGTCGGCGACGCGGCGGCGGTCTTGTAGCATTGACGAGCAGACCCCTATTTGACTGGATGGAACGTGGGGGAGCGGGAATTCTTGACATTCTAGTAGCAACATAACGCGCGCTTACTACGACGTGTGAATCACAATAGTAATGAATGGGTGATTTTTCTTCGTTTGTGTCTCTTCTTTACTAAGCTACTATTAAAGTCACTTTTTTTTTTCTTGGTCTTTTCTTATTTGATAAGTGGAACCAGTTCTCGGTGCAAGAGTCCGAGTTTCAACGTGGTGCACAATGACGCAATTGTTGATACTGCGTCAAGATGATGGAATGGAGGATGTCAGCAGCCCCGTTACTCGCCGTCCTGGTTTCCTGGTTGAGCTGCTTCCTGGCATGAGAGGCAGCAAATCACTCGGTGCTTCTATTCTACCAAGGTTGGCTGACTGAGTGGGGGCGGTGGCTGCCAGCCTGCCACCAAGATCAGACATGACAACGGCGGCTAATGATGAGCACTGCCTGGAATCTTCTACTTCGGGAATGGTGTCGTGGGGGGCGCGCGCGCTGGCCCGGCGCAGCCGAAAGGCAAACGCTTGTTGAAGACTCAGCGACCTGCAAGACGCAAGACACAAGATGCAGGACGCGAGATGCAGGACGCGAGATGCAAGACGCAAGATGCAAGACGACGGCGATGCTGTCAATTCCAGTTTGCCACTGCTGCTTCGGTTTCATCCGACGTGACCATGTCTTGTCGGGTCAAACGGCAAGTGTCGCACGTGTCGCACGTGTCGCACGTGTCGCACACACTGTGTACAAACACGGAAAACACAAACCCAAGCCAGGGCCAGGATCAGGGTCAGTTGCAAGCAAAAGTTCAAATTGCTCTCTCTCTGCCTGACAGGGTCAATCCATCCACCTGCGCGATGAGGAAATTGCCGACCCTGTCCTGGATGCAAGCAAGGTCTGTCTGGCGGAACAGCCCAGCAGCCCAGCAGCCCAGCAGCCCAGCAGCCCAACGGACGGGCGGAGCCCTCCGTACTAGGGCTAATCATTAATGTACACCCACTGTAGGACGGTGACCAATCCGGACTGGTCTGGCTGGCGCTTCCATGTTGTTGTTATTTTATTGCCCATGTATTCAATAGTCTAGTTCCAGCGCAAAGGGCTTCCCCCAGAGGCTTCTCCCAGAGGCTTCTCCCAGAGGCTTCTCCCCCCAACCCTTTGAGTGCGTCAAGGCAACAGCTAGGTCAATCCCCTTCACTTCCGTTGCTTTGCTGCCGCGAGCATCCACATCCGCGGCGGCGTGGTAGGCAGACGGACATTGTGATTTGTTGTGAGTGAGCGAATGAGGTGCGAGGTGCGAGTATTATTATCATTTTTGCTGGAATGTAACGAATGGATGCGACTCGGCCGTGACGGGTAAGGGGGGGGGAGGGGGGGAGGCAAGCCTTGTCTGGTCTGGCTCGGATGTGGATGATTTGCCGCCTCATTCATCCACAAATCCAATATCCATCCGGCTGGCGAAGCAACTTGCCGTGAAAATCTATTTGAATCCGGGGGCGCGCCCCGTTTTCTCGCGCGCTCAGCTCCAACTCGTCTGTACCTTTTTCGAAACCTGTCATCCTCACCTTTCGTCACACCCTCGCTTAATAGTTTACATGTAAGTGTTTCGAAGCACCGCACGGCTGGCGCTCGTTCTCTTCAGCCCCAAGAGGTCAAGTCAAGGCTGGCTGCCCATGGCCATGGCTCCTTCCTTTTTCGCTGTCGCCGTCGAGTCGAGTCGGAACTGCTTCGTTTGCTTGCTGCCGTTGACTCGACGTACGCCACTCGACGTACGCCACTCGACGTACGCCACTCGCCGTTGGCGCGGGCAAAAAAAACATCAAGCAAGAAACGTTTCAGCTAACCTACTTTCTTTCTTTGTTCGCAGTTTGCTCATCTTCTCTTCCCCCACACTCACTTCACCTGGTCATTTTCATATATCCATTCACAATGAAGTACGCCGTCGTTCTCTCTGCTCTGGCCACCGTTGCCATGGCCGCCCAGCCCAAAATCTTGAACAACGACTTCGTGGTCAAGGAGGGCGAGAGCTTCACCCTCAAGTTCATCAACTGCCAGAGCGGCTGCACCATTTCTCTCCAGAACGGTCCCCCGACCAACACCAAGGACGTCAAGGTCTTGACCTGTAAGTGGCTTCCATGTGTTGCGACTGTCGACTGCTGCACGAGACTGACCTTGCCCAACTCTCGACTCTCCCTCACAGCCGCCGCCACTGGTGATTCATTCACCTTCACCCCCTCGGATGTAGGCTCCGGCACGTACAACTTCAAAATCACCAGCAACGCCGACCCGGCCGAAAGCAACTACAGCAAGCAGTTCGTCTACACCGGCACTGGCTCTACTTCTGCTGCCACCTCCGGTGCTGGCACCACTGCTCCCTCTGCCTCTTCCGCCAGTGGCTCCTCAACTGCTTCATCCACTGACAGCAGTACCCGGTCTGCGACTGAATCTACCTCCATGACCACCTTGACCAACTCTTCAAGCGCTTCCACCACCTCTGCTCCTAGCACCACCACCTCTGCTCCCAGCACCACCACCTGTAAGAAACAGCCACCCCCGTCTAACCCTCCTTCCCTCGGCCAGCGAGAAACATGGCAACTAACAAGTGATTTTCTTTTCAATCCGCTTAGCCGAGCGATCCACCTCCACCCGAACCACCGCAAACGCCACCACCACTATCCCTAACGCTGGTGGCCGTGCTTCTCCCCTGGCTCTCGTTGCCGGTGCCGTTGCTGTACTCGCCTACTTCGGATAAACTGTTCGAGGCGTAACAACACATTGAGCAAGGTATCTGCGCAGGGCAATGGGCGGCCCATCTGTTTCGACTCGGCGAGCTTCTATAGTATAATATTAATTTCCTACGGGCGGTCTATTGGAGGGTCTTCTTGAACATACAACCTGGTGGCCTTGGATCCATTTTGCTGGTGAGCCTCTGCGGAGATGAGCATTTCCCTGTTTGGCCTGCCGCTTTTAGTAATACATAATACAAAATCGTTAACGTGTAGTTTAACCAGAGTGCACTGCGTTCTGTCCATGGCGACCTGTGCCTAGTTGAAATTGTCTTGCGCCGAGTAAAAGAAACCCCAATAACAGCAGACTTGAATTTCTTCCAGAATGATACAACCGGTGGACCCTGTGGGAGACTTTTCTACATGATGGCGTGGACCATGCGGATCTGCATCTTCAACGCCCCTCCCGCATGTGGAGTAGGATTGACGAAAAACAAAGAAAAAGAGGAGGGGGGGGGGGTGGCAAAGAGTGAACCAACCCTCTGTCTACTGGCTCGTGCTCCTTTTGGAATTTTCCAACATTCTCGAGAATGTCTCCCCACGATATCCCGATGACAGGATACGGGTGCCTTTGCATCACGTTAATCCGCACACACAACAATCAAAAAAGACCCGAGGTTCTGTTCCATGCGCAATGACGCGAGTGCCACGACGTCGCCATCGGGCACATGGAGGACTGACACTGACTCGAGCAAGGATGACGCGATTCTTGATTGGACATGGGCGAGGGCGCAGGCACTGCACAAGTCGGTATGTAGTCTCATCCCTGTTTGTTTTTGCATGAGGTACATAGGGCAGCAATGACAGGTCTTTCCGTGGCTTAATGGCACTAAGTAAGGTAAGAGGTACCTCGAATAACATGCTTTTTTACCAGAACCACCAAGTACCTCTTACTAGCGTTATTGTCCCCATTATTCCCAACAACTATTCACCGTGGCCACGAAGAGCTGAGTGGCCGCCCCGCGTGGGGCTTGTAGTTGTACAATCATTCGGTTTAGACTGTACATGTACATGTACGCACGGGCTGTGTTTGGCCAGGCAACGTGCCTACAGACGTACTCCGTAGAATCGCTCAATCCCGGAGGGATCCCCCGGAGGGATCGAATCCAGTCTTGGCTTCTCGAACAAGGAGCACATGGCATGGTTGAATTGGTGGTAGCAGGGCACGCTGTTTGCAACTTGGTCATGACGATTCAATTTTTCAATCTGGACGTGAACTGCAGCATCGGCGGGCATCGGCGGGCATCGTCTTGCGGATGGATGCTTGCTGGAGCATGACATTAAATCGCAGTCGTCTGGACACCTTACCCTGGAACGAATTGAATCCTTGACTTGCAAACCGGACAATAGCAACGGACAGTGACTGTACTACAACGAGCCCCATGCCGATTCCCTACTCCTTCCTGTTCACGCTGTCTGTTGTCCCATCACCATCCCATCCAAAGCCCGGAAAAAATACCCTCTGCTTGTCGATTCCCTATTGGCCCCGGCCCTTGGTCTCCGGGCAAGCTTTGCTTCCCCCATCATGCATGCATTCACATAGGACTTGCATAGCCACTTGGATGATTCGGAGGCGGAGGCATGTTGGGAAAATCCAAGTTCGTCGAGTGCCAGTTCCATAATGGTGCGAGCTCTCCTAACTGAGCGTCCGAAAGGTTTTCGATATTGAAATCTGGGCCCGGATCAGCAACTCCTTGCTGGTACGCATCCATATCGGCACCTCCCGACTCCTGTGTGGTACAGAAAGAGGCCATGACATCTTGATCTTCCACGCTCGTGGGTGGTGTTGTTTCGGATGCGCCCGACCACACGGGCTGCTGCTCGACATAGTGTCCAAGGTTCGGCGCTGCGGATGCCGAATGGCCCTCAACAGCCATGAAGCCGATGTCCCGAGGCACATGTTGACGCTGCGCAAACTCATGTCCGCCATAGTTGTATTGATGTGGTGCCATATGACTCGGTGGTGCTGTGTTGTTCGTAGGTACAGTTGTCGTCGGCGCAGCTAGTATCGGCGCCGCCACGAGAGGCTGCACTTGTTGTGACGTGACAGACGTGGTTGCCCTTTGCGTCATCACTTGGGGCTGAAGGGCTGGCTGGTGCGAAACCAGACCTGTAGCCGACTGTTGATGAGCCACGGACGCCGATTCCGTACAGGACAGCGCTGGTGATCTGGGCTTGACCTTTGGTCGCTTCACCTGTCGCTCTGAACCATTGCGCGGCACGTTCTCTGGCAATCTCCTCACGAGTCGCTCGAGAATATCGTACGACGTTTTCGACGTTTTGGAAATCGTGTTTAGTTTTCTCAGCATATCCACAGCATCTCCGATGGCGGGCAGGATTTGCTGCCGATTCACAATAGTCTGTTCAGTGTCCTTGAGAACCGCGGTGCAGAGCATGGCGGCTGTGTCGAAAATGGAAAATACAATGAAATGCAATCGCCCGTCGCGATTATAGACCTTGTCCACCCACAACCGCAGGGTCTTCATGAGCTTCAGAGAGTACCATATTCCCACATCTCGAATCTTGAGCTCATCATGAGGAGATTCCCAAGTATATTGCTTCACCATGTAGTGCCGGATGGGATTAAGAATCAAGAGACACGCCATGGTATATACATAGAATCTCTGCGCAAAGAGCCAAGGACATTTATGGTCTTTGCTCGTGTCTGGGTTCTCGAATGAATATTCCGGCGGAAACTGATCAACCCATTCCTCAATAATGACTTTGTATTCTTGGACTTCAGCAGGTGCAATAATGTTCTTGGGCGCGCTGAATCTTGATGCCAATTGCCGGGTCAGACGGGATTGCATCTTCATATGAAGCAAGGGAGAAACTATGTGACCCTCGAGGGTCAGTTTGGGCAGCTCAGCATCGCAATCAGTGCGATCGATGATCTTTGGTCTGGAAAGGCCGGAAGAGATTTGCCTAGCGATATGCTGCTGTTAGTTTCGCGCTTTGAGAATATGCACATGAAAATAAAAAAAGAGATATCTAGTACCAGTCCCAGGTGTCCAAGATGCACCAAAGCCTCCTCCGCATCTCCAGATCAAAGTCCGTGACGCTGCCCGGATGAGGTTCTTTGTGATACCCCAACTCTCGAGCTTCCAGTATCGCAGCACTCAAAACGTGCCATGCTTCGAGAAACTTGGCCTCGGCTTTATACCAGTAGCATGAGTGCAACAGCCGCTGCACGTTGAAAAAGTGATAGTGTCCAACGGGAATTACACTTGCCAGTTCTCTCATAGCCGCATGAAGCTGATCGGAGACCACGTCCAAAGTGTCTCCTAGTTCTCTCTCGAAAGCCTTTTCACTCGCAGGCTCCACATGTTGCAAAGCACAGGCGCAGATGATGGCCAGCAGACACGTATATTGCAGAGATAGCGGTCTGTTTTTGAGCCGCCGTTCCCACCAAATGTGATAGTCTTGGAGGAAGACTGGAGGATAAATGATGTAGTAATGGTAATTTATGTCACTGAGGAAATTCTGCATCAAAATGTCTGCGGTACGGCAACGGGGAATCAGCATATGCCAGCAATACAGCGAGTGAGGAGTCTTAGAAAGGAAAGCACCTTACCCATGGATTGTCGTTGAGGGAGGAGCTTCAGCACTCGCTGCATCTGGAGTGATGAATCGGCATCGACATAATCTTGCTTTGGTGCGGGCTGCTCGGTCTGCAAAGTGCCGGTAAGCCGTATTAGCCAGAACACTTCATTGCCCGGGTGCTGTGACAACTCGCAACATCCCCATCTACGATGGCGGGACGGCAGACATGCGAACATACCACTCCATGATCAATTCCTAGTGTGGCGTAGAGACGGGTGGCCAAGGCATCGAATCCAAGGGCATCCTCTTCACCTTTGCCTTCGGCAGTCCCTCTGCTGGCGTAATCATCATGGGATCGCTTGAGTTTCTCTGTCAAGTCGTGGGCTGGTTCATCCAGGGCCGGCTTCGAGTAGTTGTAGCGACATTCATCGGCAATTTTGCGTCGTTGGCAGCGGTCGCACGGCCATTCTCGATTGCACTGGGCCGCAAAAATTGACAGTCAGTAATGACTACATGAAAAAGCAACTCGAATGGTGTTCGTATCCTTTCGCCCAAGTGTGTTTAGATGTAGAGACTTGGCACAGGGTGCTTGCCGTACAGGTCGAGATGCAAATACGCCCGCATTGGTGGAGTAAACCACACTTGGTACCAGGCGAGTCCATGGGTGAAGCTGGCGAGAGGTTTACTCACCTTTTGTTTCCGACGCTGACATTCAGTGCAGGCAGATCGATTGTAAGCAGCGTCGTGCTGAAAATCGTCGACGGAAACACTCGTGGGCTGAATATCAGTCATGGCTTTCGAATCATTCCCTTTTCGAACATAGACCAGGGAGACACGGCAATTTATCAAAGGCTTGTTGCGAGCGAGGAGCAGGCGTCAGATGTGCTGATGAAAGAAAAAGGAGAAGTCGCTATGGAACTCGTGAAGGCATGGTCAGCTCGTGTGAACAACTGGTGTGTGGCTGCGGGGTGTGTCAAGCCTCGTTTATAAACGTGCGGTTCGGCCTTTCGGATAGCCGCTGCGGCGTCACAGCCGTCACAGCCGTCACAGCCATCCCCAGAAGGTGGTTGGTCCAAGCCCTAAGCCCTTCAAATCCTTGTCGGATCCACCCGGCTAGACTCGCCACAGAGATCGAGATGTCACCATTACATGTATGTATGGACGGGTAGATTAGTCAGCGCGGATCAGCATGGCGCACCAGGTTTCCCCAATCGTACCATCTAATTCATGTCCTTTCAGTTGTGAGCCCGGGAGGTCTACAAGTTCGAATCCTGCAAAGTCCTCTCTAGTTGCAAGTGGGTCTGTTTGCGGACTAGACTCCGTGCCGTTGCGTGAAACGAACAGAGCGACGACGGGTTTGAGAACATCAAGAAATCCCACTTCAAGACGTTGATTCTCTTTGCTCATGGTTTTTCAACAGTTCTGGTACAAGAATTGAAGCGCTCACATGTTACGCTCCGGCATCAAGGCCGGACTCGGCGACGAGCATTATCTAGGGCCGTCCATCCCGCCAAGTCTCTCAACGTCTATAATAGTTCTCTTCCTAAGCATTTCGTGCGATTCTTGAGCATCTACATGTATTTGGCCCTGGGCGTGCATCCCATCGCCTTGATTCATGGGCACACTATTATACGCCGGCGGCGGCCCTCGGCTCCCCGCTGGTGCTGGTGCTGCGAAATAGGGCGGCTCGTTGCCGTGGCCTTGAACATGCATCACCTGCTGCGGCCCCCTGTTCCCTCGCTTCCTCATCTCACAGCATGCCACAATCAGTATCGCCAGATGCGCGAGCCTAGGAAACCTGCCATCAGTATTGTTCCTTACGCTTCAGACGAATCGCCCGGGGAGAAACCACCACGTACGTCGCCATCATACCAAACCCGAGGATAATGCGCAGATATTCCTCGCCACCCCGTTTATCGAAAAAAGGCAAAGTAATATCCCGAGTCTTCGAAAGTCGCGACCAATCCCACGAAGACGCCCGAGATGGCGCCTAGGACCATGGGTCAACTCACAGGAGGTCCCATCATGATGAGCGGCCCTGTGGTGTATCTGGTGTTGTAAACCGCCGAGTATCCGACGACGGCAATGCTGAATGATGACGGAGACAAGGACGGAGACCAAGTCTGGACCACCATTTCCCGGTCGACGCGCCCGTTTGCGCATGGAGCACATGGCATTGCTGGTGACGATGCTCCATGATGCTCTGACGTGTAGATATTCAGAGTAAAAGAAAAGAAGAAGTCGCAGTGCCTCATTCCGAAACACCAATACCAAGTTCCCATCAGTCAACAACGGCCCCCGTGACACATTCATTTCGCCCGCGTGGGCTGAACAACATGCCCCTGTAGACATGTGTGTTGCCAAGTCCCATTCTCCATCTCAGCTGAAGAGATGTGCGAGGCGATTGGCAAGGCTGACTGACACAAGTCACAGCACACGAATGGGTACTATACGGCCCGACGCCAAGAGTGTACGGGGTTGAATGGAAGAGGCATTTCGCTCCCATTAGCCCTCATGTCAAATCGGGGGAGTCTTTCCGCAGATGTGGGCGCAAATACTCCGTAAAAAGAGGCTTGTGGCCGCAGTCCAGGACAGCAATTTCCGCTCTACTTCTGCAGGAAAGCGAAGATGATGCTCCTCCTAAGCTCTGTATGCAAGATTGGGATGTTGAGAGCGGCAGAACAGTGTTTTCAGTCATCACTGAAAACAAAGGTCGAGGCAGTCATGCCCAGATACGATACGCGCGGAACTGTTGATATTTTCAATGCAATGTCTGTCTCTACATTCATCAGGAGGTCAACCCCGCGCCATCCATGGGGACCTTTTCAGCCTCATCAGTACTCGTCTCATACCACTCGTTCCGCGACCACTGGGCAATCAAGCCCGCCGCGTCGTGGGAGAGTTTCTCGTAGGCGGGATTCTCCCCCTCTTCGAACATGGCTATGTGATTGGACGCAGCAGGTTAGCAGCTTGGGCCCCCAAAGAAAGGCAATGTATAGAATCAGATGTAGAGAAGCAACGGCGGCGGAGCGACGTACCCATGTGCGCCAACGTCTCGTCAGTGGCCTTGTCGTTCACGGCCTCCATCCACTCCCCCGCGGCCATGGTCTTGGGCAGGTTGCAGAAGGTCCTGTTCTTGCCCAGCACCGTGCCCGCCACGCTGATCCTCTTGGATGAAGCCGCCTTGCCCAGCCTCGTGTACAGGTTGGCGTAGCCCACGCCCAGGGATCCGTGAAGCTGCACCATGCATCCCACTCGCTTCTTGAGCTCCTCGGCACGGGCAAGACACCCCACGAACTCGAGATGGGACGAGGCCCATGACAACCCCTCGGTGATCTGCTCGCGGTTCATCCACGCTGCTGCCCCGCCGGCGGCGACTGCGCCCGCCGCGCCGGCGTACATGGCTACCTTGCCCCATGGCCCCCAGCCGCTTGCTGCCGCAGGACTCGCCGCAGGACTCGCCGACAGAGCCGTCGACTGGGCGCTGGCGCTGGCGTTGGAGTTGGCGCCCCAGAGGGCCGACTTCAAACCGCTCAGCTGGGACAGCGTGGCGGCCGCGTTCTGGTAGTGCGCCTCTGCGCCGTGGGCGACCACGCCGGGGGCTATGCCCAGGTACGGCGTGTCGAACGCCAGCACGCCCTGGACGTAGGGGAACATGAGGCTGTTGAAGATGGGTTTCTCTTCCTTTTCGATCCCGTCCTCGGAGTAGATGGGCTTCTCTGACGCCAAGGCAATGACCAGCTCGGCGGCGACGATGCCCCCCATGGAATGGCCGATGAGGATGGTCCGCACAGACGGATCGACTGTCGGGGATGGCGCGCCCGAGGCGACCTCCATGTCTATGACCTTTTCTTCCAGCCTGCATTGTTTTCCCCTCGCCGCGTCTTCTGTCAGCACAACTCTTTCAATGGTCTGTCCCCCCGTCTCAGGTCTTCTGTCGACGTACCAGTCGCGGAACCGGCTCACGCATTGTCCCAGTTCCCCTCTGGTCTCATACTTGGGGTACACCAGCACGCGCACATCAATCTTGGGAAGTTTCTGCGCCACAATATCCCGTAGGTGTTTGGTGAATTGGTGGTCATTTCCAAAAGTCGACTCCCCGCCCTGGGATTGCAACCTTGTCGTCAGCACGCCATGACCATGACCCGGGTCGTGGTGTTGTCGCTTCGTTTCGTTTTCGTCTCACGCACGCACCTTGAAGCCATGAATAAAACACAACACCAGCGTCTTCTTCATGGTTTCCTTCACTCTTGTCTCCAACTCTCACGGTAGGAGCCCATCTGGATGCGGGGAGAACGGGAGAACGTTTTCTTGCTTGATGGATCCAGGTGGAGGGAGTTGGCCATGAGAGAGACGGACTTGAGGTGGATCACCTTGTGGATCACCAACCCAACGCACTGCACTGCACTGTACTTGGTTCGTGCAATCTCTTCACTCGAATCGGCCTCTACTAAAGTACATTTTCATCTTATCTAAACATGACCAAGAGTGACGCGACGGTAGGGGCGTCCCGGACTCCTGGCACTGGTGACGTGAACATCCTCACTTCGCCTCGCCTTGCGCTTGGTATTGAAAATTCGCCCCCCAGGGCCGCTCCATCCTTTGATAGACATTTATAAAACGCCCCGTTCCTGAGGGAAAAAACGCCGATAAAATGTGTCATCAAACAGTTGTAAAAGAAAAAGAAAAAAAAAATCAGCATAGACCAAACGTGCCGCACGCCATAACATGACTCCTCAAAACCGTAATGCGTCCTGGAGCTTTATTAATGATCCCCATCCTCCCCGGCGTGCCGTCCACTGCCCTCGATTTCATCACTCCCCATCGCTCTGCGCCGCCGACTTGCTGCCATTGGCTGCCTCGCTATTGCGGGCGGTGCTGGAGATGATCTTGATTCGCGTTCCACTGGGCTGTGGTGTGCTTTCTCCGTTCCCGGAGAGGGCAGCAGATCCCGCCTTGCTACCACCGTCTTCCAGCTCTTGCAATTCTGGGTGCGCATCTAATTCTTCTTGCATCTTCTTGGTGAAATATTCCTGCAAAAGAAAAGAAGAAGAAAAATTGTTAACCGTCATCTCTTGGTTTGGAGGGACAGCCTAGTTAGTACTTACATCCATGGTCTTGGCATCTTGGTAGAGAATGCTGCCATCCTCGTTGTATGTTTGGCAATTGCGGATCATCAAGTCAAAGTCTCTCCGCAGGTCACCAAGACAAGAATAGTCTTCCTTCTTGATGCGCGTCTGGATCTGGTTCATGCAGATGGGGTTTTGAATAATGAGGTAGTAGTCGGCGTAATCTCTCTTGGGAGGAAGTTTGATGAACGGTCCAATGATGAGACGCTTTCCAGCATCCGACTCGTCATCCTCCGCGGGCGCTTCGAGATCGTCCACCTCGAGGTTCATCAATCCATCGTGGAGTGCTCGCATACTCTTTTGCAAGATTTCGCGCTGCTGGGGGCTGACTCGTGAATCGGACGATGCTGCGGCACCCTTGCTTGGTCTTCCCTGGGGACCACGTCGCTTCTTGGCCGGTGGCTCTTCGTCCCCGTCCTCAGCCTTGCGCTTCTCGTTCTTGCTGCCGGGCTTGCGTCCGCGCTTTTTGGGAGTTTCGACCTCCTCCGTACTCGCGCGGCTGGCCGACGGTGACATGTCCATCGAGTTCATCATGGCCGTCCTCTTCACCCTGTTGACCTCTCGTTTGTCCTTGCGGGCTACTTTACGGGCAGCGGCTGCCTCGGGACTGTCCTCGTCATCGTCGACCGCCATCAACCACTGTTCTTCCGTGAGGCCGTCGTCGTAGTGAACCTTTGTTCGTTCGCGAGCGCCGCGGCCGAGAACCGAGTCATCCACTTCTTCCTCGACAACATTGCCTTCGTTCAAATAAAGCTCGGGCAGCTCATCCTCGCCCATGAGTCTCGGCTTGGCCTTGTTCCCACTCGCAGTGCCGTAGATCGGGTCCTGCGCCCTCTCCTCGTCAATCTTCTGGAACGCGGCGATTTCCTCGTCGCTTCGGGCAAGCATCATGTTCAGTTCTTCGTCTTCCATGTCGTCTTGCTCGCCACTCTCGGCCATGTCCGCACTTTCGAGCAAAGTACGAAGCATGGCGTCTCGGTCAGTTTCTGATGACTTGTTGTCGAATCGACCAGCCTGGATGACCTTGCCATCCATGTCGAGCTTGAACCTGGCACGTTCCAGGATCTTCTCTTCCACCGAGTTGGAGCTGATCAATCGAAGAATACGAACTTCATTCTTCTGACCAATACGATGAGCACGATCCTGCGCTTGGAGATCCTGATGCGGATTCCAATCGGAATCGTAGATGATGACTGTATCAGCTGTCTGCAAGTTGAGACCAAGACCACCGGCACGGGTTGAAAGCAAGAACATGAAGTACTTTGAGTCGGGGGCGTTGAAGTCCCTGAGCAAGTCTGATCGCTCATCCGACTTGGTGGTGCCATCGAGACGCAGATACTCAAACTTTCGGTAGCGCAGGTAATCTTCCATGATGTCCATGATGGCTGTCATCTGGAAGAACATGAGGACTCGATGTCCAGTGGCTTTATACTTGGGTAGGACCCGATCCAAGAGCTCGAATTTACCAGCTGTCCTCCAGAGCAAGTCGTTGCTGATGCTCATGGGGTTCATCACGTTTTCGACTTCGCTGAAGACAAAAGGATGGTTACACAGCTTGCGGAGTTGCATAATCATGTTGCTCAAACCGCGGGCATTGGTCTTGCCACCCTTGCCATCGCTGACAACCAGCTTGTTGTGGGTAACCATTTGCTTGTATAACTTGGCTTGCAGGGCTGAGAACTTGCACTTGATAACCTTCTCCGTCTTGTCGGGCAGATCCTTCTCCACATCCTTCTTCAGACGTCGGAGCAAGAATGGCCGGAGTACCTTGTGCAGACGACGAATGACGAGAATTTGCTCTTCTTCGGTGAGTTCCATCTTATCTTGACCACCGGTGTTGGCAAACGGCGTGTTGAACCATTCGTCAAAAGTCTTGACGGATTTGAAAATATTGGGCAGCACGAAATTGAGCATGGCCCATAGTTCGGCCAAGTTGTTCTGCAGAGGCGTACCGGTGAGAATGAGACGGAAACGAGTCATGTAGTGTTGCGAAATCGTGGCGCTGAGTTTGGAGTTGGAATTCTTCATACGATGACCTTCGTCGATAATCATGTGGAACCACTTGATTTTGCTGAGAATTGGACGGTCCTTGATGATGTATTCGTATGTGGTCAACAGCACCTGAAATCGGCCCTGGCGGATCTTCTCTTGCTGAAGCTTGCGAGTATTCGGGGGACCTTTGTAGACAATCCGGTTGATAGACGGTGCCCACTTCTCAAACTCGAGGTTCCAATTGGTAAGCGTACTCAAGGGTACGATGACAAGGTACGGCCCGCTTTGCTGCTTGCGTTCGATGAGGTATGTGATCAAACTGATGGTTTGGATCGTCTTTCCGAGACCCATTTCATCTGCGAGAATGCCGTTGAGGTTGTTGTTGTACAGCGATATCATCCACTGAAGGCCCTTGATCTGGTATTCCTTCAAGCTGCCGCCGATAAGCATGTTGGCCTGCTCAGTGACCTCTTCCCTGACTCTGTGTGCAACGGCGTAGTAGTCGATCTTCTTGCCGCTTTCCCCATCGTCTTCTTCGCTTTCCTCCTCGACGAACTGTTCGACATCTTCACCGTACGTTTCAGCGGCATGGCGTTGCTGGGCCTTAACCGAGGACGCCAGCTGGTGCAGGAAGCCATCAGTCTGCTTGAGCAAGTGTGTGATACGGGTGTCCTTTGCCTGGTCAAGTAGTTTGAGATAGGCCTCTTCGTCGTTTGCTTTGAGAGCCTGCAAACGCTGCTTGGCTGTTCTCTCAACACGCTTCTGCTCTTCCTTCTCAATGTTGAAGTGCTGGGCGTACATGAGACGGCTGAGCTTGTGAGACTTGTTTCTCTGAGAGTTGGCGCCGTCGAGAATTTCTGCACGATGGTGACAGATGGCCCGCAAGAAATCAATGTGCTTCTTCTTCTCGCGGTTCTCGCGAGCATCGCGTTGTTGTTTCTCAAGCTTCTCCGTGATACGAGCTTCGCGAACATTTTGCTTCTTCATTCTGCGGTAGTGGGCTCGGTTCGTTGTCATGGCTAGGTTGTCATAATGTGTCATTTGCCTGCCGATCTTTTCTCTCAATGCCCGTTGCTTGGCATAGAGAGCCAAGCTCTTCATTTCAATGATTGCTTTTCGCTTCAACGTGTCGTCAGCTTCAACGGTTTCTTTACAAGAGTCCCAGTGCGCCAGGTTGGCGGGCAAATGTTTCAGTTCGGCATATCTCTGGCTCATGCGATTGAAGATGACCACTTCTCTCTCGTATCGCAGATGGTCAAAGTCGATGCCAGTGGGAAAGACACCCGGTATGAACCATCGATTCTTGCGCTGGGCGTGGTCGAGGTATTTGATCGCTGGTCGAATCATGCTGGTGCCATATGGCGACTTGACTGTCTTGTACGTGTGAGCCTTTGGCAAGGACGGAGAATCTTCCTGAGAGGTAGCTTCTGGGCCAGTCGATGGGGCCTTCTCAGGCTCTTGGCTGGGCTGGGTAGTCTTGACAGAGCTTTCGGCTGCGTCATTGGCCGTGGCCTGTCGGCGATGTCGCTGATTGAAAATGGCCTGCTGCAGCTGAAGCGAGATGCCTGCATTCTTGCCAAGAAGCTTGAATGCGTGGATCTGTTGACGCAACAAGGCAAGCTGTTGCTGGCTGAATTGAGACGATGCAGAGGCAGGGGCAGGGGCCGTGCTAGAAACAAGTCCAGGGGTTGGAATGGGAGTCGAAGCTGCTGCTCCTTGTGAAGAGCCATTACTGGATTGACCACCCTGAGGAGTGCCTTGCAAGGGTCGACCACCTGACTCTACACCATTTTGCTGCTGCTGCTGCTGCTGCTGCTGCTGCTGCATGAACGATTGATGGTTCTTGCGCATGTTGTGTTGTTGTTGAAAGTTGTACAGAAAGTGAGAGGCCTTGATGTATTCCGGATCCGTACTGGGAGTACCTTGTTCCTTCATCTGCTTCAGCTTCTACAAACGCCATTGTTAGCCATCTTCTCAGCGAGGGTGTTGTCTGTGCATCTTGATGAGCAGCAGAACTCCATCCCGCACGCGAATACATACCTTGAACACTTCCTCGGCTTGCTGCTTGGTTGCGCCGGCAGGCACTGGCGCGCCGGGGTGTTGCACCGCAGGCGATGATTGCACCGACGCCATTGTGGTTGTTGTGTTCGATATCTGTTCCAGAATGCACACGCCGATGAGCAAATAATGGTTGTTGTCGCTTATTTATGGTGCATGACGATGATAATCGCTATTTCCTGTGTCGAAAGGCGTAACACGGGTACAACTGACAACTCGGACGGCGCCGGATGGCCAGAAAGGGAGTAATGGCTGAAGACGAAAGCGTGATGCGAACGAGGCCACAGTCGCGTCAAGGCTCAATCAATGGAGCGTTGCGCAGGACAGCGAGCCGTCAGAGAGAGGGTGCACACGTCGTGACGTCGTGGAGGCGCGTTGAGTATGGATTGATACAAGCTACAGCCGCGCTGCTGGATGGGCTGAAAGTCGGCCGGCGAGGCGTGGCGGGGGAAGGGCGGAAATGGGCAAAGGGAAAACTGGCAAACTGGCAAACTCGCAGGCGTGAGGCCAGGAGACGAAGAGGGAGTGGAAAAAGTGTGAAAGCGGTGACGCGGCGCGTCGGGGCAGGTGCCTCGAGCGTATGATGCGTGGGAATCGCGTGCAACACCAAGATGGCGAGGCTTGGAGATGGTTGCCGATGGTTTGCGAGGGGACCTGGCGATTTTTCGGGATGCGCGCGCGCTTCCTCGCTGGTTGATGATGGGGAGTGGTGAAGACTCAACGGACAAGATTGAGCGTGACGGCTGGTGCGGGCTCTGGACGCATGGCCACGGTACATCTCAGCACGGCACCTGCGCAGGCAGAGTCCCAGCCTCCAGGCGGCTGCAAACGATTGGCGCTTTCGGCCTGCGGTGGGCAATCACGTGTTTGTCTTAGCCAGAGACTACAGTACTTCATTTCATGATTGTATTACGTAATCATATATGTATCTGCTTTCCGCTGCACCAGGCAAGCTATGGGGGAGTTTTTTTTTTTCTTACAAGCTGTTGCTGTAAGCGCCCGGGCACGTATAGAACTAATCTTAATTCCAGCTTCCATGAGGGGCTGCAGAAACTAGGAGCTAATATTGGGCCGCGGAAAGCCAATGGTTTTCTGTTGGAGCTCCAACTGGCGTCAAGTCTACTACGACTGAGGCTGACCCACCAAACCATGCTTGGTGATATGAAAGGGAATTGTCTTGGCCGAAGATGCTGCCCGGCAGCTATTGTTATCGTTCAGCCAAGACAGAGGCATGTGGGCCCCTTGGTTATGTATGTGTGGCGGCGGCGCGGCGGCGCGGCGGGGTCGGCGGGGTCGGCGGTGATGTCTGGTACACACATTCATGATGTGTTGAATCTGGTCAATTGAACCCAAAAAAATTGTAGGATTTTCACCTTTTAGTCTTCTTCTTGTCGGGCCCATCTTCGTCATCGTCGCTAAGGTCTGCGTATTGTGTCTTGGGTTGCGTTTTGCTCCAAGCCTTGGTGAAAATCGGGTCATTCTGAGCCTTATCGGCATATTTCAGTAGCGCCTCGCGAGGATCTTCGTGCAGCATGCGAGCGAGCGGGATGTTTTCGGCCAAGTGTTTTTCATCCGGCTGGTTCTTCTGGAAAGGCGTCTGCTGTGGGATGTGAGGGCGGCGCGGGTCTTTGGACCGACCGGTTCCTGTTACGCCAGACTTGCGAGGGCCAGTCGTAGCACCGGGCGTCATGATTGAGTCACCCGACATGCCGATACCCTGGTCCATGGTTCGGCCTGGGTCATCATCAATATGACGTTTCTTCGGTGCCCGAGACATAACCTCCACCGCACCACGGCTCGACTTGGTTGGGCTGTAAAGGACGTGGGCTTCGGCATTGGCTGAACCTGTGACAATCTGGTTAATTTTGGGGTGCCAATTCACAGTGATCAAGGCTGAACCTGGTGTGATGGGCGTGATGTGCTCAGGCCGAAGGTTTCCTGGATTCAATATGTGTAGATGTCCCGTCTCCGAGCCGGTAATGATGCTTGTGGAGTTGGGCGAGTAGCGAATATTGCTTGTCGGGTAATGATCTGATGTAGATTTGTGGGAAACGCTGACTAGAGGTTTCGTGAACTTCCTGGTATCCCACAGTTTGATGAAATCATCCCCGCCCCGAGTGACAACCATGCGACCATCGGACGAGATATCGATGCCACTAGTCCACGTCTGTGGCTGGTGTGCATCGCGGATTTCGCCAGCGGGTCTCGCAAATGGGCCATTGCCGCCATACATGACAAGACTTCCGTCAAGCGCGGCGCTGACCAGCACGTTGCTCCCGCCTCGCGAAGGAGTACTCCATGCAACCGCCGTCATCTTCGTCCTGCCGGCCGACCCAGCAGCCTTTGACTTGAACACAACCACCTCTTTTTGTGATCGCTTGTTGTTGATATCCCAGATTCGTAAGGTGCTATCGGTACCGGCTGTGACGCAAAGATTCTTGTCCGTAGGATGCCATGCCCCAGTCGTGATTTCCGAAATGTGACCTTTGGTATTGTTCATGTCTCTGAGGTACATGTCACCTTTGACGAACTCTGTCAGGATCTGACCATCCCGGGACATGATCCTGGCTTGCGGGAGCGCGGCAATGCACAAAAAGGCTCCTCCAGAGAGTGGGTGGAATTCTACATGGTGGATCGGATGGGACTCGGCGGTTGCCGCAGATCGCTTTGTCTCAGACGGATCAACAGTTTTGAATGCTCGAAGGGTGGATGGTGTCATGGACGCGAAGTCGTGCAAGTTCACCTTGCAATCCAAGGAGGCGGTCAGAAGTCGTCCGCCCGCTGGATCTAAAGATAGTGTTGTTACCGCGCGACTGTGCGTCTTCAGGACGAGTTCGTGAGACACCGGATAATCGTCCAAGTCGTCCGAGTCGTCCGAGTCGCCCGAGTCGCCGTCGCTATCGGCGCCGTCACTAGAAGGGCTATTCGCTCCCAGGTTGTTCTCGGTCAACCTTTTGACCTCGGTCGCAGTGGTCGCCGCCGAATGGTCCACCGCCCTTCTGCTCCGGTCAATTTGGGCTGCAATATTCGCTTCCTTGGACTTCTTCCCGAATGAAGCTGGAAGGAAAGATCTCATGGGATCATCTTCCGCCAGATCCGGAGCCTCAACTTCGAAATCCTCGTCGCTTGACATGACTTCGGTTTCGCTGAAATTTCGCACTCCGATCGATGGCCTGATGATGCCTGATGATGAATCTATAACTTTGCAGGAGCGTGGAAAGGAATCCTCTGGGACGATGATGGCAGGTCACGTGGAGATGACGACTTTGTGCTACCAGACTCAATGGGGCCAATGGGGTATAATCACAAACCAACCCACCATGAATTTCTCTGCCTCAATGAGACATCGCTTACCCTCGGGCGACATCAAGAAATGATCCAATTCCTCCATATCCTCGTCCGACATTCCTTCACGAGCAGATACATGCGCCGTGGGAATCTCCAGCAGAAATCGTGCAGTGGCTAGCCGGAACCCGATGTCAGCCAAAACGCACTCCGATGCATACAGGTGGTCTTTCATTGGCAAACCGAGTCGCGTATGTATTGTCACTGTCTACGCCACGCTGGACTTACCTCTTGGGCCACGGCCAAAGGGCATGTATGAATGCGTCGTTCATGGCTTTTGTTGGATTCGCACATCGGTGAGGGTCGAACTCATATGGGTTCTCGAATATTTCCGGGTCACGATGTAGTGTGTATGCCTGCGTGCTGACAATGGTGCGTTCGCGGAGGAAGTAACCTGCGACTTCTGCCCCGCCAGATGGAACTGATATTGGGAGTGCTGCTGGAACTGATGAGTACAGCCGAAGCGTCTATTCGATCGCTTGGTTTAGCAAGGGCAGTTCTCGTAATTCCTTTTCCCCAAAGGTTCGAGGCAAGGCTCGAAGCTCCTTCAGAAGCGCATCCCGAAGTTGGGGCCTCTTGCAAACGGACCAGATTAGATAAGCCAAGGTATTTTTTTGTCGTGTCACTTCCAGCAACGATGAATCTCTGGGCATTGATCACGATTTTTTCGAAACCTATCTTCTCGTCTTCCTTGACCTCGAAGAGTTTGGTGAACAATGTCTGCCTCGCGGTCGTTGGATCTGACCGGCATTGACCCTGATATCGCTCAAGTGACTGCTTCGCATATCCGATCATTCGTTGGGAGTATACGATTGATTTCTTGAAAAAGAGGCAGCATCCGCGCATGCTTGCTGGCGAACCGGAAGAATGACGAAAGAGCCACACGATACGCACCTCCCGAGGAAACGTTTTCAAGGTCTTTTACATACTGATTCAGGATGGCCAGACTGAGTTTCCGAGAAATGTCCTGTCTATCTAGGTTTATATAAGTACTCGCCCGCAAGACCTGAATCCAAACGGTAAGCAACCATGGAAACGCAGCGTTACATGGAGGTGCTGTCATTTCCCCTGCGGATGTTGGCGTTGAAGATATTTAGATATTTATGCAACGAGAGACTTCGAGAACCTGGAGGAGCAAAGTTGATGTACGACCCAGGAATGGTGATGGTTGAGCTTGACACAACAAAGGTAAAGCTGGGCAGGCTGGCATCACAATCAAATGTATAGCCGCCCTGCGAGCTGTCGTAGCTCACGCCGGGAACCTTGGCGTAGTATGCGTCAACGATGCTGTCGGGCAACAGGAGCAGAGTGGTGCTGGTGTCGGCAATACCAGTGACGGATATCCTCTTGAGACTTCCTGGGCCAACAGCATAGCCGGTCGAGGTCCACGTCCAGAAGCCCTGACTGCTGTCCACGGACGGACGTATATGCAATTGATCCGGTGTATTCGGCAGAATTAATGTAGCCAAAGTTGTACTCGCCATCTGTGCGGGGGACAAGGGGGGCCATATTAGCGGGGTTTTTTTTTTTTAAAAAAAAAAAAAAAGCAACAAGACGATGAGTGCCCATCACTTACCGGTATTATGCTTCAAGTTGGCAGTAAACAGCTGCGAGTTCAGAGTTGGCATGGCATTGTCAAAAAAGGTCTTTTGCTTGGTAGGTCTGACCGTGTTGAAGGAGCTGAAAGCCAAGGCAAGCAAGCCCAAGGACTAGACATCATTGGAGAACTACACAGACACCTGCTCTGCGGCCTCGACAGCCTGGCTGTTCACAGTCAAGCCGCCGACGGTGACAACATCGCTGAAGACACTTCCGCTTGAGCTGCTCTGGTCACCATACGTGATGCTCCAGCTCTGGCCGCTAAGAAGGTTGGCAGAAGAGCTCTTGTCGGGATTGTAAAGCATCTGACCATTGACTTCATTGGAGGGAGTCTCGGCGCTAAACACCCACAAGTCACTGGAACCAGTGTCAAAGTTCAAGTGAAGAGTCTGGACAGGCGTGCCAACCTGGACCGGAGTCAAGTACTCGCTGTCATATTGCTTGGAAGTAGTAGTAGCCGAGCCAGTGGTTCTCTTGTGCTGTTGGCGGTGGATGGCGTTCGCAACATCTGCAGGTACAGGCTTGTTGAACTTTTGATAAGCCTTGGCCAAGGCCACCGGCCCATTGTGCTTGAAGTTGCCGTTGTGCTTTGCCGGGTAGTCGGTGCGGCGGTAGCAAAACTGCTAGCCACCACGAGGGAGATGAGGAATGATACAAAGGTCTGCATGATGGAGATGGGAGGAGAATGAAACAAGTTGAAGTATACTTTTTGGCGGACTACCTCTGTTGATCGTTTTTATTGGATTCTGAAGCACCATTTCGTCCTATTTATGTTCGAAATAGCTCCCCTCTTATCTCGGCCCTCGTCTTCTACTTTGCCCATCTGCGCAAACCAACGATTGCCATTTCTCTGATGAACACTCCATCTCGGGAACCTGGCGATATAGGAAGTTGGTAACATCAGAAGCTATTTCTACACCTATATTCCGTGAAGAAAGGGCCAAAAAAAAGACACCGTAAAAGGGTTCCAGACTAGGAACGTTCCAATCTATCGCAAGTCTGTTGTTCAAGGGAGACCCCAGACAACACGAACGCTTTTTTTGGAGTCGCTGCAGAACTTCCTATAATCGGGCAGGCGGGAGAGTGCTGCCGAACAAGACCAGAGTAGAAACGACTCTAACAATGCTCAGAAGACTCGCAGACGTGGACCGTAATACCCGGAGCGAGGCGGGTGTTAGATGAGGGACAGCGCTAATATGGCATAGATAAGATACAATCAGCCGGTCGGGGGGCCGAGATGGGAAAAGTATTTTGCACCATCAAGTGCGTCCGGGTTCCGGGTACATCACATGTTGGACAATGGAGACTCTTTAAATAGGCTCATGATGCAATACACCATACACTTTGAGCGAGTATATGGTGCCAAAAACAGTACTTGCCAATATTGGCAACATGAAGCCAGGGTCAAACGCAATCTTATCTCCCACAATTCCCCGTTCCAGAGCTCCGCTCACTTGTTTAGCCTGGGAAAGCGCAGCAGGAGGAAAGAAAACCTGGGGCAATCATTTTGAAAGCGGATCTTGGCTTTAATGGTAGATGTAGATATCTCATAGCAGAGCAGGGTTCTAGCAGATTCACAAATGAAATTAAAGTTGTGTTGGCGAACCAGATCAGCCACGTCTTCCTGCCCTTTGTGATCCCTGATGAGCTTCTGTATTGCCTTGTTCTGGCGAACTTGAGCATTCTGGCCCACGAACACATTCTTCAGGGCGAGAAAGACGACCCTTTCATCTGGCGGTGGATCTTTTTTTCGCCATCATGGCTGCGGTGGTCATTTCGCTGTATCGCACTTGTTGCCTTTGATGAATGCCAAAGGGGCAGTCCACGATCGAATGACAGATATACACATCTCAAATGGGGTTTGAGCACAAATTTTGCAAACCCTTTGGCCATGTGAGCTCTGCTAGAAACCAAATTCCGTTCTCTTTCCTTCTTTCCAGTCGTCTTTCTTCCGTATTTGGCGATGTGAGGCTGTGGGCTGACCAATGAGACAGAGACACGCCAGTCGTCAAGGTCAACTTGTACATATGCGCCGATCCTGTTTTTCCAGCAGTATTATCAGTTGTTGGGCATTGACCGTATCCAGTCCAGATTTTTCTCTGTGAACCTTGTTCTATTATCGGACGCAAAAGAGGCGGTGTTTCTCTCATCGCTCTAATCCGTATAATCGGCCATCGCCCCCCTGTCCTGGTGCGATACCACGATTCGTACCATCGATACACAATGTGCTTCACAGTTCAACACCACTGCCCGTCTTGTCACAAGACCGACAGCTGTGTTTACTCCCGGCAGTGTCCTGTCATAGACGAAGCCTTTGATGGCTGGCGAGGTTTGTCAGCGTTGCAGCCCCAAAACACTGCAAGACTGGTTTCGACGTAGGCTGGGCCGGCGGCCGGCGGTCGAAGGAAACTGGTGAAGAAGCATGTCAGGTCTGTCGGGTTTGTGACGAGATTTCAGAAGAGGCGCCGCAAATTGTCACCGAGTTTCGGGCCAGCAATGCAATATGACCCCACGCGGGGTGTGAAGCTCCGCTGGAGTTCTTTGTGATGAAATCAATTAGAAGTCTGCTCACGTGCTGCTTCTTGTCAGAGTACAATCTGCCACTCACTCAGATTGCGATGCGTTTTTGCAGTCCCCAAGTAGGTAGAAGGTACGTACCCAGGAAGCTCGGGAGCCCTGATTGGCTGCGCAAATTACAGCTCCATCGCCTCAACAAAGATGATTCTTGTTTCTTCCTCATCACCACCAGGGTCGTTTAGCGCAACTGCAACACCGGATATGCCTCCGTGTCCTTCACTAGAGGCCGGAGATGAGCAGTATGCTTCCTCCGAGGACTCAGACTTTGCCCCTGATGCTGCACTGGAGCCCGCGTCCGACGAGTCTGAAACCGAAGACGCCACTACACATGGCCCGTCGAAACGAAAATGCACAGAGACAATAGCAGACGGCAAGGGTGAGGACGATGGCTACGACAATTCGGGAGACGAGGCGATCATCGCCAAGGGACAGAAGAGGCGAAAAAGAGCCCATGCCAAAGGACAGTATGTGGATGATGAAGAAGGTGGTGAGGGCGGATTAGTCAAGACCCGCGCGCAGCGTGCAGCAGAGTAAGTAACTCTTCCAAGCTTACTCGCTCTCTCATCATCAAACATGATGGTCTGAAATACCTGCAATAGAAAGGAGGAACGCAAATACGTCGTTGACAATGAGCCCGTCACAATTGACGTGGACGCCGTTTGGGCGCAGATGCTGTCCGGAGAGCCAGCCAAGCCTAGCAATGATTCGGCAGCGATCGAGGCAAATGAAGAGGCCGCGGGCGAAAAAGTTGCGACCGAAAAAAGCGTCGCAAATACGTCTACTGATGTCGCGCAATCAGACACCATTCGCATCAAGCGAACATACAACTTCGCCGGACGAGTGCACACGGAAGAGAAGGTCGTGGCTCGGGATTCGGCAGAAGCCAAGCTATATCTCGCATCTCAAGATGGGGAAGCTTCCGCTGGTGCAGACGTCTCACCCACGAAGCGGGCGACCAGGAAGGCCTTCCGGTCTGCATTCGAGCCCATTCTTGACAACGGACCGGGACGCACCGATCTGAACCTTGGTCTCGCCGCGAGAATCCAAGCCGGCAAGGAGGCGCAGGCAAAGAAGCTAAACACAGTGGAGAAGAGCAGAATGGACTGGGCTGGGTACGTGGACAAGGAGGGCATCAAGGACGAGTTGGAGCTGGCGAGCAAGTCGAAGGATTCATATGCTGCTCGGCAGGATTTCCTGGCGAGAAGCGAGGCTGTTCGGGACGACGACGCCAGAAGGGCTCGAATGTCTACGAGAGTATGATTGCATCTTAAAATCACGGCGTCTGCATTGCATTGGCTTTTTTTTCTTTGTTGTTGGTTCTTTTTTTTTTTTTTTTTTTTCCCAAGGGCGGTAAAGATACCATGAGGAAGAGTTTTGGGTGTCATGCACGCGCCAACCCAAGTCGACCAAGACAGGACACAGTATTCCTGGAACTGTACAATACACACAAAATCAAACAATATGTAATTCATCCATCAGAATTCCTCCTCCTTTGTCCCACCTCCCCGCCATCTTCATCTCGCGACGCATAGATGACGTATCCCGTAAAGTACGTCTTAACCCTTCCTCACCACCTTCAAACCCCACCCGCCCGCCACCCAGCAAGGCCGCGCAGGGAGGAGGGCGCTCCAAAAAAAAAAAATCCCAAAAACCTCCTAATCCAGCAACTTTCCGCCCGCGCAAGCCCCAAGAGACAGAGACACGGAAACCACAATGGCCGTCCTGGGCAAGCGCAAAGCTCCCTCCGAGCCAGCGACTGCGGGAAGCGACGCCAACGACCTCCTGCGACGCCACTTCGAAGCGCGCTTCCAACCGCTCTCAGACGAGCCCTCAGTGCCCACCGACAAAGCCGAGGACTCAGAGGACCAAGATTCAGAATGGGACGGGCTCTCGGACGCAGACGACAAAGGCAGTGTTGGCGAAGACGATGACGATGTCTCCGATGACGACGGTAAGCGGACTCCGCAGAGATAAGCCCCCGACTTTGCTGTCCAGGACGATTTAAAAAAAAAAAACTAATGTGTTGGCGTAAGACTCGCCCAACATCGAGGTGGTAGATCACTCGAAACCCCAGCTCCCCAGGGAGACCGTCATGACAAAACGAGAATTGAAAGCCTTCATGGTTCGTTGCTTCCCCCCCCCCCTTCTCTTTCTCCAATAAAAAAAAAAAAAAAAAAGAGGCGAAAAAGACGGTACAAAGGAACTACAGAACTAACCCCCCCAAGTCCTCCCGACCTCCCGACCAAACCATGGCCACAATCACCGCAACCGAACCCTCCAAATCATCCGCCGCTCCCTCCGTCCCCGAAGACGCCCCCTCCCTGCTCAAACAGGACCTTGAACTCCGCCGACTCCTCGCCGAATCCCACCTCCTCGCCCCCCACGCCGCCGCCAAATCCCTCTCGTCCGTATCCTCCAACGTCGCACAGCCAAAGTCCTTTGCGCTAGGTCGCACACGCCAAAAGGCCACGGATCTGCGCGTACAGGCTCTGGGCTCCAAGCTGTCGATCCACAAGCAGGAAAAGATGCCAATGCATATGCGCAAGGGGATGACGGCGGCTGCGGAGGCGCGAGAGGCGAAGCGGAGGAGAGAGGCCAAAGAAAATGGCATCATATTGGAGAGAGAGACGGGGAAGAAGAGGAGGAGGAAGGACAGGGGGGGGGATGGTGGAGGTGTTGATCGACCTGGCGTGGGAAGACTCAAGGGTGCTGAGTTGCGCATCAGTGAGAGGGATGTTCGTGGTATCGAGGGATCGAGGGATGCATTCGGGCGGAGGGGTCGACGATGATCGAGGCGTGCTCATAAGCGGCACTAGATCAATCCATAATACCGTGTCAATAACTTTCACGTCTGTTTCTCAGTCATCTTCAATCATTCAGACATGCACATGAAACGCTCTTTGTTTGTTCATAATTTCAGACATCCTCATTGCAACCAACGATATCCGAAATCTTGCAAAGGACTATTCTAGCTGCTATTCATCTCCCGCAACTTCCGAGTTTTAAACAATAAATATACAATGGCGCCACGTGCCGCTTCATCACCCTACAGCATTCATGAGCTGTTCCCTCCTTTTCGTCTTTCAGACGTTTCAAAGTAGAATGGCAATGGTGACACGACAGAATTGAAGAATAAGAAAAGAAGGCATGGATCGGCCAGATTTTTGCCAACAGGGAAAAAAAGAAAAAAAAAACCAGAAGTAATATGACTCGGGTAACAGATGTTCAGAAAAGAAAAAGTTGATCTAGATGTCCCGGAACATGTCGTGAATAAAAAATTAATTAGGAAATTTTCGCCGGAAAATGTCTTCATGAAGAAAATGCGACTCTTTCTTCACATCATGCCGCTGGCATTAATCGTAGCCGGATGGCTGATGGTCATGGGCATGCTGAGTGTTTGCAATCTGTTGAAAGACTGAGTCTGGCCCATGTTGTTGTTGTTGTTGTTGTTGCTGTTGTTGGAGGGGTTGCTGTTACTCGATGAATTTGCGGCCTCGTTCGCAGCGCTATTGAGGGAGCCGGAGACATATGCTGCTTCGGATGATGGAGAGGCTTCCTCAAGAGAGCCCAATTGATCCTCGCCAGAGTATTCCTCTTCTTCCTCGGCGGACAGGTTGAACGATCCCTCGCCGCCATCTTCACGACTATGGGTGCGCTTATGCCTGCAAAAGTTTGTCAGCAATGTGAATGGACTCGCTGGGAACATGAGGTCTTGGGAGCCATACTGTGCGAGGTTGTCAGATCTGGAGAATGCTTTGCTGCAGTGGGGGCAGATATAGGGTTTCTCCTGCGTATGTGTTCGGACATGTCTGTGAGGCGATTAGCTTGCATGAAACATCGAAAACGGTACGGTGGAAGGAGGTCGAGCAGTTCTCACCGTTTAAGGTGCTCGAGACGCTTGAAAAGTCGACCGCACGTGGGAATCGGGCACGAGTGAGACTTGTGAGGATATGGTCCCAATTCCATCACGGTAGCAGAGCGAGCGCGTCTAACCGCGCCGTTTGGGCCGGACAAGGTTCGGCGGTGGTCCTTGAAAGAACCATCATGGGACATGTCCTCTCCAAAGCTCTGTTGAAGTGCCATGGGGTTCAAGGCTGCACTTCCGTCAACGTTGGACAGCGGAGTGCCGTGCCGAGATAGGTCCATCATGTCCTTGTGTTGTTGGCTGCCCAGAGACAACCCCGATGCGCTGTAGGAGAGGCCAGGGGGAGAGTTGTCGGCAGACTCCTCGCCTTCGGCCAGGTGGCCAACCGAGACGGAAACCGATCGTCTCAAATCTGAAGGTCTATGGGCTGCAGTATTGGGTATGGGCGCACCGGGGATCGCGGAGATGGACGGCGGTATGGAGGATCGACGACGCCGTTGCTTGTACGTTGGCGACCCTTCAATCACCGAGTATACATTGTTGGTGCCGTACGGTCGCGTAAACTGAGATCCGGCGAGGTTGGAAGGCGGCAACTGGACCATTCCGTTCAAACCGCTCATTCCAGACAGATGATCGGGGATGGCAGAGTACAGCCCAGTCTCCTCATTTGCGATGTATGCTGGTTCTCCCGTCATTCCCATGGCTTGATGTGGGGGAGTAATTGGCTCGAACGAGATGCCACGGTTGCTGTAATCTTCATACTGCGAGGAGACAAAGGAAGGCGCAGGGGAGTACTCCAAGCCATAGGTGGGCATAGAAGCATGTCTCTGATGGCCATGGTTGATTGGGATGCCGTTCTGGTTGTACTGAACGCGGGTAAAGTCGGGCTCTCTCTTGACGTGCTGTGGAACAGCAGCAGCCATGGGCATGTGGTCATAGGATACCATGGGATCCAATGCCTCGGTCATGGGGGTCGCCATATTTTGAGGCATCATGCTGGGTGGTGGCATCGAGTCCATCGCTCGCATGACGGGTGAGGTTGACTGGTTCTGAGAAAAAGAAGCAGTCTGCTGGGCACTGAATGATGACGAGTTGGCTTGCTGGGTCTTGGTGAGCTGCTCGTACAAGGACTGCGACGAGTCGTATTGGAAGGACAGTGCCGGTTCGCTGACGGCAACAGTGGTGGCTTCCTGACCCATCTTCTCCCGCTTCAGATCACGCTCCAATGCGTCGAGGAACAACCGGTCATGAGGGACGCTGTACCAGTAAAACACTTTTTGTTTCTTCTGGGTTCGAATGCAGTTGTTCTTGTACAGAAAATCCAGAAAGCCGCTCTTGGGTTCTTCCAGCGAGGCGTCGGTGCCGGACTTTAGGTTTCGCAGATCTGAGAAGATGCCTTCCTCGAACTTCTTCGAGTTCTTCACGGGACGACCGAAAGCCTGGAATCGGAACGAAAGACACCGCACAATGTCGGTTCCCGAGATATGGAAGAGATTGTTCCAGAGGACGCAAGATACATACTCGCCAGTAGGAAGCAAAAATCGGCGAATGTACTGATCTGGTTGCCAGTCCACCGGGGCAGAGATGAGGAAGTATTTCACTGCAAAAGCATCAAGAGTCAATTATAAAGAGCCAGTCACACAAACATATATACAGGCAAACGCTGGATTGTGCAATAGTTGTAAAGACGTACAGTTGTCAACCTGTTGCAACGCA
Source organism: Epichloe bromicola (assembly GCA_023658445.1). NCBI lineage: Eukaryota > Fungi > Ascomycota > Sordariomycetes > Hypocreales > Clavicipitaceae > Epichloe > Epichloe bromicola. The sequence goes on along the minus strand of CP098266.1, from coordinate 4,295,622 downwards.
ACCTGGGCATCGTGCGGCAAGGCCTGTTGGGCTTCTGTGCTCAACATGAAAGTTTCCGGTTTTTGTGGCGCCATGGTGGCGTGTTGTGAATACATGATGACGCTTTGTCCACTCAGAGTGGGATTGGAGGATTTCGTCCCAGGCGGGCGTCGAAGAGAGCTGCTAAGCTCTACAGTATTGTCACCAAATGGGCACGAGCGGCGAAGGGCTGCGTCGTGTGAGGGCTCTGTCTGATGCGGGACAATTGACGCTGTCAAGATGGAATTCGTACGGAAAGAGGCGCTGCCTCTATCGAAGGTGGGATCGGCTATGCGACAGCAACAAGGAAAAGTTCGAGACCAGCCCGGATGATTGAAGTTGATTGTAAACTCAGAATTGGCCCAGCCTTAGCATCGAGCGGATCGGGCAGGGCGCGACGATATCTCGTCTTGGTCGTCCAGGCGTGGACACCGAGTATGTCGAGGGCGGATCGACTCGACGCCTCAGACTCCGAGGCAACGGCCGGCAACGGCCGACTGAACAGAATTAAGGCTGAGGGAAGATGGGGAGAAGAAGAAAGCAAAAGTTAAAAGAGCCAAATGATGCACACTACGCGCTGTCGCCAGGCTCGTGCTCGTGGATGGATACACCGTCAAACAGCCAGCTGAATTCGAGGCGGAAGTAGTGACAAGACGATATGGCAGAAAGGACGGCGTCAACCAGAGACGGACCGTGTCTTGCGAGAAAAGACCGCGGTGAGGTCGGAAGAGCGCAAGGAAGCGAAGTGGCTCGGGAATGGAAAGAAAAAGAAAAAGAGACGACGCAAGGTCGAGGGAAGGGAGGATGAGAAGGGGTGGGGGACGGGGCTCAAATAAACGAAGAAAGAAACAACGAGGAACAGAAATCAAGAGGCGAGGATGCGAGGAGGAGATGAGAGTTGGGGGGTTTAATGGCTCGTCCACGACGACCCGTGGCGTTTTTTTTGGGGGAGACGGCCGGCGCCTGTGGGAGCGCAGGTAGTCCAAGTGGACGGACCGGTGGATGGAAGACCCCAGCGCTCGCGCAGAGCCAGCCAGGTAGGTATGTAGGTGCCAGGCCAAGTTGGCAGACAGACAGACGGCAGACAGACAGACAAGACAGATCAGAACCAGATCGCCAGCCAACTGAGTCAACCGAGCCGATGGGGAACCTGTCACCAAGCACCAGGCACCAGCAGCGTCGCCGCCTGGGGCAGGCAGGCAGGGAGCAATCCCCACACCGGCCGGCTTTGCCTCTCAGCGCGGGCGCTCTCGGTTCTGGGTCAATGGGTCTGGCTCCATCCTGCCCAGCCAGCCCGCACTTCAACGTTGACCAATCGGCGGTGGGAGCGGGCTGGCGGACATTCATTGTACTGGCTCAGGCACAGCCGCTGGCGCTGGCGTGGGCCCACGGATGGATGGAGCATGGATTGGCTTTTTTGCGAGGAACAATGCGTGGCTCGAAGCACGCTGGCACTGGCACTGGCGCTGGCGCTGGCACTGGCTAGCCCTGTTTCCTTTCCAGTGGATGCATCCTCAAGAACTTACTTGCTGCGTGCGGCGACGACGCAGAATTGACGACTGAGTTGGCACTACGGAGTATACGGACTATGCCGTACCACTACCACCACCACCATTGTATGTATAGCACAGGGTCTCGGGCCAGCAGGTCCCAGGCGGTGGGATCCCCTTCTTTGTTCCCTGTCCATTTTTACTCCGTTATGGTAATTTTGGAAAGCCGCTGAACTCATCCGTCGATTGCTACGCTACGCCTGTGCGCAAACACACCAACACTCCGCTCAAGCACTGGTGATACTCAAATCTTCTTGAACCGCTATTTCTTTTTTTTTTCTTCGGCCCCCATCACGGCTGCTGGGTCTCCAAATGGAGCAAGACGCAGAGTGCTGGGTCCTTGCCCTGGAAATCGCCTGCCTGTGCCGTTCTCGTGCGTGATCCTTCTCATGCACTCATGGGTGTGGGTGTGGGTGGTGTGGGTGTGGGTGTGGGTGTGGGTGTGGGTGTGGGTGTGGGTGGAGAAGTCGCCGCTACATGGGGGTGGGGTGGGGTGGGGTGTCTTCATGCTTCCTGGAGAAATCTTGCATCCCTGGCATCTGCGCCGGCTCTTTACGTGAACTTCTCCCTTTGTCCCCAGCACGCTGGTTCATTTCTCCACCGTAACGCTTAAAATGCAAGATACAACATAGAAGACTGGTGGCACTGTTCATTCTACCATAACTTCCGAATAAGGCACTGGCTCAACCATGTTGGACAAGATAATGGGCAGCCTCAGTCGAGCATCCAGTTGATCGATGACCTGCATGAAGTGTCATCCAAACACCTGCTCTGATAAGAATTTGCAGTTCTATCTTTAGAATCGCAGGGCAGCATATCACTGCTTGCAGCGCCGGCGGCTCTTGATAGTGCGCACCTTTCGGCTTTCAAACCTGTCCACTGCAGCCTGGTTGCTACATCGCTAGACAGAAGGAATCAACCAGACATATACAAGTCTTCTGTCTTGCTGTCAGCATTTACCGAGGATGAAGGCAAGCGATACGCATCACGCGGGTCACACGAAATGCAACTCGAGTACTCCGTACTCCGTAATTCGTGTGAACACGGCCAGATGTCCAGAGTAAGCTTTCAAACTGATCGGTCGTGTCTCCACCATGAAGACGGTCAGTGCGACCTCCATTTGCGGCTGCCCCGCAATTGATCCCTCGCCAAGCAATGGCGAGGGCGAACGGGTTACTCGGCCCTGAGAACTCGTACCATGGCTTTCTCTGCAATTTCGGTTACGGGCTTGATGAGCAACAACAGCCCGTCCATTCCACTCGCGGATGTGCGAAGAGCGCAGGAGAAGATCATACGCCGAGTTCTCAAATTACCGATTGGGTCCGCGAAATGCTTACAAAGATGGTTCCCCTACTCCGTATCTCCCCCATCCGCGTCGTTGATTTCAACCAGCCAAGTTAATGTCCTGAAGGGGCAAAGCTGATGGCTCTCATCACTCATCATCAGGCGCCGCCTTCACCCCGGTTCATAGACCGCGAGGCTGCAGTCGAAAAATGGATGGGGCGATGAAGAAGCTGGCAAGCTACCCAACATGAAACGCGCCTGGGGCGCTGCTGCAGAATCTTCCCACCCTCTGGGACCCTGGGACACTGGAATAAAACCATACTCGCTGTGGTTGGATGGGAAGATTCAACTGGTCCACTTCATACATTGCACCCCTGTGTGCCATATCCATGCAGGCGCCGAGGACGCTGTTGCGCATCCCAATGGCAAGTCTCAAGAATGCTTGGGCCTTCTCGTGATTTTCACTGTTTTTTTTCTTCTGCTTGGAGCTTGAACAGAGCTGTAAGTAATCCGTAGATCGCAGGGCTCGACAACCGCCCAACAACGGCCAATATTCCTTGGTCGCGTGACACTTGTTTCGGCATCTGAAACTCGGGACTGTGCGTTTGATCGTCCCGTCTGGCCGATGAGAGCGAGAGTGGTTGCCGCATCTCAGATTTCATGATATTACCATGAGCCTCGTGTAACTGCACGACCCCTTTCTTACTAATGAATTTATCCCAAGATGTGCCGGCCAGGTCTGGGACCTTCGACTGAGCGTCATCGCGGGTGTGAACCTGCAGCTCCTTCATTTAGGACAACAAAGACATCGCTTCCGTGGAGTGCATGATATCATGCGTGTTCCTGTGGTGTGGTGGTGGGTGATTTGAGCGGCGGAAGAAGCGCCCGCGGACACGACGGCTTCGATTAGGACAGGAAAGAAGCAGAGAATCCATTCATAGCCGGCAATCGTCGAATCGTCGACAAGAGCTCGCCAATCTGTGGTTGGGAACTTGCGTGGGACCTCGATCCAATCCAAGGGGAGCGAAGCGCCGTACTTTTGAGGTTTCAGAAGATTCCGCGCGACAGCCGTATTAGGCCAAGCGTAAATCGAGGAGGCCAATCAGGTGGCTGAGGAGCTTCCCTGCAGCCGATGGGCGACAGACGTGGAATAGCTGCGAGTCGATTGGATGCTGACTACTGTCACGGATCGAGTTGTCTTCTTTCGCCTGCTGGTAGACCGGGGCCAGTTGGTGCGAGGGGCCAAGCGCGTGGGCTCGCTCCGTCCACCAACGTTGAATAAGAGAGCATGGGCTGGTATATTACTTGGACCCTAGGTTGTACAAATTATGGTCGAGGTCGAGAAGAAGGGGGGCGGCTTGAACGGGCCACTGTTACACCCATAAGGGCATAATTAATCCCTGTCGCACGATAGTCTAGCTACTTAACTAGCTGAGATAAGAGTCTACCCCTAGCTAGTTATTTTCTATAATCTCTATAACGATATAGTATATTTTAGTACTATATTAGTACCTTACTAATAGTAGAGGTACTTAGGTATTTAAGCTATAGTCCGCACCCTCTTATAGGGTTAGATAACTTAATAGAGGTGACCACATTAAACCCTAGCTTCGCGGTCCAATAGCCACCCACTGGCTTGAACGGGCCACTCGCTGACTGTCGGCCGAGTTCAATAATAGCAGGCCCAATAAGACTCTGTACATGTACAATAAAGACCCACCTCGGGCAAAGTGAACAAGTTGCATCAACCAAAGGATAGAAAGAAAAGTCTGCTGCTTCAGCTGGCCGCTCAGATGACATGTCTGCAGGTAATACCTAGGCTCCTTCCGTGCCTACCTAGCTACCTACCTGGTACTTGGTACTTGAATATCAGCACTACGGACTATTTGCTACGAGTCGCACCTGCCGGCAAGACAAAAACGACATGGACCCGAGCAAAGCTTGGGCCAGGCAGAAAACCATCACCTGGAGGGCGCATGAGAAAGTGAGCACTTGCCATTATAGACCAGCATCGGATTGGCAAGAATTGTACAGAGCATGGGGTATATGGTACGGAATACGGAATACGGAATACGGAGTTTATGCCACAAACATCAATCAATGGCCGGCCGACATGGAGCCTCACTCATGACACGATGCACACGATCAACGCAATGGGGTATCTATCGCCTACGCACGTCCCTCGGCCACGCTGTGGCTCTAACCGGATCGCGCGTCGAACTCCGTCCACGAGGCTGATACTAGACTGCGGAATACTGTACAGTGACCTGAAACAGGTCCAGGTTTTCCTCCCGACTGCAAAACAGGACGACAGTGAGAGCTTCCACCCTTCACTGACTCCAACACCGGGGCGATGGGTTGTTGTCACTGTCGTACCTTGCATGACTTGACCCCCGACTGGGCCTGGTATCTGACAAGCTTGATTCGGCATCTTAATCCGTGCGCTCCTTCATGACTCGATACGACGTCGTCTAGTCCGTAACATTCTGCAAATTATATTCTCCGGCACACAACAACCACCACAAGATTGTAGGCACAGTGTCCACTAACCAACCATCTTGAGAATAACCCAGTAGTCTGGCAGCGGCTCGGGGTCACGAAGGCGAGGAGAAGAAGAAGAAGAAGAAGAATGCGAAATGCGACAAGCTGCAGCAGACCAGACTCCGCTACCTGGCGCTTGAAGACAGACATATTGAAAGAAAAAGTCACGGATTGCGACCCTCATCTGATTAGAGTGCGGATGCTGCCCGTACTGGCCAACGTCAATTGAACTTGACGCCTCGCTCTCAAAGGAGACATGTTTTCCCATCTGAACGAGATTGATGCTCTTGATGCGCGTGGCTTGCTGCCGTCTTCTTACGGGCCAATTGTTAGATATGACAGGACGTGCTAATTCGACTCTTTGGGCAGCCCGCCCATTTGAGAGCACAGGTTCGTCTGGCACACCAGCCCAATCAGAAACAGACCGGAAGGCTAGATCATGGTGCGACAAGTTGCAGATTTCCAAATGTTTATTTACTACCCCCTTCATGGTCCGCCATTCCTCTCAGTGCGTGTCTCTCTACTAATCTATCTAGTCTTGCTCAATGAGTGAGCAGTTCTCAGACACTCATCGGCAGCATCTGTGTTGGCCGCAAGAACTACAACACATGACTTGGAACTAGCATCACCAAATCTCCCGATCCCCGAACCCGCCAGATGGGCTCGTCTCTGCTCGTCTTTGAGTCCTCGAGTCCTTGAGTCTTTGAGTGGTTGTCCCAGCCGGGTCAATCCTCCCATGTTTGAGCTCCATTCGCTTTTGGTCAACGAGGGCGTATGTACAGGTCGTGGGGCCCGATAGATGGTCTTGACACGTTCCTGCTCGGTCGTTCTTTGTCAACGGCAAGTACAACGAATCGCTGAATTCGACAAATGTCTGTGACCCCGGCCGTATGTCCCCGCAGAAGGATTCGGTGTCGGTGGTGAACTTGCCATCGGCCTACTTGATCTTTCGCTCGTTCCCCCGGACCCACGTACCCACGGGCCTCGACGGGCCTCTTTTTTCTTTTTGGTATCTTCCGGAACCGCCGCCATCCCGCCCGAGACTTCTCGACATAATCGTAAAGAACCCCTGACTATATGTCTGTTCGCCATGCCACGGCCCATGTGTGGCTGAAAACTGAAAAAGGAAAGAAACAAGGCTCGGAGTCAGAAGTACCTTGGACTGCCTGGTTCGCTCGTGAGCTCCCAGTCGACTTTTGTTTATCAAATCGTAAAAAGAAAAGGGTCAAATGTAATCCATAGTCACGAAGCCTAACTCTCTTCAGTATACCTGCCACAAAAGCTGACCCATCTGTACATTAAGCTCTCCCGATGCAACAGATACGTCGTCCAAGGCCGTCCGCTAAGAAATAAAACATCTGCACCAGGCACGGATGGATTGAATAGGTCCACTATCAAAGTCTAGAACAAATAAGAAATGCAAAAACGGTCAAAAAAAGACCCCCCTTGGCATATGACTCCATTATTCATCATCAAGTTTCACCAAATAAACACGTTCTGTGCCTATTTTAGACCAATCCCTCGCCTCGTTTCATCCAGAAAAGCTTCAGTCATTGGTCCTGCCTCAAGCAACTTCCGTGGTATCCATGGCATTGGCGTTAACAAGGCTATATTTGAAACGGTGACGATTTGTGAAATGTATGTGCTCGATACCCACGGGTTTTGCTTTTTCTGAAACGTCCTGGCGCGTACTTTCCTTCTACGCTAGAGCGAGCCTTGTGAGGAACCACACGGACGCGGCAACTGCGCTGGGCAGTGAGGCACGTACGGCCTTGCGGCACGGATGAGGGCCGGGACCGGGACCGGGACCGGGAGAAGAGGTTTGTTTTGCGAGGAATGCACTTCCGAGGAATGCATTGTTCATTCGCGTTCGCATGGCGTCTTCAATTCGGTTCCTGGAAAGGTGGGTGTGCCGTCCGTCCGTGATGGGGAGGGGTCCAAGTCAATTTGGTCGGTTAACGGGTGTAGTACCTAAGTCGATGGGAACATTTCCGTGTTATTGGCCAATCATTGAGTCGACGAGTTTCTGGACCGTGAGACTGCATCATAATTCGACAGTGCTTGTAACGATTTCATGTTTCTCCAGGTAGATGGTGTTGAAAACAACTGTTGAGGGGAAAGGAAGTAGAAAGCCATTCAAATTACTAAAACCACTGAATGCAACATTGATCTGGTTTGAAAATTCGCTGTGCGCGGGGATCAAAGCTGATAAATGAAGACAACTCGAGCTGCATGCAGGGTAGGCGACCCAACAAAGGTGTGCCTGAACCGCTGACCGAGCTCACTGGTATATCACACTCATGTAATTCAAGTCCAACAGCCGATGTGCATCATGACGGCATCGCAAAGCCTGCACCAACACCAAACGCAATGCATGATATTGTCTCGCTCTTATACAATACGCTACAAGATTCCCCCCCAAATTCTTCCACATAAGTCCTCGTTTTGCCCTGATAGTGCAATGTCCAAGACGGAAAAAAAAAAGATAAACTCGTCCAAGTAGCCAAATACCCCATTCAGCACGGTAGTTCAGATGAGGCTGTCCTATCATCAATCCTTCAACTGACCGAGCCCCTGACAGAATCGGCATGTTCAAATCGTTCGAGTTCGAGTTCGAGTTCTTCACGATCGTGCCTCTTCAAGCTCCAGCTCTAGTTGTCTGATGCGCTCGCTCTGGTCTTGGGATCCAGGCGTTTTGACCTTCTTCTTCAGCGATTCCACTTCATTCACGAGCTTGTTGATCTTGTCGTTCTGGGCGGTAATGATCTTGGTCTGGTTCTCGAGAAGCTGTTTGATATCGTTCAAGGAGGCTTCCACCCCAACAGATGGAGTGGAAGTCACAGGAGTGGAAGTCTTGGCAGGAGGTGCTGGTTTGACAGGCTCGGGAGCAGGCGCAGGAGCTGGCTGCATCTTGACAGGTACAGGAAGGGGCTTGGGCTCGGCGCGAGCAGTACCTCGAGGAGCTGGTCGGGAAACCTCTTCAAAGCTCGATGTCTCATCGATGTCGTCTTCTTCCTCATTGTCCTCATCGTTATCCTGGTACTTGTTGGCCATGGCAGAAATGGAGCTCTTTTGATCGTTCATGGATGGTGGTGGGGTGCCACGGGCAACATGTGTTGGCTTGGGCTCCTCTCTTGGTTCTTCTTTTTTGATAGGAGTAGGAGTGGAAGAAGAAGAGGAGGAAGGGACAGGAGCTGGAGTAGGTTGGGCGGCTGGCTTGTGGTCAGATGGAACCTCCTTGGGCGCACCACCTTCGTAAATGCTCTCAAGATCAATCTTTGCTGGGATGCCGGTCTTGCCGTCGAGCCATTCCTGAGGTCCGACGGCAGGCTTGGTGCCAGTGGCAGGAGGGAAGATGTCTGCCTGGAAGGACTCGGCGCGACGTGGGACGGTGAAAGAGATGGGCTCAATGTAGGAATCGCTGACGGTCTTGTAAGCGCGCATGATCTCGTTTTCTTGCACCTTTTCGCTCGCGTTAGCATTTTCCACTCGTGCCGCGTGGTATTTTTTTTTTCTCTCGCGCTTCACACGTACATTGATGCCGCGCCGGGGCAAAAAGGCAATGCCTCGCTGCGGGTCAGGCGACTTGTACTCGCTGAGGAACTCGAACTTGTCGTTCTCATATTCGTAATAACGTATGTTTCCATCACTGTACCCAATCAGCATCTCAATGAACCCCTCACGTCTGCGTTGCAGGAAGTCAATCTTACCCTTTGCCAGCAAGGTACAAGCAGTTTGATCCTTCGTCTTTTTTTTTCATTTCGCCAATCCCCGTTAGTGTCTTGACCGCTCGCCAAACCCAACGAGAAGCAGTAGACTTGGAAACTCACCCCAGAACGGCATGCAGACACCAGAGATTGAATCCAACATGGTGAATCCCCCGATAGGCTCTGTTCGACCAGGCTCCCACAAGCCGATTTGACGCTCGCTCATTCTCGAGAAACCAGTGGTGGCAAATCGATTATGCTCTCCCATCCAAACGGCTCTGCTGTTCTTGGCGCCGCTGTGGCCGGCAGCCTCGTGAACGGCCTTTTCTTGACGAACATCCCACACTCGGATCTTCTTGTCTCGAGATGTAGTGACAAGCATCGTGCCACTAGCGTTCCATGACAGACTCTGCACAATATCAGCGTGCTTCAGAGCCAACGGGTTTTGACCAGTGCTAATATCCCAGATTTTTACTGCGAAATCGCCAGAAGCCGATGCGAGGATGTTTTGAGCAGACGGATTGAAGAGGACCTGTCCGACTTTCCTGTCGCAGCCCCATCAGGTTAGCTACCCAGACTCCTTTTTCTTCTTGTTTTCTGTTGATGGAAAACGTCAAAAGTCTCGTCGTACCTCGAGTGCCCAGCAAGCTTGCTCACGGGTGACACATCGGTAATCTCCTCCGCGTCAGTATACAGCGTAAAATTCTCGGGAACCTCCCACAGAAAGACCTTGCCGTCCTCGGAAGCGGAAGCAATCACACGGTCATTGAAAGGATTCCTGTACACATGGAAGCCCAACAACATGTCAGCCAAGAGAGACTACATGATCAAAATGAGGTTACGCACCAGTCCGTGTCGAGAACCGTGGCTGTATGTCCCCGAAACAGGGGAATCTGATCCGGCAGCTTGCCCCTCTCGTTCAAGGGAATGACGGCAAAGGCGCCACCGCCGGAGGAATCCCAATTGACGGACAAATATTCGGGATTGACCTGCGCAAAAGACCTTGTTAGCCCATCATGGTGCACTTCAAACATCACATCGCCTTCTCATCTCGTATTATCTGCAAGTTCAACACGGCCGATTCGTTGCCGCAAACACACAAAGGCGCGCTCGTGGAAAAGGGGGGGGGGGCGGCGTCGACGAAGTGACGTGTTTCCGTGGTTATTTCGCACCTTGACTAGATTCGTATCCCATGCATTGCGGCTGATGTGCAAGTTGTCGTAGCAAAACTCTTTTCTCGTAGGCTTCCCAAAGACGTGGCCTGTCAATTAGTGCAACATGTCAGCCGATGCCGCCTTGCCATGGCTATGTAGCTTTTGCGACGAGAAGAGCGAGCATACGTACGGTACTTGGAAGCCCGGACGAATCGGCCGGCCATGATGTAGCAACTCGGTGCTGCAGCGCAGCGTAAGGACTCGGACAGGTAGGGGAGGGCTGTTTGGGTGCAAACAAGATTCAATGGGAGGGGAGGTTGAGGGGGAAACAGAGAGCCGAGTGTGATGCTTCGTGCGTGTTTCCGTCGGAGAGGTGTCAATTGGGATGGGAATGTAACCTGACGCACGCAACGCAGCAAGTTGGCAAGGCATGGTGAGGCTACGGGCGGTTTTTAGGGGTCAACTGGTGGTGGGCTACAGCCTACAGGGCCAGACTGGGCAGCTGTTGCACCCACAAGGGCATAATTGATCCCCGTCGCACGATAGTCTGGCTACTCAACTAGCTGAGACAAGAGTCCACCCCTAGCTAGTCATTTTCCATGATCTCTGTAACTGCATAGTACGTTTCAGCACTGTATTAGTACCCCACCGATGGTAGAGGTAGTTTTAGGTATTTAAGCCGTAGTCCGCACCCTCTTACAGGGTCGGACAACTTAATAGAGAAAAACAGCTGTCGCAGAGGAAAGACTTCAAAATAAAAACTTTTTATTTTCTAAGCTCTCCTTATCTAGAAGCAAAAAGAAGGGTAGAACCCTTCCTAATAAAAAATTCTTTTTAATATAGTAAATAAGCTAGAAGGTAGGTTAGTGCCTTATACCTTCCCCCCTCCTAACTTATCTACTAGCACTAGATAGTTACCCTAACTATAAAATAAGAAAAAAAAATAATATAAAGAGCAAATATTAGTAACACTAGTAATTATCCCTTAACTTAGATAGCTAAATCTATTAATACCTTAATTTCCCTTAGGGTAATTAGACTATTATAGTTTACTACAAAATCTATAAATAAACTTTTATAAATACCTACTAGCTCTATAGATAGGTAATTATACCTTATTACTTCCTCTAATTTCCCTAAATTATCTTATAGTTTACTTATTATACTATCCTACCTAAAATATTATAGGGATTAAAGCCCTATATTAAGTTTAAATATAAGCTTTATAACTTCTTTAGTAAAGTTAGATTTTTCTAAATTATAATACTTTAGGATATTAGCCTATAGGGTTAATTAACTAGTAGCTTTACTATTATATATAAGTATTAGTAGCCTAAAGTATCCCTTAAAGATAATAAAGCCTCTCTCTTTTCTATTTAATATAAAGATAAGGATATTACTAGTATCTTTTAGTTTAGTAAGGTTTAGCCCTCTAGCTTTTATATTATTAATACTATTATTATAAATATTAATTAATCTCCTTAACTTTACTAGAGTAGTATATAATAGTTAATATATAAATAAAATTACTATAAGCACTTTAATAGCTTATATCTTACTCTTATTACCTCTTTATTAATTTTTAAGAAGCTAAAATTTTAAGCTCTTTATTTATAAGAACTATAGGCCTAGTAATTCTATAAAGTAACTATAGAAAAGTCTTTCTAAAAGAGTTTAAGTTAGCTTCTAAATACTTTAATTCTAAGTAGTAGAATAAGGGATAGGGGTAGTAGAGAATTAGCCTTAGCTTTAGCTATTAGCCTAAATATAATTACTATATTATTATACTTATTAATACCTATAACCTAGATCTTAGATAACTTAGGTATACTCTTTAGGAGTTTATATTTATTAAATATAAATAAATTAGGAGTTATAGTAACTCTATAGTTAATAGCTAGCTTTATTAAGTCTTATAATTCTTAGACTAGAAGTTATCTTATAGCTAGCCTTAGTATTTTACTAAGAGAAGTCTTAGTTAATTTAGCTTTATTTTAATTACCCTAAAATATATAATATATTAGAAAGGGGTTTAAGTTTAGTATAATAGTATTTAGTTTAAACTCTTAGATACTACTAATTCTAAATATATCTTAAAGTTAATAAGAATATTTACTAGGGAGTATTCTCTTAACCTAAATAGACTTAGTTATAATAATTAATATCCCTTTCTTAGAATATATCCTAGCCTTAGTATTAAACACTAGTAGTAGTTATAAGTTAGTTAGTAAGGGTTATAGTCTTAGAGACCTAGTATTTATTATAAGCCTCTTATGCTTTTTCTCTATAGTTTTTTTATTACTATTAGTAATTAAACCCTTATTTTTATTCTTTTCTTTACTTTCTTTATATTTACTAGTTTTCCTATTATTATTTTTCCTATTCTTATAATCTTATTTTCTATTACTAGTTTCTTTAGCTTTATAGTTTCTACCCTTAGTATTATTAGGGTTAGGCTTATCTTTATAAGTATTACCTTTTTCCTAGTTATCTCTTCTAGTTAGTTTTTTAGGTAGTGAGTTTAAAGGGGCACTACTTAGTCCTTTATTACTTACTATAGTAATTATAATCTTCCTAGCCTTATTAGGTTTACTAGGTATCTTTATTATAATAGGCTAATTTACCTTCTATAGTTAATATAAGGTATTTCTATTCTTTAATTCTATTTAGATTATATTAATATACTAGGATTTATATAAGAGATTAGCTCCTAATTTATAGACTATAGTATTAGTTAAATAGTACTATTATAGGAAGTTTTTTAGAATTAATATATTCTATTTCTTTATTTTTACTATAAATAGTAATACCCCTATAAGATAAAATAACCCTAAGGCTTAGAGGCCTTATACTACTAAGAATAGCTATTCCTATATTAATCTCCTAGAGCTAGGTGCTTTATATAGTATACTATAGATATTATCCTATAAATATAAAAGAGTTATAAGTAGTTAAAATAAGAGAGATAAGCCTCCTTTCCTTAGAATTACTAGATATAGTTCCTATTAAACTTTATTATCTTTAAGGGTATTTTTTACTCTTATAGACTTTCCTACTACCTTATAGACCCTTACTACTATTAGTAGTATATTATAAAAAAAATATAGAAACTTTAAAAGTTAAAGATTATAGTATAGTCTTAATTAGTACTAGAAATATAAGTAGAATTCTTTAACTTTAATTAGTTTTATATTTAGAATTATCTTTCCATTTACTTTCTTAGGTGCCTTAGGAAATACCTTTATTTTATTAGTAAGGGAGTTAATTAAATTATTCTAGATAATAAAAGCTATAAAGAGTCCTATAGTGTAGAATAAATTATATAAGTATACTTTTATAAACTTTACTATTATCTCTAGGATAAAGTCTAGAAATTTAAAGGTAGCTATAAAGAGAAGTACACTTAAGAAAGTTCTTAGAGTTTTTTTATTATAAGGTATAGGCTATTTTATCTAGGTAATTTACCTTATAAGTTTAGGATTTTTCTCTAATAAGTTAGCTAGTTTAGTAATAGTCTAGTTTTTTTAAGTATATAATAGTATAATTAGTTTTCCTACTACTAATTATTTATAAATCTATTTATACTAATCTAATAGGGCTTAAAGGGTTAGGGTTCCTTTCTTTATTAAAGACTTCTACTTAAACCCTAGTCTCTTTAACTCCTTAGTTATTTAAGTTCTTAATAGTTAACTAGCTATAAACTATATTAGACCCTTAATTACTTTTATATTCCTATTAATAAGTATATTCTAATATAGGATTACTAGCTTAGGGGAAATATAATAACCTATAACTAGGTTATAGTAGCTTCTATGTTACGACTTAAGGGTTAAAAGATAATAGAACAGAGTGATAGCTTAGATTCACAGTTATAGCTAGAAAGGTGCTACCTAGGGGCGGGTGCGTAAAGGTTTTAAGCTCTAACCTTCCATAAGAATATAGGTGGTCCTTACTAAATACCTCGCCCTACACTTACATAACTATCTAGCTACTAGCTATCCCCTCCCTAACCTAGTGGGTCCGAGGTCCTGCTAGTGCTCCATCATGTGATGATCCTGTCTCTGTCCCTTACGCTCCTGACATTCTAACTATAAAGTTATCTATTCTATTAAACATTACCTTTTAATTCTAGTTAGAGATTTAGATAACTATAGGATATAAGTAATCTATATAATATCTAATAAAAACTTATTTTAGGCCTTTAATTATAGCCTCTTTCCCTTCTCCTAGGGTTCTTACTAATAGTAAGCTTTCTATAACTAGATTCTCTACTATTAATATTATTATAAGGTTATATAAACTTAGGGACTAGTTTATTAGTAGTAGGTAATACTATCTTCCTTACTAGAGACTTATATTAGAAAATAGGTTATTACCTCCTATCTAGCTTACTATCTCTATTAGGACTTTACCCTTATATTTAATTACTAAAAGGATTCCCTTTAGTCTAAGAGATACCTCTCTAATATTATAATAGACCTATCCCTATAGTCTAGCTTTCTAATAAATATAGCTTATAGCTAGGTAAGAAGGATCTTTAATAAACTTAAATTACTTAAGCTTAAGCTAGTTTTTTACTACTATTCCCCTAAGGTTAGTACTTCCCTTAGCTAGCATAGCTACCTCTTACTTTATAAACTCTAGCTTTTTTACTAATAGTTTAGTAAAATTTATAACCTTTATAATTATTATAAGTAAGGAGACTTTACTTAGTATCTCTAGTTAAACTATATATAGAAAATTAGATAGTTAATAATTCTAATAGTTAAATAAATAGTATAATAGATTTAGGGTAAAGATATATTATCTTAAGCTTAGTACTTAACTACTATACTTAATTTATCTAAGTTATAGTATAAATTTTAAGAAAAAGAAGATTAAATAAAATAAAAGTAAAAGAGATAAGGGAAAGTAAAATTAGAGAGAAGGAGGTAGATATAGTAATCTAATTTATTCCCTAACCTAAATTTACCTTTAACTTACTTTTTCCTACCTATTACTACCTAATACCTTATAGATCTCTCTTTTCCTCCTTTTTTTTTCTTTTCTTTTCTCTTTTTTTTTTTAACACTATAATCCTAGCCTTACTAATTATACTATATTACCCCTCTAGATCCCTTTATCACCCTTATCGCCGTAATCTTATTCTCCTTATTAATAGTTAATCCTATAATATCTTTAGATAGCTAGTCTAAGGGGCGTAGGCTTTTAAACTATCTTTATAGAAGTCTAAACTATAACCTCCTCTTACTTTTAACCTATCTAAGTTAATAAGTTAGTAGGAAGTATATCTAGTCTAAACCTTAATTTAAAATAGCCCTTACTAGCGTAGTTATAACTTTAGGGGCTTCCTTTTTATAACTACTATTACTATATTACCTAGTTTAAATAGCTTAATCCTTCTCTATTTATATTAACTTCTTTAGGTAGTAGCTTCTAAGCTTTTATTAGTTATAACTTATCCCTAATATAACTTAATATAACCTATAAAGTATATTATAGTATCCCTCTTTAGAGATCCTTCTAATAGCTATACTAAAGTCTTATAAAACTTATTACTCTAGCTAGTAGAACTTTTAGTTAGAAAAGCTCCTAGCTTTACCTTCTAGTTCTAAGTTAAACTATATAGAATCTCTATAGGAGAATAGCCTATAGACTTAATATATCTATAGTTTAAGGCCTTAGCTACCTTAGGAAGTTAAAAAGCCTAGTTCTTTATATTAGTTATTATTTTACTTAATACTCCTTAGAAAATTTAATTTAAGACTTTAATTAATCTAATACTCTTATAAGATTATCTTAGAGTATTTAATAAACTTACTTCTCTTTTCCTTAAGAATATAAATAACTTTACTAATATAAATATAAGCCTAGGATTAGTGTAAAAACCCTCTAGGGTAAGTAATAACCTATTTATCTAATCCCTTAGATAATTTACTACCTCTATAGCACTTATTAATTTATAAGGAAATAGCTATATAAACTAAGAGAAATAATTAACTATAATAAGTATATATTTAATCTTTTATTTAGTCTCTAGAAATAGTCTAATATAGTCTATCCCTATAACTTAAAATAGTTTATCTACTAGTATTAGTTAATTTAGTACCTTTCTTTTTTAAGAAGTGTATTATATATATAGTATATACCCTAAGATATAATCTATAATATCTACTCCTATGTAAAACTCGAACGAATTTGAGTTTGACTGCGGTCGCGAACTATGACTCTTGCGCCAACGCAGCCACAAAGTTTATCACAAACTTTAATCTAACCTTACAGCCCCTGTTACGTGGCAGAACACGTGCAGTACATAGAGGCTGCCATATAAAAGCTAGATTTAATATCTTAGTTTAGGAATTTAACTTACTTTATACATATTACATCACCCCTAATAGTAGCTTTTATAAGTGAACTTAGTATAACTTATAACCTATTAAATCTATTAGCCCCTCTAATAGAATTAACCTTCTATTGTGTAAAGCTAGTATATAATAAGTAGTAGTAATTAGAGATTCTTTTATTATGCCCTTCTAGTAGCCTAGAAATAACCTATATATCTAAAACTAACTATTTATAATAGTAATATGCTAATCCTTAGAGTATCTTCCTACTCTCTAAAAACAAACTATATGTTATTTACTAGTTTTATGCTTTTAATAGCATAAATCTAGATTTTAATTATTAAAAACAGAAACTTATTAGGATTAATAATTAAGAGGATCTAAACTAACTTATAAGATATAAATTTAATAATAAAGTAGTAGAAAAATAGGAATAGCTAATATATTAAGACCCCCCTATTTATTAGAATTTAGTAGATCTATAAGCTATGTATTATACCTGGAATTAAGTTAAATCCTATATCTAAAAAGCTAAAACCGGAGGCCTACTTAATAAACCTAATAAATTAATAGGTAGTAAGGTATTAGAAAGGCTATTTTAAGACACTCTTAGTCTAGCTTATAGTATTGCTACTATAGGAACTAGGAGTAGCATAGGAAAAGATAAAAATAATAAAGAAAAGGGGATTATAAACTATCCTAAAACTAACACTACTACTTAGGATATTAAACCCCCTAATTAGTTAATAGAGTTAAATCTAGAAGACCTACTACTAGGACCCTTAGAATACCTAAAGGATCCTAAGGATTCTTACACTAAGACTAGTAAATATAATATAGTAAGGATAATATAAGGGATTTAGGAATAGTAATAGGCATTATAGTAAGCTATAGAGGAGATAGTATTAGGGATAGACTAGCTAGTAATAAGATTAATAACTAAAATTAGGAGCTTATAAAGCGTAAGTGCCTTAGCAGGTTTAATGCTATTAGTATAGAATACTAACTAAGGATTACTATATCTAGCTAATAAACAGGGTTAGTATAATAGGTATCTATATACTAACAGAGGAATAACCAGACTATTAGTGTAATTATTCCTACCCTAATACTAATAAGGACTGCTATAACTATAGCTAGGACTATTAGTATAGCTAGGACCGCTAGCGTAACTAATATAGCTAGAATATTAGTAAGGATACTTATAACCTTAGCTAAGTCCTTACTAAACTTAGTAGTAAGGACTATACCCTTTAGACTAAGGTTAGTATACTAATTCTAGAAATTAAAAAAGAATAGACCTAGTATTACACTAAAATTAGTATAACTAGCGAATAGAAATGGCAGAATGGAATGCAGATTTAACGTAGAAGATTACGGACATTAGATATTTTAAGCCTTATAATAAACCAGAAGAGGCTAGCAATAACCTTATTACACATAATAGAAAGCAGACTATCTTCTATAACGTTGAATTATAGATCTAGGCAGTTGAAGATCACTTATATTATGCTAATCCTAGCTATTAGGATATTATTTAGAAGAAAATCTAGATATTATTCTAAGGGGACGCGATAGTATAGTATAGATAATATCTTAACTTAGCAGAATAGAACACTATATTTAGTGGAATACTAACTATATTTGTAGCTATATAAAAGGAATTTAGTATTTAGGTTTAGGATATAATAGTGTAGCTTAATAAGGTAGAATATACTAAAAAGGATATTATAAAAGAGGTATCTTTCTGTGAATTTACGTTAAAGATCTTCTAGTATATAAGGGTAAATAGTAAGTTAACTAACTATTAGCTTTTAGTGCGTTTATGTCTTAAGCTATATCTAGGATTATAATAGATATGCCTAGTTCTAATGTAAACAGACATAAGATTAGCGTATATTACTATAGTAGATAATAAGAGACATGATCTATATAACTATTTGTGTAGCAAAGGTTAGTCTATAAGCAAAAAAGGTAAAGGGAAGCTTAAGGTCTATTTTAATACTAAGATATCTAGTAGTAATTTAGAAGAAGATAAGGATAAAGCATAAGTAAACTAGAACTAGCTATTTAATAGATAATTCTCTTAAGGAAACCAGCGTTATAGGTAGGATAAGCGGAATACCTAAAGATTTCTAGGATATTTCTAACTATAGCTATATAGGCGTAATTAACCTCCTAAAGGACAAAACCAGAGACTATAGTGGAATAGGTCTTAAGAGAATAAAGGGGAAGAGCGTATAGAAATTAGGTATACTTAATAGACTAAAGCACTAAACTAATAAAATAAGCAACCCTAAGACTATAGTCCTATAAGGAAAGGAGGCTAAGCATAGTAGCCTAGATAATTTTAGTAATAGGAAAAGGGTTCTATAAGGGACTAGGAATATGCTAATATTATAGTGTATAATAATAATTCTAACGCATAATAACACAAAACTTATCTCTAGGAATGCGGTTATTATATAGCTAAAGAAAGGGAGGTCCTAGAGGATAATAGTAAGGATAATTAAGGATAAGACTTGAATTTTATTAAAACTTATTTCGCGGAAAATGCCCTAAAAGAGGCAAATAAGGCCATCACCAGGACGACCTCGAACGGGACTAGATAACTTGCCCTAGGATAGGTAATTAAAGCTATAGTAAGACCGCAAGAAGTTAAATATAATAGAAAAAGGGCTAATATATATCTAAAGATTCCTATTAAATTCAATAATAAGGGCAAAAGTTACTAAGTCTATCTTAACTTAGGAACGTTATTAATTTTAGTGGATAAGGCATGGCTATAATAGCATAGATTAAACGTGAAGTAGGTAACGCAGGAACCGAAGCTAGTATCTAGGGTTTAATCTTCCTTTTTTATTACTAAAATAGCTATGTTTAACTTTTATATTCCAGGGACAGCGTATAGAATAGAAATCGCTGGCTATTTTATAGTTATAGTAGATGTAATGCTAAATTTAGGACTAAAATTATTACTTAGAATAAATTTTGCTTATAAATATAGGGCTAAAATTAATTTTATCTAACTAAAGGTGGTTTTTAGGTTAGTTTATAGCATAATAGTACTAGTAGAAATCTTCTAACTATTAAATAGGGTCCCTTACTAAAAGGTGGTTACTGCCTACATAGTATTAATTCCACTAAAGACTTATTTATATATACCTATTAGTTAGAAGGATACGTAGAAAAATTAGGAAATAAGTGTGTACTACACGTAATTATGTTTAGAGTATTTCCCTAATGCGCTATTCAACAGATCTAGTAAGGGATAGATAATTACCTATAATCTAACTAATAAAATCGTCACTATTAGAAAACACTAGAAGGTTACATGCCTAACCATAGCTAGTGAGGTTAATGCTAATTACCTAGTTAATAATCCTTTTATATACTATGCCTATTTTAGTAAGGATATTATAGAGAAGAAGGAAGATAAAGATAAGGATAGTAATAAATCTAATAAAGAGAAGGATAATCTTAATCTAAAGAAAGTTAATACTAGAGTGCTATTATATAGGATTTTATGCCTAAAGGAAATCCTATATATAACTAATAAATTTAGCGTATAAATTACTAATATTAACTAGGAAGCGGCGAGCAAACTGGTTTAACTAACTAATAAATACGATATTTATTGTAATAGAGGTATTGTCCCTATACTAGAAGACTAGAAGATAAGAATTAATCTTATAGACAGATAGTAGCATTAAATAAGGCTAATTAGGCCTTATAGACTAGGAGGATAGGATATAACTAAACTTAATAAAGTATATAATAAACTCTACCTAAAAAGGAAAATATTATATTTAGATAAGCTAGTAGCTATAGCGTGCCTAGTGTTTATAGTTTAGTAAGAAACCGGTTAGGAAAGAAAAAGGAGAGTTATAATTAATATAAGGCTGCTTAATAATATAGTAGTGCTAGATATATACCCTCTACTAGACTAAAGTAATATTATAGATAATACACATAGTAAGAAGGTTTTTTCTCTTTTTAATAGAATAGGATTTTTTCACTAACTACTAGTTAGAAGTAACTATTAAGCCTATATAGTAGTTATATTAAATTAAGGCCTTAAAGCGTTAAATATAGTATTAATAGGATTTAAGAACTCCCCTACGTTTGCCTAAAGGTTTATAGATAGACTTTTCTAAAAGTATAAGCATTTTATATAAGTCTATATTAATAATATTATTATATTTTTAGATAGTCTTAAAGAGTATTTAAGCTATCTTAATATTATACTTAGGATTCTTAAAGAAAATAGGATAATAATTGCTACGAAGAAGTTATTTATTGGTTATCCTACTATTTAACTACTAGGTTTTGTTATTAATAGTAATAGGATTGTTAACACTAATAATAGGCTTAAAGCTTTTTAGAAGATAATTTTCCTAAGTGATCTATTAAGTCTTAAAACCTTTATTAGAATGGCTAGATTCCTCTGTAATAGAATTCTATGGTTTAATATACAAATCTAACTATTATAAATGCAGAAAACAGCGCTATTAAGGGAATTCTATAAAAAGGATAAGAAAATTATTAGTATCTTAAAACTAGTATAAAAAAGGAAGACATAGTAAAAGATATTTTTGCTAACTAAGTAGGAGAAAAAGGCTTTTAAAGATATTAAAGCGTTCCTAAGCAAGAAATAGACCCTATAGTATTATAATCTATAAAAGCTACTTTTCCTTAAAATTAATACCTATAAGGAAGGATTTAGGTTATATGCTTTCTAATTATAAGAAGAATAGGATAGTTAGAGCGTCCCTAGAAGGGATATTAAAAATAACTAAATATAGCTAATTTTATTTCTTTCTAGGGCGATATTAAGTGTTAAGAAGCGGTATAGTTTAACTAAGGTAGAAGTGGCTATAATTACATGGAGTGTTAGAAAACTTCGGAAAATAGTCTAATCTAATAACACGATAGTTAACATATTAACTAACTATTCCCTAGCAAAAGGAATTATTAAGCATACCTTATTATTAATAATAGATTTAGATAAGGCTAATCTAAAACTAGCAAAAGTCGCGAATTATTTATTATAATTTAACCTTAAGGTAACTTATATACCGGGGATACTAAACGTAGTGCTAGATATGCTTTTAAGACTACTAGTAAAAGTAACCTACTAGGAGGCGGTATAGAAAAGCTAATATAATAAATTAGATATAAGCGCTTATTTTATAAGTAAGGAGTATATTATAACCGCGATCATAGATAATAGTCTTAAAGCCAGAATTATCGCGGGATATTAGTATAATTAAAAGTTTAGCTGAATTATTATAGTAATATAAGCCTACTAAGAAAGGTAAGTAGTAAAGAATACTAGAGTTAGACTAAAGATTCCTTTATATAGGTAGGACTTATATAAGGATAGTCTATTATACTACTATAGTGGAGATAGATTTTTCTATCTCTATATTCTAACTATAGAGGTTAAATCTATCCTATAACTAGTCTATAATAAATAGTAACATTTTAGAATTACTTAAATAGTAGCGGAGCTTTATTTAGTCTATTTTCTACGTATAAGTTAGCAGATTTGCGATTATATAGCCTATTATATAGTGTGTTAGGAAAACATAATTAATTGTTTAAAGCCACCTAGGGAGTTATAGCTATTATAGCTAAAGCTAACGCTATTTTATATAATCTTACTTAATTTTATTATAGATATGCTAGAAGTATTAGCTACTAATATAATATAGCAGATAGAAGGATACGCTATATATAATTTATTATATCTAGTAAACTACCTATTTAGTAAGAGAACCCTTCTAATACTAGGATATATAATATATCTAGCGGAGATTTAGGCGGAATTACTCCTTTATACCTTATATATTGTAGACTAGGGATTACTAAGATAAATTATTAGTAATAGGGACCTAAAGTTTATATCTAATATATAGAAAGAGATATTTAGGCATGTAGGAGTTAAACTCCTTATAGGCATAGCGTATTATCCATAGATAGATAGAATAGCTAAAAGAAAAAACCAGATAGTAATAATCGCGATATATTATTATATAGTAATAGATCTAGATATAATATAGACCGCGATACTCCTGGCACTATAGTATTAATTAAATAACACTATAGCTATAAGCATAGGGCAGGCTCCTAATAAGTTACTATATAGGTTTTATTCTCTAAGTATTATTAATCTTCTTTCCCTAAATAATATAATTAACACAGGAACCGGCGTAAATAATATAGCAGTGCTACAAAAGTTATACTAGCACAAGGCCTAACTAGCAATTATAATAGTAGCTACCCTTACTAAAATTCAGTATAATAACCGCTATAAACTAGTTAATATTAACGTAGGAGATATGGTTTATCTATGATTATATAAGGGATATAAATTACCTAGGAAACCTAAGAAGAAATAGTTACTATAAAAGGTAGGACTATATAAGGTGCTAGAAAAGGTAAACCTATTAGTATATTAATTAGAATTCCCCCTAAATTCGTAAGTCTATCTAGTGGTTTCTATAGCGTAGATATAGAAGCTAGCGTAAGGAAAGGACCTGTTTAATAGGGAAGAACTAGCTTTACTACTAATTATATTTAATAATCTAGAGGAAGTAGACTATTAGGAGATTAAATAAATCTATAGTTATTAGGTTAAAATCTCTAAAAGGAATAAGACTATAAAAGTAGAATTCCTTATCTAATAGAAGGGATTTACCACTAAGGATAACTAATAGATAGCTAAAAGCAAGATATAGGTTAATGTGGCTAAGATAATAGAAGAATACCTTAAAAAGAACCTAGTTAATTAGGAAAGAGAGTATATAAAGAGGGGCATAAATTTGCCTATAGAGTAATAATAGTAAAGGAATAGAGATATTTTATAAGTAGTTAGATTTAACTAGTTAGGGCGAAGCCGCAAGGCCTTTTCTTATATATATATTTCATCGCGCTAACTAGGGGAAGCTCACCACACTCTTACTTTACATTATCCTCTAATACCCCACCACTTTCGCGTAGTTAAATCTAATATAAGCGTAGTTAAATTTACTTTAGCCCTATCTTGTTCTCACCACACTCTTACTTTACATCATTCCCCGATACCCTACTAGTTTTGCGGACAAGTACGGCGCGGTAAACGGCACGATCGCGGGCGCATTAGCAAGCATCGGACGGGCAGATCTGCTCTGCATTAACATAGAAAAGGAGTTAGCTTAGTAATCATTAGAATCCTAGCGGGACGAAGAGAGAAGTAAATAATATAAGCAAAGTAAAATCAATAATTTAGTGGATTAAGTTAATAGAGTAGAAAATCATATTAATAGAATAGAAAGAGAAGTTAGTATAGTTAAAGATTAAATAGATATATTAAATAAAGCTATTAAAGAATTAGTAAAGGAGGTTTATAATCTAATAGAATTAATAGAAAAGGAATCTAGAAGCTTTAAGAGTAAGTTTAAATAAATATTAGATATATTAAAAGCCTAGAAAGAGAGGATCTTAAATTTTAAGTTAGGCAAAATATTAGTTAATATTAATAAGTAATTTAACACTTTAAAACGGGATATAGTTAAGAAGAATAAATACAAGGAAAAGATTATAGAATTAGCGTCTATAGTAATAGGAATATTAAAAGAGATGTAGGAATAGGAGGCAAAAATTAAGAATCTTACTAATAAGTAGAAAATATTTAAGGAGGATATAAAGAAAATAAGATTAGCTTTAGCGAGGCTAATTCTAGTAATAGGAACCCTAGAGAAATGGATTTAGGTAATATTAGCTCTAGTAACACTAGCTTTAGGTAAAACTAATAGATAATAAGGTAAATTACATTAAGGAACACTAAAAACAGGCAATAAGTGACCCTATAGTAAAATAGGACCTCTAGTAACACTAAGTAAAAGGCATAAATTGCTAGGAAAGTCTAGCCTAAATACGTAGGAAGCTTAGATAGATACTTAATAAACAACACTAAAAATACCTGTATTATAGGAAGTAAGTAAGATGTTACTAGTATTATTAGGATAGTAGATAAAAGGGGTATTAACCTTAGGGTAGATAGCGTTACTAACCGTGCGTGTAACCGCTACTAGGGTAACTAAGCTATAAGTTAAGGAGGACGAATTTGCTAGATTACTAGATTAAATAAATAGATATAGAATATTAGGGCATAAATTTAGGGCATATAGATTAATATAGGAATAGAGGAATTTAGTAATTACTAAAAGGAAATAATAAAACATAGTAGAGATAGAGTACTAATAATAGGATAGGAAGAATTTATTATTTAATATAATAAATTTAATTATAGGATTAAGGGATATATATTATAAGGGGAGTTATGTAATATTAAGTAATGTTATAAAATGATAACTATAGATGCGATAATTAGCGCGCTAAACGCGTTTTTCTTTTATATAACTTTAATAACTATATGTTTTAATATTTGCTTTAGATAGTAGCTGAATTTGGTTGTGGTTTAACCACGTATAACTAGGATAGTTATCTTTTTAGTGCGCCTGGCACTTATTACGTGGTAGAATACGTGTAGTATATAGAGGCTGCTATATAAAAGCTAGATTTAATATCTTAGTTTAGGAATTTAACTTACTTTATATATATTATATTACCCCTAATAGTAGCTTTTATAAGTAAACTTAGTATGACTTATGACCTATTGAATCCGTTGGCCCCTCTGATAGAATCGACCTTCTATCGTGCAAAGCCAGCACGTAACAGCCCCCCCCGTATTTATAACCTTAAAGCTTGTTTCTATTAGGGTTCTATTTATCACTACGGTTAAGATTACTTGTAAGTTAATTATTATACTAGCTAGGTATCGCTAGTAATTATTGTTGTCTTATTTTATTAGATGCATTGGCCACAACCTATGACCCCCAAAAAAATTTAAAAAATCAATATCTACTCCTATCCTAGGCTAGAATATAGTCTAAGTTAGCTTTCTCTAGGTTAAGTCTGCCCTAAAATATCTAGACTTATTATAAGCACCTTAAAGAGTATTCTTAACTTCTTCCCTTACTAGATAATACTACCTATTATATCTTCCTTTAAACTAAAGGACCCTATTCTTTAGTTTATACTACTAGGTCTTTATAACTATCCTTTATATAGTATACTAATTAAATTCTCCCTTACTATATTATTTAGTAGTTAGGTACTTTATAATTTCTATATACTAGGGCTTATTTAGGTATTTTCTTAGTAAGGTCTTACCCTTAGGTAATACTTCTACTTATCTTATATCTAGACTTATCCTATTAAGTATAGGTTTCTTATAAGTCTTAGTAGCCTTTAGGGTCTCTAATATCTCTTTATATTCTCTAACTCTATCTTTCTAGACCTACTAGTTTTAGGCTATATTCTATAATCTAAACTTAGTTAGATTATCTATATAGTTATCTAATAGAAAAATAGATAAGATAACCTATTAGTAGTAGTATTCTATTTTCCCTAAATAAAATAAATCTCTATATTTAATAATCTTAGTTTTATAACCTATCTAGCATAGATACCCTTATGTCTAGTGGTAGTTATAAATATTATAAGTGGTTTATAATCTATAAATATTATTAACTTTATCCTTAATTTAAAAAAGTGTTTATACTTATAATAGAATTTAATAATAGTATAAAGCTTTTACTTATAAGTATTATAGTTTTATTATATTTTAGTAAATAAGAATAAGTTATATAAGATAGGGTAAGGTACCTTATTATAAACTTATAGTACTATATATTCTCTACTAAACCCGCTAGTATTAGAATATATTTAGGTAGGTAAATTAAATATATATTTATATATACTTAAAGTAGTTATAGCTTTCTCCCTTAATATAAAGAAGGATAGGGCCTTAGAGTCTCCCTATTACTAGCTTATATCCCTAGTTAGTTAATTAAGAGGTTAAGTGTTAAAATATATAAGGCTTTGTAATCCTAGGTGCAGATGGATCGGTCCACTCTTTTGATTTCAATATTAAGTAATCTTAGTATAGTTCTTAATCTATTATTTATATAATCTATTATTTATATAATCTATTATTTATATAATCTATTATTTATATAATCTATTATTTATATAATCTATTATTTATATAATCTATTATTTATATAATCTATTATTTATATAATCTATTATTTATATAATCTATTATTTATATAATCTATTATTTATATAATCTATTATTTATATAATCTATTATTTATATAATCTATTATTTATATAATCTATTATTTATATAATCTATTATTTATATAATCTATTATTTATATAATCTATTATTTATATAGTCTAATAGCTCCTAGGAAGGATTAAATATTAGTCTAAGTTAAAGGTATAGGCTATTCCCTTAGCTTTATAGCCTAATCTAGTTTAATATATATTTTCCCTCTAACTTTATAAACCTAACTAATAATAAGAATTAAACTTATTCTAAGAGATACCCTTTTAAAACTTAGCTTTAATAAAGTCTATAGTAGCCTAGGTAGTAGATAATCTTTAATAAAAAACTATTACTTCTTAAATAAGGTATATTTATAGAATATATTATCTATATATAAGGTTAATATATTTAGGTTACCTAGTACTTAAGGTATAGTAAGAGAGAGCTTAGGGTAAGGTAAAGGAATTAGGCTAAGGGTAATCCTTATAATCCTTAATACTTTAATTATTATAAACCTTACTAACTAAAAGCCTTAGGGTATTTAAGATAGCTATAACTAACTAAACCTAGGAATATTAAAGGTAAATATATACCTTAACTTAGGAGCTATAGGTATTAACTAGTATATATACTTAAGGTTAAATATATAGTAAGATTTAGTCCTTAAATCTAAAAGTTAATTATAGACTTTAGCTAGTAGTAGTAACTAACTACTAGGTATTATTTTCTTAATATAAGAGTAGTTATATATAAGTTATTACTTAGTCTATAGGTTAGACTTATTCTTTAGTACTAGTATAGGCTTTACACACTAATCTAATATCTTCCTATTTATAGCTATTATATACTTATATATTCTAGACTTAATTCCCTCTATTACTAGTTAATTTAACTAGTACTTCTAAGGCTCTAACTACCTTCTTTTTAGAGATTATACCTAAGGTTTTATATTCTCCTTTAGTTAAGGTATATATATATAAAGGTCTATAGTAAGGATATTAGTAATTAATAAGGTATTTAAATCTCTATATATATAAAAAGTCTATATAATCTCTTTTACTATTAATTTTAGAACTAAGGGGCCTAAGGTTATACTATAACCCTTAAACTATAATAATACTATCTTAATAGGGGTTTCCTAGTCTATCTCTTATCTCTAGACTCTTTATTTTATTAGAAATAGGAATAATAGGGGTTCCTATATAATTAGTCTAAAAAAAAAACTTTTAAAATCTTTCTACACTAACCTAAAGGTCCGGATTTATATCTAAAATATAAACCACTTTAATATTTAAAATCCTTACCCTTACTTTACTCTCTCTAGGATATTATATTATAATAAAGCTAGTAGTAAGAGTATAAATAAAATACTAATAGTAATTAATAAGGGATTAGGGGGACTAGCTTAGAGTAATTACTACCTAAATATAAGTATAGAATAGTTTAATATTTAGAGATATAAAGATAACCTAATAGTAAATTAGAATTAGTTTAAATATCCTAATAATATAAAATATTATAATAAGATTACTAGCCTTATTCTAAGTAATAAAGTTACCTAAGTATAGTGTATTATAATAGCTATAGCCTATAAGGTAGTAAACTATATCTAAGCTAAAGTAAAAGCTATAAATACTAATAATAGTAATATTTATACTACTAAAGAAGCTTTAAAATTAGCCCTTAAGGAAGTTATTAAAGAGAAAGCTAAGAATAGTAATACCCTAACCTAGGTAAGTATTATAGCTAGGCTAGCACTAAGATAACTAAACTCTAACCCCCCCCTCTCTAAATCCCTAGATAATAATATAAGGAAGTACTTATAAAAGGAAATACTATATAGGAATTACTCTAGTCTAAGGGCATAGAAAATATAGTTATAGTAGTAAATATAGCTATTAGGTAAGCCTTAGTAGTAGTAGCTAAAAGACTCCCTAGTAGTAATACTATTATTACCTTTAAAGGAAATATAGTATAATATAAAGAAAACTAGAAATAAATTACTAAGGTATTTAGACTAGAAGTAACTATTTACTACTATATACTTAGTATTATTATTAAAGAATTTCTTATAAAGTATATCTTTATTAAAAACCTAGTAACTAAGATTAAAAAAGTAAATAAAGTAAATATAATTAAAGTAACTATAAGGTACCCCTAAGGTAAAGGTATTTAGTAAACTACCCTAATTCTTAGTTTAGCTAAAGTTAAAGATACTAATAAATTATACTAAGATAGAATAGTATTTAAAGTAAAGCTATTCTAATTTAAACTATATAATAAGACCTTATAACCTAGATAGTACTATAACTACTTCTAAATAGAATATATTATAAAGTTTTATAAGGTAGCTCTAAGGTATAGTAAGTATAGCACTAGCTAATATAAAGATAAAGAGATATTCTACTTAATAAAGACTAGGTAACTAAAGGAGAACTATATTCTTTACTTTAGGCTATACCTAGCCTAGTTAAAAAACTACCTTATACTAAAAGAAAAGTAAAATATAGTAAAAGTAAAATACCTAGAATAACTATTTTATTTTACTACTAGTACTATAAATAAGAGCCTATCCCTAGCCTAGGAAGGGCTTAGTATAGTAATAGAACCTATTATTATAGTTAGAAAGAAAAGAGACTACCTTATAAATATAAAGAGAAGTGCTAAATAACCTAAGTCTAGGAGTATTAGATAATATATAGAATAACTTAGAGCTAGAATAAAGCTAGTATATAATAATAAAGACTAACTACTACCCCCCTAAGTAATATAATAATATTATAAGTCCTTTTCTAGAATATAAATAAAAGAGATAACCTAGTATATATTATACTTTACTACTAAACTAATATAAATATAATTATAATCTAAGAATAGGAATATATAAAAAACCCCTAGCCTCTAGCACTAGCTCTTACCTAGTTCTAGCTAGTATACTATAATAGGTATAATACTATATATATAAATAAGAAGTATAGTATAGGGTTATAATTAGCCTAGGGAGAAACTAACTAGTTACTAGTAGAAATATAAGGGATTAATATCTACTCCCTTTACTTAGAAGGATATAGTAATAACTAAAATACCCTTATATAAGATATTAATATAAAAAAGCCCTATAGCTAAAGCATATTTATAAGTAACTTTAACCTTAAACACCCCCTTTAGGATAGATTAAATAGAATAACTAATAGAGTAAAGAAATTACTAGACTTTATAAGCTAGTAAAGGCTTAGTTTAGTAATACCCTAAGAAGAGCCTACTAGATAGTATAAAGATAAAAAAGATAGCACTATAGACCTAGTATAAGTAACTCCTAATATCTAAGTACACTATAATAGTGTAGAAAAACTTACTAAGTCTAACTATATCTTATAACTAATTAGTATATTTACTAACTAATAAAATAATACCCCTAGGACCCTTAGATATACTTAGAATATAGTTAATAGACTATATATAAAGGTAGAGGTAGTAATATAATTTAGGCCTAAGAATACCCTAGAACTATATAATAAAAAAGGGATTAATATATACACTATATAGCTTATTATAAATCTCTAATAAATAGTAGATAAGGTAGCCTTATAGAAGCCCTAGGGGCTCTCTAGACTAGAAGTATAGTAGTTAAAAATAGTAAAAGAGGTAGTTACTAAAGCTAGATAAGCTAAAAGGTAATAGAGGTAATAGAGAATAGAAGTAAACTAGGAGGCCTATACTAAGGTAAATAAGGACTAAGAATAAATTATTAAAATAAAAAGAAAAAATATATAAAGAGAAGCCTTATAGAAAGCTAATATATAGGAAAAGGATAGGGAAGTGTAAAGACTAAAGAAATAGGCCTAACTCTAAAGCTAGGCCCCCCTAGAGCTCCCTAAACTACTAAAACTAGAAAAAACTAATAATAACCTAAACCTAGCTACTATATATAAAGATAAAGTAAGTATACTAGTATAAAGGTTCTTCCCTAAACCTATAGTAAATCTCTTCTATATCCTAAACCTCTCCTTCTTAGAAATAGATAATATACTATTTCTAGATAAAAAATAGTTTAGAGTAAAAGAAATATTAGATATTCTCTTAAATATAGCTAGCTAGAAATCCCTAGGTAATAATAAACTCCTAGTAGGCCTTATTAAGGCCTATAAAAAGCTAGCTAAGGAAGCTATAACCTAACTTCTTAATATAATCCTTAAAGTAGGATATTTCCTAGCTTAGTTTTAAACTATAAAAGTAGTAGTAATTAGAAAACTAGGTAAAATAATAAAAGAGATAAGAAAGGCTAATATATAAAGACTTATTTTCTTATTAAATATTATAGGAAAGATTATAGAAGTAGTAATTATAAGGTAGCTTACACGCTTTACTAAGGTAAAAAGACTTTTACTAGAACTATAAATAGGAAATAGGATAAATAAGTTAATAGAAACTATAATTAGAGTTCTAGTAAAATATATAAGAGAGGCCTAGAGTAAAGGTAATATTACCTTACTAGTATAAATAGATATCTTATTAGTATTTAATAGGGTTAGCTACCTATACCTAATTACCTTACTAATCTAAATAGAAATCCTATATTAGCTAATAGCTATAATATAAAGCTTTCTTATAAATAGAATAAGCTAGCTTAGCTTTAATAGTAAACTATTAAGACTATTTATAATTAAGGCTAGTACCCCTTAGGGATTACCTCTCTTACTAATTCTTTTTCTCTTATACTTAGTAAAACTCTATATATATCTCTAGGCTATTTTAAGTATAATAGCTATTAGATTTACTAATAATATAAATATTATAGTATTTAGAAAGAATATAGTATAAACCTAGAGAAAACTTAAGGTAGTATAAAAAATCTATAAGGAATAGGTAAAGAAAGTAAGTATAAAGTTTAACCTAGTAAAAACTAAACTTATATATTTTAGTAAGGCCTATTAGCCCCCCTAGGCTAGGGTTTAACTTAGAGTAAATAAGATAGTGCCTATAGAATTATATAGATTTCTTAGAGTATAGGTTAATAAGAAACTAAACTAGAGTACTTATAAGAATATCCTTAAGGGTAAATTTACCTAGTAATAACTTATACTCTTTATATTAGTAGTATTAGCCTAGGGCTATAGCTTTAAAGATACTAGGCTTCTATATATATAAGTAGTCTAACCTATTCTTACCTATAGGGTAAGCGCTTACTATACCCTAATAAAAAAGGGAGGAAACCTAAGAGAGATAGTTAAAAGCTTTATAGTAAACTAATTAGCTTATCTCTAAACTATAGCTAGTGTATTTAAGAACACCCCTATACTATAATTAGAGATTAAAACCTATATCCCCCCCTTAGATCTTTACTTAAATAAGATAAAATAAAAGTTTAAGGAAAGGATAGTAAATAGTAAAATAGTAAATAAAATATAGGCTATAGCTAACTTAGTAAAGATAGTATTATAATATAGAAAAAGACTACCCCTAGCTAATAATAAACTAAATATATAACTATATAAGGAATAGAAATAATAATAGGAAGACTAGCATAGTATATGAGGCCCCGCCCATAACACAGCGTGCATACCCTATAGGCATGCTAGGCCTAGGGCTAGGTCCACGTGACACTAGCAAGCTACTAGATAAAAGCTAGCGACTTACGCGTATAACACTTAGACCTAGCAAGCTTTAGTAAATATATAAGTGCCCCTATACCTCTTACCTAGCTATCCTTTATTCTTATAATTCTAAAGCTTCTCTTACTAGCTACCTAAGAGTAATATAAGGGAGAGAACTACCTAATTAGTAAGAGTAATATTAGATAATAACTAAAGGCTACTAAATAAGGGTAATACTATAGCTAAGAATACACTATATTCTATAAGTACTATAACTAAAGATACACCCCTTACTATCTATGCCTAAGCTATAGTAATAGTAAAGTAAATTACCTAGCTTAAGAAACTCTAGAAACTATAAGAAAGAGAGTAAGAGCTCTAAGATTTATTATAGTATAATACTAGAGAAGAATAATTAAAAAGGTAGTAAAGAGCTAGCACTTCCTTAAGCTATAGTAGCTAAGAGGTTAAAGTTTAGAATATTACTAACCTCTAATACCCTATAAACTTATAGAGATATAAGATATAGATTAATAACCTAAACTATACCTTTAATAAGATAAAGAAGAAGTTCTAATATAACTACTAGAAGATCCTTTTTATACTTAACTATATATATATTAATTATAAGGTAAGATAGGATAAATACCTTAAGGAATAGTAGGCTAATAGCTAGGATAACCTTAAAGATAACTAGGATAAATTTTAGACCTAGATATTTATATTACTTTAGGACTTTACTAATTATAATATATAAATAGTAATATAATTAGAGAATATAAAGTAATATAAGAGTTAAAGCCTTATTAAGTTTAGTATCTTCTTAGATTTACTAGAGAAATACCTAGAAAAAGCCCTAGAAAAGACTTATACTCTTATATTCTTTATAAAGTTACTCCCTAACCTATAGGATTATATTAACCTATATACCTCTATTACTAATAAGACTTAAGAAGAGGTTATATAACTTACCTAGTAATTCTAGGAGGCTATACTAAAGAATAAGCAAAAATCTAAGTAATTAGGAGATAAAGGCCTATATAAGAACCCTTAGCACTATAGGAATAACTCCCTATAAGGTTATAAACCTTATAAAGATTAAAGAAATAAGGACTAGGAGAAGGGCCTAGCTACCTACCTAAACACTACTAAACCTAGGGATAAGATATAGTATTATAACTATAATAGTATAGGATACCTTATATATTACTATAAGAAACCTAAGAAAGAGCCCTAAGAAGGCCTAGAAAACTCCCTAAGGTAGAAGTAGATACCCTTACCTTTACCTCTAATACTAAGGTACTAATAGGGTATTAGTTTTATATACTAATTACTATTTATAGGTATAAAGATATTAAAATAGTAGCTAATCTAGATAGTTACGCTAAGATTAATATAATTAGTGTTAAGTTTATAAGAACCTATAAACTTAACTAGGCTAAGGCTATAGTACTTATTATTAAGGTAGTAAGAGCCCTTATAGTCCCTTAATATAGTGTTTATAAAGTACTTATTATAATTAAGAACTTAAGAGAAGAAGAAAGGGACCTTAAGCTACTATATATAGCTATAAATAAAGACCTAAGAGTAGGGGGAAGCTTTATATTAATTAGAATATATACCCTTATAGAAAAATATATATACCTTTACCTATATTTATAGAAATAGTAGTTTAAGAAAAGAAAAGTAGTCTTTTTACTATTAACTCCTTATAAATTTATAAAAGTAATATATAATAAGACTATTATATATACTATTATAAGGGTTATAGAAAATAAGTTTATTACCCTTAAAGATAATAAGGAAGTAAAAGTATATAGAACTATTAAAAATATTCTCCTAAAACTATATAAGTTTAAAGATATATTTATATTAGATAAGGTAGGAAGCTTACTATTAAGAAAAGAGACTAATTATATAATTAACCTAGTACTTAGGGCTATATCCCTATATAAACTAATTTACTCTCTTTTCTAAAGTAAGCTAAAAGAACTCTATAAATATATTAATAAAAACCTATAGAAAGGCTAGATAAGACCCTCTAAGAGCCCTATAGGTATACCTATTTTATTTATACTAAAGAAGGATAGGATACTCTAGTTATATATAGATTATTAAGGACTTAATAAAGTAATATAAAAAAATCACTACGCTCTCCCTCTAATTTTAGAGATCCTAGACTAGTGCTAAGGAGCTTACTACTTTTTAAAAATTAATATTAAGGATATATACTATTAAATTTATATTAAAGGAGGTAATAAGTAAAAGACTATATTTTATACCTATTATAAATACTATAAATACCTTATAATACCCTTTAGGTTAACTAATACCCTAGCTACTTTTTAAAGTTATATTTATAAAGCACTCTATAGGCTAGTTAATACTATTTATATAGTGTATTTAGATAATATCCTTATCTTTTTAAAAATATAGGAGGAATATACTATATATATTAAGGAAGTTTTAGAATATATAAGATTAGTAAAGTTATATATAAAACCCTTAAAGTATTTATTTTATTAGGAGTTAGTAAAGTTCTTAGGGTTTATTTTATTAGTTAATAGGATCTTAATAGATACTTACTAGGTTAATATAATCTAAGAATAGAAAGAGCCTATAAGCTTTAAGGATATATAGTCTTTCCTTAGGTTTTATAACTTTTACTAATAGTTTATTTATAAATACTCTAGGATTATAGTACTTCTTTATATATTAATAAAAGGTAGTTAAAATAGTATTTAGACTAGGAAGTTTATATTTAGAGTAAAGGAATAGCTAGTATTTAACTAGCTAAAAGAGGCCTTCTAGTAAGTACCTCTTCTCTATTATTATAACCTAAGTTAACTAGTGTATATTAAGATAAATACTTTAATCTTTATAATAGTAGGAATCCTATCTTAATAGAATAATAAGAGCTATTAGTATTTAGTAGTATTTTAGTTAAGGAAATTTATAAATACTAAGCATAATTATAGTATAGCTAATTAAGAGCTACTTACTATAGTAAAGTTATTTAAATACTAGTAATACTATATTAAGGGTATAGTAAGCCTAGTTAAAGTCCTATTAGATTACTATAACCTATAGACCTTTATAAGGTAGTAGAAGTTAAATAGAAGGTAAGTAAAATAGTATATATTCCTTTACCCCTTTTACTTTATAATTAGGTATAGACCTAGGAAAAGTAACCTAGTGGATATACTATTAAGAAAGTCTAATTATAAGGGCAAACCCCTAATAAATAGGGTACTATTACTAGAACTTTAAAGGAAAATAGTACTTACTAAAATAGTAAAAGAAAAGAAACTAATATATTAAAGAAAATATAGTAAAATACCTTTAGGGGAGGAAAATACCCTAGTCTTAGGTATAGAGAGGCTTAATAAGATATCTTTAGGGGAGGAAAATACCCTAGCCCTTATAGAGAGAATAGCTAGAGTAGCCTAGTTAAGAAGCTAGTTAGCTACTATAAATTTAGTAAAAGGTTAGCTAACTAAAGGGGATTTTAAGGAGAAGGTAGCGTATATCTAAGATATTAGTGTAGTATAAGAGATATAGGGGACTATTATATTACTAGATTCTTACTAATCTAGGCTAAATAAACTATTAGTATAACTACTATAGAAGGTATAGGATTAAGACCTAGATTTATAAAGATAGAATAGTAAGATTAATAACTCCTTAGTAAAAGGGAAGGGAAAGGCTAGTCTATAGTTATATAGTATAAGGGGTCTTTTATTATACTAAGACTAGGTAGTTATTCCCTAGGAGCCTATCTTATAATAGGAGCTTCTATAGCTATACTATAATAATCTACTAGTAGGTTACTTTAGGACTAAGTATACTCTAAAGCTACTAAAGTATTACTTTTAGTAGCTAGCTATAAGTAAGTCTATTTTAGACTATATTATAAGCTATAGGGTTTACTAATAAGTAGTAGCTAGAAGGTATTACCTATATAGAAGCCTTAAATTACTACTAATACTAAGGTAACTATAAATAAAGATCTTAATAGACTTTATTATAAGGTTACCTATTATATAAGTAAGTAAGTAAGAGACTAATATAATCCTAGTAATTATAGACTAATTTACTAAGTATTCTATCTTTCTACCTATAACTACTACTATTAATATAGCTAAATTAGTAGAACTTTTCTATAAAGAGATTAAGCTATAATTTAGAGCCCTAGAGGGTATTATATCTAATAGAGGTTTAGTCTTTATAAGCTAATTCTAGTTAGACCTATACTACTTATCTTAGGTAAAGTAAAGGCTTTCTATAGTATTTTACCCCTAAACTAATAGGTAAATAGAAAGAATAAACTAAGTACTTAAGCACTACCTTTAATATTTTATTATAAAGAACTAATAGATATAGCCTAAGCTACTTCTAATAGCTTAATTTACCTATAATAATATAGTAAATAAAAGCACTAGCTACTCCCTAAATTACTTACTTATAAGCTATTTACCTAAGTTTTATCTAGCTCTTAGGGGTAAAAGCTAGGAAGGGGAGGTACTAGAAGTATATATATATATTATAAAACTATATAAAGTTAGAGAGTATTTAAAGAAGAACTAGGCTAAAGCTACTAAAACCTAGGTAAAGTACTATAACTAGTGTTACTAGCTATTAATACTATATTAAGGTAACCTAGTATTACTATTAGTAAAGAATATTAGGCTTAAGAATATAAAATAGAAGCTAACCTCTAGATTTATTAGGCTTTTTTAAGTACTTAATACTATAGGGAAATAAGTATATAGACTAGTATTACCTAAGAAGTATAGATAGCTATATAATATATTTTATATAAGCCTATTAGAGCTATAGAATTACTATAAAGATACTAAAGATAAGAATATACTAATACTAAACCTTAAGGATAAAAAAGATAAGTATAAAGTTAAGGAAGTTAAGGACTATAAGAAAACCTATAAAGGTAATAAATACCTAGTAAAATAGAAGGGTTAGCTAAGTAAATATAACTAATAGGTTCTAGTAGGAGATATAGAAGGCACTTAATATATAATTTAAGTATTTTACTAAAGTAGATTATATAAAAAAGGTAGTAATATATAGGTAAGTTATAGGTAAAGAGATATAGAGTTATAATAAAAAAGGCCTAGCCTTATTAGCTACTATTACACTCTTATATAAACTACCTTAGACTACTTATTAAATAATAAAAGAAAATATACCTAAAGTATAGGGAGGGTTAAGGGAAACCCCTTTATTATTACCCTCTTATAGTAAAAAGCCTAACCCTTATAAATAAGATACTTAGTGCTATTCTTATCCTTAGTAATTACCTAGTGTATTACTAGTATAAAATAATATTTTACTATCCCCTAGGGGATATATTCTAGGTCTAAGTATTATAGGTATAAAGTTATTTTTATATTTTATATAATCTTAAGTTTATAGTAATTTAGCTATAGAAGAATTAGTAAATATATAGTAAGGTAAGGTAGAATAACTATAATACTTATATACCCTAGAATTAGGCTTAGGAATATTATAATAAGTAGCTACTATTATAATATTATATACTATTAGTATATAATAAAGGTATACTACTACTAAATATAAGTAAGAGACTAGTAAATATATAGTAAAGAGATAAACCTAATAAATCTTTATAGCCCTAGTTAAGCTAAAAGTAATATAGTGTAATATATTTATATAGTTAAACCCTATTATTAGATAGAGATAATACTTAGTAATATAGAAATAAGAGGCCTCTAAAAATAGGTAGTCCTTAGGGTCTTTCTTTACTATATTACTATAGATATTTATAAGTATTTAGGCCTAGTCTAAAACTATAAGAAGGTTAATAAAATTACCCCTTATTATAGCTATAGCCTATAGGAATTTATTAGTAAAATAAGACTAAAAGATATAGAAAGAGTAGTATACTTATAGTCTTATAAGAATTACTATAGTTATAGTATTAGGTATAGTGCTTAGAATATTTTATCTTTTAAGAATTTATAAATAAATTATAGGGAAATTAATAGTTAATCTATAGTAATATAGGCTTAGCTAGGGGATATTTCTTAAACTTAGTATATCTAGTGTGTAAATAATATATATAGCTATATTCTTTTAAAGGAATATACTTATCTTCTATAATAAATATATAGTAATTAAGGACTAGGAAGAAATAGAAACTAAAGGCATAAGAAATAATTAAAAAATTACTATAGTTATAGAAAGGAAGAGTATATAATATAATAAAGAATTATAGGTAAATTTATAGTTAAACCCTATCTATTATTTATTATTATTTTAGAGGCTATTACTAGTTAGTAAATAGCTATAAAGTAGCTAGTAAAAGCTATTTAGAAGCCTAGCTATAAGTAGGGAGGTAATTATAAGGCCCTGCCTATAATATAATATACATACCCTATAGGCATACTAGGCCTAGGGCTAGGTCTATATAACACTAGCGAGCTGCTAGATAAAAGCTAGCGACTTGCGCGCATAACACTTAGACCTAGTAAGCTTTAGTAAATACACAAGTGCCCCTATACCTCTTGCCTAGCTATCCTTTGTTCTCATATAGTAATAGACTATAGAGATAGCACTAACGTAGGAGAGAGCTAACTAAGGACTACTTACCTACCTATAACCTAAAGGATATAGAAATTCCACATAGGACTAGATAAATATATCTCTTTTATAATAATATAATTATATATAGGAAAGATTAGCCTTAATAAGTTCCTATTCTAAAAATATATACCTAAGGTAATTTTACCCTTATATAGCTATAGCTATATAGTTAAAGACTAATACTATATAATAATTAACTATAGTAAGTATAACTATAAGTACCCCTAAATATAATAGCCTAGAGATATATAGGAAGTAAGGCTAGCCCTAAATAACCCCCTAAAGGTAAGGGCTATAGCTAAATAGTTCCTAGGTATAAGATAACTTTAATATTATATATTAATATAAGACCTAGTATTTAGCTAACTTAGACTATAGAAAGACCTAAACTACTTTTAGAGTATTAGAGTAAACTAATAAGTTACTAAAAATAGCCTAGGAAGATTAATAGATTATATAGTATAGCCTTAGAGGTAGGCTAGATTAGATATAAAATTATATTAAGAGAGAATATTATATATCTAAAACTATTATTAGATTAATTTTAACTAAAACTTATAGGTATTTTATTACACTAGCCTACCCCTAATTCTTTACTAAACTATTTCCTAACTATTACCTTACTTTTTCTTAAGAAAAGAAATAGCTTTCTCTATAATCTTAGCCTTTTCCTTAGTAAGAAGGGTAGTAGCTAAAAGCTAGTTTATCTCTATAGCTTAAGTATTTAGCTACTTAAACTAATAAAAAATCTTAAAGTAATAATCTTTAGTAAACCTAGACCTAGCTTAGTCTAAGCCTATTACTATAGCACTTTATTTCTTCTTATTATAATTCTTAGTGTAAAGCCTCCTAACCTAGTCTATATAATTATCTAGAACCTAAATAAAAAATATTAGCACTAGACTAAAGCTACTACTATACTAGTATAAAACTACTTATATTACCCTTAGTAACTATATTAGCCTAAGTATTAACTAACTACTAATACTTAGTTTATATACTAGTAATATTTAGCTTTAAATAAATTAGCATTAGAATAGGTTTAGAGTAGGGTTAATACTACTAGTACCTTACTATACTTACTATTTTATACCTAATAGTTAAAGTATACTCTAGATATTACCCCTTTACACTATAATTAGCCCTATACCTAGACTAGATTTAAACTAACTTACTAATAATATTATAGTATTAATACCCTAGATAATTAAGTAAATAGGACTTATAGGAAATATATTATATTAATTAAGGCTTACCTAACTACCTTAGATTAGACTTAAAATAAGTATAGAATAAAACTAGAAATAACTTACTTTTAAGTTCTTTTCTAAGGCTTACTCTAACTATTTTTTAGTTAAGAACTTCCTAAGGTATTAGTCTAAAGTTAAGAGTTCCTAGGTAAATTAGGACTAGAATAGCACTAGAATAGCACTAACTATAAAATTACTTATAGAAAATAAAGCTATTATACTAAATTTAATTATTTCCTATACTAAAAATTAGTAATTAAACTAATACTAGACTAGAAAAGCTTTAAATAACTTAGAAGAAAAAAAAGGGAAAAAGAACTTATAGGAAGTTTAATAAAAGAAAAGAAAAGAGATTAAAACCCTATAAAAGAAAAAGCTCTCTCTTATACTTAAGAGAGAGAGAGAGGGGGAGGAATTAGATATTACTTAAAAAATAAAGCACTAGGTAATTAACTAGATAAATAATATATAAATAATCTAAGCACTAAGATACTCTAATATTAACTCTAAACTACCTACCCCTTATTATATATAAATAAAACTAAATACTCTAACTTTATAAGATATCTAGCCTAGTAATAGATTAAAACTAGCTAAAAAGTAAGGTATTAAAGAAAATAGTAGGAAAGTAAACCTAAAGTAAATTACTACTTTAAATTAAAATTTATAGTAAAATAGAAGGAAATAAAAAGGTATTAAATAAGTATAGTATAGAGCTAGGCTAGGACTAATTAAAGCTAAATATACTTATTACTATATATTTCTTATTTTTTTTTTCTATAAGATAAGGCTAGTATAAGCTAGCGCTAAACACCTATAATAGACTACACCTAGTGTAGTATAGGCTTATAGTAAGGCTAGTGCTAACCTAAAAATAAATATAAGGGAGTTTTTCTTCCTAATTAAGGGTTTTCCCTCTTAACTTAGGAGCTAGAGTACTAGGAATAGCTACGTAACCTAGCTAGCTAGCGTAAACAATATATATATATAATTAGTCTAGGCTAATTATCTTTTATCTATTAAAATATTTTCTTATTATTATTAGTTCTCTATTCTATAGGGTACTTATCCTTCTTAAGTAAATTTACTTCTAATAAGTATACATAAAGACTAAGTTAGTTTATAAGCTAATATTTCTCTTATACTAAAATAGGATAGGTAATCTAGGGTATATGCCTAGAGAACTATATTATAGGTTTAACCTAAAAATAAATAAATAAAACTATATAATATAATTCGCTTAGATATCTATCCTAGGTTATTAGATTTAGTTTTTTAACTTAACTAAGTTATCCTAGGTAAGCTAGTTTTCTAAATTATCTAAGTTATTATTATCTTTAGATCCTAATAAAGCGTTATCTAGGGATATATTATCACGACTTAAGGGTCGAAAGATGATAGAATAGAGTGATAGCTTAGATTCACAGTCGCAGCTAGAAAGGTGCTACCTAGGGGCGGGTATGTAAAGGTTTTAAGCTCTAACCTTCTATAAGAATATAGGCGGTCCTCGCTAAATACCTTGCCTTACGCTTACATAACTATCTAGCTACTAGCTATCCCCTCCCTAACCTAGTAGGTCTAAGGTCCTACTAGTGCTCTATTATGTAATAATCCTATCTCTATCCCTTACGCTCCTAATATAATACCCCCTCTTTATATAATTATCCTTAATTAT
Source organism: Epichloe bromicola (assembly GCA_023658445.1). Lineage (NCBI taxonomy): Eukaryota > Fungi > Ascomycota > Sordariomycetes > Hypocreales > Clavicipitaceae > Epichloe > Epichloe bromicola. The sequence goes on along the minus strand of CP098266.1, from coordinate 4,253,716 downwards.
ATAATAAGCTACTTACTTAGGGCATTTACGCTACGTAGTCCTAGAGGCTATAGTTAATAGAGGGTTTAGGTTAGGTATAATATGTTATAGCGCGACGTATTATTAAAAATAATAATACTAATAATACTAGGGTGCGAATATTATTATCCCCCTATCTATTAATACTAAATAGTAACCTATTCGCTGCTCTAATATAGCAAAGCAAATGCTCTTTGCCTTATGCTAATAGTTCTAAGAGAGTGGATACCCTATATTAAATTTTATAATTAGGTTAAATAGATAGGGTATTAGACACTATATATATAAATAAACTTATTCGCAGGTCTTAGTAATATAGTAGTGTGGTTACCATGTGTTCGTAGCTACTAGTATATTCACAAATAGCAATAATAATAGTAAATATTGTGATCCCTGCGTTAGCTATACGCAGTGCGTAAATTACTTAGGGGGTTTGTGGTTAATATAAAAGGGACTAGATCTTCCCCCCTTATACACACGCTTCCTTTCCCTTATATACTATCTAACTATTATAAGTTCCTTTATCTTTACTTATCTTCCCTTTACTACTTCCTTACTACTAACCTATAGCTAGCTTATAATATCTAAAATCTATCTATTAACTCCCGCTTTACTACTAGGTTTACCTCTATAGGATAAACCCTTAGGGAAGTTACTAGAGAAGTTACCTTAAAAGAGAATAGTATCTAAAATTTCTATATAAGTTTACTACTTCCTTACTAGGTTATTACTACTAACTTATAGCTAGTAACACTAAAATTCTATATATATAGTATAGTTAGTAGGTTACTATGTAGAATATATAGCCTAAGAATAGCACCTATACTATTCCTTAGTATCTTAAGGAGAATAAACCTTTTCCTATAGAGTGTAATAACTCTTATAGTATAATCTTACTACTTCTTTGCTTCTTATAGTTACTAACCTATAGTAGCGAACTTAGCTAAATGCGCTTATTATACCTAAAATAATAAGATATATATTAGAGTATAACTACCTATTCTAAATCTCTAGTTTTAAGACACTAACCTACTACTAGTGCCTTACTTAAATTATATAGCTTTATAAAAAGCTATTTAATATTATTAAAGCTATACCTAAGGAAGATTATTACTACCTTAATAAAGTAAGTATATCCCTAGTTCTCTTAACTTAATTACTACTAATACACTAATAGTCTCTTATTTACACTAAGTAGAAACTATATAATGCCCTCCTAAAGACTAAAAATACTAATAAGCGTAGGTATATTTATTATACTTAGGTAGCTACTAAAGCAGCCTAGGAAGCTAAGTATAATAAGCACGCTACTATAGCGTAGCTAGCTAATACCACTAACCTTAAGGTCTAAATTAATATTATAAACTATCTTTACTATATATATAAGAATATCCTAATAATAAGTCTCTTAAATATCTATAGGCACTTCTTTACTAACTTACTAGTAGTTTACTCCTTATACCTCTAGGCTTCTTACTTATATTAGTCCTTCTAAGTTACCTAAAGAGCTCTATGTCTTTATATATAGGGAAGGTAACTCTTCTAATAATAAGGCCCCTATGCCTCTAAAGGCTCCTATACCTATTATTACTATAGTCTCTAGGGAAAATAGGGGTAAGGGTAGGGATAAAGAAATACTTTTTAAGTAATTATTACTAGGTAGTTATATTATAATTATAAGAGTAATATAATTATATCTTTTTAGAATATTACCTTGCGTTATTTGCTATATTTATAGGGTGTTGCCTTATGTTATTTGCTAAGGGTGGTTTTGCCGCTATAACTTAGCTACCTAGTTACCGCTTATAGTTATAGATAATATCCCTTATAATAAAATCCCTCTTTAATACCTATAAATTCTCTAAGCTATTATAGCCCTTCTATTTAACTAGGTACTTATAACGCTTACTATTATAATAATATAAGATAATTCTTTCTACCTTAAACTCTTACTTATTATCCTTAATATTATCTTATAGTAAAGAAGTATTTACTATATTACTTAGGTCCCCTTTAAAGGGTTTAAGGCTTATAATATTAAATACATTATATAACCGCATTCTAGTAGGTAATTCTAGCTAGTAAGCTAGCCTATAACTCCTAACTACCCTTATAATCTTATAAGGGCCTAGGTACTTTATAGTTAACTTCCTACTTAGCTATCTTAGGTTAATATTCTTTATAAATAGTAAAATATAATTACTAACTTTAAATCTCTTTAGGGTTCTTTTTTAGTTATAGTATTTCTTATACTAAGCTTATAAGTTAATTAGAAGCTATTTAATTACTATATATTTCTCTCTTAGTAATAATACTCTACTCTTAGCCTAATTATTTATAAGTAGAATATTAGGTACTACTTACTATAGGCCCCTAGGGTTATACCCTTATAATGCCTCCGCTAGTATATAGCTATAAGTTATATAGTTACTAGTATTATATATAAATTATACTATTAATAGGTTATTAGCCTAGTTAGTTTATTTAGCATAGAAGAAAGCCCTTAAATAATATTCTAGGACCTAGTTTAATTATTCTATTTATCTATTTATTTATAGGTAAAAAGCAGTGCTTAGTAGCCGCTTAGTTATAATAAGATAGTAAAAGGTTATCTAGAATCCGCTTATAAATATAGAACCTTAGTCTATTATAATACCTTCTAGGGCTCTATAATCTCTAAAGATATATTCTAGGAATATAGTAGCTAACCTATTGCTTATTAGTTATATTAAAATAGGGATATAGATACTATACTTTATAAAATAGTCTATAATTACTAAGATTATATTATAGGTCTAGTTAGTGTCTTTAACTAGTAGTAATCTAGTAATAAAATCTATTAATAGTTCTTAAAAGGGGCGATCTAGCTCTAGTAAAGTAGCTAACTTACTATATAGCTTATAGTGCCTTAGCTTTAAAACTTAATAGTTTATATAGGTACTAATATATACCTTTATATCTTTCTTTATTAATAGCTAGTAGTACTAACTTATAATTTAATAAAGTATCTTACTAACTCCCTAATACCTAGTAATAGGGTTATTATATATTAGTAGTAAAATCTCTTTTCTTATCCCTTAGGGAATATAAACTTAACTCTTAAATATTAATAGCTTAGAGAGTCTAATTAACTATATTTATAATACTTCTAAGTTACCACTCTTAAGTAGCTTTCTCTAATATATAGCAAACTTATTATTTTACTATATACCTAATAATAATACTTAAATTAGAATATCTAATTCTAAGCTATTATCCTAAGTATTAGAGTTAAACTTAGAAGAGGTTCTCTATATAGCTTAGATCCTTGCTATAATATCTCTATAAGTAGCTAGCTTATAAGTTACTTCTAGTCTTATAGGTATACTATAGTTAAGCGGCGTTTCTAAGGGGCGCCCTTGCTGCTTACTAGTAACTATACTAGCTAGAATACCCCTTTTAATAATATCTAGTCTTATAGCTTCCTTAAAAATATAGCTAAGTTATATTTTCTTAAAACCCTAGATATTCCTATTACTATTATAGGGTCTTTATAACTAACTATCTACTATATTAAATAATAATATAATAGAGCTTATAGTATTTCTATTACTACTATAGAGTTCCTATTAATTAGTATTTATAAACTTAGATAAGAAGTTTAGTAGCTATAAGGTTACTACCTTTACTTTCCTATCCTTACTTATATAATCTACCCTTCTTAATAATATATTAGTGGGGTTTAACTTACTAGCCCTATATTTAATTCTAAAGTTAAATAGGTATAGCTTATTAAGCGCTATTACCTACCTACTAGTTAGCTATAGCTTTATAGCTAGGTACTTATAGTTTAAGTAATCTATTACTACTATAATTAGGTAAGTTAAGTACGCTAGGTAATACCTCTATGCCCTAAAAGCCTTTTAGATTGCTAATAATTTAGTATCTAGCGTAGGGTAGCGTAACTTAGTATTAGTTAACTTCCTTAATATATATATAACTAGGTGCTAGTAACCTAGCACTAATATTATAAGTATTACTTTAATAGTAAAACCTAATGTATTTATCTTTACTTTTAATAGAGTAAGTGGGTTAAAGTGCACTAAAATTAGTGCTTCCTAGAATAACCTCTAGAGTTCTCTAAATATAGCTAGCTTATAGGGTTCTAGCTTAAAGGTTACTAGTTATCCCCCCTTAAGTTAGTTTATTAATAGAATAACCACTTTACTATACTACTTAATAAAACATTAATAAAATCCAGTGAACCTAAGGAATAATTAGATATCTAGGACGCTGCAAGGTATTAGCTATATCGTAATTACTTCTACCCTTAATAGTTCTATTATAATACCTTTCTTAGATATAATAAATCCTAAGAATTCAACCTTTATAACTAAAAATTAACACTTCTTTAGGTTAATAAAAAGCTTTATATCGCGGAGTTTACTTAGGACTTATTTAACATAGCCTGCGTAAGTAGCTACGTCGCTACTGTAGATTAGGATATTATCTAGGTAGATAATGCAGATATTATCTATAATATCCTTAAGGACCTTATTAATATACTCCTGGAAAGTTACTAGCGCGTTAACTAATCTAAATGGCATTATAAGATACTTAAAGTGCCTATATCTATAATAGAACGCTGTCTTCCACTTATTACCTAAGCGGATATATAGCTAGTAGTACGTATCTATTAAGTTAAGTTTTATCTAAATAACCGCGCCCTTTAAGTAATTAAGGATTTTAGTAATTAGTAGTAAGGGGGACTTATTCTTAATAGTAATCTTATTTAGGCCCTTATAATCCACATAAAGCCTTAATTTCCCTCCTTTCTTTAGAATAAATAAAATCAGGGCCCTAGCTAGGCTAACTAATCTTCTAATCTATCCCTTTTACTACACGTCTATAAGATACTCCCTAAGCACCTCTAGCTCTTTCTTAGCTAAGTTATATATTAGTCCCTAAGGAGGTGTTTTCCTTTCTTCTAATTTAATTATATAAGTGTGGCCTCCTAGTTTAGGAAGTGTTCCTACTAAATCCTTATTAAATATGTCTTTAAATTCTAAGTATTTCTTTAGAAGCTCTAGTTTATCCGTGTTGTCGCTTAGCCCTTGCTTAGTTATAGGTTGCTTATTGCTTAGACTGTCCGAGGATCTTAGGTTAGCTATGACGTGTCGCTTGTGCAACTTGTAGGCATGCTCTAAGACCACTTCCTTGCTACTTATTTCCTAAATTAGCTTTAGTAAGTCCGCTAGTAAGTCCTCTTCTGGTTCTTTTCCCTTCCTATTCTTTAGGCTATTTAAGATAACTTTTACTAAACCTAGCACTAGAGTAACTACTAACTATTTTAATACTCTACGCACTCTTTGCTTGCCCTAAGCGTATAAGAGGCGCTCCTTTATTACTAGGTGTCTCTAAAACTTCTCTTTCTAATATATTACTATAGGTTTATATTCTTTAATCTAGTCTATGCCTAGTAGTAGCCCTTCTCTAGTATTAGTAATAAAGTAGCTAACTTAGTAGACCTTTATAAACCCTATACTATCCTTTATTAATACTAATCTCCTTAGAATTCCCTAATATAAAACCACATCCTTACTTATACTTTTAAGGTTTTAATCTATTTTTTTAACTCTTTTCTAATCCTCCTTAGATAATAACTTTAGGTATATAGTTAAGGATTATATACCTAAATCTATTAGCGCCTTTACCACTACCTACTAGTAATCTTATCGCAGAGATATATAGACTCTAACTCTTAGGTCTACTAATTTATCTATAATAAGCCCCTTATCCTAGGTTTATATAGATAAAAGTGGTATTTTATTAGGATTAGATACTTTATTACCGCTATTATTATACTTCTCTATAGTGTGTTTATTACTCTTATAAATAGAGTAGTCTAATAAATAGTAAGCTATTAAGATATATCTAGGCTTCCCGTATTTATAACATATAATAGGTAATCTTCCTACTTACCCTTTATTCTATTACTACAAGTTATCTATAGGTAAAGTTAATTACTATTACTTCTTCTTATTATCTTAACTCTTCTTATAACTTTATATTAGTTTTATTACTACCTCCGCTTTCTTACCTTAGCCTTATAACTAGCTCTAAGTAATTAGAAACTCCTAGCTAAGTATTTACTTCCTTATAGTATTATTAAGGCTATTAATAAATATATAGATTCTTAGTTATATTAGGATTAGTTTAGGTAGGTTAGATTTAACCTTAGTCTAATTCCTAATAAAGGCTTAAAATAATTAGCTATTGCCTTACTAAAGATTTAGTAGTAACCTAGTTACTTCTAAGTATCTAGTGTCCTTATCTATTATTCCAGTCTTTAGCCACATAATAAAGCTTACCTAATTATAGTCCTTATATTCCACGTAACTATCTATAGCTATATAGCATATCTATTATTACTTTATATTATTAGTAAGGTATCTACTAGTATAAGCTACCTTTATTACATTATTATAAAAGGTATATTAGTCTAATTTAAATAATATATTTAAGTTTACTAAGAAATTCTAGAGGTTTTTATAAGTATCCCCCTTATATAATAGTATCTATAGCTATATCTTAATAATACTATATTAGTATATATTCGCTACTTACTTAGTACCTATTAGTAAAGTAAGTATAGGAGTAGTTAGTCTAACCTAAGGAGGTGGATTTATAGGTCCTTACTAGGTTCTAACTAATAATAGGTTTACCTAAAGCTCCCTAATTTTTGCTTCTATTTATAGAATTTCCTATATTTTCTATATATATTATAGCTTAGCTTATATAATATTATAACGCTATTACACCGCCTTCTTAACGCTATTATTCTTAATTCTAGTATTATTATCTAGATTAGTCTTAGGTAGTGTCTAATATACTTAATTATTAGTATTTATTATTTAAGTATTCGCTATACTACTACTACCCTACTTATTTATAGCATTACTACTAGGGGGTATAGGCGTGTTTTACGTAGATATTCTCTAGTATACTAATATTATAATCTAGCTAATAGTCTATTACCCTAAAGGGATTAAGAGCTTAATTTATTATAACTTAAGGGTTAAAAGATAATAAAATAAAGTAATAGCTTAGATTTATAGTTATAGCTAGAAAGGTACTACCTAGGGGTAGGTATATAAAGGTTTTAAGCTCTAACCTTCTATAAGAATATAGGCGGTTCTTACTAAATACCTTGCCCTACGCTTATATAACTATCTAGCTACTAGCTATCCCCTCCCTAACCTAGTGGGTCCGAGGTCCTGCCAGTGCTCCATTATGTGATGATCCTGTCTCTGTCCCTTACGCTCCTGACATATATCTATATTATTCTAACTAATATACCTTTCTAGGATTATAAGCTTAGCTAAATAAAGCATTACTTTCTATTAGTTAGATAGAGTAATTAAGGGTCCTTTAATAGACTTAATCTTATCCCTACGTTCTTTAATTCTAATTATAAGTTCTAAGTTCTAGATATTAAACTTTACACCTATATTATATAACTAAGGTAGTCCTAGTATTAATATAGTTTAGTTCTTAGGTTAATTATCTAGCGTGATTATAGCCTAAACTAATTAAGTAACTCTATAGTAAACTACCCTTATTAATATAAAGTAAGTTACTATATTCTCCTATCTATTAGTATTAATTATTTAAAGTCCTTAGAAGCCTACTAATCCTAGATTATAGACTAGTATATTCTCTTATAGTATAAAGGCATAAGATATAATATTAATTTTAGCTCCTTAGTTAGCTATAGCTTATCTAGGTTTAAGGTTAAAGTTCTACTCTTTTTAGTATCCTATATAAGCTTAGACTAAAATCCTAAATAGCTTAGCACCTAACTAATGCTCTTAAAGTAATTTAGTGTTATAGTTATCTAATATAGGGCTCTTCTAACCCTTACTAGATATTACTTAAATAGAACTTATATCTAGTAAAAATAATACCTTTCTTTTTAGTTATTTCCTAGAAGTTATTACTCTAGATAATAGCTTCTAAAACTACTTTAATAGCTCTAGACTAATTTACTATAGATTTATTAAAGAGATAGGGACTAAAATACAACTTACTAATGCCTTCTAGTTAATAGGGCTAAGACCCTTATATCCCTAAATCTTACTTAAGGCTTTTATATTTTATTTAACTACCCTCTTCTTTACTAATAAAGCTACTTCTAGGGTTAGAGTCTTATTATCTAGTATTTTACTAAGGGGTATTCCCTTTTATTTCTTTAAGGGTAGCGTAGCCTCTAAGATTAATATTATAACCTAAAGGGCACCCTAAGTAATAGACTTAAGTGTGTTTTTATTAGCCTTTTTAAGGTTTTAGAGAAAAGGCTTTAGTAGTTTATCCTTATTAGTAATATCTTTTACTTATATATTTATATTAGCTTAATAAGCTCTAAGCTTCTATAGATCTATAGTGGTTATTAATTACTAAGAAGTAGTTAAGGTCTTCTTTTTAAGTTAGATAAGCTAGTAATTCTCTATAGGTGTAACTAACTTAGAAGTAAACCTAGGTTTAATTAGGGTATAATAAACTCTAACTAAGAACTTATCTATTACTTTCTTAATAACTCTAGATACTTTAATGTTATTTTATTTATTCTTATTTAAATATACCTAAGCTAAGTAGGCATAGGCTTGCCTAGGAACCTAAGAGTTATTATTTTACAGGGGAAGAGTTATTAACTTTAACTAAGATAATTCCTATTATTATAGTAACTTACTTCTAGTTATAGTATATATTGTTTACGCTAGCTAGCTAGGTTACGTGGCTATTCCTAGTACTCTAGCTCCTAAGTTAAGAGGGAAAACCCTTAATTAGGAAAAAAAACCCCTTATATCTATTTTTAGGTTAGCACTAGCCTTACTATAAGCCTACGCTATACTAGGTGTGGTTTATTATAGGTGTTTAGCGCTAGCTTACGCTAGCCTTATCCTATAAAAAAGAAAAATAAATAAGAAATATATAGTAATAAGTGTGTTTAGCTTTAATTAGTCCTAGCCTAGCCTTATACTATACCTATTTAGTGCCTTTTTATTTCCTTTTATCTTACTATAAATTCTAATTTAGAGTAGTAATTTACTTTAGGTTTACTTTCCTACTATCTTCTCTAATACCTTACTTTTTAGCTAGTTCTAATCTATTACTAGGCTAGATATCTTATAAAGTTAAAGCACTTAGTTTTATTTATATATAATAGGGGGCAAGTAGTTTAGAGTTAATATTAGAGCGTCTTAGTGCCTAGATTATTTATATATTATTTATCTAGTTAATTACCTAGTGCTTTATTTTTTAAGTAATATCTAATTTCTCCCCCCCTCTCCCTCTCTTAAGTATAAGAAAAAGCTCTTTTTCTTATAGGATTTTAATCTCTTTTCTCTTTTTTTATTAAACTTTCTATAGGTTTTTTTTTCCTTTTTTTTTTCTAAGCTATTTAAGGCTTTTCTAGTCTAGTATTAGTTTAATTACTAATTTTTAGTATAGGAAATAATTAAATTTAGTATAATAGCTTTATTTTCTATAAGTAATTTTATAATTAGTATTATTCTAGTACTATTCTAGTCCTAATTTACCTAGGAACTCTTAACTTTAGACTAATACCTTAGGAAGTCCCTAACTAAAAAATAGTTAAAGTAAGCCCTAGAAAAGAACTTAGAAGTAAGTTATTTCTAGTCCTATTCTATACTTATTTTAAGTCTAATCTAAGGTAGTTAAGTAAGCCTTAATTAATATAATATATTTTCTATAAGTCTTATTTACTTAATTATCTAGGGTATTAATACTATAATATTATTAGTAAGTTAGTTTAAATCTAGTCTAGGTATAGGGCTAATTATAGTATAAAAGGGTAATATCTAAAGTATACTTTAACTATTAGATATAAAATAGTAGGTATAGTAAGGTACTAGTAATATTAACCCTACTCTAAACCTATTCTAATACTAATCTATTTAAAGCTAAATATTACTAGTATATAAACTAAGCACTAGTAGTTAGTTAATACTTAGGCTAATATAGTTACTAGGGGTAATATAAGTAGTTCTATACTAGTATAGTAGTAGCTTTAGTCTAGTGCTAATATCTTTTATTTAAGTCCTAAATAATTATATAAACTAGGTTAGGAAGCTTTATACTAAGAATTATAGTAAGAAAAAATAGAGTATTATAGTAATAGGCTTAGACTAGGCTAGGTCTAGGTTTACTAAAGATTATTACTCTAAGATCCTTTATTAGTTTAAGTAGCTAAATACTTAAGCTATAGAGATAAACTAGCTCCTAGCTACTACCCTTTTTACTAAAGAGAAAGCTAAGATTATAAAGGAGGCTATTTCTCTCCCTAAGGAGAAGTAAGGTAATAATTAGGAAATAGTTTAGTAAAGGATTAGGGGTAGGCTAGTATAATAAAATACCTATAGGTTTTAGTTAAAATTAATCTAATAATAGTTCTAGATATATAATATTCTCTCTTAATATAATTTTATATCTAATCTAGCCTACCTCTAAGGCTATACTATATAATCTATTAATTTTCCTAGGCTATTTTTAGTAACTTATTAGTTTACTCTAATACTCTAAAAGTAGTTTAAGTCTTCCTATAGTCTAAGTTAGCTAAATACTAGGTCTTATACTAATATATAATATTAGAGTTATTTTATACCTAGGAACTATTTAGCTATAGCCCTTACCTTTAGGGGGTTATTTAAGGCTAGCCTTACTTCCTATATATCTTTAGGCTATTATATTTAGAGGTGCCTATAGTTATACTTACTATAGTTAACTATTATATAGTATTAGTCTTTAACTATATAGCTATAGCTATATAGGGGTAAAATTACCCTAAGTATATATTTTTAAAATAGGAACTTATTAAGGCTAATCTTTTCTATATATAATTATACTATTATAGAAAAGATATATTTATCTAGTCCTATATAGAATTTCTATATATCCTTTAGGTTATAGGTAAGTAAGTAGTCCTTAGTTAGCTCTCTCCTATATTAGTGCTATCTCTATAGTTTATTACTATACTAGTCTTTTTATTATTATTTCTATTTCTTATATAGTTATATATTTAGTTTATTATTAGCTAGGGGTAGTTTTCTTCTATATTATAATACTATCTTTACTAAGTTAGCTATAGCCTATATTTTATTTACTATTTTACTATTTACTATTCTTTTCTTAAACTTCTATTTTATCTTATTTAGGTATAGATCTAAGAGAGGGATATAGGTTTTAATCTCTAATTATAGTATAAGGGTGTTCTTAAATACACTAGCTATAGTTTAGAGATAAGCTAATTAGTTTACTATAAAGCTTTTAACTATCTCTCTTAGGTTTTCTCCCTTTTTTATTAGGGTATAGTAAGCGCTTACCCTATAGGTAAGAATAGGTTAGACTACTTATATATATAGAAGCCTAGTATCTTTAAAGCTATAGCCCTAGGCTAATACTACTAATATAAAGAGTGTAAGTTACTACTAGGTAAATTTACCCTTAAGAATATTCTTATAAGTACTCTAGTTTAGTTTCTTATTAACTTATACTCTAAGAAATCTATATAATTCTATAGGTACTATCTTATTTACTCTAAGTTAAACCCTAGCCTAGGGGGACTAATAGGCCTTACTAAAATATATAAGTTTAGTTTTTACTAGGTTAAACTTTATACTTACTTTCTTTACTTATTTTTTATAGATCTTTTATATTACCTTAAGTTTTCTCTAGGTTTATACTATATTCTTTCTAAATACTATAATATTTATATTATTAGTAAATCTAATAGCTACTATACCTAAAATAGCTTAGAGGTATATATAAAGTTCTACTAAGTATAAGAGAAAAAGATTTAATAAGAGAGGTAACCCCTAAGGGATACTAGCCTTAATTATAAATAGTCTTAATAGTTTACTATTAAAGCTAAGCTAGCTTATTCTATCTATAAGAAAGCTTTATATTATAGCTATTAGCTAATATAGGATTTCTATTTAAATTAGTAAGGTAATTAGGTATAGGTAGCTAACCCTATTAAATACTAATAAGATATTTATTTATACTAGTAAGGTAATACTACCTCTACTCTAGGCCTCTCTTATATATTTTACTAGAACTCTAATTATAGTTTTTATTAACTTATTTATTCTATTTCCTATTTATAGTTCTAGTAGAAGTCCTTTTACCTTAGTAAAGCATGTAAGCTACCTTATAATTACTACTTCTATAATCTTTCCTATAATATTTAATAAGGAGATAAGTCTTTATATATTAGCCTTCCTTATTTCTTTTATTATTTTACCTAGTTTTCTAATTACTACTACTCTTATAGTTTAAAACTAAGCTAGGAAATATCCTACTTTAAGAACTATATTAAGAAATTAGGTTATAGCTTCCTTAGCTAGCTTTTTATAAGCCTTAATAAGGCCTACTAGGAGTTTATTATTACCTAGGGATTTCTAGCTAGCTATATTTAAGAGAATATCTAATATTTCTTCTACTTTAAACTATTCTTTATCTAGAAATAGTGTATTATCTATTTTTAGGAAGGAGAGGTCTAGGATATAGGAGAGGTTTACTATAGGTTTAGGTTATTATTAGTTCTTTTTAGTTTTAGTAGTCTAGGGAGCTCTAAGGGAGCCTAGCTTTAAAGCTAGGCTTATCTCTCTAGTTTTTATACTTCCCTATCCTTTTCCTATATATTAGCCTTCTATAGGGCTTCCCTTTATATATTCTTTTTTTCTATTTTAATAATTTATTCTTAGTTCTTATTTACCTTAGTATAGGCCTCCTAGTTTATTTCTATTCTCTATTATCTCTATTACCTTTTAGCTTATCTAGCTTTAGTAACTACCTCTTTTACTATTCTTAACTACTATACTTCTAGTCTAAGGAGCCCCTAGGGCTTTTATAGGGCTACCTTATTTACTATTTATTAGAGGTTTATAATAAGCTATATAGTATATATATTAATCCCTTCTTTATTATATAGTTTTAGGGCATTCTTAGGCCTAAATTATATTACTACCTTTACCTTTATATATAGTCTATTAATTATATTCTAGGTATATCTAAGGGTCCTAGGGGTATTATCTTATTAGTTAGTAAAAATACTAATTAGTTATAGGATATAGTTAGACTTTGTAAGAACAGAGGATGGCTAGGCAAGAGGTATGGGGGCACTTGTGTATTTACTAAAGCTTACTAGGTCTAAGTGTGTTATATATGCGAGTCGCTGGCTTATAGCTAGTAGCTTGCTAGTGTTACATAGACCTAGCCCTAGGGCGTGGCTTATCTACGGGGTGCGCTAGTGTGGTGCACCTATGTTATAAGTAAGGCCTTATAATTACCCCCCCTTTTCTAGCCAGGCTCCTAAATAGCTTTAGATCCCTACCTAAGATATAGCTATTCGCTAGTTAGTAATAATAATAAGATTACTATATTAGGTTATTATAATAATAATAAACAGGGGTCTATCCTATAGTAATATAGATATCTATTTAGTATAAATTTGCTATTAAATTCCTATTATGTTATATATTTTTTCCTCCTATAAATATATTATTTTAACCTAAGGTAAATTTTAATCTTATAGTACGCCCTCTCTTAATTTATTAATTACTACTCTCTTACTACTAATATATTAATAATTCCCTTAAAATAGTGTAGTTATATACACTACCTTTATACTATATATATAGAGTTTAAAAAGAATCCGCCTATAGAGCCTACGCTACTATAGATTAGTTATCTTTTCCCCTGCCTTTTAGCGGCAAATCTATCTAAAGAGAAGCGGTCTAAGTAATGTATTTAGTGTGTTAAGCGCGGCGACCTTTATAATATAGTAGTCCCCCCTCTTTCTATGCCTCTTTGGTTCCCTTTTACTAACTTTTATTAGCTAATGGCTATAATAGTAGGTGATTTTAATGATCTCCTATCCCTCTTAGACTAGGTCTAAACTTTACTAGATGCCCACAGGGACAGTAACGCTATGGACGACGATGACGACAACGACAATTTTGTCTTCGCGGAGGAGACTCACTAGCATCTCGCTAAGCTTTCGGCTAAGTTAATGCTTAGTTTCGATTGTGCTAACACGGCATACCGCGTCGCGTTTAGTCTAACTAGCGCTATAAAGCATTACTAGGTTTATTATTATTTCCTTACCTATTTACTAGTATTTTACTAATCCTTCTATATAGGATACCTCTATTTTATACTAGTAGTATATAGTTTTGTAGTAATAATTACTTATTACTATATTTCTAGGCCCTGCCCTAGGGATTATAAGTATCCCTATAATGTATTTAGTAGTTCTTTACTTATGTTTCTATAGGTAAACTACTACTAGCTCCTAACTACCTAGGAGGCAAAAATAGTCTTATATCTCCGTTCCTATAACCTAGGGTATATAGCCTAGCTTGTGTTAAAGCACTAGTTTTTTTGCGCTATTTCCCTAGTAATTAAGGAGGATAAGAATACTAGGGAGTATCTTATTTATAGGACTTAGGTGTTAATACATAGTAGTGCTACTATAGAGGGATTTCCTCTTATTTTAGCTGCCCTTTAGGCATATTTTCCTTTATTATTTTATAAGTAGTCTAAGGATTTTTTCTTTTATTCTAGTTTAGAGTGTTATAGTAGCTAATAAGGCTAGGCCTTTTTTATTATAACTCTATGTCTCTTCGCCTATAACTTACCTATATATTACTACCTTTCTTATATAATCTACTTTAGTAAAACACTTAAATTATATATTAAGTGCCTTCTATATCTTCTACTAGAACCTATTAGTTATATTTGCTTAGCTAACCCTTCTATTTTACTAGGTATTTATTACCTTTATAGGTCTTCTTATAGTTCTTAACTTCCTTAACTTTATACTTATCTTCTTTATCCTTAAGGTTTAGTATTAGTATATCCTTATCCCTAGTGTCTTTATAGTAATTCTATAGCTCTAATAGGCTTATATAAAATATATTATATAGCTATCTATACTTCTTAGGTAATACTAGTCTATATACTTATTTCCCTATAGTATTAAGTACTTAAAAAGGCCTAATAAATCTAGGGGTTAGCTTCTATTTTATATCCTTAAGCCTAATATTCTTTACTAATAGTAGTACTAGGTTACCTTAATATAGTATTAATAGCTAGTAATACTAGTTATAGTACTTTACCTAGGTTTTAGTAGCTTTAGCCTAGTTCTCCTTTAGATACTCTCTAACTTTATATAGCTTTATAATATATATATATACTTCTAGTACCTCCCCTTCCTAGCTTTTACCCCTAAGAGCTAGATAAAACTTAGGTAAATAGCCTATAAGTAAATAGTTTAGGGAGTAGCTAGTGCTCCTATTTACTATATTATTATAGGTAAATTAAGCTATTAGGAGTAGCTTAGGCTATATCTATTAGTTCTTTATAATAAAATATTAAAGGTAGTGCTTAAGTACTTAGTTTATTCTTTCTATTTACCTATTAGTTTAGGGGTAAAATACTATAGAAAGCCTTTGCTTTACCTAAGATAGGTAGTATAGGTCTAACTAGAATTAGCTTATAAAGACTAAACCTCTATTAGATATAATACCCTCTAGGGCTCTGAATTATAGCTTAATCTCTTTATAGAAAAGTTCTACTAATTTAGCTATATTAATAGTAGTAGTTATAGGTAGGAAGATAGAATACTTAGTAAATTAGTCTATAATTACTAGGATTACATTAGTCTCTTGCTCGCCTACTTACGTAATAGGTAACCCTATAATAAAGTCTATTAAGATCTCTATCTATAGTTACCTTAGTATTAGTAGTAATTTAAGGCTTCTATATAAGTAATACCTTCTAGCTACTACCTATTAGCAAACCCTATAGCTTATAATATAGTCTAAAATAGACTTACTTATAGCTAGCTACTAAAAGTAATGCTTTAGTAGCTCTAGAGTACACTTAGTCCTAAAGTAACCTACTAGCGGATTATTATAGTGTAGCTATAGAAGCTTCTATTATAAGATAGGCTCCTAGGGAATAACTACCTAGTCTTAGTATAATAAAAGACCCCCTATACTATATAACTATAGACTAGCCTTTCCCTTCCCTTTTACTAGGGAGTTATTAATCTTACTATTCTATCTCTATAGATCTAGGTCTTAATTCTATACTTTCTATAGTAGTTATGCTAATAGTTTATTTAGCCTAGATTAGTAGGGATCTAGTAACGCAATAGTCCCCTATATCTCTTATACTATACTAATATCTTAGATATACACTACCTTCTCCTTAAAATCCCCTTTAGTTAGCTAACCTTTTACTAGATCTATAGTAGCTAACTAGCTTCTTAACTAGGCTACTCTAGCTATTCTCTTTATAGAGGCTAGGGTATTTTCCTCCCCTAAAGATATCTTATTAAGCCTCTCTATACCTAAGACTAGGGTATTTTCCTCCCCTAAAGGTATCTTACTATATCTTCTTTAATATATTAGTTTCTCTTCTTCTACTATTTTAGTAAGTACTATTTTCCTTTAAAGTTCTAATAATAGTGCCCTATTTATTAGGGGTTTACCCTTATAATTAGACCTTCTTAATAGTATATCCACTAGGTTACTTTTCTTAGGTCTATGCCTAATTATAAAGTAAAAGAGGTAAAGGAATATATACTATCTTACTTATCTTCTATTTAACTTCTACTACCTTATAAAGGTCTATAGGTTATAGTAGTCTAATAGAACTTTAACTAGGCTTACTATACCCTTAATATAGTGTTACTAGTGTTTAAATAACTCTACTATAGTAAGTAGCTCTTAATTAGCTATACTATAATTATACTTAGTGTCTATAAATTTCCTTAACTAAAATACTACTAGATACTAATAGCTCTTATTATCCTATTAAGATAGGATTCCTACTATTATAAAGATTAAAGTATCTATCTTAATACACACTAGTTAACTTAGGTTATAATAATAGAGAAGAGGCGCTTACTAGAAGGCCTTTTTTAGCTAGTTAAATACTAGCTATTCCTTTACTCTAAATATAAACTTCCTAGTCTAGATACTATTTTAACTACCTTTTATTAATATATAAAGAGGTGCTATAATCCTAGAGTATCTATAGATAAACTATTAGTAGAAGTTATAGAACCTAAGGAAGGACTATATATCCTTAAAGCTTATAGGCTTTTTCTATTCTTAGATTATATTAACCTAGTAAGTATCTATTAAGATTCTATTAACTAATAGAATAAACCCTAGGAACTTTACTAACTCCTAGTAAAATAAATACTTTAAGGGTTTTATATATAACTCTACTAATCTTATATATTCTAAAACTTCCTTAATATATATAGTATATTTCTCCTATATCTTTAAAAAGATAAGAATATTATCTAGATATACTATATAAATAGTATTAACTAGCCTATAGAGCGCTTTATAAATATAACTTTAAAAAGTAGCTAGGGTATTAGTTAACCTAAAGGGTATTATAAGGTATTTATAGTATCTATAATAGGTATAAAATATAGTTTTCTACTTATTACCTCCTTTAATATTAATTTAATAGTATATATCCTTAATATTAATTTTTAAGAAGTAGTAAGCTCCTTAGTACTAGTTTAGGATCTCTAAAATTAGGGGGAGAGTATAGTAATTCTTCTATATTACTCTATTAAGTCCCTAATAATCTATATATAACTAGAGTATCTTATCTTTCTTTAGTATAAATAGAATAGGCATGCCTATAGGGCTCTTAGAGGGTCTTATTTAGCCTTTCTATAGGTTTTTATTAATATATTTATAGAGTTCTTTTAGCTTACTTTAGGAGAGAGGGTAGATTAGTCTATATAGGGGTATAGCCCTAGGTACTAGGTTAATTATATAGTTAGTCTCTTTTCTTAATAATAAGCTTCCTATCTTATCTAATATAAATATATCTTTAAACTTATATAGTTCTAGGGGAATATCTTTAATAGTTCTATATACTTTTACCTCCTTATTATCTTTAAGGGTAATAAACTTATCTTCTATAACCCCTATAATAGTATATATAATAGTCTTATTATATATTACTTTTATAAATTTATAGGGAGTTAATAGTAAAAAAGCCACTTTTCCTTTCTTAAACCACTATTCCTATAAATATAGGTAAAGGTATATATATTCTTCTATAAGGGTATATATTCTAATTAATATAGGGCTTCCCCCTACTCTTAGGTCTTTATCTATAGCTATATATAGTAGCTTAAGGTCCCTTTCTTCTTCTCTTAAGTCCTTAATTATAATAAGTACCTTATAGATACTATATTAAGGGACTATAAGGGCTCCTACTACCTTAATAATAGGTACTATAGCCTTAGCCTAGTTAAGTTTATAGGTTCTTATAAACTTAACGCTAATTATATTAATCTTAGTGTAACTATCTAGATTAGCTGCTATTTTAATATCTTTATACCTATAGATAGTAACTAGTATATAAAACTAATACCCTATTAGTACCTTAGTATTAGAGGTAAAGGTAAGGGTATCTACTTCTACCTTAGGGAGTTTTCTAGGCCTTCTTAGGGCTCTTTCTTAGGTTTCTTATAGTAATATATAAGGTATCCTATACTATTATAGTTATAATACTATATCTTATCCCTAGGTTTAGTAGTGTTTAGGTAGGTAGCTAGGCCCTTCTCCTAGTCCTTATTTCTTTAATCTTTATAAGGTTTATAACCTTATAGGGAGTTATTCCTATAGTGCTAAGGGTTCTTATATAGGCCTTTATCTCCTAATTACTTAGATTTTTGCTTATTCTTTAGTATAGCCTCCTAGAATTACTAGGTAAGTTATATAACCTCTTCTTAAGTCTTATTAGTAATAGAGGTATATAGGTTAATATAATCCTATAGGTTAGGGAGTAACTTTATAAAGAATATAAGAGTATAAGTCTTTTCTAGGGCTTTTTCTAGGTATTTCTCTAGTAAATCTAAGAAGATACTAAACTTAATAAGGCTTTAACTCTTATATTACTTTATATTCTCTAATTATATTACTATTTATATATTATAATTAGTAAAGTCCTAAAGTAATATAAGTATCTAGGTCTAAAATTTATCCTAGTTATCTTTAAGGTTATCCTAGCTATTAGCCTGCTATTCTTTAAGGTATCTATCCTATCTTACCTTATAATTAATATATATATAGTTAAGTGTAAAAATAATCTTCTAGTAGTTATATTAAAACTTCTTCTTTACCCTATTAAAGGTATAGTTTAGGTTATTAATCTATATCTTATATCTCTATAGGTTTATAGGGTATTAGAGGTTAATAATATTCTAAACTTTAACCTCTTAGCTACTATAGCTTAAGGAAGTGCTAGCTCTTTACTACCTTTTTAATTATTCTTCTTTAGTATTATACTATAATAGATCTTAGAGCTCTTACTCTCTTTCTTATAGTTTCTAAAGTTCCTTAAGCTAGGTAATTTACTCTACTATTACTATAGCTTAGGTATAGATAGTAAGGGGTGTATCTTTAGTTATAGTACCTATAGAATAGGGTGTGTTCTTAGCTATAGTATTACCCTTATTTAGTAGCCCTTAGTTATTATCTAATATTACTCTTATAGATTAGGTAGTTCTCCCCTCTATATTACTCTTAGGTAGCTAGTAGGAGAAGCTTTAGAATTATAAGAATAAAGGATAGCTAGGTAAGAGGTATAGGGGTACTTATGTATTTACTAAAGCTTACTAGGTCTAAGTGTGTTATGTGTGTGAGTCACTGGCTTATAGCTAGTGGCTCGCTAGTGTTACGTGGACCTAGCCCTAGGACGTGGCTTGTCTGCGGGGTGCGCTAGTGTGGTGCACCTGTGTTGTGAGTGGGGCCTCACAGACTTAGTAAGTTCTTTTACGCTATTATAGTATACTTAGATATTAGGAGTTACTTACACTAGGTCTATAGTGCTATCTTTTTTATCTTTATACTATCTAGTAGGCTCTCCTTAGGGTATTACTAAACTAAGCTTTTACTAGCTTATAAAGTCTAGTAATTCCTTTACTCTATTAGTTATCCTATCTAATCTATCCTAAAGGGAGTATTTAAGGTTAAAGTTACCTATAAATATGCTTTAGCTATAGGGCTTCTTTATATTAATATCTTATATAGGGGTATTCTAGTTATTACTATATCCTTCTAAGTAAAAGGAGTAAATATTAACCCCTTATATTTCCACTAATAACTAGTTAGTTCCTCCCTAGGCTAACTATAACCCTATACTATACTTCTTATTTATATATATAGTATTATACTTATTATAGTATACTAGCTAGAACTAGGTAAGAGCTAGTGCTAGGGGCTAGGGGTTCTTTATATATTCCTATTTTTAGATTATAATTATATCTATATTAGTTTAGTAGTAAAGTATAATATATACTAGGCTATCTCTCTTATTTATATTCTAGAAAAAAACTTATAATATTATTATATTACTTAGGGGGGTAGTAGTTAGTCTTTACTATTATATACTAGCTTTATTCTAGCTTTAAGTTATTCTATATATTATCTAATACTCCTAGACCTAGGTTATTTAGTATTTCTCTTTATATTTATAAGGTAGCCTCTTTTCCTTCTAACTATAATAATAGGTTTTACTACTATACTAGGCCCTTTCTAGGCTAGGGATAGGCTTTTATTTATAGTACTAGTAGTAAAATAAAATAGTTATTCTAGGTATCTTACTTTTACTATATTTTACTTCTCTTTTAGTATAAGATAGTCCCTTAACTAAGCTAAGTATAGCCTAAAGTAAAGAATATAGTTCTCCTTTAGTTACCTAGTCTTTATTAGGTAGAATATCTCTTTATCTTTATATTAGCTAGCGCTATACTTACTATACCTTAGAGCTACCTTATAAAACTTTATAATATATTTTATTTAGAAGTAATTATAGTACTATCTAGGTTATAGGGTCTTATTATATAGTTTAGATTAAAATAGCTTTACTTTAAATACTATTTTATCTTAATATAATTTATTAGTATCTTTAACTTTAGCTAAACTAAGAATTAGGGTAGTTTACTAAATACCTTTACCTTAAGGGTGCCTTATAGTTACTTTAATTATATTTACTTTATTTACTTTTTTAATCTTAGTTACTAGGTTTTTAATAAAAATATACTTTATAAAGAATCCTTTAATAATAATACTAAGTATATAGTAGTAAATAGTTACTTCTAGTCTAAATACCTTAATAATCTATTTCTAGTTTTCTTTATATTATACTATATTTTCTTTAAAGGTAATAATAGTATTACTACTAGGGAGTTTTCTAGCTACTACTACTAAGGGTTACCTAGTAGCTATATTTACTACTATAACTATATTTTCTATACCTCTAGACTAGAGTAATTTCTATATAGTATTTTCTTTTATAAGTACTTCCCTATATTATTATTTAGGGATTTAGAAGGGGGGGGGGTTAGAGTTTAGTTATCTTAGTACTAGCCTAGCTATAATACTTACCTAGGTTAGGGTATTACTATCCTTAGCTTTCTCTTTAATAACTTCCTTAAGGGCTAATTTTAGGGCTTCTTTAGTAATATAAATATTACTATTATTAGTATTTATAGCTCTTACTTTAGCTTAGGTATAGTTTATTACCTTATAGGCTATAGCTATTATAATATGCTATACTTAGGTAACTTTATTACTTAAGATAAGGCTAGTAATCTTATTATAATATTTTATATTATTAGGATATTTAAACTAATTCTAATCTACTATTAGGTTATCTTTATATCTCTAGATATTAAACTATTCTATACTTATATTTAGGTAGTAGCTACTCTAAGCTAGTCCCCCTAATCCCTTATTAATTACTATTAGTATCTTATTTACACTCCTACTACTAGCTTTATTATAATATAATATCCTAGAGAGGGTAAAGTAAGGGTAAGGATTTTAAATATTAAAGTGGTTTATATTTTAGATATAAATCCGGACCTTTAGGTTAGTGTGGAAAGATTTTAAAAGTTTTTTTTTCTAGTTATAGTATAGTTTATAGTATAATATCTAGTAACTTTATATTTAAAATAAGTACCTTTATAAGGTAATAGGGTAATACTATTAATATACTAATTTTTTAACTTACTTATAGGTCTTAACTCTAAGGCATACCCTTAAGAACTAAAATTCTATACTACTATAAGTATATTTTATAGTAGTTAAAATAAATTAGGAGTATTAGTCTAAGGTAAGAGAGTAAAGTTTACCCTTTTAGTTCCTAGGCTAGGGTAAGTAAAACCCTATTAGTTAGTTAGAACTCTATTTTCTATATTACTATTATTCTAATTCTAGGTCTAAGCTTAAGTCTAAGGCTATAGATATAACCCTTAAGTTAGATTTTAATTAACTAGTGTTATAGGCTAGTACTTATTAAACTAGTAGGGGTTAGAGAAACTATATATTTCTAAGAGTCTAAGGTATAATATTACTAGCTAAAGCTAAGTAATTAAAGCATTAACTAGGGTAGACTATTATCTTTATTTTTCTAATACTTTTATAAACCTAGGGGGTAACTTATATACTTAGGATAATACTTTATTAGTAAAATACTTACTTTAATACTTAATAAATTCCTTTATTAGTATAATTTTAGTGTCTCTTATAGTTATTTTTATAAGATTAGCTTTAGCCTTTAAGATAGTAGTAGCTTACTTAATATATTCTTAAGCTTCTCTAAGGCTATTAGTAGCTAGTATATTCTAGCTAATTACTTCCTATATAAGAGACTTATTATATAACCCTTAAATAAACTATTAAATAAAGTTATAAAGAGTATAACTCTTAATTAAGGTAAGGGGATAATTAGAGATAAGTAGCTTATTCTAATTACTAGCTTAATAGAGTATATTTAAAATATAAGAGTAGTATATAGTAAAGGCCTTACCCTTATTTTATTAAATTTCTATATTAGTACTAGTATTAACTTCTTTATTAATAATATTAGAAGGGTAATACTCCTAGAGTAACTATTAGAGGGTAACTAAATCCCTAGTAGTAGCTAAGCTATTCTTAGCCCTTAAGATAATTAGCCTTAACTATTCTAAGCTATTAATAAAGGTAGTAGCCCTACTACCTAAGGCTATATTAATAGCTTAGATAAAAGTATTTAGGTTAATATCCCTACCCTTATTAATAGTCTTAAATATCTATTATAGGTAGCTTAACTATTAGCTTATAAAGGTAAAACTATTAAAGGTCCTAATATCTTAAGATAAGGGTAACTTATATAACTCTATTATAAGTTATAGTATTATAGGTATTTTAAGTATAGGTAAGGTAGTAAGTTATTTAAAGAAGCTAGTAAGTTTAACTATAGCTTTATTATTTATTCTATTAAGAGGGAAATAGTTTTCTCCTACTAGGACACTCTCTAGTAATAATAGCTCTATTAACTTAGTAGTATTATATAGATACACTACTACTATCTATAGATTCTATAGCAAATCTTCTAATTCTTATAACTCTAGATTAATAATAATAATAATAATATAAGAACAGAGATTCTAATAATTAGAAGTAGGGATTTAATATAGTAGGGATTAAGAAAAATATAGGTAGGTAGACTACCCTAGTCTAATAATAATAGATAATAAGATAACTTAACTATAGAAAGCTTAGAGAAGCTTTTAATTACTATCTCCTAGCGTAGTTACTAAAAATAGCTATTATAGAGAAAAGACTTTAAAATAAAAACTTTTTATTTTCTAAGCTTTTCTTATCTAGAAGTAAAAAGAAAGGTAAAACCCTTCCTAATAAAAAATTCTTTTTAATGTAGTAGACGAGCTAGAAGGTGGGTCGGTGCCTCGCACCTTCCCCCCTCCTAACTTAGAGGTGGTCACATTGAACCCTAGCTTCGCGGTCCAACAGCAGCACAGCAAGCACGAGCAAGCACGAGGGGGCGGGGGCGGGGGCGGGTGCAGGTGGTTGCCATTGGACGCTGAGGCTCTCATGTACATGTATGTATAGTGGGGTGTACTAGGGCTATCTGCGCAACGGAGCCAGCTTGCCGCGCATCACTGCAGCAGCAGTTGCTCACTGAGATGTGGCCAGGGGGGACCAGTTGACCTCTCACGTGATCCTGTCCAGTCGACTTCACTGCTGACAGCGCAAACAACTCCATAACCAGGATAATCTATGAGAATCAATTCCTTTTCATTATGAACCTTCATAGACCAGTACATACTTCATACATAAAATTCCGAATCGGTAATGCCAACTAGAAGGAAAAAAAAAAAAAGAACAAAAGAAACACCGGCGACGCCGTTTAAACTTTCCGAGATTGCGCATACCTTTCGTAGAAATAAGAAACCATTGCACTCACTCCCGTCCTGCGAAATGTGAAATAATAATGATGCAAGAGTAAACAAAAAAAATGCCAATGTGGTGGGGGAGGGGGGGCAAGCTGCCTCGACAAAACGCTGAACGCGCAAAGCTTTATAACCGTAGCCTGTTGTCGTGAGACATGTGAGCGAGTCTGCGTCTTCGTTGCTTCATGCCATGCGTGTACATCCATACACCTCAAAAACCACGCCAGGGAAAATATAGAACAAAAGCGAAGAGAAGAGTCAAGAGGAGAGAAGAGGGGCCTATGAGCAGGCGCTCTTCGGGCGCGAGTGCGCGCGTCGACCCTCTGCTTTGCGGCGAAGCTGTTCTTCCCGCTTAAGGACAATGTCACACCACTTCGCTCGGGAACGGGTTCCGTTGTTCTCATCGACAGCGCTGGCTCTTCCAACCACGTCAGACAGGATGACCATCCAGCCTTCCTTGTCCTCTGCAGTGTCGGCGTAAAAGTCAATCACCTCTCCGTTATTGAAGCGGATTCGGAAACCCTCTTCGACAAACATGTATCCTTCTTCTTCCTCGGCAAAAGCAGAACGCCGACGTTTGCCGCCTCTGCCAGTCGTCTCCGCCTCTGTCAAAGCTCTCTTGTCATCAATGAGCCTCTTGGCATTGGACAGATTGATGGTGGCTCGTGGCTGTCGGGTTGCCTCGTGATAGGCTGTCAACTTGGAGCCAACAAGCTTGAAGTATCTTCGGCGCCAGTACTATCGATTCATCGTGTTAGTTCGTCTTGCCATTGCGTTCTTGCGTTCCTTCTTTCACAGGATCTGTCTACTTACGGGACAGTCACCACCCTGCTGGCTCAAGTGGCCCTCCCAGTTGCGGGACAGCCTCTCCTCGGCAGCCCTGAGTTCTCGGACACAAGAGTTCATGCTCTTGGGCATATCGTCATCCGTTGCAATCTTGGGTCGAGGAACAAAGAGCAGCTGAAGCTCTAGTTTTCCAATCTTGTACGGAGCGCGGCGGACAACAGCCGTTGCAGCGTTTCCTCGCTTGCTCTTGACGCTGGACGCGAAGCTCTCCTCTTCGATGGCCCATTCATTGAAGCAGGCAACTTCGGCCACATAAGGCCGACCAAAGCAACGGTGCTCATGCTCCTTCAGACAAACGTACGACCGAGCAAAACTACCGTCGTCGGCCGACAAGGGAGAAAGGAGCTCGTAGCCCGATGGAGCCCCGTTTCGTTGCCGTGCAAGGGCCTCCTCCCTTTGCTGACGCTCCTCCTCTCTTTGCCTCTGATCCATCTCCCTGCGTTTCCTGGGAGAGGCGAAGACGCGGCTAAAGGTCGAGGTCTTGGTCTTGGTGGGCTTACCCACCGCCTGCGCAGTCAAATAGGCTGGCTTTTCCAGCTTGACATTCAGCGTCAGCTGAAATTCCAGATCGTTGGGCACGACAAGCTCAAACTCCTGGCCTATAGGGGCGTTTCTAGCCAGCTCAAGCCAAGCCGTTGTCACACAATGGACGCCGTTGTCCAAGGTAAGACTGAACCAAGTGCGCTCATTCTTGGGGAGCGGAAGATCCAAATCCTTCACCCCCAACACCTTGACAAAGAGACGGCCCCTCTCGCCGCTGTCAATGGTGGCTGCTTCGGACTGCAGATCTTCCTCGGTTGCTCGATGGACTGTAGTAGCGTTGCTTTCGTGTCCAGGCAGCGGCGGAACGGCACCATTGGTGCCGGTCGCACGCTTGCGAGTGCTTCGTGGGCGAGGCCCTGCATTCCACGGCTCGACGACCCATGACTCGGGTCGATTCTGCTTGACAGGCGAATTTTGAGCGGATCTGGCTCTTGAGTGCTCATCGCCGTCCTTGTCACTGGCCGTAATGACCTTGGTATTCTGTCTCATCAGGTAACCGCGCTTCTGTGCCTCAATCACTCGCTCAAAATCTTGATCAAGACTGAGACCCATGTCAATATCCAAGGTAAGGCTGCGGTTCTTGAAGCTCGGGTGGCGCATGACGTAGTCGTCTGGGCCCAAGACCTGCTCAGTGCCCATGTCCCTTGACTCTCGGTTGCGGTGTTTTTGAGGAATAGGTGGCACAATGGGAACCTCTTGGCTGACCTGCCGGCGAGCCTCTCGCATGGCGGCGAGATCCGAGGGCGTATTGGACAGACGCGTTTTGAGCTTGGCTCCTGGAGCCTTGATCGTTGCGATTCTCTCGGGAATAGCAGGAGATTCCAGCCCTTCCTCTTCAGGCACAGAGTGGTGAATGACTGAGTCGGGCGTACCGGGGTCTTCCGAGTACTCTTCCTCATCAGGCTCGCCCCAACCACTGCCGTCGTATTCAGGCTTTGATAACCGTCGAGTAGGCGTAACAGGTCGTTCGGCTGGCTCAAGAGTGTCTTGGACTGCTGTCTCGGTCTTTTGATCCTTCGCTAGGTCGTTGACGGGGGCTGGTGAGATGTAGGGATCGTCGGCGTCATCGAGTCCCAGGCCAGTCGAGGAAACGTCAAGTTTGAGATAATGCAGTGGAGACGTTTGCTTTACTGAAATGTGTTCCTCAGTCTTTGGTGTGACCTCGATTTGCTCTTGATTAGAGTGTTGTTGATCATGGCATTCCGGATCAAGCACTTCGTCCTCCTCATCGCCGGCTAGAGTCTCCTCGTCTTGGTCATACTCCGAAACATCATCGTCATTCTCTTCAGTATCCCTTGTTATGATGACGCTGTCTTCCTGCTGGTACTCATCTTCGTCATCGACCAGCGAGTCTTCCGTGGACGGAATAGGCACGTCAGGGTCCAGATCCATGACGGATCCCTCGGGGTCATGCAAGAAGCCACGCTGAGGGCTAGGACCAGGAGGCGAGAAGAGATACTCGGATCCTTCTTCAGTGGGACCGTTGCCATTGACGCGGCGCATGATGGATTCTCGTGAGATCTTTGGCGGCATCTGGAAGTCCAGACCAGAGATGTCTCCAATGGTATCGTCAGCCTCGGGAGCCTCCGCAGCCGTCTCTGATTCAGCCTCGGAGTGTGGTGTTGAGCCTCGTTCACGGCCATTTCCTCGTCGCAGTCTGCGCTCCCGCTGTTGCTCAGCGGCAGACTTGGCGTCAGTATCGTCCGAGAGCATCATGAGTTTCAAGCGCTCCTCGAGCGTCATCTTGTGACTACCAATGTTTTGAATATCGGACTTGGACGCAGAGGCTGGCGGTGGAGGAGGTAAGCTTCGATGCGAGCCACCCAGCATTCTCTCTGCTGTGGCAGACAGACCGGGCGAAGCTCTGGCAGACCCTGTAGACCCGCGTCTGGCATGTCCAGCGCCAGGAAGAGGGGGCAACGGCCTATGATCTCCATTCGAGTTGGCCGAGTCAGAGCGCTTGTTTGTAGGAGTCGTGCGGCCACCTGTCGCCATTACGGGGGCCTTCTCCGGCATCGGGCTGCCTTGGTATTTGTCGGCAGTTTCTCCCCGATGAACCGCGGGACACTCGCCGCGCCAGTCGTCAGGTCCAACGACGGGAGTCTTGTCAGTGTCTTCCAATGACTCGTCAAAGCTCTCGTCTATATCAACACGGGCGGGATCGTAGAGATCCTCGTCGTCGTCTTCAACGGATTCGTAGCTGCCTTCTCGTGAATTGGTTCCAACAGAGGAGAGGTCAGGTGTGGCCATCTCATACTCGTTGATCTGAGGCGGTGCAGCGTCAAAAGTGACACTCTTGGGGTGGCGAAGCAAGTAGCGAGGGTCCGAAAAGTTGTCCTCACCCAACGATGAGTGGCCGGACCAAGTCCCGGCCGCTGGATCAAATGTGTTCTTGGTGAATTTTGTGGGAGAAAGAGAAGACTTTGTCGGCGATGCTTGATCTTTTCTCGGTGCCCTTGTTGATTTTTCAGTAATCTCGGGCAGTTGTGGCGAGACCTTGGACGGGCTCATTATCGACAGGCTCGACCTGTTGTCGAAATCTTGGTGATCTGAGTCTGAAGAGCGAAAGCTGGCGGAGCTTGATGAAGAGCTCAAAACGCTTCCTTGGACCTTGGAGAGGGGTCTTTCAATGTGCGGAATCCGAGTAGGATCATATTCTTGCTTCTGTTCAAGTGCTAAAATGTTGCTGTTCTTGACGCGGGATGCTCTTTGGAGGCGCTCAATGGAAGAACGACGATTTGGCGATGGCGAACCGGAGCGGCCCCCATGGAGCATATTCTCAGTGTTGTGATTTTTCCAGAAGAGGCGAGGCGAAGTGGAAGAATCAAGAGGTGAAGACTGGAATGGCGAAGAGTCGTTGCCAGGCAGCGCAGCCTTCTGTATCACGAGAGTCAGCCCCAGAGTCGGCGACGAAGGTGTACCAGAGAGCATGTCAGATCCCATCAGTGGTTCGGGACTATGCGAGACAAGCAAAACATTCGGGATGGAAGTCTGGCATCATTGCAAGGAACAAGTCGGGACCTACCTTGGAAGAATTCGTGTGCCAGCTCGGCGAGTTTCGCCTCTTTTCGCTAGGGGAAATCTCGCTCAAAGGGCGAGGTAGATTGCTTGCCATCTTCCTGGTTGGCGAAGAGGATGGTGTGTTCTTGGAGATGCGAAGGGGATGCACCTGTGATCTGAGCGTTAGTATGGTTCGCGGGGGGGGGGACAAAAAGTGAGATCTGTCATACCGGCTCGGAGGCCATGGTGATCACAGCTTGGGGGGTTCGTTCAGGTGTTGCAGAACCGATCAACACAGGAATGTGTGAGACTCAGCGATGGTCCGAAAATGGTCTGATTCGGTGGTTTGGAATGCGATGAGGGACTTGGCGTCATGAAATGGGCCCAAGACCTGCAACGAGGGAGTTCCCGTCGGCTTCCAACGAGAACTCGATCTGAACGATTGAGTACAAGACGCGAAAAGGGCAAAGACTTCGACTTTGCGAGCAGGCTGGGTCGAGCGAGCACAAAGGACCGTCTGTGCAGAGGAAAGCGCACAATCTACACCAGCTCTTCACGGCGATGGTCAGAAGAGAAATAACGACGGCTGTGTTGTTGCGTTGTTGACGGAAAGAGGGACGCTATTATGTCGCGGGTGGGAGTGTTTAAGGAATGCTCTTCACAGCCATCATCAAGGATTTTGATTGGCTCGGTGGCGATAAACAGTGCGATAGAGCTCGAGGAGTGGTTGTCAGGGAGACGACGACCCCTCGGCTCTCAGGGCTCCCCCACGCGCAACTGAAGGATGCGCTAACTTAGTAAAGCCGCGAGTGGCTGCAGACGCCAAAGCCAGTCAGCTGCCCAGCTCGCACAGCGGGGGCTTGGCTCTGGTTCGTTTCTTCTGCAGGCGATAAAGAGTCGCCATGGCAGCAAGCCGGGGTCCGAGACGCTAAAAGGAACACGAAACGATGGGCCTGGAATCCAACCCAGACTCTCTCAGTCTCTCCTCTCTCAAACCAACCTTTGACGTAATCGGCCGTTATCGGCCGTCAAGTCTCTCATGACAGCAACGAACGATGGCTCGCTCGATTTCCCCCATGCACGTCATGACCGATTCATCGGAAGGGTCCAAAGCTGGAACACATCGAAGCTCGTGTATCGGATCCGGCACCCCAGACTCGTCGCCGCTTGGCTGGGCTCGCTTGTTGCGAACGAGCAGGTATCACGGCATACATAGTATGACAGGTCGTTCCGCGGTCTTTTATTTTATTTTAACATCTATCCCAGACCATGCCACCGTCCAGGGTTGTACGGAGCACATTGGTTCTCGGAAGGGGGCGGCATTGCCAGGCATGTGCCGATATTGATTCGCGCGCCTTTCGCACAGTCCGTTTGTTGTTCCTTGGCCAACCGGCTCTGAGTGCTGTTTCATCTTGAAATACGGACTACTCCGTGCAATAAACCAACCAACAATGCCATTGAGAAGGCCAAAACACCACGAGGCAACAATGTCTGTCGCTGTTCAGTTCTCTGCTGTGTCTCACTGGCAGTCTGCTCATTGCGTCCGATGTGATCAGGCGCACCGTAGAACGTGATGTGAAGGAAGCCAAGTCATCCCATCAAACTCACATTATTGCCCCCCTCTTCCCTCTTTTCTCTCCCCCGTGCCCCAGACCAAAACTCAATTGCTGCCGTTGATTCCACGCCACGCAATCATCAAACTTGACACCATTTCCCCCAAAGCAATCCAATGCACTGCCAATCGTGAGATCTACCTTGCCCCCGCTCAGCCTCTTGACCAGTTCCAAATCCTCCAAATGCCTCCCCCCACCAGCATACGTGACGGGGATAGAACACCACTCTGCCAACCGCTCCACCAACTTCTCATCGATGCCCTTTTGCAGGCCCTCATTGTCAGCTGCATGGATGAGAAACTCGGAGCAGTACGGCTCCAGGGCCTGAATCGACTCTGCAGAGAAAGAACACATCATGATCAGTCCATCGTCCATCGTCCGTCCCTATTTCCCCGCTGGCCTGGCCGAGTGCGAGACACGGCGAGCAATTGCAACAAAGACGCTCTTACCTCGGTTGACCTCCATGTCCGTCAAGGTCTGCCATTTGTTCATGGCGACAAGCCATGAATCATCTCCGCGACGACGACAGCTGAGGTCAATGACCAGCTTGTTCTTGTCACCGCCCAGGGCCTCGAGGACGGCGTCCAACCTTGGCTGGCTGAAGTGTCCTTCCGGGAACAGAAATGATGTGACGACGACCTGATGCCCCGTGAGTAGATGCATCTCGCGGACTCAACCGAGCGCGAGCGCAACGGGAGCCAAGGTTTCCTTTGTATCAAACTCACTTTGGATGCGCCCGCCTCCATCCACTCCCTCGCATTCTCGTCGTTGATCCCACCGCCAACTTGCAGATGACCCGGCCACGCCAGCAACGCTTGCTTCGCGGGCTCGGTGTTTCCCTGGCCCAGCATGATGACATGCGAGCCTTCGAGCGAATTGTCTCTGTACAATTGCGCAAAGTGTGATGGCGGATGTTGTGACACATGGTTGGTCTGCAGGGCTGACGATGAGCTGTCGAGCGTCCCGCCGACAATCTGCTTGACCTGTCCGGCGTGAAGGTCTATACACGGTCGAAACCGAGTCATTGTGGCGTTTTGCGCTGTGAACGGATAGTTCAGACAGACATGTTTGTGCTCGATGAGCCAAGTAAGTTGTGGTGTTGCGATGTCGAAACGGTAGCATGTATGTGTGTTATTTCTTCAAACGTTGATGGTGGGGCCGACCAAAAAAAGAAGTGACGCACGGAACCCACTATCAAACCCGACACTCTAGCAATATGGTGGGGGAGGGGGGAAGAAATCAAGATGTTAGTTACATAGTATAGGCGGCAGATGAAGACTTGGCTCCTTTTTTGTACCTAATGAATGAGAATACTACATTGCATGAAATTGTCCTTCCATCGAAAACACCGATAAGATTCTGTCCCAGGTCTATAAGCACTTCCTCCCATCCCACAACCAACGGCTCCACTCATCTCGAGACAAAGCCCACATCAGTCAGTAATGGCACACGCACTCTCAACTCAACAACCTCATCTCCACCTCCAACACGCGTACCCGAAAGAAGCACAGTCTGTCCCAATAATGGCTTCAAAGCCAGACTACTCCCTCTACCTCGTCACAGACTCCACGCCCGCCATCCTCGGCGCCAAAGACCTACCCGATGTCGTCGAGGCGTCTCTCCGCGGCGGCGTCACCATCGTGCAGTACCGCGACAAAAACGGCTCCAGGGAGCATGTCACGGCCATGGCAAGCAAGCTGCACCGGGTCACGCAGAAGTATGGCGTGCCGCTGCTGATCAACGACCGAGTCGATGTCGCCGTCGAGATTGGCTGCGAGGGCGTACACATTGGCCAGGATGACATGGGTTCGTTGGCTCGCTGACACAACATTTGCTTCATCCCTCAGTTTGCACCGCCGGAAAAGCTGATTTGCTTGATACGATGGGGGAAAATAAATCTTAGAGCTTCAACAAGCGAGACTGCTCTTGGGACCGGGCAAGATCATTGGCGCGACGGCAAGCTCCAAGGATGAGGCGCTCAGGGCATGCGCCGCTGGTGCAGATTATCTTGGGATAGGAACCGTCTATGCGACTGCGACGTATGTTGGACGCGGACCGCAGACCCCATTGACGACTTTTCTAACGCTCATGTACAACGCGGTATAGCAAAAAGGACACCAAGTCCATCATCGGCCCATCCGGCGTCAGCGAGATCCTCCATACTCTCCACGAACAAGGCCATTCCTCCACCCCGACCGTCTGTATAGGCGGCGTCAACGCATCCAACGCCTCTACCGTCCTCTCGCAGAGCGCGTCGCCGCAGAAGAGCCTGGACGGAATAGCAGTGGTGAGCGCTATTATTGCGGCGGACGATCCGGCTGCGGCGTCGAGACACCTGTTGAGCCAAGTGATTTGCGCAAAAATTCCACATGTCATTGCCGCGGTGGGCGACAAGACGCCCTTGTCGCATAACATGACCAACTTGGTAGGTGTTTTTTTTTTTTTCATCTTGCAAAAAAATCCAGTGCAACACTGATCAAGCTGATTCATCTCCCCATCGGCGGCACCGCACGCAGGTCGTCCAGAACTTCGCAGCCAACGTCGCCCTGTCGATAGGTGCCAGCCCCATCATGTCAAACTACGCAGAAGAAGCCGACGAGTTGGCTGATCTGGGCGGTGCTCTCGTTCTCAACATGGGGACAGTAACGCCCGAGGGCATGAAGAACTATATTCAAGCTTTGCGGGCCTACAATGCGGCCGAGAGACCTGTCGTTCTTGATCCAGTTGGGTACTATGATACTCTTTTCCCCGCAACCATGAATCAGTTGAGAGCGGAAATCATTGACACACCCCAGCGCCGGAGCTACATCCGTTCGCCGCAAAGCCGTCAAGACCCTCCTCTCTTCCGGCTCATTCACCATCATCAAGGGCAATCAATCCGAGATCCAGACCGTTCACGGAGCAACCGTCACCCAGCGAGGCGTCGACTCCGCATCGTCACTTAGCATCGCCCAGCGCGCCACTCTCGTCAAGTCACTCGCTCGTCAAAGAGGATGTGTTGTTCTTCTGACGGGGCCGACGGATCTTCTCAGCGACGGCAGGCGGACCGTCCGCGTCGACAACGGCCACGAACTACTCGGCATGATTACAGGATCAGGTTGCACCCTTGGCACAACGGTCAGTGCCATGGCCGCTGCCTATGACACAGACCCGCTCGTTGCTGCTGTTGCAGGGACGGTCATGTTTGGCATAGCGGCGGAGACGGCGGCGGGGAGGCAGCACGTCAGGGGACCGGGGTCTTTTGTTCCTGCGTTTTTGGACGAGCTGTACGGGATTCGAAAGGCTACTGCTCGTGGGGAACTTGGGTGGCTGGCGTTGGCCAAGATTGCTGTTGTAGATGTTGAGGAGGAGCAGTAGTTCCGACGTAGGACATTGTTTGGGAGAATCAAAACTTGAGACGCGATGTAGTGATGTTTTCAACTCAAAAGCGGTGCGGAAATGCAGTAGAAAGCACCTGTTGACTCAAAGTGGGAGAGGGAATCCCGAGCTAACAGGTCATCAATTTGATG
Organism: Epichloe bromicola; assembly: GCA_023658445.1. Lineage (NCBI taxonomy): Eukaryota > Fungi > Ascomycota > Sordariomycetes > Hypocreales > Clavicipitaceae > Epichloe > Epichloe bromicola. The sequence goes on along the minus strand of CP098266.1, from coordinate 4,219,844 downwards.
AACACATTGAAGTGCATTCGATTGCAATACTGTACATGACAGTTCAGAACCACAGCCATTCGTACAAGTTTGCCGATTCAAAAAGCCGACAAGTTTTTTTCAACCGATTTCGAATCAGGGGATATCGATATCGCTATGCATAGGCAGTCCTGTACATGCTTTTATTCCGGTTTTAACTCCAGGCCACTTGTCGGGTGTCCAACTCCATTCCACACAGTCGCGTTGCGGGGGCCGTGTAGTTGTAGTTGGCGCCATCATGGGCAACGGTGACTCGTGCAAATGCGTGTTTCACAGCCAAAACCCGGGGAAACACATTAAACATTGTCGTACTACCGCATCGTTCTTCATGTGGCCAGGTCAATGAGACCATGGCTTTCGTCGACACCCCATGACGCATCACTCACAATGTCTCGCAACGGCACACTGCTCGTGCCGTCTGCCATCGTGAGAGGCGATTCGCCACTAACGTGCATGTTGACGAGCTCCTGCGCAGTCCTCATAAGCCGCACCAGGCGCTCGAGCGGGTCCTCGATGTCGTCGCATCGGTCAGGAGAAAGAAGGCCGCTCCTGCGCTTGACAATGACGTCGGTGATGTGGTCAATTTGCTTGCCGAAAATTGTAACCATGTCGAGTTTCTGCGTGATGCTGTGCAGATCCCATCCTGGTAGCTGGAGGGTCAGAAGTTTAATGCCAGTGATGAGCGTATAGGCCAAGTCGGATGCCATAATAATCAAGAATTGAGGTTTTTCCACTTCTGGCTCAGCAAAACGAATTTCGAAAAATTCATTCAACGATTGGATACACCCCCAGAGGATCTGTAAGCGATCCGATACCTGCATATTCTCGGAATTGCATCGTTGATCGGAAATGGCGATGTCTTTGAGAAGGGTCTCGGCGATCGCGATGTGGCAGCGCAAGGTGGCTAGAAATCAAACGTTAGCACAAGGCCCTTGAAGAATGATGGCTGCAGGACTTACTATTGTGGATCAGATGGGGTGGCAAAGAAGCTCGAAAGGTATCCAACTGATCTTGGAATGACTGCACCACCATGACCAAGGGCAGAGACATGGGAGGGGCCACGCCGTCGGCTGCCATTGTCATCGAGATGGTTTGTGCGAGTTGCTGGATCTTGACGAGCTTGATGAGGTACTCGTCGGACGGGTATTCCATGGTAGCCTCAATGACCTTGCAGCAATAGTCGAGTTGGGTTGTGTTCATGAGAACGTCTGTTTTCTTGTTGGTCGTGAAAACACTGGTCAAGGACTACATTAGAATCTCGGGTAATACTCCCCCAATCTCTAACAGAAAGAGACATAGATCAAACTTACACCGTGTTGAGGTAGTACGTGCCGGCGTATGCTCTGAGATGATCCAATGGACCATACTTGATGTCCTCGCCCTGGGACCCATACGACATGGCACTCAGATTGAGGCACATGGATCTAGCCAGGAACAACAAATTGGTGGCTTGAGAGCTCTTCAATGCGAAATACCACCTGCATGCGTTTTTTGTTAGTTACAAACCCGGCTTCCAAATGTTATTCAGAAAATAACATTACGTACCATCCAACCAAGAGCTCCACTGCCTGGAGAATGTCGAGGCTTCTAGATCCATCGACGATAGATGCCTTGCCAATATCTGCCAAAAGCTCTTCACCGAGCTTGCACTGTCTAGTCGAGTCGAAGACAGAAGCACTAAGCATGACAGCCTTCCAGAGGAACGGACGCTGCGAGCGGAGAACGGTAGATGACATCTCTCGAGGGATGATGACGAAGGGAAAGTATTGGGCAAACACCTCACAATACACCATGAGTAGCACCTCGCCCTCGGAGGGTAGTGGCCAGGGCGAGTCCAACTCTTTCATGACTTCAGGACTCCACGCTGATGCTTCATGCCCATCGTCTCCGGTCGGACTAGGCGATGGGAACAGGTGCTCAAATGAGTACAGATCAGATCTCTCGGGGGGCTTGGACATCCTCGGTGGCGGCGAGGAGGCAGCATTGCTGACAGAGGCATTGCTGGGCTGAGCACATTCGAACTGAGACGACAGCTCGTTCAGCCTCTTTTCGAGCTCAGCAACTTTGGATCTCTTGGGTCTCTTCTTCACCCTCGGGGGGGCAGGTGGACGAGAGAAGCAATCCTTCTTGAGTCTGTGACATCTGTTTACGGGGCAATGAGGTCAGACATTTGCCTTGATATTCCCACGAGTAGGAAGTAGACGAGTGAAAGAATGGAATCGTGGAAAAGGAAGGGGAAAAAGTTTCCAAAATGCACTTTCACATGCCTTCTTCTACATCACAAGATGGACGCTACAAGTGCAAAACACACAAGATTGCGACATGCTTACCTTTCGCATTTCTCTCCACCATCTGCTCTTGGAATACATCGAGCTTTGGCCTTGGCACATGTAGTGCAAGCCTTGGGCCCTTTCTGTGTTGCTTGCATATTGGTTCCCTCTTTCTTCGAGTTGAGCGCGCCGAACGGGCAGCTATCGAGTCGATAAGGACGAGGCAGGCTGTATCGATGGGCGTCGGGCAGTGCAAGTCGCAGAAGGGAGTTGGTTCGGACCTGACGGTGTGTCTTCGTACGTCACCCGCGCATGATGATTTCGGCGAACGAACTCAGTCAACGTGGTAAGCAGTCATTGATGACCCTGAGAAAATAAGATGGGATAAGACGGGACGCTCAAGGGGTAAAAGTAATGACTCCAGACGACGCGGCCCCCGCAATCGTCAGCGAGTCTAGCCCATCCATGCGTTTCAATGTTAAACTCCAGTTGACGTCGCGGAACCAGCCTTTTCTTGGTCTGCCGCTACCCACGGTCCACATCTTTATTACTGTCGACGGGTCTGATGGTCCACCGCACGATCCATCCCTGCACATGCAACTTGGTCACAACTGGCAGGAACGGAGGCGGACAGTCGAAATTGCACCGCTCCTCCGCTGCGCGGCATGCGGCGACGCCAAGGCGTTGACAGCTGCTCATCGCTGCGGGCCAATCAGCATAGGTCCAGATGGTCGGCACCATGACGCCAAGCCAATGCTAAGCGAACGCCCAGCGACGTAACAAGACAGGGCAAGACAAGGGAACTAGGCCAGGGTTAAGTTCCATTCCTTTTCCAGTGTTAAGGCAGCAGCCAAGGTCACACAAAGGATAGCTGACCAATTAAGACAAGGGGCATGAAGCGGTACTTGTATTTACGTGCAAACTTTTCCTATAATATAAGTACTAGTAATTTCTAGAGGCATATGTAAAGAGCTATATCGCACATATCACAGCCCTAACGTGTTGCATGCTGGGCCCCTACGAATTGCCTCCATCGCGAGCCTCGCTAAGAAGCCTCTTTTAGCTACGCTACGTGCCTAAATTTGCCTAGCTTTGTGGTAAAATTATTATTATTTTTTTAGATAGTATTACAAAAACCGTTATATAAGGAATGCTACTAAACGCGTTTAGAGCTACATGTAGCTATTAGAGCTATTCAGAGGTACAGAGAGGTACATATCAAGTGCTGCTGCATTAACACTGGAAAAGGGATTCAAAAAGTGTCGCCAATGACGGCCTGTTCCGCGACAAGCTTCCGATGCATCTTCCACCCCGAAACAGTCCCAGGAAAGCGGACAGGTTCGCAACTCAGCTCGCATCTACTCTGCCGACTTCTGCCACTGCCTTTGCTGGCTGATGAGCCATGCTGATGAGCCATGCCGCCAGCAGCCGCCTGGTCATTTCCCCTTTACTCTACCCTCCATTTCACTCAACTGACCCTCTGCTTCCACAATTTGGTCGATAGATCCGGTCAGCTTTACTCCATCTTCCCAGCACTATACTTCGTGGGCTTCTCCAGCTTGCTTGGTTGTTTGAGAAAGGGTTTCGGCGTTATTCAATGTCCCAGTCATGCGGTTTGACACAGGCGCTCATACATCATACAGATTCTACGGAGTAAGTCATGGGAGAATTGAATCGGGAAGTGTCTTGTCAAAATGGCGAGCCGCATAACAGCTATAGTTCAATTGATTTGCCTGGCCTGTCATGACCCATTCACTGCGCCTGTCTAGAGGAGGCGTCTAGAATAAGGGCAAATCCTTCTTCTTTTGTACAAGAAGTGTTGGGGCAGAAAGAGACGTAAGTCATATACATGTGAAAAGTGGGCAGCTATACGGTGATCAGTGCGTGGCGAGTCCCGATGCCAGCGAGACCATGATACTGTTTACTGCAACCGATTCGACGACGACGATGACGACGACGACGACGACGTAGCATCATGATTTCGGTTCTGAAAATTTCTCGTCAGCATAACCTAACGTGCTGCAACGCGACCAGCAAGTCGTGTGGCGTTGCTACCCTCGCGCTCGAGCAGAGCTTCGGTGAAGCTGCCGTCCGGACGTCCTTTTGCCTTCATTTCCCTGGTTGCCTGCTCAATGCCCAGCTGTCCATCCGTCCACAGAGGCTCTTCTACCTTGCCCTGCTCACCGACCCCAATAAACCCCCCCTCGGCAGCCCATTGCGACGTACGCTTGATTCCGAGGCGAGTCCAGATCTGATCAACGGCTTCCACAAGCTCATCGCGATATTCCTTAGTGTGACCCGGCGTAGGAGTTATGCGGAGCCGTTCCTGGCCGACTGGAACGGTCGGGTAGTTGATCGATTGCACGTAGATTTGATAATCCTGAAGAAGCATATCGGACGCAGCCTTGGCTAGTTCCGCGTTGCCAACCAAAATTGGAATAATGTGAGAAGGGTTGGGAATGACGGGGATGTCCCGATTATTGAGCTCCTCCTTGACAGCACGCGTGTGCAGTTGCTGCAGCTTACGATCGCCGTCGTACTCCATCTGATACTCAATGGACGCCTTGGCTCCAGCCATTGTGGCTGGTGGAAGCGACGTGGTGAAGATGAAACCCGGGGCTAGGGATCGAATCATGTCAACCAATTTCCCGCTGCCTGCGATGTAACCTCCAACACACCCATAGGCTTTGCCAAGAGTACCGGTGATGATATCAATACGGTCCATGATGGTGTCCCGAGTCGATCCCTTCTGATGAGCTTCCCAATCAAGATGTTCGGCCACGCCAGCGCCGTTTGGCCCATACATGCCGACGGCGTGAACTTCGTCCAAAAAGGTAATGGCGCCATATTTGTCGGCCAAGTCGCAGATTTCCTCAATGGGACCAATAGAGCCACACATGCTGTACACAGACTCAAAAGCGATGATTTTTGGCACGTGAAGCGGCAGGGATGCAAGCTTAGCCTCCAGGTCTGCAACATCGTTGTGCTTGAACACAACCTTCTTGGTGCCGGAATGACGAATGCCCTGAATCATAGACGCGTGGTTCAAGCTGTCGGACAAAATGACGCAGTCCGGCATCTTGCTGCCGAGCGTCGCGAGTGTCGCGTCGTTGGCCACGTAGCAAGAGCTGAAGACCAAGGCAGCTTCTTTGGCGTGCAACTTGGCTAGCGTGTCTTCGAGTTCAACGGCGTGCCTATTGTGTCCAGAAATGTTTCTAGTTCCACCAGCACCGGCGCCGTACTCGTCCAACGTCTCCTTCATCGTGTTGAGGACTCGCTTGTTTCGGCCCATGCCAAGATAGTCGTTGGCACACCAAACCGTAACCCGCTCATCCTTGTTCGCCATATGAGCACGGGGAAATTCCTTGGCGAGACGGTTGATGTTGTTGAAATATCGATAAGACTTGTCCTTGTGCTTCTTGTCCAACTCCGTAGTGTAGAAGCCCTCGTAGTTGAACTTGTCGATGGAACCACCATTGTGGCCGAGAGCGCGGCGAACTATAGAGCACGACAACGGTCAGTAAGCAAACCTGTACACTCCGGGAGTATCACACATCTTGCATATTCAACGAACCATTTTCGCGGGCTTCGATGATGGGGCCATCAACAGTCCTAGCCTCCTGAAGCCCGCTGGTGTGAATACGAGCCTTGCCAGTCTTGGGCTGGCCAGAAAAGGCACGCAATCCAGTCGCAACCGCACCAGCTCTAGCCGACTGAACGGCCATAGCCTTGCCCATGACGGGGCAGCGATGTCCAAGTACCTGAAGCTTGGACATGGTGCCTCCGCAGGGCGATGGCTTTGGACGAGCCGAAGTGGACAAAGCACGGAGGGTGGCTGGCGAGGCAGCCTTCAAGAACGGGCACATGGCCTTGGACTGGCGAAGAACGGAATCCATCGTTGTTGAGGCTCAATTGCCAAAACAGTAGAGTTAGGGACGCTGATTGACAACGTCGAACGTGTTCTAAGCTAAATCGCAGGGCTCTGCAAAGCAACGTAATCTTCCAATGTGAATAATCTGAACGGTGAGGGTTTTGTGAGAGAAGAAATTCGGCGGGTTGTCGGCGAGAGCGAGGGAGGGTTTGTCTGGGCTGGGTTAGGGTTATCCGGAAGTTGTCGCCGTCAGTTGGGCCGGTGAAGAGTGGCATGCCGGAGATCCTACATACATAAGCGAAGGCAAAATGCACATAACCGGACGCGCTAGCCATTTTTGTCAGCCAAGTTCCATAGAAATTTATGGAACTTTGTCTAAATTACATAAACACCACATCCCCCCGTTCACGATGTATCTTTTTGACTAGGGCCGCGTAAATGCCCGCAAAAGGATTAGATGCCAAGAATAAAGCAAAATCTGCCATTTTTTAGGCACAAACTTGCATTTTGCATAGTCCACTGACAAAATTTGCACCAGTGCAAAGTTTGTGTGATGATCTAGGCTTTGCCTAGACCTAGCAATATAGGTGTCAATTGCACAAGTCACAGAGACTTGTACAATGCGTATTCTTTTGCTATGGCGCAATTGGATCGGGCACATCACCCGTACGGTGGCGCAGACACCCGCCATTAGCCCTATGGGCTAGACCGTAACAGTTGGCACCTTAATCATCGTGGATGAAGACGCTGATAATGACCTTTGGCAGCAAAGGCTAGGGATATTGCAAAGAGCCCCATTACATACACTATCATACATATTATTAGCGCCTCTATGAGCCTCTATGAGCACACTACACAGAGTGCCTATTATGCATTGCCAATAGCATCATGAGATTACTGTGAATAGCTTCACATCCATGCAAAAAGGCAGTAAAAAAAACCCACAGAAGTGGGCCATAACGGTACAAAGTAGCCGCCCCATATGAACCCATACATAATACAACTTGTACCATACAAAGTCGGCGCAAATTTTGCACCGGCTCGTGGATCAACAACTCAGCTTTCATTGGCTGCCTTGGCTCAGGGTGAACATGCCGTTCACTGCACTTGAACAACTACCCATCCGACTCCAGAAGCTTCCGAGCACTTGAACTACATTAAGACGTCTCAACATTGATTAACCTTGGGCCAGCTGTCCTGTAGAACTACTTCCAGTCTTGCTCGGCGTCACGTATTATACTCATCAGTTGGGAATGAATGGATTAGTCGTTCAACCTAGCCATTGTGACAAGCCCGGCTGCTCATCAAGTTAAGCCGTCGCGTCGCCTGTCGCACGAAACTAAATACAGAGGTCGTCCGCAATTAAGAATGCACGTGTGCCCGAAGACACGGCTCTTGTTGATCTCTTACATGGGTATCACAACGCAAATGCCAGCTGCCATAATTAAATACAAAAAAAGGAAGGGGAAAAACCCAAACCATGCACATGCCAAGTCCCCAAAAGCTCCAGCTACTGTCCCCCAAATTAAACCAAGCAAGTACGATGTCTTCAGCACTTCACTGTTTTCCCCCAATTGTCGTTGATGCTGGGGTGGTTGTCCCTAGTCGCGCATCGAACTCGCTTTGAGGCAGTTTGTTCAAGGCATTCATGTTCCTCTCCAATTCACCAATGTCCGCATTAGCAAGATAATCCGCTTTCAAGACGCCGGACATTAAAGCAACGACAAATCTATCATATTCGACAAAGTTGACGAGGGTACCCCAATGATGACTGTCCGGTAGGAAGCCATGCTTGAGACCTTGACGAATTGTGTGTATCGAGTCGATGATTTTATCCAGAACTTCGGCTGGTGCTGCTCCAGGATACGCAGGGTGTCCTCCTAAAACTCGGTTCAACTTCCCAGACATTCTCTCTCTAAACTCTGTCTTCCGTGGATTCTTAATCACTGAATTGAAAGGATTCTCTTTGTATTGCATGAAAGGATTCACTTCGTCTTGCATTCCTGTCGTTGGTGTTGTGGATGCGGGGATGCTCGCTTCAGAAGCTCCCTGAGCCTTTGGCGAATCCCGCGTATCATTGCCGAAAAACGTTTGTGCACCGGGAATGGGCATCAAGCTGGCGTGATGCTGTGTACTTGCCTATGAAGAAAGATTAGTCGTACAGCAGATTTCTGACATCCTCGTGAGAACATACTCGAGAAGCTTGTGCCGACGGCGCAGCATCTGATGCTATGTCAATTGTACCTGTTGTTGATGGTAATTGGGCCGAGAGCTGGACACCTGACGTTGGAAGTGAGGGAGTATCGCCGATATCGACCGTGGTACGGGTAAGGACAGAAGCCGGCAGTTCCTCATCGCGAGACATGGAAGGAGCTGCATTATTTGGGCGAGATACGGGTTGACAAGACTGCTTGTCCTTTAGCTCTCTCACCTCTTTCAGTCTTCTGAACTCCTCCAGGTTGCTGTGTCGAAGTAGATGAAGCCTGACCATGTCATCGGCCTCCTTTTGTTCCTCCAAAGATAAAGGCGCCCTTTCATCTTCCTCCTCGAAAGTGTCTGTAGGAATTATCTCTTGGATAGCGCCGCTTTGATTGCTTTGATTGATTAGTATATCAAGAAGACTATCCTTCCCGATGTGACCTGTCAACTCCTTTTGTTTTGTCTCGATAATGTCGTGCCTCAGGTCTTTGTTCCTCTTGCCCCAACTGATTGGGTTTGTCTCGTCCACGACTCGAGAAGCAAGCTGCGATTTGAAAACTGTCCTGCCATGTAAATCCTGTTCGAAAGTGCCGGCAGTGACAAAATAATAAACGGTGACCGGTTTTGTTTGGCCGATGCGATATGCCCGCCCCACGGCTTGTTGTTCATGCACTGGATTCCACTGGAAGTCGAAAATCACCACACGATTAGCTCCTTGTATGTTAAGGCCAATGCCGCCGGCCCTGGTAGAAATCAAGTAAAACTCGGCCTGATTGATATTGAACCTTTTGATTTGTTCTTGTCGCTTTGACATCGCGGTTCCTCCGTCTAGTCGATTGAAACGCCTATTCTGCTTTGCGAAAAGAGTCGACAAGTAGTTCAGCGTGGGTATGGATTGGCTGAATACAAGTACTTTGTCTCCCTTGGCTCGAGCATAATCCAAGATCTGTATTAGCATTTCGACCTTCGTGGACGCGGATGGTTGACCCAATTCGGAGCCGAATGAATCAAGAAATCCGGCCGCGACGCTTCGGGGAAGGCGCGGTTGTTTGCTGTGGCCCTTCGAATTTTTACTTTGCTGTCCATTTTTGAAAAACTCGGAAGGGTGGTTGCAGATTAATCCAAGTGATGACATAACAGAAAGCATGTCGTTTGGCCCGGCCGCTTCAACTTGAGGGAGTGCTCCGCGGTCAACTGCTAAATAGAGATTGTACAGTTTGACCTGCAAAGGCTTTGGCTTAAGACACAAAACGAACTCTCGTTTAGGCGGCAAGTCTTTTGCCATGCAACTTTTGACTGTGGCTCGGTGAACCTTCGGTGCAACTGTTTTTTTAAGAGCCTGGAGCATTTTCAGAGCTCTACGCTTTTGGGAACCATCGCTATCGATGCTGACGCCCTGCTGAATAGGATTCGCATAGATCTCGCGAAACTCGGGTAACGGACCTAGGAAATTAGGTGCTACCCAGTCGATCATGAAGTAGTATTCCTCAATATTGTTCGCCAATGGCGATCCGGTCATGGCGATTCGACTCTTAGTTCGGAACCGAGAACACGTCATATGATTCTGTGACGCAGGGTTCTTGAAAGTATGGGCTTCGTCTGCAACAACCAAATTCGGTTCGCTAAAAAACGCATCATCACTCTTCGCACCGTAGACTTGTTTCAACATGTTATAACCGATCACCAAGACACCACCATTCTGCGACCATTTCGCAGACGTAGTTGTCCGCTCCTCCTCAGACAGGGTTGAGTCAATCGAAAAGGGACCGCCCAGGATTTTGTCCACATCCCATGTTAGCAGTTCGTCGATCCAATTATTTACCAGTCCAGCAGGACAAAGCACCAGCGTCTTGGATGGCCGAAGATCCTCAGGTATCTGCGATACTACGCTAGGATCCGAAGATTTGCTCGACTCTTGAATTGCCACGAGAAGCGTAATGACTTGCATGGTCTTGCCAAGTCCCATACTGTGCGATAAGAGACACCCTTGACGAAGATCTGGATCTTGAAGGATCTGATTCCACATGAATCGGACGCCGTCGATCTGATGGTCTTTTATCCTGTTGCCAATATCTTGATTGATGTAAATGAACGACTGATCGTCCTGCTTGGACTCATTAATGATGAGGCGGGACTTGTCGCTGGGCATTGTCACAGTGCTGCCCAGGTTGGCGCGAAGACGACGTCGACGAGCCTCCTGCTCGTCGGCACGGCGCCTCTCTCGTTCACGAAGATCTACAGCATCCTTGTTTTGAACAACTTCCTTTGGCGCAGCCCTTCGTAAAAGCTTGTTGTTAACAGATGATGCAACACCTTCCTCCTCCTCGTTGTCGCCTATAAGCTCGCTGTCAGACACGTCCTCTCGCCAAATCTGATTTTCTTGTGGAAACAATGGCGCCATCTGCGTAAGAAAGTCATGCCAGACCGCCCAGCTGTTGCCACCTTGTTGCGCCCTCAGTCTTTCAATCGAAGTGGTCCTGAGGTCGGCCAGCCTTGTTTCCTTCAGGTTCTTGACCTTCAAAAAGCATAGAAACAGCCTTGATACATCAAAAGCAAGGGTATCCGGACCTGGCTCCGCAAGACGAGTGATGTCTCGAACTGGATTGGCAATATGTCTACCAATTGTCAGGCGAAAAGACTCATCAACAGGATTCTGCTGCACATGCTCTAGAACAGCGGACCGCCTCGAATGCCCCAATCTCCATAGAAGAGTGATTACCAGTGCATATCGCTCTTTCTGTTTTGACCAGTAGTTAGGCGGCTGACTGGCAATGCGTTTGACATCATTATACTTGGTCGGCCACGACAAAGATTGCACTTGCTCGATAGGCGGAGGGTCTGGATGCTTTTTCTTCAGAGCTTTGACTTCCGACGGTGTTCCAACGGGGGTGACAGGGAGGTTTGTAGGAGGGTTGAAAGCAGGTTTTCCCGTAGGGGTACTAGGTGCACTCGAATCGATTTGTGTCAAATCAATGTAGATGGGAGATTCAACGGCCAGAACTGGGCTTTGTGATTTTTTTATTCGAGGAGCAGGAGGGGTCTGAGCCAGGTCAATGTAAGGAGGTGGCTCAACCACCTTGTCGTCATCGACGATGAAGCTCTCATCATCTGAACTCGTCAAAATTTCTTCATCCGATGAGACATGTCGGGGTACTGTCTTGGAAGGAACTCTTTTCTTCGACTGCGTCAGCGGTTTCGGCGGTTCAAATCTCGAGCTCAGAATATCGGCCAGCCAGGAATGATATAGCCGGTCCTCCACGCTCTGCTCCAGACACTTTGCCTGCAGACGAATGTCCCGCTCCTTTTCCCACGCTTGGTTCATAATTTCCGCCTCCAGTCTCTTGATTCTGTCATCACACCTTCTGGCTTCTCTGACAGCTCTCTCGAAAAGTTTGGATTTTGTGCCGAGCTTGGAAGCGTTGCTCCAGATAGCATGTTTCTTTCGAAAGTACTTGGGGAGCTTCCTTTCAGTCCAGGCTTCTTTCATGTCCGATATTTCTTCATCTAGGATTCGTCTAATCCTTTCCGTATTTATAAGCCTCGAGCCGGCTTCCAACCTTCTGCTTGCTTCAGCTCTCTCGGTTTCCATCTCTTTTCGCGTTTCCTCGTCCAACTCATCTGGCAGATCGTCAAGGTTCAGGATCTTATCCGACTCGCCGAAGGAATGAACATCTTCGGCGAAACCTACACTGCTATCCAAAACATTCGAGGTGCGATTATTCTTGATCAAAAGACGCCTCATGATTCTGTTGATGACCAGTCTTTTTCCGGGGGGAAATTTGGTGGGTACCGGAGTGCTCATAACATCTCCGTCCCCATGAAGCTGACGAGTCAGTGCTATCAGTGGTGATTTCACATCTCTAACATCAATCACGCCAGCTCCCAGATATGCCAACTCGTCTTCGCTCTCATCTAAATGAGCAAAGTCTTGGTCACCAATTGTCGCTTCCGTACTGTTATGGCGTAGAGCGTCAGCTTCAGTGGCGAGGGGGATAGGAATTAGGTTCAGAGGCTTGTCCTGCAATAACTGAGGGGCGACTCTTTTCCTCTTTAACTCCTTTGTCTGGGTTTTATGTCTGGCAACCCCTTGGGGCTTGGAAATCTCTGCTGAGATGTTGGTGGTTGATGGCTTGCCGTCGTGACGATCCTCACTCTGGTTGTCACAAGGATCTTCAGAGTGACTGTTGGAAGTAAGTAGGTTACCGCCTTGCATCGTGGACGCTGGAGGAGGCGTGATTATTTTTGGTTCATCTATTGCTGTTGAGCTTCGCACAGGGTGAATGATATCGGGTTGTGGAGTTAGTTGCACAGACATCGTTCGCCGTCGACCATGGTCATGCGATTCATGCTCTTTATCCCCCCCACCATCTAGATGATCCAGTTTCCATTGCTGAAATAATTGGCTTCGACGCCGTAGCATCATGATAGCTTCGCCCAAGGCATTCTTGTGTTTGATAAGCTTGACGTTCAGGGTTTGATAGAGTTCATTTCGCAGATCATGGCCGTTAGCCTCCCCGACAAGATCATACGTAAGCAGACTATGTCCATCAATCTCATTCTCTCGAATTCTAGCAGCCAGATCTTCCAAGTTGCGTGAACAAGGACGTGTCAGAGCACAAAGCTCCGATATCACAACATCTTCATCCCACAGAAAGGGATCTGTTTGTTGGATGCCCTCCATTGACTAACAAAATAAGGAGGCGTCCAATGCTCTAAATAGTGAGGCGCGTCAGCAAAGAAAAATCCCAGGCAAGTGAAATGCGAAGCAGGGGCGATGGTATTGGAAACTTTGTCCTGGCAGTCCAAGTGTGAAAAATAAAGCCAGAATATGGCATATGTGGAGCAGACCCTCCTATAGAATGAACGAACCTGAGACTTCGACTTGTCTTGAGACAGCCTGCAGCCTCTACAATCATTCCTGTGATCTTCAACGTTAATCGGGTCGAAATTATGTGTGCCAAGAGGCAAATCCCGCAGGCAAATCCAAGGCGGTAAGTGCCGTTTGCTTGACAGTTGCTTGCGGCCTGGCAAATCTGTTCATATTACTTGGGTGGAGTGGCACGTGACGTTGGTAAAGTGAAGGTGAACTGGTCCTCATCAGCTTTTGATCAACACAAATTCACCTTTGCATGATGAAATAAGGATGGAGGTCCATAATTTCTAGTTGCCTCCCTAGGTAGTCGTCACGGTTGCCAACGAAGCCTCCTTGGTTTTGGCACGTAGTATGGGGTACTGGGTCGGCAGGCACGCAGGCAAGACTGTTGTAATATTTGCGCCCAAAATGTCCGGTCTGGTTTCTTTGACATAGGAGTGGTCAAGTGAAATTAGGCATCTACTTGTAGTTGCAGAGAAGAAAAAGAAAGAAGAAACAGGAAAAGGCAAACGAGGCAGCAGTCACATCCCAATCAGAGAATCGATTTGTCTCCATCCAACCTTAAAGCTGCTGTTGACATCTTCCTGGAACTGGATATACCCACTTTAACACACTTGAGCAAATTAATAATCAATCCACTGTAGCCAGGACTGATTCCAGTCCTCGCCTGCTGAACATGGGTCTCGTGTTTGGTCAGTCATGTTGCTTCCCCTTCATTCGCCATGAGGGATAGTTTACTTGATCTGGGCATTGAGCCCTCTTGGCCCTTTCCACCGCATCTGACGAATGTCGAGCGGGAAAATCTTGCCCAAATCATCAAGGATTGGGCGTCTGGTCATGGCCTGGTAGTGAGACCACCTCCTACGGCAATTGCAGCAGAGGCAGATCCCAACCGTATTGCCGCGGTGCCCGCACCCGTGACGCTGTTCCCAAGTGGTATTGCCAGACACACTTTCCGAAAAGGCTTGGCGGCACAGAAGGCGTACAATGAATTGTATGCTGCCGTGAGCAGAGATGAGAAATTCTTGGCAGACATTGTAAAGCAGTATGTGTGTTGCTTGAATAGCGTCTATATAGGTTTAATCTCGCTGACTTTGCCGCGCCAGGGTGGTTGATGGGGATGAGTTTGTTCGCGATCTATGGGCCGTTCATCAAACGGTCAAGTCGGAAGGTTATACGCAGGTGAGAGGCATTTTCCATCAAGCGAATTGAACAAAACGAGCGACGGCGATCCTGATCTCCAAGTAGTCGCTGTCACTTGGTCTGTTCAGATCCGACTATATGGCTCACAAAGACACCTCCATGCTGCCTCCGTTCGATCAGCTTAAGCAGGTAGAGTTCAACACCATTGCCTCCTCTTTTGGCGGTTTGTCGGTTCGTGCGGCGCAACTCCACCATTATCTCACCAAGACTGCCTACCCGCTCCTGCAACACCCCATTGCGGAGGGCACGCTGGATTTGCCCGAGAATAAGGCTATCGAAGGACTTGCCGGTGGCATTGAAGCTGCGTATCACGCCTACGGTGATGCTCAACCTGAACATACGAAATGCGTCATCTTCCTAGTTCAAGGTGATGAACGCAACGTGTGGGATCAACGCCATCTAGAGTATCAACTGGCCAAGTCCTCGCCGACTATACCAGTTTTCCGGCTAGCTTTTGCTGACATAATGAAAAACACCACCCTGGCCCAGACGAAAAAGCGTCAGCTCTTATACAGCAGCCCAATCAACCAAGATGCAAAGTATGAGGTCGCCGTGGTCTACATGAGAGCAGGCTACGGCCCGAACGATTACCCTAGCCAACAAGCTTGGGACGCCAGATGTCATCTGGAGCGCTCGCACGCCATCAAATGCCCTTCTGTCTTGACACAGCTGGCTGGGACCAAGAAAGTACAGCAGGTGCTGGCTACACCTCGCTCTGAAAACGAGGTTTCAATCCTAAGCAAATTCATCAAAGATGACACTCCCTCAGCGACTGAGCTTTGGAAAACCTTTACGAATATTTACCCCATGGATGCATCTGAGTTGGGTTTAGTGGCGCGAAAAAAGGCACTCGATCCAAACCAGTGCCAGGACTATGTGCTGAAGCCTCAGCGGGAAGGAGGAGGCAACAACATCTATGGCAAGGCCATCCCTGACTATCTGAAATCGATGCCCGAATCTCGTTGGGGGTCCTTCATTTTAATGGAGCTTATAAAGCCTGAACCACAACGAAACTTGATTCTCCGCAATGGCCAGATCGAAGAGGGCAATGTAATCAACGAGCTGGGAGTCTATGGGGCTTGCCTTTGGGATCAGAAATCTGGAAAGATTCTCCACAACGAGGAGGCAGGCTGGCTTCTTAGAACGAAAGGGGACAAGAGCGAAGAAGGTGGTGTTGCGGCTGGCTACGGTTGCATGGACAGTGTGTCACTGACACTGACAAATATTGACATACAAGAAGACATGGATGCAGCAGCTCAAGAATAGAATCCCTTCCATCACTGACAGCGGTGCACGTGCAGATATTGGGACAAAGAGTCGTGGTTGGTTTATCGTTGGTTTATCGTTGATTTATGGCGTAACATAGCCTGGTCGCCCTTATTTCTTACAAGAGGATCGTCACAAGTCATTGTGAGTCCTGACTAGAATACATAAGATATCTAACAAAGGAAAGTTCCTTGGAGCGGAGACAAAATTCGTCTGGCGAGCAGGATTGCGAAGCTCGCAGATCGCATCCACCGTGGTGACCTTGATTCATATTACATAGTAGGTGTATGGGGTTTATTCGGTTTGGCCAGCGTTCTGGGGCCTCTTGAGAACTTCAATGCCGCCTGTAGTAATATTTTGGTCAGAGCACATTTTGCGTAAGTGGGAATCAAGCATTTCACTTACGCTGAACGACGCTCAAGCTGGATCGAGGCTGGTCATTGGCATCTTGGTAGCTGTTAATGCTGGCCTCGCCTTCAACGTAGACCATGGTACTATTGCCGTGTCAGTAAGCGTATCCCAGTCGCATGGTGTGTCCAGTTCCATCAGAAACTCATTTCAGTTCAAGGAAAGATCAATCGATCTGGAGCAGACGCAGAGCTGGCAACGTACCCCTTGGGCAAGCTCAACAAGAAGTCTTTTTGGGGACCCTCAGCGAAGCTTGTGACGCGGAACCAGCTCGTCCGGCGGTTGTCCTTGGGGCCAGTATTGCTGGCGACGGCGTATCTGAGAATTTCGCGGCCGGTGCTGGTGGGCTGGACCTCGGGGGTATCAGCGAGGTTGCCGATAATGGAGATGCGAGCGAGAGCTCGAGGAGACGAAGTGCTGAACGAGCGGGCAGCGCCAGCAGAGGCAACGGTTGCGCGGCGGAACAGGAGGGAAGACATTGTTGTAGATGAGCGGTTGAAGGACCGACAGATGATTGCGATGTAAATGGATTGGATAGTGAGATGTGCGTTTGAACTGTGCGGAGGGTGAGGAGGGTGAAGAGGGTGAAGAGGTGAAGAGATTGGACACGTTCTGGATGGTGTCAACATGGCCCCTGCACGGGCACCCCCGTTTGCTTTGGTCCGCACAGTTACTCGTGCCACGCCCCATTTTTCTCGCCCTCGATTTCCTCGCACCACGGGTCCACCAGCCTTTGGTGGTGCTCATCAGCAAAACGGCCACTTTGAGAAATATGTGGATTATCGTTAAGATAGTAAAGGGCCTGTTCTAGACAGGATTCTATATTAGTTTTTATAGCTTTGACGCTGTTGTTTCCATGTAATCTTTTCTATTGAGTTTGTTGTAATTTCTCAAATTGGCCGCTTTGCTGATGAGCCACACCAAAGGCCGAAGGTGGTGTGAGGAAATCGAGGGCGAGAAGCGAGAAGCGTCGCGTCAGTGCCCATGCGAGTGCGGAGTAGATGTCATGTCTGGACGCGCGATTTTACGGAGTTGGTTCAAGGGTTTGAGGGTTTTCGGCTTGGCTGTGATAGGTCGAATGTCCCCCTCGCAGAGAAAGCATAATGATGGCGAAACGTGGGCCTTGAATCGCGACTACCGAACCAGACTAGCATCGCCGTGTTTTCTGCCAGCTTCAAGTAGGACGTCCATAAGTACTTGTGCTAAAAGAAAGTTGGTTTACTTTCGATTGACTTGACCTGTCTGGCGAACAGCCGCCAGCCACAGAACCCACCGTTCAGATGCCTGCAGATGCCTGCCAGACAAGGAAGGCATCTCATACATCACACCTTCCCTCAATTGCTCCTGGCTTCTTTTTTCTCCTCGCCCTGCGACCCGTCGTTGTTGATTTTGTTGTCCCGGCAGAATTCGCCATCGCAAACTCGCGACGAATTTCGAATGTCTCCGTACAAATGTCTCCGAGTGCATGTGGCTTCCACGGACCGCGCATACACCACCATGCAAGCTCAACTTGGCAAAGTGGTCATCCGATGCGGACAGGTGCCGGCAGGGCAGCACTACATATGTCGATGCAAATAGAGCTTCGAAGCCGTGTTCCTTCACCTTGGGATCTCCCATGCATGTCTAGCAGGCTGTGGTTCGCCAAATGACGCCACGCTGGAGATTTGCGGGTTGTGTGACACCCGATTTGGGTGTCAATAGACGCTTGTCAATAGACTCAGCTCTGAGACCGGCAAACTCCAAACGGTCAATAACGTCTATTGTAAGCCAAAGTCTCTACAACGGATGCTTCCGCGGCAAGTGATGACGACTTGAAGCGAGACAAGACGTAAAGAGCTCCATTTTTATCTTATTTTATTATGATTATTTTATCTTTATTTTTTAAAAAAGCTGCCATGCGACGCTGTTTGCTGTCTATTCATCATACTCGACCACATCTGTCTCTATAGCTGTCCCGCCCCTGATGCAACTCCGGCCCTATTGACGGCGTTGAAGGCGCCAGTCATGGACGATAGCTCACTGCCGGTCATACCCCTGGCCTTGAATGGACCAAGATAGGAAGGTTTAATCTGCAACAGAATCGCAATTGTGAAGGATGGAATGGTGAATTTCTATTCGCCGTGATGAATTGTCTGCACCGTCTATAAGGACGCTTGTTTCGCTTGCCGTGATACCACAACCACATTGTCTGACCAGTGTGAGTGGACAGTTGGTTGCACAACGCTTGCAAGAAGTAAACGATCTTGATGTCTCGTCTGTTACGTTTCTCCTGTCACTCTCTTCTGATGGGACGAGATCTCCCTCGTTTCCGAATATTCGTTGCATCAACTCCTTTCATCTACCCAAAGTCTATCCCTCTCTCTACTCCTCCTATGATCCAGAAACCATGGACTCATCTTCACTCACGCATTGGTACGGTACTCGCGGTACGACCACCATCGTCGCTACGGTCGAGCCCCTTTCTCCCTATACCGATCCCGCACTTACAGCAAACTTGGTGTGTCGAGTGCTCCTGGCCATCGTTGCCAACTTGACCTGCCTCGTGCCTCTTCGTCTGCTCTATAGAAATGGAGAACTTGCAGCAGTGGTGTTCATATTGAACGTCGAGATTAAGAATCTCGAAACGATTGCGAACGCCCTCATCTGGAGAAACGACAACATCAGGTCCTGGTGGGCAGGCTACGGCTGGTGCGATGTCGATGCCTACATTCACAACATCAGCATCGGCCTCTTCGTCACTTGTCTGTTGGCCATCATTCGAAATTTGGCCCAGCAAGTCGGATTGATGCGAGCCAATGCCCTTAGCGTCCAAGAACGGCGTCGTCGGAACTTGATCCAAGCACTCATCATCTTCCCCTTCCCCATCATTCAGCTTTGCTTGACATGGCCGCTTACAGCCCAAAGATATCTTGTCGGAACACTGATGGGCTGCAATTGGATTCCTCACCCGTCCTGGCCCTTCTTGGTTTTCTTCGTGCTTCCGCCGCCCATCTTCGCTCTGATCACGTCCGCTTACGCAGGTGAGTTGTCGGGAGAAAAGTGTCCCAGTTTGTGTTGTCCAGCTAGCTAACACATACCGTCCTCTTTGCAACTCGCGTAGTCCTCATCTACAAGAGATTTCGACAAGTCACGAAAACGACCGAGACGGCACTCTTGAGCAATCGTATCGCGCAACAAAGGAGCCAGCGCACAAGACGGAGGCTATATCTCATGGTCATTTCCATACTCATCCCCTTTTTGCCAGTTGTTCTAGCGCTGGCCGCCTTCAACATCTTGCAGATGCAGGGACTCAAGCCTTACAACTATGATCAAGTCCATAATCATGCCTCGCCGCTGCCCTGGGACACAATCCTGTTCGTCTCATCAGGCCAAATCAACTGGGCCCTGATGAACAACTGCTACATCCCCATTGCTACGGCCATCCCAATCTTCGTCTTCTTCGGGTTGACCAAGGACGCCGTCAACAACTACCGACAGATGGCCCTCTTTTTCGGTCTAGGTACCCTGTTTCCTCGTCTGCGGCGAGAATACGATCCTGATAAGGCTGTTTCGGAGGGAGGAAGCTCGTTCGGCTCCAGTCAGATGCGAAGCGTCGTCAGGTAAGTGCCATTGGGCCCCAATAAGTCCTTCTATGAACATGTTCTCACAATGCACCCAGTGCACCTTCGAAGACTGAATCACTCAGCTCTCCTGGGCCGTCCAGCCGCCACATGTCATTCCGCATTGACAGCACGCACGGCCAACCATCTCAGCATCTCGGTGTTCACGATTCTATACACGCAGAGAGCACAACCACAACAAGGATCCCTGGTCACAATCCACTCCTATTCAGCACTCGTCGCAATATCTCGGTTCCGCATTTCTTACGCAATTGTTTTGTGAGAAAGAAGAAGCCTGGACACGATCCAGAAATCGGGCCCTGCCTGGGGCCTGTTCAGCCGGCTTGTCCCCTTGGGCAATCGTATCAAATTTCCGGGCGACCCTCTGTTCAAACCGTCGTTTGGTCTGGTGAAGAGCAAGAAGGGTCTGGTTCGGTGGGCTGCTCGGGAATTGCGAGAAAGCCTGTTGCTTGTGGTGTTCAGGTTCAGACTTGTTTATCGCGAGAAACGTAGCGGGGGGGCCAAGGGAGTGATGTTAGGTGCCAGCTTTGGAGCGAGCCCAGGTAAAACAGTGATTTCAATTCTCCGAGAACTTGAAACAGAATCGTTCCCCTGTGGACTCGACGGTACTTCTTGCCACTTGATGGATTTATTTCAGACTTCACATACATTAATCGACGCGGCACGAGGCCTTTCCTTTTCACATCGTCTCCTCAAGCAAGACAACCTGCGGGGTATATAATCCGTCAGAAGTATCAACGTTGTGCATATATTAAGCCAAGAGGTCCAAAGTCAACGCCAATGAGGGGACAAAATGAAATATGCGAGTGAATCCCGTTCTATACTGCCCAAAAACAACCCTCAGACCTTCTCTTCATCATATGCCAGAGATGTATACCCACTGAGTGACAAAGACGCCCGTCCAAGGACAACGTCCTGTCCTCTCCTTCCTGACTCGCTACTTGTCCTGGTTCGCTCTTCTAGGCAAACTTGTCACGCCGTTGTATCAAAAATATGTTGTGGATTCGTCAAATCCGAGCAAAGGGGAGGGGGGAAATAGCAGGCGAGTAAATAAGCAACGAATAATCAGAAATTAGCATTTGCAGATCGTGATGTATATGCTCAAGAAGAAAGCCAGACAGCCCCTGACGACTCGTGCGAATCGGAAAAAAATGGTATGGATGTGGGTGTGGGGGCCCGGTACAATGTATGTAGAAGAAAGAAAGAGCCAGAGGGTGATCCTGCCTCATTATTAGAAGACCCGCTTGTTGAGCATGCATAAATCCGTCAACACATCCAACGCGTTATTTTGCTGCCTTTTGCATCCGACGCATAGCTTCCCGGTGAGCTTCCAGCATGTCGCCATTTCTCATCCGTTCATCAAAAGCACGATCGACATTTTCTTTTTCTCGTTTCTGCGTTTCCCTGCGCTGCGCCTCTGCCTCTTTCTGTCCCATCAGTACGTTGCGTTGCATCTCGATGTTCCGCTGAATCTCTGCCTCTCGTCCACCACCAAGCAGAGTCGCCGGTCCGAAAGGCGTTTCACGTCCTGTATTCGTCATGATTGGCGTTCCTGAGCGGAGGTCATACTGCACAGACTGGCGAAAACTGGCTAATTGAGCTTCCCTCGCCGCAATGGAAGCCAACGTCGATGATCTCTTCGGTTGGTGGGAGTTAAAGGCCAGATCTTCCGTGCTGTCAAGTCTATGAAGGGCCTGAGCTTGTGCCGTGGCTGGCTGTGATAATGACATCAGACTGCTCTGGCGCATGACCTCTTTCCTCTGGCTGAGAGGGACGTCGTCTGGGTCAGACAAACTGAGTGCTGCCGCATACATGGGGTAATTGTAGAGTGAGCCAGCGTCACTACCAGGCCCTTGGTTTGCAAAAGGTGGCTCTTGGTTGAGTGACAATAGACTTCCGTGGGATCTGCTCCGAAGGAACATCTCCCGTTGCCCGATCAAAGTCTGTGGGCTGGCATATGAGACAACTCCTGGGACTGGGATTCGGTTGGCGGGCAGCACAGGAGGTTGTGATGGTGTTGCATCGAAAGCGGCCACAGATGGCTGGCTACCAAGGGCTTTCCGGGGCTTGACACCTTGTTCTTCGACAATAGAGTTATCTGCGGGCTGGGCAATGGTCTCCTCGGCGATCGGCATGAATGTGGATGATGAATGTCGCAGCCCAGAAGGCGTCTTTTTCAGTGGTGGTGCAGGCGGAGCGGTCGGGGATAGTGGCATTCGTTGCTCAAGAGGCGTGTTTCGTCCACTGGGGGATGGCGGCAATGCAGCATTTGAGGCTGGAGGCAGGTCCTGCTTTGATGACCGCGTTGAGTCGTTTTTCGAATTGACCAACTCTGAGCTTACAGAAACTGATCTTCGCACACCTGTTGGAGGGCCACCATCTCCAGCTGTCTGCTGAAGTTCTTCGACATTTACGGGAACGGGCTTCTCTTTTGGCTCTTTTGCCATCTTTGTCGCTTTCGCTGTGGGCACGTGCAGTTCGTCAGGTTTAGGACACTCTGCATTGCTCAAATGTTTCGCCCATTCATTGGTTCGATACGACATGGCGACTCTCGAAAGCGATCTCGGTAAGCGATCCTTAGTCAGACTTGCTGGAGTTGACGAAACGCTTGCCATTGACTTTGCCCTTTCGGAGGCTTCAGGAAGATTGAGATCAGCAGACGGTTCGCGACTCGTCTCTGCACCCCTCTCTCCTTCTCTGTGTGATTCTCCTACGTGCGCTCCGGCCTTGTCAAACGGTTGATCATCGACAAGGGCAGGTTCAGGAGCAGTCGTAGTTGATGCTGGCCGAGATCTCGTTTTGTCCTGCGCAAGAGTATTATCGCCATTGCGCAATTCGTCGCCCTGCTTACCAAGCTGAGCATGAATCTCGATACTTCGTCCGGCAAGCTCGGTCTCTCCAGGATCCTTCTGATCAAGATCCTGTACGATAGAGCGTGCATTCGCTTCACTCACACTCTCATTGTCAGCAGTGGCCGCAAGGGACATCTCATCATCTTCGGGTTGGCGGATTCTACCCAGAACCAACTCTTCGGTACTCTCGCCTGCGTCAGAAGTGCTGTCGCCGCCTGCGCCACCACCATCTGTGCGTTCGGATCTCTGGGAGAAGTTGCGAAGCAGCGTAGCAGAACCTTGAGATAGTCTCTTCGCAAGAGACCGATGTTTACGAGGGGCTGCTGAAGCGGCGGCCGAGGCCTCAGCATCGTCTGCAAAAGTGGCAATGGAAGACCGATCATCGTCAGATTTGGTCTCGTTCCCTTCAGGGACCGTGAATGGCAGAGGGATGACCTCGGGGGCTCCTGTTACAGTCTGAGCTTGGGACTCCCGTTTACTGGCCGTGGTACCTTTGGAGTTTCGTTGGCTGCCGGCTAGTTCTTTTGCCTCCCGCCTTGTTTCCGCTTTCTCGTCCAGTATTTCACCCTCAACATCGGTTGCATATTCGGGAATGTCGTCAGCAGCAACACGAACAGTGACCTTGCCTTCCTCGGTATCTTCTGTTGCCATCAAAGCATCCGGTCCATGTCTCGAGTTCTCCGACTCAGACATGTCAGCCATTTCAATGACCTCGGCGGATGACAGCCCCTTCGATCCGATGTAGCCTTGTCGAAGTCTTTTCTCGCTTCCGGTCTCCCCAAAGTCAGTGACGCGTGACTCTGTGATACTGTCGGCAGCACCATCACCATATACTCGCTCCCACTGCCGGCGCTCTCGAGCATTCGACTCTTCGATTTGACGACCGACGTTCTCTTCCTCTTGTTCCAAATTCCGCTGGTCATCTGCGCGTTCTGCTGCTCTTTTCTCTCTCTTCTCACGCACAATTCTCCACAGTTTGATCTGCGAGATGATTCCCGCCAAGAAAATGAATACCACAGCTGCGGTTTCGACTCGAATACCTTTCGTGACTGGATAAGTGTCTGCTCCAAGTGGGAAGAGGTTGTCGTTAACCGCCCAAACATAAGCCCAAAATTCTTTCAGGCCGGCGCGGCTAAAGCAATCAATGCCAAGTACCGCGACGGTCGAACCGCCAAAGGCAATTAGTACAATGAGGGCCCAGTCGCGCGTATATCTGCTGAAATACGGGGCAAAACCAACGAGAGTAAAGCTAGCAATGAATATTGCCTTGGACGGCACAGCGTGAAGAAGTCCACCAGGAACCAAGCACAAGAGCCACATGCTTATGCAGAATCCACCCAGGGCGCAGCCAAACCCCTCGGTCAGTTCCTTGAAAAACATGGCGGCGGCACCAACGGCGCAACCTGACATGATCACAGCCACAACGTATCCGCCCTGCAGTGCATTGCTGACCGGAACATTCATGACATAGACTATCAGCACTGCAACGCCGAGTGCCGTCATATATGCGGTAGAAAAGAAGGTGTGAATCCAGCGGTTCTTGATCCCAACCAGCGCGTATACTGCACCAGTCGCAAGCATAACAACACCAGCTACTCCCCATCCCGGAGTCAACTGGGGAGGTAAGGGCAATTGGCCGGCCGGAATTGTCGCTAACCACGCCGAATTAGCATCGCGCCATGCTGACACTGAATTTTCCATATTGTGCTAGTCCACCTACCATTATAGAAAGTCGAATTGTCCAAAAGGCCGCCACTGGAGGTTACTGTGGGCAGTGCGGAACTTGTTGTGTTGGGTATCGACGAAGGTGCGGCCGTGACAGAGCCGGACACATCTGGTCCGTCTGGCTTGGCACTTGATCCCTGGGGCTCCTTGAAATTTTGATCTCTCCCAGCAGAGTCGGTGATTTTTGGCTGAGCCGATGACGAGATTGGTGTCGTGACAGGCACTGCGTTGTCCTGCCTCTTAACAATGGCGAAACTCTGCGAATGTACGACTTCAAGAACCAAGACCAGACAAATTAGCGCCCACAGGCGACTCGCTTTCAGGCTCATCATTATTTTGCGATTGTCGAGGTCGTCGTCGATTCAAAGCTTGTGTACGAGTTGCAAAATAGCTTTCACCAACAGCTTAGCTTACACGAGCCTGTGAAGCATTATCGAGAGTTCGAGAGTCCGCGCTTCGGTCAGGAAGTAAAAGGGTGATTCTGGAGGGAGACCAAGGGAGAAAATAGACTAGAAGGACATGCAAGAAGCAATGACGGGTAATTACACCTTAGTGGTTTCGCAGCTTTTTTATGTGTGGTGTCGCGTGGTGTGAGACAAGAGGCTCTACCAGAAAATCGTGGTGGGGAAAAAAAGAAAGAGTTGTTACAGCAAGACTTCGAGAATCAAAAAGAGGCGAGCGCCTAGGCACTGCACGGTAAATGAACGCCTTGGTTGGATCAAAGGGGAAAATTAGCTGTTGCACTTGCACTCATCGACTATAGAGCGAATGGGCAAAAAGGAACGGATGCATGAAGCAGTGGGTGGGAGGGTGGCATGCAGAAGAATGTGGAGGGATGATTGGAAAGTGTCGAACGGGAAACGCGCAACTCCTGTTCGGAGTCACTTCAGCTGAATCCTCTCCACGAAGACATGACCGTATCGAACGCTAAAACGAACGCTCGGCTTTGTGCACTTATTGGGTTCATCCAAGAGCGTGGGGACGGGCCAGAAGGTACAAAACATCCGGGCCAAGGCCGAGAGAAGTGGATGAAGTGGGCGAGACGGCAACCAAGAGATGCAGGGCCAATTTCCCCGACTGGGGTTCAAGGCGGAGTCCACCATGTGGAATGCCATTGTGGATGGCGGGCACGAGCATACATGTACGCAGTGGTAGGACGAATTCTCCAGGGAGTACTCCGTATGCGAAGTACATACATCGTTCGGACACATACTAATCGATGTAATGCCGGTAGGAATTTTTTTGGAATCACCTCCGTGCTGCCTCCGTTCAATCAGCTCACGCAGGTAGAATTCATTCTTCGCGAAGATGGCAAAGGTTATCATCATGGCATCCCACGTCGCACAAAAACGGGCAATCTTGGATCCGGTAGGTAGCATACGGAGTAGAATGAGAGCTTTGAGAGCTTTGACAATCACAACTGTTTAATCAGACATCGGAAATCGGTAACTGTCCACGCGCGCGACCGCACCGCAGCATTGCGCTACCAAGCTCACCCAGATC
This sequence comes from Epichloe bromicola, assembly GCA_023658445.1. Classification (NCBI taxonomy): domain Eukaryota; kingdom Fungi; phylum Ascomycota; class Sordariomycetes; order Hypocreales; family Clavicipitaceae; genus Epichloe; species Epichloe bromicola. Next base: position 4,194,036 of record CP098266.1, on the reverse strand, counting down.
GACGGAGGTTCCGGAGGACGGCGCACAGAGTACTCAGTACCAAGATGAAATTATCTTGAAGCCAGGCAAATAGTCTCACAAGGCCAGGACGACGATTACCAGCAAGCCACTCACCCACGCCACGCCACGCTCGTTCACGAGAGGCTGATGGCAGCGACAAAGGTCGATGTGCCACCCAACTAATCGGTACTCCGTACAGTCTACCCCTGAATGATTTTACAACGATAATCAGGCCCACGCGGGGCAGCCACTATCAGCTCTTAGTATTTATAGTAAGTCAAGCTATTAGGGAATGTGTAGGGGCAATCACAGAGATACTACGTAGTCTGAGTAAAGTACACGTAATATAAGGTACTTCTTGCCCTACTCAATGCCACACTAAGCCACGGAAAGATCATCTGTCATTGGCCTGCTGCCACTAGTTCTGTACCTCCTGTGAAAGCAAACAGGGATTATTAGACTGTAATTCAGGTACAAGCGCACGCGGCAGCAAGTGGCGCCACCCCATTCCGAGTCGGAAGGTGAAGAACAGCTCCTATTAGCTAAAAGTGGCATGTACGGAGTTATCTGTGCCTGCCCACAATTAGCATTGTGCGACTCGACCACTATCGCGCTTGGTCTGCCTGCTACTCAACGATGACGAGAAAGGCTCGCACAAGATCACCATGAACAAATCGCCTTTGGCAAATTCATCATCACACCGCGCGCATTGCCAGTACTTCTACAAAGGACACCTGCTGCCACAAGATATCTCATTGCTCCTTGGCCTGTCTCAGTTGAAACTGTCAGACTGTTCATGCAGCATACATCTCGCTTGACATGAGAGATCCCTCTTCTCCCATTTGGGAGGCTGTGATACAATGTAAGTGAAATGATGTTGAGGAAGCCGACGCTAACAAGAGAGGAAAATTATTTCAACAAGGGAACGAGGGCTAACTACATAGGTCCTAGCGGCTGGCTCCACCAAGCGTGCCATCTCACCTTACATTCGTAGAGGTTGCCACACTGTTCTGTCGTTGCCCCTGTTTAGATTCTCATCCGAGGCAATATAAGGAAAAGCGTCAAGGCCATCTTTGGTCCTGGTCCGGCAGGCATTAAAAAGACAGTGGATATCCTGGCAGGTCGGTTTGTGATCAGGCCCGCGACACGATAGCAGCGAATCCTTTCTTACAAGTATTCGGGGCCTTTAACATGGCGGCCAGAATCTTCCGTCAGGTTTCACACGGCACAGGTTGAGGATCCGTGGAATTGCTAGCGCTGTACTCCGTACTGGGATGTACTTCGTACCGACTGTCAGAACTGTCAGAGCATCACAGGCTGTAACATCAAGCTTCTCTTGATGAGCAGTGACGCGCTTGTTCTGAGGACAATTGAATTATAACCAGCCTCGAGGTGAAGAGGCGATTTGTCCTGATGGTGCCGATGGTGTCAAGTCAAAATCATTGTCATCGCACGGGGCATCATCATAACCGTCCAACTTCGGCACATTGCATGAGAAGCGAGAAGGCAGAGAGAGGCTGCTTGAGCCGTCGAGACAACAGGATACGGAAGCTGAGCACGGGTTTTCTTGGCCAGGTTGCCATTTCCATTTCAGCATGCATCATCATCATCAGTTCACCAGGTACATAATCCTGATTGTCCCAATTGCGCTCCTCCGTCCCGTCTTCGCGATCGAATTCGGTCGTGGTCATGGTCATGGTCGGGAACCTTGCCATGCTCCTTCCGCGCATGTGCGCCCCGCCCAAAGTCTAACTAGGCTAGGAGCAGCAACAAGGGCAGGCAGGCAGGCAGCAAGCAAGCAGGGCGGGAAGGAAGGAGTCAGAGTCTGTCCTGCAAGTCGTGCTATTAGCGGCAACGTGAACGCGTTGTTAAATTAAACCGCCCCACTGGCAACGCCTTGTTGTCTCTCAGTTCCGTGTACCGATCGACGATGATGAACGATATTTCTTCGGGCTCACCGCGGTTGTGCACCGTGGCAGGATTCCTTCTTCTCACTTATACGGACCATTGTACGTTTTGTACGAACACTTGGCGGATTCTGTGGTACGGATATGCAAACAGGCGCCTTGTCCTTGACCAGAGAGTGTGTCAAGTGATTCGATGCGAATGTGTCCGGGTAGGAAAGCAACACGGGGGGGGACACAGGGTGATCGATCATGCCTGCCTGAATGAGCCTGTAGCAATATGGCATCTACGAGGTACGGAGTAATCTTCCTCTAATCAGTCGTCTGGGAGCAAGCCACCAGCCTTCTGGGCACAAGGGCAGTGCAGTGCGAGATCTCCGTACGGGGTATTGGTATTGGGTGGGACACGCATGGACCGAAATGAGTGCGCAACGTCTCAATGAAACTGCTGCTTCATTCGTCGGAGACCACGATACTGGGTTGAGACTCGGACGAGGGAGCACAATCAAAGCAATGCCAGACGCAGAAGCTGGTTCCTTCAAAACAAACAGATTGCGTGCGTGCGTCTCGGGCACTATCCGGACGCATCGCATCGCATCGCCACCCTAACCTACCCTGGAGAATTACCCTGATCTCCTTGCAGGCAAAGCAAGGAGACACCTGCCATGTAGGTCTCAGACAGAAAGCTGACCAGCCATGTATGTTGTGATGTAGTGTCGTTTTACCGCGCTCATTCTCCGCGTTCTTGTCCCACCGACTTTGCATCCCTTGGGGCGGCCAATGGTGCGGTTTGTTATCATAGCCTTGAGAGATCGGGCGCGCATGTGTTCACAAAGAATCTGGCGGAAATGTGGCTGACATTGACGAGCAGGTACCGTCCCTCAGCCGTAATGTGATTGCAAGTCTAGAACGCATCACAGATCACGGGGCATGGCCGCCTGTATGGTATTGTTCCCCATCTCCGGTGTGGTGGATGCGCATCACCGTGGCTCTTTATTTTCCTGGAGTAGGTTCCGGGTTCCAGTTCTTTTCTACGAGGCACCGCAGGACCTTTTTTTTTTTTTTCCCCCTCAGATCGTACTAATGTAGGGAGTGTAAGTGGCGAATTTGTCGGGTGCAACTCGAATGAAGGCGAAAAAATTACTCAACCCGCCACGCTAGATCTGTAAGAGTCAGCTGCTCGTACAGGACCCGACGTTCGTTGTCAAAACGTGGTGATACGTGTAGCACCTGGGCGTAGGGTAGGTAGGGCAAGGCAAGGCAACAATGCGAGACGGCGCGACGCCCCGGTCAATGGGTCCATGACGACGCGGTAAAACCTTTGTCTACTGCATTTGTGATTACAGGCTTGAAACCTTCCGTAACATGAGATGACCGCCTGTAATGGAAGCATGTCGTGCAACTGGGAGGAATGGAAATGATGGCATGAAATCGTTGAATTGTGACTTGCCCATGGTTATCGGCATGCAAAGTGGTATCATGTTAAAAACGAGAATTGAAAAGAACTAGTTCGTTAACCCCGTGCTGGCCGCCCTTGCCTGAAAGAGCCGAAGAAGAGCGCTGCGCTGCGCTCACCAAAACCACAATCGTATCAAGAAAAACTCGCTATTTATATCCCCTCTCTTAATTATTCGTACCATCATTTCCCCCCCCTAAACGCGAGTTTCATCTATGGAAACCATTTCAGGGGGCAAGGAGGTAAAGAGGATGACATTAATGTCAGTGAAAGTAGGATTGACGTGCTGTCACGTTAAATTCGCTGGCTGGCTGTTTGTAAAATCGTACATATAATTTTGGTTTAACCACGGATGCGCTGTTGTTTTTGCTCAGGGAAGAAAAAGAGACGTCATCGCTTCATAACGCGAGTAGGTACTCGATCGCCGCTGTAGCGTGGCTGAGAGGATTGTTGTTTTCCCGTCCTGGACGTGCGCGCATGCTTCGCCGGTGCGGGACTCTTCTGGCGTACGTTGAGCAAGCCGAGGACGGATCGTAACGGCAGCATGAATAGGTGGAGCACGGTGGTGAAGGGGAACAGCACGAGCGTGATGAGCGACTCGACGGCTCGGACCAGGGCGTTCTTGGAGCCGCTGTTCTTGGCAGCCACCGCGGCCAGGGCAATGGCATCATCCAGTCGCAAGTCTAGTGCTGAGAATCGAGCGTCCGTCTGGTGCTGCAGCAGGGTGGCCTTCTTTTCGTATCGCCGCACCGCGCGGTTGAGGGCATCGAGCTCTGGCTGAATGGCGTTGCGAACGTCTCTGGCCAGGAAAGCCTTGTCCTCGGTGGCCGCAGAGCCGGCGCCTTGGCCGTGCTCCCTGACGAATTCATCGGCCAAGGAGCGCGCCTCCAGTCTTTCCAGGCGCTCAATCATGTCTTCCAGGTGCGCGCCAGACTGGGTTGGCAACGAAAAGGGGTTGCCGTGGACCACTCGCTGGAGGTGCAGAGTTCTGGATTTGACTAGCTGTATGGTGTGTGAAAAGGCGCGCAATTCCGACACCAGCAGGAAGATGGTGAGGTTGTAGTTGGAGACGAGGCCCTCGGATGGCCGGCTGAGCTGGACGCGGATGTAGTGTAGCAAGTAGGCGCTGATGAGCGGCAACGCGAAGCACGAGAGCAGTGCCAGCACCTCGTGCATGTAGAGCTCTCGGAGCGCTGACTGCTGCTGCGGTGTGGTAGTCGGGTTTGCGGATGGCTTTCCTTGCGGGCCATCATGTTTGCTATTCGTCCTCGGGGCTTCATCCGTTTCTTCGGGAACATCGTCGAGGTTCGTGGGCTGGTGGGCTGCGTCTGGACCAGAATCATCGGGCTCGAGCTCTTCTTCGACGGCGATTTCGGTGTCTGCTTCTTGCTGAGTGCGAACCTGCTGGGCAGAGTGGTACCAGACCCTGTGGAAATACGAGAGATTTCAGAGACTTTGCCCGGAGGATCAAGTTGAGATACATCTTGGGGTGGTGGCTGGTTTGGTCAGATGGGACTCACCATGGTTGCGTCACGGACCAGTGCAGGAAGACGGCAGACAGGCCCAGAAGCATGATGTCTGTGACGACGACATGGCCGTCCTTGAACAGGACGCCCGCAACGGCCGGGAGAAGAGCAAAAGCCAGAGACAGGGAGGCTAATGATGAGGTTTCCGGGATGGGCGTCTCGTGGCCCGCGCGTGCCCTCGGATTGAGCAGATTGCGAGCCTCGTCCAGGTTGTAGTCTGAGAAGTTGGAGCTTCGCCGGGGCGCGCCGTTCGGCACACCCTCGAGGGAAGCTTCAGATGGACTTGCATGGGACTTTCGCCGGATCGGAGGACCATCATCCACCGGCTTGGAACGACGGAGTGCGCGGCCGGGAGGGGCGAACCCTGTCGACTTGGATGTCACGGCTGGGGCTCGAGATGATGCAGCCGCCGGGGCCGCGGGCGAGCCTTCGTCCGGCATTGTTTGTTGTCTTGGGGTTTACTTGATGGACGGAAAACAGACAAAGGCGTGTGCGTGTGGGAGAGATGGATGGGCGATGCGGAAGATGTCTGATGTATGATGACGAGTTGACGTGTGTCGAACGTTGTTGTATTATTGGGCCGTTTCGTCATGAACTTTGACTTTGCCGCCAAGCGTTGCCCAGCGTTGCCCAGCGTCAAGAACAACTGGGGGAAAAAAAAAATCCGGGGTACCGAAATAGAGTCTTGCGGTGCATCTCAATCCCGAGCAATCCTGGGCAATAAGAGATATCCCCAGCCCTCACTCAATTGCAACGTTGTAGTCCGTACGGATTATATGGACAGCTCTTGAATGTTGGTGGCTTTTCTCTGGTGTCAAGGACCCCTGCTCGAGTTTCATCATTGCCCACGACTCAGATTTCGTTCCGTCTTCTTCTTCTTCTTTTTTTTTTTTTTTATAGAAAAAAATGGATTTCTCCTTCCATTTGCGTCTTCTCTGCCGTCATTTTGTCTCTTTGACACAGCCCAGGATAAAGAGCGAAAGAAAGGGAGATAAAAAACCTCGCCGCCTTCTACTTCAGCATCGCGCCACCAGTGAAAAGTGAAACCAAACCAACCAACCACGGTGGTCGAGTCGCCAAAGGCTATAGTGCTGAAGGTGCTGGAGGTGCTGGAGCTGCGGCCTTGAGGCCTCTGGCTGCGCGGACTTGACGGACCAGGCAGTGGCTGCCCGTGGCTGCCCGTGGCTGCATGTCGCCTGCATTTTGGCCGTTTTGGCGGCAGAGACGCCAACATGCGGCCCTCCACCCCCCGGCAGGTTTCGCCGCGACATCATCTCCTTCGCCCACCGCCCCGACATCCTCTCAGACTGGAACGAGTGCCATCACCGTCGACCCCGATCCTGACCCCGATCCTTCCACCGCCCCTGAGCACGGCCGTCTCGACGGCAGTGCCAGCCTCGTCTTTTCCACGACGCCCAACGCATCCGAGCCGTCTCAGAGCCGCCGTATCGAGACTGCTGTCGCGGCCGGGACCCAGCGTCACCACACCGCGGGCCTCACCCAATCTCCTTTTCGCAACCGTAAAAAGGCGAACCAAGTCGCTGCTTATAGAAGCGGCCGGCCATCTGCATCGCGCCTTTGGAACCCCACGAACTCGACCCCTCGGATCCCCGACCAGCAGCGTCATCGCAAGCGAAGGCCATCAACACCGCCTCTGCCCACTGTCCCGCTTCACCATCCCGCCCTTGAAACCTCGCTGGCAGGAGGAACCAAAGACCCCAAAGACCTTGCGGCTACCGCTACCGCGGCGGGCAGCTATCCACTTCTGACCCTTTCAGAGCAGCGGCAGACGAGACATTCAGCATCTACGCGTGCAAGTCTCCAAATTGAGCGCTTCGGAGCCAGCCATCGCCGAATCAGCTTGCCGCGCTCTATTCGTGATTCATACGACGGGCAGCGGTCCCTCCATCGCACGTCGATTGCTTTGGACGCTACGCAGACGACGCCTGGTAGCAGTTCATGGACAGACGAAGCCGAACTTGCGGAACCGTCGGCAAAGAGCAAAGGCAAACAGAGAGCACCCATGGCTACAACCATGGCTACAACCATGGCCACTACAAACAGTGAGGATGCGACAAGGTCGTACTCGAGAGATCTTGAACGCGGTCCGGGTATGATGATGCCGCGAATGTCCAATGCATCTGCGGCGGACGGCATTGGTTCTGACGTATCGTCATCGAATTCTTCCATAATGGGGGAGGATGTGCAGCCAGACGCCGGAGAGGAATGGGGCCCTCAGCATCCATGTTACCCGCACCTGAATCCTCATGTTCCCATGGATTCGATGGAGTATGCGACGACGAGGATAATCCGTGTCAAGCGCGACTGGCTCGTCGCAGGGGATCTTGCCCCGACCTTTTCAAACCTGTACCCGGAAATCCTGGACCCAGCGGGCGTGTCAGAACAGGAATTTCGACGCATTGTCGATAAGTTAAACGGAGAGCTGATACCCGTGTTCGACCCTTTCAGCTTTCGAAACATGCTGGACAGTGTGCTGGGACTGGTCACTGGCTGGCTGTGGGATGATTTTGGCTTGACCGCGGCCAAGTCGCGTCTGAATAACCTCGAGAAGTGGATTGAGAGATGGAACCAAGAGATGGAGAAGACCATGGCGTCCGAGGAGGGTGTGGTCCCACCAAAGCTCATCTCACTTCGACAAACGGGGTATTTGAACGTGAGTCCCCCCCCCTTTGAATCGCGTTCCCGCGATGGTGACCACCACCCCTTCTTCATTGCCAATGCTCACGATGTATGCGATCGCTGACATTGCAGTACAGCTGGATATCCAGATCCCAGATCCCGAGATCGCCCCGGCACCCAGTAGCATTGGAGCTGGCGAATCCAGAACCGCGTTGCCCATGGAGCCGATGCCTGCCATACCGGCTTGATGCGCATGTGAAGTCTCCCAGGGAAGGGTTTCCCCGGATGGCGTTTTGCAACCAGCGAGCCAAATGCTGTGGGATCTCCGCCATGGGTACTTTTGACGAATTGTTGTCTAAACTGTGGCGTGGCGTGCGCATCGCAACTGTTTTCTTATTCATTACATTGATACCAAGAATTTTGAAGACCACCAGTCTCGTTTGAGACAATGGAATTACGGACAGACGAGCTTCTTATACATGCACATCTATCTACATTCGCGCGCCGTTGCAGTTCGTGGCGTCTTGTTCCAACATTTGTTCCAACATCAAAAATGACCAAGTTTCCTTGATTGCCCCCCTGCTCCCTGCTCCCCCCGTATCAACCCATCAAGCAGCGGCCGCAACCACTCGGCACTCTTCTTGGGACACCTCTTCTGCCCTTGTGCCCCGTGAGCGACCAGGCAAAGTACCGCACCACGGCTCGTTGAAGGTGGCCCGGTGCTTCACCCCGGGCAGCGATGGAAACAGGGGCCCCCGGTCTACGGGGGTCCGACCTCGCTGCCTCAACGGCGGCGTGATTTCATTGCCGACTTGCCACCCACGCATCCAATCCTCCGTCGTGTTGTTTGACAGCGGCGCTTAATATCTTCGGGCCTCTTTCCACTCGGCCCATGTTGTCGTCGCCTCGTGGCCAAGCCTTGAAACATTTTCTGACTGGCTTAAGTCCCAGGAAGCGAAGGCACAATCTTCAACTACTTGCATTCATCTCGTCATCCTCTGTTCTAACCCTACCATGAAGCCATCGACAACTTCCGCCAACTACTTTTCTTTTATCCCTCCATAAATTGCCGCCATGCAAAAAAATCACTCGGTTGTGTTGACGTGTCGGTCCCTGTCGTCAACTCTCCGACTCACACCTAGCTTCAAGCCAGGAAAGGTTAAGCAACACCATCTCTTACCAAAAGACCTCGCCTGAGACCTCACAGCTCAAGAGGACCCAGTGATGCCTTCTAATCACCTCGATCCTGTAGCTTTCGTTTGCCAGACGAGCCAGAAGTTGAATCCATGTCAACGTCACCGTCTTCCTCTGGGGTATCTGACTGCTCAATGATTTCCCACTCGATCTTGACCGTCCCATCCTCTGACTGCTTGATACCATGAGCTCGGCGCATTCTGCCCAGCCTTGTGCCCTCAACCATGCTGTCAAACCAGGGAACCCCAAAAGACTGACGCAGTGCTGTGCCTTGGTTTCGGGTGTCCACCTGCTTCTCCTCTGCTTCGCCTTCGCTCTCCTCGGAAATGAGACCCAGGTCTTCCAGGTCCTGAAGGTCCTCCTGCAAGAGACTGCCCAAGGTAAGATTGATGTATTCGGCTTCGCTTCGAGGCTTTTCAGACCAGTACGACAACGGCGTGCCACAAAATCCACAAAAGTTGCGTTTTGTGTGCTCTTGGCTAGGGTGCGTGTAGACTCGTCGAATCATTGCATGTGTTTCGTCGTCGAAGAAGGCAAAGGTCGTGCTGTGGAGCCACGATAACGGCACTCGAATGTAAGCTGCCAACGGAGTGGCAAGTGGCTCTTCTGCAGATAGGCAGGCCAACGTCAGCTCTCTCTCGATGAGGAGACAAGATACCCAATTCGAAAAGCTGTGCAAAAATGTGCAAAATGCACCAAAACTACTCACGATGTGTCCTCTCCGTGCTGAAAAGCACCTCCGCGTTTCGAATGCCATCTTCCGGGATGGCGATGATATAACGGTTCCGCCCGCAGAGGCAGCCACCCCGCAAAGGCCGCAACGCGCTCATGTCTCCGTTGAACTGCCAAATTCCTACGACAGCCGGCGTCAATAGCTTGGAATTCGCGACTGAAGCACACTGACTGGCAATTTCAACCAATCATGTACGCCAACTAGCCTTCTGAGCAAGCAAGTCTGAATAAATGGATTTGCAAATTGCCGACTGAGACGACTTGTGGAATGATCGGTGAGGGAGGCAAAAAAAAAAAACCGGCTTCCGAGAGAGAGAGCAAAAGCTGGTGGCCCACGTACGTAGGTGGGGGGGCTGTTGGTGGTGGGGCATTTAACACATTTAACAGCTTGCTACGGAGTATTGCTGTTTCCCTAATCGCCTTGATCAATGTGGAGCAGAGTGGTTCCTATGACGAATACCACCACATCACCCCCTCGACACCTCAACCAAGGGTCCTCGATGAAGCAGATGCTTGTGCTCTCATTTCCTGTTTCCCATCGAACAATCCCTCTCTCGCCATTCATCCTTCAACACCAACAGATGCACACCACAAGCTCCCCAACCCAACCACAAACATGTCTCTATCCATCCAAGACCGCTCCCCCCTCCACAACACCAAGACGTCCATTCCCAACCTCGGCTTCGGCGTCTACCAGCTATACGGCCAAGCCTGCCAAAAAGCCGTCCTTGCCGCTCTGGAATCCGGCTACAGACACATTGACTCGGCGCAGCTGTACCGGAACGAAAGCGACGTCGGCGCTGCCATTCAGCAGTCGGGCGTGAAGCGGCAAGACGTCTTTCTCACAACCAAGATCCGCCAATCAGCAGGTGGTTTTGACAAATCCTACCAGAGCGTGGTGGAGAGCATTGAGAAAGTGGGCGGAAAGGACGGCTACGTCGATCTGTTCCTGATTCACGTCCCCGGCACGGGGAGGGAGACGAGGGAAGAGCTGTGGAAGGTGCTGGAGAAGGTGTACGACGAGGGTCGCGCCAAGGCCATTGGCGTGAGCAACTACCGCCCCCAGCACATGGACGAGATGAAGGAATATGCCAGAATTTGGCCTCCGCACGTGAATCAGGTTGAAGTATGTACGCCGTGCTGTGCCTGTTGCTCCCGCCCCCCCGTCATCGTCGTCATTGTCTCGCCATCCATCTGGCTAACGTGTTCATCACTACTTCAGCTCCATCCGTGGTGCCAGCAGCAGGACATCGTGCAGTACTGCAAGGACAACAGCATTGTTGTGGCGGCATACAGCCCTCTGTCATGCGGTGACCACCTCAATGACCCTACGCTGGCGACTGTTGCAAGCAAGTATAAGAAATCGCCTGCTCAGATCTTGATTCGATATGCCCTCCAGAAGGGATGGGTGCCTCTGCCCAAGAGTGGCAACCCAGAGAGGATCAAGCAGAATGCCCATGTGTTTGATTTCACATTGAGCGATGAGGATATGAAGACTGTGGATGGGCTTGATCGTGGTAAAGCGGGAGCCTTGTTTCCGGCCAACGTGAAGTAGGAGAGATGTGGTGGCGAGAATACTGTGCCCTAGATGAGTCAGTCAGTTACGTCTGCATTGTGATGCTGGACAAATGTTGTACGAGATATGATCAAATATACGCCCACCTGGCACGGGAAGGAAGGCATTGGACCGACCCAGTCGTGGGAGGACACTGCCCCATTTACATACACCATGTTCACCAAAAGAAAAAAGTGACCTGTTCAATGTTCGGCACATTTACTTAGCAACATCTACGTACGACTTGATGCCCTTCTTCGCCCAGTCCCGCAAATCATTCTTCTTGATCTTGCCCGTGTTCGTCTTGGGCAGCTCCCGAACCACTTCAACCTCCCTCGGCACCGTGAATTTGCTAATGTTTCTCTGTTGCTTCGCCCACGAAATGACATCCTCTCCGCGCACGGCCTTGCCCTCCTTCACCGTGATGTAGGCCTTGGGCCGCTCGCCCCAGAGCTCATCCTGCACTGCCACGACGCCGGCTTCCAAAACATCGGGGTGCTGCACAAGCATGCTCTCCAGTGCCACAGATGAAATGTTCTCTCCCCCCGAGATGATGATGTCCTTGGCTCGATCTAGGATCTGCGCGCTCCCATCAGGATGCCACACGGCGAGATCTCCCGAGTGCAGGGCGCCTCCTGCGAACAGCTTCCGCGACGCCTCTGCATCCTTGTAGTACTCCTTGGCGCAGATGTTGCCGAAGAAGACGATTTCCCCAATCTCTTTTCCATCTTTGGCAACGTCGATGAGCACACCTTCTGGCTGATCGGGCTTGATGATTCGAATGGGCAGACTGGTGATGAATCCATGGCCTTGGCGAGCCATCTTGGCGTATTTCTTTTGAGACGGGAGGCTTTCCCATTCAGGGAGGTGGTAGCATTTTGTTATGGGACCGTATGTTTCTGCGAGCCTCCTTAGCTGCCGTTGAGGAGGGCAATGTTTACGGGTCTTTTGAAAACCTACCAGTCATGCCGTATACGTGGACGGGCATCAGATTGAGTTTGGTCTGTGATGGAGGTTAGAGAACAGAGAACAGAATGAAACTCGTTTTCCTATTCATGTAGAAGGAATGGCCTTCACCATTTGCTCAAAGAGGTGTCCTGAAGGAGGGCTAGCCGCCACAGTCACTTGTACGGGATTGGGCAGCTTTTCAGCTTCCTTGGCAGCTACGAGAAACGTGTTGACGGTGGGCGCGGCATTGAAATGAGTGATTCCCTCTTCCTTCAATAGCTTCCAGATTAGAGGGTAGTCGATTTTTCTCAGACACACGTTGAGACCTCGAACAGCCACGACCGACCACGGGAATGTCCAACCCATAGCATGGAACCTGGGAACGCGACGCATTAGCAAGATTATTATTATTTTTTTTTTTGAAGGAGGAGGAGGAGGAGGAAGAGCAGCAGCAAGTAACGTTATTCAAATACTTACATAGGAAGGGTCCAGAGATAGCGACACCGTCCTTGGTTGAGGCCGGATTCGATAATGTTACCCATGGCAGCAAGATAGGCGCCACGATGTGTATACACGACGCCTTTCGGTCGCGATGTGGTGCCAGATGTGAACGGAACGGCGAGCATGTCGTCCTCGTTGCTGGCCTTGGACTGCAGACCAGCCCATGCATGGCCGCCTTGCTCTTTGTCATGGGCAAGACCCTCCAGAATTGCTTGGTTGAACTGGCCACATGATGGTCCTTCAGTGAGGTGCGTGTCCTATAGATATGTGTTGGTGGGCGGGCGACGTTATTGCTCAAGAACGAGAGGAAGAAGGACAGGTAGAAGAGAAAGGCCAGTCTTACAATGTCGATTATCAACGGCACTTTGCTGTGCTTGTTGGTGAATATGCCAAGCAAGCTCTCAAATTCCTTGTCCACAATGATGCAATCCACCTCGGCATATTCGAATATGTAAGCAATGTCATCCTCCTTGAGTCTGTAGTTGGCGGGAACGACGACTCCGCCGCCGGCAACGATACCATATATCGACTCCAGAAAGGCGGGCGTGTTGGGCGCCAAGATACCAACCCGAGTCAGCCTGTGCTTCTTGAGATAGTAGGCCAAGCCGCGGGCTCGGTCCGCAAAGGTCTGGTAGGAACGGCGCAAAGGGACACCGTCGGCGGTGATGTGGAAGATGGCTTCGGCATTGGGCTCGACGGCGGCGGTGCGCTCAAGGAAAAAGGTCGGCGAAAGATGGTGAATGTGCGGTGGTGGTTGAGATTGCGGAAGCAGGTGGCCGAGGATGGACCGAATGCGCGAAGGCGGCCCCGACCCAGACATGGTCGTGTTGTGAGGCAATTGATATTGATGGGTGCGAGCCAGCGAGCCAGCGAGGGGAGAAGAAGTGCGTGGAAGGCCGAGCGAGGGGAGGAACCAAGAAATAAGGAAACGGGAACAAGGACGATTGACGACGGCGGACTGACGACGGCGGACTGACGACGGCGGACTGGCGACGGCGGACTGGACGATCCCCCGCAATCCCTAGCGTCCAAATTCCATGGCTAAAACGAAGAAAGCACTCACTACTCCGTACATCTGCAGTAAACGGGTGATGTGATGTGATGTGATGTGATGTGATGGCATTGGGAACAAATCGTCGGAATGTTGGGAGGCCAAGGCCGAGGTCCAATATTGACAGCTGTGCCCCAGAACTTGCCAGATGAGAGCGCATCGGATCCGAGATGGAGTCGAGCCGCCTCAAGGGAGACAAGGCACAAGTGGGATTCCCGAGCATCAATCGGACACAACTTGCGGCATGGCACATTTCGGGACAGCCGGCTGACTGGTGGATAGTTTTGTCAAGAGGGCTTCAACTTGGAAGATGTACTCCACAAATCTAGAAGTGTGAATATCGGACAAGAAAGGGTTCTGGATGAACCATCTGTCGTCGTCCCCACCTCCACATACGACAACTCCACCGAGGCCGCCGACGACACACACATACATACATATGTACATAACACAAGGGAGCAACCAAGCTGTCAGCTTCCCTCGTCATCACACCAGAGAGCCACACCAAGCCATCCCTCTACGCACGCGACGCACTCGACGCACTCGACGCACTCGACGCACTCGACGCACGCGCCTCTTGATACTCCAGCTCGACTCGGGGTTCAATTCGACCTCACGAGTCGTGCGCCAAACCCGGTCAGACCCGAAGTGTTTCGTCAGCTACATTGAGCTCTTTGCGTTGCGAACCCGTCTCACCCTGACTTACTCTTGTCACACCGGTGCTTTTCCTGGCCATGAGAGGCCGGCCAAAGACTCAGCCCGATCAATTACATCGAGTCCTTCGCAAGATCTTTGTCTGATCGAAACCACAGTTGGGTAAGACACCTCCCTCTGCTTTTCGAAGCCCGCGTCTTCTCCTCGACTGTCAATTGATTGCCCGTGTGCATGATTCCGTCATGGTTCAGGCTTGGGAATGGCCATCCTTGAGCACCAACTAACGGGGTCGTAGGACAAAGGGACAGCTTTGATTGCCGCAGTGCAGCTCCATGTCCTCACAAGCCTCCTCAAGTTCTGATGCCATTCGGCAAGGCGTACCACGCATGCCGTCTTACTCAAGTGCTGCCTCCCGGAATGGCGACGATAGCCGCAAGCTACCCAAGCGAGCGAACACCACACCCAACTCCTCATCGTCAAAGCCAACCCAAGAGGCAGTCGTCAAGGGTGATGAAGTGGAAGCGCCATCCGCTTTCGAATCGGGTGCCCACAGCGACAATGACGAAAATGTGGACACAGCACGAGGTTCAGTCGAGCTCGACGAGCTGCCAATAGAATTGGTAACTTTGACGGATAGGTATGCTTCCGATTGTTGAGATTCTGCCAAAGAACAAAATCAGGCGCCATTCTAATCTTGGCCTTCCCAGCTTCATCGAATCCCTCGGCGCTAAAGTGCACTCCACGCCTCCGAGCATCGAAAGGCTATCCCGTTTGTTCCAAGATTTCTATGCACTGGCTTCTTCTCACGTGAACACGCACATAAACGCCCTGGCTACCAGACAGAGACGCATTGCTTCCCCCGCCCCCTCAACAACATCGTCAATCTCTTCTGCCGCGAGTAGACTTCGATCAAAAGCAGCGTCTATTGGCGCCAAAGACAAACCAAGAGCGGAAGAAGAACGACAAATGATCACAGTCGAAGAACTCGCCAACCGCAGAAGGGCCAGAAAGGCACTGGAGGCCAAGCGAGGGAGGCTGGAAGAAGCAGTCGAAAGAAGATTGTGCGAAGGCATATATGACAGAATATACAGGCATAGAACGACACATGATGAGGCGCAAGATGAAAAGCTACGCTCCAAGACAGCGGCATTAGCCATGGTTGGAATCAGTCCAGCTGATTTGGGAGTTGATTATGGCCAAGAAGCAGCCCGAGATCCCGCAGTCGCCGAAAAAGTCACGGAACAAATGCGAGAATCACTGGAAGAGGCAAGAAGAGACATGGTGAAGATGAGCGAGGCCCGGTATCCCCTGGCCAAGGCCAACCATTTGAAAGCCGCCCATAAGAGCATCGTCGAAACTTTGGCTGATGTTCATCCGTCCGCGTCCGCCGATGAAATCATGCCTATGCTAATTTACACGCTCATCACCTTGCCGCCCGAGCATCTTCACGCCATGAGTGATCTTCATTTTGTCCAGTTCTTCCGTTGGGAGAAGAAGTTGACGGGCGAAGCGGCGTACTGTTTGACGAATCTCGAGGCAGCCATCAGCTTCCTCCAAACTGTAGACTTGTCCACATTGCGAGCGGACGAGCACCCATCGGGCCCGCCCAAGCCCGACAGCCAGGCGGGCACACCCAAGACGGAAACATTCCCACCAGCGTATGGAATCACGGCACCTTCTCAAAGTGTTACCGAGGCAAGCAGTGACGGCGCGGCCGCCTCAAAACCGGCACCGTCCCCATCTGGGCTCAAGGCTGCCAATGTCTTACGAAACAGGGGGCTCAGTGATCTTGTCAACACTCCGGCCCAGGCGCTTGGTGCCGCCGGCGGTGCCGTCTTCAGCACCGCCGACCACGGTCTCAAGACCATTTCCAACAGCCTGGGCGATAGCTACTCTTTCCTCCTCGGTAAGCTCCGAGAACGCCAGGAGGGGCCCAAAGAATCCATTGCAGTTCCGCGCACGCTAGACGACGCCCGAAAACTTGTCAGCACACCGCCTCCAGACGAGGACGACAATGGCAGCGTATCCAGCTACATCGCAGGCGGCTCCGAAGACGCAGATCAGCACCCCAAGCGTCCGTCTGCTCGCGAAGACCGCGTCCTCAGCGTCATTGGCGGCAGGCGTGATGCCAGCGTCGACAGCACACGTAGTGCCAACTCGTCCACCAGAAAACCCGGCCTCACGGACGACCCCAAGACGTCCAATACGCCCGTCCCGGCAACTCCCGCCGCACCAGCCATGCTCGACTCTGTCCGCAATCTGGGCAACTCTTTCAACCCCATCGGGCGGCTATCTAGCATGGGCATGATGCGTGGCTTCGGACGCAGCACTCCTACCAAGGATTCAAATCTGGCCGCCGACGGAGGCGATTTGGCAACAGTACGTCTTCTCTTGAGATCACCTCCCCCATTTGGACCCCCTCCATGCAACTTGATCAGAATGAACCAGCAGACCCGTTCAACTAACCACTGCATGAAAATTACCAGGCATTCCCGGACATTGCTGCCGCCCTACCACCCAAAAGTGTCACGGTCCCGAAGCTACCACCTCCGAACAAGCGGTTCCTGGAGCTACAAGGTCCAGGAGACCTAAAACTAGGCGAGGTTCGAGAACTTCTCAAGGAGTATCGACGATTGGCCGTGGCGCTAAAGAACCTGGGTGCCTTTGATGACAAATAGTCTGCAACGATGAGGTCGAGATGGAATGGAAACCATGTGCCTCGTGCAAATTGGATATTTGGGGCGATTTTTCGAGATGGGCGTTTCTGGTTTGAGTTGTAATGACTAGCGTCAGATGTGTGTGTTTTTTTTTTTTTTTTTTAATACCTTCCTAGCAATTGGAAGGTCATATGATTTTCCTAGTCTAAGAGCCTGATTCATGTTAGTAAAGTAACCCTTATATGGCTCTGTTGGGTTGTTGACAATCCAGGCTATAACGACGATTCCTAGAATGCCAATGTTCATTCGTGATGAAGACTTTTTTTTTTTTCCCGAGTAGTCTTCCAGAGTCGAGATTAGATGAATTCGTCTCAATAGAAATATATGATTTTGCCATGCTTCTTTTTAAAAGTCAACTTGGAATGAATTGTAGGCTCTATACGCGATGACATGTGAATTGCTTGCGCTAAGATATTGCTTTACACGTGGATGGATCGTGGCCTCCTATTCCACCGTTGACCGGGCCTGTTCCACAATGTGATGGCGAAAATATATGCTAATTGCGATAAAAGGAAGTGGAAATCATGGACAAATAAGAACAAATGCACGCCGTGGTGACCGCCTCTTTCACATGCATGTATGTACTGTGTGTACTGTTGGGTTGGTGTGGATTGCGTTGCATGCCCCACCTGGTCGAATGTCCCGACAAAAGGAGAGAGAGGAAAAGAGGGAAAGAGGACAGGAGTCGTTCCTTCCGAAGCCGATGACAGAGTCTCAGTCACCATGGGTTTAGCTAGAACACAGGCGTGGTGTCAGCCCTGCGTTGACGCGGCCTGGACCCTGCACTGGCTATGGGGCCGAGCTCAACAGTCTCGTCGTCTCCATGTGGTTCGGAGAATGTCCCCTTGGGACTCAGAGGTGCACCCTGCGCCTGCGTGTCTGTTGAGCTTATGCGTTGGTGGGACGGGCCGCCGTCGCGACGCACAACGGGTCCTAGATGAAGGAACGATCTAACGACACTGCTGTTGGCTCGACCGCGCTCGCGACTCTGACTGAGAGTACGGCTAAGGTTGGTCCCTTGTCGATGAATACCAGATGCTGTAGCGTGGGACAGAGCCGTGTTGGTACGTGCCAAGGCTGCCTCTTGCTCTTCTGCCTCTCTTCTGAACTTTTCTTCGCTGGGCAAGAGAATAGCTCGGTCGAGCCCGTAAGGGAGACCACGGTGCCGACCACGGATCTGCATGGCGACAATGACGAGCTTGCCGACGACGGTGAATTGGGAGCACAGAGAAGCGTTGACTCCCTTGGCACCCATGCTCAAGCCCACGGTGCCGTAGGCGCTGACCACTTCGAACAAAATGTCGAATAACGCAAACTTGTTGGCGACAATCTTTGGGCCCTCGCTGATTGTGATGACGAAGAAGCCCATGAAAACGTACCACAAATCAAACGATAGTTGACGACGCAAATGGGTTCCGACATAGGACAAGGCAGGAGCATCGTCGTTATCGACATCATGCATGTGATACATGCCAAGCGACTTTTCTTCGTACACATTGGTGCGACGGATGGAGATGGCGATGGGGAAGACGGAAATGTACATCATGATCATGTAAAGAACTGGCATGGCGGGATGGAGATCAGACATGGGAACAGCGGAGAAGCCAGCCGTTCTGGTGGAGGCGGCCTGGAAGAGACCGATGACAATTCGGTTCTTGACACTGAATTGGGCGATTGGCTCAGAGCCGAGATCGAGAACCATGAAGAATAGCAGGTCGAGCGCATTCAACGCGACCAGGATCCAGAAAAGCCACCAGTTTGGACCGGATGGGAACAAAAGCGTAAAGCACCGACGGGGATGGTCGAGCAAAAACCGCAGCTCCTCCCATATCCCGGACCCGACAGGGGCGAGCTTAGCACACACCCAGATGATGAAGCGCAGCATGACGGGGAACGCAGTATTGCCAATGAGGATAAAGAACCATGTAATCATGAGTGTGAACTCGGACGTGTTGAAGGAAATCATGCTGTCGGGGGTGAGGGTGAAACCAACATCCATGAAAGCAACGTTGGAGGTGAAGAATCCCCACCATGTTCTGGATACGCCGTCTGCCTCGACAATTTTGCCGTAGTGGTCATTCCTGAGAATGAATGGCAGCAGACAGACGAGTATAACGAGATGAAACCCCCAGAAATACACCAAGAGAACAATGGCCAGCGTTCTGAGAGATCGGTATTCAATGCCTCCCAGTTCTTCACGCTGCTCCAGTGTCAGGCCAACAAAATTGGAGTTTCGGCCCATCGTAGGTGTGTAGGAGAGATATGGCATGTCTTCCGTCTTGGAATTCGACAATGCTGAGCGAATCGTGTCCAGAGTGCGGGTACGGGTCGCTCGCACCGGTTTGGGCTCTTCTGTTTCCTCATGATACTTATTCTGAGAGCGGTTGAAGATGCGAGGCTTGCGAAATCGTAACGCATCCAAAGTCCCGCTGACAGCCTTGATATCGTCTTCGATTTTATCACGCCGATGCTTTTCTGGTTCTTCGATGATGATAGTGGATTGGCGCTCGCGTATGCGGCTCGAGTCGGCGGTTTGGGAACGATTGAGCTGGTGATTTTCATCATCTTCGTTCATGTCGCCGGCTTGTAGCCGCCTGGGCCCCAAGCCTCGTTCGGCATCACGAGGGCCCGGGATTCGAAGCACTTCGTCGTCAACCGGATTTCGTTGTCGTTCCAATATGGCAATGTGCTCGGCGTGTGTTCGGGTTTGTGGAAATTTCGTTTCGTCGTCGGCCAACCCATCACTTCGCTTGACGGTCTCGGCAAAAGTAATGGCCGTTTGTCCTGCGACATTATTGCCAGAATTTCGACTACCTCGTCGACCTCCACTCGCTCGGTGCTCCTGGGCTTTGTCATCCAAGTTCTCCGCGGTGGAGTGGTCAGCTGGCTGAGAATGGTCCTCAGTGACAGTCATAGTATCACTTTCGTCACTCTTTTGCACAGCCGGATTTTTGGAGAAGTCGTAGTCGCCATCTTCCAGCAGTATACCGTCATTGGTGATCCTCTGCTTCCGACCGTTGTGCGGAACTAGAGTAATGTCACGACCGTTGACGCCTTGTTCTGCCATGTGCATGTCATTGCGCGCCTGGGATCTCGATTTGGTCAGTGTACGGCGTCGAGCTCGCACTTCACGTGCCCAGCTGCGGAAGCGCTTTTCGAACCAGTATAAGCGCAGGAAGACAACGAACGTGTGCATGGTGATGGGATTTGACGTCATGGCGAATAGATAGATCATGGCTTGCTGGAATCCATTGAGAAGGTTCACATCGACGGGATTCAGGCCAGCCTGTGTATTCGCTCCACTCGCGAACATTAGGGCATCAATATACGCTAGCTCTCCCTTTCCTGCTATGAAAATGGCAACTGAGCAGACAATCGTGGCTCCGATGATCCAGAAATCTATAGTCGCGCATGGTCAGTGAACGCTCAGGCTGATTATTATCGGAGAATGCGAGCGGGGAGTGAAGTCATGGAATACACACAATGAACAGTAATGAAGCTGAAATGAGGCTTTTTTGAGACGAATGCTGGCTTGGCAGCCCTGAGCTGGCCCCAGACGTATGAGCAGGCCCCTTCAAACATGGTGAACTTGTGTTTTTTTTTTGTGTGAGATGATGAGTAAAGGCGACAAGACGAATAGGCGGAAAGAACAAGCCAATATTCCCACGGTTGGTATCTAGAAAGTATTGTTCGTAAAATTGGAAATGAAAATATCGTTATCTTTCGTCTCAAGAATGCACCCCGAGCTGGAGAGTCGGCGCTTCGGACGAACTGGGTGCCGACCGCGCGTATTTGAAGTTAAACAATAATAATGGGTTATGGAAAGTTTTCCAACCCGGCCTGGGTTGAAATTTTTTTTTTTTTCAACAATCAGAGTTGTGGGTGGCTTGTTCTAGGCGCGAGTCCAATCGAAGGACTTAGTATGCATAGAAGGGCAAACAGACATGATGAGACGGACGACAACACGATTGCGCCAGAGACAGAACGAGGAGAGCCTTATCCCGGAATAGGAACGTGTCGCTTTGCCAGGTTGCCCGAGAGAAAAATGACAGAGTGGTCAAGCCAAGCTGTTGTGTGAAGCGGATGATAGTTGATAGAGATCGAACTAAGATACCGCAGAGCTACTGTGACTCGGGGTCCCGGAATGCCAAGGATTGCGACCAACAGGTATATTGTTTGTCTGCTCACAACAACCAAGTGCCGCAGAGTCGTCGTGTGTTTGCCAATGACCGCCGGTCCCAACGAACAGCGAGAAACCCAAGGAGGACAAGGCTGCGGAGCGCGGCACTTCGATTTTCTCGAGTCAATGCGGGCGGTCGGAAAGGGGGCGGGTACTTATCAGCAGAGAATAGTTTTATCTCGTCGTCTGATGCAATAGTTGAGGTAATTCCCTGTCAGTCCGATGCCCGCGGTCGAATCGAATGGCAGGCTGCCCGCACGTTGTTGAGTCGAAATCCTGGAATGAAGACGTACTGAAGCGAGATGATTTCCAGAAGGTCTGGTGGCGGCGACGTTGCAATCTGCTAGTCAACGAGACAATATGACGAGGGGCTGGAGAAAATGCAAGGTCTGGGCCTCTCGTTGAGCGGGTTACAAAAAAAAGGAGCAAGGAACAAAAACGAATCGATTCTTGGTCCGGCGCGCTACCGAATAGAAGGACGAATAAATTTTACCAGGCCGTCGGGAATCCGGAACGAGACCGATGTAACTCAACGGTCGTCATACGAGACACCAACCCAGGAGGATTAAGCCGGGCGTGGTTCGGTGCAGGCGAGGGAACGAAGGACGAGGACGGATGCGAGCAGATATCTAGGATTTTCCCGATGGATTTCTGGACGAGACTGCGGTGCGGTGTTGTTGCGGCGGCCAAGATCGCAGGTCGCAGGGTTCGGCCTGTCAGACCTGTGAGACGTGACACCAATACGGAGTACGGAGTAGAAGGGGATCCGATGCACCAGCGCGGGCGGGCGACAACGGAGGCAAGGCAGAGAGGCAGAGAGGCACGATGTCAATGGGACAAGGGGAGGGGAGAATGGAAAAGGTCGAGATGGCTTGGATGATGCGGCACCAGACGGACTGTCAGCATCTCCCTCGACAGTTGGCAATCGCCGAAGCCCAGCGCCGCGAGCACTTGCCAGCCCTGCAGCATTCGGTTCTGGAAACGCCGCTAGTTTGCGGAGTACCACCTGGCATTGTCAGGCTGCGCGCTTTCAAGCGGCAGGGATCCGAGTCGTTGTCCAATCTCGACGCGCAGCCCAGGAACAAGGCCAGAAAAGTAACTTTGAAGCTTCCCATCGTGCATGCAGCGTGCAGCATGCAGCATGTCATGTAAACACTGTTGTATCGTTTCGTTGTACTCGGTAGTCTGTACTCAAGATGAACGCATGCATTCCTCTCCGCCACGACCGCGCCTGATGCGGACCCTCTTTCAACCCGACTTGTCAAGCAGCAGCAACAACAAAAACAACAACAACAACGACAACAACACTCCTGGCGCTCACGCATCGCCGACCGACATGGGCGGCCGTGACTCGTGAGTATGTATAATCCTCAAGCCCGGGCGGATCAATTAAGCATTGGGATAAGCATGACCTCGCACCAGCAGTGGACAAAGGCGCGATGCGGTGTCACCAGTCAGTGGTCGACCACCACGGCATCCCGCGGCTGGTCCGCCCCGCCCAAATCTCACATGATTGATGCAGGTCAGAAATGCCGGGCACCGCCGCCGCAACGAGGACCTATTACAGTGACCTATTACAGTGAGTAATTGCACCCCGACAACATCTGATCGTCGACCGCCCCTCCCCTTCCGGCCGCCCTGTTCACTTCACTTTGCACATCGGCGCTGACCTGACCACGCACGCAGCCGCCTCAAGCGCTTCCGTGACACCAGTGGCGACCATCAGTGCCGATCCCCGGAAAAACTGTACAATGTAAGCATTCAGCTCCACACAGCCAATGCTCCATCTATGCTGTTCGTTCGTCACGACTCACAAGTGGCGGTCTATCCGCGACTCGACGATGAAATGTCATTACACAGTCTGACTTCACGACATCGGTTTGAAATGTCTTCAAAGAGGGTATATTCGCTTTGCCTTGATGCTTGTCCCGGTAAAAAGAACACCACGCAGTTGCTTTCTTCCAATCGCATCTGATATACAGCTTCTCCAAAACAGCAACTGAATTGTATCAAAAACGCCTGAAATTCCCCGTCGCCGTGTTCCTACTCAACAGATATGATGACACCCATGACACCTTTTCTCGATATCCGTCCCGCTTTGCGAGCACCAGACAATGAACTTGCCCAGCATCATGCTGCGGCGCGTCTGGCATTCTCCCTGCCAATCTTCTTGAAAAAAGCATGGCTTTCCTTCTTCCCCTTGCCCTTCTTCAGCCCTTGATTCACCCTCTTGTTCTGCTCGATATAGGCCATGTCTTGACCTCCACTCAATTCCCCCAGTGTGCCTGCCGTCCTGCGAGCCCCCTTCTTCTTCTTGCGGCCCAAGGCACCGCTGTGGAACAGGTCATCTGTGATGTCCTCATCCTCCGTAGACTCGTTCTCCACGAGCACTTTCTGTAGCAGCTCGCGTCGTTCGGCGGCAGTTGCGAACGCAAGCCCTGGCGTCTTTTCAATGTTGGCCAGCTGCGTGATCACTTTGAAAGCATAGCCCTGGTCCACGAGGAATGCTTGTCGTTTTGATGAAAAGTACATCTCTTGGGTATCTTTGGAAACCAGGGAGTAGAAGAACGCATTGAAACCCTCGTCGTTTCGGCGTTTGGCCCGCAGAATTCGCCCAAGGCGCTGCGCTTCTTGACGTCGTGAACCGTAGTGTGATGAAATCTGGATAAGGCACGTAGCCTCCGGCAAGTCCAGTGATGTGTCTCCGATTTTTGACAGAAAGAGAGTGTTGACAAGTGGGTTGTGCTGGAAATTTTCGAGGACCTTGAGACGTTCGGCTTGGCCAGTTCCGCCATAAATGTATGCCTTGCCCAGCTTTAGAGCATATGCCTTGAGGGCGTATACGTTATCTGAGAACACGATAATCTTGTCTCCTCTAGCTTCGTGATAATTAATGAGGTACTGGCAGGCCTGGAATTTCCGAGGATTCATAATGTATAAAAGGTTCTTCTTGCGTGAAGGCGCGCGGAGATATTCGTCGTAGAATTCGGTAGGCATGGGGCACCATACTTCGGCGCACTGCACTCGTGCAATATGCCCTTGCTTGGAGAGCTCCATCCAGTTGGCCTCGAATAGTTTTGGTCCGATTAAGAAGTTCAAGTCGGAGATTTTGTCGTCTTCTCGGAGTAAAGTGGCCGTCAGGCCTAATTTAGAATGAGTCTTGATAGAGGACGTGACCTTTCGGAAAATATTGGCTGGCACCACGTGCACCTCGTCCAGGAGCATCAGACCCCATTCTCGTCCAGTCAAGAATTTCATCATCTTCTCGGCGTCGTATGATCGAGCCCTAGATTGTGTAACCATGGAATAGGTAGTAACAATGATGCCGGTGCTGCCTGTGAACACGGAGCCCTTTGAGTCGGATGTAAAGGCAACAATGTCGTCGGGGTTAATGTTGGACCACTTCAAGAACTCGTTCCGCCACTGCACAACCGACATGGAGCTAGTGCAGAGCACAATGACTCCCTTCTTGATGGTGCAAGCTGCGGTTATACCAACAAGCGTCTTTCCAGCACCACACGGCAAGACGATCAGCCCGCTCTTGGCTCGACCATTTCCAAACATCTTGCTCAGACTCTTCTCCTGATAAGGTCGAATTTGAGTACCTGGTTTCAGATCAATCTCCAAGTTGGAGTTGACTTCATCCCTGCGAAAATCGTATTCTTCCAGGACAGGATAACCCAGATTCAGACATTCTTTTTGGACTGTCTCAACATCCTTGTCGGCAATCTCGAACGAATGCGTAACTTCCTGATCATCATCGTCGTCCTCATCAAGGGTGGCCAACACGTCGCCTTGGTTGATCGCTTGGCCGTTTGGTTGTTCACCTCCCTGTTGCAGACCGTTTGCCTGTTTGACTCCTGCCGCATTCTTGGTGCCCGGAATGACCAACCCGCCAATCTTGGGAGCAGCAGAGGTTGTGATCTCCTCGGTGCCTTGAACTCGTAGCGGTCCAATCTTGGGATTCTTGAGCAGTGTTTGCAACATTTCGGGATCAGGACTTTCCACGTAGTACTTGGTATTTTTCAGGACCAGCTTGACTTTGCCGTAACTTTGCGTGCAGCTCGTGATAAAATTTCGTATCTCGTCAGGTAAGGGTGTTTTGAGAAATCTTTCCAAGGTGTTGATTATGTCGGAAGGAGACAGGCCAACCGAGACTGCAGCATATAAACTGTGTGTCGTAAGGGCATACTCGTGCATGAATGTTGGACGTGAGAGCGGCTCTGCAATGGTTATCAAAAAGTCTTGTGCTTGATCCGCCAGCGGATTGAAGCTTTCCAGGATTATTCTGCCTTTTTGCGGATCGATCCAGAGTGGACGGTTCTGATGGTCCTTTTTTAGATCCAGATAGGAGAAATCGTGGTCACCAAAAATGTGTGGCAGTGGCTCTCTGATAGTGTGTTTCTTCTGAAAGCGATCCAGGGAGAATAGGTCGATGTTTTTGTCTATATCACGCTCGAGTACTTCGTCGACTGGTCCATCATCTTCCTCTACTTCATCGTTGCTATCGAGACTTCGAGGAGTGGCCGCACCAGGTGTGGGAATGCGTGAGGACCTGCCAATCTTCGTGCCGCCCTGGACGGCGACCTCTGCCTTTCGCTTTGGAGGCATGTTTGTTGCGAGGGGAGGGCCTCGACAGTTTTTGGGGGAAGACGAGTGTTGTGAGGCGACCGGCGCTGATGATGAGTAAGAGAGAAACGTGCGCAGATGAACGAACGTGGCTTGGGATATAAGAAAATGCCTGGGAGTCAAAACTTTGCAGCCTGATGACTAACGATAGCAGTGAATCCGACGTCCTCTGTCCACGCGTTTAGTGCATACACTGACCCCGCCGAGCTTTGAGTGGCTTAACTATTCGCTAGGCACTCTTGAACCCATATTCAGCGACTTTCCATCCCCATCGAGATTTTGCCGTAGACCTCACCTGCGTCAATCTTGTCATATCCTCTCCCCGTCACCCTACAACCACAAGCTCGCAGATCTCACCATGTGGTAAGAAGCACATCCTTTCCCCCCATCGATTCCCGGCTACTAACGCGCAGACAGCAAGCATATTCTCAATGCCCAAGTGTCCATTCGGTCGCCATGCTGTTCGTCCGCAACCCCTTCCCCCCGCCCCTTATCCTTCTCGATAAAATCAACGAACGACCTACCCACTTGTCCACGATGAGAAATCAAGTACTAAACACACACACACACACACAAAACTTTCAGGCCGAAAGTGGTTCGATTGCGCCGAGTGCCACGGTGAACAAGAAAAGCATCCTCTCCTTCAGAGTTTGGAAATGACATTCGCTTGCAAAAAGTGCAAGAAGTGCTTCCGCAAGGACGCCCAAGAATTCGAGGAGAGCGATGAATACTGCCCCCATTGTGACAACCACTTTGTCATCGATGCTAAAACACCAAAGGCGGCACTCTCCATAGAAAGCGAGGACGTAAGAGTGAACAACAAGATGCTCAAAGACGAGCGCGTGAAGCAACAGGGCTATCGAACTATGTTCGATCCAGACGAAGATGCGGACAAGCTGGGGTGATGGGGGCTTTCTTCTTCTTTATTTATTTATTTATTTTTAAGCTGGTGGCATTTGTTTCGCAGCGTGAATGACAGCCAAGTTCAGGCGTTGGCTGGCTGGACCACTGAATTTGTACATGTACCACATCTTGAGAAAGACTAAGGCAAGCAAGACGGACACATAATGAGAAGACACGACGCCATTACGATCTAGATGTGTTGATACAATGACGTCTTTACTGTGGTGTTGCCACACCCTTACAATCAAATTGTTTATCCTCCAGACCTTGTATAACTCATTGATTGATACGGGATTCTCGTTATTCAGCAGCAGAGTCGTCCGGCCCTCTAGTGAGAATGGCTGCAGAGCCCTGCCCAGGTGTCCGCCCCGTCTTCTTCTTCGCAGCCTCTTCTTGCTTCTCCTGCTCGATTACCTTCACATAGCCCTCAATTTCCTCGGTAGGTAGAATCTCCATGGCAGCACCCGGAGCCATTAGAGCGATCTCGATGTTCTTCGCGCCAGTCTGAACAACTTCAAGAAGAGACTTGATTGCCAAGCGAATAGTCGTCTCGCGGTCCATATCTTCCTTGTAATTGCGCTCGAGAAACTCGCGGACTGTCTTGCTAGATCGACCGATCGCGTTGGCTTTCCTACATTGATTGTAAGCTGAGATGCTATTTGGAAGGAAGAGCATCCCGCGATTCAAACATACCAAGCTGAGTAAATGCCCGATGGTTCGGTTTGGAATAGTCTGGGAACCTTGCTGCCGGGATCAAAGCCAACGACAAGCGTGCTGATACCAAATGGTCGCACACCGCCAGCCTGGGTGTATCGTTGCTGCACACCAGCGACATACTTGGTGATGTAGTCAATGGTTACCGGGTCCTCCACGGATAGGCGGTGGGACTGGGCTTCTAATCGGGCTTTGTCGACGAGGATTCGTGCATCAGCATTGAGGCCAGCGAAGGCCAAGGCGGCATGGGTGTCGAGGAGCTGGATCTTGGAGGGGGTGATGCGAGTATCTTGAAGTTTCATTGCTGATCGCTTCTCGCATCCTAGTACGACAACATCTTTGCCCTTGACGCCGACGGCGCAGGTTCCTAGTGTCAAATGTCAAAATCCATTACCCCACGGAGCAAAAAGGCTTGACCATCAGCGTACCTCTTTTGACAGCTTCGCCAGCATATTCAACCTGGAAGACGTGTCCATCCGGACTTTCTGGAAGTTAGACAAAGTGCGGAGCATATTGAGGCATCGGGAGAATCGAACCTGAAGACTATAGACGGTGAACACGGTCAGTGCATGGGAATGAGGCGGGTGGTGGGCCATGCCAACTTACCAGAGAGAGCTCTGTCATAACCGGAAGCCATTATTACGAATCGATATGGAATGTCACGTTTGCTTGTCAATTCTTGAGGCTGTGCGCGGAGAATGCGAGCGCAAGTTGAAAAAAAGTGTGTAGCTGGGCCGGGGATGCCAGTTGGGTTGAAGTTGAAGGCTGACGGTCACTGCGATGACTCCGGTCAGGTTTGTAGGTTCACGACAGGGAGCTTCGTCAGTCTAGCAGCCTACCCACCCACCACAGCAACAAGGCTGCTATTACTATTAGAGGAAGCTACCCCGTGGACCAACTTGTTCCGGGGACGGATTAACTTGCAAGCGGACCTGTTCACAGTGTGTTCCCGCACCACTCCTTGCCCTCGCACGGTAGCGTAATAGGTTATCACAGGTAGCCGAGGGAATATCATGGAAATTCACAATATGCATTAGTGATGCACTCGAGCCAGCTCGGGAACGGAGTTTGAAAATCACAGTATGCCACGAAATGCGTTCAAGTTCGCTATGGCAGCGATGCCTCTTGCCTTTATCACAAAGATCTCATACCTTTTCAAAAACAGAAAATAAAAACGATTGCATTCGCTACTTCTTTCGCCGTCTCTGCATTTTCTCACCAGCGTTTGTTAGGTCTGTATTCTACCTTTGGCGGAAACACCACGAAAGAGAGATGACTACAATGCCCACTCCCCGGTTCGACACCTTCCGTACTTTCCAACCGTATTCAAGGTTAGGGGGGAAGCAGTCATGATAGGGTTATCCATTTTATGCTCGGCAGGCTTCTATACTTTCAGAAGCTATTATAAAGTCATCTGCCGGCCCGGCCAAGCAATTTGATGGCGTTTGATTTTCTTTTGCGGGGTCGATGCAGGGGGAACCTCGGGAGACTCTGCATGAGGAGGACGTGAAGTACTCCGTATGTACGTATATATGTGCAAGGACAAGAGCAAGCGAGAAAAGTAGATCAGATGCTAGGGCTTCTTCGTCCCCGCGAAGCAACCTAGGACATGAAACGTTTGCAGAATGCGTGATATCCCTCCACAAATCACAAATTTGAACTCAACCTTCACAGCCAACATGCCCAGACGCACACCGATACCAACGCCAAGCAATTCGCCGACGTCAAATGCCAGTGTGCTCCATCGCCGCATAAAAGTCTCGAATAACCTCCGCGCCAAACTAGCCGAGGGCTCGAAAGAAGAGGTTTGCGTGCGTCTGACCAAAGCATGGTGGTCACCCTTTTTTTGTGCCTGCCACAACTCAAAATGAACGGGGGAGAGGTTCCTTGAAATCAGTTTTTGACCATTGCAGCTGCCAAGGCTTGTCGTCCAACATTTACTCCATCAAGGGGTCTTGAGAGAAGACCTTGTGCAGGAGCTAGCAGCACCCACCAGGCGGCTTCGTCCATCGATGGCTTGCCGAATCCGACCAACGACACCCATGGGCAGTCGATGAACACAGAAGTCGATTTATGTCTCCTTGCTGGCCTTCCTCTCCAGGGCCTCAACCCTTTCGTCGATCTTCTTGAATGACCAGCTCTCGAAAGCAGGCGGGTAAACGAATGGGCGGAGGTCGAACCGGTGGTCGTCAGGGCTATAGGACTCGCCTGCGTGATGTCAGTCAAGAGCAGTCGGCTGAGGAGTCGGGTGTCTTACAATGGTACGCCGGACATGCAATTGTCTGCTTATGACGGTTAATGCTGTTATTAGTTAGTTTACCATGCCAATAATAGTTTTCTCAGAATTGAGCTCAACATGCCTGTAAAAGTGAAAGAACCTCTTCACCTGTTTCACAGCGTTAGCAGGCTGATCGTTAGTCACCAAGACTGACAGCTCACCTTGTCTGCAATCTCACGCGGTGTAATGCCCTCGTTATTACATTCGCTCTGTAGGCGGAGGAAACAGCCGTAAGGGCCGAGCTTGTTAACCTTTCGCAGGGCACCAAATCTGGACAACTCTTTGTATGTGAAGCCCATATCTGCCTCATCCGATTGAACCTGTGTGTGTATAAGCGTGAGTTCCAATTTTGAAGAGTGCCTGTGGCGAAGTGAACTGACATAGTCTGACGTGATCGGCTCGAGCTCAGCTGTAGGGGTAGCGTGGATGAAGTCCCCGAGAACGGGCATGTCAAAGTTCTTGACAGACCAGGTAATGAATCTTATGAGATCGACCTTGCTAATCGAGCCAATAGGGCTGATGTCGGCGGAGGAGCCTGAAGCAGTTAGCTTGATCCACGACTGCCACTTGTAGGCTCCAATATATGTGAAGCAGGAGAATCCAAGTATGTGAGGACGTACAGTCATACTTGGTAAGATCTAGATAGGACGTCAGCGCAACATTTCAACAAGTTGGAGGATCCTACTCACATCCGCGCAGGTATTCGTCCACGTTTGAGCTTCCAAGGACTAGCAATGAGCCGCCGCCTGGCCGTTTTCTGGCCTCGCATAGTTGTTGGGCGAAGTAGTAGGTGAGTACCTGTCGTTTCCTTACTGTAAGCAAGGTGCTCAATAGGGGCTATGCGTGGCCGCATGCGGGGAAAGGCGCACCATCCGTGATCTAGCCTGGATGTTTTGCAGCGCCAAATTCTGCGTGTTTGAACCCCCATGAACTATCAGACCGTATTAATTTTTAGCAGACGGGTTGGAGCATGGAATCCCGCTGTCGTCGAATGACACAAAACGCCCGCACTGACCTTTAAACTGGGGGGTGAAGCCGGTGGCCTGGGTAAGAATGTCCTTGGCTGAGTGAAACATGGTGTCCATGTTCACGTCCTTGTGGTACGCCCCAATTCTTGCGGCTAGATCATTGGCCCTTTGACGGGTTTCCTTACTGCTCTGGGCTTCCATTCCTAAATACACCGTGTGTAGGATCTGGTTGCAGAGCGCCTCCGCCGTCTTGGGCAACTCGGTCGAGTATGCAGCGATGCGCTTCATGTCGGCAATAACCTGCTGATTACCTTGCTTCGCGGCGGCAACAGCCAAACGGCACATGGAGTATACAATCATTGCAGTGGCGCAACTATCGATGCCACCGCTCAATGCAAGTTGAAAACCTGCGGCCCCGGACCTGCGAAGGAAGTCCCATAACCAACAAGCGGGACCAAGGGCGATTTCTTCTTCAGGAAGATGATATTTTGGCGGGCGCGAGGGAGTCGGCGAGCGTAGAAGATCATCATCGCCGCTGCTTAAGCAAAAATCAACCTCGATGCGTTGATACTCCTGAGCTTCTACCGCTTGTTGGCCTCGTGAAGGAGAGCATCGGGCAGCTCTGACTTCTTCAAGGTCTACTGTGGCAACGATGACTTCGACCTCGTTTAGCCTGCGAAACAATGAGCCATGCTTTCCTTCAGTTTTTCAAAGTACAGAGGGTCAAGCAGCAGCATAGCATCTTACGAGAACTGAGACGACTGCCCAACAAGTTCACCGTTGACAAAGATCATGGCGCAGCCATCGTAGTATAGTCTGTCACCGTCACACTGGAGGGAGCCTGAGGTAAGCTCTTCATGTTGCCACAAAACGGGAAGAAGTTTCACTCCTCGGGCCCCAGGCAGGAGAACGAGTGGCCTGGGTAGTGAGTGTCTTTGGAGAGCGAGGGACGTACGCCTATCTGGTTGGAGTAAAGGTAGACCCCTCCATTCTTGCGAGTAGCCTCCGAGATGAGCGCAATGCGCTGGTCCAACTTGCGAAGAGAGTGGTGGCTGCCGCTGCTGTTTGTGAAGATCTCGACGCCGTTGAGCCCCCTGGAGCTCCATCAGCTTTATATATCAACTACGCGTCAAGGCTGGCACTTCAACGTACATTTCTATGTGGGGGCTGTTTGGCGTAAAGAGCTCCTCGCAAGTCTCGGCAGCTAGGCAGGTGTCAATGGTAGAGAGAACGACATCGCCAATAGGGACCTGGCGACAGCCTTGATGCTCCTGGACTCGAGGCGGGAGAAAGTACTGCTCGACGTATCGCGGCCTCTTCCACGGCGTGAAGAAGCGCATCTCGCGGAAGTTTCCCTCGTTGGCAAGGTAAAGCTTTGGCCGAAAGCAGATGATCTTACCGTCAAGGATAATAGCGCGCGCATTATACCTGCTGTTACGGTGAAGGAGAGGAAGGCCAACATCAATTATGATGCCGTGCAGAGACTCGTCAGTCAGGATAGAGTACAGCGAGTCCCACGAGTTTTCGTACACCTCGTTCTCGAGGAAGTGGTCCAAACACCCGTATCCTGTAATCTCGAGCTCGGGTCCGACGCGCAAAGCCGCGCCCTCCTTCTTGGCATCGTGAATGCTCTGTTTGATCCTCCGGAGATTGTGTTCAAAGTCCAGAGCCCACTGGTTGAGCGCACATGTTGCAACTCGGACGAGATGTACCATGATTGCGTGATATATACGAGCGGACGAAGAGCAAAGGTGGAAGAGACACTGCAAGGCCTTATCCAAGTCGTCTTCCCACCCAGAGAGGTGAATTTTGTATGTGAAACCAATCACCCGATGTTTATCCAGAGAAAACTTCAAGAACATGGAGAATGAATTGCCTCTTTCTCCAAAAATTCTCAAACTCCAAAGAAATAATTACTAAGCAAATTTTGGAATTTTATTAAACTCTGAGAAATAAAAATAAAGATGTTTGATTTGATGAATTTTTGTTCACCTTTCCAAGACTCCGACCCAGGCCATGCAGTGTACATTGCTGCTCGTTGACGATCGTCGCGCCTATGACGGTCGTTAACGACCTTGACCGACAAGTCAGCTCTATTTCTCAAGACGGCGGCGTCCTGGAAATTATGTGGTTGGATGCGTTCAAGAGTCAGCTGTCCGCAAAGGGTCAGCACGTGAGCAATATCTTGCAGGAACAGCGATGGACCGAGATGGGGCCTTTTTTTTTTGCTCCTTTCTCGGAGAGTTCGCTTTGAAACTGTTATATTTGCTTGAGCAAGGTCTCAGACGGAAGTTTGTATCTACCGGCATTAGTTTTCACATTGCCGTTTATGTCAGAGCGAGATGACATCCAATGTCCGTGTTTTTGATTATTTGAGCTTATTAGAAGGAAGGGTCATGTCCGGCTGCACTGTGGCCGCCAGGACGGAGTCTAGGCTGCGGCAGATATTGGCCGCGAGCTCGTGCGAGATACATGGATATTGTCGATTTGCAGCGTCGAGGGGGACCCAGACATCAGGATATGCATCCACGACGGGCTGGAAGATGGCTGCGTGGACGGCCTCGATGGATCGGTGGAACAGAAGCAGGCACATTCAGTAATAGACCATCATGAGACCGGTCTGCGAGTCTCGGAACGTGAAGGGGTTCTCAAACGGAATGTCGCCCGTCATTGCATCGAGGTCGTCTGCCCAAAATGCGGGACGGGGCCCCGTGAAGCCCAGCGCCGTGTCTGCGAGCCATCGACTGAACTGCCCTTCTAGAACGAGACAGTTGGCCGGGATGTCTTGAAGCTCGCTTCGACGAGTGGCCGTGGCTGTGCTGGCGAGCACGCTGTCCACTTCTTCAAATATGCTTGGCAGACGGAGAGCCAGGCCGAGGAGCTGGTCGAGCTGCGACTTGGGATGTGTGACTTTTGAGCATTGGATTGAAAATTGCGGCTGAATGTGAGCCATGTTTACTTGGTGCACGTATCTATTATTTGTTCTGTGGACGTTTCTATCGAAAAGAAAAACAAGAGTGGTTGGTGTACAACATAGAGTGCGAGCCGGTACTCCGTATCAACTATATGTACTTGTAGGGATTCATAATACCCACCTATGTTTGGAGCCGTTAGCATCAGCCTTACCCGCTCACTGGAGTGAGTAGACATGTTCTGGAGAAGATTCTGTTCGAGGGGCTTACCGGATCATAGAGTGTCTTAATCTGCTTCATGAGGCCTATCATGGTCTCACTGCGACTGTATCCAATGTAATTCTTTTTGGCGAGGCCAAGACCGTGCTCGGCACTGATGCTGCCTTGTCGTTTTTCGATCCATTCGTAAACATAAGGCTCCAACATCTTCTCGACATTCTTGTCATATCTTCGCACACAAATGTTCAGGTGAAGGTTTGAGTCACCCATGTGGCCGTAGCCGACGACGTCCACGACTGGGTGATTTTCAGTGTCGCCAAGAAGCCCAGCATCGGAGAGCCTGTTCTTGACATCATGGACAATGGAGTACATATCTGAGAGTGGGATGGAGACGTCATACTTGTAGGTTCCACCCCAATGTCCTATACACTCTGTGATGCCTTCACGCCAGCTCCAGAAGGTCCTGATCTGCGTGGCGTCCTGAGCCACGACACCATCTGCAATCACCTCATTTGACATGACATGCTCCAAGAATTTTTCCAACTTCTCGTAATCATGCTCACTGTTTGAGCCACTGGTCTCCACGAGGCAGTAGAAGGGGTAGTCATCCTCCAACGGCTTTGTCCCGCCTCTTACCTTGTGCACAAGGCGCTGGCTGGTTCCATCCATGAGTTCAAAGGCCGAGAGAATCTCGGAAAGTTCCGACTTGGCCTCCCGGAACGCGCTCTGGGCCTTTTCATAGGATTCTAAGCCAAGTAAAGCCACATTTACCGCAGGCGAACGTTGAGCACATTGCACGACCAACTTTGTGACAATACCCAGTGTTCCTTCGGCCCCGATGAAGAGCTGTTTCAGATCATAGCCCGTGTTGTTCTTGCGCAGAGTGCACATGTCGTCCATGATTGTGCCGTCCGGCAGCACGACCTCCATGCCCAGTACACTCCCGTGAAGACTGCCATAACGCAGGAGGCGAAGACCGCCGGCATTGGTAGAGACGTTGCCGCCAACATGACATGAACCCTTTGCGCCAAGATCCAAGGGGAAAATGTAGCCCCGTTCAGCGACGTACTGGTCGGCGACCTCCAAGATGCATCCAGCATCCAGCACCAGAGAACCACTCATGTCGTCAAAGACATGAATTGTATTCATCCGGCCCATGCTGATTACAATCTCGTCAAAGACAGGGATGGAGCCACCCACTAGCCCGGTATTTCCACCTTGTGGTACGACAGCTAGTTTGTGCTCATTGCAATACCGCAGAATCTTGCTGACATGTTCAGTCGACCCTGGCTTCAATACTAAGCGGCATTGACCCTTGTACTTGTGCATCCAATCTTCGTTGAAAGGTTCCAGGTCGGCCTCGACGTTGGCATTGACGTCGACACCATCGATCAAGGCCGAGTCCTGGCCCAAGAGTTCCCTGAAGAAGGCGACATGCTCGGCCGTCAGCTTGGCAAATCTAGCATCTCTCGTCAAGCCAGGATATGTCTCAGAGGTAAGCTTGGCTGCGCGGTTGGCCGATGCGCTAGAGAAAGTGCGAATCGACCTCGGGGCCGACGACGACGACGACGTCACCAGGAGGGAGGAGAACGGTGAGGCTGAGGAGGAAGCGGTTGGTAGACGGATTGCCGTCTTGAGACGTCCACGACTAGTGGCGACCCGGCGGAGGAGCTGTGCTCGAGTTGCCATGGCTGCGTGCGCGTGTACGTAAATGTGCGCACGTCTGGAGGTCGACCGGAGCGAAAGGAAATGGGCCGAGCAAATAGACCGTCGGACGACTGGCTGCGGTCATATATTATGACTTATAGGAGAAGGATTCGAGACGATGCGTGACACCGATTCTCAGAACAGCACCGCCAAAGTTGTGGGAAGCGCTCTGGTGGGTCCCGGCCATAGAACAACCTCCGAGCATCCAATTGACCACCCGGATGCCGAGTCATTAGGAAGTTGTTGCAAGGCATAATAAATCCGCATGCACGAAATACCTCCGTACAGAGTACTTTTCCCACTCGATATCCCAAAATGGAAAGACGATCATCTACATACTGTAACTTCCGTATTGTGCCCCACGTTGTCATCATGACTGCCAGCAATCAAGCGTCAAACCCCCGATTGAATCCAGAAACTACCAAGATTGTCCAGTGAGCCAGATTAAAAATGCTATTATTATACAAAAAATGGTGCCACGGAAAACAAAGCTCAAACTACTGCATGGACAAACGACGATCCCCATCACCCGTCGCCCCGATACTACTCTAGCCGTGCAAACCGTTTGTTTTGGACCCTTTCCGCGGACTCCGGTCACCGACATTGGTCCGTTCTTGCAGCACACCGCTCGGCGCTTCGACTTGATTGTCATCAAGGTCAATCATCTTTTCCATGAATGATATGTAATCATACTGTGGTTGTCCACGATCCTGTGACATGTCTGGCCCCTTGTGCGAGGGCATGATGCCCACCAACTTATCAATCACTTCATCAGGTACCAGACTGTGCCGCAGGTCCATCTCGGTGACATAAGGTTTGCCATCGGCGACCTCACGGAACGACTGGAACACCTGTTCCGCCGTGTTCTGATCCTCCGTCACGTCCACCATGAATCGAATGAATTGCTCAAACGTCACCTCATCATGCCCATTCGACGTCTCCATGAAGTAGTCGTGCATCTCGTCCTCGGAGAAGACCAGTCCGAGAGAAGCAAGCGCCGCGCCAAATTCGAGTTCATGGAGAGAGTTTGAATTATCTCGGTCGAAATGTCGAAATACACTCTCAAACTCTTCCAGCTGAATGGGCGTCAGGTTGGTCATGTTTCGTGCCACCATTTGATTCTCCAAAAAAGTCAACTTTTTCTGCACAGACGATTTGACAAGTCCCAGCTCGTACGCTAATTCATCATATGTATACGTTGTAAAGTCATTTTCTTCAATGTTGGCTTCGTAGCATTTGGCCTCGACAGCCTCTATCGTTTCCAGATAACGGTCCAAGGGTGATAGGTTGTCGCTCAGTTTCTTCACATGGTGCCATTGATCCTCGATATCACCGTCAAGGCCGGAAATGGCCAACTGCATCGTGTTGAGGGCCATTGCAAAGTCATTAGCTTTATCAGCAAACGACTTCCGAAGGGCGTTTTTGATGCTGTTGAATTGTCAGTTTGTCTTGAAAATAACGGGGAAATCAATGAGAGGGATGGAATGGGATGGAACGGAACGTGCTTACTCGCGAATTGTTTCGTTTATCAATTGAGCCCGCGTCATTTCCGTCTTGGTCAACGTGCCCCAAGCTTGTTCCAGTGCATCCAGGCTAAACTCGGCAGGCGGGTCGTACGGACGCAGTCTGTAGGTTCCCAGCTTTGTTTTGATATTTCCGAGCAAGGTGGCGAGATCACTTTTTTCAGCAACCCAGTCTCGTTTTTGACCTCTCTTGTAAGCGGAAAAGTCTTTGGCTTGAGCTTTTGCATCCGCATACGTGCCCTCAAACTGAGCCGACTGCCACTCCTCAACCTGAAGCCGCAAGGACTCCAGAAGCTGCTTCATTCTCTTTTCGTAGGCGCTTTGCATTTCCCAAGCACCCTGCATGTTGTTGACAAACTTCTCCACTCTCCTCCCTGCATTTTCAACCTTTT
Organism: Epichloe bromicola; assembly: GCA_023658445.1. Taxonomy (NCBI): domain Eukaryota; kingdom Fungi; phylum Ascomycota; class Sordariomycetes; order Hypocreales; family Clavicipitaceae; genus Epichloe; species Epichloe bromicola. The sequence continues at coordinate 4,156,733 of CP098266.1, read as the reverse complement.
CCATTTGAGAAAAGGCATGGAACCAGTAAGCAATATATGTCATCAGACTTCGCTCGTCAGGCTTGGGCACGTCACAAACATCTTCCACGTCCAGCAGCCGGGGAATGCCGATCTCTTCGTGGGCTATATCAAAAGCGAGCTGCATGTTTCCGCGATGATCAGACTTGTCCAAAGAGTCGAAATCGATCAGATCCGGTCTGTGAATATCCAGCAAAGCACAAAATGCAAGCCCGTCATTCCAGCTAGCACTGAAATCTCGAACTTCCACGTCATCGTAGCAAGCCGTCTTGCGTTTACACCATAGGAGCAGCCCCTCCTTGGCTGACATGCCCTCTTCGTTGATGTCGCTGATGGTGAATCGAAGAATCAGGGTCCAGATAAGCCCAAGTACAATCTTTCGATTGCCATCGACAATATCCTCGGCACCAATATTAGTCATTTGGATACCCCTGCATTTGATAAAATCGAGCGCGAGATTGGCATTCTCGAACTTTTGTACACGAAGCTTCGGTTTCGAGGCATATCGACCCAGGGTCTCGTTTGAAAGGCATTCGAGCAGATGGATAAGCATGACCTGATGCACGACAGTTCAGTCTTTAATTCTACATGGGAGTGTTCGGATACATCCCAGAAGAAGGCTGTGAACTTACACCATCACTGAAGTCGGCCACGAGATCCTTGACCTCCAAGCCCCTTGATACTAATTTTGTATTTAACCTGCAAGCGTATATTAGCCAATGTTTCTCCATACCCACTCATTGGCTGGCATATCATGAAACCAGGCAAAACAGTTCCCCATTTCATGATGGGATTGGGCATACCATTTTGTAAAAGTCTTTTGCTGGACGTTAATCCACCTTTGCTGTTCCAGAGTCGACATCTTGGTCAGGTTCAGTTCAGTGGTAGGCTCTAACGCAGCAAGGGCGTCCGCCGTACTATTATTGCTGGATGATCGTGATCGATTAGTCCAGTGCTTGCTCGAGGTGTTTGACGATCTTGCATTGGAGCCCAAGAGTGGCCCGTCACGTCTTGACCGCTGCAGACGTGCAGCATGCAGCAGCTCCCTGTTCCGCCTACTGCGCTTGGCGGGGAAAGGAGAGTGCGAAGCGTGAGGGAAACAATGGGTATGGTTCGCGGCGGCAGGTGTAGTACAGTCACACTCTGTGGCAGCTGAAGATGTAGATAAGATCGAGAGTACCGAGGATCGGGGCGATGTCGATGCTTGGGATGATAAGTCGTGATCCAGGTTGTCGCCGAGCATGCCCCCGTCAAAGTGGCTGCAGCTGTGTAAACAGAATTGGGCGCCTTGCACGTTGCCGGGCGGCGGTGATGGGCTCCGCTGGCGGATGACATCCGCGCCTGAAGCGCCTGAAGCGGGCGCTGCCATTGGGCGTGGGCGACGGTTTTGCAGCGGGTTTCAGTGGCCGCACAACGGCGAAAAGTGGCCCCACTTTCACTCGACCCAAGACCCCTCGTTCGTGTTGTTGCTCCTCCCCTCACGCACGTAGGGTTGGTTGGTTGTTAACTTGTTTGTCTGATGTCTGATTGTTGTTGACTCCAGTCCTCGATTGTCCGTCGGATAACAATCCGAGGTAGCGGCGCCCTTCTGATGAGATCAGATCGACAGGAGTGGACGAACTACCGATCTGATTCGATTCGGGCATATATTTGCATGCAGGATGACGAGACTGACTGGCTGTAGCTCTGGTTACGAAGCGGGAACAAGCATGGGACAGGAACGTTATAATGACCGTCTTTCAGATCATCCGAGGCTCACCGGCCATCGCCCGCGTGCGGATCATGGTGGTTTTATCCTTATCGAGCATATGGACTGCTTGGCTTCACACTGCCCCTTTCGCAATGGACGAGGAGTCAGATATAGTCAGAGTCATATTTATGCGTCGCAGTTCACTGTTTTTGTTGGCTCCATCTTGGGGGGTTTTCTCCGCAAGGCCCAGTCTGTCTTCTCTTGTGACTGAGATCTCGGAGTTTATGCACGCCGCTTTCGTCCAGTGAGAGGACACCGCACTCATTCTGTAACACAACTACCCCGTGTTCAAACTTCAGTCGCATCTGAAACCTATCATCCCAAGGATTTTGTGCCGAAAAGTTGGAACGCACGCGTGTTTGACTCGATCTTGCTGCGCCATGGTCCGACATCCAATGTCAAATCTGGGGAAAGAGACAATTATGCAGAGCAGCAATTCATGTTCCTTGATCAGGCTGGTAGAATCCAATGCTCTACGGAGTACGGGCAGCTATGACTCTATGGTTTGGTTGTGTCTGTGCGAGTAATTACTCCACGACCCGTCTAGTAGCCAGACCGACTCAATGTTGATCCCATATTTACCCATGTCGTCTGATCCAGGTTTGGAAAAACTGTGCTTGTTTCAAGTTGACCATGCACTTGTGGATGGGGACATTCAGGAAACCCGAACAGCGGGTGGGAGCTATAGCCGTATAGTATGCAATATGTGAACAGCGTCTCATTTGGATGCAAATGGAATTCCATCGCCCGTTGCTTTCTCCCTGCACCTGTCCTCCAATCACTTCAATGGATGGACATCCAGATGATTGGGTACATGTACACTATTTTGCTGTCTCGGTAAAAATGAATAATCGTACACACTCGCTAAAATCGAGGAGCCACAGCTCATTTTCTGACCTTTTTTCCAACGGCCTGTTGTGACTTTGATCGCAAAGCATATCTCTCCTTCTTCCATGCCGATACAAGATGGTCCACACTGCCCATGTCGTGACTCGGCTTCCTCATAAATGTCAACCTCGCCCTTCTCGCCCTCTTCGGTCTGCGCCAGATAATGTCAATCCCTGTGACAGAAGGGCTGTAAATCTTGAACCACATCTCCACACCAATCTTCATCATCTGCCCCCGAAGTAGGATGGCGGTATCAACTCCACGTCGGCGGATTTGGATAAAGGCCCCCGAGAAGGGTTCTCCGGCCTTGGTAGTCACCATGAGAACATCTCCAACCTTGGCGCTATCGGCATGGTCCTTGGAGAACAAGCGTGTTCGAGCACCTGTGGGGTCTAATTGGGTGATTTGCTGCTGGCGAAGGATAGGCATCGGATCGGGATTTGTCGATCGGACAGATTGAATCTGCGGCCATACTTGAAATTTCTCGACCTTGACGTGGGAAGCACCTGTTGGGATAGTGTTAGCGACGGAAGCATTGCTGCAAGAGATCCGGGTGCATCATCCTACGTTGTCTCGCCGTAATGGCGTTTTTGCTCGTCGCTGGAGTTTCCGCGACAGTGGCAAGACCTCGTCGTGCAGCCCTCTGCTGTCTTGCTTGACGGAAGACGGTCTTGATGCAGCCAATTGGCCGCCTCGCGGGTGCAAAGTTCATCATGGCTGGTGACGTGCACGGTGACCAAGGCGAGAAAAGCTCTGGGATCGCACAAAAAAGCTCCATCACGAGAACTTGATGTTCTTATAATGCAGGGAGTTGCACCCTCTGATTGGTCGGCTGCACCTTTTCGTCCGACCCACCTCCTGCGACCACAGCGCATTTCGGGGGACTAGACACAAGAGACTTTTTGGCCAGCAATCATATCAACACAACCTGAGCCAAAATGTCTACGAGGTCAATATCTTCGGCCCTGCGGTCGTTGGGTTGCCGTGGCAGCTCATCCTCCTCTTGGTTTGCCTTGAAATCACATCGACATTTCAGCTCAACAGCTCACAATGGTATGGCTCACGTCGCCCCCGGACTTTTCAGGAAGCTAATCACGAATTATTTGTAGCTGTTCGAGCAGTATTCACAGAGACCGACAACGAGGAACTCAACATTGTCCTAAACACAATCCAAGAGAGAATCATATTGCCAGCTCACCTTCCAGAGAAGCAGCGCAAGATTGTCTTTGACCCCAAGAAACGATCCCACCTCGAACAAAATCCCATCGTGATCGAAGTTGATGGGCTAGAACACAAGTTCTCCTCGATCGACCGCTTCAAGGGGATCGAGAACTCCAAGAAGGCTCTTTCGAAAGCTTTGGACAACATGCACACTGCTAGGGATTGGGCCAACCTGGGCACGCTCCTTGCTGGGTACAAAAAGGCCGGTATCAGGTTAAAGGCTGATCACTGGGGCAAAATCACACGCCTTGCTGGAACAAGAGGGCATATCTACGCTGTCATCGAGTGCGCGAAGCAGTCCGACCAGACCGGTCTGTTTTTAAAGAAACCCGAAATCGTGACTCGCGTACTCGCCTGCGTCAACAACAAGATCTCTGAAAGCGCAGGCAATGCGGGCGAGACGAAACAGGCACTGAAGTGGGCGGAAGTGGTGTTGGATCTTTTGCAACGACCAGAACATGCTATGGCCGATCAGCAAACACGGGAACGGTTGCATTTTTCACGCCTTGTCCGTGGCATGGTCTTGTTTGCAAGAGCGTCTGCCGTCAGCACTGGCACAGCAGCCGAGCGAGACTCGGATCTGCTCAAAGATGAAGTAGCCCTGCTGACTTCCCTCTGGGATGATGCCGTCAACAAAGACCTGGTGGAGATTACAGAGTTTGCCAAACTCAACCCCACGCTGGAGCGAAACGCAAGCCAAAGCGGTAACAATACTCCCCAAGCTCTCAACGGCAGCGCCTACGTCCAAGTACTTGCCCAGAACATCAGGGGCATCGAGATTGCGCAAGAGATTGTAGGGCAAGATGCCCAGGTGCTGTCTCCCATTTTGAATACCCTGAAGTCGCATTTGCAGGACTTTGCCACCAAGAGCGAAACCAGAACAGAGGGCTGGGCAGAGGAGTACGAAAAGGTGATGGGTACAAAGGCCAACTGGCCCGCTGTCATCAAGAAGACGGTACATGCATGAGGAAACAGGAACAGCCAGCATTATTTGTCATGTAACATAAAAATTCATGTATAATTTAGTTTCCTCTTTTTTCCCCATTTGTATACTCTCTCGTACAGCAGGTTTTATTTCTTTGCTAGGGCAAGACAATGTACTTGTCCAGGTGCTTCGGAATGGCGTCCACAAGTTTCTTCTCTTCCAACCACTTGCGGCTAAAGAGACGATCCGCGTAGCGATAAGCTCCGTCACAAAGCATGGTGACAACCTTGTGGCCTTTACCGAGCTTCTCAGCAACTTCCTTGGCAGCAACGACATTCAAAGCCGAGCTGGCGCCGAGGTAAATACCTTCTTCATCCAAACATCTGTAGACCATTTCGATGCTCTTCTCGTCCGAGATGTGCAACGACCCGTCCAACAGGTCAATGTCAGGCTGCAAGTTATCTGTGATGCGGCCCTGGCCAATGCCCTCTGTGATGCTCGACCCCGTGCGCTCAACCAGTTTGCCGCCAGAGCTGATGTAGGAATGCAGCACACTGCCCGGCGGATCGGCCAGGAAGCTCTTGACCTTGCCACCAGACACGTCCTTAAGATATCTCGTGACGCCGGCCAGTGTGCCAGCCGTGCCAGTCGAGCAAGTAAACGCATCCACTGTGCCCTCTGTCTGCGCCCAAATCTCCGGCCCCGTCGTCTCGATATGCGCCCGTCTGTTGGCTGTGTTGTCGAACTGGTTCGTCCACACGGCATTCTCGAGGCTCTCGGCATGTCTTTTGGCCTGGTGATTGTAGTTCTGGGGGTTGTCAAACGCCACGGCCGGCACGGGATACACTTCAGCGCCGAGGAGGCGCAAGAGATCGATCTTGCCCTGGGACTGGGTGTTGGGCATGTAGATGACGAGTTTGTATGCCCGAGATCGGCAGACGTGGGCGAGACCGATGCCCGTGTTTCCGGCCGTTCCTTCGACGACGGTGCCTCCGGGGCGCAGGAGCCCCCGCTCCTCGGCGTCCTTGACGACGTAGAGAGCTGCGCGATCCTTGACTGAACCGCCGGGGTTCATGAACTCGGCCTTGCCCAGGACTTCGCAGCCGGTTTCTTGGGAGAGTCTATCGAGGCGGATGAGGGGTGTATTTCCGATGGCTTGATGCCCAATTAGTTCCATGCATTCACCTGAGAACGCGCACCAAGTTCCAAAGTGAATCGGGAAGGGGATTGGAGCATACCGCCAGTCAGGCCTTTGGAAACACCTTGGGCCTTGGACACGGCCAGCGTGTGAGCACTCGGCTCGGCAGCTCTGGCAGCCGCAGCCGCGACAGCGAGCCGCACAGCACTGCGTCGAAACATTGGGGGGGCAGATTCAGACAAAGCGCAGCATACGAAGCAAGAGAAGCAAGGGAAGGTGGTGGTGTGAGCAGTTCTGCGGCGTTCGCGTTGATGCGCGAAATCGGCTGAGAGACGCAATGTGGGGCTGCAGAGGGCAATTGGCAAAGCGATCACGTCATTTGCCCGTGAAAGCTGACAATGAAACCTTTGCAACAACAACAAACCCAATAGAGGATAGAGAGGCGGTTCTTATTTTGTATAGCACCAAATTCGCCCACAACCTCATTTAGGTCTCAAAGTTGTAATCAATATTCAACACAAAATTGCTGGGTTTGTCTGGTTTACAATCGCTGGGTGAAACATCCCTCACGAGTCACGAGTTGGACTGAACGTCACCGGCCGCCGGCCGGACCAACTGAGCTTATCCTCGGCTCAAAGCCGATGCTTTCCATCCCGCCGCCAAACTTGAGGCTTCATCCCAGTCAACTTTCTCCTCTGTTCGTCCCATCTTCCCGAAATTCTCCCCAGATACGGCACCTGCTCCTCACCATGATGAATGCACTTCGTTTGGCAAGACCCGCTGCCGCTCGGGTTCCCTTCCAGCGCTCAACTCTGCCCCGCGTTGCCCGCGCATACAGCTCCAAATCCTTCGAGTACATCCAGACATCTTCTCCCAAGCCTGGAGTTGCCCAAGGTGGGTTGCGTCCGCTCTCACAGAGGTCCAACACGGCTGCCAACTGACATGCCGCCTACTAGTCACGCTCAACCGACCAAAGGCTCTCAATGCGCTCTGCACACCATTGATCAATGAGCTGAACGAGGCCCTCAACGACTTCAACGCCTCCGACGAAACCTCCGTCATCGTCATCACCGGCTCGCAAAAGGCGTTTGCCGCCGGCGCCGACATCAAGGAGATGGCCCCTCTCACCTTTTCCGAAGCATACACCAAGTCTTTCATCGAGTCGTGGTCCCTCTTGACCTCTCGGATCAAGAAGCCCGTCATCGCCGCCGTCTCGGGGCACGCCCTCGGCGGGGGTTGCGAGCTTGCCATGATGTGCGACCTGATTTACTGCACCGAGAATGCCAACTTTGGACAGCCCGAGATCAAGCTTGGAACCATTCCCGGCGCAGGAGGCAGCCAGCGCTTGACCCGCGCTATTGGGAAAGCCAAGGCCATGGAGCTCATTCTGACTGGAAAGCCGTTCTCTGGCGCCGAAGCCGAGAGGTGGGGGGTTGCCGCCAGAACGTTCCCTACATACGAGGCATTGATGGAGGAGACTCTCAAGACTGCCGAGACGATTGCGGGATACTCCAGGGTCGCCATCCAGGCCTGCAAGGAGGTCGTCAACAAGAGCCAGGACTTGGCTCTGCGCGATGGTGTCGAGTTTGAGCGACGTGTTTTCCACAGCTTGTTTGGTAGCCAAGACCAGAAGATTGGCATGAAGGCATTTGCTGAGAAGAAGAAGGCTGAGTGGTCTCACTCGTGAATGGGAGGGCTGATTGTCGAAGAAATTAAACAAAAATAAAAGTGAGATGCCTCGAGCATCTACGCGGTACAGTACATATGAGGACTTTTCACGAGAATTTGGGATAGACCGAGTAAGCTAAGCTAGTAAGATGTCGAACAAGAGGCTCGTCCGTCTATTTTCCTAAATTCAAGCATAATTCAATACCATGGTGTCATGGTATGGCACGTGTCTGGTGTTGGTGCAAACTGGGTCCTTTTTACCGCACGGCACGGTACCAGGCTAATTAACTGCTCAATTGGTGGCAGTAGGTGCCAATGGGTGCCCGTGCCCACTGCCGACAGGTGCCTGCCCCCGCTGTAGACCGCGCAGCTCCTGCAGCCGCCTTTTCTTGTTGGTCTCACCACGGCGGTCGCGGCGGTCACGGCGGTCATGGACAGATGCAATCAATCAGGCTTGCCTCCGCACAACTTCAGATCTGGATGCATTGTTGTTGTTGTTTTCTATTCTGGCCGGACTCCTCCCATCAGCGGCCGCCGGTGGGTAATATGAATGGATTCCCGAAAACCCAGCTTGGATCTGGAGAAGGAGCTGACGTGCTCGGTATGTTATGTTGTCTTGTCTGACTCCGACTCTCTGTGCCTCCTTTCCCCTCATGCGCTCTCTCTCCCACCTTGCCTGCCACTTGTCCGCCTCGGCTTTGGTCGCTGACCTCGACTTCTTTCCCCTCAAGATTTGCACGGAGCTCCTATATCAGCCTCTCACTTTGCTTGACTGCCTTCATACCTTTTGCGGAGCTTGCCTGAAAGAGTGGTTTCGTTTTCAAGCTGCAAAGGCTGAGAAGGCACCGACACCGCCATCTCCTCTAGATGCCATCTTCACCTGCCCATCATGTCGAAGCCCTGTGCGAGACACGAGGCACAACGCCACCGTCGTCACTTTGCTCGACATGTTTGTAGCAGCGAACCCTGCCAAAGCTCGATGTCAGACAGACAAGGAGGAAATGGCCGCCAAATATAAGCCAGGAGATCAAGTGCTGCCAAAGGTCAACATTCGCGAGAGGACCGCAGAAGAGAGGAGGGCAGCCGAGGAGGATCAAAGGCTAATAGACGAGGTCCGTGAAAGGAGCTTGCGCGAGGCGACTCCCAGCCAGCATCCTCGAGATAGCTCGCGGCGACACCGGCACAGTCATTCCGTCGAGACCAGATCAAGATCCAACCGGCCGCACAGCTCGGATTCACGGCTCCGTGCTGCCAGAGAAGCTGCAACCCCCTCTCGAAGTGAAGACTCGAGCCGTCAGGGATCTGACCATAGTGCAGGGGAGCGAGATCGCCGGAGGCAAAGGAGACGGAGTGACAGCCGTCAGCGTCAAGTTGAGCATCAAACATCTCTACGGTCTCTGATTGGATCAACAGAAATGAGCGAGCGTGATATAGAACGAGAGATTGAAGACTTTGCCAGGCAAATTCAGGAGGAGGGGCTGCTCGATGGTCTCGATCTAGACAATATCGATTTGAGCCGGGACGACGACTTGAGTCGACGCATAACGGAAGCGTACAGGCGGCGGCAAAGGGAACGCTCACGCAACGAATCGTTATCGCGAAACACCGCCAATGGCAACAATTGTGCCCCGAGAAGCTCGGATGGGGGCCAGACGGAGGCACGACTAAGAGCACCCGAGCGCGGCTCAACCTCCCGTGCCAGCTCCCGCTCAACCAGTGGCAATGCTCAGTTGGAAGACAGGAGCAGGCCTCCGCCGGCTGGATCCACGAACCTCGAAGTACGCGATCCCGGTAGGCGTCCGCGGCGCAGAACGGCAAGCGGAGGACGAAGTGCCACGACGCCAATATTCTCCACTACAGGAACAGAATCTCGCCCCGCCGCTCGATCCCAGACAGACTTGGTTCTTCGGTCACAAACAACAGACCCTATGGCTCCCCGGCAAAGCTTCAGTGAAGGTCGCAGCGCCAGCTCACAATCAGTTCCCATCTCGTCGCACGCGACCAACGAACTTCCATTGCCACCTCGGGCGAACAATGCATCGTTTGCCAGCAGAGTGCCCCAGTGGAATTCTCACGTGGCAGAGTCGCCCACAGCCGCATCGGCGCCTGAGCCGGCTCCAGCACAGGTGGGCAGACCGCATCTGCCAACAGAGCTTGCCATCGTTCATTCCGCGGTGTCCAGTCCGTTGAGCAGCCCTACCACGTTCTCAAGCCATCGACGCACAAGATCTCAGCTCTTCCCGGAACCCTCCATCTCTTGTTCCAGGTGCAACAGACAGCACATAGAATACGAGGTTCATTACAACTGCTCTTCTTGCGCCGGCGGGCAATGGAACATGTGTCTCGACTGCTACAGATCCGGTAAGGGGTGTCAGTACTGGTTTGGCTTTGGTTACGGCGCGTGGAACAAGTGGGAGAAGATGCGAAAGCAAGGAGATGGCTCCCCGGAAATGCCACACATGCTCACCGCGAGCCGTTATCTACCACCCCCCTCGACACCTGGTGGGGCGGACGGGAGGAAGACGCTGACAAGCGACGACCCGAGAGGCCGGCTCGAAACAGGAACCTTTTGCGCGCGATGCCTCGTCTGTACAAATGATTGCTACTGGCGTTGCGACGTATGCAACGAAGGGGAGTGGGGCTTCTGCAACGACTGTGTCAACCAGGGCAAGTCCTGTACTCACATGCTGCTTCCATTGACGCATGAGGCCCTGTGGGCGGCTGGAAGACCTCGGAGCCCCAAATCCCCCGGACGACCGCCTGCGGCGACCATCTACACGGGTCCTCAAGCGGCAAGTATCGGCCCCTTCAAGCCGCTGACATTTCGTACAAGGTGTGACATTTGCCGAGATCCCATACCTCCATCCCACGTTCGATACCACTGCTTTACTTGCGTCAGCGCCCTGGTTCCGGACGCGCCGTCGGGCGATTACGACATTTGCTCGACGTGCTACAACAATCTGGTAATGAAGGGCCAGATCAGCATGGAAAACGGCCACTCCGGCTGGAGACGATGCTTGAACGGCCATAGAATGGCCATCATTGGGTTTACGGAAGGCAAAGTTGGCCAGTGGCGCTTTGTTGAACGCGACATTGTGGGTGGTCGGTTTCTTCGGTCGGAACCATATGAGAGCCCAGAGCACAACGGACAGGGCCTTCAAAAATGGTCCTGGAGGAAAGGCAGTGAGAAGTGGGAAAGACTCGTCACAAGGGACGTCTCCGCTACTGCGCCAGCCACGGCCGAGTCTGTGTCGTTTGCGCAAAACTTCCCACCTGATGGCGGCATGGGCCCGAAAGCGAGTGCGCGTTGGGCATGGTCTCCACAAGCTGGTTCCGAGGATGAGTTATTATTCCCCAAGGGGGCCGAGATTCGGGAAATCGAAGATGTGAATGGAGATTGGTTTTTCGGCACGTACATGGGGGCAAAGGGACTATTTCCAGCGCCGTATGTACGGCTAGGGCAGAGAACATGAGTGAATGATGCCCATGATCATGACCATATGAATGACGAGTTACAGATGATGAACGCATAGCCTTGAGAATTGATTTGTTCAACGCATGTGACCGGCATCCGAAATGCAGTTAGTCAAAATGACCCCGCATCATGCTTCTTTCCTTGTCAAGAACACCAACGTATTTACACGGAGCCATGCAGTCTGTTTTGATTTCATTTTTCCATCGCGCCTTCTTTGAGAGGCGTACGTGGGCCATGTTGAAACCATCTGTGGGCGGACGGACTACCAATCCGACACCAAATGACGAGTTTGTTGACTTGTGTTGGGTAGGTACGTACATGGAATAACGGAGCGAAAAGAGCACATGTGAAGTGACGAACAGACGACCCAGAAGACATTGCTTGATGACTAGAAAACAGAAGGAATGAACCGAAAAGATGTGTGTGTTTTATTTCTGCGGAGGGTGTTTGGTCCGTATTACGAGTGTTTGTAGAGGGATATCCCGTGTATATGATGCACCTCCAGGCATATCCGTGGTACACACATATTTACACGTGGTGTGTGTGCTTATGCATGCCTGGATTTCCCCGTATCGCCGCCAAGTATGCTCACGCCTACTTCACCTTATACAACCTCTACGGCTCACTGTTTTGCCGTGTTTCCATGTGTCTCAAGGATCCGTCTCCCTCTCCTAAAACCGCGAAATGTCCCTCCCGAAAATCCACGTAATCAACCAATATACCGGGATCATAATCTTGTTCCTCACACTCATGCTCCTCGTGAGATACGCCGTGCGCCAGAGCATCCAGGCCGCCCAGCCCTTCAAGCTATCCGCCTTGCTCTGATGGATGGCCCTCCAGCCACCTAGGTAGGTCATGACGCCCCAGTTCCGAAAGCTGAACGGCTTGGAGAAGTTGCCCATGCCGCGATTCAGCTGCTTGGCAAGATACACGGCCTGTTGGGAAGCAACCTGCGCGGTGGCCGGGTAAGGCGACCCTTGGACGGATATGCAGTCGCCTATGGCGTAGACGTCCTCGAGCGTAGCAGTGGCGTCGTTGCTTTCACCATCTGGCCAACGAAGCTGCACTTGCATGTTGGAGTTTGTGACGATGCCGCCCGTCTTGGGCTCCTTTGCGAGTTTGCCGCGGCCGTCGATTTCCGTCTCGACGAGCTGCTGCACGAGCGGGTTCTGCATAAGACCAGTGCTCCAGACGACGATGCCGGCGCCCACCTCCTCGGGCTCCTCTTTGATACGAAGCATGAGGGTGCGCCCGTCGCGGCGAATCCGAGTGAGGTGATGCTCCGTCTTGACGCGAATACCCTGCCTCTTGAAGATCTCGGTCGCGTAGGCGGCGAGCTTGGAGTCGAACATGGGGAGGACCTTGGGGGCGATGTCGTAGACGGTTATGGTGCAGAAGTCCAGGATCCCAGGGTACATTCTCGCCAAGTCCTCGTCGATGAGGTCGTGCAGCTCAGCGGCAAACTCGATGCCCGTGGGCCCACCACCGACAATGGCAAAGTGAAGCAGCTTCCTCCTCTCCTCGTCACTTGTCGTGGGCAAGTCTGCCGTCTCGAACGCGTCCAGAATCCGCAACCGGATGGCTCGGGCATCGCCCACATCGCGCAGGAAATTGGCGTGCTCCCTGACGCCCTCGATGCCGAACGTTTGGCTGTAGCATCCGACAGCAATGATCAACTTGTCATACTTGACGTCGAACTCCTCCCCGTTGATCTGGGGCCTTCTCGTGGCAGCGCTCACGTCTCCGCGCTCGTTTGCTTCGACCCGAATGACCTTGTTCTTGAAGTCGATGCTCGTGGCCCGCGCTTGGTGGAACTCGTCCAGGCCAAGACGACGTACCGGCTCAATGGCAGCGCGGAACTCCAGCGTCCCGACAGAGGTGGATGCCAGCAGGGGAGTAAAGACAAAGTGCGACCGAGGAGAGATGAGAACTCTTTCGAATCTGGATGGTGACAGTGTTCTGGCAGCAGCGTAGCCGGCCCATCCAGAACCAAGAATGACGACACGTTCTTTGCGAGGGGCTGCAGCAGGACCCGGTGTTAGCAAGCAATTTGTTTTCGAGAGGTTATGGGGCCAGGCCAGGCTGTTACCACTTGTTGAAGTACTGGCGTTTCTTCGCACGGGCGGCGTCTTAAAAGCGAGACAAGAGGCAGACGCGGCCACGTTTTGGGCTGCCCTCATCAACGACCGACATTGTAGTCGAGTAAGGCCGTCCATGATGTACCGCAATGTCGAATGAAGAAGTTCGTGCTATCAAGGTATCGGGGGTTTATTTTTATTTTTTTTCGCTCTTCAAGAGGAGACGCAGGCATTTTAACTACTTAAAAGTCGGCCATGACGGATAACCGGACCTCGGGATGACATCAGCCCCTTCCTCATCAAAGTTTTTGGCTCCATCAACGGGTGGATTTGGCGTCCGAAAACCCCGGCCACCCGAATTCGTGTCGTGCCCAAATTACCGGAGCAAGACCGACTCGGGTCCGGCGGATGAGGCTTGGGAGTTGGCTCTGAGCAAGACGATAATCGGCCGGGATGGCGTTTGCTGCGTGATTCGGATTTGTGGAGAGCAAGTTCCTGTGCGAAAGAGGAGGCGTTAAAGTGGGCGCAAGATTGGGCGTGGACTGCTACAAACAAGGTCAGTAGTGCTCTTATCCCGCTATATATATATAGTACGGAGTATGGCGGCGTTTTTCACGACATACAGTGAGCTCGTTACTTCGTATATGATAAGGTATAATGGTCTCCGCACTATACAAGTCATTACCTCAGGTTGAGTAGTGTAACGGCCAACATACGTCCTTCACACGGACGAGCTCCGGGTTCGATTCCCGGCTCGACTATTATTTTTGCTCACCCGAATCCATTTGAGATGCACCCTGTAAAGCTCAATGTCATCGGTCGCTGGCGGCGGGTGGTAGGTATTTATCTCCGGGGTATGCACGATTTATTGCTTATTATTGCTGCCAACGTACGGATTATTGCACTTCGACAATGGAGTAGCCACGCATTGCAGCTTGAACCAGCCACACGAACATCAACAATCAACAATCACGTGGTAATCACTGGGTCGCTGTGCCAACCCCTTTCTAATCCTGTTCTTTTTTTATCCTTCTGCTGAACAAGGATTGAGTTGGTTTGGGTGGGATAGATCGCGTTGTGGCGTGTCTCCGCATCGACCTGGCTGAGAGAGACAAGTTACAATGGTAGGAAGTCAAATTAATACAAAGGTCGCTACCAAAACGGTAAGGCATCAGGCTGTCTCTCGGCAAATGGCTAATTGGCTGCTACTGCAGGTAGGCAGGATTGGGTTTGGCCGAGAAATCAAGGACCCAGGATGTGATGATGCAGATAATCAGCATCCACAACGCACAGAGGGAGCGCCATAAGTCCCCATAACTACGCCTTCTGCGTCCTCGATTTTGCAAACGCCATCAATCGGCAGTGACTTAAATTTAAGCCTTGGGTCTCCGAGGGTTAGATGCATCATGTCTGTAAACGCGGAGACCGGTTAGTCTGACATGATGCCGATGTTAGCCTTCACGCAAGTGTAGCTTGGACGTTCAATGTAGAACAATTAGAGACGAATATTAGAGAAAGCAAGTTTCGAAGCGACTTACGAGGGGGTAAAGCAAGAGTGACAGCTGCGCGCCAGGTGTAAGACCGGAGAGCAACGAATCATTGAACGTGCTCCAACGAGAGAAGTTATTGGAAATATTGAAAAGTTTCACATCTGCATGACTTAGTCGGTTGCAGCTTGTAGGGGCTGCTCATTCGGGATTTCACTCCAGTTCACATCACTTCTCCCTCCACCACCGTCAATTTCAGTTTTCTTGCTCTCCTATAAAGTCTCTTCTAATCAGTCAGCACGAAAAAGCTGTTGTGGGCCAAGGTTCAGATGACTTGTTACCCGACCAAGCCGGCCTGTTCGAGCAACCATGTAGATCTCCACAAAGATGCATCCATTTCCATGCATCAGTCTCGGTTCACAATTGACAATGCAAGTTCATACCGATAAACTTCTTTCAAGCACGTACAAGACTCGATGCCGAGTCTTGATGCCTGCAAGAACGGCAGACAACAACACGAACAATAATTCAACAGTATCCACCATACTCGTCTCTCAGCAGGCGAGTTCTCCCTGAATACCCTTGACTCCTACAAGAGTCACTACTAACCCAACGCAGCCTATTCCAGCATCTCTGACTCAAATCTGCAAACAGAGTCGACTCGTCGATAACGTGTACAGCCAGGCAAACCCACATTGGGCCACGACTTCCCTTCCTGTCTCGTCTTTTTCGAAAAGAAAAAAAGGTTCCAATCTTGGGCACCAATTATGGCCACAGGGTATGGATGGGAAGAGGTCTCGATCTGACCAGGGATGTCCGGATACTTTTTGTTCGAAATCCATGAAATCTATATTTGCGGTTAGGCTAACTCCTAGATCCAAGACAGGGCTAGCCCTGGCGGATTGAGACGGACGGGTCGGAAACCGCTGGACGAAAAGTATTAACCAGATCAGTCTTCATCTGCATTAGGGCTCATGGCAGCAGGACTGGATGCGGATCCGTTTGGAGTTTGAGTTTGGAGAAAGCGTTGATCACTGCTGTTGAGGATGCGGAAAAGATGAAACCTCTGGCAGCCCGATCAATTGATCGTGTCACGTGCGTCCCTCCACACAAACCCACAAACCCACAAACCCCTGACCGCTCAATCGAATGGCAGCGCACCTGCGCTAGGGACCAGGGAACGGGCGCCAGCAGGTGGGGCGCGCCCCTCAATGCGCCGTTGCAGCAGACGAGCCGAGCAGCTGCTCACAACTGCCAGCCACTCGAATTACGGTCAGCATGCAATGCAAGGCCCACCACAGCCAACCACAGCCAACAACCGACCCCGACGGCCCTTCTTCAAACCCGCCCAAGCTTCCTCTGCCCTGCAGCCCGCAGCCCGCAGCCCGCAGTTCCGTATTAACCTGCACCAACCTGCACCAACCTGCACCAACCTGCATAGCCTGCGTTGCATCTCGAGAGCCACAACTGTCTTTTTTTTTCTCTCTCTCGGCTATTCAACCTACTGCCAGCATCGTTGTCGTTGTGACCTTCCCGCAAACTCGACTCATCAGCGGGCTAGTGACGGAAAGGAGGATTACCAATTCTCGATCCCTGACAATAGATTTCATGCAAAGCGCAGTGTTGGGCAGTTTTAGCATCTGGACTCGAGCCCGACACGTTGACTTTCCCAGACGGGCCAAAACTACAAGAGACCACGTCGCAAAACGTATCCGAGCGCAGAAAACCATTCAGATAATCAAAAGTTGGGCATTGCCTCCATTGACTCAACAATGGGCTTCCTCACAGATGGTCTGCACATCGGCCCAGGCGGCATGTCCCGTCCCTCCAAGCACCGTCGCGACGCCTCCCGCTCGCGCAAGAAGCATCGTTCCCAGTCTCGCTCTCGCTCCAGCTCTCGCACCCGGGGCGGCAGCTCCATTGCAGGCGCTCTGCTCGGCGGCCTCACGGGAAATGGCTACTACAACAAGCATAACTCGTCGCGGGGATCCCTTTTCGGCATGGGAAACAACAGCCGTTCGAGTCTCTTCAACTTCGGAAGTAAGTCTTGCAGGCGTTCGTCAGCCGGTCACCGGGGCCATCACTGACCTTCTCCCAGACAGATCATCGTACTACAAGCGCTCTCCGCGTCAAGGCTTCATGCAACGGACCTACAAGCGCCTCAAGCGCCTCATCAGAGACCTCGTTCACTATGCGAAACGCCATCCCTGGAAAGTCTTCATCCTCGTCATCATGCCGCTCATAACGACAGGCGTTCTAGGCGGCCTGCTCGCTCGCTTTGGACTTCGGATCCCCCCTTCGTTGGAACGCATGATCGGGGCCGCCTCGCGGGCCGCGTCCGGTGATTCCTTTGGGCTCGTGAGCGATGCCTTCCGCATGGCTGGCGACCTTGGTGGCAATGCCCGGGCGAGCAGCGTTGCGCGGGGACACGACGGCGGCATGCGATGGGAGAAGAGGTCGAGCTACGGCAGCTATGGCGGCGGCCACGACGGCCACGACGGCCACGATGGCTATGATGGCTATGATGGCTATGATGGCTACGGCTACGGCGGGTCGAGAAGTCAAGGTGTGGCCGCTGGCTATGGTGTTGATAGCTGGGGGAACACTGTTGCTGACATGGCCAAGAAGTTCTTCTGAGCGGCACCTCAGCATATTTTTCTTTTTGGTCAAACACACTGCACATGGTATGAATGTAGATGATCTTTTGTTGCCCTACGTTTTTTTTTTTTGGAGGTCTCTCTAGGTTGCTTGGTCTGTTGGCGCATCTCGGTGTTTGGTAGGCGGCAACCTCTGTTGCTGGTTCTTGTTCGGTTTTTCGATTCTACATAGTCCTCAACGTTACTTATCGTCTGCTTGCGTATTTTGTTCAGAAGTAGTGGACCAGAATGTTCAAGTGTGTCACGTCTGATTCGAGCCACACGTTCATGTCATTCACGTGCATCTACACAATATACGCGGCTTGGCTGGCCCCAAATAAGTAGTCATTTATTTGCAACATCGGTCTAAATTCGAGCGAGATCAACTTCCCAAACGTCATTGTGTAAACTCTCCTGAACGACCTGCCACCTTGTCCGATGCAAATATGTCCAAATGATAAAGTGATAAAAACCCACCACCCCCCTGTCCCCTCCGTAGCGAAACCCAACTGCACCATGCCCCCATACCTCGGACCCGCGCGGCCTTCACTCCGATAGGAAATATAGCAAGGAGACGAGACACACACGCAAAGACGTGCTATGCGTTCATGCTTAAAGTAACAAATGCTCATGCAAAAGTCATCAAACGCCAAATGCGTCAAATCGTCCAAGGCGGCTCAGTCTTGTCCGTCGACTTTTCATCAAGTCTTTTGGCACTCCATGTAAAAGGTACTAGCCAAAACGATTCAAAAGCTCGGATATAGATATCCTTCTTCCTCCCCTTCCCAACACATAACTCGCTGTTGTGAGAGATGAGCGAGTACGTGTTATTCCATATACATTCATGATAGTGTGGTTTTTTTTTTGGTAAGGTTATTGTTTTCTTTTTTTCTTTTCTTTTTCACAGAAATACTCATCCGTCACTTGTTGTCTGTGCCAGGTCTTGCAGAGAGAGAAAATTTCGGGTGTCCCCCCATGGCGCAAACGTCCTCTTGGTAAGGCATCATGATGGGTCGGTGTCTTTGCTCGGCTTCCAAAATTGCATCATGCGACCAAGTCGTTTCGTCTTGCTGTTCTTGGATCGATTTCTCTTTGCCTCGCTTCCATTGTCCAAGGTGACTTCCATGGACAACTTGCTTCGTTCCCCGTGAGAACTGCTAATCAATCGGCCCAGAGACACCAAGCTTGATCGTCGGCGTCCAAAGGCAGCGGACGAGACCGAGACGGGGCGTTGTTCGCGAAGGCTTGGTTGTGACATGCGGGCGGTAGGCACGAAAGCGCTATCTCGTGTCATTATCGAGGTGCTAGACGTGAGTGAAGGAATGTCATAGTCGACTGAGATCCGCACTTCTGGTCCAGGCTCACCCATGAGCAGTGAATGAAAGGTATTTTCATCCGTGACAGATGATGGCGCTGTGGATAGTCTCTGTGCATCAATGGACATGAGCGAGCGCGGCGAGGGATAGGACGATGCATGGCTTGTTGAGTAAGGGCTAAGGGGAACAGCCATGCCGTTGATCTGTGGTATTGATTGATTGACTTCAACTGAAGATGTGTCTCGGCGGCCGGGGCCCAGACTAGAAGACGACGATGCAGAGTTGTTTTCATCTGCGGACAGACAGCTGAAGACGGACGCGTTACGGAAGATTATTGACGGGGGTTCTTCAGCAATGGCCTCTTCGTGTAGTGACGTCTTGGAACATTCAGTACGCACAGCGTGGACCGCGGAAGCATTGTCGGAATCTGTGCTTCCGTAGCTGGGCCTGCGAGATTCGGCTGCTTTGATTGACGTGTCGCTCACAACCAGTTGGTTGGATAGCTCTGCGGCGGCCAATTTTGTCGTTGCGAGTGGCGTCGCCTCCCCATCAGAATGGCTCGTCTCCTCGCCCTCGACCTCGTCTGATTCAGAGTCGAGTTGCTCCGATGAGGTTTCTCCGTCCTCCTCTTCGTCCTCCTCAAACACATCTGCCATAGTGGAACTGCTTCCAAATCGATGAATCCCAGCACACCCAGGGTCGAATGGAGGAAGATCCGGTGCAGATTCCGCACGACGATGATAGTGCATGCCTGGACCGCTGAAACCCTTCATGCCCTGAGCACTGTGTAATCGTCGCTTCCCGGCATTACCAGCCGCTCGTTGTGCGGCATCCCACTCTGGATTATGGGGCAAGGGGGTGTTGAAAGGCCCGAGGGCAGCGTCCAAGTCAATCATGGGATACGAGCCCTCCTCGTCCGGCCATCGCCGCTTAGGAGTGCCGGTGTCTTCTGTCGACTGGGATTCACTTACGAGGACAGTGGGTGTAGCCGGTGGCATCTCAGTATCAGAAGCAGCTTGGATCACATCGTTTTCATCTTCATCATTCTCCACGGGACCAACTGAGGCGGGAGGGGTTGGCGGACGAATCGCAAGTATCTTAGATTTCTTCTTGTTACTCCGGAGAGGGAGGATAACACCGGCCCATCCTTTGACACGTTTCTTCTTACTTGTCTTTTGACGATCCATCTTGGCGTCATTGGAGTCATACACAGCAGCGTCATCCTCATCAGAGGAGTCGGTTTCGTGGTCGGATGAGGAAATCGCGGTTGCTGGCTTGTTCACAGACTCGGAAGAGCTGGAGCTGCATGAGCGATGTTTTGATGCAGGCATGGAACCAATAAAGGGATCCAGGCCAAAGAATGACCATCTTTTTGGAGCCTTCACGGGACTTGGGTTTGCAGTACTGGCCGAGTGCGATGTGGACATGTCCAGCAGTGTTGGGATAGAGTTTCGTCGCCTAGGCGAAGGTTTCCCAGCCGCAACGAATTTGAGATCAGTGCCCGTTCGCTGCAAGATGGCACCTGCGGTACTTGGTCTCGATTCAACCGTCTCACGAGTGGGGCTTGAAGTTAGTCGCGCGGGGCTGTCACGACCTCCGGGAGACGCAGCAGACACAATGGACGATATACTGCCTGAAACAGAGTGGCTAGGGCGGGCGGTCACCGTACTAGATGTGTCGTTTGAGACCAGAGACAATGGTCGAGGGATAAACTCCAGAGTGTCCGAAAATCCGACCCGAGCACGTCCGGCCTTGGATTGCCTGGGGCTGGGCTCGACTCTGGGCGGCGAAGATGGGATGGGTATGGAATGATTGATGATGGTGTTTTCCTCGGTGTCTTTCATGGCCTGGATGGGGACGGGGGTGGCTAGAGGTTCTGGTAGTGGAAAAGCTTGATCATCCAGGGGTAGGAGTGTGCCTTCGCGCGGATTAAATGTCGTCGGGCTGTTTGGGGCGCTGCTGCCTTTGTGCAACATGAAGTCGGGCTGCGGGCATAGAAAAGGCAGGTCGTTGGTCGATATTGCACCAGACACACCACGCCGGTGGCCTCTTCGTGCCGGCGGTGGTTGTAGGCCCGGGGAGGCAAAGCCGCTTTCTGGCTTGGTTGGGCTCGTGCTCATCACGGCAATGGAGTTGCCATCTCGTATGCTTCCACCGACGAACTCGCTTCCACCCCGACGATGTCCGTGACCGGCAGGCCGCGACGGTGATGGCATAGGCCTTGCTGAATTTGGTGTGATGGGTGGGCTCAGTATGGCCACAGGATCGATATCTGTGGGAATCGAGGCTCCTGGATTGAAAGAAAACTGTGGCAGGGCCGCTGGTTGAATTCCTCTTCCTAGATCTGCAGTTGACGATGTACTGAGCGGTCGACTTTGAATATCGGCCATCGACATAGGACGCCGCCGCGGCCTTGCAATGGGTGGTCCTGCCAAGGAAGGGGACGCGGGAAACACAAATGGTGGGTTCGGTAAGCGGCATTCGGCAGAACATGCGTTATCCTGATTCAATGTCGAGGCATTCGCATCATAATTCACTTCGGAAAGCTGATCTAATGTTCGGTCGAAGGCATGAGCGGGTGAGCGAGATGCCACAGCATCCGCTGCATACCCTATGTCATGAGTGGTTGCCATCTATTCCTCCAGCCGCGCTGCGGCAACCGAACTTGACGAACAGCTCAAAAAGTCGGGGGTGATCATAGGATGATAAACGCTTGGTTGTATGATAGCAGTACAGCAGACCTCACTCGTGTTGGATGTCCAACCCAGGGGAGGCCAGCAAGAGGCGAGAAACGAGGAATAATGGTTACAACGAGGATGTGAGCACGACAAGGTAGAGAGTAGATTTTCCACTAAGAACTTGACGCAATGACCATGTTAGTACATATTGACACTGATCTGGATGAGGATTCTGTCATGAAGCCTGTTTCGCTGTGGCAGGCTCACAGACATGCACGACTGGACGGCGAGAGTTGAGTTTGCGACAAGTGGACGGACCTGATGGTGAGGAAAATGCAAATGCAAAGCGCTGGAAACCGAGTGCAAAAGCCAAGGCAAAGAGGCAAAATCAAGACGACAAATGAGTGGACGGACAAGACCAGCGACTGCTCTCGGGGAGGAGTGCTACTGGAATTGCACCAAATGACGATGGCAATCGTGCGTGAAGCGCAGAGTGAGCCACCAGGCGATGAAGTTGCAAAAGACGGAGGAAGGACTGCTGAGTGAGGGAGAGGAAAGTCGAACGGGGAAGAGGAGGGGGCGAGGCCCGAGATTGGCCAAGTTTGGGCCAGGACAGGGAACATGGAGGCTAGGCACGACAGATGGGCATGGCATGGATGGACGGACTAGGGACATGGGCCAAGGCCAAGGCTAAGCCATGCTAAGCCATGAATGAATGAATTGAATGATTGAATGGCATGGACCCGCGGGCCTTGGCTGCGAGTCTTGCGAGTCCTGCCAGGCACCTGCAGACAGACCAAGACCAGCACAGCAGACTCGGCCTGGCAGCTGGCAGCTGGCAGCTGGTGCATATTCCAGATGTTCCAGATGTTCCAGATGCTGCTCAACCCCCAATTTTGCCAGTGTCCACTAGCCTCTGCCCGCTGCCCACTATACATGGTGTGTGCGTCCATACAGATCTGCAGGCACCGGTGCTAGGCAGGTGAAGGATGCATCCAGCACGACATGTCGACTTGTTGAGGCCAAGAGTTTCGAACTAGCCTCCATTGCGTGCATGGGCCGCCCAACCTCCTTCTCGCGTTCTCTCCACTCCCCCCTCCACTCCCCTCCACTCCCCCCTCCATGTTATCGAAATGCCTGCTAGCCTGGTTCCCAGCTGCCAACCCACACACCCACCTCGTGTCAGAGAAGAATACAGAGAGACCTCTCTATTCTCCGACATGGCGCTGTTTATTAAACATGACTTATTTCTCGTTCCTGCACGAGCAAGCGAATGCATCGTGTCGAAGGTGCACACTCTGATGCAGCAAATCCCATCGATCAAACACAGACACAGACGCTCGATGGAAAGACGCCAAAGGCCGAAAATTCGGTATGGGGTTGCTAAGGACGGGGAAATGAAGACAAGTGTGCTTGAACCCACGAATAACAATGGGGATTTTGCTCCGGCTGCAGTGTTTTGTGGCTCGGCTGACAGACAACACAGTTGGCCCGTGACAGCATACCGCCGAAGAATGGAACGAACATGTCCGCGTTCGCTCGCTATTATGGCAGTGATGGAGTCTCGTGTTGGCAAGACAAGGCAGAAACTCATGTTCTCCCTTGCAGTCCTAAGTTGGCTTGTTTCCTGTGGGTGATCAACGCTGGACCCCTGCCCTGGAAGAAAGCGCTGGGCGGCGCAGCCAAAGCGTGTCGTTATTTTTGCTTTTCTTGGGCGAAGGCGGTCCAGGGCCCATTTCGGCATAACCGGCCGTGCCACGAGCAGTCAGGCCGTACAATCTATTACGCGTCAAGACCGTTGGTTTCGCGTGACCCTCTTTCATGCATAACAAGATGAGGAAATTGCTGCTGGGGGACCAATCTTCTGTTCCGGTAAAGAGAGAGGCCCATCATCGTGGCGTTTCCGAGTTGCAACACGGCGACTTCTTCTTCGATAGGGACGTCATCTGAGTTCGATCGCTAGGTTCAACAATAATCTGGCAAAGTGTATAATGCGGGCTGCGCACACAGCTTCGTGTTCTCAACGTTGTGATCAAAGCATCTTTTGTTGAACTGCTCGGCGGCTACTTGCATCCAATGTTGAACCGTTGGCAGAGCACAAGCAAGATAATGAGCCATCCCAAGCAGCTTCGGATCCAACACTTGCCTGCACTAGCCCAGAGAAAGTACCTGCACATACCAGACCGACTGTTTTGTGCCATGCAATCGTCTAATGATGAAGTTGTACAGCATGCTTGGGCAATCCACTTCCATCTGCTTCCCCCAGAGTGACAATTCATGTACCGAACTTCCATCCAGATCCGTCCCGTCCTGCCACTATTACCTTCCTACCGAATGCTCTCTGGTTTTATCGCCAACTACTCCGTAGTGCTGGCTGGCACACTTTGGCGAGGTAAAAGTGTCACTGCTCTCAACTAATCCTGTGGCTCGCAAATGAGACATCTGTTCGCACGAAAACTGCCCTGATTCGTAGGCTTGATGCGCCTCAGACCGATAGAACCGGATCGAGCGAGACATGAATCGAATTGACGAACCCTTTTTTTTTACGATTCGACTTGAGATGAAAGACATGTGGTAAGATGCCATGACACATCTGACATTACCAAATTTGGTTCCCGATTGAACCAATACGCGCTTTTCTTTTCTTTTTTTTTCTTTTCCCTTCATCCCTTGCTTTGGCCTAAACGCCACGTCGTTCGCTACTTGTGCGAGTCACTGTCGCTATCTCAGTCTGGAGAAACTTGTCTTCGAAGTTGAACATGACTGTCTTTGATTGATTGGCTTCTTAATCCTGAAACATACCCTTCTCCGTGTGTGCATTTCTTCATGTTATCTGCTCAATCTTGGTTTACTTTCATATCTCGAACTAGTTAGTTATTAGCGCACTCAAGGCAGTTATCCCACTTCTGTTCCATTTTGTCTTCGATCATTTCTTACTGGGGTGAATGGCGCGGATCTGGCAACGCGGATCATAAGCAAATGACGATGAACAACCCCCTCCCCTTCCGATGTTTCAAGATCCATCGCTTGTCCCACCACCATGACAACCACTGCAACAAAACAACTCTTGCTACCGGTACTACGACCACGATAACAGGCTGGTCACGATGACGGATCCAGGGTCATCGTGGATTATTGTCGTGGAGCTTACAGCTGCGCATGTACTCCGTACCTACGTACTGTACATACGATATGCGAGCCATGGCACCATCTCTCCCACACGCGTGCTATCATCCTCAATGATGAAGGAACAGCGGTCGGTCGACTGATTTTGTTACGCACTGTCTCGTTGAGTTCTTAACTGCATCCAAGACACAAGACGCTTCAGAAACACTCAGAGTCCGATGAATACTGGAACAGGGTATCCCAACATGAATACCCTGATACTGTTCTTTGTGAGTCTTGTGTTGGGAGCGATGATACAAACCCCCTCCAGTGCGAAAAAGGCCTGTTTAGGTAGGGCTTATATGTAGGGAAATAAGGAGATAAGTGTAGCAGGGGTCTTTCTGCTTCCCTAGGAAGTTACATTATCCACTCGCCAAGTCGCGTTCAAGGATCAACAAGAACAAAATGCCAACCGGCCCCTCCCCACTCCGTACAGCGCAATCTCGCTTTCATTCTGGTAGACGTCATTATGATGATTTCCGAGCAACATTATTTGCTCTTCCAAGTTACAGGAGCTACCAGCGTCTGAATGGCCAATGACTCAATTTGATCATGTTCAGAGCCTTGAACCGCGCTGACCAAAGATTTGCCCTTTCACCAACGGCTCTGCATCATCACCACCAAATTCTTCCTCTTGCTCTTTCCACACCAATTCCAGCCCGCTCCCGAGTCCGGGTGTTTAGATGACGGTTTACTCTTTTCATTCAATGGAACAAGAGCGACACGGTACTTTTCTGCTTGTACTTTGCGTATTAGAGGGGCAACAACCCGGCAGCCCTTTGCGGGGCGGAGGGAGTCTCGACACGCCCTCTCTAGTAGGTCACCTCTCCCTCTCGGAGCTTTTGCATCAAATTCGGCCACGCTTCTAGTTTGGATTGTTGGCGAACACTTTGTTCTACCGAGTAGATGGCAATGGATGACATCAGCCATTTTGCTCTACGTGTATGTATACAAACTACCCCGAGCTTCCAGCCGCTCATAAATACCCTTGTATGGAACAAGGTGCAAGACGATCGGGAAATATCAGGTGGACGATTTTCGGTGATTCATCTCATTCTTGCATTGGAGCTCATTACCTCGGGTCTGCAAAGAGGTCCTGCGTCCAAGACGATGCCTGCAGGGACCATAATAAGTCAAGTATTTAACATAACACATAATTGTGCGAAATTTGCAACCATGCATGAATCTAATTGCGCCGACGAAGCCGCAGGAGAGGGCAAACAGGACTCTAATAGCCATGTTGCTGCCGCATAAAATTGTCCAAACTGCTGGTGTCGCTGTCCGAGGCGT
Source organism: Epichloe bromicola (assembly GCA_023658445.1). Lineage (NCBI taxonomy): Eukaryota > Fungi > Ascomycota > Sordariomycetes > Hypocreales > Clavicipitaceae > Epichloe > Epichloe bromicola. The sequence goes on along the minus strand of CP098266.1, from coordinate 4,131,000 downwards.
CTTTTTGTTTCACCTCCTGCATACGGACTAAATAAGTACTCCGTACGGAGTAGAGACCGGCCATCCTGTTGTGACGGACGGCATTGACAGTGACAGAGGCAACAAGCTCAATAACGTGGTATGGCGGGCCACTGTACAGACGCGTCCGATTGGTTTGCAATCATGCGATAAAGGGCTGTCCTCCGTAGACGGGGTCGTTGTGCTGCTAAACAGAGCCAGCCAGCAAGTGGTGTGACGTGTGCCCCTGCCAGAGCAAAGCAGCAGCAAACCGTGATGAAACATTGCGATGTTCAGAAAGGGCACGCAAAGCTTTCCTAATCGTGTGAGCCGCCTTGTGCAAGGGACGGCCAGCCACCATTATGCAGCGGAGCGAGAGACCCTGAATCTCCTGCGCCACAGTCCAGTCTCCTTCTGCAGATGTGGCACACCAGGCATTTGTGGGGTCGAGGAAAGGAACTCAACCTTCACCGCCTTATCTTCCTGCGACTTGATGCTAGAGCCTGCATGGCAGAAAAATTTGGGCGCCATCTTGCTCGCGCTGTCAGACCAAGTAGGCCTGCCCGCCCGCGCACGAAATACGAAAAGAAGAAAGCAGAACGACTCATCCGAAATTACACATCAAAAATGTCCGACGACGAAGTCCCAACCTCCGTGGCTACGGGCGGCCAAGACAAGACCCCCAAGCCTTTGGGCATGCGCAAGAATGGTACGTGCCGCCCGCTCTTGTCTTCCAGTCTGACACATAAGGCTCTGACATCTTAGCACAGGCAAACAGTGGCACGAACCAAAGAAAGCTTTTCGCCCTACAAAAGGGCTGACATCCTACGAAAGAAGAACAAAGGAGAGGGCTGCTATGGCCCAGATGAAGGCAAAGGAGAAGGAGATGAAGCAAGAGAAGGAAGAGACAAGAAAGGTGAGCATAAATTTTTCCGCCTCTACAGGGTAGTCGGCTGACGAGAAGTCTTCCATTTTCAACGCAACAGGAGCAAATCCAAAGGAGTCGTGAGGCTCGTGCCAGGAGGGAAGAGCGGGAACGATACGAAAAAATGGCCGAGACCATGCATCGCAAGAGAGTTGAGAGGTTGAAGAGGAAGGAGAAGCGCAATAAGCTGATCAATTCGTGACTGCCCAGAGGTCAAGAACGGTGTGCCTTTTCCTTTTGTTTCCTCAACGGCAAGGTATGACGGCGAGATTGCGACCCTCTTTTAGATGCGGTCTTTCGTGTTGGCTCTGTAGCCCTTCATCTATTGGCATTTCTCGTCACATCTGGATGTGGCTTTCTAGGCTGCCATCGGCTTGGTCGGTCCCGCAGGGTCTTGAATCCCACAAACACAAACCAAAGGTTGCTCCGAAATCGCAACGGAGTATTACGGAGTAGCTGTGAAGAAACATGAACCTTGCTGGCACGCAGGGGCTATCGCCGATGGTTTGACATATAACGGAGTTGGGCGTATGCTGTGGCATTTGGCATTTAGGCACATTCTGATGATTTAGTTTAAAAAAAGAGTATTCAGAACCCCCCCCCCCGGGACGTTTCACTAGTAGTACATACATGTCGCACGTATAAGCGAATGCATTACTATAGCCCAGAGCCAAATTAGACAAATTTCCGAACATAACATATGTCAAGGCCTCTGCGGTTAGACAAAACGCGCCATGTGGTTTTTGTTGGCAGTGAGCTGGCATGTGAATCACGCTCTTAGCCCCACCTAGCTCGTGCAAGAGGTCCAACGTCGATCCGCTCTTCTCTGGAAGCTTGCGCAAGTCCCCATAAACAAATCAAATTTCCGACGAACTCGTCCCCTATCCGATTTCTTCATTCTTATTTCGGCGATCCGCGTTTGGCCGGCGACCTGCATCACGCATGGGAGGGTACTAGGTGGACGCGGCGGCGGAAGAAAGCAGAAGAAATAGAATGCGAGACAGCATGCCCACTCCCAACAATGGCGTGGATCTTGCAAAGCAGGCATCGCCGTCATCCCGACCGAGCAGCCGCCATCAGATCAAGAGGTCTCTGACGGAATTCGCCTCGCCCGGCAAGCTTCATCGCCGGCCGCACCCGCACAGAAGACAGGAGAGCCAGCACGAAGGCAGAGAGAAGCCTCCGTTGTCGTCGGCGATTGCGGCCGCTCAGATACGGAACCCGCTTGATGCACCCGTGTCTACGTGGGCGAGTCCTTTCATGACTCCCGGCGGAAGCCGGCGGGCAAGAATTCTGGTGCCCAAGGAGAACGGCCATGGGGAGTCGAGGAAGAAGAGGGAGGCAAGTCTTCTGCTGGAGCAGGAGAAGGCCTCTCTGCGGACAGAGTACGTTTATCTTGTCTCGCTCGGATCAGAATCCGAGACCACGTGGCAAGTGCGATTTTTTTTCTTTTCGGACAAAAGTCGCTAACATTTCATGATCCTACAAGTGGATTGAAGCAGTCGCTAATAGAGTTAAACTCCTTCGCGACCTCCATGACCAAACGACTGGACGATACGTATTATTCTGTCCTGGAAAAGATGAGCACACTTCAGAACACAGTGGCTGCCTTGCGAGACTTGGCACAGAGCTCCCATGATATCTGCGAGACGTTTGACAAGCACGCCCGCGATCTCGAAAGCGACATCATTCGACAGCTCAGCACAGCCGGCAATTTTGAAGAACAACAGAGGAAAATAGCCGCTCTACAGAAACGCATATACGAGGCGCGCGGCAGGACTTCGGCCCTAGCCACCCGCGTCGATGTTGTTCAAAAGTGCGTGGAGAGGTGGGAGCAGGCTGACAGGCAATGGCAAGAAAAGACTCTGAAGAGGCTCAAGATAATCTGGTCTGCTACTACCATTGTGGCACTGATAGTGGTAGCTTTTGTGATAGGCGTGAATTACGCCAGCACGACGAGAGGCGGGGAAGGCGGACCAGTGGATTGGAATACGGCCGCGAGTCCGAATATCCCGCCGTGGTTGACTTCTCGGCGGAACGACAGCGTGGAGGAGGAGTCGGGGAGCACGTTGTTGTGGAAAGCGCCTCTGGGGGATGCAGAGCAGCTGCGTGGATTTGATGAGCTTTGAATGCTTTGACCGAGTTGTCTACTTGCCCCAGGGGGTCGAATTGTGGTGTTTTTGAAGAATACAAGTCGTAGAGCATTAACCTATAGCGTATGCGATGATACCCTCAGTCATGAATAATTTCAGCGTTTCTTTCATGATTCCTTAAACCTTGCGCAGAGGACCAGCCAGTTCCCTGGGTGCATCTGATTGCATGTGTATTGTACGTACGAAGATGCAGTCAAACAATGCTTTATTCTGGTATTGAGCCTTCTCAGCTTCCGGTCACTTACCCCGCTAGATGCCACGATTGGTCGTGATCCTGACTCGTGAACAAATTTCGCAAACCCTGCCTGCTGTGACCACGCAAAAAGGTGTCATTTGTCGCCCCCAACAAATCAGGACAGTAACGAGTGCATATGTACATACGCCAAGCTTCGGCAACACACAGGCAACACGCAACACCGGCCAAGCCGCAGACCCTCCCTGGTAGGCACAGTGGGTGTACTGTACAGTGGCCCCAGCAACTTTCACAGCCCCCGGAGCGGAGAGAGCTGGACATGTGACTATGTAGGGTGCGTGCGATGTGATGTCTTGGTATTCTGCGGTTCTTATCCAACAACTGGATTCCCGGCGATAATACTCACCGACATGGACGTACGTTGGGAGGATTGAAATATCGCTGAGATGGCATGGCTCTGGACGCATGCAAAGGGTTCGAAGAGAGAAGAGAATGCTAATACGGAGCCAGGCGCATTATTCTAGACTCTTTGGTGCAGGTCATGATTGGCGCACGACGATGTTTCTTCCTCATTTTGTCTCCGTGACGTGGGAAGATTTATGCGCTAGACTGGAACGACATTGGGCGCACCATTACATTGGCGAGTTGAGCGTACATACATACATCGCCGTGAAGTGCAATAAAGTGCAATAAAAAAAAAAGTAGGCTTGACGGGAAACTTCCGTGGTCATGGTTACATTGCATTCTCGTTGAGATGGCCGCCGCGTGCTGACTTGCCGTGCTTACGTCATGCCTGGTTCATGCTCCGCCAGCGTATGACTTGCTTTTCTTTTAGCGCTGGACCCTGGACGTGGAGTGTGTTAGGCATGGCGCGGGCGGCCCACATTGGTCATCCCGCCCATGTTCTTGGCTAACGTCCAGCTTAGCTTGGACCTCTCGTTTTGGTTGCGAAAGAAAAGACATTGGCACAACTGAATGAATCGTAACGGGTACTCGCGTCGCGCCATGTTGCCCGGGCCTTGTCCGCACGGTCACTGGTCACTGACAATAACCGCCGAGGTTTTGAGGCTGTGGCATCGTCGTCAACGAGCTGCTCCATACGCCCATGCCATGCCGTGCCATGTGCTACCGTGGCTTCCAGTAGAAGGAAATAAAGCAAGATATGAAGGCTCTGTGCTCAGCAATGCTACAAGCGCGCGCCTGATCCGCCAGCGACTCTACAGACAAAGCTGTGTGATTCATCTCGGACTCTCTTGGACGACAGGAGACTCCGGACATTGCTTCGGGTGCCGGCCTGATTGATTCGCTTCAGCTTTGGCTTTGACTAATTACTGACACAGACGAAACAGTGAACGCTTGCTCTGACAGAACTTGGACCAGCGAAGCCCGACCCGGCGTATGAAAGCGACCCTGAGTACAACCAAGAGGCACGGAAGTCGCCCCTGCGCCTCGTTCAATGTCAGCATATACGGAGCGTCTCAAGTACTTGCCAATGGTAGAGCTCTGCCCCGCCGTAACTTTTGGCGAGCTTGCCCCGTCCCCTGTTCCGGTGACGCTACCTACTACATACTTGACCAGCCTTGCCTGCTCGTCTGCTCACCAACAACAACAACCAGCCATCTCAAATCTTTTCCTCTTCTCTCGGAGAGCTGGCCTTTGTGAGAAGGAAGGCACTTCATGGTCACCGTAGAGGTCTTGGAGCTTTTGGACACTTGCACCGAGGACTGCACCGAGGACCCAGACCTCGGGCACACGAAGCGCATTATATCCCATCGCCATGGCTCAAGACAGCAGTGTCGGCGCCACGGGCGGAGATGACACTGCGGCAGCGATAGCCACAGTCCAAGATCCTGTCCCCGCCCAAGATATCAAAGAACTCCCCATTCGTACTACCAGCTTTGGCTCAACTCCTCGTCCTGGCCATACGTTGACCGGAAAGCAAGAACACTGTACGTTGTGCTCCCCCCGATCCTGCTCGAGTCGGCATTGCCCAGCAAGCAATCAGAGCAAGGAGAGAAATCAAAGCTAACATGTACACATGAGATAGACCTTAAGCGGGAATTGATCTCAAAGCAGGTTAAATGGGAAATCAACGAACTCAACTCTCCCACCGCTCTCCAACGATTCGGTGCGCCGTTCCGCTCCGAGCATGGCGAAGTTCCTCCTCAGGAGTCTGAGCTGCCGATACTTCGTTTCATCTTTGTTCACCATGTTCGGGACTTTCCTTTTCTTGATAAAGCCAGGGAGAAGGAGTTTTGGCAGGACAGATTACAAGTTGTACGTTTTGGCTCATCTTGTGGTGCCTTTGAATCACTTCTCTCTTTTACTGATATGCTCATTCACTGGTACAGTTTCTGGAGTCCTTTGCCGGCAAACGTGTTTCTTCTTCTGAAGACCGACTCGAGGAAACAAAGCGTAGGAAGCTTGCCATCAAGGCCCAGAAGCTTGTCGAACTGATGATGGTGTCTGGCATCGGCACTTCGTCTGGGTTCGAGGAGCGCATTCGATTCTCCGAAATTGAAATCGTTGACAGCAACGCAATTGAAACTGGAGTCATGCACACGATCCCCGAGGGAAACTATATCAACGGATGGGATGTCAATGTAGCAGGTGTTCGCGTCGTTTCTGTCAAGCGCAACATCAGACAACACAAGCACGCAGAGTTCTTGCTCCGCATCAAGCAAAAGGGCGAGCTCGAATATTTTGTCGGACGACGATATGGCGATTTTGCCAAGCTGTATAAAAGGTTAAAGACAGAGTTGCCTGGTCGCATCCTTCCCCCTTTGCCAAGAAAGAACAAGTCTAGCACAACAACATCTGGACTGTGGACTAGCTGGAGCAATGCGGACGACTCTGATGCATCCTCTGTGTCGTCGGGATCCACCAGAATGACTGGAGCACCGCCGCCATCTGGTGGCGTCTCATCGTTGTTATCTGCAAGTGTGTCAAGTAAGTTGCTTATGCTCACTTAACCAGGCAATATATGGCGTCTCTGACAAAATTATAGGACAAAGACCAGGGTCGACTCGATCATTCCGCTCCAAGGAGTCTTCTCGCCCATCCGTTGATAGCAAATTGAGCCCCGGCCCGGCGGCCGACAAGAAGAATGCAGGTGATGAAGTACGTAAAAATTTTTTTTACTGCTTTATTACGAAAATATACAGCAAAGCTAACTGTGGCTTGCAGAGTGTCGTACTGTGGAGAGAAAGCCAAAGAGTTTCTCTTCGCTCCTTCCTTCGATCGTTGCTGCACAATCCCCAAATCGCCCACACAAAGGCCATGCAGGAATTCCTGAGCGGGGAGCCGATCACTCCCACTGACGATGATGTCGACGATATAATGAGGCGCAAAGCATTAGATGAGAAGAGGATAGAAGAGCAGAAGAAATTTTACGAGATTGCGAGGAAGCGTGCCGCAGAACTTGACGAGTACATGGAACAGTGAGTGCTGGAGCTCCCTTTCCATGTGTTGATGCCATCTCTTCTAACTGACCAATTTCGCCAAGATTCCGCCGAGATATTGTTGAGAGAAACGGTCTCACCATGCTTTTCAAAGAGGTGAAAGAGAAGAGCACGATCCAAGACCTGAGCCTGCAGTACCAAAAATTTGCCGAGTGGCTGAGAATAGAAGTTGCGGCAGTCATTTATCACCTTTTTCTCGCCGAGGACAACTCTCCCGAGCTTTTCGCGCAAGCCAAGCGCATCCACTCGCTCATCCCCTACTCGGTACTCAAAAATGTCATTCGGATTGCCAACCCAGCAGCCGTCATGTCCGGCGTGCTGGATATTTTCCTCGCACAGCCTTTCGGTACTCGATCACTGATGCAGCGGATATTTTCTCTGACTTTGAATGATGGAATCAAGAGCTTTCAGAAGTCTATCGACGCTTTGACGAGCAAGATTGCGGACCCCATCTTCGCAGACAAGCTGAAGTGGTACACTGACGCTGATGAAGAGCTTAAGGCGTCTATTCGACTCGAAGCAGAGGAAGAGAACATTGATCTCATTGTCGCGATCCTGCGATCAGACCGCATCGAGCCTCAGCTGACGGGCGATCAAGTTCAACGACTGTTCAACGCTTACGTTGCATTCAACAACGCCGTTGAGAATGTAGACGAGGAGCTAAAGCAAGGGGCTCAACTCTTTTCGTACTTGAAACAACTGCTCAAGCTTTGCACGCGACAGCGTGACAAGGCCATGATGCTCAAGTTGATTGAAGAACCCGTCACCTTGTATCTTTTCCGGGACTTATTCACAATCTTCTACGAGCCTCTCGTGAGAGTCTACAAGTCTGCAAATGTCTATAATAGCGTGACCGACTTTGCCGTCTTTATTGATGATATGATCAAGGTGAGTTAATCCCGGCGCAAGTTGCAGGAGGGGAACGCATTACGTCTGCATCACGTTTACTAACATCTCGCCATCAGGTTGTGGAGAAGTGTAGAGAGCAAGACGCTTCGGCAGATCCTAACCAGACGGTCCAGGCCTTTATAGATTTGTGTCAGAGACACGAGCACAACTTTTACAAATTTGTTCACGAGGTTCACACGCACGATAATGGCCTGTTCACCCAGCTCATGGGCTGGATCGAGGGGATCTTGGAATTCCTGCGACATGGCCCAAAGAACGGTACCCTGAACGTCAATGCGTTATTTGAAGGCGGGGTCAGCGGAGACGTCTTAGACAAGAACAAGGCAATTGAAGAGATCAATGCTCTCATTTCGTGGCAAGAGGCTAGAAAGAAGTGGCATCATGATAAAACAAGACAAAAGATGGCTGCGGAGGGCCAGGCGCCGAGCTCCGTCGGAGCTGTCGGAATACATTTCGAGTCGTCCGACTTTGGCCTGGACGGACAAGATCTCCAGGACATGGCGTACGATATGGACGATGAATCCGAAGCTGATGCAGAGGAAGAGGACGAGTTGGATCCCATTCAGGCGGAAAGACGAAGACGGGCTAAGAAACAGGATCGGCTGCGCCGTTCGGCTGGAGAACCAACAAAGCCACCGATTTCAGAAATCCACAAGTTGCACGACAACTTCTTGGTCATGCTGCGAGACGTTTTGGCGAACTGATTGAGTTCTAGTCTGCTGCTTTGTGGACAAGAGAAGTTTGGCATCTTACATGCCGTCATTAGGAGCATGGGCTAGATAGAGGTCGTGTTGTTGATACCTAGGTCATGAGACCTTCCTTGCTCAGGCTCAAATCCTGATTGCCCATTGTTGGATAATAGCAATTGAGAACGAGTATTGTTACGAGCTTGATACACAGTGCGATTGTGTGGACACGGTATTGCCGAGAGTGAAGTCCCGTGGCTCCTTTTTGCTTTCACGAGTGGCTCCCTTCCATTTTACTGAGATCAATGGGTCCCGTCGATGATCCGTACAAGCAGCCGGGGGGCCCCTCCCATGTGATGGGGGGCGGAACCAGCAGAGTTCTTACAGCCTACAAATTGCCGTGCCTGGTGGCCACGGTTTAATAGGCTATTGAGCCAAGGCAACTCGCCACCAGGCGCTGCTAATGTGTGCACGCTGATTGGCCGACTGAACCGAGGAAGCACGGAGGATCCAATTCCAAGCGGCGCAAAGAAACGTAGAACCCATCGTGGATTCATGCTCAATCGATTTTGGCCCCGACTTCTCTTCCCATCCGCCGAGCTCCAACGCCATCGCGTTCTTGATTGTCGGCGCAAGCATTTTGCTGACCCTGATTCTTCTTGACGATGGCTTCGTCTATGGCTCTGAGAAAATTGGCCTCTGGCCCTGCCGTACGTGATCTCTCCCACCCAAGTCGATTCCAGCTGCATCCTATCCTCTCTGTCGACCACAACCAAATGATTAATTGCCCTCTTTTCTTTTCTGCATGAGACTGGCTGTATCGACTCTGCGCTAACACAGTGTTTGTGATACAGTTCTCGCGACTGGCGAGAAGTCAGGCCAGGGCCTTTACCACCACACGACCAGCTGGTAAGTGTGCCTCGGTATGCAACATCATTTGGTATAAAAGCACAAGCTGACTTGATAAACGCCCGGCAGCTCGAATTATAACAAATAATCCCTTGAGAGCAAAGGAGGCCTCTCCCCATCTGAGCACAAAGTACAATGTTATCGTACGTCGTCTACTTGCGAAATTGCCCCTGTCGTATCCAACAACCTGACGTTAATCTCACCTCAATCCAGGACCATGAGTACGATGCCCTCGTCGTCGGTGCCGGCGGTGCCGGTCTGCGTGCCGCCTTCGGTCTTGCTGAGGCTGGCTTTAACACTGCCTGTATCTCCAAGCTCTTCCCAACCCGATCACACACCGTCGCCGCTCAGGGTGGTATCAACGCCGCTCTGGGAAACATGCACGAGGACGACTGGAGATGGCACATGTACGATACCGTCAAAGGATCCGACTGGCTGGGCGACCAGGATGCTATTCATTACATGACGCGTGAGGCTCCCGCCTCCATCATCGAACTCGAACACTACGGCTGCCCCTTCTCTCGTACTGAGGAAGGCAAGATGTGAGTTGCTTTGGCTATCTGTCCCTGTAAGTCTCCACATATGATTGTGTCTTACTGACATGTCGTCTTTTTGTAGTTATCAGCGAGCCTTCGGAGGTCAATCACAGAAGTTCGGCAAGGGTGGCCAGGCCTACCGATGCTGCGCTGCTGCTGACCGAACGGGTCACGCTCTGCTTCACACGCTCTACGGCCAGTCCCTTGCCCACAACACAAACTACTTCATCGAGTATTTTGCTCTGGACCTGATCATGCAGGACGGCGAGTGCCGCGGTGTTCTTGCCTACAACCAGGAGGACGGCACTCTGCATCGATTCCTGGCTAACAACACTGTTTTGGCTACTGGTGGATATGGCCGTGCTTACTTCAGCTGCACATCCGCTCACACTTGCACTGGCGACGGTATGGCCATGGTTGCTCGTGCTGGTCTTCCTAACCAGGATCTCGAATTCGTTCAGTTCCATCCTACTGGTATTTACGGTGCCGGCTGCTTGATCACGGAGGGTGCTCGTGGTGAGGGTGGTTACCTCCTCAACTCAGAGGGTGAGCGTTTCATGGAGCGCTACGCCCCTACCGCCAAGGATCTGGCCTCACGCGACGTCGTTTCTCGATCCATGACCATGGAGATTCGTGAGGGTCGTGGTGTCGGTGCTGAGAAGGATCACATCTTCCTCCAGCTCAGTCACTTGCCCGCCGAGATCTTGGCTGAGCGTCTGCCTGGTATTTCCGAAACTGCCGGCATCTTTGCTGGTGTCGATGTCACCAAGCAGCCAATCCCTGTCCTGCCAACTGTCCACTATAACATGGGCGGTATCCCTACCCGATACACCGGTGAGGTCATCACTGTCGACGAGCAGGGCAACGACAAGATCGTTCCTGGTCTGTTCGCCTGTGGTGAAGCCGCTTCCGTCTCCGTCCACGGTGCCAACCGTCTGGGTGCCAACTCTTTACTGGACCTTGTTGTCTTTGGCCGTGCTGTTTCACACACCATCCGTGATAACTTCAAACCCGGTGACAAGCTCAAGCCTCTCCCTGCCGATGCCGGCGCTGATCACATTGAAGTTTTGGACCAGGTCCGAACTTCTGATGGTCCCAAGAGCACTGCTGAGGTTCGTCTGGCTATGCAGAAGGCTATGCAGACCGACGTCTCCGTTTTCCGAACCCAAGAGAGTCTGGACGAGGGTGTTCGCAAGATGACCGAGATTGACCCCATGTTCAACGAGGTCGGCATCAAGGACCGAAGCATGATTTGGAACTCTGATCTCGTTGAAACTCTCGAGCTGCGAAATCTTTTGACTTGCGCGTAAGTACTATGCAGTTTTTTCTTTTTCTTTTTCTTCTTTTTCACAATTAACATATTCGTGCCCGACAGTACTCAAACTGCCGTCTCTGCCGCCGCGCGAAAGGAGTCTCGTGGCGCCCATGCCCGGGAGGACTACCCCGACCGAGACGACAAGAACTGGATGAAGCATACTCTTTCCTTCCAGAAGCAGCCCCACGGCAAGGTCGACCTGTCATACCGTCGCGTCATCGCCACCACTCTCGATGAGAACGAGTGCAAGCCCGTACCTCCCTTCAAGCGTGTATACTAAACAAAGAAGCAGTGGCATGAAGTGGGTGGGGGCGTGTGTCTACATTACGGGTCAGGATAGCAGAGCCTAAAAATTGACATGAAGCCCGAAACCAAGGCGTCTCCTTTGTTGTTAGACAAGCGATATCCGGGATAGGGAGAAGACGTGTGTAGAAACAGAGCTGCGGATGACAATGCAACTTGGACTGGCGGGAGGCGGACCTGTCGTGTATTTGGTACCGAGGAAACGGAAGTTATGTAGCTAAGAGATGTTTTTTTAATCCCACTTTTGTTTAAAGACACACTTGTACAAGTTCTGATCATGTTGTAATCGATGTTTCAGCAGAAACCTTCATCTCAAATCCAGGATTTTGCCGACGACAAGGGCATGGTTGCAAAACCCCGACCGGAAATCAGAGAGAAGCTCCGACCGGACATATTAACCAAGTGGGAAAAAATATGATCCACGTCCCAATACCCAGGCTCGCCACAGGATCGGCCCGTCGGGGCGTTCCCTGTACCAGGCGGTGTTGCCCGAAACAAGCAGCGGACGATATTGCTCCCTCGCCCGATAAAGGGGGGCTTTTCCCCCGCGAGAGCAAAGTATCTGGACCTGGACTAGCGGATCTTTTTTCCCAGGGGGCCTACTGTACCACTGTGTGGGTTAAACCAGTTGTTGCCTCAAACTTCCAGCGGCTCGAGCGTGGTCCCTCTCGGATATCTAATGTAGTATGTCTTTAAACTTGTTCCTTGGGGATATCTTTGATGGCTCTATAGGCTTTTGCTTCCGTGTCACAACCTTCGTTGGGTAGTTCCGGAGCACAAAGTCTCATGGGGCGTACGAACCATCCAGCCGCACATTGTTGTTTGTGCTACGAACTCACATTCTCGCACACGTCATGTGAAGGTCGGCATGGCGAATTCTGTTTGAATTACATGGCGGAGATATTTTCTGGTTCCCGATTTGGCAGGGTGCATGTGCACGGCAGGATTTTTGAACTCGTTTGGCAGCGGATAGTGGGACTGCTCTGTAGTAACGTTTCTTTCTCACGGGGTAGATGAGTTGAGGGTTTTTTTTATGATAATGAGAGCTGGGGAATAGCTGCCTTGCTTGCTTATAGGAAGGGAGTATGCTAGGCAGTTTATGGTGTCGTGGAGGGTATCAAATAAACTGGGTGCGCAAGTCGATGTGCCAGACACGTTGCCTACTGCCAGGCTCGCAGACTATAGCCTTTGCCCGTTCATATACCCTCATACGCCTGCATGATTCTGCGCTTCGCCTCCGTCATATTCTGATGATCAAACGCGGCTTTATTTTCCAGACTGCGGATCTTGTCTTGTAGCTTGGCAATCTTGTCGTCCCTTTTCTGCAATGCTTCCCGGGTTTTATCACGTCCCAAGGCGATACCCTTGGTTTTTCTCGAGGCAGCATCGAGGAGCCCATGGACAGTCCGAAGAACCGTCGGGTCTATCTTTTGGCCTCTGAGCAGGGCCATGACCTGATCTGTGAAACCCTGGGTAGAATCGTAGTGAGTACCCGATGGAGTGACGGCACTGGCCTCAGAGACGGTGGACGATGTCTTGCTTGGCGTCGTCAACATGCTCGAGGAAACGGGGTCCTCGAAGGTCACCGTTTTAGACCTTTTGCTACCTGACGCTGAGAACAGTGTCCTGGATACGGAAGGCGTTGGAAGACCGGCCACTATATCAGTGGTGTGACGGCTGGTGGTTGGAGTGGTAAAGATGTCGTTGGCGGCGTCTTTCAGAGCTGCCTTTTTGGCGCTCTCGTCCGTGATTACCGCCAATTTGCGCTCGTCGTCCGAGTTCAGGTCACTGAAGTTATCGTCCTGACCCCACTCATCTTGTTCCATCCTCTTCCTCTTCAAGCTAGGTGTGGTAGGACTAGCCGAGCTAGTCCCCGAGGCCTGTTCTTCTCTGCCATCTGAGCCATCTGAGCCACCAGCGCTCGAAATTGTAAGCCGTCGTGCGGCCGATGTCTGTATACCAAACGATTCAAGAGGCTGTTGTGTGAATGTTGGCGTTTTAGGCCTGTGCGACTGCACTGATTCATCGTCTCCAATATGCTTTGAACCTGCAGGAAGACCTGTTTCTCGGAGGATAGCATCCTCTCTCCATAAGAATAAGTCGCAGAAAGGATAGGTCGGACAAGTCCAAAAGAACCTGCCTTTGTTCCGGCTAGCTTTCTTTGTTACTTCACGTAGAGCTGCCTGTTTTCGGGGCTCACAGTTGCCTGGTCACAGACACAAAAAGGGAAATGTTAGTTTAGCCGAGGCATGATTTCAAATGGCCTTTACTTGGGTACGACATATTTCCAATTCATCGCGTAGGGGAAGATCCACTTCTTCCCAAGCATCTGGGCACATGCGGAAGGCGAGGAAGCCTCCATGATGCGTTGAAGAGGAAAAGAAGAGGTAAGGAGAAACGTCAAGGTCGTGTGTAAAACATGGCTTGCTTTGACTTACACCACCACTGGCCATCTTTCCATGTGCCATTGAGTCTCTTCTTCTCAGAGCTTGGAAGCTGCTGTGCCTTGGCATGGGATGCTGGCGTAGCTGGATCTGATGGGGTACGCGGTCTCCGCGGAGTCGTGAGGAAGACCATGACGAAAGCAGAAGCTAGTCGTCTTCGGGCGTTTAGAATCACACATGAATTGTCGGGAGGGTGCGAACCGAAGCCCAAAGGGTCCGATGAATGGATTGTGGTTGTGAAGGCCGGACGCTGGTACGGACGGAGATGGAGTCATTGAAATGGAGATGGAGTTGGAGGCTGGCCGCTGGTGGCTGGTGGCTGGGACGGGGTGAGTGGGGCGGATGAGTGGGGCACCGATTGAAACCAGACTGCCGGCGAGCACCGGCCGGTTTGTGATTTGTCCCGTTTATTAGTGTCGGGAGACCTCCTTGAGGTATCGGATATGTGAATGCAGCCTGCGCAATAACTAGGTTAAAACCCTTAATAAGATAACAGTGGAGATAATATATTAGAAGTACCTCTATAGACTAGTTATTACTATAGTATACTATATACCTTTTAGGTATAAAAGTTAGGTACTATCTATACCTCTAATTAACTAAAATTAAACTATTTTTATTATCTATACTAACCCTTACCTTAATAGTTATAAGCCTAGGAGGCTTTAATTACCCTTATTATTAATTATTATAGATAATATAAGCTTTATTAATATTATTAATTTAATACTTACTAATATTAAGAGATAATTACCCTTTATTATATTAATTAGTTAAAGTATATAACCTATACTTTCTTTTAACTAGTATAGCTTTCTTTTATAATACCTAAAGAAACTCTAAATATAGTATTATTATTAAAGAAAAACTAGATTAAATAGTTTATATAAATTAAGAATTATATAGAATTATATAGTATTTAGGAGTATATTAATCTAAATTAGAATAAATTACTTAAAAAACCTATAATATCTATATACTTATAAAGGGATCTAAAACTAGAGATTATAGTAAATAACCCTAATATTATTAAAAATTAGAAGCTTACTTATAAAAATATAAAAGATAAATATAACTTCTAATATAAAGATTTATAAGTTAATCTTATAAAGTATTATAATCTATTAAAGTAAATACTAAAGATTAGGGAATATATCTATAAGACTCTCTTAAAGAATATTTAAGACTTTCTTAACTTTAATACTAAAGAGAAAGAAAAGAAGTTAGTTTATTAGTACTCTTAAAGAATATTAAAGCTTCTTTAAGATTAGTATAAGCTAAATACTTAGAAAATACTAATTCTAGTAAAAATATACTTTAATAATTACTTATAAGCTAAATGTTACGTGGCAGAACACGTGCAGTACATGGAGGCTGCCATACAAAAGCTAGATTCAACATCTTAGTTTAGGAATTCAACTTACTTTATATATATTATATCACCCCTAACAGTAGCTTTTATAAGTGAACTTAGTATGACTTATGACCTGTTGAATCCGTTGGCCCCTCTGACGGAATCGACCTTCTATCGTGCAAAGCCAGCACGTAACACTAAAGGTACTTATAATTAATATAAATAAGTAATAATAATAAAAGTACTATAAAGGAATTATTAGAATTTAAAAACCTAATAAACTAAGAAGATAATACTATATAAGTTTATAATTTCTCTTTATAGTAAATTTAAGTTATTCTAGAAGAAATAAAATAATTTACTTAATAAAGGTATAAACTAAAGCTTTCTTAAAGCTATTATAAAGTTTAAAAAAGATTATAAACCTCTATAAAGTATACTAAAGTTAGCTAATATACTTACTACTAATAAATTAAGTAATTAAAGTAAATTAGAGAAAAAGAAGTGCCTTAGATATATAAATTATAATATTTATAATACCTTAAAGTAGTAAGAATCTTATAATTTATTTAAGGCTATATATAAGCTAGAGGCTATACTAAAGGACTAGGAAGTTAGAAAAAACTCTAAAGAGAATATTAAGAAGTATCTTAAGGAGAATTTATAAGAAAAGTCTAAGGTAATAAGTTAGAAACTAGAGAAAAAGAGTAGTAAGATATTTATACCTTTATAAAATGTGAGGCCCCGCTTATAACACAGCGTGCACACCCTATAGGCATGCTAGGCCTAGGGCTAGGTCTACATAACACTAGTAAGCTACTAGATAAAAGCTAGCGACTTATGTGTATAACACTTAGACCTAGTAAGCTTTAGTAAATATATAAGTGCCCCTATACCTCTTACCTAGCTATCCTTTATTCTTATAATTCTAAAGCTTCTCCTACTAGCTACCTAAGAGTAATATAAGGAGGAGAACTACCTAATTAGTAAGAGAAATATTAGATAATAACTAAGGGCTACTAAATAAGGGTAATACTATAGCTAAGAATACACTATATTCTATAGGTATTATAACTAAAGATATATCCCTTACTATTTATACCTAAGCTATAGTAATAGTAAAGTAAATTACCTAGCTTAAGGAACTCTAGAAACTATAGGAAAGAGAGTAAGAGCTCTAAGATCTATTATAGTATAATACTAAAGAAAAATAATTAAAAAGGTAGTAAAAAGCTAGTACTTCCTTAAGCTATAGTAGCTAAGAGATTAAAGTTTAGAATATTACTAACCTCTAATACCCTATAAACCTATTGTCAGGAGCGTAAGGGACAGAGACAGGATCATCACATAATAGAGCACTAGTAGGACCTCAGACCCACTAGGTTAGGGAGGGGATAGCTAGTAGCTAGATAGTTATATAAGCGTAGGGCAAGGTATTTAGCAAGGACTACCTATATTCTTATAAAAGGTTAGAGCTTAAAACCTTTATATACCTACCCCTAGGTAGTACCTTTCTAGCTATAACTATAAATCTAAGCTATTACTTTATTTTATTATCTTTTAACCCTTAAGTTATAATAAATTAAGCTCTTAATCCCTTTAGGGTAATAAACTATTAGCTAGATTATAATATTAGTATACTAGAGAATATCTATATAAAATATACCTATACCCCCTAGTAGTAATATTATAAATAAGTAAGGTAGTAGTAGTATAGTAAATACTTAAATAATAAATACTAATAATTAAGTATATTAAATACTACCTAAGACTAATCTAGATAATAATACTAGAATTAAGAATAATAGTATTAAGGAGGTAGTGTAATAGTATTATAATATTATATAAGCTAAGCTATAATATATATAGAAAATATAGGAAATTCTATAAATAAAAGCAAAAATTAGGGAGCTTTAGGTAAACCTACTATTAGTTAGAACCTAGTAAGGACTTATAAATCCACCTCCTTAGGTTAGACTAACTACTCCTATACTTACTTTACTAATAGGCACTAAGTAAGTAGTAAATATATACTAATATAGTATTATTAAGATATAGCTATAGATATTATTATATAAGGGGGATACTTATAAAAACCTCTAGAATTTCCTAGTAGACTTAAATATATTATTTAAATTAGACTAATATACCTTTTATAATAATATAATAAAGGTAGCCTATACTAGTAAATACCTTACTAATAATATAAAGTAATAATAGATATACTATATAGCTATAGATAGTTATATAGAATATAAGGACTATAATTAGGTAAGCTTTATTATATAGCTAAAGACTAGAATAATAAATAAGGATACTAGATACTTAGAAGTAACTAGGTTATTACTAAATCTTTAGTAAGGTAATAGCTAATTATTTTAAGCCTTTATTAGGAATTAGACTAAGGTTAAATCTAACCTACCTAAACTAATCCTAATATAACTAAGAATCTATATATTTATTAATAGCTTTAATAATACTATAAGGAAGTAAATACTTAGCTAGGAGTTTCTAATTACTTAGAGCTAGTTATAGGGCTAAGGTAAGAAAGTAAAGGTAGTAATAAAACTAATATAAAGTTATAAGAAAAGTTAAGATAATAAGAAGAAGTAATAGTAATTAACTTTACCTATAGATAACTTATAGTAATAGAATAAAGGGTAAGTAGGAAGATTACCTATTATATATTATAAATATAGGAAGCCTAGATATATCTTAATAGCTTACTATTTATTAGACTACTTTATTTATAAGAGTAATAAATATACTATAAAGAAGTATAATAATAGTAGTAATAAAGTATCTAATCCTAATAAGATACTACTTTTATCTATATAAACCTAGGATAGGGGGCTTATTATAGATAAATTAGTAGACCTAAGAGTTAGAGTCTATATATCTCTATAATAAGATCACTAGTAGGTAGCGGTAAAGGTACTAATAGATTTAGGTATATAATCCTTAACTATATACCTAAAGTTATTATCTAAGGAGGATTAGAAAAGAGTTAAAAAAATAGATTAAAACCTTAAAAGTATAAGTAGGGATATAGTTTTATATTAGGGAATTCTAAGGAGATTAGTATTAATAAAGAATAGTATAGGGTTTATAAAGGTCTACTAAGTTAGCTACTTTATTACTAATACTAAAGAAGGGCTACTACTAGGTATAGACTAGATTAGAGAATATAAACCTATAGTAATATATTAGAAAGAGAAGTTTTAGAGATATCTAGTAATAAGGAAGTGCCTCTTATACACTTAGGGTAAGTAAAGAGTATATAGAGTATTAAAATAATTAGTAGTTACTCTAGTACTAGGTTTAGTAAAAGTTATCTTAAATAGCCTAAAGAATAGGAAGGGAAAAGAACTAAAAAAGAACTTACTAGTAGACTTACTAAAGCTAATTTAGGAAATAAGTAATAAGGAAGTAGTAATAGTCTTAGAGTATACCTATAAGTTATATAAGTAATATATTATAGCTAACCTAAGATCCTTAGATAGTCTAAGTAATAAGTAACCTATAACTAAGTAAGGGCTAAGTAATAATATAGATAAACTAGAGCTCCTAAAGGAATACTTAGAATTTAAAAATATATTTAATAAGGATTTAGTAGGAATACTTCCTAAACTAGGGGGCTATACTTATATAATTAAATTAGAAGAAGGGAAAACACTATCTTAGGGACTAATATATAACTTAGCTAAGAAAGAGCTAGAGGTGCTTAGGGAGTATCTTATAGACACGTAGTAAAAGGGATAGATTAGAAGATTAGTTAGCCTAGCTAGGGCCCTAATTTTATTTATTCTAAAGAAAGAAGGGAAATTAAGGCTTTATATAGATTATAGGGGCCTAAATAAGATTACTATTAAGAATAAGTCCCCCTTACTACTAATTACTAAAATCCTTAATTACTTAAAGAGCGTGGTTATTTAGATAAAACTTAACTTAATAAATATATACCACTAGCTATGTATTCACTTAGGTAATAAGTAGAAGATAGTATTCTATTATAGATATAGGCACTTTAAGTATCTTATAATACTATTTAGATTAGTTAACACGCTAGTGACTTTTTAGGAGTATATTAATAAGGTTCTTAAGGATATTATAGATAATATCTATATTATCTACCTAGATAATATCCTAATCTATAGTAGCGATGTAGCTGCTTACATAGGCCACATTAAATAAGTCCTAAGCAGACTCTATAATACGAAGCTTTTTATTAACCTAAAGAAGTGTTAATTTTTAGTTATAGAGGTTAAATTCTTAGGATTTATTATATCTAAGAAAGGTATTATAATAGAACCATTAAGGGTAGAAGTAATTATAATATAGCTAATACCTTATAGTGTCCTAGATATCTAATTATTCCTTAGATTTACTAGATTTTATTAATATTTTATTAAGTAGTATAGTAAAGTAGTTATTTTATTAATAAACTAACTTAAGGGGGGATAACTAGCGACCTTTAAGCTAGAACCCTATAAGCTAGCTATATTTAGAGAACTCTAGAGGTTATTCTAGGAAGCACTAATTTTAGTGCACTTTAACCTACTTACTCTATTAAAAGTAAAGATAGATATATTAGGTTTTACTATTAGAGTAATACTTATAATATTAGTGCTAGGTTACTAGTACCTAGTTATATATATATTAAGGAAGTTAACTAATACTAAGTTACACTACCTTACACTAGATACTAAATTATTAGTAATCTAAGAGGCTTTTAGGGCATAGAGGTATTACCTAGTATACTTAACTTACCTAATTATAGTAGTAATAGACTACTTAAACTATAAGTACCTAGCTATAAAGCTATAGCTAACTAGTAGGTAGGTAATAGCGCTTAATAAGCTATGCCTATTTAACTTTAGGATTAAATATAGGGCTAGTAAGTTAAACCCTGCTAATATATTATTAAGAAGAGTAGATTATATAAGTAAGGATAGGAAAGCAGAGGTAGTGACCTTATAGCTACTAAACTTCTTATCTAAGTTTATAGATACTAATTAATAGGAACTCTATAGTAGTAATAGGAATACTATAAGCTTTATTATATTATTATTTAATATAGTAGATAGTTAGTTATAAAGACCCTATAATAGTAATAGGAATATCTAGGGTTTTAAGAAAATATAACTTAGCTATATTTTTAAGGAAGCTATAAGACTAGATATTATTAAAAGGGGTGTTCTAGCTAGTATAGTTACTAGTAAGCAGCGAGGGCGCCCCTTAGAAATACCGCTTAACTATAGTATACCTATAAGACTAGAAGTAACTTATAAGCTAGCTACTTATAGAGATATTATAGTAAGAATCTAAGCTATATAGAGAACCTCTTCTAAGTTTAACTCTAATACTTAGGATAATAGCTTAGAATTAGATATTCTAATTTAAGTATTATTATTAGGTATATAGCGAAATAATAAGTTTACTATATATTAGAGAAAGCTACTTAAGAGTAGTAACTTAGAAGTATTATAGATATAGTTAATTAGACCCTCTAAGCTATTAATATTTAAGAGTTAAGTTTATATTCCCTAGGGGATAAGAAAAGAGATTTTACTACTAATATATAATAACCCTACTACTAGGTATTAGGGAGTTAGTAGGACACTTTATTAAATTATAAGTTAGTACTACTAGCTATTAATAAAGAAAGATATAAAGGTATATATTAGTACCTATATAAACTATTAAGTTTTAAAGCTAAGGCACTATAAGCTATATAGTAAGTTAGCTACTTTACTAGAGCTAGATCGCCCCTTTTAAGAACTATTAATAGATTTTATTACTAGATTACTACTAGTTAAAGATACTAACTAGACCTATAATATAATCTTAGTAATTATAGACTATTTTATAAAGTATAGTATCTATATCCCTATTTTAATATAACTAATAAGTAATAGGTTAGCTACTATATTCCTAGAATATATCTTTAGAGATTATAGAGCCCTAGAAGGTATTATAATAGACTAAGGTTCTATATTTATAAGTGGATTCTAGATAACCTTTTGCTATCTTATTATAACTAAGCGGCTACTAAGCATTGCTTTTTACCTATAAATAGATAGGTAGATAGAATAATTAAACTAGGTCCTAGAATATTATTTAAGGGCTTTCTCCTATGCTAAATAAACTAACTAGGCTAATAACCTATTAATAGTATAATTTATATATAATACTAGTAACTATATAACTTATAGCTACACACTAGTAGAGGTATTATAAGGGTATAACCCTAGGGGCCTATAGTAAGTGGTACCTAATATTTTACTTATAAATAATTAGGCTAAGAGTAGAGTATTATTACTAAGAGAGAAATATATAGTAATTAAATAGCTTCTAATTAACTTATAAGCTTAGTATAAGAAATACTATAACTAAAAAAGGACCCTAAAGAGGTTTAAAGTTAGTAATTATATTCTACTATTTATAAAGAATATTAACCTAAGATAGCTAAGTAGGAAGTTAACTATAAAGTACCTAGGCCCTTATAAGATTATAAGGGTAGTTAGAAGTTATAGACTAGCTTACTAGCTAGAATTACCTACTAGAACGCGGTTATATAATGTGTTTAATATTATAAGCCTTAAACCCTTTAAAGGGGACCTAAGTAATATAGTAGATGCTTCTTTACTATAAGATAATATTAAGAATAATAAGTAAGAGTTTAAGGTAGAAAGAATTATCTTATATTATTATAATAGTAGGCATTATAAGTACCTAGTTAAATAGAAGGGCTATAATAGCTTAGAGAATTTATAGGTATTAAAGAGGGATTTTATTATAAGGGATATTATCTATAAATATAAGTAGTAACTAGGTAGCTAGGTTATAGTAGCGAAACTGCCCTTAGTAAATAATATAAGGTAACACCCTATAAATATAGTAAATAACGCAGGGTAATATTCTAAAAAGATATAATTATATTACTCTTATAATTATAATATAACTACCTAGTAATAATTACTTAAAAAGCATTTCTTTATCCCTATTCTTATCCCTATTTTCCCTAAAGACTATAGTAATAATAGGTATAGAAGCCTTTAGAGGTATAGGGGCCTTATTATTAGAAGAGTTACCTTTCTTATATATAAAGATATAAAGCTCTTTAGGTAACTTAGAAAGACTAATATAAGTAGGAAGCCTAGAGGTATAAGGAGTAAACTACTAGTAAGTTAGTAAAGAAGTGCCTATAGATATTTAAGAGACTTACTATTAGGATATTCTTATATATATAGTAAAGATAGTTTATAATATTAATTTAGACCTTAAGGTTAGTAGTATTAGCTAGCTATACTATAGTAGTATACTTATTATACTTAGCTTCCTAGGCTACTTTAGTAGCTACCTAAGTATAATAAATATACTTATACTTATTAGTGTTTTTAGTCTTTAGGAGGGTATTATATAGTTTCTACTTAGTGTAAATAAGAGACTATTAGTATATTAGTAGTAATTAAGTTAAGAGAACTAGGGATATACTTACTTTATTAAGGTAGTAGTAATCTCCCTTAGGTATAGCTTTAATAATATTAAATAGCTTTTTATAAAGCTATATAATTTAAGTAAGGCACTAGTAGTAGGTTAGTATCTTAAAACTAGAGATTTAGAATAGGTAGTTATACTCTAATATATATCTTATTATTTTAGGTGTAATAGGCGTATTTAGATAAGTTTACTACTATAGGTTAGTAATATAAAAAGTAAAGAAGTAGTAAGATTATATTATAAGAGTTATTATACTCTATAGGAAAAGGTTTATTCTCCTTAAGATATTAAGGAATAGTATAGGTGCTATTCTTAGGCTATATATTCTATATAGTAACCTACTAACCACACTATATATATAGAATTTTAGTGTTACTAGCTATAAGTTAGTAGTAATAACCTAGTAAGGAAGTAGTAAACTTATATAGAAATTTTAGATACTATTCTCTTTTAAGGTAACTTCTCTAGTAACTTCCCTAAGGGTTTATTCTATAAAGATAGACCTAGTAGTAGAGTAGGAGTTAATAAATAGATTTTAGATATTATAAGCTAGCTATAGGTTAGTAGTAAGGAAGTAGTAAAGGGAAGATAAGTAAAGATAAAGAAACTTATAATAGTTAGATAGTATATAAGGGAAAGGAAGTATATATATAAGGGGGAAGACCTAGTCCTTTTTTATATTAACTATAGACCCCCTAAGTAATCTACGCACTACGTATAGCTAATGTAGGGATTATAATATTTACTAATATTATTACTATCCGCGAATATACTAGTAGCTACAAACATATGGTGACTATACTACTATATTACTAAGACCTATAAATAAGTTTATTTATATATATAGTATCTAATACCCTGTCTATTTAACCTAATTATAAAATTTAATATAGGGTGTTTACTCTCTTAGAACTATTAGTATAAGGCAAAGAGTATCTACTTTACTATATTAGAGTAGCGGATAGGTTGCTATTTAATATTAATAGATAGGGGGATAATAATATTTACACCCTAGTATTATTAGTATTATTATTTTTAATAACGTATTACGCTATAATATATTATACCTAACCTAAACCCTTTATTAACTATAGCCTCTAGGACTATATAGCATAAACGCCCTAAGTAAGTAGCTTATTATATAATTAAGGATAATTATATAAAGAGAGGGTATTATATTAGGAGCATAAGGGATAGAGATAGGATTATTATATAATAGAGCACTAGTAGGACCTTAGACCTACTAGGTTAGGGAGAGGATAGCTAGTAGCTAGATAGTTATATAAGCGTAGGGCAAGGTATTTAGTAAGGACTGCCTATATTCTTATAGAAGGTTAGAGCTTAAAACCTTTATACACCCGCCCCTAGGTAGCACCTTTCTAGCTACGACTGTGAATCTAAGCTATCACTCTGTTCTATTATCTTTTGACCCTTAAGTCATGACACCTATAGAGATATAAGATATAGATTAATAACCTAAATTATACCTTTAATAGGATAAAAAAGAAGTTCTAATATAACTACTAGAAAATCCTTTTTATACTTAACTATATATATATTAATTATAAGTTAAGATAGGATAGATACCTTAAGGAATAGTAGGCTAATAGCTAGGATAACCTTAAAGATAACTAGGATAAATTTTAGACCTAGACACTTATACTACTTTAGGACTTTACTAATTATAATATATAAATAGTAATATAATTAGAGAATATAAAGTAATATAAGGGTTAAAGCCCTATTAAGTTTAGTATTTTCTTAGATTTACTAGAGAAATACCTAGAAAGAGCCCTAGAAAAGACTTATACTCTTATGTTTTTTATAAAGTTACTCCCTAACCTATAGGATTATATTAACCTATATACCTCTATTACTAATAAGACTTAAGAAAAGGTTATATAACTTACCTAGTAATTCTAAGAGGCTATACTAAAGAATAAGTAAAAGCCTAAGTAATTAGGAGATAAAGGCCTATATAAGAATCCCTAGCACTATAGGAATAACTCCCTATAAGGTTATAGACCTTATAAAGATTAAAGAAATAAGGACTAGGAAAAGGGCTTAGCTACTTACCTAAACACTACTAAACCTAGGGATAAGATATAGTATTATAACTATAATAGTATAGGATACCTTATATATTATTATAAGAAACCTAAGAAAAAGTCCTAAGAAGGCCTAGAAAACTCCCTAAGGTAGAAGTAAATACCCTTACCTCTATCTCTAATACTAAGGTGCTAATAGAGCGTTAGTTTTATACACTAGTTACTATCTATAATGGGTATAAAGATATTAAAACAGTGGCTAATCTAGATAGTTATGAAGGGCTTAGGCTTTGCCTAAGTAATAGTATAGTGTATATAGGCAGGGGGGGTAGTAGGGGATAAAAAGGGGGCTAATATAAGATACCTAGAGGATATAAGGGAAGTAGGGGGGATTAGCTATATAGTCTTCTTCTTCTTCCCCTAAGTTTCTTAATACTATATTAATGCCCTATTATAGTTACCTAGGGGCTAGTCTATAATAATTAAGAAACTTCCTTTAGTCCTTAGAGATAGCTACTAAAAAATAATAAATAACCTAATAGATATATTAGACACACTTTACCTATAGGACTAATATAATCTAGGTATAGTAATACCTCTCTTAGACACTATAGTACTACCTATAACCTGCCTTACCTAGTTTAATATGCTCTAATATCTAATAACTAAATAGGGCATAGAGCTTAAGCGCCTCTAGGAGTAGGTTATAGCGTATAACGCTATATATATAACCTAACTATAGACTACACACTAACTAGGGGCTCCTATAGTGTAACCTATATAGCCCGCTACCCCTAATCTAGTCCCTTTAGTCCCCTAGGTAAAGTAAAAGCTAATTTCCTTAGGTAACCTATATAATAGTAATAAGGCCTTATTTACTACTTAGAAGCTCCTTATAGAATATAAGCTTTAGGTAAATAAGGACTTTATTAGTATAGATAAGAATAGGTAAATACTTATTTACTAGAATTTATCCTCCTAGGTCTAGGCTTAGGTTACTACCTTTTTTAAGTAAGGTAATCTTTATACTTTTAATTTAGTTACCTTTTTAAGCTACCTTAAGTCTCTATTTACTAACCCCTATAGGTAGGAAATAGCCCTTATAGAACTTAACTAGATAGAGTAAGGCCTAGGGGAGTCTTTTACTATATTTTTTATTTACTTTAAGGAGAAGCTAGCTATAGTAGGAGAGACCTATTAGACCTATAATATAAAACTAGCTAAACTCTAATATACACTTAATAAGCGCTTAAGGGAGGTTAGTATTAGCTATAGCGTAAGCTAGGATAACTATAATACTATAGTTACTTAGTATTATAGTATTATAGTTAATATTAAAATACTTACCTTAGAGGATAAGTATTAGACCTAATATAGTCTATAGTAGCCCTACCCTACGCCCTAGACTAACTATAAGGGGGATACCCTAATATTAGGGGTTTATATAGCTAGGATATACTTAGGCTAGTTAAAGAAGTAGGATAATAAGGATAAGGGCTAGAAGTTAACTAATACGCTATAGAGGGTAAAATAGGTATTAGAGGCTAAGTTAGCTAAATACCACTAGGAGGGGTGCTATTTATATTATAGCTCTAAGGACTACTATATTTAGGAGTGCTCCTTCCTCCTACCTTACTAACTATAAGTTAATATTAATACCTATAGGGTAGATAAGGAGAGTGCTAAAAGGAAATTAATACTTACCCTCTAGAAAAAGAGTAGCCCCTAAGTAGAGTCTTATATAGGGGTAGGGGGGCTAGCTAGCTACTATAATAATAGATATATATAAATAGTGTATAAAAGAGGAAAGGGATATTACTTATTATATAGATTAGCTACTATTCTTAGTCCCTATTCTCTTTAATATATACTCTTATATTAGTATTTAGATTAACTATAGCTATAATTATTATAGTGCTATAAGCAAATTAGTAGCAAGATAGCTAGGCCTAGAGCTTATATAGTTACCTAAATAGAGGTAGGTTTATACTATAGTGGAAATAAAGAAGAAGGGCTAGTAATAGAGGGAGAATACCTCTTTAATTATATATATAGTCCGCACTAGAATTAATATTAATAGCTAGGAGTTATTAGTGTATTTATATATTATCCTAGGCCTTACTTAGGACATTATATTTAGCCTACTATAGTTAGAATACTATAAGGTAGTGGTCTATATAGCGGACTAGCTACTAGTTATTAGATTAGTAGGGGGTTTATAGGTGTATAAGGCCTCTAAGCGTAGTAGGGAGACTCTAGTATAGGGAATTATTAGTTCTCTTTATACTATAGAAGTATATAAAGTATATTAGACTAAGGACACTATAATAAGGTTTATTACTACTAGTCTTAGGGAGATAATAATAGTGTTATAGCTTATAGCCCCTAAGGAGAGGCTAGAAACACTAGATATATCTACACTATCTAGGGAGCTAGCGGACTTTATAAACCTTTTTAATAAAGTAAAGGCTAATAGCCTTCCCCCCTATAGGGGTTCTCTTAACCACTATATTTATCTATATAGGGCCCTAGATAGGTCTAAGCTAAAGCTTCTATAGGGCCTACTATATAATATACTAAGAGATTAACTTCTTAAGGTATAGTATTAGATTATAGACTTAATAGATAAGGGATAGATCTATACTAGCTCCTCCTTAGCTATAACCCTGGTTTTACTTATTAAGAAGTTAAATAGAGGTTAGTGTTTTTATGTTAACTACTAGGCTCTTAATAAAATTACTATATAGAACTATTACCCCCTCCCCTTAATTAAAAAAACGCTTTGCTCCTTATCCTAGGTATATTAGTTTATAAAGGTTAATATTTATACTACTTTTTATAAATTATAAATCACTAAGGGTAATAAGCACCTAATAGCGTTTTAGATAAGGTTTAGACTATTTAAGTAGTTAGTCTATCCCTTTAGTTTAGCTAGCGTGCCTATAACCTTTTAGTGTTATATTAATAAGTCCTTAGGAGATATATTAGGAGATTTTATTATAGCTTATTTAGATAATATTTTAGTTTACTTAGGGGGCTTAAGAAAGGACTATATAGCTAAGGTTTACCTTATCTTAGGCCGCTTAAGGGCCACGGGGTTATACCTAGACCTTAATAAGTTAGTATTTGCTATAAAGGAGGTCTAGTACCTAGGGTATATTATTATAGTAGAATAATCTATTTATCCTAATCCTATAAAGGTTATAGCTATAAGGAAATAGGCTGCCCTTATAAAGTTATAGGGAGTACGTAGCTTCCTAGGCTTTATAAACTTCTACTATAACTTTATAGGGGATTTTTTAGAACTAGTAGCGCTACTAATCTAATTAACTAAGAGAAATATCCCCTTTTAATAGGGACCTAAGGAGAATAAGGCTTTTAAGAGGCTTAAGGATACCTTTATCTCTTACCTAGTCTTAGCGTAATAGGACCCTAACTACCTTACTATAGTAGAGGCTAACTACTTAGGTACTGCCCTAGGTAGTTACCTCTTATAGTAGGGACTAGATAGCGTTTTATACCTAGTTACTTACTATTCCACTAGCCTTATACCTATATAAAGGAACTATATAATTTATAATAAGGAGTTACTAGCTATTATATTATGCCTTAAGGCATGGTTAGCGGAGCTATAGGGTGTTTCCTAGCTATTCTTAATTTATATAGATTATAAGAATCTTAAATACTTTATAACCCCTTATTTAATAATAGAATAGTAGGCCTATTAGGTGGATATGCTTATGTTATTTAACTTCTATCTTTATTATAAACCTAGTATATAGGCTTAATACCTAGATACCCTTTCTTAGTGGGAATAGGACTAGAAGGGAGGGGCCTTAAGAATAGGATATATCTTATAGCCTCTTACTATTACTAGACTTTTACTAGCACTAGAAGGGCAGTAGGAGGTAGTACTACTAGTAGGAGAGGTTCTCTTTACCTCTAAGTACTTATAGTTACTTTAGGACTAGGCTATTACCTTAGACCCTACCTATAGTATCTAGTTAGGAGCTATTTAGGAGGGGGCGTAGAAGTTCCCCCCTAAAGTATAAATAAGGGAATAGGTAGTAAATTATTCTATAAGCACTTATAGGGCGCTTTAGTTCTAGGGGCGTACCTAGGTTCCTAAGTAAGAGCCTTTAATAACAATACTTATCTAATAATACTATAATTTACCTACTATAGGATACCTAGGCTATAACACTATATTTTAGATTCTATAATAATAATTCCACTAGGATAGAATAACATAGGATATTATAAGGTTTATCTAGAATTATTACTATTTTAGTAGCTATAAGAGCTATCTATAACGCTAGGGATTACTTAGGCCCTTACCTATCCTAGACTAGTTCTAGTTATAGATCTCTATTAATTTTATAATAAACTTACTAGTATTATCTTAAGAGAGACCCTAGTACCTTATAGTAATTATAGATAGGCTTTCTAAGTTTATCTAGTTAGAGGCTATAACTTTAATTAGAGCTAAGGAGTGTGTAAAATAATTTAAGGTAGTCTAGTAGAGGTTTTAGGGGTTTCTATAGTTTATTATTATAGATTAAGGATTAGACTAGTTAGGAAAGTTCTAGATAACTCTATACTCCTTAGTAGGAATAGATTAGTTACTCTCTATATCCTATTACCTATAGACTAATAGCGGCATAGAATAGGTAAACTAGGAGGTATAGGTAATATTATAGGTAGCTATCTCCTTTTTATAGTATAATTAGCCTAAGTACCTTACTACTTACTAACTTATAATAAATAATAGGCTATCTTTAGTTACTAGGGTAAGCCTAAACTAACTACTTAATAGCTATAACCTTAAACCTATTTAATTATAACCTAACTTATCTATTTCTACTATAACTCTAAAGGGGAGGGCTATCTATTTCCTAAATTATCTCTAGGAGGGAACCCTTCTAGCTTAGGCTATAATTACTTATATATAGTAATAATAGTAGAATGCTATATTAGTATTAAGATATCTAGTGGAATGCTTTTAAGTTAGGGATAAGGTATAGCTTTTACTTAGAAATATTAAGATAAACTAACCCTTATAGAAATTAGATTAGGTAGCTATAAAATACATAGTAGTAGAGGTACTATTACCACTTATAGTCTACCTAGATATACTAAGGGGCATATACCTAGTCTTCTATATTAACCTTATTAAATAGGCAGTAGAGGACCCTCTTCTAAGTTAAATACTATAGGATTCCTATCTAGGTCTATAATAGGTACTAGTAGAAGATAATAATAAACTTATAGAGGAATACTAGGTAGAATAAATACTAGTAGCTTAAAATGCGCTAGGGCGTGGTAAAAGGCATAATATTTTAGTTAAATAAATAGGGTACTTATAACTAATATAGGAGCTACTAGAGAGTATAGTAAAGATATAAGCCCTTAATAAATTTAAGGTAGAGTAGGGGGATATATAATTCTATAATAGACTAAATTAATTTTAGAAAACTTATCTACCTATTAAAAGCTCTAGTAATATAGGCATACCCTTACTACTACCTACTTCTATCTAAACTATTTACACTACTATATTATAAAGGTTAGACTTACTACTAGATAAACTTATATTAATAGTAGTATACTATAAGGTAATATAGTTTAACCCTAAGCTACTTATATAGAGGCTATAGGTTATTCTACCTACTAGTTATAGCTACTAACCTTAGGTTATACCTAGGTTCTAGATAGTATAAGTAGAATAATAATTAGGAGATTAAAGTAAATATATAGGGAAGGGGTATTACTCTTAGACTTATTAGTAAGAAGATAGGTTAAGTAACTACTAGCTCTAGCTAGGGGATAAGTAAGTCTAATATAAGGATTAATAGGGTTTAACCTAGATAAAAGGTAGGAATACTATTAATAGTAGTAAGAAGGTAATTTATTACCTACTTTAATATATTAGCTATATTAGTTACTACTATAGTAGTAAGGGGAAAGCGCTTTAAGGAGAGCTATATTCTACTTATAGAGTTCTCTATATATAGTATTTATACTCTAAATAACTTATTATCCTTATTAGAATAGGACACTAGTAACTTACTATATAGAGTTTCCTATACTATATCTAGCTAAGGGACTACTACTAATAAAGGGAATAACTTTAAGTCTAGTTATATTTATAGTAGGTATATTAGTTAAAGAGGAAGGACTAAGGGTAGACTAAACTAGGGCTAGATTAAACTACACTTAATTTAGTAATATAGTTTACCTACTAGTAAGGGAATAGAACTTCTAAGATAGTATAGGTATCTTCTTCTTAGTTATCTCTATCTTATTAACACTAGGGGTAATAATATGCTCTCCCTTAATAATTTTAGCTTTAAGGTCCTTAAGAGTATATTAGAGTTATAAGTCTATAGATAAGTACCTAGTTAGCTAGATATAGGTAATGTAGTTCTAATAATATAGGGGATAGGACTCCCCGCTCTTAGTAGGGTAATAATCTATAACACTAGTAATAAGGGATTATTTAATATATAGCCTATAAGGATGCTAAAGTAAGGAGGGTATAGTATATTACTTATTATCTAAGTCTCCTTTTATAAGGAACTTACTAATAGCTTAGGCTAGGGGTATTATAGGGATAGGGGTAGTAGCTACTTATCTAGTTTATAGTATAGTAGTTATATCTTAGGGGTAGGGTATCTTTAATATAGGAATAATAGGGTAATAGTGTAAAATAGGATATAATAGGATAAGAAGGTATAATAAAGTTATAGTGTTTTTAGAAGGTTATTATATAAGGAAAGTAAGGTTATATTATAAAAAGAAGTGGGATATTTATATAGGTAATTATGCCTATATTAGATAAGTTATAAGTAAGTAGGGGTGGGGCTAGTATTATTATAATAATAATAAGGGGTTAGGTAGGACGTAATGCATATCTTACTTATAATTAGATAATAATAATAAGGGGCGGTATAGGATATAATACATACCCCTACTCTTAATAGATAATAATAATAGCAAGCGCGTGTTACGTTCTACCTATAAGGGGTAATATTAGAAATAGCTATACTACGTAACCTAGTTATAGTAGGCTAGCATTAGTATAATAATAGGTAGGTAGAGGGCTAAGGGTAATAGGTTAGTAAGGGTATATATAAAGGGCTTAGGCTTTGCCTAAGTAATAGTATAGTGTATATAAGTAAGGGGGGTAGTAGGGGATAAAAAGAGAGCTAATATAAGATACCTAAAGGATATAAAGGGAGTAGGGGGGATTAGCTATATAGTCTTCTTCTTCTTCCCCTAAGTTTCTTAATACTATATTAACGCCCTATTGCAGTTACCTAGGGGCCAGTCCATAACAATAGTTATGCTAAGATTTATATAATTAGTATTAAGTTTATAAGAACCTATAAACTTAACTAGGCTAAGGCTATAGCACCTATTATTAAGGTAGTAGGAGCCCTTATAGTCCTTTAATATAGTGTCTATAAGGTACTTATTATAATTAAGAACTTAAGAGAAGAAGAAAGAGACCTTAAGCTACTATATATAGCTATAGATAGAGACCTAAGAGTAAGGGAAAGCCTTATATTAATTAGAATATATACCCTTATAGAAGAATATATATATCTTTACTTATATTTATAAGAATAGTAGTTTAAGAAAGGAAAAGTAGCTTTTTTACTATTAACTCCTTATAAATTTATAAAAGTAATATATAATAAGACTATTATATATACTATTATAGGGGTTATAGAAGATAAGTTTATTACCCTTAAAGATAATAAAAAAGTAAAAGTATATAGAACTATTAAAGATATTTCTCTAGAACTATATAAGTTTAAAGATATATTTATATTAGATAAGGTAGGAAGCTTACTATTAAGAAAAGAGACTAACTATATAATTAACCTAGTACCTAGGGCTATACCCCTATATAGGCTAATCTACCCTCTCTCCTAAAGTAAGCTAAAAGAGCTCTATAAATATATTAATAAAAACCTATAGAAAGGCTAGATAAGACCCTTTAAGAGCCCTATAGGTATACTTATTTTATTTATACTAAAGAAAGATAGGATACTTTAGTTATATATAAATTATTAAGAACTTAATAGAGTAATATAGAAGAATTACTATACTCTCCCCCTAATTTTAGAGATCCTAGACTAGTGCTAAGGAGCTTACTACTTCTTAAAAATTAATATTAAGGATATATACTATTAAATTTATATTAAAGGAGATAATAAGTAAAAGACTATATTTTATACTTATTATAAACACTATAAATACCTTATAATACCCTTTAGGTTAACTAATACCCTAGCTACTTTTTAAAGTTATATTTATAAAGCGCTCTATAGGCTAGTTAATACTATTTATATAGTGTATCTAGATAATATCCTTATCTTTTTAAAAATATAAAAGAAATATACTATATATATTAAGGAAGTTTTAGAATATATAAGATTAGTAAAGTTATATATAAAACCCTTAAAGTATTTATTTTACTAGGAGTTAGTAAAGTTCCTAGGGTTTATTCTATTAGTTAATAGAATCTTAATAGATACTTACTAGGTTAATATAATTTAAGAATAAAAAGAGCCTATAAGCTTTAAGGATATATAGTCTTTCCTTAGGTTTTATAACTTTTACTAATAGTTTATCTATAAATACTCTAGGATTATAGTATCTCTTTATATATTAATAAAAGGTAGTTAAAATAGTATTTAGACTAGGAAGTTTATATTTAAAGTAAAGAAATAGCTAGTATTTAACTAGCTAAAAAAGACTTTCTAGTAAGCGCCTCTTCTCTATTATTATAACCTAAGTTAACTAGTATATATTAAGATAAATACTTTAATCTTTATAATAGTAGAAATTCTATCTTAATAGGATAATAAGGGCTATTAGTATTTAGTAGTATTTTAGTTAAGGAAATTTATAAATACTAAGTATAATTATAGTATAGCTAATTAAGAGCTACTTACTATAGTAAAGTTATTTAAATACTAGTAATACTATATTAAGGGCATAGTAAGCCTAGTTAAAGTCCTATTAGACTACTATAACCTATAGACTTTTATAAGGTAGTAGAAGTTAAATAGAAGGTAGGTAAGATAGTATATATTCCTTTACCCCTTTTACTTTATAATTAGGTATAAACCTAGGAAAAGTAACCTAGTAAATATACTATTAAGAAGGTCTAATTATAAGGGCAAACCCCTAATAAATAAGGCACTATTACTAGAACTTTAAAGGAAAATAGTACTTACTAAAATAGTAGAAAAAGAGAAACTAATATATTAAAGAAAATATAGTAAGATACCTTTAGAGAAGGAAAATACTCTAGTCTTAGGTATAAAGAGGCTTAATAAGATATCTTTAGGGGAGGAAAATACCCTAGCCCCTATAGAGAGAATAGCTAGAGTAGCCTAGTTAAGAAGCTAGTTAGCTACTATAAATCTAGTAAAAGGTTAGCTAACTAAAGGGGATTTTAAGGAGAAGGTAGTGTATATCTAAGATATTAGTATAGTATAAGAAATATAGGGAACTATTATATTACTAGATCCTTACTAATCTAGGCTAAATAAACTATTAGCGTAATTACTATAGAAGGCATAGGATTAAGACCTAGATTTATAAAGATAGAATAGTAAGATTAATAACTCCTTAGTAAAAGGGAAGGGAAAGGCTAGTTTATAGTTATATAGTATAGGGGGTTTTCTATTATACTAAGACTAGGTAGTTATTCCCTAGGAGCCTATCTTATAATAAAAGCTTCTATAGCTATACTATAATAATTTACTAGTAGGTTACTTTAGGACTAAGCATACTCTAAAGCTACTAAAGTATTACTTTTAGTAGCTAGCTATAAGTAAGTTTATTTTAGACTATATTATAAGCTATAGGGTTTACTAATAGGTAGTAGCTAGAAGGTATTGCCTATATAGAAGCCTTAAATTACTACTAATACTAAGGTAACTATAAATAGAGATCTTAATAGACTTTATTATAGGGTTACCTATTATATAAGTAGGTAAGTAAGAGACTAATATAATCCTAGTAATTATAGACTAATTTACTAAGTATTTTATCTTCTTACTTATAACTACTACTATTAATATAGCTAAATTAGTAGAACTTTTCTATAAAGAGATTAAGCTATAATTTAGAGCCCTAGAGAGTATTATATCTAATAGAGGTTTAGTCTTTATAAGCTAATTCTAGTTAGACTTATACTACCTATCTTAGGTAAAGTAAAGGCTTTCTATAGTATTTTACCCCTAAACTAATAGGTAAATAGAAAGAATAAACTAAGTACTTAAGTATTACTTTTAATATTTTATTATAGAGAATTAATAAATATAGCCTAAGCTACTCCTAATAGCTTAATTTACCTATAATAATATAGTAAATAAAAGCACTAGCTACTCCTTAAATTACTTACTTATAGGCTATTTACCTAAGTTTTATCTAGCTCTTAGGGGTAAGAGCTAGGAAGGGAAGGTACTAGAAGTATATATATATATTATAAAACTATATAAAGTTAGAGAGTATCTAAAGGAAAACTAGGCTAAAGCTACTAAAACCTAGGTAAAGTACTATAACTAGTATTACTAGCTATTAATACTATATTAAGGTAACCTAGTATTACTATTAGTAAAGAATATTAGGCTTAAGAATATAAAATAGAAGCTAACCCCTAGATTTATTAGGCCTTTTTAAGTACTTAATACTATAGGGAAATAAGTATATAGACTAGTATTACCTAAGAAGTATAAATAGCTATATAATATATTTAATATAAGCCTATTAGAGCTATAGAATTACTATAAAGACACTAGGGATAAGAATATACTAATACTAAACCTTAAGAATAAAGAAAATAAGTATAAAGTTAAAGAAGTTAAGGATTATAAGAAGACTTATAAAGGTAATAAATACCTAGTAAAATAGAAGAGTTAGCTAAGTAAATATAACTAATAGGTTCTAGTAGAAGATATAGAAGGCACTTAATATATAATTTAAGTGTTTTACTAAAGTAAATTATATAAGAAAGGTAGTAATATATAGGTAAGTTATAGGTAAAGAGATATAGAGTTATAATAAAAAAGGCCTAGCCTTATTAGCTACTATTATACTCCTATATAAACTACCTTAGACTACTTACTAAATAATAAAAGAAAATATACCTAAAGCGTAAGGAAAGTTAAGGGGAACCCCTTTATTATTACCCCCTTATAGTAAAAAGCCTAACCCCTATAAATAAAATACTTAGCACTATTCTTATTCTTAGTAATTACCTAGTGTATTACTAATATAAAATAATATTTTACTATCCCCTAGGGGATATATCCTAGGTCTAAGTATTATAAGTATAAAGTTATTTTTATATTCTATATAATCTTAAGTTTATAGTAGTTTAGCTATAGAAGAATTAGTAAATATATAGTAAGATAGGGCAAAATAACTATAATACTTACATACCCTAGAATTAGGCTTAGGAATATTATAATAAGTAGCTACTATTATAATACTATATACTATTAGTATATAATAAAGATATACTACTACTAAATATAAGTAAGAGACTAGTAAATATATAGTAAAGAGATAAACCTAATAAACCTTTATAGCCCTAGTTAAGCTAAAAGTAATATAGTATAATATATTTATATAGTTAAACCCTATTATTAAATAAAGGTAATACTTAGTAATATAAAAGTAAGAGGCCTTTAAAAATAGGTAGTCCTTAGGGTCTTTCTTTACTATATTACTATAGATATCTATAAGTATTTAGGCCTAGTCTAAAACTATAAGGAGGTTAATAAAATTACCTCTTATTATAGCTATAGCCTATAGGAATTTATTAGTAAAATAAGACTAAGAGATATAGGAAAAGTAGTATACTTATAGTTTTATAAGAATTACTATAGTTATAGTATTAGGTATAATACTTAGAATATTTTATTTTTTAAGGATTTATAAATAGATTATAAGGAAATTAATAGTTAATTTATAGTAATATAGGCTTAGCTAGGGGATATTTCTTAAACTTAGTGTATTTAGTATATAAATAATATATATAGCTATATTCTTTTAAAGAAATATACTTATCTTTTATAATAAATATATAGTAATTAAGGACTAGGAAGGGATAGAAACTAAAGGTATAAGAAATAATTAAAAAATTACTATAGTTATAGAAGGGAAGAGTGTATAATATAATAAAGAATTATAGGTAAATTTATAGCTAAACCCTA
This sequence comes from Epichloe bromicola, assembly GCA_023658445.1. Classification (NCBI taxonomy): domain Eukaryota; kingdom Fungi; phylum Ascomycota; class Sordariomycetes; order Hypocreales; family Clavicipitaceae; genus Epichloe; species Epichloe bromicola. The sequence continues at coordinate 4,094,022 of CP098266.1, read as the reverse complement.
CCTATTATTTATTATTATTTTAGAGGCTATTACTAGTTAGTAAATAGCTATAAAGTAGCTAGTAAAAGCTATTTAGAAGCCTAGCTATAAGTAGGGAGGTAATTATAAGGCCCCGCTTATAACATAGCGTGCACACCCTATAGGCATACTAGGCCTAGGGCTAGGTCCACGTAACACTAGTAAGCCACTAGATAAAAGCTAGTAACTTGCGCGTATAATACTTAGACCTAGCAAGCTTTAGTAAATACACAAGTGCCCCCATACCTCTTGCCTAGCTATCCTTTGTTCTCATATAAAATCTAACTAATAACTTAGTTATAGTTATCCCTAGTAAGAAAACTATAAATATATTATTATTTATATACTTTAAATAAGGTTAATAAGTAAAGGAAAGCGTAAATTTAATAACTAATACTATAAATAGCTTAGAATTAAGGTAAAATATAGTTCTCTGTAACTCTAGAGCTAATGTTTATATATTTAATAATATCCGCTAGTTTAATTAATCTAAATTTAATAGAAATATTATAATAGAGATTAAAGCTAGAGGTATAATATATATAGCTTTAGGATAAGGCCTTATATATATCTCTATTATAAATCCTATATTATAGAATATAAGGATATTAGTATTAGAGACTATATTATTTATTCTAGAATTCTATATTAATCTAGTATTAGTAATAATTCTTATAAGAGTAGGTATTTTCTAGAATTAGAAGAAGTTATTCCTATATTAAGGGATAATGCCTATAGCTAAAGTTTATAATATTAATAAGCTTTATATATTATTAAGGCTATTAGAGAATCTAAAGGAAGCTTATACTATATTTAGTAGAGCACTAAGACTATTTATAAAAGAAAATATAAACCTTTAGTATTAATAATATAGTTATCCTAGTATTAAGGTATTTATAAAGCTTATAAATATAGCTTTAGGTATTAAATTAATAAGTCCTAAGCTTATATAGTATAAGATATATACTATAGGTAAAGCTAAGTAATAGAGATTATAAGTTATACCTAAAGGACTTCCTTAAGAACTAGGTTATAGTTTTTTAGTTAATCTAGATTATTATAACTCTCTTTATTAAAATAGTAATAGGTATTAGTATATTTTTACTTACTTTATAACCTTAATATAGTTTTTTTATTTATTTAAGATAAAGAATAGGATTTATAATAGCTTTTATATAATAATAGTATTTCTAAGCACTTAATTTAGGGTTTAACTATACTTTTTATATAGTAATATTAAGAAAGCTCTCTTTATAAAGAATATAAGGGATAAGATAGCCTTTACTAGTATTATAGTTTATAATTTAGCTCCCTTAATACTTAGTTAAAATAGAAAGGTAAAGAGATCTAGGGGGGTAGTTAAGTAAAAAGCTTATATTAGATACCTTATTAGTTATAAAGGCAAGTCCTAGTATATTATATAGGTGCCTTTACTTTATAATTATAAGGTTATTATTTTAGTATATATTTAATTTAATAAGAACTCCTTCTTTAAACTAGAAGAAAAGCTAGAATTAGCTTAAAAAAGAAAATATTAATAATTATATTACTTAAAAAGCTTAAAGCTAATAATATTAATAAGGAAATTAGTTAAGACCTTATTAGAATAGAATTAAAAGATAAGAATTATAAGAATTATATCTCTTTACCTTTAAATATAGAAAGAGAAAATAAGTAGTTTAAAGTAAAAACACCTCCTTATATAATAGGGGAAAATAATAACCTTTTTAGTATACTTTTAATCTCTCCTAACTTTTCTTATAAGGCACTAGTTACTATAAAGAATATAAAGCTTTAGGTATAAGGTAATAATATACTATTTTATAAGATTAATAAATTAGTATATAATATAATAATTAAATATATAAAGATTACTATAAAGACTAGTAAAATTACTAATAAAGGTAGTAAGGCTATAGAGAATTATTATCCCTAGGATAATAGTATTAATCTAGATAATATTATTACTAGAAAATACTAAAGAAAGGAGATATATAAAGCTAGGTAAGTATAGTTTACTTTTACTTTTTCTATAGTATTATAGAGTATTTAATATAGTTTATAGATTAAAAATATACTACTAGAACTTACTTATTATTATTAAGCTATAGCTTTAGCCTATTATAACTACTAAAAGGAAGTAATTATAAAAAAGCTTTTAAAGCTTTTATTCTTAAACTACTAGGAGAATATACTAGATAAATTATTTAATTTAGAGAAGTAAAAGGAAATTATAAACCTTAGCTAAGTCTTTAAATATAAAACTAATAAGAAAGGAGTAATTATAGAGTTTAAAGCTAGAATAGTTATTTAAGGTAACTAATAACTAAAGAATAACCTTAATAACTATACTACTATACTTACTTTATAATCTTTATATATACTACTTATAATCTACTATACTAATAATCTTAATATCTAATAATATAATATTTAAAATACCTTTTTATATATAAAACTTAAAGAACCTATTTACTATAAGCCCCTAAAGAGTATAAATATAAAAGGTTATCTCTAGAAGATAATAAGAGTATTATATAAGCTAAGGGAAGCTTCTTAATAATAGTTCTTATATCTTATATAATTCCTATTAAAGCTAGACTTTATATAAGAAAGGAAAGACTTATATATCTTTATAAAGGGTAGATTTATCCTATTCTTCTATATAGATAATATTATAGTAATATACCCTAATAAATTTAAAGTAAAATTTAAAGAGCTTTATAAATAACTAATAAATAGTCTTAATATTAAGGACTAAGGTAACCTAAAGTAGTTCCTAGGTATTAAAATTATTAGAAATTATAATACTAAAGAGATATAGTTATTATAGGAATTATATATTTAAAAGATTACTTAGAAATTTATTCCTAATATTATTAATAGTAATTTAAAGAGCTTATCCCTTACTTCTTTTCCTATAGCTATAATTCTTACTAATACTAGTAAAGCTACTAATAAAGAGATTAATTATTATAGAGTAGTTATTAGATCTTTAGTGTATTTATATATTATTAGAAAACCTAATATAGCCTTTATAGTATTAAAGCTTATCTTTTTTATAATAAATCTATTAGTAAAGTATATTAAGCTTACTAAAGAAGTAATTTTATATACTTAAAATATAAAGAAGCTATATATTTATTACTTAGAAGTAGATAGTTTTAATATATTATTCTCTAGTACTAATACTTTACTTAGTAATAACCCTAATACTTAGAAATTAATATAAGGTTATATCTTTATTATATATAGTACTATAATTAATTAGAAGTTAGGTAAGTAATATTATATAATAACTTTAAGTATAAAAGTAAAGCTCTTTACCCTAAATTATAGTATAAAAAAGTATATATCTTTAGGAAAACTACTTTATAATATTAAGGTTTATATATTACTACTCTTAATTATCTAGTATAATAATAAGTAAATAATCTAGATTACTAAATATATAGAAGGAAGGCTTTAGACTAGCCTTAAGTACCTTAATATAAATTAAATATAGATTTAAGAATAATATATAATAGGTAATATTAAGGTTAATTAGATAAAGACCTTTAAAATACCTATAGATAGCTTTATAAAGCTACTTTTAGGTTAAATATATAGGGACTTTTATTATAGAATTAGCTTATAAGAGATTCCTATCTAATTATAATACTAGAAATTATTTATAATCTCTTTTTATGCTTTTAATCTCTAGCTTTAATAGATATCTTAGCTAGGGGGGGTGTATTAGGGAGACCTCCTTAAGGTATTAGATATATAAATATAGCCTATATAATAACTAGGTTAAAACCCTTAATAAGATAATAGTAGAGATAATATATTAGAAGTACCTCTATAGACTAGTTATTACTATAGCGTACTATATACCTTTTAGGTATAAAAGTTAGGTGCTATTTGCACCTCTGATTAACCAAAATCGAACCATTTTCATCATCTACACCGACCCCTACCTTGACAATTAGGCAAGTTTTCCAAAGTCAAAGCCAACAACAAGTCATAAGGGCACACAACACACAGCACAGCACCAGTCCTGCAACAATAAAGCGGCTCGTTACGCGCTAGGGATTGCGTATTCCCGTGCCGTCTGGTCCCGCGCCATGTGGAATAAATGAAGGGCGAGAAACGTGACAGATTCTCATCACACCCTAAATCAGACGCAAAGTACGGAGTACTCCGCACACAAGCCAGAGTCAGCCGGATCATCCAAGCACAGGGGCGATCAGTCGGCGAAAGAAGCGAAGCCACCGGAGACGGTACTTATTGGTGGATCCCGTCAATGGCTGATTGCGCGCAGCTGGAGGGTGGGGCTGTCAACGGTCCGGCCAACCATTCGCCCGAGTGTCTGCCACGCCAGTGACGCCACACAAGCATTGAACGGAGAACCTACCGAGTAAAAATCCCCCTCCAACTCCCTCGTCCATTTCTAGACCATCACGGTCACCAGACACTTTCGCCCAACTCTTGTCCGACCTAATGCCTAATCAGGTAGTTACTCCAGATTGCAGCAGAATGCCAAGAAGAGCTGTCTCCGCAAGCTCGTGGAGTGAGCATCACGCCTCCAACTGTTGAACGTCCAGGGTTATCAGTCATACCGAGTTGAATGCATCGAGTTGTGTTTTTCACACTACTCACCATCCTAGCCTCCGGACCTGGGCACGTTCATTGTCAATCAATCCAGTTCTTACGTTGGACGAGGAGGACCATACAGACTACCGTGTCTCTTCTCCGGATGTCAGGCGCACTTGGTTGGGCGGACCTCTTATCGTGGAATATCCTGGACGGCGGCGCGGCAGGACGTGGTGTTTGCGAAAGCGGCTTCTCCTCTGGCACTAGACGCTGTTCACCCCAGCTTAATGGGCGGTACTATTGCATACGGGTTAGGCTACCATGCTTGCTCGTGCTTGCAGTACATTTGAAAGATGTGTTGGAGTTCAAGTTGGGCCAGGCCGATGGCGTACACCCCACACCCCCCTCTTAACTTTCATCGATCAAACCCAATCTCTAATGAACTCGGACCAGGGCATGCATATTGGATATGGCGTCTCGCCTATCATGCTTGTTTGCACCACGACCACCACCGTCGCTTACCTCGTTCCTATGTCGTGGCGTGACCAAGCAAGACGGTCCTTTCAGTTCAGCGTCAACAGGAATCCAACCCTTCCCTCTTCGGCCCATCGACCGAATTACTAGCTCAAGGCGCAGGGCTAACAGTTGGGGCGAAACCAATCGTGCGCGCGCGTGCACTGCATCCCAGGCAAAGCCGGGGAGGGGGAACAGTTGCACGGATTGGTCGAATTTGCTCAACAGCACTCGTTCACCCGCATTCGATTTTGGGAGACGAAAATAGATGATAGATGCGAACACGATAAGACTGTGGGTAACGCAGGAGAAGCCGCCCACTAACGAATTGTCCGACACAGGTTCGGCACGTATGCATTGATGAACCCATACATGCCACTTTTCTTCGTACATGACTTCTTCTGCCGGACATTGCCTGTGATATTAATCACATCGGATGCTATAATTACATCCCCGTCCCGCATGTAATCTGTCTGGCACGAATTCATAGTATTATGAGGACCGATCTCCGTGTGTGGAAGTACGACAGATAGTGGCGGCGTTTCCCTCCGACTCCCTCGCATCCACCCCACGCTATGCAAGAAATAGGAAGGCAAGCTGAGGCCGGGACTGGGACGTTACATCGCAGCTCTACTCCGGACAGATAAAACGATTCTTTCCTTATCCTCCGAGCTCCCGGCAAAATTCGAGTGTCAGCACAATAGTGCTAGTATCGTTAGAGCCTCCCATGGCGCCTGTCAGGGTGCGCGTGATGCGATATGTGCCTGACTTGTAACAGGTGAGAAGGTCATCTGCAAGCCACCCGGTGATGATAAGCCAGTTTGGAAGCTGAGGTCATCTTTGAGACCATCTTATTGGAAGATACCATGACTCTCGGCCTCTTTTTGTCTCCTCAAAGGATGGAAAAGTTCCCAAGGGTTTCTTTTGTGGTCCATGAATAAATATGGGAGGCGGAGGGGTCACGCTGTGAGTCCAAGCGTATTATTATGGGCAGCATTTTCGCACGACGACATCGGATCAAGTTCTCCTTGGGAAAACTGCCGCATCTCCCCTCATCTCCCTGAAGAATTGCAGATAATGGCGAACAAACATGCTCTCTTTTCTTGGCTACCGAGAAAGACTGACTATGGCTAAACCAACGAAGAGAGGAAGGGGGGGGTTGCCCATTCAACTTGGCTTTTCCACGCTCAGGGGTAAAGAGCTCCTGGCGGCTTCTCCGAAGTAAAGACTTTAAGCCACACTTTATTGTACAACAATGCCTTGTTCACAAAGGAATCTACTATTTGCTCCTTTCCTCTGGCCCTCGCTTTCTTTGGATTGACTCACGTGGGCTATCTGAGTATCAGACTCGAGATTCGCTTATTCCCACCTCTTCACAACGGACTAGTACTGGACACACAGACTGAGATCCGATAGGGTTGCAACAAGGCGCATAATAGCTTCTCTAGATTCCTATGGTACAAGTTGTCGTCGCGATTGTGCGCTAGCATACAAGAAGAAGCTGATTATTCTCTGCGCCCCCCTCTCCGGGGACGCCATTTCTGGCGTGAAAGCCGAGACGCGAGATATTCAGCCGTCCCCTTTGTCAGACTAATAGGACGCAAACCTATGTTCTACAACGTGTACTAACCCTGCCCACATGGTGTTCTTGTCTGCAGGAATACGTACGAAGATCCTTCAGCTTCCGCTTCTGGAAGGTCATGGACGACGAGTTCAGAGTGCACTTGCTTTGCATGCCATACTATACTTCCTGTCAACCTTATACATGCTGCGCCGTGGCGACCATGATGTGATGGATATAAATTGATGCTTTCCTCGCGCCTCAGATTTCGAAATCTTCTCTTGCATCATCCTCATCGCTGAAGATCCAATTCATCATATCATCTCTTACTTCTGCCCAAGCATCTCTTCTTCCTCTTTCGGTGTCTGGTCTGATACTAGCATCGCAATCATGCAATTGTCTGTTCTCCTCGCTCTTCTCCCAGCCATCCTGGCTGCCCCGGCCGTTGAGAAGCGTGCCGAGCCCGCCCCTCTCCTGACTCCCCGCGATGTCGATGTCGTTGCCGACAAGTACATCGTCAAGTTCAAGGATGGCATTGCCCGCATTGCCGTCGACGATTCCATGAACATCTTGGAGTCCAAGGCCGACTTCGTCTACGAGACTGCCTTCAGGGGCTTCGCCGGCCGCCTCACCAAGGCTGAGCTTAAGACTCTCCGAAACCACCCTGATGTAAGTGTATTTTCCAGAAAAAAAAAAAGCAGTTTCCAGTCACGCGGATGGAGAGAGAACGCTCCCAAGATAGGAACGGCTTTCTGACAAACTTGATGTCTAGGTCGACTACGTCGAGAAGGATGCTTTGATGCACATCAACGCCTTTGTTGAGCAGCCCGGCTCCCCCTGGGGTCTTGGCCGCATCTCCCACCGTTCCAAGGGCATCTCCAGCTACCGATATGACAGCAGCGCTGGTGCCGGTACCTGCACCTACATCATCGATACTGGTATCGAGGCCAGCCACCCCGAGTTCGAGGGCCGTGCTACTTTCCTCAAGAGCTTCGTCTCCGGCGAGAACTCGGACGGAAACGGCCACGGAACACACTGCTCCGGTACCATCGGCAGCAAGAGCTACGGTGTTGCCAAGAAGACCAAGCTCTACGGTGTCAAGGTCCTTAGCAACGCGGGCTCCGGTGCTTACTCTGCCATCATTGCCGGCATGGACTACGTCGCCAAAGACCACCCATCTCGTGGCTGCTCCGCGGGTGCCATCGTCTCCATGAGCTTGGGAGGTCCCTACGCCGCTTCCATCAACGGGGCCGCCGCCGCCCTAGTCCGCTCGGGTGCCTTCCTTGCCGTCGCCGCCGGTAACGATAATCGTGATGCCCAGAACACCTCCCCTGCCTCCGAGCTCACTGCCTGTACCGTCGGTGCTACTGACATCAACGACAATCGGTCTTCCTTCTCCAACTACGGCCGTGTTGTCGACATCTTCGCCCCTGGCACCAACATCCTCTCCACCTGGATCGGTGGCACCACTGTAAGCAGCTCACCATATTTCCATGCCCCCCTGTTTTTTGGACAAGAGAGTCCTGGTAGCTAACTTCATCCCTCCTTGGGACCAGCGCTCCATCTCTGGAACCTCCATGGCGACTCCCCACATTGCCGGTCTCGCTGCCTACCTCTCCGCCCTTGAGAAATCTTCCAACCCTGCCGCTCTTTGCGGACGCATCCAGTCCCTGTCCACCAAGAACGCCATCAGCGACATTCCCTTCGCCACCGTCAACTACCTTGCCTACAATGGCAACGGCCAGTAAACAAATTCTTTTTCTCCAGAGATGGAAAGGGTCAGCGTTGGGGAGAATCCCACTCCAGTCAGTGCAGAGATGATTTAACAACCCGACGCCTCGAAACGGGAATTCCTCTCCGGGGGCTACACTCCCCCCTACTCTTCTCTATATCTCATCTTGTACATATTTCTTGTTCAATATTCTAGGCAGAATACTTGATATGATGGACATAGTTGGGAGAAGCATAAAAAAAATTGATGATCCCTCTTTGTGAGGGAAACAGCGGGGGCATGAAAAGGGAAAGAGGAAAGAGAGAAAAGAGGAGCGGCAACACGAATTATATCTTGAAGACGTTCAAGTTATGAGTAGCTCACTTTTTTCTTCTCTTCTTCACAAAAATACAGACTACACGAGGTTATGGCCACATTCGAGTTGTTTCTGTATACCTTGTGATTGTTATATTCGCTGTCAAGTTGACGAGAAATGCAAAATTTTACTGATTGACAGATGACGAAACTCTTGAAAAGCCATTTTTTTCATTTTCTCCGTGCGGACAAGGATACGACTTGTTGAGGTTCCAGTGGTCAATTGCCGAGAAGCAGCATCAATAGGGGCAAGACGGCAAGACGCATGAGATTGAGATGAGCACGTTGACCAACTCTCCAGTCTCCCACGTGATGGCGCGCGTGTTGCGGATTACTACGGAAACACTATGGATTAGTTACTGATTGCCGACCTCCTCAACTTGACGCACGACAACGCCCCTCGCTTGTCTTTCTGCGTTTTCGTTTCCCGCCTCGTTTCTTATCACTCCTTTGCCAATTCTCCCACTTTTTTTAATTGTTTTAATTCCGACGACTTTTCTGCAACAACAACCTCTGCCCCGCCGCCGCCCTCACCCGAGAGTCAGTCACCTCACCCTATTCGCATTCCGGTACTTGCCACACACCAACGCCACAGCTCTCACCTCACAGCAAACCAACCTGCGCCTGCCATCCTGCATCACACTCCGCTCCAATGGCTTCACGCATTTCCGTCCCGTGGCTCCTGGCAGGCCGCCTTGCCAGCAGCACTGGTCGAAGCGTAACAGGTGCATCCTCGACGTCACCCTTGTCATGGACTTGGCGCAGCGCACCCCGCCAACACCAGCGTCGACTGTACTCTGCTGGAGGTTCACCGTCCGGAAACAAAGACAGGGTCAAGTTTTGGCCCTTCCTTGCCGTTGTTGCAGTTGGTTCCGCCGGGTACATTGGTCTAGTGAACCGTCGCAAAGGTTGGTAAAAGGTCAATCAATCAATCCAAGCTGCCGTCCTTCTATTCTCGTTGCCCAAAATTCGCGACCCCCAAACACTCCATTCGCTGACATGGTCGTGCCTTAGTTTCTTCCTCCCCAGATATGTCTCGTTCGATTGAAGCTCCCCCGACAGACGCCGGCCAGCTTCCCGCCCCGGCCAAGTCAACGCCGACCTTCTCCCCCTCGGACGTAACCGTCGTCTTCGTTCTCGGCGGGCCTGGCGCCGGCAAGGGAACCCAGTGCGCCAACCTCGTCAAAAAATACGGCTTCATCCACCTCTCCGCCGGCGATCTCCTACGCGCCGAGCAAGAGCGCCCTGGTTCCCAGTTCGGCGACCTCATCCGCGACTACATCAAGAACGGGCTCATTGTCCCCATGGAAGTCACCATTCAGCTTCTCGAAAACGCCATGACCGAAGCTCTCTCCAAGGCTGGCACCTCCAAGGGCCGCTTCCTCATCGACGGATTCCCCCGCAAGCTCGACCAAGCGCACAAGTTTGAGGATTCCGTCTGCCCGGCCAAGATGGTCCTCTTCTTCGACTGTCCCGAGAAGGTCATGGAGGAGCGTCTTCTCGAGCGCGGCAAGACCAGCGGCCGCGCCGACGACAACGCCGAGAGCATCCGCAAGAGATTCAGGACCTTTATCGAGACGAGCATGCCCGTCGTGGAATACTATGAGAAGCAAGGCAAGGTTGTCAAGATTGACGCCACGCCTAGCCCTGATGCCGTTTTCGCCAAGACACAGGGCCACTTGACTGAGAGGCTCGGCACCGATTTTTAATCCTCCATTTTGTTCTTTTTAACCCCTTTGTTCAGATCTTTGCCCCTTCGAACCCCATGTACACATACCTATCTACTCCTCCCCTCTGTTTAGCGGGTAAATTTGGAATCCTCTCTCGCAATCTATTGATTGGTTCCTCCCCCCTTTCTCATCCTCTTCCCTATCCTCTTTAATTTTCACAAAAGTTTTGAATACATAGAACTGCGCTACTGTAGAGCACTATTAGGTCGGTCAGAGTAGAAGACGATTTCTCCATAATGCAGAAGCCATGTCCCAAAATGGGTAAAACCAGCCTCGCTGGCTTCGCCTCTTGACCTGTTCGAAAATGCCGGCCATGCTACTGCCTACTGCCTTTGATGAAGGCCTTCCGCGTGCACCATGTCGAAACAGTTCACGCATCTCCGGTCCATCATTCCCCATTCATTTCCTTCAGAAATCCGGCCCAAATGCGCATCCTTCCCACTCATCATTAAATCAACATGCACATCATCGCGAACCATTTGGAAAAATTTACGATTTTTTTTTTCTCTCTCTTGAGAAAAAAGTCCCCATTGAATCTACTTTTGTTGGACCGTACCCCCCTTTAATCATCGAGAGTTCGCCCACGTAGGAAAAAGCTAGAAACATCTCATGCTAAGCCGGCTACGCCATTTCGCGGGAAAAAAACATGTATCAAAAAATAAAATAAAACAAACATGAGTGATTGATGGTGACGTGGTCAAGGACCCCTCTCAAACGGTATTGACACAGTTTGTGAGTCACGTAGTACCCCGGCTCCTCTCTCTTTCCAACCCTTTCCTTTCTGCGCCTCAGGGCATTCTCTTCATCCGTATGGATTCCGGAACAAAGGACTTACAAATGCACGCGTGAAATACTCCGTGAGTTCGGTCATCTTGTGTCGTGGACCATTGGATTTTGAAGATGGGGGTTTTGTGGGCTTTCTTTCGCAACGTCTTTCTTCTTCTTGTGTGTTCTGACACCCCCCTGCTTTACTTTAGTCGTCATTATCAGTCCTCTCGCGTTGCTGTGTGTGCTGTCGTCGGTTTCCGCCTTGATTGCCCCCGCTGACTCCAGCATTGTTGAGCTTTCGCTCAAGGTCCAGCACCTCGCGCTCCTTTTGTGACTTGGCATTGATCTGCTCCTGACGCAAAACGCCCAAGACGTTCTGGAGAGTGGTCCGCCAGTGGTCCACGCGCGTAGACAGTTCCTGGTACTGCTTTTGTCCAAAGACACGGTACGTGACCTTGTGGACGAGGAACTTCTGCTGCTGTTGCGACAGCTTGCCCTCGACGAGGCCGGCACGGATCACATCAATGGCCCACATCTCGACATGTTCCAGGGGAATCTGGAGGGCCTTGGCAATCTTGGCGTATTCGATTTCGCGGCTGGGCGTGGCGGCGGCGAGGCTGGCAAAGGTGAGGAGACGCGCCTTGCGGTGCAGCTTCTCCTGATCGAGCTTTTGCTGCTCCAGCCAGCCCTCGTGCTCTTCGTTGAAGTCGTTGAAGTCCTCGAGATCTTGCTCGGCAAAGACGTCCAGCAGTTGCGAGTAGACAGGGTGGGAATCACTGAGCGCCTGGACACTAGCAATGCCACGGAGCTCTTGGAACAGGAAGTAGGTGTTGGCGGAGAGGGCCATCTTGATGGCACGAAGGGATAATCGCTGAGCGTCGTCCGAGGTGATCTCGTCCTTCTCATCGGCGTCGAAGCTCCGCAGGGCCTTCAAGATGAACTCGTAACTGGTGGACTCCTCGCCGGCTTCCCACGCAGTCTCGGCCACGTTCTCGTAAATCATGCGCTCGATTTCCTCACTGGCATCCCATGACTCGAGCCAGTCGGGCAACTTCTCCAGATACGGCCGCAGCGTATCAAACATGCTGTGGGCCTTCAAGAACTTGACAATCTCGAGGAAGATTCGTGCGCGGATCACGTCCCCTTGGGGCAAGAGGTTGAAGACAGTCGTTAGGGCGTTGAGAGAAAGACCGGGTCCGTGAACGGATGAGTTGACGGGCACCTTGGCGAGGTTGGCGCAAAGAGTCTGCAGATGCTTCTTAGGGTCGGCAGACTGCAAAACGAGGTGGATCAAGAGATTCGACGCCGCCGTGTATTCTTTCTCAGGAACGGTGTTGAGACCAGGTGACGCAGCCACCAACTTCGACAAGACATCTTCCTTGGATACTTTGTCCTTGCTCAGCAGCTGAACGGCCTCTTCTGCTTTGAGATACTCGGCCATCTCCTTGGCCAGCTCCTCGAATGTCCCATCCACGAAGAGCAGCTGAGGCTGCTCGCTGACCTTGGTGGCAGGCATCTTTGTCGTCTTTTGTCGATTTCTTTTTTTTCCCGCGCGGGGAGAGAAGGGACAGGTTGGGATCGGATCGGCGGCGGCAGTTCGGTAGTACGTCCCGTCAGAACCAGTTATCAATGACGAAACTGGAGAACGAACGGGGATGGAGATTGGAGAAGAGCAAGAAAGAAAAAATCAGGCGAGGGTCGCGAGAAGGAGGGGCTAGACGGGTTCGCGATCGCTAGGACACGACGTCTGCACGAAGAGGGGCTGGAACTCGACGAGCGGAAAATGTGATGTTGAGCGTCTGTTTGGCAGGGTCGACGCCCGAATAGCCCTGTGGTGGGGCTTCTCCTCTGAATCTCGACCCCCGCCGCCGATTTTTCTGCCGTCTCCTGATGTGTGGGAGCTAGACGTCACCGCCCTCGCTTAGCTCTACATGTGACTTGGCACGTGCTGTGCATCCAAGCTACATAAACGCATCTGACTCGACGGGGTCTTGTTCCATACTCAACAGAAGAGTGATGTATGATCCATAAATCTTTTAGACATCATCAGTCTCGACATGATATTTTTTTTTCATTATATCGCCCGACATGTTCCAAATATCCTATCTCTGTCAAGTATTGCCAGTGAGTACACCAAGTCTGTCCGTAGACATTACTGTACGTGTTATCCTGACGCGAGGTTTGCGTGCTGCAACCACCATGAGAGACACTCAGCCTTGCAACCTGTCTCGTCACTCCGTACATTTCCTTGTGCCCAAATTTTATGTACATGCTATTGATATAGACGACCCGCATATCGCTCGCTGGCTACCCATGATATAATTCGACAGGAGGAAATTTTTCATCAACAATACCTTGACATCCAGCTTTCATACTCGCATGAGGTTGCGAAACAAATTCGACGAGTACCTATTGGCGACCGTCGAGTTCCACTTTCTTGGCTCCCTTGCCCGCCCCTTCACCCGTTGTGTAAACGCTGCCGCGGTCATCTCGAAAGAGTTCTTGATCTCCTTTACCCCCCAACTCCATGAACTCTTCAGGGGCTCTCTGATGATCAGGGGCCTTTTCTTTGGCAGCATTTGTGACGCGATGTCGATTCTTAGCATACACTTTGACGGGTTCTTTGTCGTTTCCGGTAGCCACACGAGCCGTGACTTGCACAGTATTGAGCGTTGCGAGAAGTGTCCGCTCGCGAGCAGGTGCCCTACGATTGACTTCTAGCCCAGCAATACCTCCGACAAGGCCTCCTGTGCTGTCATTAACACCAGGTGAATTCTGTGTCAGCCAGGGATGAGCGAGGCATTGTTCTACGGTGAACCGTCGCTCCGGATCCACGACCAACATGGAGTCAATGAGATCGACTACAGTGTTTGTCAGCAATTCGCATTCTCGTCAAAAGCGACCGGCTGATGGCGACTTACGAGCTGGGTCCCCAACAGAGTCCCAGTACGGCGAAGGGTAATCAAATCGTCCGCTTCGAATTTGTTGTGAAAGATTGAAGGGGAAATCCCTCGAATAGAGCTCGTCGGAAAACGGTGGGAAGCCACACAGGCAAATATACAGCACGACGCCTAGGGACCAAACGTCAACGGCTTTGGTGTATTTTCGCTGTTTGGATTCGGCAAGGATTTCTGGCGCAACATAACTGGGCGTGCCGCAAAGCGTAGTTGTGAATGACTCTTCTCCTATAATCTTGGCAAGACCAAAATCGGCCAATTTAGCGTGCAAATTCTTATCAGTGAGCAGAATATTTTCTGGTTTGATATCCCTGTGAACAATGTTTCGTTCGTGCTACGTAACGAATTAGCAAATGGACCTTCTCGCTCGTGTGCAAAAAAACAGGATGGATGGCATTGTTCGACCAACATACCAAGTACTTGATGCCTTGGAAGAGTTGCAAGAAAAGCTTCCTTGTCTCATCTTCGGAGAGTTTTTGTTTCATGACAATGTGGTTAAACAGTTCGCCCTCTGCCGCCAATTCCAGAACGAGGTATACACGATCACGTTCATTGAAGGTGTCCTTGAGGCACAAGACGTTGGGATGGCTTACGCCCATTAGAACGCCAATCTCTTGCTGAAGACCTTCGGTTTTGGCACGGTCGTCCATGCCTGGAGGCCTGGAAAAGATCTTGACTGCGTACCGCCGGCCACTCGACTTCTCAATACAAAGATATACCTCGGCAAAGTGGCCCTTGCCGAGCTTCTCTAATAGTGTGTACTGTTGCAGGAACGCGCTAGTGTGCCGATGCTGGGGGTATCTGAAAATAAACCTGGCTTTTCCGTGAACAGCAATCTCATCCTGATCTTCGAGCTCGCGCCGCTGATTACGGCCTACGATGGCCTCGTTTACGTAGGTGCCGTTACTTGAAAGATCTTCGACAATGGCTACAGTGTCCGTACCCTTATTCTCTGTGAACATGAGACAGTGGCGGTTCGAAACGACACCTTCGTTCACAACAACGTCTAGCGTGAGCGACCATATTAGCTCAAAGCCGTAACACACAACCTTGTCGCCGGCAATCCTCTCAAAACTTACCACACTCGGGATGTCGGCCTATCAGATACCCTCCAGAGGCAGTACCCTTGATCTTGGTGCGCTCATAAGCCTCCTCTGCTGCTAAAGGAGTATGCTTGTGGTTTGAACCTTGATTCTCGCCATTGGTAGCCGTCGCGATAGAATCTGGCAGCGGGCAAGCGCTCCGTCTCTTCAATACCAACGGCTTATCACCATATTTGGGGTCTAAAGGCACCAAGTATCCCCACACTCCTTCCTTGACCTCGTCTTCAACCTCGTCTGAAAGTGCCGGGTGTCGATCAACAAATTGGCTAAGCGGCTGTGTGTCTTGGGGGGGCGATGACAGAGCTTGACTCGGCCCCCAGGCCTCATCAGTCTTGCGCGGAGTAAGATTATCATTCTTCAGCACGGGCGGTGTAGAGGTAGCTTCCTTGTACGCATCGCCAGAATTGTCATTGGTGGCATGTGTGAGAGGCGATGGAAGATGCTGCTTATTAATGACTGGGGTCTTATCAACGAGACCAGCGTTGGAGGACAAGCGGTCGGATCGCCGGGGCTTCTTAGACTCAGTTGTGTCCTCGGGCAGTGAACCCTGGGTTGACGTGGCAGGTAAGCGCGAGTGCACGAGGTTGGCAGAAAAAAAGCAAGAGGAAGCGTGCGCAAGCA
Organism: Epichloe bromicola; assembly: GCA_023658445.1. Lineage (NCBI taxonomy): Eukaryota > Fungi > Ascomycota > Sordariomycetes > Hypocreales > Clavicipitaceae > Epichloe > Epichloe bromicola. The sequence continues at coordinate 4,078,090 of CP098266.1, read as the reverse complement.
GGCAGAAGATGGGTAGGGAGAACTCACGCGCGGGCGCTTCAATTGGCTCTTTTCGTTGCGAGGTGCCATATCCTCTGAGGATTCCTCAGAAGCAAAAGAGGAATTGAAATAAACCCTTTTGCTGTAGGATGTGACGAAGGGGGCCGGGATGTCCGAGTGCGGAATCTATCAACAGGTCGGCGAGGATGCGTTATCGTGAATTAAAACTTGCAAGGCAGGAAAGGACTCTCACTCATATGGATGGTGGACCACCAGGACAAGGACAGGACGGGACGGGGTTCAGCGCAGTGATATCGGCGGTCATCGATTAAAAATGAGCATGGCCCCCCGTTTAAGCCCCGTTTAAGACCCGCTCTTCGAAGCCTTGAGCCAGTCAACTGTCGACAAGCCTGGCGCACTCGCAGAGCCGCTTCCCTGCCCGCACTCTCTCTCTCTCTTTCCTGTCCCTCCTCTTGCACGTCACAAGGACCAGTCTCTTGTTGTCTCTTGTTGTCTCTTGTTGAAGCAGATGACATCTTCATCGCGATTCCCTCCCGCAGAAATCTCTGCCTTGTGTTGTCCCATGGCCCCATGGCCCCATGGCCCCATGGTCAACCTTTCATGCACTTCCATCTACTTCTTCTCATGTATGTCCCGGTGTTCTTGACCAGAAGATGAATTGAACCCCGGCAACGTGTGAAACGGTCAAGTCCACTTCCAACGTCGTCATGTAGGTTGTGAGCCCTAGCGTCATTCGTCTCATGCCTTCTTCTTCTCAGCTCGTGACTTGTCGGCCTTGCCTGTCATGAGACGTGACCCAACGACAACAATTCGATGCGGTCTGCTCAGCTGCCAACCACAGGCGGCCTCCCGCACGCCCATTCCTCTGCGTCGCATTGTTTTCCCATGGCATTTTCCGTGCCTGCTTTCCATGTTGATCTTTCAAACGAGACAGGTCAGTAGTATTAGACCTGAATCAAGAACGGTGGCTTGTGGACGCGGAAAATACGTAGCAAGGCGCATATTTATTCAGCCTGTCCCGTCCATTATCATTATCGAATACTCCGCCGTACCCGGAGACATATACCTATTGCTTAACGCGCATTCACTCGGCCATGTTTCCAATGCGTTTCTTTCCGTGGTGACCAACTAGGCCAAGAAGAAGAGACACAAGGAAAAAAAAAATTACGATCCGCCCATCTACTCCATGCATCGTATCGATTTCTGACAGAAAGCTGTTTCGCCAAAATAACATCGTCTTGCTCCAAAAAGCAACGCCTCTCAATCTGAGGGCGACCCTACCCAAACGCCCATATCAATAGTTAGTCCGCCAGCTCAGATTCGCCAATGATCCAAGCAAGTAAGTTTGCAGAATGCCTGATTTCGTTCGCTCACAAAACAACAAACGGGTTGTGGCCTTCTTGCCCACGTTTCCATCCAAAACTCCTCGTAGATAGGAGAGGCCGGGAGGTGTCTGACAGCATCGCGGTGTCATACCGATCACCTATAACTTTCGGAGTCGCGGTAACTCGTAAATTTGATAGCACAAAGCAAAGCTTGCCCATCGAGCCCAAAATTTATGTTCCTACTTTTCGGGTATGGGAGACTTTGCTAGTCGTCCTCCGGCGCTGACACGTTTCTGCAACCTCGACTCCTTTTCACGTTGAGGTCTGTCATTTGCGCCAAGATGCAGCGGCAATGTGCCGACAACATCACTTCCCGCCGCATCTTGGCTCCTGTCAACTTTCTGTTCGTAATACTGCCGGGCAAATCTGCCTAGCGGGAAGGCTGGCAATGCTGTTGGAATCTGAGCGCCGTTCTGAGACAGTAATTCTGCGACCGGGAATGGCACAGCCTTCATGTCCGCATCGTTGGAGTTAACGCTCGGTGTCGGTGATGGAGATGCTGGGTCCGCGGCGGCCAAGGCCAGCCAGATGGCATGAGTCCCTCTCATCCTATCAAGAACATTGGGGTTGGCTCTCAATGCCAACGCGTAAAGCACTTGCTGGATCTCGTTCTTCTTAATGGCGGCCAGCAGTGTTTCATCCGGTGTGGCATATCTCGACAAGGTAGGGGAAAGTGTTTCCACGTATAGTCGATCAACGTACTTCGCAGTAATGAACCGCAATCGCTGTTCTCGAGTGGCCTGTGGGCTCGGCTTCAACGAAGCGTCTAGTTTGGCTTCCCAAATCATGTTGGATACGCGATTGCCAATGAGTAGCAAAACCTCGACAATATCGATGGTGAATGATGTGATGTCCAGAGTGAGAGATCGCACTTTGCTGATGTGTGTACCCAGGGATCGGTGAATACCGCTACATTCAATGCAGAGAACGATGCCCAAATTGATAGATACCCATTCCACCTTGGAACCAGAGCCGCAATCTGCACACCAGCAATTCCCCTGGTCTGCGTTTCGAACCATCTGGAGAAGTTTGTCAGGTTGTTCATCATAGCCCGAACTTGTTGTGCGAATAACACTCGGTCGTGCGCCGACTGTTATTCTGCGCACGGGCATTCCCGCAGTTGAGCTGGAATGATGGTGTGAATGTGCACCATGCCCCAAAGATTGTGTCTTGCCTGTCAGAACAGACCCAATGTCCCTCTTAAAGGACGAGTCTCCAGATTCCTTGCCTGATGATCCTCGATCATGGACAACGCGGCCTTCCATGGCACTTTGCAGTGCATTATTGATGGAAACGATCCAGCTATTCATGTCCTCCTCCGAGGTTGCTTGATAGACACGTTTGAAGTTTGGGGTAATGACCTCGAAACAAAATCTTCGTTCTGCGTTCCGCGCTTCGCGAACAGACGCCATGCGAAGATCGATAGGGTCCATATGAAGATCGAGCCTTTGCTTCCAATTGCTATATTCTGATAGTTTTCCTTGGTCCAAAACGATCCAAAATCTGCATCATGATTAGCCCCGATGGTATCTAATGATGATGATGATGATGATGATGATGATAGTAATAGTAATAATAAAGTGTTGCGTTGTTCATGCTTCTTCATGCGAAGATCCACCAGAAAGAGTTCAACTCACTTGTGCCATCCCTGCTTGTTCAAGTTTCGGGGGTCAACATGACCACCAGGACGGTTGAGCGCCCACAGTAGGCCCTCCTTTCTCTGAGTCACCGCGGCCGCCTGTGCTGTATCTCGTTCTTCTAGATCCCGGAAACCCTTAAATTTGGTTGTTGCGGAGCTCGTCGCCGAAATCTGTCCTTGGCTACCGGGAGACCTAGATAATTCAGCTCCTTGGGCCATTGACGCTTGATTACTTCCAATGGCGACAGCGTTCTTAACCTGAGAGCCTGTGCTATCCGCGCGGCCAAGCTCGTTATCAGAAGTACTCCCACTAGTTCCATTCGGATTCACTGGCTGAGGGGCGGTGCTGCCGATGCTTCCTTGCTCAGGTTCCAAGTAAGGTGTGGTGGGCTTTTCCATTTGCCGCCTCTTCTCCTCTCGTTCTCGACGCCGATACTGATACTCCTTGTCTGCTTCTTGGACTTCGGTGCTGAGAGCAGAAAGTTGTGGGAGGTAGTCTTCAATCTTCTTGGACGCATTGAGGAACCCCTTTGTTTGCGCGTCCGCATATCTTGTCAAATGTGACAGTACTTCTTGCTCTTTACGTCCGCCATGAAGATCCTGCATGAAGTTGGAGTAGTCGAATCGCTTCAGTTCGAAAGTTCGTCTCTTGTTCTGATATTTCGAATCACTGTCGGCGAGCTTCTTGGCTTTGACTGAGTCTTGGCGCTGGCCAAGATAGCGGGAGACATAAGCATAATAGTCTTTGCTTTCTTCCTCAAAGTCCCGCTTCTTGGATTCAGCTTGTTTGATATCAAACTGATAAAGCTTGTTCAAGGGCTCGATTATGATCTTGTGGAGATTGACCGTGTTTTGACGTTCGTAACCCAGGATTTCTTTTGCGATTCTATCAAAGTAATGCTCCAAGGCAGGTTGAAACGCATTAGCATTCGTGGATGACGCCTCGCGCAAAGCGTCCATGAAAGCCACAAATGCGTCATTGGCCTCGATCTGCTGGATATGAGCCTGTTCTGCACGTTTCAATACCTTTTTCATTTGCGTCCGCATATTTCCAGTCTTTTGCTCGAGCGCTTTCAGTGTGGCACGAAAAACAGGCCCGTCGTCACTGACAGTGGCATCGTCATCATATCTTGGGCCAGGAACATCGACCTTGACAGTCTCCTGACTCTGGAACGTCTGGTTCGTGGTTGTTTGCGCAAGGATATCGCTGGACGGCAGAAGTGGCGAAGGGGGTTCGTCTATCTCGACTCCCGTTAGGCGGGATTCAACTGACTGCGTCGAAGCAACTCGGATATTTGGGGGGGAGCTCAGCAAAAATTGAGGAGAAGGAGAGCTAGGGTGGCTGAGAGGAGAGGTTGGGCCTATTGCTTGATGTTAGAACCTCGTGGCATGGAGCATCTCATTGCTGAGGATGGTAGTCCTACTTGAAACCCAATAAGAGAAGCTCGCCAGCGTGTCTAGGCGATGTGCTCGATGGTCATATTCAACAAACTGCAATGTGTGCAAGACCAATTAGTCAGTCACTGTTGACAGGTCCTGAACGAAGACGTGGACTTTTGAGCTTGCTCACACTGCAACAATTCCTCCAACCGCCCCCTTTGTCCTCGACAGGCTTCGGAGGCTTCCACTTCCAAGTCCATTCGAAACTGACAGAGGGGCTGCCTCCTGTGCCATAATCGCCGACGAGATCGACGTTGGAATTCTTGTGTAAATTGGGGTCGGCATGGAACTCTCGAGTCACCAGATTCGCGACCTCTCGCGTTGTCGAGCCACAGACAAATGTCAGCCCTGCCACGTTGGTGTCGGCCACAACTGGCTTGCTGTCTGAGGCAACTGATTGCTGTGACTGTCGGATAACAAACGTAAACGTAAAAATGAGCTCGTCGTCGCTACTTAATTTGAGGAGAAAATTCGGGGTCGCAGTGGCGCTATTCAATGATTCAGGGTCCTAAGAATTCAGGTAGTTAGACGACAAGGGAACCATGCGAGGGCAACGTTCGTGGTGATATAATATCTTCGCCGGAGATCTTCGGCATCAAAGACCAAGTCTCACCTGTACATATTCTATAGGGGAAGTGTCGCCAGATAACCGACTGACAGATACTCTGCTCGCTGGGAATGCATTCGGAACGATATAAACGGAAGTGCGCTTCCGCGGGTTGGTGATGACGAGTGAAGATATGCTTACTATGGGTGGCAAATGCCAAGTCAGCGTCAACGACAAATAATGGCGACAGGGGAGAGGAGACTCAGTTCAGCTCAGCCAAACATACACCTGTCCTGGTCTCTGAGATATAGAGCAGACCCATCGTCGGGCCTGCTGCTGACATTACCCATGCTGACAACAGCTCGACCACATTCGCCAACAGGAGGTTTGCCGCCCTGTGCCAATCCAGGATCTGGAAGCTGTGACTATCGCGGCCGAGGAGTTGGGCAGTTCAAGATGGAGAGGGAGCAGCAAGCTGATGAGCGCGGGGTGTGGTCTGGTCTGTTTGGGGAAGCTCAATGCAGTGCAGCAGTGGCCGCCGTCATTCGGTGTGGTGGAGGTGGGTACGGAGTGCAGATGCTAACCCAGGTCCGGGTCTCCCGCCCATGGGGCAGTGAATGAAACGGCTCCAAGTACTCGATGGAGATACAGATGACCTCGCAGTCGCAAAGTATGCTGTTGACCAAAATTCCGTGAGAATGCAAAATGCGGCCGCGAAGGAGGTGATGATGAGCTTGGCTTGACAGCAGAACTCCGGACAGGAGCAGGAGCAGAAGAAGGATGCGGGAGTTTTGTACGTATGTAGACGACAAATACGGCCGCACTTGGAGACAGCGAGAAACAGACACCCTCACCCTGAAACACAGCACACCAGACGCCTGCATGTGCATGTGCATGTGCATGTGCACCACTGTACATGTGTGCATGTGCTTTTATAAGTTATTAGCGACATGCTGGACCCAGGCCCACATTGCCTGGTCCCGCCGCCGCTCTAGCGGGCATGTCGGCGATGTCGCAGCACGCATGCTCTCAGCGTCGAGCGACATCTTCCGCATTTGGCCGCTTTGAAGGCTTCCATGAAAGCATCCACTGAAACAATCAGGTCAAGCCTATACAATCTGTAGGAGTCACTCCAGCGGCAAGTTCATGTTCGAAAAACGAGGATATACAAAGGACGTTCGAGGATTCCAAGGAACAAGAAAGCATGCACTCACTGTCGCCTGACACCGCGTGTTCAATCGCAATTGGCCAGTGCTCACAAAACCCGGCAATATAACATTGTCTACCATCAACATGGTGAAGTACGGATGACTACTTCCACAAGAAAGCCAATGTACATATTACCTGGATCGCAAGAACGAATTTGGCATATCAGACAGCGAAAGACAAAGAAATGTCTTACCCTGGCTCCAAATTCTTCCAGATGATAATAGTCGGTGCTCAATTTGGTCGCAGCCAAGTCAAGTAGTTCAAGTAGTCCAGTCCTCAGTCACATTGGCCAGGTTTGGCAGATCTTAAGTTCACCATCCTCTTCTGTTGAAGCGGCGCTTCGTCCTCTGTAAGCACACAGTGTGACAGTGTCTGGAGACTGAAGGACCGGCCAGTTTTGGGACTGGGTGTTGGCGCATGCATCAGCCGACAACAGCCAACAGGATGCCACTCAGTTGGGAGTGTGAAGAAGAGACATTGCTTGTTCGAGGGCAAGGGAAGTTGTTGACTTTGAGTTCGCTCTGTATTAATATTGCCCTTCGTGAATCGTGCTACCAATTGGTGGGCAGTGCGCAGACTTGCCAGCCAGCGATTTCCGCTGTGCTGCCCTGAAGACTCATCAGCGAAGTTGACTGTCATGAAATTAACACAATCACGAGGCCATCCCTGGGAATCAGCCACTGCATCGTGCGGCGGTACTCGGTGAGATGCCTGTCTGAGCTCTGATTCCGGATGAACGACGGCAAAAGAAAAAGCCCATGACAAGAATTCCGAAGGGGCAGTGCCGTTGAGGCGTTATTGCACCTCGGAGTACACGGAATACGGAGTGCTTTTATACGGACGCAAAGCACGGAGCAAACGCGAATGATTTGATGATATACCGATGTAAACACGAACATGGTGGGGCCATTTCTAGCCTGGTTCCTGGCTTTGGCGCCATCTGAATGGTGGATTGGCGAGGGGACAAAGAGGGAGCATGGATGACGTCGGGAGTCGCCAGGGCCGCCCTTACTAACTTATAATACACACATGGCTCTGTGGCTGTCTTCTGAGTGCCGCGTGCGAAGGAGCCACAAAGAGCCACAAGGTGACAAGGAGCCACGCCACCACTGAAGACGACTTCAAACTGGCGTTTCCTTCGTATTATGTACCACGACCAGCCCGAGGGGCTTGCTTGCTTTCACCGAAACAGGACAATTTTCCGCCCTCCTTCTCGCCCTCCTTCTCGCCCTCCTTCTCGCCCTCCTTCTCGACGCATGTTGCTCGCACTCCACTCATCTTTTCTGTCTGGATTCCTGTGCTCTTCTTCTCCGTATTTTGACTGGTCATGAGCTCGTGCACTCCGTCTAGCGTTGGGCTTCAAGTCGCCTTCTGACCAATTTGCCGAATCCACCGAACAACGTCGCCACGGCCGATCACGATCGTCATCATGTCGACAGCCTCTCGGAAATCTCTGACGCCGAGTCGCCGCGTCAAGAGCAGTGGCAAGGATATTTCCAAGGACAGGGCGGCTTCACGGGCTGCCCGTCACCAGCATATTGTTGTCGAGCACGAGGAAGCACGAAGCTTTGCCCTACGCACCGCCTACCTGCACTATCTCTTGCAACCTCGAGCGAAACGCAAGCAATATGTCCCCGCGCCGAAACAGCCAGCTCGATCGCACACGAGTGTCGGCCAGCTTGTTCAAGAGTATATTTCAGGGAGCTCTACAAGCTTAAAACTGCCGAGCAACTTTGCCACTCAGCTTCTCGACCGTGTTGGCGGTGTTCTGAGAGGAAGCGAGACCCTCCCCGGTTTCAATGACGCTGCCGTCAAGAGGAGTTTTGCCGAAGCGTACACGGCGTTTTCCGATAAAAACTTTCAGAAAACATTCAAGGAAAGGAAATTCGAGCCGCTGGTTCTCATATTTTACTCATCTGCCACCAAGGCAGCTCAAAAGGGCAGAGCTCCCGACGATGATTCATGGAAGCTACTCCCGGATCGCCATCTCGCCATGTTTGTCAGGCTTACGACAAAGCTTTTGCGCGACCATGGCCATGAAAAAGACCGCGCAGAGCTGATATCAAGACTCAGTTCTTTGGAAAACAAACTCTTGACAAATGACCAGAATTTGGTGGACAACGGCCAGGACGGAAAAGGCACAACCATTGAGGTTGTTGTGCCTCTGAGTTATGATGTCAAGGATATGCCGATGGTCCAGGTTGTGGCAGGTATATTCGGTATGAGCTTGTCTGATATTCAGTCCGAAATCAACGACAACCGGCAGGTGTGGACCGAGGAAGCTGCCCTAAGGGATCTCAAGTCTTATCAACACAGGCTCAACTCCGACATGCCTGGTGCGTTGAGGAGTCATGACTTTGATGTGGAAGATGCCTTTCAGGAATGGAAGAAATCTGAGGCGCCGCACTTGTCTCACATGATGCTCGATATTTTGACAGCCAAACCGGAGTTGGCAAAAACCCCAACGGGCACATTCGAGAAACAATTACCCAGTAGGCCGCAATCTACGGTTGCCACCGACCAGGCATATGCCGGCCTCGGTCGCGCCACATCTTCACCTTCACAAGAAGACGGATCCTTCTCGTTTGAATTTGCTGCTAGTCTCGCAAATCTCAGTATCGGCAACGAGCCGAGCAGCATACGAGCAGTCGAGGAGACCATTTACACCTTCATTCCACCAGAGCCGAGGGAGTTCTACAAGTACATTCTGCAGCACGCAGTTACTTATGATCAACTACATGCAGACCCAGCGTTGGAATATCAACCCCTGTCAAAGCAGTCCATGGAGTTTTTGACGGAGCTTTGCGTGCGGTGGCGAGTCCCCCAGTTCTCAAGATTGATTGCGCTACTCGAAGTGGCGGCTCGGAAGTTCTTGGATCAGGAAATTGTTCCCGAGGAGCTGGACACCATTTTCGACTTTGTCAAATCACCGTTGCCGGAGGTAAAAAAGGCACCTCACATTACTCATCATGCGACGCCACTCAATGAGATTGAGTCCAGCAGATGGACGGTGCATGACTATGCAGTTTACCAGCAGACCTTCCATACTCTGCACGACGCTTTGTTGAGGGAGCTGTATGATCTCATGGAGCAGTGCTATGATTCCAAACCGCCAAATATTGCAGCCGTCATGTTTCTCCTCGAAAACCATATTGGGAGCGACCCGACATTCTCTCCCCGGCCCAGCGCTGCGGAGGAGTTCTCGGACCATCTCACTCAGGGACTATGCCAGAGGGCGGCTGATGTCTACCGGGATTACATGCAAAAGGAAATCCCAGCCCACAAGGAGGACTGGGATTTTGTCCACGTAGTGAAGCTGGGCAAGTCCGTGACAAAGCTCTGCGAACGCATAAGAAAACGATACAAGAACAACATGGAAATCATGGGAGTCAATCCGCTATCGATACTCGTACAGGAAATTTTCCCGAGTTTCGAGAAGGACGCTGGGGCGGTCATTGAGGCTATCCTGGCCAGTGCAAACGAGTCGGGCGAAGAGCTCGCTATCCAGGACGGATTCGAATTGTACAAGGAGCTGGTTGAGATCCGGCGGATCCATCTGGAATCTCTTCCTCAAGTGCCGTTCGAGTTCAACATCGAGAATCTCCTCGTAGGCTTTGTGTGGCGCTGGATTCATGCCGCCGAGGTCAGAATGGCCGACTTTGTGGAGCAGGCGATCAAACATGATCAGTTCCAGGTCCGGACTCAAGATCCAGAGCAAATCCCGCTTGACTCTGAACGACATAGTGTGTCCATCATCGATCTCTTCATGCTTTTCAATCAGACCGTGGATACCGTCTTTTCTTTGCAGTGGGACAATGATGAACACCATGCACGGTTCATGACGGCACTTTCACGAAGCATTGCGACTGGAATTGGCCATTACTGTGACATTGTCGAACAACGTTTTGCGAAGGAAATGGATCGCCCCTCGGCAGAAGAGCTGGCCGCTCAGAACAGATCAACTCAGGAAAAGTGGATGCAGCTTGCAAAGGACGCATGGAGCAACAAGGAAAGGGCCGAGCCTTTCCACTTTTATCCCGAGGTGAGCAGTCAAGAAAACCCGGCAGATATCGGTTCGCAACGAACGACTCGTTACTAACAGAAGCCCGCAGTCGTTTGTAAAACTCAACAATGTCGAGTACGCTATGCAAGAGTTGGACAAGTTAGAGACGAGTATGAATTCGGAAGCTTGTGCCGCACTTCTTGAGCAGATCGATGGTCCCAAGAAGAACATTCGGAAGCCAAGCAAGTACACCTTCACCATCAAAGTTGTCGAGGCTGAAGATCTAAAGGCATGCGACTCTGGTGGGTACAGCGACCCTTATGTTGTGTTTGGCGACGAGTATCAGAAGCGACTGCACAAGACTCGCATCATCTACCGGAACCTCAATCCTCGATGGGACGAATCGTTTGATGTCACAGTTCAGGGGTCGGTTAATGTCATTGCCACTGTGTGGGACTACGATACGTTTGGTGATCACAACTACGTTGGGCGAACCTCGTTGAAGTTGGATCCGTTGCATTTCAGTGACTATCTGCCACGAGAGTTTTGGTTGGAATTGGATTCGCAAGGACGCCTCCTCATCCGAGTCAGTATGGAAGGAGAACGCGATGACATCCAATTCCATTTTGGCAAGGCTTTCCGTCATCTCAAGAGAACTGAAAGGGACATGGTGCGCAAGGTTACAGACAAGGTTAGTCCTATCCGCTTTTCGCAATAGAAACTTCTCCTCTGTGTTTCATCTACTGACACTTTTGCCGCGCAGCTCACGACGCAAATCAGCGCGACCTTGTCTCGGGAAACATTGCGCAGTCTTCTGGGAACCGGGGGCATCGGCGCATCAATGACGAGTCTCTGGAAGAAGCGAGCCTCGACGATGCCGACGAGCACGCCAAATCAAATAGAAGGCGCATTAACGCGTCTTCTTGCCTACTTTGACGAGAACTTTGCCATCATGAAGCAGACGCTGACAGACGCAACAATGATTGCGGTCATGACTCGTCTGTGGAAGGAGGTTCTCATGACCATGGAGAACCTCTTGGTGCCTCCCCTCTCCGACAAGCCGTCAACCCAGAAGCCATTGACGAGAAAGGAGCTGGATGTCGTCTATCATTGGCTGGACATGCTGTTCGCCTTCTTCAACGCCAAAGACGAACATTCTGGCGAGCAGCTGGGCGTGCGCGCCGAGGTATTGAAGTCGCCTAAGTGGCACGAGCTTGCGTCTCTCGCCTTTTTCTACTTTGAGGACAGTCATAACTTGATTAGAGAATCAGAGAGGATGGCGGCAGCGACAGCGCAGCGGGCTCAGCAGGCACTACTTGAACAACAAACCCAGCAGCACCGGCTATCCGCTCCAGCTACGTTCGGCGCCACCTTTGGAGGCGCAGGTGCGTTTGCAAGCATGGGTACCGTCCGACGTGGCAAGACCATCATGATGAGCCGCAACCTGGGGACCATGCGGAAAGCTAAAGAGGCCAAAAGGCGTGAAGCTCAGACTGACCCCAACGACGATATGATTCTGCGCATTCTGAGGATGAGACCGGAGGCAGCGCACTACTTGAAAGAGCGACACCGCCAGCGCGAACGCCAGGCAGCCACGACAGCTGCAGCGCTCATTGTAAAAAATAGCGTGAATCAAGGATGGCATACGGGAGGAGGCGCAGGACAGTTTGGAAGAAAAAACCTACCCAAGAGGTAGGGCATTTCATTCCTACCCTATCGGCCATGCTCTTTCTGCACGGCCACCGAGAATCTTCGAGTCTAGCTCGGATTCCCAAAACATCATCTTTCTTTGCATTTTTCTTGTGTTTTGCCGTGCCAGCACTATTCCATTGCCTGATATGTTTGAAAAGGCTTTTCTGTTTTCATTCTCTCAGAGTTTGATCAAGGACAGAAGCAGATGCATGGGATACCCGCCCCCCTTTGAGCACGAAAGCGAGCAGTGTCCGCAAGGAATGATGGTCTTCTTGCAGACGTTACGTGGTCTGATATATTCTCCAAAGTAGCGATAGATAGCGTTTAAATCAGAGTCATTTTGAGAACATGGGCGCTCCCACTGTGTAGCCTTGCGAGTACTGCAGAAAGTGACTTGAGAGAATGAAAGAAACAGAAGTAAGATGCATGTAGAAAAATTCAATACAGCCGTCGGTCCTCTTGGCATACGGTCTTGGCATACGGAGTACACTAGAGCACAATGGGGCAGGTTTTCGCATGGGTTGCCCGGGAATACATTTATATACACAAATAAGAGTGCAGTCCTTCATCAGCAAAGAAAGCAATTTGGCGCAGTGGAAGCGCGCCGGGCTCATAACCCGGAGGTCGCACGATCGAAACGTGCAATTGCTACACTCGTTTTTTTAGCACTTTCGTAAAACAAATTTTCAACGCACATCGCGTCACGTCTTTTTTTATTCCCGTTGTATCGATCAGCAAGAGAAATGTTACTTTTTACATGAACGAATTGAGTGCCATGGAACTCGCCCGCTGTCTCGGAGCTCTTTCACTTTTCCTGCTTAGATAGATAAACCTGGGCAACTCGTTCTCCCTTCCGGAGAAAATCTCTGCCTGACAATCCTTCGGTCATACGAGTTCGACTCTTAGATGAATTAGTATGTCCCTCACACTCGGATCACGTCCGCAAGCTCACGACAAGGCGTAAGACCCCAGCCACATCCCCCCATCCTCCAGCCACACGCGCCACAACCCTCTCATCTCGCTCCCTACTTTTCCGACCACCGTGTACATAATACATCACCACCCTCAATCTACCCATATCTTCCTCCCATCACATCACCCATCTCCAGTCCGGCCGTTTCGCCCACCTGCGTCTCAACAATGGTAAAAACCACCCATCAACAACCCTACTCTCAACCCAGCTAACACCCCTCTTCCCCCCCAGATCGACAAACTAATCGGTCTCGCCATGCTCGTGGCCGCCTCCTTCGTATTCCTCTACTACAGCATCTGGACTCTCCTCATGGTTCGTCTTACCCTTCGGCCCGCAACCCCCCACGGCGAGCGAGCGACCTACGAACACGAGCCGCACAAGATTCGCACTGACCGCGTAACCTAACCTAGCCCTTCGTCGACCACGACCACCCCCTCCAAAACTTCTTCCTCCCCCGCCAATGGGCCATTCGCATCCCCGTCATCCTCGTGCTCCTCGGCTCCGCTGTCGTAGGGTCTTTCCTGGGCATGGTCATGATCAGGAGTAATCGGAGGAAGGCGGCCAAGGCCAAGGCGGCGGCCAAGAAGAAGAACTAATAAGACGCGTGCGTGCGTGCCGTCGACGACGCACATTGTACACTACGGAGTGGCCAATAAGAGGTATTCGTTTTCCGAGGAATAACAGGCAGGATTCTCTGTCCCGTGGCAAATGATGTGACTATAAAAAAAAATTCTGGGATTGGCGGAAAACTCTCATCTACCTAGGCAATGATGATGCGACATGGTCCATCGCCTCTCGATTAATACAAAACAAAACAAATAATGACACCACTACAACACGCGGGTTCTGCAAAGGCGTATCGCGTCGCTACTGGAAATGGGGCATTGAACAGACGGATATGTTTATGTACTTGTTTGGCTCTCGTGAAAGAGCCACCACGTTTATATATATATTTTTATATATAGTGTCGTAGGAGTGGTGGACATTCCAACAATGCCTTGATAAACAATATTCAAGCACCAGATACTTCAGAACTCGGACCAATCCAGCCAAACAAGTAGCGCGAATCGACGAGAAAAAAAAAAATCTCCGGCAGCAGAAGAACAGCCAGGCATACTGCAATTCGAGCCGAGCCACCAACGTCTGTATGTGTGCGTGTGCTTGTTCGCTTGTCCACATTTTTCCAGAGCGAGGCCATCATCATTGCTTTGCCCCTCGCCATGCATCTCAATGTGCAAACCCATGCAGACTTTCCATCTCACATCTCGCCGTGCAGCGTCAGAATTGTCTTCGCAGCTAGACTCGCTGATCGGCAAAATCGAGTACTTCGCAGTCATCCTCAAAGAAGCCGTCTTCATCGCCATCACCCTGGCGACCGCCTCGTCTCCGCCTCGTTGTCACCACGATCTGCTCTGCGTCCCCGTACTGCATGACCCGCTCCATTGCAGACTGCGGCAAGGCCATGTGATCATCTGGTCCGGCAAATTCCTCGTCGCTGGCTGAAGGAACACCGAGGTCAAGTTGCACAGAGGGAATCTCTTGACCAAATGCCCATGCAGATGAAGATGCCACATCCCCGACCAAACAAGACTCTGCACCTTGCCTACTCTTCTTCTTCTTCTTCTTCTTCATCGAAGGCTCGTTGTCCTCGAGGCTCGTGTTTGCAAGAAGCACAGAAGCAGAGTCTACTCGGCCATACTCGCACAAAGAAACTCGGCGGTCCGTATGGAAGGGCTGATACGGCGCGCTGGATTCTATCTCAGCTTGAGGAATTGTGGCATCCAGCCCGTGACGGGGGCTGGTTGTTGTACGTGGCGGTTTGAGGGTCAATGTATTTCCAGCCTCCATGTCGGCTTCCGACAACTCCAAATACTCATCTGCGGCTCCGAGCTCCATGATCTGACGGATGAGTGGCGCAACATTATCATCCGGGAGGAGAGGAATCTTGAAATCCTTGTACATGTTTGCCCTCGAAACCTTCTTGCCGGGGACTGACGCCGATACTCGTGTCCTGCACGGGAATGCACGCACCATGCCACGTCCGATCGAGAAGAGTGACTGAGATCTCCGTCCCCTGAACCACGAGACACATGCGGCCGAGGGCACCATGATACTCGAGGGTAGAGAAACACGGTTCTCCCCCGTATGCCGGAGCTGGCTGATAGCCGTCCCTGTTTTCCCCAAAGAATGGCTGATGCTGGCTGCAATCACTCGACCGCCTTGCGCGGCAGAATCCCGGAGCGTGGTTCCGGCAGACGGTGAGACAGTGTTGCTACTACTGCGGCGTGAGCGCGAAACGAAGGGCATGGCGGCCTGGTACGCTGCTCCAAGAGCACCTGATGCGATGGATACCGCCGAGCTGGGCTGTTCTGCAGCTTCTGCGCTGGGATTTTGTGCAACCTTGCGACGGCGGGGAGGCGGCCACATGAAAGAGCTCAAGGGCATATCGAGCAAGTGTACGGTACCCCTCTCAGTGACCATCGCTAGGCGATCCCCATGAGGTTCGGACCAAGCAACGTCAACAATTCTAGCAACAGTCATTCTGGAGAATTGGGCGATTTGTCGGACTTGGGACCCGATAGCTTCATGTTGCGCTAATGACGTTTGCAAGGGAGACGAGCTGGTATGCTGAAGGCGGAGGAGGCCCCAGACAGTCTGCACATCGCCCTTCGTGCTTGCCGTGAAGAGAGCCAGGGATGATGGCGAGAAGGAGACGAAGCTGCATCCGAGAGGTGTCGCGAAGGTCGCAAAAGGATGAATCGTGGTTGACACGGGCAGCATCTCAACGTCAAGAATGGACACGAGCCCGGGGTCCTTGACTGTGCGTGTGGCCGAGGAGGAGAACCCGGATGTCCCATGGGTAGGCGGGAATCGTGATGACGAATCTACAGCGGGGGCCCTCGAAGATGCAGTAGTATTCCACTGACTCGGGGGTGATCTAGCCTGTTGCTGTTGCGTCTGAGAACTGGGTGGTTGGCTCCAGTACGAGTTCCAAGCCTGTAAGCCTTGTTGCCCAACCCACTTCATACCCGAGATCAGTTCCTGTGTGGTTTCCCGCATGAATTTGTTCATCATGCTGTCTGATATGGGCAGTTCCACGCCAGACGATGGCGTAGGAGGATGAGGTGGTGCCATGGAGGAGACACCTGGTGCTCGTCCCAGCGTAGGGACCGGAATGTGTGCTCTCAGAGACGCCTGTGATGACGGGTTGGATGGGCAGTATGCGATCCACCGTCCATTCAACGAGAGAATGGGCACCTGAGGAGTTGACCGGTAAGGGGCAGCAGGAGAAGAGGGTGAAGGCATGCTGTTCTTATCAGCCTCTTCCACCACCTCAGCTCGATAGCTTTGTTGCATGGTTGTCCACAATTTTCCAGCGCAGGCAAACGTGTGCGCGTTCTGTGAATCAAGAAGCTGTCTGTATATCCAGCATTCTCCTGTTACACCGGAGCTGATGGCGATGGTCCCAGCGTCCGCCTTCACACTGAATGCTCCACTAGGACTGGGAGGTTGGAATAAGGGGCTTGACAGAGAAACCTCCGTGTTGATGGGCAATTTGGGCGCCTGCAGCAGAACGTCGATCAGCTTATTGGTTTTGAGCGAGTATATCTCCACCGAGGTTTGGTAGAACCGAATTGGCGGTACGGCTCGAGCTGGAAAGACCTCTGAATGAGCATAGCTGCTGGGCCGGGGACTCGCGCTGCCGTCTGGCGTCGCACCAGATGCAGCGTCGTGTCGACCACCGCCAAAATCGGTTGATGGCGACGGTAAGACGGGCCCATGCACGACCACGGCTACAAGAGGAAAGTTGGCTGAGGCTTGGTTGTTCAGGGTCCAGGGAAGGATCTTTGCATGATGCACGCCGCCACGCAGGCCTTTCAGACTGGTAACCAATTCGATTCCCTTCCTGCTCACAGCATAGACCTGCAGTCCACCCTGATAGCCCGCCAAGACCACCTTTTCGGACTTTGCAGACGGCGGTCCATTCTCGGTAGGGAGCCTGTCAAACCCGAAAAAGTACCCTTGATCACCAGCCTTCATGCCGGACTGCGCCGTGATGGTCAGATTGAGATCTTGGGCACCGTAGAAATGTGACTGCGATTGATGAGGAAGAGGTGGTTGATGGGGGTGGTTCGCTGCCTGGGGAGGGTTAAACTGTGAATAAAGGGAGCTTCGCCGATGTGCAGCACCGGTAGATCTTGGCGGTGTGCCCGCAATGGGATATTGCGTGTCCGAATGGAAACTGAGAGGTCGCCGGTTGCTACTTGGCGGGGAAAGAGAAGCCGGATATGAGCTCATCAAGGGACGCTGAGCTGCAGCCCAGCCCTTCTGCAGCCTGGTGGCATCTTCGTAAGACGAAGGTTGTGTCGGCGGCGACTCGCTGGTGAGATTGATAAGGTTGCCGGGAGAACCAGCCATGATGGTCTTGGTCCACTCGTTGGTCAGGCTGGGAGCAGTATTCGGAGATGCCGAAGTAGCAGACAGTACGTCAAGCAGCGGCGATGCAGCAACGTCATGTCCATTGTCCGCGAGAGAGGGGTAAATCTCCGGTGTGTTGACGGCGGGAGATGAAGCTTCGGAAGGGGTTTGGTTTCTGTTGGAAGTGGCACTGCTGCCGTCATGGGCCTTGTTTTCGTTGCTACTGCTGTTCATGACGACAAAAGAGCTCATGGTCAGTCAAATGTACTGGTGACGGGGCAGGAGGTTCTGAGAGGGCTGGGAAGCAAGGACTCACGAGAGCTTGGCAGCAGCTTGCTTGTTCACCGCGGCTGATATTCCACCATTTTCTCTTGCAAGTTTCTTGTCCTTCTTGCCTGCAGAGTCTCGTCAATCGATATGTTTCCTCACAACACGAATTCCTGACGCACATGCAACAGATGGACAAGTGTTGACGGAGGTTGACGGAGGTGAAAGGGCGGCACCTACTGGGCATTCAGCCGGTATTGGCCCCAAGACTCGAAGCAGTTTCCCGCTTCGCAGGGCGGTCCAAGAAAAAGGAGACAAGAAATAACAAAAAGAACCGAGCCGAGCCGAGTCAAAAAACCATTCAAATTCAGCGACAAAAGACTCTCAAACAGTCAATGGAAGTCACTCGAGTCGCGTCGAGTCCCTCGGATGCAACGTGCAACGATAATCGATAGAGGGGCACGGAGGGGCTGATGTAATCGGCGATAACGAGGGGGTGGTGTATGGAAGAAAGAAGAGAGGCTAAAGAAGAGAAAGTCGTCAGGCAGATTAAAATGAAGGTCCAGATTGTTTCGTCGTCGTCGTCGTCGTCGTCGTCGTCGTCAGTACTTTATTCGCAGATGATGGGCATTTAAGTGAAGGGAGTTTGATGGGAAGAGAGGATGAGGGAAGCTCCGGGGGCCGGCGAGAGAGTCACCTCAATCAGTTACCAGCCAGGAGCCAGCCATTTGACCTACTCCAATCATGCATCCCAGGCAGTCGGCAAGGGGACTGGCGTGACAACAGAGAAACGTGCTGAGCCCAGCTGAGGGGTGGTCCTGGAACAAAGGACACCCCCACGACAAGCCTCTGGAAGGGGGTGAAGGCGCATGCGGGTGAGGCATGCGGGGACAGTCTTGCGCCTGCGTGTATTAGCCTGCGTTGTAGCCTGCGTGTAGCCTCAGGGCTTGTCCTGCATCAACAGATACTCCGTACTCCGTACCATACTCCGTAGAGGTCCCTTATATGGGTACATATGTACATATGCAATGTGCATGGCATGCATAGACGTTTAGCTGATGAATGACAAAGGCCCGGCATGGCATGGCATGACATGGCATTCCGCAAACTTTGGAACTGGCACAGCGGAATGGCCGTCATGTTACTTTTACGCTCGCAGTGGCACGCCCCCCTTCCTCTGCCCCGTTTCCGGCTCAAGCGCAGCTAAAACTGGGAAAGACTCGGGAAGCAGTAGAATCAGACGCCACCACATGACGCCTCTCCCAAGTGCCTCCCCGCGCGGTGTCAGCGGGTCAGGTGAGCGGTGCCTCCTAGGAACGAGTTGTCCTAGGAACGGGATGGACAAAGAGACTGGCGACGTCACCCTCGGGCCTCCTGCTGGGAGTCCATCTCAAGTAGCTTTTCTACTGATTAGTGTGTCAAGGTACTTTTTCCCTGACTGGCACCACAGTCCCACAGTCTGTCTTGCACATTCTTCCGCAGGATCGCGTGGCCAGCCCAAGTCACGAACCAGAGACTGACCCTCCCTTGTCTGCAGCATCTGTACCTTCAGTCAGAACTTGGGTCACTGGAAACGGCCTGGAAATATACCTTGACAACCGAGTGTTGACGATCCTGGACCACACGTATGTAGTCCACATCCACATGCAGTACACACGTCCATCCACGTGTCGAATGGCTGATCCACCCCTCAATTCCGGTCCGCCCGATCCGACGCGCGGTAGAAATTGGTGATGAAGGTTGCGCATCTCGAGACTCGGGGTCAAGCAGGTCATCGTGGTGAACTCGTGAAAGGTACACGGGGAAATAGCCCACCGCTTGGAGATCCAGACATGACGGACCAGAACGCGGCTGTTCTTTCATGGGAAAGTGTGGGATGGATAATTTGTCCCCAGAGTAAGAACAGGATGGAATGCAGTCGACGCTAGGAGTCAGTCTTTTAAGAAAGACGTCGAGCTCGTGGGGGACGGATGAGTTGGTTACGACTACATGACTGGTGAAACTACAAATGAATCCTATTGGCTCCGCCTTGATCAATTGCAATGGCCCAGCTACACGAGGGACTCGAACTCCCCTGTACGGCAATAGATTGTATCCCCATTTATTTCATCAAGCTTGTACATAGCAACGGGCCTCCATCTCCATTTACGCTGTACATTTCTGAAATTTCGTAGTCGGACGCGAGACTTGGACGCGAGACCCAACTGCTCATTGCGCTTCCGTTCTCGTACAGAAAAAGGAACCTCCTTGGCGCCGAAACCAAACGCCGCGATGAAAATTAGAACAACAGGACATCAGCTACCTCTGTACTGGCACGGAATCACTTCCTGACCCCTCGGGCATTCACCTCTCCCTTTTCTCCAATGTTCAGTAACTTCCTACAGTCGGGGCAATACCACTTTGTTGTGCGGGCGGGAATCTCGTCTAGTCCTACGCATTCGAGGTGGAACCATTCCTGCTTGCAATTCTGTCGAGGACGAGACCGAATTAGGTTTCCGGGATGTATCAAGGAGAGAGACGTGTTGTTGGGGGAATAAAAGGGGGAGACATACATCAAGATTATCGCACTGAATCATGGTGCCGAAGCTGACTCTGTTGCAGAGACAATAGCGTGGCTCATCGGGGTCGATGGGAGTCCCCTCGTCATCCACCTCCTCCATTTCCGTATCCAGTACCTGCCCTTTTTCTTTCTTGGTCGCGCGAGCTTTTCGCTTCGGCGCGGCCTTGCGCTTGCCCACGGCGCTGCTTCCGCCGCTGTTAGTGGTACTAACGACACCAGGGGCGGGACGCTTGGTCCGTTTCGCGGGCAGCTTGAACTCGGGGGCGGGTGTGGTTCGGGCCGTGCTTGTGCGGCGAGGTCGATCGGCTGCGAGGGACGGCGGCTCTTGACTCATCGCCTTACCTCGCGAGCCTGGTCGGCGACCGGCTGTGTTGTCTGGGCCGGAGGCTGAACTTGGTGTTTGGCTTCGGGACGGGGGTCGAAGGGATGTTGGCAACGACATGGCCGTGTCGGGGGGTGATGAGTGACGTTGTGTACGCTTGGCCATGTCGCCTCGAGTTTCTCGCTTCGGTCCGTCCCGGGAGGGTGGTGCGACTGGGGTGATGGACTTCCTGTCTGTACGAGGCAGTGGCACGGGAGTTTCTGCAGGCGGCTTGATGGGTATGGTTGTGGTCATGGTGGCAGAATTGGTGGTGCTGCTGTTGCTGTTGCTGTTGTTGCCGCTCATGGCAGTGACGGTTGGGTTGGGAGTCGGTGACAATGCTGAACGAGCCGAGCTTTGAGGAGGTATAGGAATAGGAACAGGTGTTTCTGCTTGCGTGACGAGTACGGTACCACCGGGCGTCAGGAGTCCTCCTGGCTGGAGTGGGTTGTTGCCGTGGCTGTTCACGCCGGTGCCGCTGCTCTTGGCATTACTGCTGTGGGTGTTACTATTATTGTTATTGCTCTTGGGGTTGTTGCTGGATTCCGCCGCCGGCGCATTGTTCTGGCTCATACCAGGATGTTGTGGCGGAGGGACCGGGGTTTCCATCTTGCTACGCTTTGGCTGAGGTTTTGCAGGCGTAGTCGCCGATTCGACAGACTCGGCTGCTTCGTTATCGGCATCCCCATCTCTTTTCCTCTTGCCGTTGGGCCGAGAAGTGCCTCTCGATTTGTCTGGTGACTGGCTCCCTTCCTTGGCATCTTTCGGTTCCCTCAAACTGCCCGACTTGTTCTTGTCGCTGCCCATGAAAAGCTGGGCAGCGTGCGTCATTTTCTTGGCAGACTCCTCCGCCTCCTCCGCTGCTTGCTTGGCCAGTGCCTCCCTCTTGAGCCTTTTGGCTTCGTTGAGTTTCATTCCCCTATTACTCGTGGGGACCTCCTCGGCTCCGAGCGAGTCGGCGCTGATAGCGCCGGCAGGAAGATGCTGAGCCCCTGAATCGTCGTCCACCACCGGCGCGGGGACTTGTGGATCGAACTCCTTGCCTTCATTTTCTGCCCTTTTTTTGGCATCTCGATACTCGTCTGGCCCTCGGCCCAGTGCTTTCAGTTCTCTCGCCACCATAGTCTCGCTCGGTGTCCATGTGGCGTTCTTCTTCATACGTTTCCGTAACTTTGCCAGCTCATAATTGGTAAGTTGTAGCCAGGGAGCGTCTGCGCTGCCAATCGCGACATTCTCCGGGGGCGGATTCAGTAGCGCGGCTGCGTTGACGGCCGCGGCGGCGCTCATCGCAGCAGATGAGTAATTCACGGGGCGTGCTAACCTGCTATTCGGCTTGTGCGATTTATTCGACACGATTTTGATTCGTGGAGTGGCTGGGGTTCTTCGCCCTCCACCGTGAATGTCGGAATCCTCATCGGTGCTTATGTCGCCATCATCACTGCCGGTGTCGTATTCGATCTCGTAAGGCGCCAGCACCTCTCCGGGGACGGTAACTTTCGGGATCCGATGTCGTCGTATCTTCTGTCCGTCCTCTCCCACGGCTGCTTTGGCACGCACTGCCTGCGGCGACTTGGGCATGGCTGGGCTCTTCGGCTCCTCGGCTGGGTAGTTACTCATCATCTCTCGCAGCTTTGCGAGCAGGACTTTTGCTTTGTTGTAATGTCGATTCACGTTCTCGGACATCCTCACGGCTTCATCGTGGGCAAAGATTCTGGAGCTCATAGCTTGGCTCAACTTGTCCGATATATTGGCGCGAAGATTGACCGGCGAGGGACGGTCTTCCACGGCAAGAGTTGGCAGGTTGCCCCATGTCGTTGTCAAATCATCCACCTTGATTGACGCATCAGCATAGATCTTATCGAGTTTCCCTATCAGTGTGAGAGACCGAATCACGTCCGAAGGTAGGTACTCGGTAAAGTCAAGGAAATCGGTCACGGTCGTCTGCGCATCGGGATCTGCGCGAGGCTCGAGAGCCTTGTCGACAAACCCCAAGGTCTGTCCTGCGGCTGCTGCCTGGTTGATCGAGCTGGTATCTTTTGGTGATGCAGCACCATCAGCGTCGCTGGCCGCGGTTTGGTCTGTGCCGGAGACGGCCATTGCGCGCTGCCCGACGAAACACTGGAAGAAGCGAGTGCAAGAAGCGTGACGAAGGACAGTCGGGGCGTGAGAGACGCAGTAGGCCTCGGTCGGTGATGGGCGTTTGCCGTGCCTGCGCGGCCATTTGCTCGTGTCCTTGACCTGGATGGAAACGCTCCGTCCGTCGCAACTTGAGCTTGCGATGCGCGCGGTCCGCCGTGGAGCTCAAGCAGTGTGTTTATTATTAGGTCCAACACAAGCGTGTTGTGTGCCTGGCTTTGGCTGGAGGATGCCGGTTCCCCACCCCTGTGCGGAGTACAATACCTAGAGGAGAGGCTTCATTACGTAAGCTCACCGCGGACTGTGCAGTTTGTGCAGCTCCGAACCAACATGCCTGTCTGGACTCTGGCTTATTATTATTATCGCACCAAATTTATAGTAAGGGTGCGCTGTTTTGGACTCCGTCGAGCTAGATATATCCCGGCAAGCATCTGGACCTGGTCATGATCGTTCTCGGGAGTTTGTCGTGGAGTCCAGCCGTTCCCTCTTCTCGAGGCGTAATCAGTCTGTTTCATATTTGAGACCGACTGCTGGGTGGTGACAATGGTTCGCGTCGTTCAGATCACCAAACGGCGCCTTCCATCCCACAACCTTGCCTTTCCTCTTCCGTCACAGATGTTACCATGACTCTGCGATTGTCTAGAATATGTTCCGACAGAACAAACTCGCATGTGCAGGTACCTTAGAGCAGTTCAGGGCCCATCCCTGCGTCCGCGTTTCCCTATTTTGAACATGCATCGACGTAACATAAGCATGAGCTGTCGACGTCAACCTTTGACTAGCGCGAGCCCCCGGACATCTAGTTGCTTGTTCTCGTCTCCACGTCTCTCGCAATAGAGAGAGGTTCTTTATATTAATCTTGCCACATTAGTGTGAACTGACACCTTCCCTTTGATTCAAGTATACGTTTTGTGGATTTGAAGAACTAACCCAACGAAAGGGCTTCTGCGCGTCAAGCCCAAGCGTACAAGTACAATGTAGCCATAGTTTGACATTGAATTCCGACTTGTTAGCCAAAACAAGGGTACAAACGAGTCCCATTTCCGCCCAAATTCCCCTCTTATCGCAATAAAAGCAAGTTTCCAGTCCATCTCCTCGTCCCTTTTCCCGTAGTCGTTTGAGAATCTTTAGTTTCTGCCGACTCTGACGTAAGTGTTCTGATTTGTTTCTTCGCCCGTCCCATTCCTCCCCTTTTTAACTGCATGTCCATCCTGGGGATCGAATGTCGCTGAATTGCAGCGAGCAACCCTACTCGCCACCAACAAATCCGAGTCCAACACCGGCGAGAATTGCAGATGTGGCCCAAACACCGGCGTACGCGGCCGCACCACTTGATTCAACGCCATAGATGTTCTGAGTGCAGGCGATAAAAGTGCTGACTCCGGTCAAAACTGCCGCTGTGACCGTTCGGCGGATAACGACCTTTGTCTTGGCCGTGTATCCCCAAAAGTTCCACCATACAGTCTGGCCCAGCGACGCATTTACGGGATCAAACTGCTCGACCTTGACGTCTTCCTTGGATTTTCCGGTCGTGGCGAACGGAGCAAAGATGAATGTACTGGCGGCGAGACCGAAAAGTAACGTCACAGGGAAAACATGCGTGTACGAAGCCGAGTACGCCGGCTCAAGCGTCGGAAGACCGCTGAAGTACAACACGAGGATGCGAGGTAGCAAGAAGCGCAACGAAAGAACGAGCGTGACGGTGTAGATGGCTGTGGACAGAATACTTGTCAATATCTGCATGGGAATATCGAGTACATCGCGATTGGAACCTCTCCAAGCAGAACCATCTCCCCTGGATAGAGGAAGAACCAAGTAGAAAGACGCCGCAATGGAGAGGACATCGATCACAAGCGCGGAAACAGCACTGGAGAGGCTCAGGCCATAGAATGTGGTGAGTAAGAAGATCTTTTTTTGCGTGCGTTAGTATCCCGATTGCACATTACTGTGAGGAGGTTCGTAAGGAGGTCCGTAGGGCCGCTTACCACAGGCCCGTGGGCGAGAATATTCATTGAAGCAGCTTCGAAGCAGTCCAGTTCGCCAAACCACGCCAAAGCCAGTTCGGCACTGTCGATGGGGAAATCGCGAACCACCAGTCAATCATCGGTTCCTTCCAACATACCCGAGGGCAATCGAGTGGTACTCACATCCGCCAACTAGTTAGAAGAGCCACTTCGCTCCACGTATCCGGGCTGCGTGTCAGCGATTGCAATTCCCCCAGCGACACTTGCGACATGACTACGCTTCCCAAAGTAGACAGCGCAAAGCTCAGTGCCACCGTCAACGGAAAATGCGCGGCGCAAGGAAGCTTGCTGCCCGTGTCACTGGCTACTTGCGCGACCCGGTCCACCTTGGCCATCGAAGAAGCTTGAATATCGGCCGTCTTATCATCGATGTTGCCCGTCAAAGGCGTATGATTCGACTTCGTGCTTCGCTTCGTCGGTGCCATGATTTGTCGTTGCGGCAGGCCGTTTTGTGTCACCGGAGAATGCAATGTACTTCTTGCGATTCGCCTTTTCTCTCCTGGAATCTGAGTCTATAACCGTGCGAGGTAAAAGAGCGTACAAGTTAGGTGGGCCGACCTACTAATAGACAGTGATGATGGGGTTTACGACCGTGTCAATCGAGTAAAGCTGGTTTGCCTGGTTTTCTCGCACATCAGTGGGGACAAGGTGACATCAGGTCGCTAGGGAAACATGAGGGGAGCCAGCAGCAGTGCTTATTGGTTGCTTCTAATATCGCATCCCCACATAGATTCAGGGTAGCAGCTCTCAAATTTTCCCTCGTTCCTCTCTTTTCTCCAGCAGCAGGGTCAAGACTCAAGACAGTCTAAAAAGGACCGAAATATTTCTTCTTCTCTTTATAGTGACTAAGTCTCTCATTTTCTCACATTGCACAAATCAATCTCGTTGTGCCATGTTGTTCATTTCACGTGTTGATATCGAGCATTGTGCCATTGTGACACCCGTGGCTGGCCACCTTCCAGACTAACTAACTGACCTCAGGCAGAATTGATCCCCTTCTCTCTTTTCCATCTGTTCCATGGTCTTCTTTGGCAGCTTGCAGCGTCGTCTAGCATGAAAAGGCAGCACAATCAAAAAAAAAAAAGCAAAGTTACGTTTCATCGGCAAGAGAGCACAGTCAGGTAATATACAGAAAATGTTGCTTTATTTGGTATTTCATCGGGTGTACGCTCGACGCTTGTACGAATCCTCACTTTAACCTCGTGGAGATGCAATCTCGTCTGCCAAGACACAACGGTCCGAAATGACCGTGCTAGCAGAAGGGCCCTCCACTCTTCGGTGCTGAAGATCGAAAGCGGAGCTGAACCACCTCATACAGAGTTTGAGTATATCATGATACAAATGAGACACCACGCCCAGCCCTTTCAAACCCCATCAAATCCAACTTCGCAGCCTTGGAACCTCTGGAGAGAGCTCTTGAAAAACATCGTGTTCAAAACAGTACGATGTGGCAGGCAAGCACCCAGCTTACTCCTCCATGCGCCCAAAAACGCCATCGTCGTCTTCGTCACTTCGGGCTCGAGACTGCATGTCGGAATCATCATCACTATCCTCCATCTTCACATCATCACTACCACGCCGCATCTCGCCTCTTGTGAAGCTCTCCGGTTGACGTCGAGGGAAACTGTTAATGAACCCTGCGCTAGAAAACGAAGTAGCCTGAGGAAGGAACTGGGCTGGCAAGGGCGGCACGGGCGGTGCGTCCGAGGGGACTACCACGGTACCTTGAGAGCCATTGTTGCTGTTGAAGCTGCAACTGAGCAGCTCAACGGCGGCCGCGAGGTCACGATCATCCTCGCCGGTTCGGTTAGCACCAGAAGAGGGAGGTCGACGCTCATGGCTGGGTTGTCGAAAATGTCCAAACCCAAAACCTTTGGGCATGCTCCCAGATACGGCAGACTGATAGCTTCTGGAGAAGCCACAAGCATTCCTATCGCGGTATGACAGTTCATTGAAGCTTGGCTCTTCCAGCAATGGGGGAGGGGTAGTGTCTGTTGAGCTCTGGCGGCCAACCTGTTCGGAGTAGCCAGACGCTGCGGGTGATGAAGAACCTGGCTCGCTGGCGGAATCTTTGGTAGACTCGGGGGGTGTTGCCGTACTTTCCTTGCCGTTCATAGCGACGAGAACAGAGGCGGCTTCGAGAAGTTGTACCTGCTGGTGCTTTGAAATGAGCAGCTTCGATGTAAATGACCACTCAGGGGTATGCTCCCATCTGTTTTCACCACGTTAGACTGACTTGCCCTCGAATGCCACCACCAGTTACCACAACATGCACAGGAGTGATGCCAGACTCGAGCCTTGAGAATTCTTCACCGACGACACACTACGAGATGCGCACGACGTTGGACAATACTTACAAATGCTTGGTCAAGCAGCTGCCGTGCTTGTAACTCTTGCCGCACTTATCGCAGCGAACCTCGGCCCGATTGCTCTTCTTGCCGTCCTTGGGAAGCGACTGACCATCGCTAGCTCGCCGAGAGTGAGCTGTTTGCAATTTGAGTGCCTCATCGGCCGACGCGTCATTGCTGTCATCGATGGCGCTCTCCTGAGATTCTTGCCTGAGTTCAGGGACAGTTCTGTGCGTGGGCAGGCTGGCAGGAGGAGATGGCAGGCTGCCAACCGCGGATGTTCTGGCGAGGGTATTCTTGGACATGGTGTTTCGTCGACCGCTGTTGACGATGGGGATGGCACCTGTCTGATCGCCGTTGTTCACGGCAGCCGTAAGGGCAGCGACATTGGGAACGGGCGTCGTTACGGACTTGCGGCGGGTTACACGGTGGTTTGCGTTGAGGGAGGAGGAGAGGAGGGAGTGTGAGGTGTTTCGAGCATGAAATTGCCGGCCGGATATCGCAGAAGCAGTGGGGTTTGAGTTGGAGAGGGACGGACGCTGAAGCGTCAATGGCCTAGTAGTGGACTGTTGCATCTCCTGAACGTGGGCGAAAGAAAAGAAAAGGTCAGCACATACTGAGCCTCGCGGGAGCAAAAGTCAAGTCTGCAAGGACCCCCAATACTGTGTCGGTGTGTCATACTTTTGAGGAGGCCATTGCCAGCGACTTGGATAGCTCGGAGTTGCGAGACGACAGACGCCGGACCGTCACAAGGTGGGGAGGGCCGCGAGGGACTGGTCTCGTTGATGGACAGCTGTACGATGTACAGAAACTCGGGTGATTGTGCAAGTGTTGGGTTTGTGATGTTGTAGAGAGCAGCAAGAAATTACGAAAGCAGAGCGAACGAGAAATAATATTTTGGATGGGCTCACAAGCAGGTCGTGGGGGGCGTGTGTGCGTACGTGTGCGTGGTTTGTCGAGGTGGGCGGGTGAAGCAGCAAAGGGGGGTGCGTGTGCAACCGCTCCGGGCCTGGAGTATTTGGCTTTCTGGCTAGGTGAATCGACGGCGCCTCACGTCTTGCGATTATCGGGGTGGGCAAGGGAGCCAGCGTGGTTCGAGTGGTGAGTGGCTGAGTGGGCAAATCGTTCGCCGTTATTGGGGCAGGTTGCACGCCGATGAAATGCTGGTAGATGAGAAGTGGATGCGAGACGGTGCCAACTTGGCAATGCAATACGGAGTGAGACTACAGGAACTGTTATCTATGCACTGCCTGCTTCCCACGGACGGGCCTGTTTGCACAGTTTCTTCCACCTGTACGGAGTATGTAAGTTCCGTTTTGCTGACCTTGGCTGATGCGTGGGCAGCATCTCCAGCTCGAGGCGCATGTCTCCGTCAACGACGTGTATGTGCATAATAATAAATACCCATGGCCGCCCCAAGACGACCTTCCAGCGGTTTCCAAACGCCGCGGCCGACGCCGCGGCGACGGGAGGGCGGGGTGGGAATAGAAAATTGACGAAAGAAACATTGACATTATTGGGGCGCTGAACCACCCCCTGGCTGATTGATCATCAGGTCGACAACTTTTTGGTGGAGGGAGAACCGATGGAGCCAGCAGTCCGCTGAGTGCTTTACAACAGCGTATGTAGGTGGTGTGTCCAGGACGCTGAGCCGACGAGGATTACAGCGGACAGCGGACAACGGACAGCGGACAAGCAAGGAGGCTTGCCGCTTAGGCCGAGTTTAATACGGAACACAAGTAAGCAAGCAAGCATGCAAGCCGGTATTATTCGACCATTACTCATTCATTGCATGCTGCCACCCCTTGCCGGAACGTGGGCATATTGTTCTTTGCTAGCCAGAACATTTTGCTCTGCTTCCCTGCCCTCTCATCAGTTCGTCCTGCGGGACAAGACAGACAGACGTGGACGTTGTTCAGGCTCCCTGCCACGCTGTCATTATTAATATCCGTACTCCGCCCGGGGCTGGATGACAGAATAGCGGTCCGCCCGCTCTGCTTTCGGAAATCCACGTCGTCTCCCGGGCTGACCGGATGCCTAGCACAGTCATCAGACCACGAATTGTCGTCAATTTTGTGGGAGAAAAAAAAAAAAAACAAGAAGTTGGACACCAAGGGCCGTCGCGAGTCCACCGACTGTTTCACCCCAAAGAGCAGCTCACGAGACACACAAATAAAACACCGGATTTCTAGACATGGAGACGCTACAACCACTTCAAGAGGAACAAGAACCAGGACCAGAACCAGCAGAATTCGCGACTTGCTCCTCGTGGCACTGTTCTAGACAGATGATGCTGGCGCACGCAGTTGAGCGTACAGTGGGTGCATCATCAGGGACAAGAAGACGAAATACGACAATGTGGGCTCACATGATGGACGCCAAAATTCGCGACGCTGTGTCTCCATCCAGAAGCGTGAGCATGACTAGTCCAAGTTCGGGAATACCCAGGAGACAGCGTCGGAAACTTGGAAACATAACATAGGGAGAAGGATGTACCGCGGTCGACTCGTCAAGGACGGAAGGGGCGTGTTTTTTCCATCAGCTAGCGCGGGGATCGATAAGAGGCAGTTGTGTTATAAATAAAAATAAAGATGAAGTTGTTCCTGATCGCGCACCCGGGAAGCGCGGATGGCATCTACTTGTGGCTGGTGAGGCATGTTGTTCCAGAACAGGCACGCTGTACTCCGTACAGTTATTCCCACGCCCGTGTTTTTTTTTTCTGCGATGCGAATAGGTACTCGAGTGATTGAACATGAAGAAATTACCCGGTCTGGTTCAATTGCTCTATCCCCAGAGCCAGGGTCGTCAATGGGACGTTGGTACGGAGTAGAGAATAATAATGGTTTCTTTCCTTGTAAGCGGGGTACGGAGTAATTGCGTTGGCTGACGCGGGGGAGCAACAGGTTCCCACGACCAAAGCAAGAAAGAAAGAGGTCTTGATGAAATACTCCGTAGGCTGCTTACTTCTACAGAAAGGAAGAGCTATTAGCTGACGGGCGCCGGTGCAACGGGGCCGGGGGTTCGCGCCAAGTGATGCCCTCCATCGAAGCTCTCGCGCGAAAGCGATGGCCTCGATGGAGGCCCGATGGAGGCCCGATGGAGGGGGCGTTATTACAGCCTGGGATTGTGGGATTGGAAAAGGAACAAAAAGCACGGGGAACGAATGCAAACTGTGCGACGAAGGGAGGAGCGGGCGGGCCCTTTCAGTGTCTGTTCCTGGGGAAGCAGGCACGGAAGCAGGCAGGCACGGTACGGTCGTCGGTAAGTCTCAAGTGTACTCACTAGGTACCTATTACTCCGTACTCCGTACTCCGTACAGTCGATCCGTATGGAGGATACACATGGCAACGGCTCTCATCTGTACGTGACCTCTTTGATCGGAACTGGCCGAGGAGGCTTTTGAGCACGGATGCTGCACGAGCGTAAATTTCGTTCTTTTCTTGTTCACTACGGACTATTCCCTTTGCATTGGGAGTGGCGCGTTGCTCGGACGGGATAGTCCGCACTCGGGGACCAACCGTTGCGCTGTGCTTTTGGCCAAGGTCAAGCTTGAAAGAAAGAAGAAAGAAAGCTGGGCAGGCAGGCAGGCAGGCAACGTAGCTGAGCTGGAGAGGGGTCGACTCCGTATAAGACTAGTAAACAGGCCCAAAATGCAAAAAATGCAAAAATGCAATCCCGTGGTGACGCTAGGCTCGTGACGATGGGGGGGCTAGTAAAGGAACGCACCACATGATCACCGGATCATCTTGGATGATGATGATGCTGTGGTGGATGGCTCTGTTTATGAAATATTCATTTTCTGAACCTGCACTGCACTGTACTGCAACGTTCATAACAAGCAGTTATCACGCAATTGGGGCCTACAGAGCAAACAACCTACGAGGCCATTACATGTCCCTCGTAGACCAGATATGCAATCTACCGGGATTCGGGAATGTCGCGCCCACCCCCACCCCCTAACGCCACGTCGCGGGCGTCTCACTCGCTCTCCCAAAAGCGTCCGGCCTGGTCTACTTGCAGAGGGCGGGTGTCCCTATCAAGTGGGCTGGGTCTGGTTGCTCACACCCTTTCGGGCGAGCCTTTTGGCAAAGGAGGGGAGAGCGACGAATTGGCGTGTGATGATTGTTCGGACACGGAAAGGATAGAAGGGAGGGGGGCGAGGCAGGAAGGTGGCTTGATTTTTTTTTTTTTTTTTTTTTTTTTTGCAAACTAACACTGGGATTTTCCTTCTTCTTTTCCCCTCCCCTGTCTCGCTAAGAATTATTCCGAGCTGTGTGTGCCTGGCGAAGACGTGGAAGGTCTTCAAGAGCAGCACGGCAGCACAGCCTTGGCTTGGCGTACGCACTTGACTCTCCTGTTACGTTGCTTCGTGCTTGCAGCCCTACTTTGTTCACCGCAACCGCCGCTTGATTACCTCGTTTGAAGGAACGAATTACTTGGGTACAACTGCTGATCAGTAGTCTTGATATTAAAAAAAAAAAAAAGACCAATAATTACAACGCCAACTCCCAAACATCCGCATCAATATTCCAAAGCTAGAATCCACAAGAGGGCCCCATCGGTCCAGCCAATAACGCGCTCGTTCGTACTAGGATCTCGATCCCCATCCCGCCAGACGCAAGGGCAAAGGCGAAATCGCATGTAATTTCTGCCCGTGACATTGAAACCAAGTGGACTGCGCCAGGGCAAGAAACAGGGAGAAATAAAAAGAAGCATCCCTTGACACGAAACGTGGCATTTCATACATAATTGCGGGTGTGGCGTGCAATTTTTTCCTCCTCCTGGAGCCGTGAAAGGGGTGGCTGATTCATCGTTTTCATGAATTAGGGCTGAGGGCTTTCTTTACCCTTGGTGTTTTTTTCTTTTTTTCTTTCTCTTCTTCACTGCGCAGCTGCGGTGGGTATGTTTGTACTACGGATTATTGTGTGTATGCGATCTGGATGGGGGCTGGTGGTGAGTCCTATATCGGCCGAATCGGATGGGGATCGGAGGAGATATACTGCGAGAGGTGAACAGATGTTTTTACCCATTCCGCACAGATTGTCATTTGTGATGACACGCGGTTACTCCATGCGGCACGCGCAAATCGATTGATTGCTTTCTGTTTGCGGTACGATTTAGTCGGCACAGAACTTCAATCTCGCTTGATGATAAACTTTGCCGGTCCAAATCGCAACACCCAGGCCCGTTCCTGCGCTGGAAATAAGCTCATCATAACAAGTCGTCGGGCAGGCATGTTTTTGATGCCTCGTCTAGCCCGATGACTTGCATGATGCATGGCAATGTGATCATGTTTACGCCGGTCCGGAGCAAACTGGAGAGAAATCCCATGTACCTTTCCTGGGTGTGTCAGGTGAACACTGCGTGAACACTGCGTGAACACTGCGTACTTGTATTGTGTTAATGATTGCGTCAAGCGCCACGGTACGGCGCCACATGAGGCCCTGAACTTCCCCGGAATTACAGGCCCTGACGTCAAGTCGACCATCGATCAACGCAGACCAAGTCGTCTCAATTGCGCCAAACTCGTACTTCTTCATCACCTCCGCAGTCTCCCATCAGTTACTCTCACCCTTCCCCATCTTGGCCGGAGACCATGAGCAGCAGCGAAGATGTCTTCCGAAAAGTTGGTCGCGGCGGCGCAGGCAACTTTTACTCTGTGAAGAAAGAGGACGAGATTGCGGCAGAAAAGGTACCTACCATTTCCATCTGCGAAACGAAACCCTCGTTCCAAAAAAGCCCGTAAACGAGGTCACAGTGGACGGAAACCCCCCAGATCTACGCAGCCCACTAGGATCGCTCTACGCTCTCCATAACTGACCGTACAAAGGATCTCCAACGTCAAGACGACGAGTCCGGTCCCGTCGTCTCTTCGCAAGGCTCCAACGTTCGCGCTGGTCGCGGCGGAGCAGGCAACTTCATAGACCCTTCGCAACTCCCTGATGCGCAGGGCGAAGCGCGCATGTCCAAGGAGGTCACCGAGGCGGTCACGTCGAGTCTGAAGAAGCATCCCCAGCGGATGGGCGGTCGCGGCGGGGCAGGCAATTGGGCCGGCGAGGAGCAGAAGGAGAGTGCTGACGAGGAACAGGGGTTGAGCAAGACGGAGGAGCTGGAGAGGAGAATAAAGGACGCGGTAGAGAAGGGGCTGAGGGTTCCAGAAAAGGTGCACCATGGGAGGGAGAAGGATGTAAAGCAGTGAGGGTAAGGCCAGATGATGTCAAGCTTTGCGAATAGACGGGGAATGTACGGGCTGCCTGGTAGCCGATCCCGTAGATAAAATTTGTACCATGTTAGACCACGTGATTTCAGAATAATCACTGAGCAAGATTGATTCTCCTCGGGCAGGGAAATTGGTAGGATACAAAGTATATTTTTCTATCACTATAATTACCTTATTAAAGGAGGGATCTTATTGTTGTTGTTGCGCACTAATGATACCATGTCGTGCGTGGAACGGAGCGGAACAACCCCCACCCGCCCGATCTCATCCGATGGTAAAACTTTCGCATCGCAAACCCACGGCACTTGCCCATCACCGGAACGCTCGCCCAACAACGCAACACAGAAATGTCTTCAGTATTCGCCATCGGAGCCGGCGCAGCTGTCGCTGCGTTTCTCGTACGTCCCCCTTAGCATGCAATCAATCATGCAAAGGAGTAAGCAAATTAACTGTTCCTAGGGCCGAGCAGGTCTCGTCGCATGGCGCCGCTCCCGAGGCGGCGTGGGAGCCATGGGAAAGGCCTTCTACAAAGGCGGCTTCGAGCCCAAGATGACCAAGAAGGAGGCATCGCTCATCCTGTCCCTGAGGTAAGATCTCCCTACTCTAGACCCTCCGACCAGGATCGTCGCCAACCAATTCATGACCTGTGTCATACTTGTCATACTCACGCCGGTCTTTTTAGCGAGAGAACCCTGACCAAGGACAAGGTCCGCAAGGCCCACCGAACCATCATGCTGCTGAACCATCCCGATCGAGGCGGTAGTCCATACCTTGCGACCAAGGTCAACGAGGCGAAAGAGCTGTTGGATAAGCAAGTTAATTGAGGGGAACGCTTGACAGCCGACTACCCGAGTGCAACAACATGTAAAGAGGCCGCATAGCGTCTACTCATGCCATGGTTCAGCAATGAAGCAAAGTTTCTTTGTTAGCCCTCGTGAGGTGGGAACTATCTTGTGTTTGCACCCCCGAATATCGGCTTCTCTTGTACACTACTATACACATAGCGATGGCGTTGCAGGATTGCATTTGTAAGAACGAGCCTCCAAAGTCTGAACAGAGAGGAGCTATAGAACAGCAAGCCAGTGTACATACGCTGTGTACTTTTTCAGGAC
Organism: Epichloe bromicola; assembly: GCA_023658445.1. NCBI lineage: Eukaryota > Fungi > Ascomycota > Sordariomycetes > Hypocreales > Clavicipitaceae > Epichloe > Epichloe bromicola. Next base: position 4,043,755 of record CP098266.1, on the reverse strand, counting down.
CTGGGTCATTCTCCGAGTGCCCCATTCTCTTCTCAAACATGTAAACTATTTGCAGACGTTGAATGATCTTTGGTTTCTCCTGATTTTCCTGTCAATTTTGAAGAGGGCCGTGTTCCACGGCGAGCTGAGGTTGACGGAAAGGTTGTCCTTCGGGCTTGGGCCCTTCCACGCCCATTGTTATCATGGCACGCAGCGTATATACCGCGTCGTTGCCGGCATTGTGCAAGTATGTGTATGTTATGCAGAGGTCTGACAGGACACTTTCCAGCTTCCGCGGCTGTTTGCCCCCTTTCCAAGCCTGGTGCAGAATCTGCGTATCGACGGTGTCGACTAATCTCAGAGCGGAATCTACATCGTAGCCGGCGTTGGAAAGATATCGCACATCAGCCGGTGTGTCATGGCCGACTAGAACCACGTCTGCTACGCCATCGCGGGTGTAAGGACTCAAGATGGAGCTCAGCGTGTCAATGAGCTCCCACTTGTTGGGGAACATGCTTTCCCTGACGAGACGTTAGCCCAAGATGCGTACAGCATGATGTAATGAAAGACATGGGGAAGGGGGTCCGACCCAAATTGGAACTTGTCAGGACATCCTTGGACGTATCTATAGTTCACGTGCGAAGCATGTTGGCGAACAACCAGGTGATAGGCTTTGATGTGCCCCCACCAAAAGATGCCGCCGGGCCCCGAGTCGCGTTCTTGTATATTCCTCGTGTCAAGTACTGCGATTCCGATTTCTGTGATGGACCGCGGCTCCACTTCAAGAACTTCTATGTCGATGCTGACGAAGAGAGTAGGTTTGCAATCCAAGTTGCCAATGGATTGTCCGTCCGGTGTGCCAAGATACGTTTGTACATTGGCTAGCATGGTTTCGTTCGCTATCCTCTTCCTCTCTGCTCTCTCGGCGGCAAGTTTGGCGCGCTGAGCGGCATCGACACGCTGATATGCAAGTGAGGCTTTGGCCTTTTTCCAGCTGGCCAGCCACGAGTTTCGATCCTCCTCGGTTGCGGCGTTCAAGGCTGCCAAGTCTTCGTCGATTACCTGGTGGTTGTCTATGAGGACTCGAGGCTTCTCATGAGAGTTGCCAATATATCTTGGACGCGGCGTACCCCCATGGCCAAAGTTGATACTGAAATGTAGCTGGTTGTTGCCCTTCGGAATGCACAGCTGAGTTCCGAGATGGGAATTCACTTCCTTTAGGAAATTGACAAACTGGACTGTGGGTACGAGGAGACATGACTGTTGTGGTTCACCAGGGAAGTGAAGTTCGAAACTACAAGCATGATGGTTAAGTTATTCATCTCATAAGATCAGAGCTCTTCTTGAAAACGTACAATCGCCATATTTTTTTCTCGTCGATGCTGTCGAAGAACGGTTGAGCCTTGTTATTGTTAAAGCCAAGAATGAGCACGAGTTTTCTTGCTTTGTACATACTAATGGTTTATTCCGTTTCCCAATGAATTGTTCGGGGTATTGCTTGATCCTGTCAAAAGGACAAAATGCAACGTCTTCCTCGAGAGGTTCACCTATGCATAACGCCGAGTCGTCGAAGCCCTGGTATGAGAACTCTTCTCCTATCAGGCGGCTGGGCACAGTGTCACCACTTGATTTCTCGCATGTGAGGTACTGCTCTTGCCATGTAGATGCAGAATCTTTGCGAACGCTGGCCTCTGGCTCGACTGTCGTCTTTTTCCTGGCCGGATCGAGGGTGATTTTCTTGCCTAGAATCTCTTGGAGTTTCTCCAGTTGGGCGTGCAGCTCATTGTCAGACATTTTGATGATCGGAAATGTGCAGTCGCATTTTACCAATCGTTTTAAAGGCGAGGAAAATGGGATGTCGCTGGGTGCAGCGATGGCAATAAACAGAGAAGAAGAACCAGCTGCCACGCTGCCACTTGTGTTTCACTGTCTGACAGCTGTCCGCCAGATGAATCAAGCGCACACGGAGGTCCGAGAGGTCGAGGCGGACGACGGGTCACATGTACCAGCTGCAGCTGGCACGCATTTCATGTCTTTGTTATTAATATATTATAAAGCTTCCAACCTGAAACACGACAATAGATTTTTGTAAGCCGCTGATGTGATTTACACACGACGTTGCATCTTCCTATTTCATGTTGCCTCCTATCTCGACTTGTAGAACTGGGATTAGAGTTAGCTAGTCGTAGACCTTTGAACGTAGCTTCAATAAAACTTCTCACCTCTTCTGCTTCCTCGTGGGTTACATTTGACACATCAGACTGGTCTTGATCAATCAGGCCCAGTCTCGACCACCGGACCTTGAACCAGAAATCTCTTCTATCCCCGCCAAGAGCCCCAGACAACAGACCTTTCTTCAGATCTCGAACAAATGAATTGAACATTTCTGGTTCCTCCATATTAATCAGCTCATCCCTCATCACACCAAGACATTCCGTGGCCTGGGCGTATTTGCTATCACCAAAGCTGTCTGTAATGAGAGACCGTATAACAACGCCCATCTGCTCAGACGCATCTTTGATTTCGTCTTCCTCGCTAGCATCGCCCAAAGCCCGCTTGAAGTCTGGCACCGGGTTGTCTTCCGACACCTTCCCCTTTTTATCACCTTCGCCCAGCAAAGCGTCGACGTCCAAGCCTGAGATTGGCTTGACAGTCTCACGATTTCGTCTTCCCTTGGCTTTCGGTGGTACTGCACAAAAATTAGTGCTTGGTTCGAGATGGCCAGAAATGCGATGAACCCACCTTTTTTCACCTCAGCTAATCCAACCAAGGCGTTTATTCTAGGCCGAACCTTTTCGATGAGATCTTCGGGCGGAGATGCATATTTCAACAAGCTCGCAGGAGTTTCAGGAATAGGCTTATCAGGATGCGCCGCTCGATTTTTGACAGCATTATTCACTCGATGGATAATTGGGCTGAAAGTCTCGTCAATAGGCGCATACTCGGTCGGGTTTCTGTTCAATGTCAGAAGATATCACTTTCGCGGTGGCCTTGGTTATTCATTATACCCATCATCATCAAGCTGATATGTGGAGACATCCATGGAGTCAACATAGTCACTCATAGCTTCGCTGAGCTCATCTGAAGGTAATAATCGGTGCTTGGTCAAGGTTTGACCGCTCACGGTGATGACCTTGTCCAACGGGGGGAACTGATATGTTCGCACATCTTCAGCAAACGGAAGAGGAATGTCATATAAGCATTCAAATCCGGGCTCAATATGCGGAACCAGCAACACCAGCAATGGGTCTTTTCCATCTTTGGTGACTATCCGAGCAACTGCATACGATTCCAGCTCGAGTAGGGCCCAAATCAGCGAGGAAAGCGCTAGCTCGGACTTGACATCGTTTTTACGGGCATGGGTGACGCAGACTTCTCCCATGTTCAGGAATAGTTCGTACTAGTAAAATGTCAACGTAAAGTCTTGGCAGCGCCGATATGGCCTGGCTCACCTTGTCCCGCGCGACAAAGCCGACAATTGAAAAGCTCTTTTCGGTCTCCAGTTTGGTTATGTTATACTCCGACTCGCTTATGTGAACGGCGGTGCGACCGTACTCATAACCTTTAGCAAGCGACTCAAATTCAACATCGCGCTTGCCTCCAGGAGCACCAGGGTCGTTGACCTTATACGTTCTCGCTTGTTTCACAGCCGAGAACTCAACACCATCCGTCGGGTCATCCTCCAGAGTCTGCGTTGACTGCGTCGCTTGTTCTGACTTGACAACGACGGTGCTAGCTGCTAATGGTCGAGCAACATGAGTCTTGAAGTAGCGTTCGACGTTTATGCACATTGCTGCCGGGAACTGCTTGGGATTCCCAAGAGTAAGGGAGCCATCGTATGTCTTGTAAGGCTTGACTGACTTGACTCGCGGAGTATCTATTTCATGGATTGCTTCAGCGATGGTAGCAAACACGCCGTCCTTGCACTCCTCCGATAAAGCCCTCAAAATTCTCTCGTTTTCAGCCTGTTGAACATATCGTTAGAGCACGGGAGGGATTGGATGGTCGCCGCTATTATTTTCTTACCTTGATCGAAGGTTTATCTTCCTCTTTGAACCCATATTCCGCGTCATCGAAATCCACACCCCTTTGAGAGTCAGCCAAGTTGGGCTTTTGAGGATAGTAAGATTCCACAACTTACAAAATTGTGAGTTGGATATTAGAATCATTCATCTTCTTGGCGATGTCTCCGATGCCATCGGCATCCATTCCTCCCTGGCCGTCGGTCACCAGCACGATTTTACGAGCCCACTTGAGCTTCTTTGTAAAGGTGTCAATCAAGTCAATCGCTACCACGATGGCTGAAATGGCATCGCCAGCCAGTGTCTGGCTTGGCTTGATCGCTGATTGAAGACTTCTTAAGCCTGACATGGTGATATTGCTGAGGTCTTGGATGACTGAGATGTGTTCGTACCCATCGTCATCCTGCAACTTGTTCTCGGTCTCATCAGTCCTCAAACCCACTACACCAACGCATAACGTCTTGCGGTTTGCTGCCACGATGTCGGTGATCTTGTCCCATACATAACGCATGCTCCAGTCCAAATTCGACTCGTCACGACCTGAGTGCTTCTCGGCCATGGAGGCACCCAGGTCCAGGATAAAAATAGTAGCTTCCTTATCCGCCATCTCTCAAAACAATTAAACGAACTGAAAAGAAAATGTGCCACCTTGGGCAGGAGAATGAGAGTTCTACCCTCTCACGAGCAGCAGCTAAAGTCGGCCCACTTTGCCTGGAGAATCCGAGCTTGATTTTAGGCAGACGATGTTGCAGCCGAGACGGAGAAGGGAAGCCATAACACGTGGCTGCGCTCACGCGATTCCGCCGCGCGGTCACGTGACGATGCCAACTGTTGCACCTTCAATGACCTCATTCTGTTTGTCACCTCGTTAGGAACTGGTTTCAGTTTTCTTCAGGATAGACGTATTCTTGGAATCACGAACTCTTGCTTCATCAAGCCTTCCAAAATCATGGCTGGATCTATTTTAGTTTCGGCGGCACCGTACCACATCATCTCGTATGTCTCTCGTTCTATTGAGCTGGACTGGCGCCTGACAGATCTACTAAACTAATACCAAGCCCACCAGCTACGGAGCGTTGTTGGGAACCTCAATCTTCCACGTAAGTCTAGTTCCATGGCATGCATACATTTGAGTGAAATCGATTCGTTGACCTGTTTTCTAGTCATTCATCAATGGCCCGGTCATGTTCAAAACTGTCGAGCGGCCTGTGTTTTCAGCAGTCCAGGCCAACCTCTTCCCGATCTACTTTGGCATGCAAACGGCACTCCCAGTGATGCTCGCTCTGACTTTTCCCGGTAACGCTCTACTTGGAGTATCATCCGGGCCATCTGGGCTCCTGGAGACGTCAAGCCGCTGGCTGTCCCTCGCTCCCATTGCCACCATGTTTGTCACGGGGCTGGTCAACCTCGTCGTTTTGCTGCCCGCCACCAACAAGGTTATCAAAGAACGCCGTGGACAAGGTATGTGCTGTCGCGTTTATGAGCTCGGCCCAAAAGATGAAATAAGCTGACATGTTCTGCGACAGCCAAACGCGATGGAAAGGAGTATTATGAGGAAGGCCCACATTCAGAGGAAATGCGTGCTTTGAGCAAGAAGTTTGGCAAATTGCATGGCATCTCATCTCTTCTCAACTTGCTCACACTAGTCTCAGCTGTAACCTATGGATTCACCCTGGGTTCTCGCTTGCAGTCGATCGTAGATAAAGTTTGAGAAACTGAATGATCCGTTGTGTTAGAGGTAGCTGATATATTTGCCTTGGCCCTTCCATCCAACGCCGACAAAGAAAATAGAGAGCTCAAATTGACATGCTCAGCTCCCCTCATCGTTCAAGTTCGTTGTTGCATATTCGTCATGGTCGTCCCGTGATTCAACTGCCGACTCCTCAGTGCAGAGCACCCATATCTCGCTTGCGCATCAAATTCCCAGAGGGGTCGTATGCCCTATTTTGGCGTCCACTTGCTCCTAGATTTCGCATCGTTGCCAATGGCGCCTTGCATCCGGAGAAGGTCTTGCTTCGCCCGCTCCAGGTCCATCTTTCTCACATCCTCCGGTGCCGCAGCCAGAGGTCGCGACTTATTTGCTTCTACCTGCCCTTGAAAGGTCCAGCGAGGAGGCTTTCGCTGAAGCGCCTCTTCAATATCAACATCGCCTGGGGGTTTGAGAAAGCCAGACTCCAGGACCGGAGGTGTTGATTGCACGGATGGGCTGCCTGATGAGGACTCGGTGGGAGTGGAATTATTGGAGCTCATGTTTGTTGAAGGACTGACTGTAAGCGGTGGAATAGAATTGGTCTCTTCTCGTTGGAACTGGCGGATAATTTTCCTGTGCGCTGAAACTGCTGAAACGTGATTGAGACGGGAAGTTTCGAGTGATGTTGGAGCACGGCGCTGCCAATGTTTCTCATTACACGAAAATTGACAGTCCCGAGTGATGTGGAAAGACAGACACGGGCGTAAAATCCGATCTCGCTCTGCGGGGAAAGAAGAACGATCAGGAAGCAAGAGGGCTATTTGAGAAAAAGCATGACAGTCAATTGGGAAAGAAAAAGCAAAAAAATTGAGTTTGGCATTGAAACTCGTACGAGCCTGGGCGGCACTAACTCAAAGGGGGGATTTCGGGGCTCGGGGACTCCCACGATGGTCTCCACCGGACCCTGAGAGTTTTCAAGCCTTGCCGTGGGCGCTCCACCAAGAAGCGCACTCTCGAGTCTTGACGAGCTGTTGTGAATTGTCATTACGGAGTACTGATTAGACAGGAAGTGACCGGGTTATGATTATAGTTGTGATGAGCTGCTTCGAGGTACCCGTCGCCGGTCGCCGGCCAGACACTCCGACTTGGTCGCCAGATGCCAAATAAAAGGCAGCCCTAATAACAACTTCAGTCTTCAGACTCGCGGCAAAGGTTTGCTACTGCATGCACTTTGTGACTGACTTGCTCCAACTCGGGTAGGGCCCAGAGAAATTTGCTGACGCGCAGCGCAGGATGGGGCCAGAACAGCCCCACGTACTCACTTCCTCCCATGCCGCCGGCTTCATCCCCCGGCGACGAGTCAAACAGTTCATCAACACGTTATTCTTTTCTTTCCACAAGTAAGAATGGCATCATCGCCCAAGTACATCACTGGCGACAGGGCCGCCATCAATGAATTCATTGACAAGTTTGACGTGCGTCACTTCCTCTCTTGTCCTGATACCGCCTGCCCTCTTCTCTCAAGACTGATTTCTTCCTGTAGACCTTTTTGTTTGATTGCGACGGTGAGAAGTCGCCTCTCAACAGAGTGTCACGAAGAGCCTTGATTCACTGACCTTTCGACCGCCAGGCGTGCTCTGGTCCGGCGATCATGTATTCGAAGGCGTTCCCGAGACCATCAGAATGCTCAAAGCAAAAGGTTTGCCTTGTCACCCAAAGCACATTCTTTACCAAATCAGTCTCGCAATAAAACTAAAGTAAACCTCCACTGATTGAATCCTCAAGGCAAAAGAACTGTCTTCGTGACGAACAACTCCACCAAATCCCGTCAAGACTACCTCAAGAAGTTGTCCAACCTACACATCCCCTGCGAGAAAGAAGACGTCTTTGGGTCTTCGTACTCCGCGGCAGTCTACATCTCGCGAATCCTCAAGCAGCCCCCCGGCAAGAACAAGGTCTTCGTCATAGGGGAAGCGGGCGTGGAAGCGGAGCTGGCTGCCGAAGGAATCCCCTGCATCGGCGGGACGGATGAGAAATTCCGAAGGGACATGGTGCCCGAGGATTTCCAGGGCTTGGCTGATGGGTCGTTGTTGGATCCCGAGGTGGGCGTTGTTCTGTGCGGGCTGGATTTCCACATCAACTATTTGAAGCTGTCCACGGCGCTGCATTATTTGAAGAAGGGGGCCGTGTTTCTGGCTACGAATACGGATTCCACTCTGCCTATGCATCATAGCTTCTTCATGGGCGCAGGGTCATGCATGATTCCCTTGGAGTATGCGAGTGGGCAGAAACCACTGGAGCTGGGAAAGCCCAGCCAGGCCATGATGGATGCGGTTGAGGGCAAGTTCCAGCTCGATCGCTCGAGGACGTGTATGATTGGAGATCGGCTGAACACGGATATCAGGTTTGGCATTGAGGGCAAGTTGGGTGGCACACTGCATGTTCTCACGGGCGTGCATAAGAAGGAGGATTGGGACAAGGAAGATGCTGTGGCAGTACCGGCTTACTATGCTGATGAATTGAGTGATCTTGGGCTGGTGGCTTAGACATTGATTCTTCGTGTCTATTATAGAGTTGTAGACATGATGAATTATGAGTCAAGCGTTCCTGAGTCCTGACCAAGTTTGATATTTGTTAGCCATCCATCCTCTTTAAGCTTGCGCCACATTTCGTAGCCCGGGCTACATGCTTTTGAACCCCCCTCCCTTTGAAGTACGCAATTAGGCACAATCCCGTGGCAAGAAACACCAACATGGACGACTTAGTTCTGTTTCTTGTTCTTCTGCTGCTGGCGATTGGCTAGCTCACTGGTCCTGATGACTTTGGGCATGTAGGACGGAGTCTTGTACGGCCAAACAGATCTCGGGATGAACATGCCAACCTGTCTCTGGTACTCGGTATACTCGGCATACTTGCCCGCCGTGATTGCCTCTGTGAGCCACGTTGATGCCTGGAAGAGGATAAACAGACTGCCAGATCCAACAGACGTCCAGCTATAAAGTGAGTTGGTCGAATAGCAGCTCCATTGATACAAGACGAACCAAATAGTTTGCTCTGCGAGGAAGTTGGGATGGCGGCTGTAAGCCCATAATCCAGAAGTGAGGAAGCCTCTGTCCAAGTCGGACTGGTTCCAGCCCCTGGGCAATTTCGCGTCCTTATTGTACTGGTGCTTGGCGTTCTGATAGTCTACGAATGCAGAGTCAGCTATGGTTTGAAGAGCATGAAAATCGTTTTTGTTAGATGGGCTTACTCCATTGCTGTCCGTCACTGATCCATTCGCTGAGGACCAAACCTAACAGAACAGCAACATAGACATAGTCTGCAGCCCTGGGATTCGGCTCAAAGCGCGACGAGAGCAAGATGGCGTATGCAGGTACACCAGATATCGCGAACAGAAGGATACTTTGAATAGTCGAGATGTATGTAACGTTGAGAAGGAAAAAAATGAAACCCGGAACTTTTGACTTGACGATCTCCCTGGTTCAAAGTGTCAGCTCGATAATTGCTCACCTTTTGTTTGTGTCGTTGCTTCGTACCAGCGATAGTCTTCAGAGCCAACATTGTAACCTCCTCGGCGCCAATAATTATATGTCAGGCGAATCTTGAAAATTCGCAAGTCAGAAACGGACATTCAAGTGTGCCAATAGAATGTAATTAGACTAGTTTCTTACACTCCACACAGTAGAAAAGAGAGCAACCATATCAATGCGAGTATGGTCCAATCCAGTCGATCGCGCCCAAACCGCGAGATGTACGATGTACAGATTAGGCAAAATGCTCCATAAGCGGTCGACTTGAGAATAATTCCTATTGATTTCAGAAACAATCAGAAATACGCCTGCCAGGAACAATGACGCGGAGAACCCGGAGACGAGCGGGTTCGTTTCGACGTAGAGACGATGCAAAGCCTCGGTGCTGCCAATACTAGCGACGAGACGTCCAGGTAGTTGATAAAACTGGTCGATGAAGGGCTCGACTGTTTTGGAAAAATCGCTGCAGTCCTCAATGGACTTGAGAACCGGAAGGGCGGCTACCGTGGGAGCCATGTTCCGGGTGCTTGAGAGTAGAACAAAGGTTGTGTAGAGCGGGAGGGAAAGAAGAAGCAGAATCCAGATGTGAAGACTAATAAGTAATGTGACAAAGGAGGTGGCGTCATTGACGTGGTACGAGCTTCTTGTCGCGTCACTGGTGCTGCTGCTCAATTCTCTTGGAGACTTCAGCGGGCCAGTGTCCCAAGCGCTCGCTGAAGGGCTGCAATGCAGTGCGGTGTGGTTGTGGGGTCACAAACGTGAAAAGTAATTTTAAACGCTTTGGCATGAATTGATAATTGTTACCTCGGCCTTTTTTCCATCTGCTAAAACTACAAATTCAAATACAACAGCTTGGACCATCTAAAAAAGTCATTTTTGAGATTTTTCTTGCACTCCTGGTGAAGAAACGAGTTACTCGGGAATAAGGCTTTGGGAACCGTGCTCCATCCAGCAGCTTCCAGCAGAAGACGGCTGCGCGGCTTGCGATTCTATTTCGCCATTACTCAGTCTCCATGTGCTCAGGAGTAATGGACGGGCCACTTCGGCAATCGTGGGGTTGGCTTGTTGATAATGACAAGCTACATGCTCATCATCAACTTGGCATAGCTTTATTGCTTGCTTCGCATCGTACGTACAGGTCCGTAAAGGTCATTTTGACTTCCTTCCTCTTTTTGAGCGCCGTCGTCAACCGAGCTGTCCTTTTACCAATTTTGCTCAGCTGCGAGCCCGCCAGGATCCAACTCCTGCAATGCACGCCTCAAACGATAGATCCAGAGTCGATCGGCATGTTTCAGCGTCAGGTACTTGTTGCGTATTGTCAGAAGCGGCTGCTTGCCAGGTTTCGGCCTGCTGCATCTCGATGGCGTAATAGTCCGCCGTCACGCACTCATCGAGGCTGGCATCTCGGAGAAGCTCGCCGTCAGGCGCAGGCATGACGCGAATAGCTTGTTCCATGGCTCCAGCAAAAGTGAACGCAATGCCATCGTCGTTTTTAGATATTGTGATGACAGAGAAGGCAACTTGCGAGGAGGAAAGTTGTCTCCATTCCTTCCAGATTGTACGCGCCGCGCCAATTTGTCCCAACGTTGTGAGGTAGCCGACATACAGTTTGCGCTGCACCTCGGCGGCATGAGAGCTGTCCCCAATGAGACGAGTGGTTGCAAATGACCTTATGGAATCTGGTGTGAGTTTGTTGTCTTCGTCAATCCCCGTAAGTATTTGAAAGAGGAGCTGACGTTGTCTTGCGTCATGCATCCTCGAAGAGCCATCGCTGTTTCTCAAAATAGACTGCAGGGAATCGAGCGTTGACAACACATCTTCCCCTAACAGAACCCCTTGTTGGTTGGATAATGACCCGTGTGTCTGGTTACATCGATATAACCAGGCCGATATTGCCTCGAGTGAACCGATATGTGCTGCAAGCTTCAACGCCGTACCGCTCAAGAGCGGTCCGAGATGTGCGCCTAGTGATGAAAGTTGCTCTGATAAGTTTCCCAGGAAGGTAAGCGTTTCTATGCGGAGGCCAGGATCGGTGGGAGAACCGCTCCAGAGGCGCGCACATGCATCGCGTATGTGGTGAGGCAGACTGGCATCAAGGTTGGTCTCGTTTTGGAAGCTGGAAACGCTGGTGCCAGCAGCGAGGCACCAAAATACCAGCCTTCGAATGCCCGTGAGGGACGATTGGGCTTGGAGGGCTTGCGTGAGTTCTGAGGGCGATGGTGCAGCTTTTTTGCTCCTCGGCGAAGAAGAATATTGTTGCAGACTCTTGTATCGCAGGATCATCCAGTGGAGGAGGAGCTGATCTTCGTTGGCTGCATGGGGCGGGATGCCATTCTCGGCGCGAATCTTTTCGATAACATCAGACCGGCCGCTCCGTAGTACATCGGCTCCGTCTGTATCTGGGACCTTTCCGGGAAGAAATGAATCGCGTGCCTGCTTCCTTTGAACCGCGGAGCCTCCATGAAGAGCTGCCGACACCACATCATGCGGAGTTATTCGCCAGATGTTGGTAGGCTGAGATAGGATCGCATGGGCTTTCCGACGTGATTCATTGACCTGCTCCTCGAACCACCTCAACCGCACCTTGACTGCTTCCCGTCTAGGCACCTCGGCCCATTTTGTCTTCATCAGTGCCTCATCCCCATCGTCAACTGACCGCACGTGTCTGGTTCCCTCGGCATCCAGATCCAGCAACAAATTCGGCATTTCGAAAAACTCATACTCTTTGTTTGGGTCGGGCTCATTGGCAAGTCCTTTCTTTGCCAATGTGTAGTAGACGTCGTTGTTCTTGTCAATCCGTTTGACGAATGCCTTGAAACGTCGATGATGCCCCGAGCTGCGGCCAGCATTTCTGGCGAGCTGGCTGGCTCGGGGGAGCGCTGAACGTATCATCTTGTATGACCTCTGAGGTGTTTCCGTGGCACGTCATTAGTCCGATGAGGCAGGACTCGTGAGGGTCCAGGCGACTCAGGCGAGTCTCTGTAGCGGGATAGACGGCATTGCAATAAGCTCTCAGCTCGAACGATGTGACCAAAGTGAAGTCTTGGAGAAGCTCAGACACGCAGCCACACGTGGGACGACGAGGAGCTTGAGGAACTGTCAGGGGCCAGATGCCCCCGAGATCTGGTGGATCCAGCCCCCGGACAATTGAAAAGTCGGCCGTCAGGGGCTGGCTGTCGCTAATAACTCTCGGACAGTGGGGCAGTGGGGCATCCTTATACCAAAGGTTTATCGAAGGGAACAGCGAAGCTTCTTGGTTGAAGCTGATTGTCTGCGTAGTTTGTCTTTACATATGGCTCCTTTTTTTTTTTTATAGATCTCAACTCTACTCGGCAATCACGCCATAAATCCGGAGCGAGCTCAACAAGCCAAATCACATATAGAAGCTTCGAACTTGGCAGAAGAGATACGCTGATCATGTGACCTATCACGTGCTCCTCGCAGATCATTGCCGTCTACGGAATGGTTGCCGGCCGTTCTCTCACATTCGCCTTGTCCTTCCAACTTACTCCCTCAGACGTCATGTCGTCTCAACTGACCCTGCAGAACGCGAACACCATGGCTTCTCCGGAAGATACGACAGCTCCCTGCGCAGCAGGCGACGCATCCTCCACAAAGACCCAAGACCGCATGGCTCGGTTCAAAGCCCTCCAAGCGCGGGCCAAGACATCTTCCGAATCCAACCTAAAAGAAGCAACCAAGGAATCCCAGAGATTAGGGACCGATCAATCGCAACTCACTTCTCTGCAGCGCAAGCAAGACATCGCGGCGCACAAACTTCTCAAGGCGGAGGTGCAAGAGGCCGGCGAGGATTTCGAGCGTAAGCGCGCCTGGGACTGGACCATAGACGAGAGCGAAAAATGGGACAGGCGCAAGAAGAAGAGGGCGGCGCACCGCGACAACAACGCCTTCAAAGACGCACAGCAGGAAAGCAACAAGATCTACAAGCGGCAGCTGAGGAATATCGCCCCTGATATGGAAGGGTACGAGAAGCAGAAAATGGCGGCCATCGAAAAGGCCGCTGCGTCAGGAGGGCTAGATATCGTCGAGACGGAAGATGGCGAGCTCATCGCCGTGGACAAGGACGGATCGTTCTACTCGACGGCCGACACGACTACGTTTGCGCAGAATAAACCCGACAAAGCATCCGTGGATCGGCTGGTGGCAGATTTGCGACGGGCAGAGGAGCAGAGATTGAAGAAGCGAAAGGAGCGGATGGCCAAGAATGGAGATGATGGGGATGTCACGTATATCAACGAAAAGAACAAGCAGTTCAACCAGAAACTGGCACGGTTCTATGACAAGTACACGGCGGATATTCGGGACAGCTTTGAGAGAGGCACGATGATATGAGGGGTTTCGGCTTGCCGGACACAAGTTGGCAGCGGGGTGACATTGATTCTGCGCGATTCTGATGCCTTTTTATGTGGGCTTGATTTGTTCAATCATTAGTGTACAGTCTAGCGAGTTTTGTTTCTCATCTGTTCTTTCCAGGAGCCCCTTATGTGTAGGTTTACAGCATAGAACTTCGCCAGCCTTTGTTGGCCAACTCTTCAATCTGCGGCACCTCGACTGGTCCAGCGACCGTCTCATCGCTCAATGCCTCGACGACTGCCTCGGCAACCACGTCCACCTGGAGCGGCTTGGTACCTGCGGCGCCCATGAACTCCTTGAGATAGTTTCCAGTCAATTTCGTAAAGACAGCTCCCGCTCCAGTCAGGGCCGCCATGCCCATCGTGAGCTTGCGCGAGCTATCGTACATGAACGGCGGTCGCACAAAAACGGCCCTCATCTCGGGAAAGTTGTTCTGGATCGCAATCTCAGCCTGTCTCTTTGTCGTGATATACCGAGGTGGCATGATTGGTGCGCCGCCGCAAGCGGAGATGTAGCAGAAAGCGCCGGCCTTTTCCTCGGCGGCATGCTTGGCCAAGGCGACAGCACTGTCACGGTTCATGACCTCGTAGGAGAATTGGTCGGTAGGATCGGCAGGCTTGATATCATCGCCAGACTGCTTATCTAGAGGGTTCGTACCGCGCTCCCGGACGGCTGAGAACATCTTTTGCAGCCCCGTAATGGGTGATTCTTTGCCGGAAACGATGCCTTTGTAGTCTGCCTCGAGCAGGATACCCATGGTGTGCACGACGTAGTCTGCGCCCTTGAGGAAGGAAGAGTACGTCGCGGGCCGGAGGATGTCTGCGCGCTCCCAGGTGACTTTGTGTGACCACGATGGCGGGAGTGGTGATGACGTGACCGTGTCCCATTGAGGTTCGCCAGATCGACTGCAAAGCCGTTAGCTCTGGCTGCGACTACGCGGGAGGAGTGTTTGATAGACTTGCCTTATCGAAGTGACTTCCCATCCTCTGGCAACAGCATATTTGCAGATCCGGGACCCCAGGAAGCCGCTCCCGCCGCAGACCACCAGTCTTTTCGCCGCTGCGGACATGGCGCAGGAATATGTGCAAACAGGAGGGGGATGCCGACGAGTTCCTGGGCTTTTCACGAGCTGAAGCGAGCTTGGGTGATGGAGGTGATGTTTACCGGATTGAATGGTTGAGATGCGCGTCATGAAACTTTCAATGTTGAGTGTGAGAAAGTCATGAGATCATCCCGACGGGTTGAACTCCAGATGTAGCAGGGGTATCCGTAGTACAGTGGGGTGTACAGTGACAGGTGTGCCCGCTGCATTAGTTGGCCACTACTCCGTACTACGAATTCTCCTACATAGGATAATTGAGCATGATTGCCTAGCTCTTCTTTGCAATCAATCCCTCTTGGGGATGGAGCTTTACGCTGAGATGGCGGTTTTCAGCCTGCACGCGCGGCAGGAGGTCATTGGAAAAGCAAGTAAATATTAATTAACAATAAGAACACTTGCTAACTGTCAGCTACTCACGCAAGGCCGCCAACTCTGCGCTTGTGACCGGAAAATCCTGCATACTCGGAATCAAATAATCCCGCATAAAATATACTCCTTCATCGCCACAAAATACGTATTGTACCGCTGGAAGTCCTTCCCTGTTTCTAAAAACACAGCGTTCGTCAACCTCTTCATGACTCCGCATTCTTCCATAGCAATGATTTGGCCGATTTGCAATGGTTCCAATAACTAGAGTTGCTCCATTTATAAGTCTTGCAGAGTCCTCAGAGGGTCTCCCATTTCGGCTGTAGTATATTATCTTCTCCCAAGTTTTGTCGTTTCCACTTGGGTCCCAGTGAATTATACGACGTTTTTCTACTGGGAGAGACTCAATAGCAAAATTCGGGACATTAAACTGTAGTAATAAAGCCGTTCCATCCTGATGGCGCCTTTTTGCGTATTGGGCGTACTTGATAGCGACGTCTCGATCAAGAGTAAAGTAGCCTCCTGCTTCCCTATACAAAAAGTCGGTCGGTTGCGGGGACATCAATTGTATCACCTTATCAATAATATCTTCAGACGCGCGACAATTTATCATTCGAGTTTGAGAAATCCCCTTGAAAAGGATAGTGACACCAGGTTGCGTTTTTGCAGCTGCTACTGCAGCTTCTGATGTTGAAGTATGTATAGACACTCCTGCGCGTTCTCGCATAGTGTCAGATATTGATCGTTGCCCGGAAGTTCCAGTTGAATGCTCTGATTCTCCCGGACGGGATTGTGCACGCTGAATTTCTCTCTCTCGCTCATAAGACGCAGCCTGGATTTCTTTGAGCCCAAGATAACGTGTCTTAATAGTATCTCGAAGCCAGTAAAGACATGAGTTTGTTAGACGAATCGATGTGAATCGTGGGTCCATTATAGCCGCCTGCAGTTCAGAATTGATACCACAGTGATCCATAAAATCATGCCACTCTTCATTATTTTCAGTACAGTTATCGCGATAATCGGCAGCTTTAAATCGAAGAAGGATAAATTCGATGAAGAATATTGGATCCTCCTCTGGATCATCCTCGTCATAATCATCGGTTTCTCGTGTTTCAGGCCAGTTCATCCATGTAGTCCAGAGAAGATTTGCTTTTTCTGTGGTGAACCCAAGATACAGTAAGGTTGGTTGCGAAATCAGTGTATGAGGAATTGTTGAAAAGTAGGAATGAGCTAAAGCACCTGGGATACGTATAAGAGGGATGTTTTCGTTTTCTTTGTCACTTGATCGATTCAAGCGACGCTTGTGAAGGTTTATTGTCCCATCTGAGCGTGGGCGGCTAGCCATGCCATTTTCCAAGAGGATCTGAAGATCCTTATTTGAAAGAATCGACATTGCGGAGAATCGAGAGCTTGTTAAAAAAGGTAGACTGTGTTGAAAGAGATGAAGGTGGGATGCTGAAGAAGAGACTGTGTTGAAAGAGATGAAGGTGGGATGCTGAAGAAGAGAGAAGTGGTAGAATGAAAGTGATTTATGCTCCGTAAAGTAGTGGGAAAAAAAGGGCAACAAGGTTCAGACTTGGAATTAAACCCAAACACAAACGCACACACAAACACAAACACAAACACAAACACACACAGATAGAGAGGAAGGGGGAACGTGTGACTCATCCACACCGGCGCTGTACCCACATGAGGCAGATTAACTAATTAACTAATTGACTGATTGGCGAATTGACGATTTGAGTGAGTGAATAACCGATGATTTGACTGATGATTCTAATGATGTTAAAAGAAGGAAGATGGTTGCGCCTAGATATACTATTGCGCTATGAAGGGATCGGCGACGGCACAGCTGCTCAGTCACTAACTGCTTCAAAGAGTGGCCAACAAATTTATATTTCGGGGCATGTTCCCTTCCGCTGTAATCCTGAATCTCATCTACATGCATGCATGCAAGCCCCCCCCCCTGTGAATTGCACTGCCTCAAGCAGTGACGGGAGAAGTACTCTCATGCCATGACAAATCGCTGCTTTGGGCTATCCGCTTGTTGAAGTAGCAATAGCAGATGTGTGGACTAGTAGTGTCTTGACTCGACTTGATACCCTGAGCGTTATTGCAACAGACATGTCCATTTGGCAGTGGGCTCCTCCCCCGTCATGGTGTCTGAATCGGATGATGCGCAGCGCAGCTCGGCTGACGCTTCTTGCGTCTTTGGCAGAGCCGGCGGGCTCGGGTGCGCAACCGGCGTGGGAGATGGTATAAGGCGTAGAGTAGAGTTGGGTGTCGTGCAGTCTTTCTAAACAGGTTTTGCAGCCGCTGCTGCCGCTGCCGCTGCCGCTGCCGCCTGATTCTCTGCCTTGAGTTTCGCCAACAGCTCCTCCTTGGACTTGAGATCCGACAAGATCTTCTTGCACATGTCCTCCGTCTTAGTCTGTGCCTCCTTGAGCTTCCTCACTTCAGCGGCTTCCGTCTCGCGGCTGAACGGCTGGCCGGGGCGGTTGTGGTTGGGGATCATGGCGGTTCGCTCCCAGACTTCGCCGCTATCAGGGGCAGGCAGCGGAGGCGGCGCGCGGTTCTTGCCCTTTCCTTTTCCCTTGCCCTTGCCCTTGCCAGACGCTCCACCATGCGGTTTCCAGCCATTAGGAACAGCGCCGGCCGTGAGAATATGGTAGAAGGCCTCATATGGTTCGTTGAAGAGCTGCTCCTCATAGCTCCATGACCGCACTTCGCCGCTCTTGGTGACCATGGCCTGCTTTTCCTCCTCGGTTCGGCCGTACGGATGGAGACGAAGGTAGTGGTAGAGCGTTTGGGGCTTCTCGCCGGAGTCGTTGATATAGTATAGCTTGATGGTGATGTCGAATTCACCCCAGCCCGTCTCTTTTACTGTGAACGGCTTTCCCGGCTCGCCCTCGACCACTATGCAGAGTAAGCTTTGCCCTTTCGGACTGGCATGGGGCTGCGGCGAATCTGGCCCGGAGACTTACTGCGTACGTAGTTGGGAATTGACTCGTGCAACTTGAACTGCACGCGACGCACCCAGTATGTGATATCTGTGTCCTCCAGCCCTTTGACGAAGACTTCCCAAGAGTGCGTATGGTTGTCTGGAGTGCCCGGTGGCTTGGGGTTCGTTTCTGAGAAAGGAACGGCCGTTGTGCCGACGATGAAGGGTCGTCGAACCTGGGTCAGCTTGACACGCTTGCCAAGCTGATTAGAGGGCGCCATGGTGAACGATGATTAGTGTGTAAGTAGTATTATCAATTGGTATCGGTGTACTTGGTTGTGGTCGGGTTGATGGTTGCCGCTTGGCTCGCTGCGACGAGTTTCCCTGGTGCGTGGAAGTTAAGTATTTATGTATATTGAAGCTTTTGAGATGGAGAAGACACACAGTCTACACCCTGTTTGATTTTCCACGAGTACATGACCAGGGGTAGCAGTCCAATGATAGATAGATCTTTCTACATGTAGCACTAAGTGGGGTCGGAAACCTTATCTTATGTACATAATTTTTTCTTGGACTACACATGTATAGTATCTCCTACTAGCGTAGCATCCCTAACAGCTTCACTCACTTTAGCCACTGAGAGCTAATAGTGGCCGCCCCGCGTGGGCTTGTAGTACGTAGTCGTGTAAAATCAAACAGGGCGCTGCACCTGACCCACTCCACCGAAAACCCCTCCCATCTTTGCTCTGCAGATTTTTTTCTTTTCTACGTCCGTAGCCACATCATCATTAGCCAATGAAGTCATTTTGATTGAAAGCCTTCATTCCGACAGTCCTAACTCTAAAGCTCTTTGTGGCGACCACGCCAGGAGCCTCGGCAAACGAAAGCTTTTTAAAGCATTCGTGGAAGTCGGGTTTTGTCATCATTAGGCCAGGGTGGTCCCTTTATCTTCGAGTCTTACGGTCGTCCTCAAGGAGATAAGAGGCCACGCTGGCCGTGGCGCGGTCGCAATTACGGCTTCGATTAGAAATTATGCTTTTCTTGACAGATCTAGCCATTCTTATTGTTACTGAACTAGTTATTAAACTAGTTGTTAAGTTTTGGGGGGGCTGCGGACTGTTTTGTTCAAGTAGTTATTTTAAATGGGTGACGTAAGTAAAGATGAAAAACACCTGAGGAACCCCTTTCCCTTATGGCCTCTTCCTTCGGGGTATATGGCAGGATCTGAAAAGAGAATCGAGTGCGTTGTTCCACAGAAGATGAAAGAAGAAGCTCAACGCTCTCATTTTCTAGAACAGGATGGAAACGCCATGGTATGTAAAACGTACATGTTATTATCAGCAGATTGTTTCTAATGGAAGGAATAAAAGTGCTCCCAAAACGCCTGTACATCGTAAAAATGCCCAAGTTGAAGAAGCATGGAAAGGAGAGTAGGTGACACGCCAAGTCTCGAGCGAGTGTATCAAATCAAATCATGTAGAAGATTCTGTCCTGCTTCCCTTTTGTCGTTGGCGCAGCTCAGTGAGTAGCGGCCTCGTATGTGGGAGGAGGAGCCGTCTCTGCTCCCTCCCAGATATCTTGTTGACGATTCTTCTCGTCATAAACACGTCTGGCAATTTCACCAGCCATTTTCATGATCCACGCTTGCTCTAGAATTACCGATGATGTTTCGAAGCTGCCGGAAATTTGATGTGGCTCCCGAATCGGTTTACCATTCTTATCAAAAGGAACCTTTTCGGCGATCATATCGTAGCTGCCATTAGGTGAGCCGACTTTCTTGCTTCCTTCACGGGGTGCGGCCAATTGCTCGAGTTTCTTCTGATACATGTCGGACATGAGTGCCTGGCGAATTGGGACTGAGTGGTCCATGTGCGCGTGTCCAAAGCGAGCCTTGCCCGTGTCTGCATCGTCGACACTGACATGATCAGATATGGATTCTTCCGGAATAGATGTAGCAATCATGGGCTCCGATAAAGCGATGTTAACAGACGCCGTATCGGAGACGTCCTCAGACGGGACTTCGGAAGAACCAGCCTCAGACTTGGTTTTTCGCAAATTGACCACTCTCGTCTTCTTCTTTCGGCCAGGTCTAGAGCGGTGATTGGCGTTGTTATGTGATATTCCGTTGGCGGCTGAGTTCAAGCTAACGAGAGACGGCCTTGACGGGAAATATCCATGAGCTGTACTGCCTGAGTCGGAAAAGGTATAGGTGGTGCTGCCGCCGGCTGGAGAAGAGTACGTCTTGGCCAAGCTGGGGGTAGCAAATGGGGGGCTGGCAACTTCAGATCGATCTCCAAAACCAGACCAAGCACGGAAGACGACATCCTTGATACCCGGGGTGAATAGAGATAACGTTCGATGAGAATCTGTCAGCGTAGCCAGGCGCACCAAATTCTTTTGTGAAAATAGTGACTGAACCTCCCCACCGCCATTGAGAGCGAGTTCTGATACGGTGTTGTAGTCCAAAAGGTTACCGTGGGCATCGACAGGATCCAGCGGAGGGCTGGCGAACGGGTCCGCGCCCTTTTCGTCGACATCTTCTTTGGGTGTCTGGGTGCCCTTGTTCGCCTGATCTGGGCACCACAGCTCTAGTGAAAGCCGGTGGATGATGGCTGGGAGCTCATCCATCATCAGGTTACGAAGCTGCTGCTCGATGGTTCGTTGCAAATAGTCGCGAACAAACTGTATCGAATCGAATGTAGACGAGACCTTGAGGGACTCGAGCGGGTCATTGCGGAATACCAAGGTAAGACCCTTTTGCTTAGAAAAGACGAGTATGATGAAAGCGGACAGCTTAATGTCTGATAAAGTGATTGAGAGCGGAATGGTCAGTCCAGAAGCGGCAGCAAGGGGCTGAGGCGACGTAAAGCTCGGCTTAGAGCAGAGGCAGGTGTTTAATGGATTCGCCTATAACGAGTTGCAGGTTAGCATAGCAGCTCCAACCAAGTTGGACCCCTTGCAGGGGAGGGTGGGCGTAATTTCAACGCATCAGGCGACACCCCTGTCCTTGGTGTGTCGATGCATGAACTGTATTTGGGATGCAGATTGAGCCACCAACTCGTCACGCGCGCTCGCGACATGAATCGCAAAATGGCCAGTCTTTTTTCTTGTGCTTGGTGATTGATGCATGAGAATCAAGAATGATGAAAGGTGTGGTAGGTGGGGCTTTGTGCCATCCATGCGACAGCTTTGTTGCACAGGACAGAGCAGAAAAAGATTCGGAGCTGGGGCCTGGTGGCCCTCGGCCTGCAGCGAAACGTGACCAAACCGGTGCGAGAACGTTGCACTCATGTGAAGAATGCCAAGGTTGAAAAGTGCTTGCCATGGATGCAGTCGCATATGGGCAATACAACGACTACCGTATATTGGTGATGCTCGGTGTCGCGTAGAGGAGGGGGGTGATGGGGGCATTTTCGAAGCAATCGCTCATCGGAAAACCGGGCAAGCAATGAGAAAATTCGATGCAAACGTACTTGAACTCGAGTTTTCAGGGTCAGAAAAGCATCGCCAGAATAGCACATCTTGAAGATGCCTCGAAATCGGTCCTCGGCCAAGTCGCCAATCTCGAGGATTTCCAGGTCGGGAGGCACAGTACCCAGGTTCAACTCGCTAACGAGAATATCATCGACGATGATCGGTGGCTTCGGTGACTTGTTGAGTGCTTTGGTGAGCAGATCTCTCGCGCGGCTATAAAACTCGGCGTCCGCAGTAAGCGGCGACCAGTTGAAGTTGAAAGCCATGTTGAAATGGCCAGCAAAGTCTCACAACCATGCGGCAGAGCTTAGAAGGGCTCGTCGTGGCCCAGATGAGCGGCGCAAAATCGATGGTGCGAGGTCGAATCTTGCTGTGCTGTGCTGTGCCGAGCTGTATAATCGACGATGGTGTTCGAGTACGAATTCGATAAGACCGGAGATGAAAATAGCGGCGTGTGATGCGATGAAAGATGGGAGGATGCTGCTAGGCTGGTTAACGTGGGAAGGAGTTGACAAAGACCAGACGGGATGACGAAGGGCTCCGGCTCAGAAGAGGAGCGAGTGCGTGCACTGGTGCAGGGTTCCGAGTCTTGACGCTGAGATTATGCATGTGGGGCTGCTGGACCGCACATGTACATGTAAGCGCATGAGCACAAATTTTCTCTGCCTGGCTCAATTTCTTTTCCCTGAGCAGATTCCAGTGCCAGTGCCGATCAAGGGAGAGGAGAGGAGAAGCACACAAAGAGCCAGCTAATAACAGGCCCTTTCCCTTTTCTCCGTTTCCTTTCTCCGCACTTGATCCCTTACAGTAATCCGTACGTAATAATACACAGGCGTTGGGGAATTGGCCACGTCACCAGGGCCAACCTCGAAGGATGGCCAGAAAACTTGTTGGATGTTGGATGTTGGATGTTGGATGTTGGATGTAGGATGTAATAATAAATACACATGATGGTCTGCGAATGTTCACAACACCAGACGTGTCTGCTCACAGAAGCCAGGCTGACAATGCCGCACAATGCCGCACAATGCCGCACAATGCAGCCAACCAGCCACAACTCACTCCCGCAAATGGCGCTGCCTCGGCGCCCCGTCATACACATGATGTATACAGGTATTATATGATGGGATGGTTGGTTGTCGCGTCGTGGGTGGTTGCTCGCGTGATGCATGTTACATAAGTGGAACCACAGCCGGCCAAAAGAGCGTTGCGGTTAGTCCGGATGGAGCACATCAGCTTGACCCCGTCCATCTCCGCAATCTGCATGTCCATGTCCTCTCCTCTCGCATCAAATCTTCTCACGCACGCGAGTCACAGATGCATCCCTTGTTGACCCCAGTCCGTCGGGTAGACTTGAATTCTTCTCAGCAAGTAATCCGTTGAATGCCAGAATGGCTCGCTGCGGTATGTCGGCGCTTTGGAATCTTTTTATTACGCACACTATTGGACTTCAGATGTGCCAACACACGAGCTGCGGAACTTGTTGACTCTCTTCCACAATACAAAGCTATCATTGCACACGCACGCAATGCCCTTCACGGCATTCTGAGCATTGACAATCCCTCCTGCCTGGCCGCTCGGAACAGATCATGTCTGTCGGCGCGACCCTCGCGACATTTTGTCTTTCCTGGGATCGACCGTATGCCTAACACACAAAACACACATGTGCAGCGAGTCTGGCAGCCATTTCATGTGGACTTGTTCTGCACTTGACATTGGTGCCATATCGTCCGCAATCCGTCAGACAAAGTTCTTCCTATTTCTTACATGCATAAGTGTATAGCCGGTAATCCTGTTCGCATATGTTGACCTGGGTGTTAATTAGTCCAGTTGCCTAAGTGCCAGTTGCTTCTATTAGACTTATAACGGGGCAATTTCTGGCGCACTCTTGCTAACATGCGCTGAAATGACGCGTGGAGCATCGTCGTAACCTGCTTCGTTCGTTAGCTTGGCTGTAACAATTGGGATTGGAAGCCTAAACCTACTGTGCTTCCTAGATATCCAGCAACAGACTTTGTGCAAGTTGTAGACAGAGAAGTGCCGAGACTAACTTGGGGAAAACACAAACGTGAACGGACTCATCGCAGGATTGCAGACGAGGCTCTACGGCAAAGATACCCATCTAAGACAACGCGCCTCTGCTACTGTGGCTATGATGCCCTCAGATTCAATTGCTTCAGGCTGGGGTGGGCGGGAAATTCATTGTTTACAACCCTTTCTTTGTTCGTGTATGAAGGTTCCAGTTTCGTTGTGCATTGTGCCAATTGAGGGTGACATCACCGACGAAAGGTCAAACGCAACCGTTCCAACGTCACACTGATGATAAAAGGCTCATAATGGCAGGCCATGCATGTTTGCGACGCCGTTTCCCGGCCAAATGTGTTCTGATGGTACTAATTAATATCTCGTACTGTAGTCCGTACTCCGTATCTTCATGTTATGCCTTTGGCAGGCCCAGTTTTTGAAAATCACGGATGGTTGCATTCAAGCTGCGGCAGCATCGAGATGGCCTCATGTTCAGGCGAGTGCAGCAATCAGTCGTTGTCAACAAGTTTCAGTTCTATATTGCACGACTGAGAGATTTCAGGACAATATCCAGGAAAGAGCCCCCTTTGGTCCTTACACTTCCCTCTCCTCTCCCCTCCTCTCCCCTCCTCTACTCTCCTCTTCTCTCCTCTCCTCTCCTCTTGGCTCGAAGCATCCGTGCTGTT
Organism: Epichloe bromicola; assembly: GCA_023658445.1. Lineage (NCBI taxonomy): Eukaryota > Fungi > Ascomycota > Sordariomycetes > Hypocreales > Clavicipitaceae > Epichloe > Epichloe bromicola. The sequence continues at coordinate 4,019,566 of CP098266.1, read as the reverse complement.
GGTTCTGCGACTTTTTTGCGCTTTGTAGAACGTCAGTCATCAGAAAGAAGGGAGATTGGCCAGGCAGAGAGGCAGGGACTCGAAGCCAGTCAAGTGGGCGCGTGCAGCTGCAGCCTGCTAATGCCAACTAACCCAATCACCCTATTAGTGGCAATCCCCCCTAGATGGAAGGAGCCACTGGGGCACCAGCACCTGGGCAAACAGCCATCAGCGCTCAATGCTCGCATCGCCAGTGGTTCAGCCGCAACCAGGCCAGACAAGACACACACAGCCTGCTCGGATTGATGGCCGCCTAACATGATGGATAGGAGATAACAAAGAACGAGAAACCTTGACATCCACCCGCGAAATCGGGGAACTCCTCCGCCACAAAGCGACATGTCGAGATGTCATTTCATCAACGCTCAATCCGGAATGCTTTCTCGGCCATTGTGCTCGCCAGTGCCACCTACTACGCCTCGACACTGACAGATCTCTGGCCTACAGGCCCTCATCACTTTTCGCTTTTGACTCGTCCGCGTACAGGCTGTGCTGTATTAGCCTGTCGGTCTGCTTGCCAGCCTTGATCCGCCCCTTCGCTCACACAGTCACACTGAAGTGCCTTGCATCAACCTGCAGGGCCGGGGCCTCCAATGATGGCCCTGCATCTTGTGGCACCCCAGCATAGCGACGAAGACTCTGCTTCCAATCAAGGCGACTCTCCGGAGCCTTGTTCCGATGACGACTCGTCCATTCTCACTCAGCCTTCGACTTCAAATCCGCCATCTTCTGCCATCCAAGTTCTAGACGGGCAGGACCTCGGACGTGACGATGACAGCGCATGGCTGAACTCTCAAGACATGGCCATTCTCAAGGTCATCAGCAGTGAGCCTTGCCTCGCCAACTGCCAGGATCAGCATCATCATTGTATCAAGAGGCTTCCTGCCGGTACCAAGCCCGTCAAGCTTGTGGGCGAGGGCTCAGCCAATGCAGTTTTCGAGATCAAGATCCCCCAGCGAGACCGCGCTGGAAGGGACATGAAAGGTTAGTTTGCGGCTCCTTGAGGCTTCCCGGGATTTTTGATCTGGGGGGGGGTTTATTGTGTTTTAACATCTATAGGGCTTCTTCTGAGGGTCGCAAAGGTGCCCTCTCTTGGTGCCCCCCTTTCCTACAATTATCTCTTGCAGCAAAAGTACCTCCAAACCGCCGTCAAGCCGATTCTGGGAGACCATATAGTACATCAGGAGCTGGTCATACTCCACAAATCCAACATTGTTCGGGAACTCAACAACCTTTTGCGTGATATCAATCATACCCGCAGAGACAAGTTCAAGGGGACATATGTCGGTGAGACTGATTGGGGGTTTCTCATCGAGGACATGCGCCCTCAGGGTAAGGCCCTCCCCCCGCTTCGCTGCCCAGCTTGCAAGTTCTTTCCCTTGTGTTTCGGCCTGTCGTCTTTTTTCTTCTTCTTTGCTTTGTGAGTTGACCAAACCAACCAAAGATATAGATTCCTGTGTTCTTGTAGAGTTCAAGCCTAAGTGGCTCTCGCAATCCCCCAGCGCGCCCAAGGGAGCAATCAGATGTAGGCAATGTGCCATGGAGCTGCGAAACCTGACCAAAGATCCGTCCAGAAACAAGACGCGCCCAGAAAGAAAACCGTGCCCGCTTGCTCTCATGAACTCTGACTGCCCTTGGCATGTTTGTTCGCCCTTCCGAATGGCACCCCACCTCACCGATGAGCCCGATAGCGAGTCTTACGTGGAGGCTTTGAGACGCATCGCCAGCCACGACGCAATTCGCGATTTGAAGGAGCAGCAGGATATCCATGACAAGGTCGGGCCGCTCCGGGCCTTGCCGTCAGATCCGTTCTTCCCGCTCGCCATGACGCTGCGAGACTGCACATGCTTCGCTCAAATCGACAAATGTTCTCAGTCTGTCCGCATACGCTTTGGCGACTTTGATTGGAAAGATCCCGAAGTCAAATTTGAGACTTGGAGGGGCGTGGAGGCAGAGCTTGTGGAGGGTGGTTTTTATACATCAGAATGGATCCTTTGCGGTAATCAATTTTACCGTCCACCGACACTCTGCCTCCTTGAACACGGGCCGGTAGCCACTAAGAAGAAACCAGATATCATCCAAATTACGGATCTGAAACACCATACTGACAGTGGCGGTCAAGTCGATACACATCTGTTCCAGATACCCAAGGGTACAGCAATTCACAGCTACTCGACAGATGCGAACGTTTTGAAACAGATTCTGGCGCCATTTAGGTCGGATGCACCAACCTTCGTCATTCAAAACGACCTCTCTGCTCAGTGAACGAGATATAGTCAGAGCTCGCCCAAATTCTTTGCCCTGTATCTTCTTTTTTTCCTTTTCGGGGGGTTTCTTTCAATATCTGTGGTATGAGGTCAATTTTCTCCTTTTCCCCTTCAAATTCTTGGCAATGCGCTTTTTAGTTGTGAGCATACGGAGTAGAAGAGGATAATATTGATCCAAGAATGGTGGTTCAGCATCGTAATTAGGCGTTGTTGGGTAGTATCAGGACCCGTTTGGCTTTTTCGTTACAAACTTGGCGCCGGAAAACAGCACAGCACCAGAACATCCGCATCATAAGCCAGAAATTATCATGTCAGCATTGCAGTTCGTCTTCCATAGTTAGGGGTCACAGGAATGATGGGAAATCATGCCTTGAGACGAAACAGGATTCGCTTTTCGCGACTCGCATGTGAAATAATAGGGAATACCGAATTGACACAAGGGAAAGAATAGGCCTGTCATGATGTCTTATGCCAGGAAAAAAAAAGGTGATATTTCGTAAAACGCCGAAACCGCAGAGCATATGCTCAATAATGCCAGTGTCTATATCCCAGAAACAGTGAAACTGAGCAAACTGCCTGTAGTAAGGCCAATGACAAGAAACAGACCCATGAAGCCGCCTGTGGCCTCTCGCTCCCCCTCGTCCACCCACTGCCCTGAAGCCATCATGAAACTAGAACCAAGCCATCCATTGGTAAATCCGAAAACGACCTGAACCACAAACAAGTAGAAAAAGTCACTGGATACGACGGCTCCTCGGCCATTGACATTACACAGCAGATAGAGCGGCAAAAGAGCGGCCCGAACCACAGCCAGGAGGAAAAGAACAAATGGCCGGTGCTGCAACGAAAATGGAAGCATCGTCGCAATCCTCCCTCCCAGATCACCCAGGTTCCAAAAAACGAAACCCAGGGGTATAAAGGCAGTTGGCCGAAATATAGCCCCCGCGTCTTCCCTCACGGAGTGGATCTTGGCAGTAAACACGGGGAAGAACATGGTCACGGCAAAGGTGACAGCCACGCCGATGGCAAGCCAGCGCAGTTTGCGAAAGAGAACCCACAGCGACGTGACTTTTCGGGCAGCGCGCTCTGCCTCCTCGATGCTGTTCATGGATTCGGCCATGTGGTGCACCAATTTATTCTCAATGCGCCGATTATGTCGTCTAAAGAGGGGGTTCAGAGCTATTAGGGCAGTGATTGAGATTGTGACGGCGGCAAGAAAGTAGAGGAATGCTGAGGATTCGCCTCGTTGGCTAGGTTTGTCGTCGCCATGCGAGTTTGAGGGTGACGACGGTTCCCTGGGAGGAAACAGCAAGACAGTGGAGACTTGCGCTACAGCAGGCAAGACGCCTGCTACGCCTTGTCCAGCCATCAGAGCTTGCATGTACTCTGGTCTCCCGTAGCTAGCTGCGAATGCAAAGGCCCCGTTCTGGATGAGCCCCGTTGCCCACGACGAGAAGGCAACCATGGTGAGGAGAAAGGCGAAGTACGCTGTGGGGGAGGCATCGAGGAACAAGGCCGTGGAAGCGGTGAGAAGCACGAAGATGACGATGTTGATGATCAGGGCGAGGTTGATTCGATAGGGGTACGATGCCGAGTATTGAACGTTGCTTAGGATGATGAGTACGCTCAGGTTGGTGATTGTTGAGACGGTGAGGATGCCGGACTGGAAGTTGGTTTGGATCCAGGCGTTGGAGGAGAAGCGGGAGGCGAAGTAGGGCGCTGCTGCGAGGAACATGTTCCTTTTCAGGGGTGTTGAGTTAGTGTTGACTTTAATATTTACATATCCGTGATGAAGGGGTCATGCATACCAAGCCCATAACATGGCGACGCCTAGGAATCCAAAGATGCAGTACTCGATCCATGAGAACGGTATCTCGTCCTGGTTCTCGAGTACGGCGGATCCTTCGAGAGCAGCGCCGTCCTCTTCGCCGGTGAGAGGCTCATACTCCTCTTGGGAGGACCCCCCCCCAAAGACAGCTTGTCTTGCACGGTCCATGCTGAAAGTCGTCGATGATGGGCGGTTTGGGTGTAGACTTGATGGTTCGCAGGAAGTTCGCCGGACGTTGTACAACACGGGTTAGTAATGCAAATAGGCCCCCGAGCAGCCTCAGACAGGTCGTCTGTCGTGCCACGCTAAGAGCTTGGTTCAGGTCATTGTCGCAAGTCGAGCAGCCAGCCGCACGTGGTGTCGTTAGCAAGGCGAATGATGCCCAGCTGCTGCGACGTCGGTCGGTGTCCCGTCGTCATCACACTCGTAACCAAGGACATCCTGACTAAGCAGAAAGTCTCCACTAATTTTGCCGATCATAGTATTTAAGCCAGTAGCACGTAGATTTTTCTCTGTTCAAAATTTTTCTTCAACCGTGTGCCTTTGATCAAGGCATCGCCCCTTCGACAACAAAACACCCTCTTGTCGAAACGTAAGTACACTATTTTCTGTTCAATATGTGCTAGCCGTCGTCTCCATATGATTCTATTTTCCCATTAATTCGCAGTTTCCACGCTAGCCGTCTTAGAGCCTTTGACGTGCAGTGAGCGATTAAATTATGCCTACCTTGGATGTATGATGGAGATGTTTTTTTCACACGACGCTATGCACTTGGCTATGTCAATATCTGGTTCTCTACTGACTCGATTGCGATTGCTAGGTTACTAATTGCTTCGAACGAAGCACGAGAAAAAAAAATTCACGGCGTTGGCTCGAGCTCGGTCGTTGGTATTGACATTCAGCATATGTCGTCCAACTCGTTTGACAGCAGGTGTAGCAGATGCCCGTTGGCATGATCCCGTCATGATCCCGCCATTACGTGCCGTTGTGTGACGACTATTGACTCTTGTGTTCTTCCGCGAAGCCGCCACCCGCGAGTGCGGATTTCTTGTCATAATACCGTAGATGCATCCTGGTGCTGGGCCTGATGTTTTATCCTTTTGTTCTTTTTGCCTGGTCGATGTCAAAATTGAAACGGGCTCTACGGACATAAAATTACGCCGGTTGTATTTTTGTAGCCCATTTGGTGTATCACCGACGCCCCCTGCGCCGAAATAAAGTCCTTGAGCTTTGTAACCTTGTTGTCCTCGACTTGTAGCTCACCATTCAGGCCTACCATTCACTTTAGCAAGAGCCTTTCTCTAATTCGTATTTCGGCGCTGGGGTTGCAGGGGAGAAGAAGCCCGGTTTGGTGGGGGTTCAACACGGTACCGCCCCTTGGACTGTAGATTCACTAGAGCTCAGGTTCGGTAGTGTTTTAGGAATTATTTTGATTTTTTTTCTCACAAACCTTGCAGCATGAAAGTATATGCATCGTGCATCGCTGGTTCTGGTGGACCATTGACCCATTGACAGCAAAGGGCCTTGCTGTCGGTGGCGCGCGCCAAAGGCTATTCCTACAAATGTACAGTGGGGGTGTAGCTTCGACTGACTGACTCCACGGTGGGTGGGCCAGGCAGACAGGCTGGCAGACAGGCGACAAGGCCAGACACTCGCAGGTGTCTCTCGCACCTCGCAGGAGGCTGCAATTGCGTCAACCCCGGTCGGTGCGTCAACTTCAACTCCCACCTTGGACACCTTGGACCGATTTCTGGCGCAGGTTCTGCGTGAGCGTGAGCGCGCTTTGACTATTATCACCGTCATTCACATCTACTACTGAAAAGCCCGCCGACCCCTGGCGGCCGCTCTGCACTTGCCGCGGCCTCGTTGCAGCTGTTCTCGCGGCGGCGCATAGTGTGTGCGAGGCTTCTCGCCGACATGTAGCTTTGTAGCTTGGTTCCTTCCCGCTCGTCACCAGACTCACCACCCACCGCACATGCATGCTTGATTTCTCCTTTTTAACCTTTGCGCACCGAGTAGTATTATTGCCTTGCTGCTTCCCGCTGCAGTACGCAGACATCGCTTTCCTTTCATTTTCTCCTCTCATCCTCATCCTCATCCTCATCCTCGTCCTCGTCCTCGTCCCCGTCCCTGTCTTGGCTCTTCTTCCAAGTCAGTCACCCTTGCTTGCCTGCTGGCTGTCTGATTCGCTCGCCACTGGTCCAAACCCCCTGGACGCGTCCTTCCTAACCTCGACGTCTAAGTTTGCCCCTCTCACAACCAACTCTTCGAACCGCGGCTTACTGGCCATCAAATACGCGACTACTCGACGGTGGACATCCCATCTCGCCCGTCCCTGATATCTGATTTTTTTCTCTGACGCGACTACTTCCCAAATAAATCGTTGGCAGCTATCGAGGTTCCGTCTCTCTCCCGCTTGAAACACCTCGGCTAGCAATCATATAAGCATACCGCCCGCCATGGTGTCCGACGAGCACTACGATTTGTGTCTGCCTATTTTACAGGACACAAGCTTGCAGGATGAGGACAAGACGGACAAGCTGGAGGACCTGTTGAGAAAGGAGACAAACTGGTCAGGTACTGCTCTCGACAATGTTATCCTGGATGCGATGTGGAGATTTCGAGAAGGGGGAGGTTCCTCTGCGTCTCCTCCTCCGATACGATCGTCCATCTTGCGACGGCCGTCCCCTGCTCCGTGGCGAGCATCTCCAACACCAATCTCGGCATCCCCCAGGCTTGCTGTGAGCCCGCTAGCTCCACCTGGCTTCATTCCTCCAACTTTCAACAGAACCAAGTCCTCCGCCGCATCCCCGTTTTCCTCTCCGCGAGCCTCTCCGCGGCTTGCGTTTGCGACGCCTGTCATACCGCATAGCCCGAATCTGAACGCGTACGAATTTGCGAGCGACCCGACTCCTGCGACGGAGATTCTGGGAGACTACCAGTCGGAGAATGTCGAGTGGCTGGTCAATGATGATGTAGCCAGTGCCTCGTCATCAGTGGGTAGCTCGAGTGCTTTGAACGCCGCTGCCCCCGAGTTCTCTTCCATGTCGTCACAACAGATTGACATGTCTCCATACGATATGCTCCGGTCAATATTGGGCCAAACAAGAACGGACGAGGATATAGAGGCCGCCCTGGCTTCCCACAACTACGACTTGAGTGCTACGATTGCATCCATCATGGAAAATCAGAGCAAAGACGGCGGTGCTACTTCCAGTAGCCTGGATGAGCCCAAGGCTATCCTAATTGGACGATCGATATCTTCGGACGGACGCCCAGTGACACCCAACAACCAAGCAAAGTCCGGGGTGATTTGCAAGTTCTACATGTCAACGGGCCAGTGCTTGCGTGCCGACTGTCGGTTCAGCCACGACTTGAGCAACCACCTTTGCAAGTGAGTGCCGTAGACAAGCTTGATTACTTCTCCATTCGTGTACAGTGGTCTAACTGCTTCCAACCTACCCTCTCACCAGATATTGGATCATGGGCAACTGCCTAGCAAGAAATACTTGCGTGTTCTCGCATGACCCTTCCAAATTCATGAACAAGATGTCTTTGGACGAGAACGGGGGAGGACAAGAAGATATCCAAGTGCAGGACTTGAACTCTTTTCCCGCCCTGCAATCAGGCGGCCCCGATCAAGTGAACAACTTTGGCGGAGCCGGAGCCAGTCTCATCGCTGCCGGCCTCAACCCGCCCCAGGGGCCCAGACACTTCCATGGCAGCGAAAGCCCGCGCTTACGGTCCAGGCCCGGCAGTCGGCACCAGGTCAAGGACAAGAATGTGGGTGCGCCAGCCATTGACGATAATGAAGCTTTTCCATCACTTGGCTCTGCTTCGACGAAGCAAGGCAAGAAGCATCATGGGAAACGTGGTGGCCATGGGCATGCGCACAAGGAAAACATTCCGAACTCGCTGGCGGACATTGTCAAGATGACCCCATCCCCTACTCCCGGCTCGCCACGGCCCGAGTCCAGGAGGCTAGCAAATGGAACCGTCTCTGCCAACAAGACTGATGAGAACAGCGCGGCGGCCCAAGCCATTCCGAGCCCAAAACATATTCCTTGGCTGGAAACAGGTGATCGTGCCAATAAGGCGTATCTCAAAGCTCGCCAGGAAGCCATCAAACACGGTGGCTTGCGTAACAAGTTTCTGCAAAGGTACGTTCTCTATGGAACACGAAAAGATGAAGTATTTGGCATGGTGACGACGTCTGACTCCCTCTCAGCGCGGCTCAGGCTTGGAACCGAAACGATGCCAGGGCTGCCAAGGCTCTGAGCTTGCGTGGTCAGAGCGAGAATGACTTGATGCGAAAAGCGCACAGGGAAGCTGCGCGAGAACTGTACGAGCAACGCAACAAGAGCATGAACAACGCAGCCGAAATATACGTAGATCTGCACGGGCTCCATCCGGAGGAAGCGGTAGAGTATCTGGAAAAGACCCTCTTGGACAACAGTCAAGCGTCGAGGCCCGTTTACGCCATCACGGGAACAGGGCATCACAGCAAAAACGGAAAGGATAAAGTGGGCAGGGCGATTCGCAACTTCCTCAACGAATGGCGATATGCGTTCCGCGAATTTTCGGTGCCTGGTGACCGTAACAGCATGGGAGGTATTCTCGGCATCGATGCTCGCAGCTGGGACAAGTCGCTTACGAGGGAAGGGGGGGCAGGCGAGGAAGATGACAAGGAGGAGGTCGATATCTTGAGCCAAGGGGTAGAGATTGGGGACGGCAAGGTGAGACTGCTGGTGAGGGATCCCCCCAAGGGCCCCAGTGGTCGGCGGTGGTGACACCCCATTCCAAAGCAAGTAAAATGCACAAAATCATATGAAAAAAAAAAAAAACAATACGGGGAAGAGCACGTCGTCCCAGACTTGTCGACGCGGCATGTATTATGCTGCATCTAGAAGCGTAGAAGTGGAACAAGACGTCTCTGCACCGACGGGAGCACAACGGAAGCACAACGTCATTGAGGAATCCCTAACTGGGTGGCAGTAGCTAGCTGGTGAGCGTGTCCGTCCAGCGTCGCCGACCCGCTGCGCTATCGCCGAGTCCTCGGACCTGTGGCCCCCCTCCAGCCCCACCCCAAACCGCCAGAGCTTTTCTGACCATGGCTTCTTCAACCACTTGCCTCGCCGACTCAGCGACTTCCGACCACGCAGGCCTCACATTGTCCCCTCGGTCGATTGATTGATATACCGCCTTGTCGTCGTTGGTCGCTCGCCGCCGTCAATCATGCCAGCGGGCCACTCCGCACCCGGGCACCGTCGCTCCTCGCCCATGTCCTCGTCGTCGTCGTCGTCATCATCGTCATCGTCATCGTCCTGCGCCTCGCCCGTCCGCTGGTCCCGCCGCGGCCACACGTCCACGCGCCGCATCTCCGACGCCATGCCTCGCATCCGGTCGTCCAACAGCTCGCGGTCCGTCCTCCAGCGAGCGTGGAAAACGTGCCTCGAATGGAGCCAACGGCTCACCCAGTACTGCCTCAGCCTGCCGCCGCTCTACCGCGCCGTCGGCCTCCTCGCCTGCGCCGTCGGCCTCATCCTCGTCATCCTCGCCATCGTCTACTCGCACCGCTTCCTCGCGTGGCTCGCGCCCATGGCCAAGTCGTTGCGGGACCTCCGCGGCGGCTGGCTCATCGTCTTCGCCCTCATCTTCGTCACCGCCTTTCCCCCCGTCATGGGGTACTCGACGGCCAACACCATTGCCGGCCTCGTCTACGGCTTCCCCATGGGCTGGCCCATCGTCGCCGTCGCGTGCACCCTCGGCAGCCTCTGCGCCTTCCTGGCCAGCCGCACCGTTCTCAGCAGATACGTCGATGCAATGGTGGGCTCCGATCACCGATTCGTCGCCCTCGGCCAGGTCCTGCGCAGAGACGGCATCTTGTACCTGACCGCCATTCGGTTCTGTCCCTTGCCATACAGCTTGAGCAACGGCTTCTTGGCGACGATTCCGAGCATAACCCCTCTCGCCTTTGCCATTTCCACTGCTCTATCAACGTGAGTCCCCTACCACCCAACCTAACCCCCCCTTTTGACGCCCAACACTAAAACATGATTTTTTTCAGACCCAAACTCCTCATCCACGTCTTCATCGGCAGCCGTCTTGCCATCCTCGTCGAACAAGGGGACAAGATGAGCGCCGGCGACAAAGCTATCAACTACGTCGGCATGGCGACGGGCGGGGCAGTCGGCCTGGCAGTCGGCCTGGCCATCTACAGGAGGACCATGGCCCGCGCCGCAGAACTGGCTCGCGAAGAACAAGGCCGGGACGCAGATGACGCAGAGCAAGGCGAGGGCGGCTACGACGATACCGACACAACGCTGTTGGACCCGGAAGATGCGACGGCCATCATGTCCGATGACGATGTGTCGCTGTGGGACGTGCAGGGGAACCATGACTGGGGTGCGTACAACGATGATGACGACGATGATGGGACGAGAGACGCCAAGAAACACGGCAGGTCCAAGAGCGGTGGCTCCAGCACGACTTGAGTTTGAGTATAGAGAACATGTAATTGTATAGATGCATAGATGCCATCGTTGTACACATAGACGGTCGGTCGGCCAGGGGTTTTTTTTTTTTTTTTTTTCCCTTCTTTCTTTAATTTCGTATCGTGAACAAAGGCAAAAACACCCAAACAAGAAGGCAAACAACCTGCCATCACCCTGGTCCCCTTCTCAACCCCCGAAGAGCCCGCGGCATTTAACAGCCCTATTGCTCAGCACCGTCATCGTACACGAAATCCCGCTCCGCCAAGTTTTGAGTCACAATGATATGGCATCGCTCCACTCGCGGCATGTCAAGAGCATAGGAACCGGATTTAAGCGTCTTCGAGTCATGAAGCTAATAACAGCCTAGGCAGGAACACGAGCAGGCCATTAACCAGCATGAGAAGCATCTAATCGTCCGAACCCACCTCGTTACTCCTCTGCATCCTCGCCTCCAGGTGCAAGGGGTCAGGCGGAGTTTGTCAAGCCTTGCTCCAAGACGCGCTGACTCTGCAGCCTCGTTCGCCTCGGTGGTGCTTGCGAGACATCCCCTGAGTGGCGTGTTTGAGCAAGAGTCAGGCAAGGGCGTTGGTTGATGCTAAAAGGTCGGGTTCGGACGATCAGAGATGCTTTTAGTGCAAGGCGGTCATCACCGTTAGCCACTTGACGCTCATGTTCCCCTCGCCAAGCGCATGTAGCGCTAGAGAATGACTCCGAGGTAAGACGCTCATCTCACGAGATGAGGGGCATTCATCGCACAGACATCTTCAGCATAGAGTCATGGTTCCGCAAACAGACAGACAGGGGAGGGGACATGTTGATCATGATTCGACATGTGTGTATTGTATGGGATTACTACATAGAGCCTCTTTTTCTTTCCCCTTTCGGGGCAGCATAGGCGTTTCGAAGGAATATACAAATGACATCGTATTATTCAAAGCAATTGCGCCCGTCCTCAAACACCTTCCCAACTTTCGTACAAGGTCCTTGACTGACCTGAAGCCAACGTCCGTCCATATTCATTCGCTAGGGGGCAAGGTTTCAAAACGCCATCGCTTACATCTCAGAACAGGCGCGTATCGTGTAAAGTAATAAAGTAGCAAGTAAAGCATAAACACGCCATAACTAGGAGCGAACGCTGCATATAAGAGTCACGGAGAGAAAGAGAAAAGGGGGGGGAAGAAAAAGAGCCATCACCATCATTGGGACCCTCGGTACCGATTCATAAATTCAATGGCTTGTTCCATGGGATATCCTATAAAGACAGGGCCAGTGAATACCATCTGCGGATTGCCACCAGCCTCGGCTTTCATTGCTTGCGGATTGATGAATGTTGGCTGTGAGAGAGGTGGTGGTGCCACTGATGCAGCAGGAACCCCCTTCATGTGCATGGAGGGTGTCTCTCCGAGACCATGAACTGGCTCGGGGGATTTCATAGCTGGGGTGGGCGTAGTCGGGAGAGGGCGACCAAAGGCGGCAGAGAATTTCGTATGATCAAAGGGGCATTTCCTTGTGGTGCCCGTCGCTGCTGGTAAATCGCCGTGTCCAGAGGTGGGCATACGAACGGGAGCAGGTGGCGGCGATAGCGGATATTCATTCTCGTGGCCCTCTGCAGCCTCGTAGACGGGGACGGATATACCCCAGGGCCTGCTTGGGGATTCTCCAACCCGTACCTCCTTGAGTGACCGCTCGAAATGACTTTGGCGGGCCTCATCTGCCGATTCGACAAGCTCGTCAACGTCAGATGCTCCCGTTCCGCTGACGCCATGGGCCCAAGTCTCGACTCGTTCGTTGGAATCCCCATCCGCATCGGCTGGAGGCCCGTCCGGATTGTCCGACTCTGGCAACATTGGCTGATGAATGTGACTCAATCCTTCAATCATGCTGACAATGTTGCCATACTTGGAATCCATCTTCTTCATCTGGGTCTCGTTGCGTTGGTACCGACGCAAACAAACCTCATGGCTTCGCGGGAGCGCGTGTTTGTGCGTTTCAACATAGTGGGCTATTTCCTCAGGCGAATGCTTGTCCATGAACCGGATGGGACACTTGGACGAACCGGCACCATTGGCTGCGGGCTGCGAGGTCGCTTCTTCAAACATGGCAGCGCAAATGGGATCTGCGGAATTATGTGGAGTGGTGTCCAAGCTATGCTTACTCCGCCCGTCATTTGAACCGCCAACATACTCTGGCTTGGAGAAAGGACATTGCAGATTGCCCTTCTTCCCCTCAACTGTGAAGTCTTGTTCCAAGGCGGTGGACATGGAGGTCTGGTCCTGAGAGGTGTGAGAAAATGTTTCTCTGCTGGAGCTGGGGGTTTTGCTCGACGACCCGATGGAGTTGATCTTGTTGGCCATTCGACGCCCGTCACGAATGATCACGGCAATCTGATGCGATGGTTGAGGGGTGGAGCGTCGATGGGGGAGAGGCACGGGCGAGGTATTGTCAACGGAAGTGTGAGGTGGGAGTTGCAACTTTGCCAGTGTTTCGGCTATCTCTGGCGTTGCGTGGGCATATTTGTCGGCCAAGTATTGAAACTAGCATGGCACATTAGCATGCGTCATCAGGTCTAGAGTTCTTCTTGATTACAATGTCTGGTGCTGAGGTGAGGGCGATGATGATATTGAGGCGTATGCGATGTGGGTTGTGTGTGTGCTGTGAATGTGTTTGTGGGAGGGAAGATTGGGGACGTCGTGAAAGGGTCAGAGTTTTTACTAGGTTTTCGGTCTCGGCAGTCAGGCTTTTGGCCAGCTGCTCTTGATCTAGAGCTAATGGTTTCTCATCATATTGTTTCGACGACGTGTTTGGTGCGATGATGTAGTGATGATGTGTGTGGGTGGGAGCTACGACAAAATGGAGGGATATGATATGACCAAGCAATGAACGGCACAAGGCGACGACGAGTGAAGCATGCACGCGCCTTACCTGTTCGTGGGCAAAACGCAGCTTGTGCTCAAGGACGGTCTTCCGGTCAGCCAGGACCTGGACTTCGTCGGCGAGAGCGTTGAAAGCGTCCGCCAGGGAGTGTGCAAGATGATTTTGGTCCATTCCCGACTGTGAGGCGGGTTGGATGGGAAGGAAAAAAAAGTGAAGCAGCAGCAGCCGCTCGACGACGTGGGTAATAAAGAGAACTGAGGTGGACCCAACCGGGGCCACCCAACCGGGGGCCACCCAACCGGAGATGAATTCTGTGCTGTGATTGGTCACAGCCAGGGCACGTCTTGCAGTGGCAGTGGCTGTGGCTGTGGCTGTGGCGGCCCCGACTCGGGCATGGGAGGGGGAGGATCATTGATCAGATCAGATCAGATCAGATCAGATCAGGTTCGAGTCTGTATTTTCTAATACATATCTCGTCTGCAAAAATCTCTCACCATTCGCACCAGCCGTCTCCGCGTCTTCTTGTGCTTGAAAGCCTCTCCATGATCCAGCTCCCCAAACCACAACACCTCTAAACAATCCCCCCCTTTCCAAATCGCATGCTCCCAATCCGTCTTATCCCAGGCGGTGTCATTTGATCCCATCAAATACGTCGCAACCACCTTTGTGTCGACCACGATGTCTCTCCCGGCCAAAACGACGCCTACCCGGTGACCCTGAAGATCTTCTTTCCACAACGCATTGTCGGCCCAGAAGAACCGGCGGGAGAGTGTGTGCGATATGCCAACGTCCCTCGAGCCAAAGTATGAAAGGAGGTATTCGTTGGCGCGACTTGGTTTGCGACAGATCTAAAAGGAATGAGAAGCAAGTTAGAAGCTGCCTACACTCGCAACGGGTGTCCTCAAGAGGAGCAGGACTGGGCTCACGAAGTTGTGCGCCACGTCAGGCAGATGGAGCAGAAAGGACACGGGGTCTATGAATAGAACCGGCCCAATGCTCTGTTTGATCCGGGCGCTGTGTAGCAAATGCGTCGCGATGACACTGCCATAGCTTCTCGTGCAGCCAAAGTCAGAAATGGCTAGCCCGAATGTCCTCTTTCAGATACGAGTGTAGAAGGGCACGTACGAGTGTGAGACCAGGACAAACTTGTCCCATCCATGTGTCTTGATGATCCGGCACACCTCATCGACCATTCCGTCCTTGGACATGGCCTCGGCTGTCAAGCGAGAGCTCACCCACATGAGTTCAACTGCAATGATGCCCACTTGACCGTCCCCGGTGGAGGATCCTTGTCCCTCGCGGGCATTGATCTCGGCCAGAAAGTCAACGTACGGATACAGTCCGACGCCGATGCCATGGAGAAACAGGACAGGCAACCTCGTCTTGGAAGTGTGCGGCCGGTGCCAGTACGTTAGTCTCTTGGCGGGAGACTTGGACGTGGAAAAGACTGTGAGCAGACGAAAAGGGAAAACGCCCAGGAAGCCCATCAAGGATGTGCGATGGAAGTCGAAAGAGTGGTAGAAGAGAGAGACAGATGCTATTGTGTCGACGACAAACACGCACTGCGAGAGACGCGCAGAAATTAGCAACCTTGTCTTCTCGAATCCAACCTCCCATCATCCCCCAAAAAAAAAAAAAAAAAGTAACCTCTCTTTTTGTTTGACTGTCTTGTTGGAAGTAAAAAACTCACCAGGTACCAAGTCAGGCTCCTGTGCAGCATTTCTACCTTGTCAAGTGTCAATCTCAAGCACTCGGCATCACCACGACCAGGTTCAAACTTCCTCCCCAGCAGCTTCTCCATTCCCCCGACATACTCCTCCAGCTCTTCATCATGGGTAACATCGACCTCTCCCGTGTTTAGAAAAGCCCATCGGAAGAAGTCCTTGACGTTTTCCCTCCTGATGTCCTCCTCGGAGGCGCCGCGAAACCACTTCTTCAAATACTGGGATGGATCAGGGATACTGTTGTGACAGCGCCAGAACAACTTGCGTCGATCATCTCGGCTCAACAGTTCTGGATGCTTCGCAGGTCTTTGGAGATATTCCCTGAGCGGGAGATAGAAGGCTAGGTAGAAGATGGCTTCGAGAGCGAGCCACAGTTGGAGTATTCGGGGAACTCGCACCGGCAGAGGTACTACGAGACTGGCGAGCGAGTATACGATGCTCAGAGGCGCAATGGATCGCAGGGCGATTATGCAGGTCCGTATGAAGACGTAATCCCACAGGTCTAGTCCTCGCATGGCTGCAGGCCGAGAGTGAAAAAAAAAAAAAAAAGAGACGACTGCAAGTGAAGAAATTGGCCAAGTTGCGATGAATGTGGAACCTTGCTTCAACCTCCGTCAGCAGAACATTTTTTCATCACCGTCCGGGAGAACCATGTTTATATAGTACGGGGATTGATTGATGGACTTCACACATGATGTTTCCTTTATGATAAGGGGCCGAATTTGTTGGGGGGGGGAGGTTCGTCTCTCCACTATTATGGTCTAATACCAACAACCGCTACCCTGTTGATTAGCATGTGAGAGGGAAAAAAAAAAAGGGACACGCAAGAGATTTCGCCATGATGTATTCATGATGCAAGCTGCTCAATTGAGAGATGGCCCTGCAGGCCCCTGGTCAGCCTCGGAAACCTATCAAGTGTCGGTTAACTCAGTTTACCTAGGTATCCCACGCAGATGATTGTCCGCCTCGAGGTGGGCTGGGCTGCCCGGCCCCCAGTAGCGACCCCCAGTAGCGACCCCCAGTAACCCCTCCCCTCCCAGGCTCCCACCACGCCGTAATACCACGCCCAAGGATTCTCCTCCCACGTAACAGGATCAAAAATGGAAGGAAACTGCCTCGAACGCTTCAAGGACCCCAAATGTACGCTGGCCCTTCTCATCCACCCGCAGCATCTCACTCACTCCACGATGCATCATTTGCAGCAGATCCACCTCACCTCAAGATGGCTCCCTTGATCCTGGACCTGCCCCCCGCCAAGCTCCTCAGCAGCAGAGAACATCTCCTCCCCGGCCAGCTCAAGGTCACAACCCTCTTCTTCCAAGTGCCCCTCGACTATGAGAAGCCCTCCGCCGGGTCGATCCAGCTGTACGCCCGCCGCATCATCAAGAACGAGCGCCCCATCTTCCCGCCAGACGATGATGCTGCCTCCACCAACGACAGGGACGTCAAGCCCTACATCATCTACCTCGAGGGCGGACCAGGCTTCGGCAACCGCTCGCCATCAGACCATCCCCTCACCCGGGCCGCCATACCGCGCGGGTACCAAGTCCTGTTCATCGACCACCGAGGAACGGGCCTCAGCACACCGGTTTCCGCAGCCATGCTGGCGAGACTTGGCGGTGCCGACGCCCAAGCCGGGTATCTGCGCCTGATGCGCCAGGACAACACCGTCCGGGACTGCGAAGCCGTCCGCAAATGCCTCACGGAGGGCTGGCCCGAACCCAAGGCCGCGTGGTCCACGTTTGGCCAGTCCTACGGCGGCTTCATCACGCTGTCCTACCTCTCCATGCACCCGGAAGGTGTGCGGGAGGCCTTCCTGACGGGTGGTCTTGCGCCCGTGGGCAAGACGGCCGACCAGGTGTACCGGGCGACGTTTCGGAAGACGGCGGAGCGGAATGAGCTGTACTTTGCCAAGTTCCCAGAAGATGCCGACACCCTTGGCGAGATTGCCGCGTACATCGAGAGCCGGGGTGGCAAGGTCGCGCTGCCCGCGGGCGGCTTCTTGACCGTCCCCCGGCTGCTCACCATGGGAATCGCCTTTGGTGGCCACGGCGGCCTCGACACGGTTCACAGTACGTTGACGGCGCTCAAGGCTTCTCTCGACCAGTTCGGCTTCCTCACGCGAGCTTCTCTGGCGCCGTTGGAGACCTTCACGCCCTTTGACACAAACATCCTCTACGCCATTCTTCACGAAGCAATCTACTGCGATGGGCCCAACGTCGCCTCCAACTGGGCTGCCTACAGAGTCGGTCTTTCTCAGGGCGGCAGCAGCGGTCCATTCGCGTGGCTGAGGCCCGACTTTACCGTGTCACAATCCACGGGACCGCTGTACTTCAGCGGCGAGATGATATTCCCCTTTCACTTCGAGACATACCCCGAGTTGATCCCCCTCCGAGAGGTTGCTGAGAAGCTGGCTTCTTACAACGACTGGCCTGCTCTCTATGACGTACAGCGCCTTCGTGACAATACCGTGCCCTTGTACGCGGCTTCCTACGTGGAGGACATGTATGTCGAGCATCATCTGGCCAGGGATACGTCCAATCTGGTCAAAGGCAGCAAGGTATTCGAGACGAATGTCATGTATCACAATGCTCTGCGGGCCAAGGCGGATGAGGTGATGCAGCAGCTTTTCAATTTGCGTGATGACGTGCTCGATTGATCGAATGCGAAGCACATGTTAAACGACGAGCGCTTATGTCCATAGAAAATCTTTGACATCCATTTTGGTGGGGGCCTGCAAAGATTCTAGATCATATAAAGAATATCCCGACTTCCCGTCTTTCTTTGCCGTCCCTGCATGCGGTCATCGGCGCATCATTCTACCTCCATCTCGGCTTGCATTTGGATATCTGATTTGCCAAGATCGTCAGTGTACGGAACTTTGTCAATACGCAGTCTTCATATACATACTCCAGAGCCTGTTGGCAGCCGACGAGATTACTTGGGCCTTGGCGAGCATCTTTTCCTCCATCAATGTGTCGTTCTGTGCCTTGATCCGAAGTTTATTGGGTTGCGCCTTATTATTACTCGTGTCAGCATGGCCGGCGCGCGCGCGCACACACACACACACACACACACACACACATACCTGCATTAGAATAGGGACTAGGTCGTTTGGATTGGCATTGGCCAAAGCAGCCACGCTGCGGTACCCGTTGTCAAAAAACACTCGACTGCAGAGAACGCAATCAGCTTCAAAGTCTAGGGTTTTCGAGAGGATCTGGGCTCAACTTACGCTGTGCGACTCTTGATGAAAGGCACTTTGGACAGGGCGAGGAGCTCGGTCCGGGCACCTGCCATCAGGCGATCCGAAAAATGGTCCAGTGCAGCGGCCATGACGCTATATAATGGTGAGCGAGCGCATCAAGAGGAGACCCTCCTCCCTCAGACCAGACATGTCTATACAATAAGGGACGCTTGCGACAAGGGCCAAGGAAGAGATTGGCTACGCACCCCCAGTCCAGATGCTCACAAAATTTCACCATGCCAGCAGCAAATCCTTGACATGTTTGCGACAGGGTCTGAACCGATCCCCGTGGCATGTCGTATTTTCGCGCCACAGCATGTATAGGCACTTCATTGCAAAGATCGCGAAGCTGCATGGCTAGATAAAAGCGACGATACACGCGTGCCACATTCTTTTCTTCCGCCGTCGATTCCTTCAACGCTGCACCTTGAGCGCTGCTCGATGCAATGCATTAGTAGCGAATTTGCAAAGCTGATGATGCCATCATCATCATCATCATCATCAGTCCAGAGACTCAGACTTACAGGCGAAGTACCGCGGTGGGCTTGATCCCCAGGAAATTGAGTACCCGTAATCCACTCTCGTCAAGGCCCTCCATTTCATTACGAAACACTTGCCAGTTGACTGTCGTGCCAAAGTCTTGGACTGGTGTGAAGACGTAGAGGATATGCATCTCGCCGTCCATGACAAATGCTCTGAGGGCCCGTTTAAGCTCCTCGTGGACAAACACACCATCATCAGGATCGATGGACGACGCAACAATAGCTTTGCCCAGGCGTGTTGGAGAGAAGCCTGAAAGGAGGTCACCAGTTATGAGCCCCATGCTTTGGAGTTCCTCGAGACTAGATTCTACACCAGTGCGGATGAACTGAGAAGACTGAGAGCCGTGCAGTAGCGATCTGGAAAAATAATCCAGTATGGAATCAAGGGTTGTCGCAAGGCGAATTGATAAAACCTCCAGCAAAGCCCTAGCCTTGATGTTAGTGTCGTCCTGTCAAAGCGAATGACGATGCTCGCGTACCTTTGTATTCGCCTGTTCTCGGTGCTAAGACAGCTTGATACCTTGGGTATATCGGCATGCATGAGATCCAAAACATGGTCCAAATCAGGTTCACGGCAGCACAGAAACGTCTCCCCTACCGGTGTTTTACCTTGTCTGCCTGCTCTGCCTCGCATCTGTCGTAGCATCGCCGGACCAATGTACTCTCTGCCCATTTTCACATTATGCAAAATAACTCTGCGCGCAGGTCTAAGTGTATGTCGTTAGTATACTGGCGTCTGGTCCCAGCGATCAGCTTCTCATCTCACAGATTGATGCCGGCAGCGAGACTACAGGTAGCCACGCATACCAGAATGATTCCAGAATCATATGCGGCGGCGATGAGATCACGTTCCTCACTCGTCAGGCCGGCCTGCAAAGTTAGTTCAGGTGCTTCGAATGCTCACGAGAGAGTACCGGTCTTACATCTAATGGCGGTGTCAGTACACACACTAAATTCGAATTCAGGCAAAAAAGAGACGCCAACTCACGATGGAAAGCCACGCCGCTTAATACTGTTTCTTCGAGAACCGGGTCAACCTCAGTACCCAAGCTACGTAGATCACCCAACAGGTTCAACCGTTTGTCGAGAATATTGGTTTCAAGCTCATGTGAAGGCGGCATGACTCGACTGACCCAGCGAGCATCCGACTCGCAAATGCCCCGGCTGCCGGCAAAAATCAGCACACCATGGCCCATACTGGCCGATTCGTACGCAAGAGACACCACAGCATTGAGGAGAGGGTCCCTAAATTCCTTGTGTATAGATTTGTCGATGCATCGTATGGGCGTTGTCTTACCCCCTGTGACGTCTTGACTACTGAGTTGGGAGGGAGTGTGACCAAGTCCATCGTTGGGGCCAGCGAGAAAGACTTTCCCATCGTAAACAAGGTGTTCTTCGATTGGTACCGGACGGTATCGTGTCTCGTAAGAATGTGCATCGAGCCAAGTTGCGAGCAAGCCCAGGTTCTTCTAGTCCGTCAGCAGACATACTACCTAGTCGTCGAGAAGGGGGGGGGGGAAGCACGTATTGGTCTTACCGGGAGTGTCGCACTCATGCCAATAATTTGAATTTGTTGGCCGAGACTTAGAAGTTTCGTGGCAATAAGCTCAAGAAGGTACCCACGATGGTCATCGTCAATCATGTGAAGCTCGTCCAAAACCACAGCTCGTAACTTGGAGACGGAGCAATCATCGATGGCCGTGTTGATGAGAGCGTTCGCCTTGAGAACCTGATTAGCCAAGACATCGGCACACCTTTTTCTCAGGACTTTCTCACCTTTTCCAAGGTGCAGACGCCGATGTCAAAATCATCCCATGTGGCCCGGATCTTTCCACCCCCAAAGAAGCCAACAACGCGAATGGTGCCATGATCTGCCCGTTGGCGCCACGGCCTGTTTGACACGTCTTCTGCAGATTGATGGTCCGAAATTTTTACACTTTGAGCTATCTTACGAAGCCAGCCTACTTTCTCCTGCACGAGAGCAACATAGGGCAGTATGAGAAGAGCCTTGGTGCCCGGTTCTTCAATAATTCGTTTCAGTATTAGCACTGTGTCTGCATTAGCTACATGGTGCATCTGACACGGCAATCATGATTTCAGCTCACAGTCTGCGACCAATGATTTCCCTCCACCAGTTGGAGCGCAGTACACAAGGTTTCGTTCTCCTGACAATAGTCCCGGACCTTTTAAGCAATTTTTCTGCCAGGGATAGATGTGGTTGATGCCTACGGAAGCAAAGTTGGACACGATTTGGATGGGCAGATCATATATGGCATTGGCAAGACTCAGTTCTGGGTCATGAGAGGACCATGGTGTTGCTGAAATAAGCCGCCTTTGACTATACTCTGTCGTCTCCCTGTTCAGTGGCGATATTTTACTTGCGGAAAGGCGAATAGGAGTTAGGGGGAGATGGATGGCCTTCTGAAATTGCACGGTGGTATGTGATTTCGACGAGCTGGTGCAATGCTGAGGTGTGTCAAGCTCATTGTTGGAAGGCCAAGCTCTTTTCTGGCCTGCAATAGACTGGGAAGCATGGGATTTCTGCTCGTAGGCTGCCTGAAAACTGGTCTTGTGCAGAATACCCTGCATGCTCTTCATGATTGCGGACAAGCAGAGAGAACAGCAGAGTGCAGCAGTGAACAAGCAAGTGTGAGGTTGGAGTTAGGCCATCGTTGAATATCTTGGTCGAGCATCGAATCAGGATGTGGATGATCTTGTGCTGAGCGAGTGAGCAGCGCTTGATAGGAGCGCCAGGGAGGGGAAGGAAGAAGGGGGAGGAGAAGGAGGAGGAGAAGGAGGAGGAGAGGTGAAAGAAGAAGAAGAAGACAAAATAAGAGAAAGCCGAAAGCTGGAATACTGGAGGGTCTGAACGCCTTGACGATCCAAGTAGTCTTTTCAATGCAGTATAACCCTAATAAACACGGGTTTGCTGTGCCATGATGCCTGAGCCCACCAGCGCGTTGGCGGTGACGACACGTAAACGCGCTGTCACGTGTGGTGCGACAGGTCTTTTGTTCACGGGAAAGTGGGTGCATCTCTATATGCACTAGTGCAGGGACACGACTTGTGGGTGCAGCGGCAAGGAGGTGACGCAGTTTGTCAATGATATGAAAATGTACTTGATTACATAAAATTGCACCTGCTTATATAAAAATATACATCAAGACGTCTCTTCCATTTTTTTAGGCCTAGTTGCTGCTGCGTTATTTAAATCTGTTGCTGCGTCTTTACGTACTCTAATTTGTCACGCAGGCAGACAAGGAATTGGAAAAGGCAGAGAGCCACTTAAACGCGGGACGTTCCTGACACCTCGGATACATGTGGACAACAACCAGCTGCCAGGCAAATGAAGCCCGAAATGCCACGGCCCTGATACAATTTCGTAATCCACTTGCTTTCAACGCGAATTATCACAGGTACCTCTCTTTACGCGTAATTATAGTGCTAGGCTAGGTCCCTTAGCTTCTCAGGATAGTTGCTTTACACAGACTAGGCAGACCACGACCTTGCTGCCACTAGCAGCATGGCAGCTATAGTAGAGGGATTTAAAGAGGCAAAAAAAACGCGGTTATAGTATTATAGATGCGTGAAACAAGGAGGTATCATTCCCTCTATTACAGGTGCGGGGGTACCTCTTCCGTCTTGGGCCTAGTCACTATTCCTGCGCATTTGATTTTCTTGCTACTCCTTGTATCAGTACTGCGCATTTATTAGTTACTCATGAAGTGGCAAGGCCCGACAGCGACCCCGTGCCTCCCAACTCTATTATGCGCTCCATATGATTAGTCCATACCAGTGATACCACACGTACTCCGTATCCGTACCCGTACCCGTACGTACGTAGCTTTCTCTCTGCTACGCTAAAAGCCGACCCGTCGCGCTGCCTCATCCACGCACACAATAATCACACGCAGAGCGAATGCACGTCGTTTCTCATTTCACTTTCAGTTCCGTGTTGTTTCCCCTGTTTCCCCTCTGGAGCTTTATGATGAACAAGGATAGGAAACAAACAGTAGCTGCCTTGTGCTGACGCTTGTGACACCATGCCTCAACGACATTCGCAAAGTACAAGGGCATGACCTTGACGTCTCAATGCAGTAGCGCCGGATTCTGATACAAAATGTCTGGACGTTTTTATTTTATTTTAAAGGCCGACGCAACGTAAAGCTTTGTGCGTCGACTGATTCTCCTGGCCGAGTTTGTCTGTGAATTGAGAGTAGAGTGCTAATTCTAGGGCTTATGCCGACTGGGTTTTGTCCTCAAACCTCGGGGTTTTCGGCGGCGAAACAAACAGCTCTCAACCAGACTGTTGACTTGTTGACGAGAAGGCAGACGCGACAAAGCGATCGCTGCGCCCTCGAGCTCGAACCTCTTTGTTTCCTCTTGTTCGCCCTCTAACGGGATGAGATGGACTGTTCTTCCGTCGTCTACATGTATGCCATGCCAGCCTGGGTGTCAGTGGGTGAACAAGGTGGGCGCCGATGAACGCCTCCCAAAACCTGGATTGAGATCCGTCCCTTCATCAATGGGTGTGAGACCTTGGCGGGCCTTCGTGGAGACTGAGGTAGCACTTGATGACCGGGGTGTTGTCATGTATATATAAAGTAGCTTTTATTTCTCATGCCAAACAAGGCTACCCGAGCCAGCGGGCGCAATGTTCTGCTTGGCGCTAGCAGCTACTCGCGCAGTACCTCAGCCGCTAGTGCCGTCCCACCCATGTTCTGGTACCAGCGTGGTGGACGTATCGAGCCAGACCAGGGCCGCCGCCTCGGGGTGCCAGGACGTTTCTTCCTTCTCCCAGCGCTTGGGAACCAGACCTCTCTTCTCTTTCAAACTTGTCTCCCACTTCCATACGCCGCGTTCCGAGGCGATTCTCTTCGTCTAGATTTTTAATTCCGACGCCTTGCGCCTTGAAGCGTTGGCGTTGCGCGTGTCAAGCTTGCTGGGACTACCCCAAATTCACTAAACCTTCATCCCACTTCACTCCCTAGCTTGTCACATACAACTCTTCTCCTTCTTTACATGTAGTGGGCGTGGGCATGCCTTCTTCACACACAACTCGCCTCACCTCATTGTCGCGCAAATGATTTACTGGTGCAATGGCACAACAAAATGTAGGTCCTCAACGTCTGATTACTCACTTTTTTGGAACCCCTGCATTATATCCAATGGCTTTTTCAACCTCCTCATGGGATTTTTTTTTCTCTCTTGGTCTCCTTTGGCTCTCTCATGAGCCTCTCTCTTACATCGCGTGGTTTATCATACGTCACATTCCGGCTGACATCAACGAATTCTTGAGCAGGACCCTGAAGTCACAAATGTGAACTCACAATCACCGCCCAGCTCTGTGAAAGACTCATCAAATACTGATCCCTCAAAGGATATGAGTGCCGATATGGCTGCGCCCTACGGGACGCGCTCTCGCAATAGAGGGGGTCGCATCAACTATGCAGAGGACAAAGACATCGAGATGGATGTCTATGAGTACTATGACAAAAAAGGTCAAGATAACCCCAAAAAACCGTCGCGCAAATCCGACGTCGGGACAAATGGAGACAACACGCCCCGGTCAGTCACTTCGCGAAGGACGGCGGCGGAGGAAACCAAAGCGTCTGCGGCCTCCCAAAATGGCTCCAAGGATACGACACCAGGCATCACGACAAGTGCATCCCAAGTCGCTGCACCGCCTTCTGGCGCGACGCAAGGCACTCGGAAGCGAAAGGCTGCAACGACAACAACGACGTCTGTGCCAAACAAGAAGGCAGGACAAGCAGTGCATGGATCAGGGACTGCTGCATGGCCAGACAGCAACATGCTTACTTTTGAAAATTGCAACCATCGCGTGGATGCGAGCGGGCGCATGGTGGCTGACGACGGGACGGTGCTGGAGCCAAATGGTAAGTGTGCTTGCTCTGCGCCTTCTCACACAACACACACGCACACACGCACACACGCACACACGCACACAGGCCAAGTGCGTGCAAATGCAAATGCGAAGTGGAATTCCGGGAGTCGGGACACTTGGACTTTGGACCTTGCTTGGTCGTGGACTTGCCTGGGTTGTCGTACCAATTGCACCAAGCGGCGCGGTCGGGGCCCACTCATTCGCACTCGTTCTGGGAGGAACGAGGCAAAGGCAATTTCAGCAATTTCAGCAGCATTGCCGGCTAACGATGAGGCGCAGATCATGTGTACCTGGTGTGCGAACCACCGGGGGAACCCTATTACCTGGGACGCATCATGGAGTTTGTGCACTCGCCAGACGACAACTCGAAGCGAGTGCATACGGTGCGCATCAACTGGTACTACCGTCCCAAGGACATTGGGCGAAAGACAACGGATACGCGACTCGTCTTTGCGACGATGCATTCCGATGTGAGCCCTTTGACGGCATTGCGCGGCAAGTGTTGGATCCGGCATCGCGTGGAAATCGACAACCTGGACGTCTATCGCAAGACGCCCGACTGCTTCTGGTACGAGAAGCTCTATGATCGATACATCCAGAAGAATTATGATCTTCTCCCTACATCGACAATCGTCAACGTGCCTGACAAGGTCAAGAAAGTGTTAGACGAGCGCTGGAAGTTTGTGTTGGTGGAGCAAGGGCGTGGCAAGGAGCTCACTAGCGCCGTCAAGCTCTGCAAGAGATGCACCGGCTATTGCGCAAGGTAACGTACCTGGGATATTGTCACCTTCTCTCTCTCTCTCTCTCTCGCCCTGCAACGACCCGTCGCCCGTTTTCCCTTCTCTTCTGCATATCTTGTGTTTCCCGATTGTCTTTCCCCCCCTCTCCATTGCCCCTCCCAGGCCCCCATCTCGTCGAAACTCTCGACTGCCACCTGCCGTGCCGGGTGCTGTTGTTCCTTCCTAACCTCGTTCTTCCCTCCAAATCCGGATACGTCTGGACGGCGGCTGGATCCACCCGCCCACTTTGGGCACCCCCTGCACCCACGCTTCTTCCCTCGCATCCACACTGCCATTGTCAGCGTCACAACTCAACGTGCTGCGCGTTGTCTGCCATCGTTGCGCTGCGATACTCACTACACACGCTTTCTCAACTGCTCAAGTGAATGGCCTCCGATGGAGTTTGGAGCCGCCATGGCGGTCTATTCTGAAGACCCTTTTCTTTTTCTATTTTCTCTTATAAATTTGACCACTCTCGATACACTCTAACACTGCTTCGTCTCTAGCAATGACTCGGTGGATTGCGCCGTGTGTCAGAACACGTATCACATGAACTGCGTCAAGCCACCCCTGCTCAAGAAACCATCCCGAGGTTTTGCGTGGTCGTGTGCGGCTTGTAGCCGGGCACAAGAACGCAAGCTCGAGGCTCACAATGTTCCCACTGGTGCCGACGCCGAGGATGACGATCTCCTGGACGATGATGACGATGACGCACATTGCCTACACACTAACTGTACTACGCCGGCCGACAATGATGAGCATCACCAAGGGACTGCAGCACAGATCTATCAAGCGAGTCTCTGGCCCTGGCGCTACTTGGGCATGCATTGTAAGCCAGAGGATGCGCTTGATTATGATGATAGAATCCACCCGCGTGCGAGTACACGAATTGGACCCAGGCATCAAGCCAACGTGGGTGCCTGGCCGGGCCGCGCTATTGAGTACGCGAAGCCGATAGAATCCAGGAAGGGCAGAGGAGCACCCAAATTATCCAAAGAAGCCCAAGTGGCCCAAGAAGCCGAAAGAGCCGCCCGCCACAAGCGCCCTAAGTGGGTGCAAGATGAGCCCCCTGGTTATCAAACGCGCGGAGAAGACCTCGATGAGAATGACCCCAATGCTACTTCGACGCGCCTTTGGGTACCTAAACCTTCGGACCCGATTAGCGATGAAGAAGTTGTTGGCTACATGACGAAAGCGCGAGGGATGGCCAAAAGGCTAGGCCTTCCAGAGCGCTCCACAAACCTGCAAGATGTTGCCTTGGAGACATTGTTCCGCGATGACTATGATCCTGCCACGGCCCTAAAAGACCTCCCCAACACTAAACCAGGTACGTTCAAGGAGCCGTCGTTGACACCCACGGAGCAGAAGAAGTTTGAGGAGGGAGTTGCCAAATATGGCTCCGAGTTACACCTAGTCATGAAACACGTCAAGACCATGACCCCAGGCGAAGTGGTACGGTACTACTATACTTGGAAAAAGACCGATCGGGGCAAACAGGTTTGGGGTTCTTATTCGGGTCGCAAAGGCAAAAGATTTGCCAAAAGGGAAGACACAACAGCCTCCAAGGCGGCAGATGATGTCGCTGATGGTGACGATGATTCGGCATTTGATAGCAAAAAGGCCATGGATAAGAAGCGCAGTTTCATTTGCCAATTTTGCTCCACGACAACATCTCGACAATGGCGGCGGGCTCCCACAACCCAGGGCCTGGTGAATGAGAACGGGTCCAAGGCGACAAGCAAGGACAAGGGCAGCCAGTACGTGGTGGCTCTCTGTCGACGTTGCGCAGAGCTGTGGCGCAGGTATGCCATACGCTGGGAAGACATGGACGAAGTCGCCAGAAAGGTTTCACAATCAGGCAAGGCCTGGAAGCGAAAGCAGGACGAAGAACTTCTCAAGGAGTTGCAGGCTGCGCGGGAAATGGGCCTCATGACTCCGGACCGTGGTTCTACCCCCCCCGCTGCGACGAGCGGTCAAGAACCACCGAGAAAGAAGTTGAAAGGAGCACCACCAGAGAAGGACACCGATGCTGCCGCTTCCGACGCGGGAAGCACCGCGGGGATGTCGCGAAACAAGGACAAAACTGCAGACTCGACACCTGTGCCCGATATGCCGAAACCTCGTACACTGCCTTGCGCGATCTGCGACCAGATGGAGCCGCTCGGCGATCAGCATCTTTCTTGTAGAGAATGCCGGTTGACGGTGCATCGCAATTGCTATGGTGTTGTTGACCACAGAATCCAGGGCAAGTGGATATGTGACATGTGCTCAAATGACAAGAGCCCGCAGGTTTCGATTGTAAGCTTTACACCCCCCGACCCGAGCCGGTACATTGAATTTTGTGCGACTAATGCCGACAATCTTCAGCACTACAAGTGTGTCTTATGCCCTGTAGAAGTCACCGATCAGGACTTTGTCGAACAGCCGAAGCTCACGCATCACAAGAAGAAGATGTCGGACAAGGATCGTGAACGTGAAAGAATCGAGGTTCAGCAAGCACGAAAGGCAGCCGAGTATTACCGCAAGCGGCAAGAGGATCTCAACAGGCCCGTCAACCCTCGAGAACCACTCAAGAGGACTGCAGATAATAACTGGGTTCACGTCACATGCGCCGTTTGGACCCCCGAGGTCAGGTTTGGGAGCGCCAAAGCACTGGAACCCTGCGAGGGCATTCCCTCCATCGCACGGGCCAGATATGACGAAGTGTGTCATGTTTGCAACCAACAGGGTGGTGCTTGCGTCTCTTGTCACCAATGTCGCATACCTTGTGAGTGATGAAGATATTGGTTCATGTCAACAAATCGAGCCGAGCGATGTTGAAATTTGCTAACACTCTCTCCGCCTTAGATCATGTGGAATGTGCTCGCCAGCAAGGACATGTTCTTGGTTTCGACATCGCACCTGTAAAAAGCTCTCGCCGTGACCATGTCAATATTGTGACGGTCAACGGAGAGAGCGGAATCATGTCGGCTGTTGTGTGGTGCAAGGATCATGTTCCCACCAAGACGATTGCGCACCAAATGCACGAAGTTGTCAGCCAAGAATCGGGACTCAACGCGTTGCAGCTCTATGTTCAAACTTACAAGCAAGCGGACTTGACCATGACGGGCAGCGTTCGCAGGGCAAACCTCATGCTGAATGCCGCCAAGATGTGTGGGCTACTGCCCCTTGCCCCTGGCGGCGGCGCTCGACGTACATCGGCCACAGGCGCGACGGCCACAGCCACAGCTGCTGCTGCCGCTGCTACCACGACGGCCACGACGGCCACTGCGACTGCTACTTCCGCGCCGAACGGCACCTCGACTCACACTGGAAACGGCGAGGCCAAAGAGGCGGCCGCGAATGCCCGACAGCCTGGAGCAAAGGTCTGCATCACTTGTGGTATCGACGTCACACCAAAGTGGTGGCCGATAGACAACTCACAGGAAAGGAGGCTCACGAATGGTCACCATGGGGCGATTGGATTCGAGGCACAAAAGTTTGTTGAGCAACGCAAGTTCCAATGTCACAAGTGTAAAAAGAACCTCAAGACGCCCACCTCATTCATGCCGCGTCCAACACCTCCGCCAGCGTCAGAACCTCCACGACAGTGCCTGATACCTGGACCACCACCACCATCCCGAAGCCCACCACGGCCGACATGCTCGGAATTCCGTGCCGCTCCTCTACGTCCGGACATGCATTCGCTGTTGCATCATCCGGCAGCGACAGCGGCAGCGGCAGCGGCAGCATCAGTAGCGACTGCAACAGCGCATCCTCCTGGTCCTGGTCCTGTTCCTCCCCCCTCCTCCCATGGTCCACCGCCCATCGGCCACTCTCCTCGTTCGCAGCCTCATGCTCCCGGCCCACGGCCCCCACCGCCGGTTCCCGTAACTCACGGATATCCTCAAGTGCCGCCATCCAGGCCGGCATATAGTGACTGGGGAAGCCAGCTTGGGTCGCCGCCTCGCCACTTGAATGGTGCACCTCCACCACCGCTACACACCAGCGGACCACCTCCAGTGTCAAGCCTCACGGCCCTCCGCCCGCCGTCCATGTCAGGGCCTCCTCCCGTTGCACCAGTTTCTGTGCCGCTGCAGCACACCCATGGATCACCGATATACGGCAGCGCGATGCCTCCATCACCACGGCGGATGAATGGGCCGGCACCACCTCCAGGATATGTACCACCATACGCAAGTGCGCTTCCGCCGGCACACGCACCGAATCCTCGACATAGTGCCTCGCCAGGCTCAAGCAATGGCGTCCTGCCGCCCCGATCTGAAGCATTTTCCCATGGGCTTCATCCCCAACGGCCTCCCTATCCTGGCGGGGTGCACACCAGTCCACCGATGGCGCGAAACGGCCTACCGCTCCCTGAGGTGCCACCGCCATTGGCACCACCGCCTGAGTTGGCGCCTCCTGCTAGTGGGCTTGGACATCGCCCGCCAGAGAGTCGTCCAGCGAGTGGTGCGAGCGCAAGTCCTTCGCTGCGAAATTTGCTGTCGTGAGATGAACCCAGGCCATGGGACGAAGAATGGATGGTCGGGCTACATGCATGTTTACACTACGCCTTTATTGTTCTCTTTTCTCCCCCCCTTCTTCCTTTCCAGGGATGGTGTGATTGTTTGGCTTTTTCTTGTAGTTCTTTTGCATCATCTATATCAGTCCCAAAGCAAAGCAGGGACAAACCTAGAAGAAAACTGGCATACCTAGAGGCGTTGATTTCATTTCTTTCTGACAGGGGTTGCGGGGGTGGGCTCCTTGTAACAGAATACCGAGGCCATCGTATTTGCTTGGATGGTCAGGCGCCAGAATGGAGGCTTTTTGGATCAACTTGGATGTATTTCGACAGAGAGAAGAGCCTTTGCTAGGAATTGCCAATGTACATTAATCGTGGAGACTAGGACAGTTAGTAGACGCGGAGCTGATACCGCCATTGCGGGCGACGAATAATTAATGACTAGATATCTCAATGGCTCGCTCGCGCATGTGCACTGAGATTTAAGAGATGGCGGTATCATGTTAATCATCATCATATGTTGGTCAGATGGTTCTCAAAAATGCCCAATGCTTTGTCTGTCCTCTGCTCTGCTCTGCTCTGCTCTGCTCTGCTCTGCTCTGCTCTGCTCTGCTCTGCTCTGCTCTGCTCTCCTCTTTTACCCATGCACCCCCTCCATTGTTCCTTCGTTGCACCCCTGCCCCGCCTCACCAATCAGCCAATAATTGGCCAACGCTCCGCTCCGCCTTGTCAGGTGCAGCTCAAGCTCGGTCTGTCAGCCAACCAAGAAGCAAGAAGGAACGCTTGCGGCCAGCAACAGTTCCGGGGGGGGGGAAGGTCGCGACGTTCCGGTGCCAAGTGCGTCGCAACACGCAACGCTTTTTGACACACTTGTTAATCCAGACAAAAAAGCTCATGCTCTCGCAGACTATCCTGTCCGTTCGACATCCTCGCTGCTCTTCTTTGTGTACATTTCATGTCTAGCGACTGACCTACCGACATTTGGACGAACGGGCGAGCTTCACGCCGACCCAACCTGCCACCCACCCATTGACCTGACCAAACAACCTTCTTGGCCACGATCCGGTCCGCAAGACCCGCGTACTCGCATGTATTATAAGAAGCCATCGTTTTTCGTGTCTTGATTTTTTTTCAAGTTGACGTCAACGTCAGCCATGGCGCAAGTCGTCTCGGATCTACTTTATTCCTTCGGGAACTGTCTGAACTGTTTTCCCGGATCGCCCACACTGAAGATCAATGGTCGAAGCTTCAAGATTCTCCGTCTGCTCGGCGAGGTAAAACTCTCTTGCCCACCCCTCTGCATCATCTTCCTTCTCATTTTCTGATAAAAACACTAATGTTCTCTTCTTGGGAGACTAAAAGGGCGGCTTCTCATACGTCTACCTCGTCGAAGACACCACCTCGCACCAGCTATTTGCTCTGAAAAAGATACGATGTCCGTTCGGCGCCGAGTCGGTGCAGCAGGCGATGCGCGAGGTAGATGCGTACCGGCTCTTCGCGCACATTCCCACCATTATACCAGCCGTAGATCACTCGGTTGCTACGGAGCGAGGGGCCGATGAGACTACCAAGACGGTGTACGTCCTGCTGCCGTACTACCGCCGCGGGAACCTCCAGGACATGATTAATGCAAACCTCGTCAACCACGGGTCCTTTCCAGAGCGACACCTCATGATGCTCTTCCTGGGCGTGTGTAAAGCCCTTCGTGCCATGCACGAGTACAAGGCTCCGCCCGCGGAGAGGATGCAAATGGGCAACGAGGACGACGGACCGGGCCCTCATGACGACGATACTGCTCACGCCCATGCGGGGGATCGACGGGGCGGCACGCGTGGGAAGCGCACCGAGGAGGAGGAGCAGGGCGAACAGGCACGGCCTTTGATGGAGTCGGAGAACCAGATTGGGCCCGGGGGCAAGATTCAGTCTTACGCCCACAGGGACATCAAGCCTGGCAACATCATGATTGACGACTCCGGTTCCACCCCTATCCTGATGGACCTCGGGTCCGTCGCGCCCTCCCCCATCCCCGTGTCGTCCCAGTCTCTCGCTCTCCAGATTCAAGACAGCGCCGCTGAACACTCCACCATGTCGTACCGCGCCCCAGAACTCTTTGACGTTCGCACCGGCACTGTCATCGACACCAAAGTCGACATTTGGTCGCTCGGATGTACCCTCTATGCATGCCTCGTCGGCAAATCCCCTTTTGAGATGCGCTCCGACGAAACTGGCGGTACCCTCAGTCTCTGCGTGCTCGGCGGAGATTGGCGCTTCCCCGATGAGTCTCCCGGTGGTGCCAAGCGCATCAACAGCATCAGTCAAGCCAAGGCGAGGGCCGCGTCCGGTGATCAGTCTGCGGCGGCGGTGGCTTCGGCTTCAACAGACGGTGGCGGTGTGAGCATCAGTGAGCCGATTAGGGAGATTGTCAGACGGTGTCTCAAGGTCGAGCCGGCCGAGAGACCAGATGTGAGTGAGTTGATTGGCATGGTGGAGCGGGTTTTGGATGGACTTCCAGATGATGAAGGATCGGGCTACAATGCTTCATAAGTGGCTATGTGTTTTTACTTTTCTGTAAGCCCCTAGTCGGAGCAGCTGGAAGTACATGTGGTGTGTGTGTGTGTGTGTGTGTGTGTGTGTGTGTATCACGGATTTGTACTTTGTGTTTATTGGCATCGGCGGCGTTATTGGACATTATGAGTGTAGATGAGCATCAACATATTACATGCTACAACTTGACAGAGTGAATGTTGACAATTTTTCCATGGTGAAGTCGCCATTGACACCCAGACATGGCGCAAATCACACGTCATGCGCGGGCTCAAGGTTATATATAGCATTGACATGCTGATATGAGATCCTACATACATACATGGCTTCGCCCCTACTTATATAAGGGCCTATCGCCGCATGCCCAGCACGACGCGAATGCTGGCTCCCGGACAGGCTCATTCATATCCTAGAGCTGGAGCTTATATGTAGCCACCTCAAACGGCCTGAGCTTAATGTCGAATTCCCCGTCACCCAGCTCCACATCTTCCAGCTCATCTTCCAAGATGCTTGCCTTGCTCACGCGCTTGATTTTGTACGATGTCTTGATTGTGCCTCGGCTGTGCCCGCCCAAGGACTCGTACACGCGCAAAATGATGCTCTGCCCCTTGTTGACCCGCAAACCTTCATGGAGGCTCACGTCCGCATCGTCGTGCCCGCGCTTGATTGTATCAAGAATCAAGGAACTGGACTCATCCTTATTGATTAGCTTGATGGGCGCGCCAGACATGGCCTCGATGGATGTTCTAGGAGCCGACAGGAGCTTCAACGGATTGTTGAAAGCATAAGCTGCCTTGACAGTAGCCGAAGATAGAGAGCCCTTGTGCGGGAAGATGGCCCATCGAATGGTATGCTGTCCCATGTCGGCATGCTCGTCGGGGGCCTTGGGAGCACGAAGCAACGAGAGGCGCATCACCTTGCCTGCAGTGGCAAAGCCGTACTTGCTGTCATTGAGTATAGATACACCATAGTTGTGCTCGGATAGATCGGCAAATTTGTGGCAGCATACTTCAAACTTGGCCATGTCCCAGCTGGTGTTGTAGTGCGTGGGTCGTTTGGTAATGCTATACGCTGTCTCGTAAGAGGCCTCGGTGTTAACGATGTCGACAGGGAACTCGACCTTGAGGAACTTGGAGTTCTCGTGCCAATCGACTTCGGCAGAGCAGTCCACCTGGGATTGTTGTCCCTTGAGTGCTGCGGAGAGAGTGATGTAGGACTTCATTGAACTCTCGTCACTGATCTGGATATCCGTGACCAGGGTGACACGGTGCGGTTTGCTCTCATGAATCTTGGTCTGGCCGTACTTGAGCTCTCGGCGAGTGTCCAAATGATAGACTTCAACATCCCACGCCTCCCAGAAGAGAGGAATGTCGTCGAATATGACAAACTTATTCGCCTTGCCGCCCTTTTCAATGGTTTCGCGGTCATTGACAAGGTCGTACAATGAGGTTATGCAGCCATCTTCGACCACGACACGAAGCTGCTCGGTCTGCAAAACGTAGCAATTGCCATTCGCCGCGACACTCACATCGGCTTTGTCTTGTTGGGCCTTGAAAGTGCGAAGTGGGAGCATGTGGCCATC
The DNA here is from genome assembly GCA_023658445.1 of Epichloe bromicola. NCBI lineage: Eukaryota > Fungi > Ascomycota > Sordariomycetes > Hypocreales > Clavicipitaceae > Epichloe > Epichloe bromicola. The sequence goes on along the minus strand of CP098266.1, from coordinate 3,985,240 downwards.
CCCGCAGGCGACACCAACCTCCGTCTCGGATACCTCGACGATTGCCTTACGATGCCAGGGTAGAGTGTTGACAACTACAGACTCATGAACGCAGTTGGACTGTGCAGCAGAAGCTCCGAAGAAACTGTATAGCTCCTTGAGCAGCTTGTCACCAGTCTTGAAAACTTCAGCATAAAACTGCCATACATGTTAGTGAAATCATTATGTTCTCGTCTGGCGATCATATCTAGAGAGGACGTACTTACCTTGTCTGATTCGTCGTAACACATTTCAATGGAGCTACCAGGCAGGCAATCGTGGAACTGACAGAGCAGCACCTTCTCCCACATGCTATCAATGTCCGCTGACGGGTACTTGTATGACGAGTTCTCAATGGAGACAATGGTTGCCAGTTGCTCAATGTCTCTCAACAGGACTTCGGACTTGCGATTGAACATCTTGTTATTTGCTTGTGTGGTGTAGGTGCCGCGATGAAGCTCGAAGTACAGCTCGCCGTACCAAGTAGGAAAATCCTTGGCCTTTGGAGCCAAACGCTCAAAAAAGTCGTCCACACTGAGACCAAGCTTAAGTTTAGGAATCCCTCCGACGGTATTGCTGATACCGGCACATCGACGAAGCTTCTCCAAATGCTGCCAAGTTGGGCCACCACCGCCATCTCCTTTGCCGAAGACTAGCAACGATGAACTGTCCACACGCATCGTTTTATGCTGGCTGATGCTTCGCCTCAGATCACCAAAGTTGGCTTCCGCCGTGTATGTCTCGGAAGGCGGCATGTGACACATGACTTGGCTCCCATCAGGGCTCACCCACATGAATGTGGTGTGTGGGAAGGTGTTGATGTTGTTCCAACTGAGTTTCTGGGTCATAAAGCGGTCCATGCCGGCCAAACGACAAAGTTGAGGCAGCTGGCTGGAGTATCCGAAGGTATCTGGGAGCCAAAATGTGCGGCATCGGGCGCCAAATTCGGCCTCGAAGAAACGCTGGCCATAGAAGAACTGGCGGACGAGTGCCTCGCCGCTAGGCATATTGGTATCGTGCTCTACCCAGCTGCCGCCAATGGGATGGAACTGGCCCTCATCTACTTTTCGCTTCACACGCTCAAAGGCTCCTGGGTATAGTTGCTTCAGCCATTTGAATTGCTGTGCTTGAGAACAAGCAAAGTGCGCCTCCGGGTAGCGGTCCATCAAATCACATTGACTGGACCATGATCTGGCAACTTTGCGCTTCGTCTCGGCAAAGGGCCAAAGCCAGCAACTGTCGATGTGACAATGACCAATACCAAACACAATAGGCTCTTTGCCCACTTCATACACCTTGTGGGAGTCAACATCGGGCCCAAGTATTTCTTTTGCGATCTCCCTGCATTTCAAGATGGACTCTTGATTGTTGACTTGATACGTGTTGATAATTCGCATAGCAACGGCTAGCGCATGATTCTGCTCGGCAGAGTCTTCTGGAAGCTCTCGAGCGGCATCTCCAAGCTGCCACATGTCAAAGTAGAGCTTGCGAGCCGCAACATTGACGGCGGTGATGTTTGCTTTGCTCAGACCATAATACCTATTTTGGTCTGGAGGAGCAATACTAGGCTTTCCGCCCGGGGCATTGCCGAACATTCCATTGCAAGCCATTTCTATGTAAATGACGTGTTCCTTGGCGTCTTTGAAGGAGTCGGGAATATTCCACTCGATTCGCTCATCGCCGCCAGTGAGGCCTTGGAGTGGCATGCCGTCTTCAGTCCAAACGAGACCCTCGTTGTTCGCATCCCATTCCAATATCAACAATTCTTCATGCAAGATCTCCTTGGGCACGGACAAGTGAAGGCGGAACCAGTGAGTCGTCCACGAAGGGCCAAAGGAAGCGCCGACGTGAGTCTCCTTGAATTCGTGCGATGTTGCCTCCTTGAAGGTAGGTCGATCTTGTCCAGGAGCGCTCCACACATAAATCTTGACGTGAGGTGAGCCCGAGAATCTCGCCTTGTACAGATTACTGACTCCATAATTAATTGCCGTTCAAGCAGTTTGAGAGGGAGAGAAAGCCGGCAAGTATGCTCAGCAGGCGCTTATACGATGAAGGGGCACTCACGCTAGTAGATTAACCTTCTCATACTGGCCAGATTTGTAGAACGACTCGATTCGGTCCTTGAGAATGCTTGCCTTGGGGACGCCGACAGGCTTCTGGGCGAGAATCGGGTAGGAGGCTTTGCTCCTCATGTCTCCGCCGCCACCCATGTTGAGGAATTTGGTGGCGAAGTCAAATGTCGAGGACAATGGGCAGAAGGAAGAGATATTATGTGGTCGACTGATCCGTATGTATGCTCTCGTAAGTACTGCCGGTTCGGGATCAGCAGCTGACGTGAACGAATTGACGTGCGACAGGAGCACAGCAGCCGAGATGCGGCAGGCTGCGGATGAGGCCTAATAAGATGGAAGATCGGCCGAGGTCACCGACAAGTGGGAGGGGAACATGGCAAGATGGCACGATGATGAGCAGCTGCATTGCATGAAGCTGGCCCGCAATGCCGCAATGGGTGGGCGGATGTGCGATGTCGCCGATGTGCCTCCAACTTCTGCCGAGACAAGTGCTGCAGGTAGGTGGGTGGCATGACCAGCCCAAGACGGCGTACATACGTGGTGGCGTCCGTGGTGGCGTCCGTGATGGCGTCCGTGGTGGCGTCCGTGGTGGCGTCCGTGTGGCGTGCGGGAAGGGATGGGAGGGAACATCAATAGGGGGGCCAATGGGCAGCTTCGAGGAGTATTACGTAAACACGCACCTTCTCTATTCCGTACTCCTCATCTTGAGCGCCAACGAGACCCGCACATTTCCGAATATTCCGAGACTCAGGTTTCAGCGAGGGTGCGGCAAACGGCTTTGCAGCATGTAGTTCGGCAAACTGATGCCGCCGAGGACGTCGCGTGGTGGTGGTTTGTCGTGGTTTGAGCAAAGAAAGGCCAGGAGTCCTAACCTAGCCTTGGTCGTCGGGGGAGTAGAGAGCGGAAGCGGACGTAGGCAGGTGCAAGTCCGCTTTCGTCGATAAACCACAGCCCCAGCAAAACTAGGAACAAAGGACAGGGCGTACATTATTAAACTCCAACTCAATTCTTTGTAACCTTGACACACACTCTTGCTCAAGTGAAAAAAGAGATGGAAATGAGACCGGTGTCTTGACCATGACAAACAACCGGGTAACGAGTTATGTTGTGGGAACCGCCATGGGAACCGCCATGGCCAGAGAGGGTCACGGAAAATTTAAGAGGCCCTGGTCTCAAACGACAAGTTGGACAAGTCGTAAAACCGTCCGCGACCCCCTCCTGCGACCTCGTCTCGCCGCCTGGCTCGACTTGGACGAGGAGCCAGTTTCTCATGTTTCGCTTACATCGTTTGCACCGTCTTCGCCTTTCATACTGCCGTGATGCCCCCCACGTATCATGCAGAGCTTTGGTGCGGCCCTTTGTGGCCAGTTGGCAAAGTTGGACCTTGTTGACCTCATATAATGCGACACCTTGGAGACAGCTTCGCGGCAAAAAGACCAAGACGACCATCAAACTATCCGACTTGCCCCAAGGTCCTATACGATCCGAAGCACCCGAAGCACCCGAAGCACCCGAAGCACCCGAAGCACAACCCAATCTGGACGAGCATGATGAACCAAGTTACCCCACGGTAGTGCTGCAGGCGCGCCGGAATATGCGCAAGTTTGAGAACTGCGTGCTTCTCACCCGCGTCGGAGGATTCTACGAATTGTACTTTGAACATGCCGACGAGTATGCCCCGCTCCTGAACCTCAAGTTGGCATCCAAGAAGACGAGTGCTGGGCCTGTGCCCATGGTGAGACGGAACTCCCAATTATTCACGGGCTGGAATCCACGAAAGCTGACGATGGAGGTGTTAGGCTGGCTTTCCATTCTTCCAACTGGATAGGTACTTGAAAATATTGGTACAAGATCTGAATCGTCATGTGGCAATAGCGGAAGAATTCCCTCATGACGCGGCAGACAGGATCAAATCGGGTGGGTTGATGCATGATCGACGGGTGGCGCGCGTCATCACTCCTGGCACGCTCATTGACGAAAACTTCATTGACCCGTATGCAAATAATTATGTCTTGGCTATTCACGTACTTCAGGAGGAAACTGGAGTGGACAAGTCATCTGCACCGATCAAAGGCCACCGAATCCCCGTTCCATCCTCGGAAGCCTTGCATCTTGGCTTGGCTTGGCTTGATTTGTCGACAGGGCACTTCTTCACACAGTCAACGGAGTTATCTTCGCTGTCATCGATATTGTCCCGCATCGGACCTCGTGAGGTTGTCCTCAGTACAGAAATCGAATATCAAAAAGATCACGACATCTTCTCCATCCTCGCCGAAGACAGGCATCTGATAACATACGCCTCGAGGGGAGACCTTACAAAGATAGAAGACTGGGAACCTCTTCTAGAGTCCACAATGTCGGAAAACACGCGGAAAAGCTTTACCAACGAGGAAGTCTCAGCTGGCAACTTGGTCTTGAATTATGTCAAGGACAGTCTGCAGGGGGTGGCGATGAAACTGCTGCAGCCCCTGCGACACGAAAGCATGCAGGTTATGAATATCGACAAAAATAGTTTGCGCGCTCTAGAGATCAAACAAACCATCCGAGGTGGACTCTTCCGCGGAAGTCTTCTGCATGCTATCAGACGCACAGTCACCAAGAGCGGTGCCAGACTGTTACATGAATGGTTAAGCTCTCCATCGACATCTCTCGATGTGATTAATGCGCGACAAAATCTTGTAGCCAAGTTCATCGCCAGGGAAGATCTCCGTGACTCCATCATAATGCTTCTGCGGCGTTGCCATGACTCTCAACGACTGGTACAAAAGTTCTCCATGGGCAGGGGCGATGCCGATGATTTGCTTGCCTTGGCACACACTATTCGTGCTACGGAAGATATTGTTGATATGCTAGATGAGACGGCCGATTCAGCAGGTGGTGAGCCGAACGGTGACTGCTTGAGAAAGCTCTCGTCACGAGTAGACCTCATCCAACCGCGCAAGCTCGCCCGAAAGATCAAAGATGCCATTGACGAGGAAGGAATTGTTCATCAGCAAGAGGTCGAAGACTCTGAAGCTAGTCAGATGCTCGCCCTCGCGCAAGATATTGTCGCCACAGAGGGGTCACAAGAGGACGCATTGGCATTGCCAAAGGGCAAAAGGAAACGGCCCACATCGATTAGGGAACACTACGCCGACGACAATGAGGCATGGATTATGAAGCCTGGCGCGAGCACCAACCTGAAAAGTCTCCATTCGCGGCTTGCATCCCTGCTGGAAGAGAAGGCCCAGTTGGGTGACAGCTTGCGCGAAAGACTCGGTGCCTTGAGCCTCACTCTACGATGGAGCCCAGGCCTAGGACACATTGCTCACATCAAGGGCAAGGATATCAAGAACCTAGTGGATATAAGAGCGCTCTCGTCCAGCCGGTCAACGAAATCGTTCCATATACCCGAATGGACAGCTCTCGGGCAACGTCTTGATCAAGCACGTTTCCATATTCGCCGCGAAGAACAGCGTGTCTTCCAGCTTCTGCGTGAGCAGGTGGTCCTCAATCTTGTGAAATTACGCCGAAACACCGCAGTCCTCGATGAACTTGACATCACAACATCCTTTGCCAAGCTGGCGATTGAGCAAAATTTTACTCGTCCCAGAGTTAACAACACCACCACGCACACAATCATCGGCGGGCGGCACCCCACTGTAGAAGGGGGCCTCAACGAACAAGGACGGAGCTTTATCCGAAACGACTGCCTCGTGGGAACGCCAGCCGACGGTCTTGCTTGGCTCATCACCGGCCCCAACATGGCGGGCAAGAGCACATTTCTGCGTCAAAATGCCCTGATCACCATCCTCGCACAAATTGGTTGCTACGTGCCTGCGTCACACGCAGAGTTGGGTATCGTAGATGCCCTGTTCAGTCGCGTTGGATCAGCGGATGACTTGTACCGCGACCAGAGCACCTTCATGGTAGAGATGCTGGAGACGGCTCACATTCTGAAGCAGGCCACCCCCCGTTCATTTGTGATCATGGACGAGATCGGCCGAGGGACGACGCCGGAGGACGGGACGGCAGTATCGTACGCCTGTTTGCACCATCTTGTCAATGTGAATCAGTGTCGAACACTGTTCGCGACGCACTTCCATGATGTGGCTGATTTGGCCGCGGCGAATGGGCTCTGTGGAGCAAGTGGACAAGGGGGAGCTGTGCAATTCTACTGCACGGATGTCGAAGAGGACATCCACGGAGGATTCGTCTATGTTCACAAGCTACGAAAGGGCATCAACAGGCAGAGCCATGCGCTCAAGGTGGCCAGGCTGGCTGGCCTGCCAAAGGGAGCTATCGACACTGCCAGACAGGTTCTGGAGCGGCAATAAGTTGAATCGAATACAGCTTCTACGAGAGCACAGCTTGGTGCCAAGATGATTAGACTTGCACTGTACAAACATCATGTACAATTAGGAGCGTAGTGAGTAGTGTCTTTATATGCCCACTACCAATTGAAACCCTTTGAACAACTATGTTAGCCAACCTGTTCAAGCTGTGCATGAAATCATTATCGAACCATGGGAGTCAAAATACAGGAATAGTCATACGGTTGTAATACGTGTCATCAATAGAGATCAGGGTTAAAAAGCTCTTGAAGTTTTTCATAATCATCCAGAGAGAAGGCAGGGCAGTATGCAATATCAAGAAGAAAATATTACTAACGTTTTCCCGTGTGCAAGTGAGCGTGAAAAAAGTAACGCGCGTGTTCACTTCACAGGTTTGTTTATTGCAATTACGGGCTCGTGTCTCTCATACTTGGCATAGCCTTCATTAACGTGTCGTGTGTCCTGCGACCGAAAAGTAGAAAGCCAGCCCAACGCCGCTGATTTCATGATTCCGTTCAGTCGCTAAAACAGAAGTTAGTTTCGAAGGCCAAAGACGGATTTGAACGAAGAGGCGCGGTGTTTGGGAAGTACGGAGGAACAACACATACAAGAGACCACCGAAACCCTCGTCATCCTCTTCCTCCTCAGAGTCGTCCTTCTTGGTTTCCTCGGCGGGGGCAGCAGCGGAAGAAGCACCACCGGCAGCGGCAGCAGGGGCAGCGGCAGCGTAAGCATCAGGGTTGGCGATGCGGTCCTTAAGCTGCTCAATCTCGGGCCAAGAGAAGTCGGTCTCGACGGCAACGGCAAGAAGGTTCTTGTAAGAGTTGACAAGGGAGTGCATGACCGAGGGCAAGGTGGGGAAGTTGAGAGCCAGGGAGATGGTGGCGATGGTGGTGATGGCCTTGGACAAGGCGCCGAGGAGCTGCTCATCACCGATGTCGAGAATCTCGGGAGGGAAAGCCTGACCCTCGTCGTACACCTGCTCGACGCCCAGACCGTAGGTGAAGGGTGAGATGTTGAGCATGTTGAGCAGGGTGGCCTCGGAGGGGCCGACCTTGGTGCCGGCCTCGACGAGCTTCAGGTCGGTGGTGATTTCAATGGTACCACGGGCGATCTTGGTGGGCACACCGAGGGCCTGGAAGAAGGAGGTCTTGCCGGGTTCCATGCCGGTGTTTCCGGCGGGGACCCAGACATCGGTGGGGGCAACGGCACCGGCACGAGCAGGGGCGGCGACACGGTTGGCCAGGAGCTTGTCACGGATTTCCTTGAGGTCGCCGTTGGTAAAGACGAAACCGACGTTGCCCTTGACGAAGGGCAGAAGACGCTCATACTCAGGGGTGTCGTTGATGAAGGTCTTGAGGGCTCGGCGAACCTGTTTCAAAATCAAGGGTCAGCATATACCGCTCACTCTGCTTGGAATAGCTTCAAATTCGTTGCCAAAAGGGGTTTTTTTTTTTACGAGGACAATTGGCCTCGTGCTTGAATTGCAGTGGCAAGAAAAACGTACCATAGTGTTCTTGCCCATCAGGACAACACCCTGGTTGCGGAGAGAGTGTCGAATCTCGTGCATCTGCTGAGAGCTGACATTGTCGATGGTAACGACGAAAACGGAGCGGTACTCTTCGAGCAAGCCCTTGAGCTTGTCGAAGTACCCGGCTTTGTTTGCAGTCTTGCCCCCCATATCTTCTTATTTAATGAAGGCAGGATATTTCAGGGCAAGGGGTATATGTTTGTTGTGGTGAGGGTGGTGGCTAGTTCGTGAAAGGACGTTGCGGAGGAAGAAGAACGCGAAATTTCGCATTGATTTTTTTCCTTTCGCCAAAATGTGTGGTCGTTTCTCTCTCACCACCTGCCCGCCTTGCTGCTTAGGGCTCATTGGCGCTAGCCGACTTCTAGGAGTTCCATGTGGGGTCCACCTTTTGGACTTAACAAGTGGTCAGCTTGAGACCAATCAACGTGTGAACTGTGAGAAGTGGAACCCAAGAGAGAAAGTTGAAGTGACATTGTCAATGTATCTTTTTTTTTCTCACCTGGGTCTACATACGGGAGAATATGACCAAGCTTTCATGATATAACAAGGGCTATTATCTGAGAAGTATCAGTTGACTGATCTCGACCCATTAGGTCCTCATCAGAATCCCATACTTGACAACCATACCTTCCCCTGTAAGAAGAAGAAGAGGAAAATGAGCCTCACAACCATTCCTTACAACCGGGTGCAAACCACTCGCAACATCCTGTTTGCCACGCGCGGCGGCAAGATTCACTCATTCAACCTCTCAGATAGCACGCACCTGTCGACATGGCAACACCCAGATGTAGAAAAGTTCGCCAACGCCTCCAACAAGGATGATTCAATGCCTCAAAATGGAACCGGGGATGCACCGGCTGCTCCTGAAACCGGCACGGAAGCCAGTGAGCCGCCAGCTAAGAGACAAAAGACGGCGCAAGGCGAGGATCTCAATGCTCCTACAGACAATGTAGAGAACTCCAAGGCAGGTGAGGCTTCTCAGAACAGGGGCATGAAACAAGGACAGAAAAAGGGCAAGAAGCAGAGCAAAGGTCCAAGTCATGGCGACAAGTCGAGGATGAGAAGAGTAGTAGACCGGCCGCTCATCACACTCATGACTTGCACAAGCGACGGGCAACACTTGGTCGCAGTTTCGGGTCACGATAAAGCTGTTTGGGTGTTTGAGCACAATGGCCACGGAAGTCTCACTCAATTGAGTCAAAGGTAAATGAAATTTGATTCCCTTTACAAGCCTCCCGCTTTTCACTCTGTCGCTGAGGTTTGAAAATGTCACTAACACGACATGAAATCAGAGTCATGCCTAAACGCCCCAGCTCCATAACACTTGGTTTCGGGCCCCAGATCATTGTCGCCGATAAATTTGGCGACGTCTACTCCCTCCCGCTTCTCATGACGCCCCTCTCCCCTTCTAACCTCGCCCTCCGCACCGCTGTCACGCCGTCCTGCCTCGGTGCTAAACCCGCAGTGCCGGCAGCCAACACCTTCACAGTGCACTCAAAACGCAACCGAGCGGCTCTAGAACACCAGCGCAAGCAGCTTGAATCCGAGAACGCCAAGGCCGGCGACGCGTCGAAATCAGAAGGGCCAAGCTTCGAACTGACTCTGCTCCTGGGCCATGTTTCCATGCTCACTTCCCTCGTTGTCGCGGAGAGCCAAGGAAAGAAGTACATCTTGACCGCCGACCGGGATGAACATATCCGAGTCTCACGGTATATCCCACAGGCTCATATCATTGAGGCGTTCTGCCTAGGTCACAAGGAGTTTATAAGCGAGATCATTATCCCTCTGGGCCAAGACAACGTTCTCATCTCTGGAGGCGGCGACGAGGATCTAATCGTCTGGGACTGGAAAGCTGGCTCCATCCTGTCGAGGACAAACTTGCTGTCACTGGCACGGGAAATTGTCCCACAAACTTCCAAGATTGCTGTCTCGGGATTAACATCGTTGCTGTATCCCTCTGATGAAGGCCAATTGACATATGTTCTGGCAATTTGCGAAGAGTAAGCGAAAATTCATGTCCCTGTTTGGAATCAAAGTTCTGTGTCTGAACCTTATAAAAACATGAAAGCGCTGACAATCGCGTAGCTTCAAAGCCATCTTCACCTGGCAATTAACCGATGAGAACCAGCTTAAAAACCCAAGCATCATTCAACTGCCTTGTAATCCTCTTCACATCACCACCGCGTCTCCGTCTGACGATTCACCTCTAAAGTTGATAGTCGCCATGGACCCGGGTCGAAACACAGAGGCCAGGAGTCTCCATGGGTACACTCTTACTCGCAGCGAAGGACGGTTGTCCTCTGACGTGGAGCTCATCCTCAACGGCCAAACTGCTGATGATGCGGAAATGCAGGTTTCCGAAAAGGACATCCTCGATATGTTCTACAGCGTGGAAAATTTGCGGAAGCAACAGGATGGCCAGGAAGGTGAGGATGGCCAGGAAGGTGAGGATGGCCAGGAAGGTGAGGATGGCCAGGAAGGTGAGGATGGCCAGGAAGGTGAGGATGGCGTGGATGGCGGGTCGGCGGCACCGGAAGATGGTGAGCCGGAGATACTGGCCAACCCGGCGGCAGCACAAGATTAGTGTATGTTGCAGACATACGGAACATAACAAGCTGTCAAGTAAATTTATTGTGCTATAAAGTCTAGGCCGCGGCAACTAAAAGCTCATCGAATCGTCTATACCCTCTTAACGCCAATCAGCCCGGTTGAATGACCAAAAGCTCCATCCTCTACGCAAGACGACTTTCGAGCCCATCATTCTTCCCCTCCCGTGAACCAACCCCCAATCATGCGTCATGGTTGCCATAATGCGTGTGCGTGGAGCCAAAAAAGTAATGCTCCTTCCACTCCATATGATATCAATGAGATTACAGCAAGCAATGACCGCGAGATTGACAAAGCTTCCTGCCAGTAATGTGCTCGTGCGCAAGACCATCACAGCTGTTTTTATCCGGTGCATCATCTCTGGTACGCCTAGTCAGTGCCATAACTTGTGAAATGATATAGACTCGCGTGCTGTCAACGAATAAGTAAAAGGAGAAATTCAATCGCCTCCTCATGTCGCATGTGTAACATCGTTCCACCTCCTCCTTTACTGCGAAGCGCACTGCACACGCTCCGCCCCAGGGTGGCCATCCTCATCCTCATCGTCCATGCCAGGGCTGCCAAAGACTCTGCCTTGTGATGAAGTGTCCAAATCCTCCAAGTCAGCAGGCTCAGTCATGGCCTCGGCTGGAGGCACGTTCTGGACAGATGGCGAGGGTAGAATCTTGCGGAGACCCTCAAAGGCGGTTTCATCCTGAGTCCAGTTCTTCTCGGGGAACTTGACGTTGAAGTGGATGTACAAGTTGCCGAAGTCGTGGTGTCGGTGAGAGGGCATGCCCTGGCCGCGGACCATCTTGACAGAATCTACAGGTCTAGTCAGTACTTGGTGTGTCTTCGGTTGAAACAAGTCAAAGTCAAAGAGGCACGAGATGTCCTTACCTGGCGCGATAGCCTCGCCAGGGAGAATGTCGATGCTAAGCCAGCGTTCATCCAAGTGTTCAATGTAAATGGTGCCACCAGCAAGGGCCGTGACCAGCTCAATTTCACACTTGTAGAGCAAATCATCCTCCTTTCGAGTGAAGCGAGGATGGGGTTTCTGCTCAATCTCAAAAACGACGTCACCAGCCTGAACACCGGGTGCCTGGTCACCCTCGCCTCGAAATTCGACCTTGGTTCCACTTCGGACGCCCTTATCGACGTGAACGTGGAGTACTTTTCGGTCGACAATCGTCTTCTTGCCGGAGCACTGCTTGCAGCGATCCTTATCCTTGATGATCTCGCCTTCACCATTACAGTCAGGACATACAGTCTGGAAGCGTTGGATCATGGGACCCATCTGGCGCATCATGGTCTTCATACCGTGGCCATCACAGCCAGGGCACTTCTTGACCGCGCCGTCCTTGCCTCCTAGACCGTCGCACTTGGGACAGATGATGGACCTTTGCAGGGCCAACTTGGAAATCTTTCCCCTGTAGATGTCCTCAAGAGAGACCTTGTGAGTGTGTTGGATGGTGCGAGCTTTGGGGGGACCGCGATTGTTCATGCCGCCGAACATGCCACCCATGCCGCCGAAGCCACCACCGCCGAAGAACTGAGCGAACAGGTCCTCGGCAGCCATGCCGCCACCGCCGGCAGCGCCGCCCTCGAGACCAGCTTCACCATACTGGTCGTAGATTTGTCGCTTCTGGGTGTCGGACAAGATCTCGTAGGCGTGGGAAACTTCCTTGAACTTTTCCTCAGCGGCGGGGTTGTGTGCGTTTTTGTCTGCGTTTGGTTGTTAGACAGAGGCACGGTGATTGGTATGGGAATTCCATCGTGAGGGTAGGGGGAAATCTTGATATGGCATACCAGGATGGTATTTCAAGGCATTGACTTTGTATGCCTTCTTCAACTCCTGCTCAGTCGCAGTTGGAGAGACCTGGGTCGCCTAGTTAGAAATGACTTTACGAATGAAGTACTTGGTATAGGGAGGGGATATGCGTACACCGAGTGTGTCGTAAAGTTTGGTTTCCTTGACCATGGTGTTGGTAGAAGCTGAGTGTTCCTTTAACAAGAGATGGGCCTAGGTTTTACGATAGTCGTCGACGCCCCGTAGCGCTTCAAAAAGACAAGCCTCGGATCGCGGAGATGCGGTGATGTGGACTGTGTCGGTTCTGCTGGAAGCAAAGAAGGAATAAGTATGTGTCAGAAACTTCAGCAAGTCCACGCAGGGCGGCAGAAGGTTCCAGTCGTCTGAGACGGTGGAACTCAAAAGATACCCATCTGGTGGAACCCTGAGTATACATATGAGGCTGTCCCCGGGCACTTGCCAGCTACAGGACCAACAGAGTCGCCAAGCATTTAGGAAGCCGATTTGAGAAACTGATCTGGCGGGGAAGTATCGCAATGCGTGTCGGGTCACATCCACTCGTCGATACTTACCTGCGTATCGTTCTCGCTCTGCGCAGAACAAAGATAACCAAAGATTCAACAGCGTGCAGACAAAAAGAGGTGTTTTGAGTAGCTTCTTCAGAGGGACCTTTGGAAATGCCAGGATATGCCGACGGCGATGAGGGAAAGGAAATTGCAGCGAAAAAGACTCACGTAGTTGTCAGGACTGATTAGGAAAAACAGCAACACTTTGTCGTAGAGGAGAAAGGAAGAAGAGGCTGCAGGGGTCCGCCCCAAGGCTATGCGCCTCATGGAAGTGTATAGAAGAAAGTCGATTGTGTGGCGGTGCTGATAATGCAAGACCTACGGATTACATACTAGTCTACATATGGAGTCCGGACGGCATGTGCAGGGCTTTGTGGTGCGCGAGGCTGCTCAAAATCCAGGACACGTTTATTCATGACAGCCCAACGTATGTAGAAACCCAAGCTTTTCTGGGTGAAATTTATGCTTATCGTGGCCCTTTTGTCATCATGCTTGCTGATTTTCTGGTTGCATGCTGAAGTCTCCCGCCAACATCCGCATGTTTTGTCCCGCCTGCCCTGGCGACGTCAGGATCCGGTTTTCTTCTCATTTCAATGTTCCAAACTGCACCATGGCTCGGCCTGGCCTATTCTTATTCTTATTATAGCGCTTTACTCCCAGCGAGCGGAAGCAGTGGTGGTCCAAGGCCCAAGGCGGCCCGAAGACACTGGTCCGGCCATTGATTGTGTGAAAGAGCAGGCGGTTGAATACAATCATGCCATGCATTGCAAGCCACCCCAAAACGACCAACAATTCATGCCACACCACACGACGGTACTTTGGACGCGTTGGCAAGGTAACTGGTCCCATTACTATTAAACTTCATTTCTATCTATGCCCAAGCAGCGTGCGAGGGCGCTCCATCATGGACAGAAGAAGGAAAGGGGGTATGGTGGTATCTCTAAGTATGTTCCAATGGTCCAAATAATGCTCCGTGCAAGTATACAAGACACCGGCCAACATCAGGCGATAACGTCACGCCACTGTAAATCCAACTCACAAAGTCCTTCAAATGCTTCATGCTTGACGCTTCCTGTACAAACCAGCCCCGCTTAGAATGCGTCCTCGAACGGACAGTCGACGCTGTCATGACCGTCGCGCTCGCATACCGCACACCACTTCTCTGGGTCCACGATGCCGCTCTCCTTACCTGCAACCGGCCCTGAATCCATGGGGTTCGGTATGATTTTGATGGCTGGGGCTGCAAGTGCGGGTGACTTCGGCTTTGTGGAAAGGGGGGCAGGATGAGCATCATCACCGCCCAGTGAGCTATGTGACTTGAGACCTTCCCGCACGACATCTGTACCCGTTTTGATATCACTGGCGACCTTAGCACCTTCAGGCCCAAACATATTGGTGCATGTCAAAATATCGTGACCACTCGTCTCGCAAATCTCGCACCAGAGAGTGCTATTCTCCGTGGCAGTCGAGTACGTATCGCTCTCATGCATAGTGTCCAGCGTGTTCCCTCGTCTGTGGTTTGCTTCTCTCTTGTGGTTTGCTTCAGGAGACCGGGGCTCAAGAGATCTCGTTGGAATGACCGTATCACGCGAGTCCCTCAAAGAGGATCGATGGGTCGAATTCCGTTGCGTACCGAGATTGCCCCCGCGCAGGGCGTCGAGTTCTTGCTCTAGCTCCTCTTCCCTACTGCTCTTCTTGTCGAGTAGGGCCTGAAGCTCTGAGAGTTGTCTTTCGAGACCCTCGCGAGCCGCCTTGGCTTCCTCACCCTCGTTCATGGATGAGCCAGGGCGTTGTGTGGGCGTGCGCTCCTCCGTATCGCCGACGGAATCCCTGCTGAGCGAGTGAATGATTGCTTTGAGCCCTCTAATCTCGTCTTCTTTCTGTTCCAGCTCTTTTGACGGATTGTCTTGGTCGCCACGAGGAGCACCGTACACGCCGAACCTCTCCCTCGCTCGGTCAAGCTCAGTTTTAGTTCTTTCCACCTCACCCCTCAGGAACTCTGCCTCTCCCCGGGCCTCTGCCTCACCTCTTCGAGCATCCTCTAGACCTTCCTCAAGCTCCAGTACAAGCTCTTCGAGTTGTCGCAACTGGCTTGCAACGGAATCAACATCGAGGTTCCTGGCTTCGAGCTCTCTGACTTCACCCATCAACTCTTCAATTCGTTTCTCATACACTCGTTCAGTTTCTGTGCTGGCCATTTCCAGTGTGTCAATTGTGCTTCGGAAATCTGCCCGATGAGCATCAAATTCCAATGTAAGCATGGCGATCTTATCGTTCTTCTCCCGAAGCATGGCTCGCAGCTGAACGGAATCTTTTTCGTCCAGGCTGTTTCTTTGCGGTCTCGGTACATCCGAGTTTTCAATGAGACCCTGAAGTTCGACAAAGCTGCTCTCCATCTCTGCCAGCGTTGTGGCTTGTTCTCTGAGCTGCTTATCACGATCCTCGAGCTGGGAACGAAGACGTTCAATTTCTTCTTCATTCGCCGCATTTGCCCGTGATGCTGGTCGTCGCAAGTTCATGACGGATACGGAGCCACTCAGACCGTTGGGTCTCATGCGCTGGGGGCTGCCAGGCATCGACGGTACCGAATCCCCGTCGAAGCCTGAAGCCGATCCTAGAGCTGACGCACTGCGAGGGCCGATGCTTGGTCTGCGATCAAGTCGAGGCGGTCTCTTATTTGGGTCACCAGCTGTTCCACGAACACTTTGGGTGAATCGATTATTGTTTGTGGGGCTTCCATATCTCGCAGGCGCCTTGGGAGCAGGTGTTCCAATTGATGGGCGAGGACCAGGAGTCATCTGCGTACGGCGGACTGGGGAATCGGGTCGCGGAAGCGAGGTTCTTGGGTGTCGCTTGCCCTGAGGGCTTGGTGCTCTGGTGCCAGGCCCTATGGAAGCGCTGAATTTGGATAGCCCAGGGGGAGTGAGATTTGTTCCATACAATGCACCAGGACCAGGCGCGTTTGATATTGGGGTCATTGGAAAGGAGCTTGTCGGGGAACATCTGCGGGAGGCCTTCGCCACAGGGACGAAAATTCCAGAACCTGGTACAGAGGTGGTAAAGTAGGAAACTCTGGTGCAAAATTTACCAACGTTAGATCTAAGATGAGACAAGTTTTACATCCAAAGATGGCTCGAGTACGTACCCGTCTACATCGCCATTGTTCTTGCCTCTCGAGGAAAAGTGTGGGTGAAGTTCGATTCCAGCAAAAGTGCCTTTCTTCCCCTGAACAGTGCCGACGAAACGAACAGTGCCAGACATGCCCCCAGGGACATCAACAGCATCACCAACAAAGATGTCATCGGCCGAGGGCCGCCCAGGCGTTGCGGGATTCATGGCTGGCGGCGACGACGACTCGCTCAAGACAGTTTCGAGTGCGTAGCTCTCACTAACATCGGGGATGCTGGCGAGTGAAGTAGGGGTCAAAGCGGCGAGGGATGTCTTGCGCGATAAGCGCGGTGGCAGAAGCTTAGACTGCGCTGCGTACAAGGTATTCAGATTAGGAGTCGAAGCAGAGGCCAAGGGACCTCGCAAGGAACGCGATAATGATGGTCTGGAGCGCAAAGTCCTCGTCGTGGTGGTTGTCGTGGTGGTGGTAGAAGTCATTGCGAGCAGTGGCCAGATCGGGCCAAGATTTAAGCACTTGGGAAGGAAAAGGTGGGTTGCGGTATGCGGTAGTGGCTCCCGTGCCCACAATCTGGCGCTGGTGGTTGACGTCTGGTTTGTTTACACCAGAACCCCCACGTTTGGGCCCCTCGACACCCGGCAACTAGGCGAACTAGTCGATATAGCGAATTGGGAACGGTCAATAGCACTCCGTAAGCGTTCTTGCAAAGGCGTGGTGAGGCCAGCCAAAGGCTTGCTCCCAAAAACTAAATCGTGAGAGATCCGGAAGGGGGGAAGGGGGCAAAAGAGCAAAGGAGAGACTGATGAGGGAGATGGAAGGGGAGTGAGGGTGAATCAATCATCAGTGGCAAGTATCGGTATGATGGTGAGAGCACAGATACATAATATGCAAAGGAAGCAACTGGGCAAGCTTGCATTCAATGCACACCGACCAGCTGGCAGCACCTGTCTGTGTGTGTGTGCGGGGACGTGGATGCGCGAGGAGTGCAGGTTGCAGCGTGCAGCGTGCAGCGTGCAGCGTGCAGGGCGGGGGTAATAATTGCCGTGTCGTGTACGGAGGAGTAATGCGTAGTGTCTGGTCGTCAGCGCATCACGTTACATTACACCAGACCCGTCGACTTGTTGTTATTGTTGAATGCTTCACTGAAAGCAAGCCTGTCAGTCCTGTTGCCCCAGACGGCTTGACCTGCATTGCATGCATGCAACATGTGGACGACACCGCGAAAGATACGCACCGTGGGGAAAAACTGATGTCGATGAGTCTTTTCGAAACAAGAAAATCGTACAAGATGGCAGCAACAAATGACTAACGCGCTGGCTGGTGTGCGGAATACTCGATGAGCGATCAGCGATCGAGTTCGGCCAAAGAAGACTGAGAACGAGCGTTCGGTGCCTCTGGGACGATTGCCGTCGTGGCTTCGCTGTCATTTTATGCCCAGAAAGTTCCGCGGTCCAACCCACAACTTCCATCCAGACCGAATTGTGCGAGACCCCTGCTTATATTCCTGTTTTTACTAACGTCGTGGGTTTCCTCGCCCTGCAGAACAAGCATCATCTAGCGCAATTAGTGTGTCGTCTCATGCACCGTTCCTTGAGAACACTTCTCAATCCGCACGAAACTCAGCTGTCCCACACTACCCAGGTTTGTATAGATAAAGCGCAAATTCCCGTTTAGATGGAGAGAAGGCTCGAGTCGCGAGGCCCACGAGGCATCACCACTTCCAGCGTGCTATACTTCTTTCCTGAGTTTGGATAGTAGTATTCTACAGAGTATTAGCACTATCATACATAGTATTGCTTTTGGCCGCTATCTTATCCAGGCATTGTCTCCCAGCTGGGACTAGCCACTACTGCCCGAGACATGCCAATAAGACGCTGCTGTCGGGTAACGGGGCGATCAAACATAATTTTGATCGGAAACCCATTTTCCGCTACTGTCTCATTGTCTTAGATTCATACTCTGTAGCTTTTATGCCTTTGTACTCCGTAATTCACGATAATATCCCAATGGCATGTCTGTCCATGGAAAATTTGGGGCGGCGGGATTAGAAGCCACCGACCCTTACAGGACTGTCAATGAATTCTTGTGCCAGGTGGATGGATGGAGTACTGACGAAACTCGGTGGCAACATTCTGACCAGCTCGGTCGCAACTTGCTGTCAACGGCCAGAGCAACAACCTTTATGCGCTATGGAATGCTGAATGAGCTTCGCATAGCCCTCCCCGGACCCTTCTCGACCCGTTCGAATAGGCAGGCGAGAATCTTTAGCTCGTTGAGTAGCAGTAAAACATGCCCACTATCTTGGTGAATCATGCTCCCTCTCGATGATGTCCTCTCTCCCAAGAGGTCTTGTGCCGTCGTTGAGGACCATGGCTTCGCGGTGTTGACGTCGTAGTCGTTGTTCCTCTACCGAATGTTCACGTATAGGTCGCCTCGTTTGCACACCCGAATCGTTGTCTCCCGTGATTTGCTCTTCGGGCTCCATAACAATATCAGGCAGTTCCCTGATTCGTCTCCTAGCGTTGCTCTTATCAATCAATCCGGCTTTTTCCAAAGCACGTAATCCACGTTTGGAATGTTTGATCCTGTCGACAATGTCCACGATTCTGTTGCTTCTGAGGTCCATATATGATTTGAAGTTGTGGCGGCGAGCTTCTGGAGCGTCCCCCCATCGTTGCTTTGCTAACCATCTCTCAACAAACTTGGCCTTGACAAGTGCACTCGCCCCGTATTTGTTGATGAGCTCGTGAACAAACATGAGGCAAAATCTTTCAGCCATATCCCGAAGATAATACTCGTCCCAGTGATAATTAGTCAAATCTGGGAGTTCTGTATCTGTGAGGGATAGTTCAAGCGATCTCACTAATGCTGAGTAAGTCTTGTCGTTGTTGAGTCGCGACAATCCATCGAGGCCTGCAAAAGTCAGCAGGTGAGATCTTCATAATCAGGGGGGTGGAATTGGGCGGTCCTACCCATTGTCTGGCCTGTCAGTAAAGCCAGTACCCGAAGGCATTGCATACGTTCGTCATAGTCAGGTCGGGTGACACCGTAAAGCAAGCGAAGCAACGTTTCATTGTCGTTGATGGCTCGATCGCAAAGAATTTTGGTGGCCACCTCTCTGATAGAGTAGTTAGGGTGAATCAACAATTTCTCTAGGATGCTCAGCTCAAGCGAATCTTCTGTCTCTTGTGTGATGTATTGCGTTTTGGGCTCCTTCGGGGGAATCTCGTGTTCGTCGCGGATAAGTGCCAGTACGGTGGTCATAGTACCGACAATGCCCAATGTAGCAAACCCGAGACTGATGAGTAGCACCCTCTCATCTCGGGCGAACAAAAGAATACCCTCTTTCCAACCCATGATGAAAGCTAGTGTGTGGTGATGGTCGTATCCATGATTTGTTGGCTCATGCGTCGTCGTTGAATTAAGACTTTGTTCCGTACATGCCTGTGGTCTCTTGTGTAAACTTTCGTGACATCAGTCTAATTCTGCCCCTGACCACCGTCAAAACCTTGATCCTCATTGGGACTAGCTGTCGGAATCGCAATTGTATGCTCCTACTATTAGTCGCCCCATATTTCTTATCGATAAATTTGCAACGTCAAAAAAAAAATTACATTGTGTTTGAATGCTGCAGTGTCCTGCTGCCCATCACCAGCAAACATCTTGGTGTTGGCCATCGACTTTTTTTTACCATGGCTGGATCGCAACTCAAGCGCCTCAAGGCGTCTTTGAGAGAGCAAGGTATCACTGGACCGCAGCAATCGAAGAAACAAAGGCGCAAGAATGCTGAGGAGGGCAAGACCCGCAACGACAAGCGACTACAAAGAGGCGTCGTTTTAGGCAGCATTCGTGAACAATTCAACCCTTTTGATTTGAAGCACGCTGCGCGAGGTCCCAAATTCGAGGTGACGTCTAATCGAGTTGCTACTGGAGATGCAGCTAAGGGAATTCGAGGGAGACCTGGAGTTGCAAAAGCCATGGGTGAAGAAAGGGTAAGATTTCCCTAATTAATTTTCATATCTATCGCAATAGACTGTTTCTAACTCTATCATCTCCAACTAAAGAGACGAGAAACTCTTTTGGTAGATATGCAGCGACGCAACAAGGTCGGAGGCATTCTCGACAGACGTTTCGGTGAGAATGATCCCACGATGGCTCCTGAAGACAAGATGCTTGAACGATTCGCAAGAGAAAAGCAACGAAGCCACAAGAAGAGCGCATTGTTCGATCTTGAAGATGACGTTCCGATGGAAGGCCTGACACATATGGGCAAGACACTGGAGTTTGAAGACGACGACTTTCAAGAAGACGAACTGGAACTCGATTACGACAGTGACGATTCTGTGAGAGAACGGCAAAGACTCAAGCGATTGCGGTCTCTGGCAGAGACTGGTAATGAGGAAGATTCAGAAAAGGACCAGCCAAAGAGGAAGAAGACAAAGAAGGAGTTCTTGGAAGAGCTTATTGACAAATCAAAGATGCACAAATATGAGCGAAAAGTGGCTAAAGTGGTTGATAAGGGTTTGCGAGAGGATTTGGACAAAGAATTACACAGCATCCAGATGCTTCTCGCCTCTAAGCAGGGCGTCAAGCGACCGGGCGATGCCGATGCTGCTCCCAAATCCGCGATCGCTGGAGTTGATCGGGACGCTTTTGACCGAAATTTTGACCTTGAGGTGAAGAAGCTGGCACAGGACAGACGCGCTCAGCCAACCGAACGCACTAAAACGGAAGAAGAAAGGGCAGAGGAGGAATCCAAACGGTTGAAGGAGCTAGAAAACAAACGCCAGAGGCGTATGATGGGAGAACAGGTGACGGATAGTGAAGGGGATAGTGACGAGGACGAGGGCAAGAAAAAGGCTTCAGGAGAGGCGAACAGAATGGCCGTGGAGGAAGACGAGGACGAAGACGATGTTTTTGGTCTGGGTCGTGGCATCAAAACTCGGCCAACTGCTACAGAGCTGGGATTCGATGACGAAGATGACTTTATAATTGACGATGACCTTGTCGCTAGTGGCTCGGACCTGGAGCTTGTCGACAGCGACAATGAATCTGAGGATGATGATGGCGATAATTCTCAGCTTGATGCTGGTGAAGAGGAAGATGAATTCACCCAAGGCTTGCTGAACGAGGAGGAGGCCAGAAATCCGGTCTTTCGGGTTACCGACTCGGCAGCAAATGCCGATGCGCCACAGAAGTCAGACGAGCACGGCTTGCCCTATACATTCCCTTGTCCGCAAACATGCGAGGAGTTTCAGTCTGCCATCAGGGCATTTCCTCACAAGAACTTGCCCATCATCGTTCAACGAATTCGAGCGCTACATCATCCCAAGCTCGACAGCAAGAACAAAGAAAGACTCAGCAACTTTGCTGCCGCCTTGGTCGACTTCATATGTTTACCTTGGGATGCAGAGTCATCGCCATCTTTCTCCGTGTTGGAGAGTCTGATCCGTCACATCCATTCGCTCTCCAAAATGTTTCCTTCCGAAATTGGCAAAAGATTCCGACACCATATCGAAGAGATTAGCCATAGCCGTCCACTTGCGCTACAGCCATCCGATCTCGTCCTATTGACAGCCATCGGCACGACCTTTCCCACTTCTGATCACTTCCACCAGGTCGTCACACCAGCAATGCTCACGATGGGCAGGTTTTTGGGTCAAAAGGTCCCGCAAAAACTGTCTGACTACTCCACTGGTGCCTACCTTGCCATCTTGTCGTTGCAATACCAGCAGCTTTCAAAGAGGTTCGTTCCAGAAGTGCCAAACTTTTGTTTGAACACGTTGTGTGCTTTGTCTCCCGTTGCGTCGAACGAGAAGTTAGGCGATTTTCCGTGTCATAAGCCTCCACCGGCTGTTAGGGCACAAAAAGCAACTGCCGGTACAGTCAGAAAGTTGACTTTCTCGGATTGCACCGCGATGGATGCCTCAGTGTCGGCCAAGGTCTCAACGATGAGTACTGTATTGGACGTCTTAGATGCTGCTGCAGATCTATGGACTGACCAAGACGCATTTTTGGAGACGTTTGGCCAAGCGACAAACGTTCTGAAACATCTTACGAGCAAGTCGAATCGATTGCACCTCCCCACACAAGTGATTGAAAAGACGGAGAAACTCACAGCCAAGTTAAACCGCATGGCAAGCTTGGCACAAATATCTCGCCGGCCGCTGGAACTACATCATCATCGTCCACTCGCCATCAAAACTTATATTCCCAAGTTTGAGGAGACGTTTGATCCCGACAAACACTACGACCCCGACCGTGAACGAGCTGAACTAGCCAAACTCAAGGCCGAGCACAAAAAAGAACGCAAGGGCGCCATGAGGGAGCTCAGAAAGGACGCCAATTTCATGGCCAGAGAGAACTTGCGTGTCAAAAAGGCCAAAGACGAGGCTTACGAGAAGAAGTTCAAGAGGTTGGTGGCCGAAATTCAAAGCGAGGAAGGACGGGAGTCAAATGCATACGAGCGGGAGAGAAAAGCGAGGAAACGGGCAAACGACAAGTAGCATGGATATTTCATTTAATTTCCATTCGT
This sequence comes from Epichloe bromicola, assembly GCA_023658445.1. Lineage (NCBI taxonomy): Eukaryota > Fungi > Ascomycota > Sordariomycetes > Hypocreales > Clavicipitaceae > Epichloe > Epichloe bromicola. The sequence continues at coordinate 3,962,682 of CP098266.1, read as the reverse complement.
GTTCCAACCAAAAAAAGGAGTTCAAGCCGATGAGACTGTGACTTGTCAATGATGGTTTGTGGTGACGGATGCATAATCTACAAGGCTTTGTCATTCGCCGTCGACTATGTGTGGCTGGTAACGAGAAAGGAGTCGTCCGATTCTGGAATTCAAAGGGCACTATGACACCTTTGGCGTAAAAGAGGAATATTTATTTAAATTGGCAAGAGTGCTTACGTTGATTCCAAGATAAAATGCATTGTCGGAGTTGAGGTGAAGAAAGTGGAACACCCTATAGGCGGCCCCCGTACAGAGAAGGCCACCAGCGTCTCAGACGTTGGTGGCTCACACTTTTAAATCTATCGTCGTCAAAACATTGTTTTATGCTCTAAAGTTGGCACGACCTCTTTCGCAATGTCAATCGCTGCCGCAATCACATAATCGCTGCCGATGCTTTCACTTGTGCCATTCATGTTCCTTCTTAATCGATCCGATTTGACACTCTCTAGCACATGCGGCCTTGATAGATCAATCGCCCGAATCCGCTGAAGACAGTGGCGCAATGGCCCCCTCACAGAACACTGTTGCACCCAGCGATGATGAAGATGACTACATGAATATGACCTTTGAGGAGCCAATCCCAGTGAAGGAAACTTCTTTACAAAGGACCCAGCGTTTGAAGAAGGAAGCTCTCGCCAGGGGTGCAGTCAAATCAAAAGCGCAGCTCGCCGAGGAGGAGGCCGCAGCAAGGGAAAAGGCTCTCTCAACATCCATGCTCGATGCGCCAACGGTCAGAAAAAGCAAAGGTTTCGCTATGATGGCAAAAATGGGGTTTACAGGAGGAGGGCTGGGTAAGCCGACTGATGACGGGGATACTACTACCCAGATGACAGAACCGATCAAGGTCAGTTTGAAGGAGGATCGCGGTGGAATCGGCATGGAGAGCGAGAAGAAGAGGAAGCTACAAGAGGCCATGGAGGAACGGGAAATCAAGACTGTCAAGGTTGACCCGGATGAGTACCGGGATCGGGTACGGAAGGAGCGAGAGGACGAGAGACTGGAGAAACAGTTCCAAGCTGCGCAGCGAGTTGCTGAGCGAATGGATGAGGAGTCCGAGCCGCAGAAAGATGCAGAGGCACCAGCTAAGCAGCAGCCGGGAAATCCCTCGTCGCGGCTACTGAAATCAATCCCCGTTCTCTATCGTGGGTTGATACGATATAGGGAGGAGAAAGAGCGCGATAGACGGATGCGGTATGACTTGGAGCAGTCGCTCTCACGGCTGCCTACGTACGAGGACGAGGACGAGGACGAGGATGATAAGAGGGCGCTGGGCAAGAAGAAGACGACGTACGTTACTGCGCAGGATTTGGATGAAGAGGACGAGGAACTGAATGCATTCAATGCCTTGCAGCCGGCGGAGCGGCTGGAGAAGCTGGTGGGATACTTGCGGGAGAGGCATTGGTACTGCTTTTGGTGTAAGATGCAGTACGAGAGCGAGGGACTGGAGGGGTGTCCGGGAGCAACTGAGGAGGATCACGATTGATGCTTTTTTTTTTTTTTTGACATAATTGCTAATCATGTGTGAGATTCCTCGGCCGTGTGGAAATGCTGTCGCACGTTTGCTCCCTGGTCCCCGGCGGAATAGCTTGACAGAGATTGCGAACATGATACATGATATAATAGGGATGAGATAAAATCGATTTGGTGCCCTTCATGTGCCCTGCCGCAGCACAGACGCTAGACGGCGCTAACCACGGCCGGAGTCCAGCTGGCCTGGCACTCGTGAGACCCTGAAAGTCGCCTGCTTCCTGATGAGCCACCTGGCCTTACTCGTACCACGTACCACAACCAGACAATTGATTCCCATTCTTCTTCCCCTCCCATCAAAAAACACGTCGATTTGTGCATCCAACACACTTCGATCCTTCTGTGCGATACGTGCCTAGGGTACGCGCCACTCCTCGCCGCTATGAAAATCGCGTATCTCTCCGTTGGGCTACTGTCCCTACTGACGCCTCTGACGGCGGCATGGAGCAAAGAAGGTAAGCCGATGCTCTGTTTGATTTGACAACGAGGTTCTCGCTCCCATCGCGCAACTACGAATTGCTGACCAACGCTCTCAGACCGTGAGATCTTTCGAATTCGAGATGAAATATCTGCTCACGAGGCTGATGCTGCCGCTACATTTTACGACATTCTTGGTGTCTCCCCCGTCGCCTCTTTCGAAGACATCCAGAAGGCGTACCGCAAGAAGACTGTTGCACTGCATCCCGACAAGGTCAAACAACGGTTGCGATCGGAGCGCATCAAGCAGGCTGGCGGCAAGGGTGACGGTACCATGAAGCAGCCAACCTCGTCAGAGGTCAAGACTGCCGTCAAGCAAGCTTCTGAGCGCCAGACTCGTCTTATGCTGATTGCCAACATCCTGAAAGGACCTGGCCGAGATCGTTACGACCACTTCCTTGCCAATGGATTTCCTTTGTGGAAGGGCACCGACTACTACTACAACAGATACCGTCCTGGTCTGGGAACAGTCATGGTTGGCTTGTTCATCATCGGCGGCGGTGCTATCCATTATCTCATTCTCTACATGAGCTGGAAACGACAGCGGGAGTTTGTTGAGCGCTACGTCAAGTTCGCCAGGGATACTGCATGGGGTGGCAACCTCGGCATTCCAAACATCGAGCCGCAGTCATCCGCTCCTGCGACACCTCCTGATGAGGAACAGGATGCTCCTGCAGCAGTTCCTCAGAACCGCAGGGAGCGCCGCATGCAGCAAAAGGAGGTCAAGAAGGATACTGGCCGAGGACGGCCCAAGAAGGCGACCAAGAAGACCTCTGCTGCTTCTCGCGATGCCTCGGCCGGTCCTACTGGTGTTCGCCGGAGGGTTGTGGCCGAGAATGGAAAGATTCTTGTTGTGGATTCTCTCGGCGATGTCTACTTGGAAGGGGAGGACGAGGACGGCGTTGTGAATGAATATCTTCTCGATGTAAGCATTCAATCCGCCCCAAGTCTGCCGCATCATCATTTTTGATAGTCACACATTCTAACACGGCAACAGCCAAACGAGCTGGCGCAGCCTACGTTCAGCGATACTGCCGTCGTCCGACTGCCCCTCTACGTCTTTAACCTGACCCTTGGCCGTTTTACTGCCAAAAAGGACGCTGAAGTTGAATCTGACGTGTCTGAAGTCGAGGAAGAGACGGATGCGGCCCAAAGAACACCCAGCGATTCTGACTTTGAGCTCCTGGACAAGAGCACCGACTCTCTCGGTAAGGCAAAGTCCTCTGGCATGGAAAAGAGCGGCAAGTCGAGCAAGCGCAAGAACAAGAAGAGGTGAAGGGAGACACACTCTTTCTTGGCATGCAGAGAAAACGGAGAAAAGACGATGCGCAATTCTTTGTCATGAATACATTAGTGTGTGTGTGTGTGGGGGGGGGGGGCACTTTTTTTTTGGACAAGACACACGATAAACAAAAAGCATTGCGAGAAAGAGATCAGAGGAGCTTGGCACGCAAGGGTGCCTAGATGGGCAGAGAATCGTTGGCGCAATAATTAACGGACACGAGGTGGTCGCGCAAGCAGAGTCGTGGACCGTTGGTGCATCGGCATTGGTCAAATCAGTTGCATATGCGTGTGATATCTGCTGATGATGAAGGGACGTACGTAATTCACATGTCAAGTCAGCGGGGAATTTACAACGACGGGGGTTATTCAACAGAAGCAGTCTAGTCTGAACTATTAATTACGTACTCAATCTTCCAATGCCTGGAAATGGTCCGATGGACGACTGAAATAAGGGGTCAACCAGCCTGGCGCAAGCCATTGGCTGTAATGACAGCGCTTCGACAACGGCTCTGTCTCTGGCCAACGTCCATCTAGCCTCGGCGCTTCAGCCGGTGGGCAACAAAGCTAGACGGCCTATCATGGGCCATGGCACGCATGGCAGGACCCACTGTACAGAGGACGTCGCCAACGGTGCTGGCCACTAAGAAGCTGCAACGAGGCGCCCGGCCGGGTTGCACCAAGTTCACCACTCACGGGCGGCCGCTGCGCAGTGCCAGCCTGTGGCATGGCATTGCTGTGCATGACAGGACTGGGATGAGGGTTGCTCCTATTCTTCCTGTTGTTTCCTCTCCTTGTGTAATAATAAACAACTCTTGTTTTGGTCGTGAGAGCCACCATCGTTTGATTCCATTCGCATCTTGCTCCCTCCCTGATTCTGCAATAATTGGGCGGCCTATTCTGCGACCCGTCCCGTCTCCCGTTGTTGGAGAAGTGAGAAGCAACCAACTTCTCGAGCCCCGCCCCTCGGATATTAAGCTTGGCAGGTTGGGCGAGGTTGGGCGAGCACTTCGACGGAGTACTTCTCCCACGCATCGTGCCATTCTTGGCTGAGGCCGCCGTTGATACATACACGTCACTCAAGCGGCCGTCTGAAAAGAGCCGGTCGATTCCCGGAAAGAGTGATTGATATATTGATATACGGTGTGCGTGCGCGAGCTCGTCCGCGAGAAACAGAGGAGGGGCAGCTTGCTTGAGGCCATCATCCGCCACACCGTTGCGCGAGATGGAGAGAAGTCGCGGGATACCCGACCAGGAGATGTTCCTGAGCAAGCCGGCTCCAGAGGACTGTGGTGACAGCCCAACCGTCGAACCACTGCGCATCTTCAAGCCGAAAAGCCCCGAGCCTGCTGGCCGGAGCTCTGCCTCTCCCGCCAACAGGCCCTCATTTCCTCTCCCACCTGGTGCGTCGAGCTCTGCGGCACCGCTGCCCTTCCCAGACGACGACGGCGACGACGACGATGACGACCACAACCACGACCACAACCACGACCACGACCACGACCACGACCACGACGTGCACGACGTGCGCAGACCAGCTCCGCCGAAGCCATACGGGTCAGCTTATAACGACACGACGCCTCGTCTGGACACGAGCCTCGTCGAGAAGCGCCTTGGCTTGGCTGAGAGGAGAGGTGCCTCACCCAAGGTCATTCACTCGCCGTCGAGTCCCGACGCTGACCAGGGCCTTTTTGCCCGGGCTTTGAAAGAACAGAACCGTCCAGCTGTTCCTGCCACTGCCACAAACTATCCAAGCTATCAAAAGACATATTATCCGCCCCCCGGTGGTGCTTCGGCCGCTCCTCCGTCAACCAGTGCCTCGTCTTCGTTACGGCCTCCAAACCGCGAGCACTCCACCGTCGGCGACCAGGGAGTGAATCGTCTCGCATCCACCGCCTCAAATTCCACCACGCGAGCGAGTCGTGGTTCTCCTCCCCCTCCCGAGACGCCCATTGATGAGCCCGGGAATGCTCCCGGCGGCGGGGGCATCGAAGCTCGATATGCCGCCTCTGGTATCTCGGGGACCGCGACTCTCACCAGCTTGCAGGCTCACCAAGCACAGAGCGCCGCCGCGGCTCAGAGACTTGCACAATATGGAAACCAGCGTCCTCCTCAACGGCCGTGGACACCGACCGAAACTCCCGATCAAGCCCCTTCTGGACCACCCACCGTCTATCAAGGCGCGAACGTCATCTCAAGTCCGGAGCCGCGGCTTGGATCCGTCTCTGCTCCTCCCCATCCGACGCAGCCTCCGGGCCAGAACCCGGCCTCGAACCAGAACCAGGGGCAAGGGCAAGCCGATCCGAACGCTCCAGTCCAGGTCAGCGTACTGGAGCAAGACTTCCAGCGCATGGGCGCCAAGACGCCGCCGCCAGCCTACTCGAGCGTCAACCCGAACGGCACTTCTGCCTACCCAAAGGAAAAGCAGCGACCTCAGCAAGGCGCCGCTGGAACTGGAACAGCCACGGCCGCGGCAACGACTGCACGACGTCAAACCACTCCGCCCACTGGAACTGCGGCGGCGGCGGCAGGCCCGGGGTTCTCCTCATCTTCAAAGCCGCCGACCAAACCGGCGGCTGCTGGTCTGGTTTCACCAGAACTTCAGCATCCGGGACATCCTGCTTTTGCCAACGACCCCAGGCCAGAAACAAACGGGCAGTCATCTCAACCAGTTGCCTCGCCGAGCACATCTCTCCAGACGCAAACCCCCGCGTCCCCCCCTCCACTCCCCGAGGGCTGGATAGCTCATCTAGACCAGAACTCGGGCCAATACTATTACATCCACCTTGCATCCCAGGCCACGCAATGGGACTTCCCCAAGGGCCCCAATCCTATCCAGCACGAACAGACTCCACTCTCACCCACGGCATCAACGTATGGAAATCCTTTGACCTCGCCCCTGTTCGGGAAGCAGTCCATGGCTTCGCCCATGTTTTCCCCTCACACGCCTGGCTATGCCGAGAGTATCATGAGCGTTGCTTCCCAAACGCCTACGGCAGCCGGGTTTTCCGGTCCGCCCCCCGGCGCAGGAGTGGAAATGTACCGGATCCAGCCCACGAATGGAGTTTACTTTGGTCCGTACCTACGATATGTCAATATGGATCATGAGAATGGTGTCTGGATGGGAAGCATTCTCATCGTCACCGATGCGCCTCAACCCCCAACCGTTCACATTCATCCCAGCACAGATCTCTCGCCCAACCCGCGACAACTGGAACCACGCCCCATCTATACCCATCAAAGATGGACATTCTACAAGTACGACATTGCTTTACCCATGAGCGATGCCGGTACCGAACGGTGGACATATGCCGTGACATCGCACATGGGCTGTACACGGTACGAGTTTGTGGTGGCCGGTCGACACGAAACTGGATGGCGCTTCATCGCACACTCGGGCAACGACTTTGCTACCAGTACGTCGCAGAACGAAAGAGCTCGCCTCGGCGGCGTCGGATTCATGTGGAAGGATGTGTTGCAGAAGAACGTGGACTGCGGCGGATTCCACGTCCAGCTTGGCCTGGGTGATCAAATCTACGGCGATAGGCTCTGGAAAGAGGTTCCTCTGCTGAAGCAATGGCTTGCAATGAGCGGAAGGGATAACAAGAAGAATGTGCAGTGGACTGCCCGACACGAGGAGGACGTGGCGCATGCCTACTTCCATTTCTACACCAGTCACTTTGACCAGCCCTTTTTGCGAGAAGCCTTTGCGCAAATTCCTCACATTTTGCAGATGAACGATCATGACATGTAGGTCAAGATTCCTCTGCTCTCACCTTCGCCCTTTGACGGTTTTTTTTTTTTTTTTTTTTTTTTTTAATGGGGTTCCAGAACTGATTATTTGTGCCGTCTAGCTTTGATGGATATGGCTCGTATCCCGACTACATGCAAGCCTCAGCGGTGTTCAAAAACATTGGGCGCATTGCTACGGAAATGTATCTCCTGTTCCAACATCACACTACGGTTGAGATTATGCGAAACGTCAGCACGGACCACGACATCTTCACCATCACGGGCGTCGGTTGGCACTTTGTCAAGTATCTGGGACCGGCTATTGCGGTTGTCGGACCAGACTGTCGCTCCGAGAGGACGCAAGCGCGCGTCATGGCCGGGCCGACGTATCAAGGCATCTTCCCCAAGGTAGCGACGCTGCCCCCGAGCGTGCAGCACGTGGTGTGGATGGTGTCCGTTCCTCTCATCTACCCTCGACTGGACGCCGTAGAGAGCCTGGCCAATACTGTTGCGGCGGGCAAAAAGGCCGTCAACACAACGTACAACATTCTGGGCAAGGTCACGAGCTCGGTGGCTGGCGTCGTCGGCGGCAAGGAGGCCGTGGCCATGGGATTCTCACAAGTGAAGAAGGCGGTTGGCAAAGGCGGCCTGATGGGCAATGTCCTGAACCAGTTCGGAGAGCTGGACATTCAGGAGGTGTTGAAGGACATGTGGACACACGACTCCAAGGACCTGGAGAGGACATACTTCATCCGCACCTTGCAGGGCATAGCGCAGCAAAAGGGCGTCCGTATGACCTTTTTGTCAGGCGGTAAGTGCTCTCTCTCTCTCTCTCGCCCAAGCCCGACACGCCGACACGGGGAGAACAGACAAAGAAGGCTGACTCGAGGGAAAAAAAAAAACTGTAGATGTCGCAGCCTCTGGCGCCGGTCTCGTCCACGACCCAACCCACCCCAGCGACCACAAAACCATGTACCAAATCGTGTCGTCGCCCATCGTCAGCGCCCCCCAAGGCAGCTACCTCCTCAAGCTGCTCCATAACCAAAAGACGCTCTACGTGCCCAAGAACGGCCAAAAGTCGACGCACGTAGTTTCCGACACGAAAGAAGACATGATGGAGATATTCCACACCGACGCCAGCGGCGCCGCTCGCGAGATGAAGAAGCTCATGGGTCGCAGGAACTACGTCGCCTTGGTGGCATACGACCAGGAAGCGGCCGCGAACCAGCAACAAGTCCCGTTCAGTCCCAATCCGAGCATCAGCAGCGGCAGTCAGCATGGGCTGTCCAAGCTCAGTCTCGCCGTGGACTTTGTCGTGCAAGGGGATGGGGCATACACTGCCACGACAAAGTATGGGCCCGTCATTATTCCCCATCTCGAGTACGGGAGGTAATAAATATCGGGTGGGCTACATCTTTTCAGTGTCAAGTGCAGTACTTCCTGGCAACGTGTACAAGTGCACAGGAGAGAAAGGTGTCTGCTAAACAACATGTACCTCTTTTGTCTAGATAACGGTAGTCTGTTATTGGCCTTTTTCTTTTTTCCTTTTTTCTTTTCATCCGTACATAGACTTGGATACTCCATGGCGCCTAGCTTGATTTTGATGATGAATATACCAGACATTTTTCTCATGACGGGACTAGTACAACCATTCGTTATTTTGAAGACATTGCTTCATGTTTTCATTCTTGCTTTGTTCTGTTCACCTCTGTCTGTAATAATATCGAATTCATTTCGTATTGTGTATGGAAGAGCTTAGATTCGCACCGCGCCCTTAAAAACCGAGCGACTTCGTCCTGGACACTGGTTCCTCCCGGGTGTAGCTACAAATCAAAAAGCTCCTTGACAATGCGGATCGTGTCCTCGGGCGACTTGACGGCATGTCCGATGGTGCGAGGGTCACTGTAGATCTCCCAGTCATTGCCGCCCTCAAAGGCCTTGTCGCCGAAGAAGTGGATGTTCTTGTACGCGATGCCGCCTTCTTTCTTGGCTTCGTTCTCGAGGTGCTTGAGGCAGTATGTCTTGTCCCAGCCTGTGGGGAAGACGTCGAATGAGATTTGTCCGCCAATAGAGTATCTGCTCCCGTAGAGGAATGTGAGTCGGAAACTCGATTCTCGAATACTAACATGTATAAAATCGAGTATCATGCTGGTGGGAAAGAAAAAAAAGCACAACCATAATAACTGGTAGCTGGGGGAGAGAAGGGAAGTGGGGGGGGTTACGGTCACGTACGTCAAGTCCACATCAGGAAACTTCTTCTTCAGATCCTCCACAAACTTGGCCCTCACCTTGGTCTCCTTGTCGAATTTCTCAAAGTCGTTTCTCTCCTGCGTGCTGGCATTTCTCCCCACGGGGCTCACGTTGATCATGCCGTTTCTGAACTCGACAAACGTGCCCCTCTTGACGGGGACATCCATGTCCGCCACGTAGTGCAGGATATAGTTGACGAGCTCCTTGTACTTGGCCTCGCCGATCCACTTGATGAAGCTGTTGGAGGGGAGTTCCTGTCCCAGCTTGTATGCTGTCAATCCGTTCTCGGCGAAGCAGAAGTCGAAGAGGGTCGTGACGGGCACACCGGCTGGCTTGCCAATCTGTTCTTGTTGCTTGGCGAGGTCGGAGCCGCCGACGTAGCCGACGGAGCATTTCTTGCGGAGGGCAGAGAGGATGGAAAGGATCTCGGGCGACGCATCCTGTTGGAGGACGAGTGATTTGGTACGGTCAGCGGCTTGCACAAATTCTGGGAGCGAAATGGGTTGAACCGGGGGAGGAGGGGGGAGAAGCGGCATCAGCCGGACCGTACCAGGCGAGCAGGAGTGAGAGTGCCGTCCACGTCGAACAAGCAAATCGTGTCCTTGAGAGGACGTTCCTCAAGAGGAGGATAGCTGGACTGGGCGGTGTCCATGATTCAGTAAAGGGGGGGGTGAAATCCAAAGTTGGGCAAGATTTTAATTACCCACGGCTTGGTGATGTATGTATGTACGCTTTTCGTACGAACGTGGGTGGTGGGGGGGGGGGGTCCAATGGCGGAAAGGAGGGGAGGGGCAAGGAAGGAGCTCGTGAGGGGCGCGCCGTCAGGCAAGCTATCCACGGGAGCAAGCCGCCAGTAGTACGCCAGACTGTTCTCTTCTGTTACATCAAGACACGTTGTTAAGAGAAGAACAGGTGCGCCCTTGGGGTCCCCACCACTTGATTCACTTCTTTGGGCCTTGTCCATCGGCTTGGTGCCAAGCAGCAAAGATGCTCCAGAACATTAATAGCTTCCATTGTCCTTCGTACCAGTTGCGCAACTCGTGCATTGCATGATGCTTGCCATCTGTCGTCCACAGGCCATTACTCATCCGTGCCAGTTTCATCATAGACGAAACATACAACCGTCCGCTATGCATACAGTCCGTCTCTCTCCACATTACGACTCTTGCCATACCCCGGATATTTCCACTGCAACGTTCGCAATTGTACTCAGTGTCCAAAGAGCGATCAAACCCCAGCCAATCTTCCGGCTCAGAATCCATTTGTTCAGAGGCACAACGATCAAGAGTAGAATCAACATGATGAGAAGAGTCACGGCGGATATCAAGAGCGTAGGGCCAACCTCGACGCTGTACGGCCCATACTGGACTGGCCGGTCGGGATGTTTGGCGTGCTTCTTGTTGGCGTGCTGCACCATCATGAGGACGCCTCCGATGCCGATGCCGAGTAGAATGTTGAGCATTGGACCGCCAAAGCATGCAGATCTAGCAGATCAGGGTTGGTTAGCAATTCGTAACCATCATGTACAGCTAGGTGGCTAGCACTTACAAAGCCATCACCGGATAGCCTAGGCGCGCTACAGTAATGTCCGCAACCAAGTCGCCCACGCTGTTGCCAGCTGCGAAAATGGTGAGCCCTAGTAGGGCTTCTGATATGTTCAAGACGACGCCAAAGGCCTTCAAAACCCCTACCACCTCGCCAGCAATGGTAGAAATCCACGCGATGCTAATGATGAAACCCATAAAACAGAGAAGGAAATGGTACTTGGGTCTTCTGTGGTCGGATGTGAGGATGAAAAGACATGCCAACAGCACGAGTGAAACTAACAGCGTATAAAGAACCATCATTACCAGTGTTTTGCTCGGATGGGACAGATCCTCTGCCATATTGGCCCACAGAATCAACATGGCAAATAGTGGTCCCGTGAAAAGCTGGACACAGACGAGCCAGCGATTCCACGTCGTCGGTTCGTCATTCTCATTACTAATGGATGGCATATCTGACAGAGGCTTTGCGACAGACGGTCCATTGACAGCGGCGCCGCCTTGTGACGAGACAGCCGTATCTTCGTTCTCCAGGTGAACAATGACTTGTGGTGAAGGTGCCCGGTCTATATTGGCGCTATTTCTGCGGGAACGTCTCCGATAACGCTCCCATTCGCCTTCTGGTTCAATCTCTTGCGGCTCAATGGATATGGGCGGCGCGTTATGCCCAAGCTCGCGGCGACTACGTTCGCGGAGCATACTTTGATCGTCCACTGAACCTTCTGCTTCTTCTTCATTGGTTTCAGATTCGACCACGGGAAGAGTAATCACAAGCAAGAAGATGCTTGGCACCGATATAGTACTCAGAAACTTGTCCCAGATGCGCTTCTCCTGCCAACCCTGCAATGTGGGAAACAACGTCGCGAGAACAACGTGAGGTGGTGGGAGGACAGAATAAGGCCACCATCGAATTGGTCTTTGGGCCACTGCAGCAGAGATTTGCATTTCTGGAAAGCTATTTTCTCGGCGCGATGATCCAGGCTGGGGTAGCATGAACTCAGTCCGTTCCGAATTCACGTTTGGCGTAATAACCATCGGCGAGTCGGTATAGCGTGGGAACGGTGAGCTCGGCGACAACGTATCGCTGTGACTGCTGCGTCGGCTAGGGATAAGCAGCTTAAGAGAGTCGGTATGTTTGCCATTGAGGTCCTCGCTGTCACTTGATTCGCCATCATCGGTGGTTCCAGAGGGACCAATTGGTGGCGGGGCCAAATTGCCTCCCACCATGAACGGTGTCGAATGGCGCGCGCTCTTACCAGAAAGAACATGCCCAAGGACTACCGGATTGTCGTGGACATTATTTGATGCGATGGAGCATGTTTCTGTGGAAGCCTCTTCATCCAGCAGATTCGGAACTGAGGGAGCTGACGCTGCCAGCGTGCCGGCATACGAAAATGCCCTCTCTCTCGCTGCTCCTGGGGTTGGGAGAGCCTCCCAACGTTCACCTTCCGGGCCTTCACTGGTCGTACCTCTTCGGAGCCGTCGAGTAACGTGATGATCAGAGTAACTTCGCCCGGGAATGTTAGAGAGTTGGAGGTTGCTTTCACGCTGCAGTTGAGCCAGAGCTGATCGAAACTCCAATGCTCCGACCAAGCTAGGTCGAATGGGATTCAACGCGTGAGACTTTTTTCTCCCAGGACGTAATACGCGCATGCTTCTTGATACTTCGGCAGCGACCATCCGCTCGTGATCTTCATCGTCGCTGTCATAGTCTACTGATCCGTCATGATCGCCACTTTGACCTTGGCCATATTCTTGGCTCCGTCCATCAATCTCGATTCTAGGTCCGCGCTCCAACGATGAGATGTCGTGGACAGAAGTACTGCTTCGGGAATCTTGTCTCAAATCGTCTTGGAGGTTCTCGGGTTCGTCACGATATGGTTCTCCGGCCAGCTCATCACCAGAATTGCCGACCAGTCCATAGTAGTGGCTCCGCGCTTCGCCTTCTCGACGTAAGCGGCGTTTTCTTCTCGTCGAATACCAATGCCAGCCGACCACGGTTAGTACATACACGATGTAGTAACCTACCATGGCCCAACATTCCCAGAATCGCAAGTGACCGTCAGCCAGAAACGACATTGCAAAGGCAACTGCCACGATAAAGAAGCATACATCTCGGGCATACGTCTTCTTATCGACTCTGAATTCGCGCACCAGTGCCATGGAGCCGGCCACGACGCCAGTGATGAAGCAAGCAGCACCAATGAGCTCACCAACGGCCATGCCAGGGCTATTGGAGCTCATGGCGGCAAAAGTGCTGAAGACATCGGGGGAGCCGTTTCCAAAGGCGAGGAAGGTGACTCCAGCCAGGCTTTCGCTCAGGCCGAGGATGGTCGCAATTGTACTCAGGTTGACGCTGAAGAAATCGCTGGCTGCGATGCCGATAGTGGTGAACAAGAGTCCCAACCAGACAACTAGCAATACGAATGCAGCAGGCCTCATTTGACTTGAGGCACAGTAATACCATTCAAGATATGGCAACAAGCCGGCATCCTCATCTTCGCAATACTTCTTCACAAAGGCACACTTGTCCTCAGCCGAGTGTACCTTGTTGCATTCAAGCTGCTTGGCCCGACGGAAAAGATTGACCGCAGGCCCTGCATGTTCAGGATCTGATCCATCGCCATGACTTTGGAATTTTAGCAAGAATGAGCATGCCGCCAGTAGACTCATGAGGAAGACCGTCGCGACAAGGGGACGGGAGCGCAGTCGGCTTCCACAGGCTCTGGGTGCTGGCATCTTGGTTGAGCCTTCATATCGTAGACTGCGCTTAGTCTTGTCGAGGCCGGAGCCTAAATCATGGTCGTCCTCGATGGGCGGGGGTGAAGAGGGGGGCAAATGTATCGAAATGTTCGGAACACGTCGGGCGCTTACGGATCCGTAGATGATTATCGCATGGGGAAGCGGTCGGAAGATTTGAAGGGCCCAAGCCAGCCCATGTCAAATGCAACCAGTGCATACATATTAATGACGGCAAGCAGAACAGGGTGCCATTGGCCCAGAGAGGTGGCGTGATTGGCCATTGGCATCCATCCCATCTCCCACGCTTTTCCGGATTCCTGCATTCCTGGGGCGCTGCAGAACGCTTCTTCATCGTTCCGCCCACCGCCAGCCAGCACGACACGCGTTATTAAAGCTTTTATTAAAGGTCTCTTTGATGTGCACATGGGTCACCACTCTGACGACGCAAACCCGTCCTGATCCCGCACAATACCTGGCCCGGAAGTGAACCAAACAAACCAGCCCTCATAGTAACCGGTGGCGGGACTACGGAGTATATATGTAAGATTGCCGTGGAGTCCCCACTTTGAGCCTTCACTGACTGCCTGGATTTACAGGCCACAACATTGGGCAAAGGCAGAGGCGGGTCAGCACGTGCGAACACTCAGCCGATTAGGCATTTTGTTTACTTCGGGCAGCTGAGCGAACCAGGACGCGACACGGCTTATTGTCAAATATACGTCTGCAATTCACTGCTGCATAACAATGCCAGGAAATGCCTCGGGTTGCTCAAGTCCCACGCGCCGGAGGCGTCAGATCAACGTCTACTTCTCATCCAGCGTCACCATTCAAGTCCCCTATGAAGTAAGTCGCGTTCGCGTATTGCCTTGCTCTGAAATACCGTTGCTACTGCTCCTCCTGCTTGGGCACCACGAGTGACATTGTCACTGCCATGCGCGCGCTGCGGCACTGAAAAGTGGCTTAATTCTTTTGCTCACACAAAGATTTCTTCAGAATCCCTTTGAACGATGATGCGCACGAGCCAGCGAATGCATTCACGAAAAGCTCTACACGAAAAGCAGATCAACGAGATCAAGGCAGCCGCGACGCCTCGCAAAGGAAGCTTGACGCTGGACGACATTGAAAATGCGTCACCGGGCTCTGCTCTGGGAACTCCCAGAGGGGGCCGGGTGGGCGAAATTACCGAGGAGGTCATGGTAGGCGGCGTATCAGTCACACCCATCAAGCGAGTGCCGATTCTTGCCAATTTCGAGGAGTGGATGAAGATGGCGACAACAAACCGACAACAAAATCAACGCCACCAACTCGTGGAATTTCGCTCTGATTGATTACTTCCATGATATGTCACTACTCAAAGAGGGCGATGGAGTCAACTTCCAAAAGGCCAGTTGCACACTGGATGGGTGTGTCAAGATTTACACCAACAGGGTAGACAGTGTCGCAACGGAGACTGGCAAGTTGCTGAGCGGTTTGGCCGATAGCAGCAGCAAGAAGAAGGGCCGAGAAGATGCCGACGGCAACGAGAGTGAAGATGAGTTGGATGAGGACGGCAACCCTAAGAAGAAGTCCAGAAAGAAGGTAAAGCAATTAGCCTTTGTTGCTCAGCTGGCTTCCAGTACCAGGAACATGACGCAGCAACATAAAGCTGACCTGGTTGCAATTAGACACAAAGATCGTCAGAGGCGACGCTCGCTCCCTCTTTCAGCTCATTACAGCTGAAAAAGTTTGAACTCGAATTTGCTGTAGATCCTCTTTTCAAGAAGGCCTCGGCAGATTTTGACGAAGGTGGTGCCAAGGGTCTGCTTCTCAACCACTTGATGATCGACTCACAAGGACGAATTGTCTTTGATAGTAGCGACGACTCAGGCGATATAGCCCCAGTAGAGAAGAGGGATACGGAAGATGAGGACCCGGATGCAGAGGATGCCGATATTACCGCACAACTAGAGGACAAGCCGTCAGACGAGGTCCCGGAGGAAGAGCAAGAGCCAGCCGTGGAAATCGACCTTGTTTCGCTTGGGCAAAGGTTCTTGCCAAGCCTGAGCCATCTCGATGAGCTCGACGTATGTCCGTCGCTCAAAACCTTTGACCTAGGAGATCCATCAGGTTCCATGGATATTCCCTTCCTGAAGGCGCCTGAAGATTGGAGAGATCACGACAAGAACCATGCCGCTGGGGATCATTCCGGCATGCTCATCGACGATGATGCTCCCATTGGATTTGACGACGACGATCTCGGTCTTGGCAGCTTTGATATTGGGGGCGACGTTGCTTTTGGTGAAGGTGGTGAGGCTTGGGCCCGGGATGCCGCTCTTGCGCCTCAAATGAGAATATACGATGCTGGCATGGATGAGGGAGCTGAGGGGGAGGAATTTGACGACAATGGGGAATACATCGTGTCCATGGTCAAGCCTCAGAACGCTGACAAGATGCACGAAGACATCCTGGGCTTCTTTGACCAAGCTCTGCAGAAGAATTGGAGCAGTGCAGAACACTGGCGAATCAGAAAAATCAAAGAAACCAACAAGCCAGCCAGTGAAACCAAGAAACGGAAAGAAAAGGAGCCGTTCGAAATAGACTTCGCCTCGCCCCTCGAGTCGACAATGTCTGATGTTATCCACACACAAGCGTCCAGCAATTCAGCCATCAGCATGCCAAAGAAGGATTGGAAGTCCAAATCACGAAATCTTCTTCCCGATGACAAGCATTTCAGCTCCAAATCGCTACTGAGTTTGTTCCTCAAGCCCAAGGCTCGATTGTCGAGGCGTCGAACCACAACGAGTGGCTTCGGACCGCGAGTTGGGTATGGTCACGAACTGCCTGATAACAACGAGCAGATTGAAATGGATGAGGCGTTCTGGGCGAAACAAAAGGGCCCTGAAGATACAGTTTTGCCAGAAGGGGACTATGATGCCAACTTTTTCCAAGATGATGGCCTGCCTTTCCCAGGGGGCGATGACGCAGATGATGATGATTTGGAGTTTGCAGATGCGCGCGAACACCTGTCGCCTGATGGAGAGCCGGGCATGACAGAAGCCGGTGGCATGACTGCCATGTTGGGTGGAGAAACGTTTACGAATGCTGCCTTTGGTCATACTCTTGTGACTTCAACGAGGAGGATACGACCGGAATATGTCAACTACGCCCGTAAAGCGACAAAGGTTGACGTCAGGCGATTGAAGCAAGAGATCTGGAAGGGTATGGCATTTGACCAGCTCGAGGTAAGTTTCTGCCCTGCGACAATGGTGATCAAGAGGGGGGGCTTTGCATGATCGCTTGGAACGAAGCACTAACATTCATGCCCTTCTACCTAGATTCCACCCAAGGAGCGCACTTCCACTTCAATACCAGCGACCCCCTCCGAAGCAGATGAAAAGCCCCAATCACCAGGTGATGGCCCCACACTCAACTTCACTCAAGTCATGAACGGCCTGCAATCGGCGTACCCTAAATCGGCCATGAAGGACATATCCACTTCTTACTGCTTCATCTGCCTACTGCATCTAGCCAACGAGAAGGGCTTGGTGATTGATAAATCCGAAAACCTAGATGAGCTGAAGATTCGCAAGGATTGGACGGCAGAAGTCACCGAGGGCGGCGACTAGACTACTCACTCTACAGATCTTACAGATCTTGTGGTGGATAAATTTAACGAGCAAACGAGTTACGTGTTTGAAGCGACGGGGCGGTCTGGGTCGGCATTGGTCTGGGTTATCTGTGGCAAGGTAGGTGGTAGGATGCAAGTATTGAATTTGGTTTGCCATGTTTTGTATATACAACGGGAAGATGGAAGCTATTTTGCACGCGAGACAACTCGAGCATTGGTTCACATTCATTCAACCTTGACATAAAATCAGCCGTACTGCTCACTGTGAACGCGCCTACATGGCAAGACTGGGGCACCAGTGATCATGTTGATATTCATGTGCCGGGATTCTAGTAATGTACCAACGTAACCTGTTTGCACTGCAGTAATTTACCAGCCGTGTTTTTTTTATTTGACTAACAACATGTACAGCTGCGTCACTCCTTCCCGTATCCTGACCACAAGTTTTCCACGCGACTGTCATTAAGGCTCTGAGCCCGACGCCCCTCCCACCCCGATATTCTCTTCGACGCATACAAGCTCTACCTATGCCAGCGTTCGTCCATTTAAAATCGGGTTTCCCAGTCGCATCCCATGCATTTCCTTTTCAGAAGAACAAGTCAAAACCACAGTTGCCGCCAAAGTATTTCCCAACGCCTTTCACAATTTTCCAAAATACCCCCACCTGTAGGTGCGTTTGATCTTCCCAAAACAAAATACAAGTCTTTCGTCATTCATATTCGTGGCAAATCCATGCTTCATTGAAAAGAACCCAGATCGTTCCAACCAGGTTCCGTATAGTCGAAAAGAAGAGAGATAAGATGAAGGGAAGAAGAGAGAGAGAGAGAGAGAGAGAGAGAGAGAGAGAGACACATGAGGAATATGAGTGTGCCCATCGAAATCCGTCGAAATGATCAGTCCAGCAGTGTGCGTTTCGCTTTGAGCAAGTAGTGTCTGCTAACGTTGAGCACCTTGTGCCAGGGCAGCGGACTTCAAATCCAGCTAACATGCCAGGGAAGGCTGCTGGTGGAAACTGCCGTAAGACCCCTAAGTATGATGTCTTTTCACAAGGAAAAAAACGTGTTGTCTGAAATATTGGACATGGGACAGTTGAGAAAGTCCGCTGCCCTGGCACAAGGCGCTTAACATTAATAGTGCTCAAAGCGAAACGCATACTCCTGGGCTGATATTGCTGCTTCGATCCGTTGATATAAGCGCCGCTCGAGAGAGAAGATTCCAAAGGTCCAAAAGTTGCGAAATCAGGACTGGAGTATCAGCGGCGGCCACCTCGCCCGACGATCTCGCCTGCTCTAAGCAAGGCATCCATGCCGTCCAAGCTGCTTCTCGCCCTACTATTTTCCCCCGCTCGAGGTAAAGTCTCATCCGTCGTCATTACCACATCGCCTTCACTCGATTGCTCGACTTTCATATGTGAAAAAGGCGATGAGTCCGATTGGAAGCCTTCACAAACTGAATTAGTCATCGTTCGGCTGCGTTGGATCAATCTCAAAAGAAGGTCAAGTACCGTATCCGCTAGGGCCTTGTGCGAATTCAAATGGGGGTGGTTTCTGCTTGTTCGCTGCGCCTGCACCGCCAGTCACAATAGGATTAAGCTGCCTCTCAGAATTCAATGGTCTAGCTGTAGACCGGTCTGAGAGCAGAGCGTGTATCGGAAGAGACCCATCTACATATGGGCGGCCAAAGCTTCCAGCTGAGCTGCCCGATAGAGTAGTACTATTGGATGACGAATGGTGTCGCAGAGTGGGAGTCCGGCTCGATGGCAGACTCGAAATGCCATCAAGCGATGGCCGTCCGGAGGAGCTGGTTGGTTGACTGGTAACAAATGGATTCCCTTCAGAAGCTGCTGTTGTCGAGTGTGTCATATTATTTTGGCTGGTATCCAACATGTCGGAGAGGGATGGCAAGTGTTGATGCATGGACTCGGCATGCGCTTTGCTTCGCATGTTGGATGACTGACGAGAATGGCGATGCTGAGGCTCTGTCGGGCTCGCACCATCGAAATGTTTTGTTCGTGGAGATAGACCAGGGTCATCATACGAGTGGTGTGCTGGTATTGGTGTAGGGGCAACAGACGAGTACTGAGACCCTGCGACTGAAGCTGTGGAATTCACCCGTTCCCGACGAGTAGGTGGCGGCTCACTTCCTCGAAGGCGCTCGCTGCTGCTACCACTTGCGCTCGAGTTAGTGTTGGGCGTCGCGCTGCTGCTCGTGCTTCCATGGCGCAGTCTAGCCGGCTCGACTTTGGTGCGTTTTGATGAATCTTGGCCTGTATTTCGGTGTCATGTCAGTCTCGTTTTCACGACAGCGCAACTTGGGATCCCCGAGGAAAATCAAGTTGATGAGTAAAGATATGACGGCAATTACCTTTAAACTGCTTAGCTTGCCTCTCTTTGAAGTCATGGAGGTATTGCGCATATTTTCGGTACTCTGGTGTTTTCTTGTACTCGGCGAGCTGTTGGTGATATCTTTCTTTGGCGGCATTGGCTTGGCTCTCAAAAAAAACCTTTTCACCGGGCTGAAGGCTCTGCCAGTTCTCCCCGACCAGCTTTGCAATCTCTGTGAAGGTAAGGTTTTGACTCTTCAAGTCATCTCTCATTTCTGGAACGGGCAGTCATGTCAGCTTGCATGTGACACGGACAGTTTGCGTTGAGGTGAGGAACGCACTATTTGAGAATAGAACATATGCTGAAGGTGGGCGCTCAGGGGCATTTTCATCGGGCTGCAGACTGTTAGCTCAGGGCAACATTTGAACACATCCAATCTCCAACCCTCGACGACTTGCCTTGGGATGGCGTCGATATTTCCTCTTGGTAACGCCGCTGGGTTCCGAGCTGGCATCAGCGCGAGATGCCTCTCGTCTCAGGCCATCCTGTTTTGATTCCTCGGGGCTGGACTTGGACGATGATGCCAGGGATATACTCGGCGCAATGCCTCTTGCATTCGCAATCCGTCGTTGCAATTTCTGGAGGGCACAAAACATTAGACATTGGCTGTAATCATGGGGCACGTCACAACATGCAAGGCGTGAGCTTACTCTTCGGTGGCCCAATTTGACGCCCAAGGCATCTCTGTTTCATTGTTGTCAGCAACAGTGTGTTTCCCGACAGAGGGCTCGTCAATGCAACATTGTACTCACAGATCTGACTCTTGAATATCAAGAATAATGTCCCAGGCGTCGAAACCTTGGTCAACGAATGCATCGAGATATTGGGTCAGACCCAAGTCTGCGAAGACGCCTTCCAGTTCGTGAGTCATACAGCCGGATTATGAAAACCCTCCCAAATGGAATGAAGTTGGTGGAAGAACGGTGAGGTCTGGTGTTTGATATGATGCCGTCCAGATGTCAACATCAAGATGCGCCGATTAAAGTGCTGTGTGGTTCCAAGATGTTGTCAAAGCTAGAGTTGACAGACACAAACACGCAAGTCAAGAGAAAAGGGACGTAGAAGATTGACGGATTGGTCGAGAAGGAAGAATGGAGACAATCAATGGTTGTGAGCGCTTCTGGGAGGCGAAAGCGTGTCGGGATACCGATGTGAGTGATGGGTTACGCCACACTTAATAACGCTGCAGCAAGGAGAAAGTCACTTGGGTATAATCGAATATGGATGCTATTGGTGGGGGCGAATTGGCCGCGGCTGCGAAAGGATATCAAAAGGTGAATCGAGATGTCGGATGGCAAGTACAAGATATCTCTGAGAGGATGGGGTCGGCGGAGGAAGAGGAACGGCAAGCAAGACACAGATTCGTGACTTGGTGTGCAAGCTCGAACAGGCTGGGAAGGAGCCAGAGAGGCAGGCAGGCAGGCTAGAGAGTGGTGGGCAGAAGAGGTGGGCAGAAGAGGTGGGCAGTGATGCAAACAATGACGCTACCACGAGTTCGAATCGATCGGAGGGGGAGGGATGGTGCAGGTTGCAGGAGGAGCGTGTGTGCTGCTAGTATTCCACGGAGCCTTTTGCTGCCCCGGCGTAAGCGAGACAGCTACTATGGCCTCAAGCTGGCGGTTGAGGGCTGGTAATAGCTGGCAGCTGGCAGCTGGTTGTCGTAGCGGATAGGTAGTAGCCTAGGAAAGCAACGGCTTCCCGGGTTTGCGTGGACTGGCCTCCTTTGCTGCCTGGTGCCTGCTGGGGCTGGGTTTCATGGGTCGCCCACCAGAGAGAGACTGGAATCTCGAGTATCCAACATCGAATTGCTGAGTTGACGGCCCCGGTGAGTGTGCGAATAGACGATGACCAAATCCAAAGGGGAGAAGAGTTGTTGGGAAGTCCTTGGAAACCCCGGCGGGGGGCGGGTTCTCGCAACTCAAGGAGCAATGGTGCTTCTGACAAAGCCGCGGCCACTACTCCGTACTTGACAATCAAAACGGTGCGATGAGAGCCAAGGCAAAAAAATAAATAACGATCCAGCCAAGCCAACCCACTGGAAACACCCCTGTGAGGGGAGGGGTGTGCCTATCCCGGGCTGCTGCATTTTTTTCCTAACGTAGTCCGTATGTACACACCATTAATCCGTCCATACTCGGCACGAATTGACAAGCTTCTCAATCCCATTGCCGCACACTCGAGTGCACGATGGTTGGTTTCGTGCGCTGGTCTGAATGGAAGAGAGGCCGTTCTTAACGGAGTACGGAGTACTCTGGGGCTAATAAGTGACAGGACTGTTCGTGAGGTGGCGCCAGCCTGATTGATGCAGGTTCATGCCCCTCCAGTGCTTCCCAGCCAGCCTTGTGCTGGATGTTTCCATTCACGCAGTTTTCTCCAGCATTTTCCAGTATGTACTAGTTGGCCTTGCAAAGGCACAGCATACTCTATCTAGCGATTGGAAACTGAAACAGCATCTTGGGCGACCATAAGGCTGAAGACAAAATTTCCGAGCCAGATAAACGCATATACAGCGGTTGGGCCCCAGGTGCCAGGTTAGCGGGTACCCAGTCGACGACGCGACGGCTGACCGTTGAGCGATGATGTAATTTTCTTTCCTAAATCATATATCGTGTCTCTCCTTCGTTCTTCTACCAATGACGCATAAGAAGAAGAGACGACTTGAGCTCAAAAGAAAAAAGGAACTAGCAAGGACGATTGCCAGTCAAGTTTCCGATTCTGTTCCTGGCACATCGTGATCTAGCCAAAAGATCTACACGCCGTAAATATGTGGGTCCACATGTTGGGAACTGGAACTACATATGTACATGTTGTATGTAGGAACAGTGAGAACAACAGTCAGTCCTCTCTCGCGTCTCAGGGGGCAGGAACAGGATCGCGTATCCCGAATTCCTTTGGGTGCTCGAAGACCTCAGGCGGGTCACGGACAAGGATTTAGACTGATTAAAATAATAGCATTAATCCGTACTCCGTATTGTACGCTCTAATAAGGCGCTGTCTGTTGTTATACAGTCTAATCCCTGTATGATTTTACACGAGGTACATGACTAGGGGCAGCAGGCCAATGACATCGCACTACGTGGGGTAAAAGGTACATTAGATTACATGTATTTTACTAGCACTACTTAATACTCTCCACTAGTATAAATACCCCTGTAGCATCCCTAATAGCTTCACACACTATAGCCACTTAGAGTTAATAGTAGCTGCCCCGCGTGGGGCTTGTAGCGGGTGTAAAATCATTCAGGGGTTAGACTGTACACAAGAGGTACCCTGCTAATACCGGAAATTTTATGGGTCCGGAACCCGTCCGAGGTTCTTCGCGCATGCAAAGGGATAATCCGTACCTCCGGGAGTAGACGGGATAAGAAAAGCCCAACTAAGAATATGTAACGAACGCCATGTCTTCAAGCGCCAGAGTACAGAGGCGACGGAGTATGTAGGGCTGCCTGTCGAGAAGTAAAACGCTTTGCGTCCGCTTTGCGAATGGTCGCCGCGCAGATGCCGTTATCCCATCCCATAAGATCAGCCTGGAGAGTTCTGTATTGGGGAGCAATCTCGATGTCTACTCCACATTAGTTTTGTGTGCCGGGGTATGGGATTGGTCCGGCTACGGCTTCATAATAATCCGGCGTGCTGGTGGTTGCCAGAAGCTGTTGGTGCCCCTGGCGCCGTGAGCTTGTTCAAGACAGCCAAGACGAGCCCCTGCGTCATCCACACTATCCGCACACCCCCGGAGTGCCAAGCCCCGATCAAGCAGATTGCCTTCACAAACCACGCCAGCAGCATCGACTTTAACCAGAAGATCGTACATTGATCATGGTCAAATGCATTCTGCCCTTGGTCAAATGTCAAAAGTACGCCCACCCACTCCGAGCTAGAGGGCCCGCGCGACACAGACGGGAAAGACTGTTGCACCAACTTGTTGCGGATTCTGATGCTGGCAGTAGTGGGAAAGAAGAAATCAATGACATAAACGGGCCTTTATCGCAGACTTTGATGGGATTCCACCGTTCCCAGCATAACAATGACGCAGGAGAGCAGAATGGCACAAATGGATGGAGGAGGGTTGCCGTTTCTCAAACAATCAGTCATGCACTCACTGCTGTACCAATCCGCGAAATTTGCGCGTCCAGTATCTCTTGGCTTTTATCTTGCTCGGATATTTTCTTGGTATTATAGATCAAAGGACCATTCACAAAACCCGCGCGTTATGGTGTCGTAGTCGATGGCCCGCGATCACATGTATCTTGACCCCAACCCATCCATTCCAGACGAGACGGTCACCATTCTAAACTGATGTAGACTAAGATACGCCGAGTCAATCGGAAGACAGTCCGGCTCTGTTGATTTGATTTGATTCGATTCGATTCGATTCGACTCGTTTATTTATCTTAGCCGATCGCTTCGTGACCAATGTGTTCGTCTGTGCTTGTCTGAACAGAGCAAAGCGTCTGTCTGGTGCATCTTGAAGATGGGATGGATCCTAGACGATATTGACATGCTTGCGGGTTCAGATGCCATTTGACGATGCTGGCAGCTGGGTAATAGTCCGTTGGGTTATTGACCAGATTTTGGGATGCCCAGCCAGCTACTCCGTAATGCCCAGCGGAAAGAGGGGGAAAGGGGGGGAAGGAAGGAAGGAAGGAGAGGGGTGTTCCCACTAATAGTCAGACCACATTCTACATACATGTAGCATCATGGGACGGATATGGATGGGATTTCTCCATCTCCGTAACACCCTGACGAAACGGCGGCGCTTTGAAATCTCGATCCCCTCCGGTCCTCCGGTCCAACATAGATGCCCGCGCAAGACGGAGATCCCAACAAGAATCGTCTTCAAGAAGGAAAACGTGCAGCAAGATTCGGTCCTCTGGGACTAGAAGTTTTGGCGTCATTATTTATTCCCGTCTCCATCCTCGACGCCGCGGTGAAACACAACGTCAGCGTCAACATCACCATCACCATCAGACAACGACAACTTGCGACCTTGATGAATTTGGGCCTCAAAAAATGCTGCCAGCTGGTTTGCGTACAATGTTGTGCTCATTCGCACCACATCACATCTCCGTTACGTAAATCACAATCCAGCCTACTCCGTACACCCATGCTGCCACCATGCCCATGGTCGGTCGGTCGGATTTCTTTCCTGGGATTCGGGGAGGGGGTGTCTGCTGAATAACAGATGTCCGTGCTCCTCGAATTCCCCAATTTTCTGGAAGAGGAGGAAGTGCGAAATCTCGATGTGACCACCATATGGAATTCTGTCTTTCCCAGGCAAAGTGTATCCTCATCTCGTGATGGACGGGAGGAAATGCTTGGGGGCCAGCAGGGGTGTATGTTGTATCGGGTTCTTCTGCAATTGTTTTCCATGGAAGGGAGAGCATTCACCATGAATGCATTGGTCGTTTACGACGTGTATCCTACATGAACAACAAACAACAACATGGCAAATGGCATCCATTCCCCCCCTCCCCCCCGGAGGACTCGAGGGTTACACCAACCAACCTACCTGGCCTGGGCTGGCAAGTTGGGTGATTTTCCAGACATGGAACAATAGAAATATGGCCCCCCCTTCGGCAGCGAACGAAAGGCGTCGTACGGAGCAGTCAGTACTTGGCGTTCCTGTCGATAGCTAGTTTGTCGGGACCCTGCCCTGCCCTACCCCCCTGCCTTGTCTGCATTGCATGGCGGCCTATAGTACGGACTAGTATGTAATGTGTACATGCATGACCCGGCAAGGACTGGGAATCTAGACCGTTGGAGCGACTTTCAACGTTTTTAATTCAAAAACGTCCGTCACCAACTAGCCATGGCTACCCTAGACTTTTGCCGCTTCTTGTTGTCAAAAGAACGAGGAAGACAGGGGGTATGCTAAACCAACAGATTGGTTGGCAGATGTTCAAATCAACGGTGCTGAATTTGCACGTCAGTGCCATGCAGACACGCGAATCGTTGTTCCTTTCTTCTCCTTTTCCTGGGGTCTCGGCCGAGGTTTTTTTCTACCCGCGGCCTGTTTGGCAGTTACAACCCAATCACTTGGTTCCGCGCCGAGTTTGACAAGGAAGTCATAGAATCACGCGCTACCGTTACCGACTTCCTCGGATAATAAATCTATATAAATTATACGTTAGATTTTTATCATATATTAAGGCTTACTTTCAGATCAGTTTGCATCGGATACGCGGCCCTTGGAAAGAGGCTTACGTGGTTGAGCGTAGAAAGATAATGTTTGCTCATGAGAACACGTTCAAGACGAGGATGACGGCAAAGCCGGGCTGGACATGATAAGCGAGTACTAATAATACCGAGTCATGGTTCACGAGATGTCTATAATCCAAGTCCGTACACGCCACATGTCAACATCTACACCAAACCCTGTCCAGCCATGATATTCCGAAAACTTCCTCGAAGCGCCTCATTCCCTTCCACCCTTCCAGCACGTTTCAACACGAACTCACAAACCCCCATCATCCACGGCTATTGCCGCACCACTCGAACCCCATGACACCGGCCATTCACGCCCTGTTCCGCCCACCAGGAACCCTTCCCAGCCTCGACCTTCCATGAAGCCTTCAAAAACAAACACCTATGCAAATAGATGAACCGCTCAAAAAAACAAGCAAACCTTGAATCAAACCCAAACGCACTCAACAGTCATCACCATCAATGGTAACCGACGTCTTCCCCCCAACCCCATCACGTGAGTCGCCGAAACCGAAACCCCACGACAACTCGACGGAATCGACACCAAGAATCAGGACCCATCCCAGACATCCCCAGCACCAGAAGTGTTCTCGCAAGGAAAATTTAAAAACCAACAAAAGGAGCCGCCAAGGCACCAACCATGCCCGCCGCGGGGGAAACCAGGGAGGACCCAAGCGAAGCCCATCTCGCCCAAGTACGTCTCCTGCATCCCTCGCCGTCCCCTCGAGAAACTCTCTTCCAAGTGTCCTGACGTCTATAATCGCGCGCTAAATCACCCCAGGCATACCGCGACCTAGCCAAGTGAGTAGATTGCCTGCCCCCCGACAACGACCAGAGAACAACGACGTGCTGATGCGGGGAGCCAGAGGCGAACAGGCAGCCTCTCAGCTCGAGGCGAATCTGACCACGTTGGAATCCAGGCTCGAGGCCATGCTTGCGGCGCTGGAGGGAAAGGATGAGGCCTCGGAGTCTGCCGAGGGGGAGGACACCAACAAGTCATCAGTGGGCGAGGGGTAAAATGGCAAGGCAGCAGGGCATGTCGGGACAAAGTTCATCGTTCGTGTACTGATTGCATCGCTGGTCTAGACGGCGTTGGGACGGATTTCTTCTTGTTCACGCCATGCACACACGCACATGGGCAAAATACCTTTTTTTTTTTTTTCTTTCTTTCTTGTCATTCGATTCAATAATCTGTGATAAAATTTCACCATCAACCACTACCAACCATCCTGGTATCGTATCATATACCGAACCCAGCGCAATTTGGAGCTGTATTGTTCACAAATGCAACGACGGCGATGGGGAAATAGGGCTTCATGGGCACACCCCTTGTCTTCATAATGCGCTAAACAAAAACGCTTACCTTTCCTCTCATCCTTTCCAACCGCAGCAGCCAATCATCCCACCCATCCTTTGTGCGTTCAAGAAACTTTCCATTATACCCACCACGTTCCATCAATTCATTCCCGCCAGCAAGAGCCTCGTCATGCAAAAGAAATGGGAGCAATGGCATGGATATATATATATATGTGTAGGTATGTGTAGGTATGTGTGTGTGTGTGTGTGTGTGTGTGTGTGTGTGTGAAGTGAAGCAAGCCTCTGCCTCCCGTGTTGAATACCCTCAGTGGCGAACCTTCAAACCATTTGTTAACAGAAGAAATAAGGAAAAGGGGCAAGAATATGGAAGGAATAAAAAATGACAAAACATCACCGACTGGAGTGAGTCAGGTCAACAAAAAAACGTGTGATGATCTGGGCCGAATAAAAAGAAAACCCCTCATCACTGAAAGCACATGAGACCCCATCCCGAAAAAAACACCATAATGTAAAATACAATGGGAATTGGATCGATGATAGAAAGAATATAGGAGCGTCACTAATAGCTTTTAGCTAGAGATGCTCCGCATATCGGAAAGATCACGTCGTTGCCTAGCCCAGGGATCATCCTCCTCAGCCGCGATCAGTGACGAACTCTCTCCCTCTTGCCTTTGCATTGGCTCGCGGCTAGTCATGGCCCGGTTCTCCAGGGCTGGCCGAAGCAGGCCGTGAGTGGCAACCTTGTGACTCCTGGACTTGGCGTCGGCCTGGATGGCTAGCTCGCGTTCTCTATTCTTCTCAAGCAATGGACCGCCTAGCGTGGCGCACTTGAGAATGGTCTGGATGAGGTGATTTTGTTGCAGCGGCTTGGACAGATACTCGTCCATCTGGGCCTGGATGCACTTTTCGCGATCTCCGGTCATGGCGTGGGCTGTGAGGGCGATGATGGGGGTCCTGTGAGCGCCCATGCCTCGCTCATATTCTCGGATCTTGCCGGTAGCCTCGAATCCTCCCTATGGGATTTGTTAGCAAATGGACTATAATAAAAGGCAACGGGACCAATGTTTGCGGGGAAACGTGCCATAATGGGCATTTGGACATCCATGAGAATAACGTCGAATTTTTTCTCCTTGACAGCCTCCACAGCCTCCCAACCATTGCCGACGACGGTGACGATATGATGGTACTTTTCGAGAATCTTGACTGCCAAACGCTGGTTCACCGTGTTGTCCTCAGCCAGCAGAATCTCCAGAGACTTGGTATTGTCAGCCAGAGAGGGAGTTGCTCTGTTCTCGAGGGCGGGAACCATGCCGTTGCCCAGATCAATCAACGTGCATGGAGTAGTCATGTATGATGTGATGCCCAGATCCAAACATGACTTCAGGCTGACATGTACGACGGGGGCAAGGAGAACGATGGGGAGGTACTTGAAATCGTCCACGGCCCTTAGTCTCCTTGCCGTGTCGATCGAGTCCACGAGGATGGCATCATATGGCAGAGCACCGCTCCCGGCCTTGAGTCTCGTCAGAGCAGAGCTCTTCTCGGAATCCACCACGACGGGGTGCAGCCCAATGTATTCCAGCATGTCCTTGATTTCTGCACCAGAACTCGACTGAGCCTTGTCAACAAACAAAACCTGGTGACCACGGTAGGGCCGGAGCTGCTTAAGGATTCCCTCTGTGCCATCTGCCGCCAGCCTGACTCTGCAGGTGAAGTGGAATTGACTGCCCTTACCAGCCTCGCTCAAAACCCACAAGTCGCCGCCCATGAGATTGACTAGGCGTTTTGAAATCGAGAGGCCAAGACCAGTACCTCCAAACTTGCGAGTCATGGACCCGTCGGCTTGCTGGAAAGTGTCAAAGATGAGGTTCAACTTGTCCTTGGCAATGCCGATGCCCGTGTCTTCAACGACGAACTCGATGGCGTACTCCCCGCCGCCGACATCTTCCTGATTCGCCCGCTCCTTGATGGTGAGGCTGACCTCGCCGTGCTCGGTAAATTTGATGGCATTGCCCACCAGGTTGAGGATAATCTGCCTAAGACGGAACGAGTCGCCGATCACGTGGTCAGGAACGGTGCTGTCCACCTTGTAGGTAAGGTCCAGGAACTTCTCGTTTGCCTTGACAGCCAGGGTCTTTAGTGCATTGAAAACAGTTCCTCGCAACGTATACGGGATCTCTTCAACCACCATTCTCCTAGCCTCGATCTTGGAAAGATCCAGGATGTCGTCAATGATTGTCAACAGGCTGTTCGCCAGGTTGTTGACAATGTTGAGCATTTCGCGTTGGTATTGCGTCAAGTCGGTGTCTAGTGTCAATTGCGTCATGCCAATGATGCCGTTCATGGGGGTTCGAATCTCGTGCGACATGTTGGCCAAGAACTCGGATTTCGTCTTGTTGGCGAGTTCGGCGGCTTCTCTGGCCTGGGTATTTCTTTGGATACTGTCCCGCAGGTTGGATATCATTTGATTGATCTTTCGTTTCAGCTCGTCCATTTCACCAGAGGCTTCCACGTCGACGAGCTTTGTGAAGTCCCCGTCAGTAGCCAAGTTGGTGATGTCGGAAAACGCCCGCACTTGAGTGGTCAAATTGCTGGCCATGGTGTTGACGTCTGTCGTGATTTCTTTCCATCGTCCGTTCAACCCGGCGACGTCTGCCTGCGCGCCCATTTTCCCGTCGACACCTACGTCCTTTGCGACCCGCTGCACCTCGTAGCAAAAGCTCGACAAACGCGACACCATGTTGTTGATTGTTTCTTTTAAAACTTGTATTTCACCATTCGCTTGAACATCAATCGTCTGGCTCATGTCTCCGTTTGCGATGGCTTGCGTGACAGCAGAAATGCTTCTCACTTGTACGGTGAGATTCGAGGCCATGGTGTTGACGTTTTCGGTGAGGTCTTTCCATTTGCCTTCGACATTGGCGACTTGAGCTTGGCCGCCCAGCGTTCCATCTGTACCGACTTCTCGAGCCACTTTGCTCACTTCCACAGCAAACGTTCCCAGGCGATCCACCATTTGATTGATGGTGTTTTTTAGTTCTAGAACCTCTCCCTTGACTTCGACGCCAATCTTCTTGGTCAAGTCTCCCTTGGCGACGGCGGTAGTAACCTTTGCAATTTCTCGTACCTGCGTGGTCAAGTTCATGGCCATGCCGTTGACATTTTCTGTTAGGTCTCGCCAGGTTCCCTCAACGTCGTGTACCGTAGCTTGACCACCCAGTCTACCCTCGGTACCGACTTCTCTGGCGATTTTAGTGACTTCCCTGGCGAACTGCGAAAGCTGGTCCACCATGGAGTTGATGGTAGACTTCAGTTCGAATATCTCTCCCCTACAATCAGCCTGGACCTTTTGAGTGAGGTCTCCCTTGGCGACAGCCGTCGTGACCTTGATAATGTCTCGTACTTGAGTCGTCAGATTGTTGGCCATGGCATTGACATTGACAGTCAAGTCATTCCACATGCCTTGGACTCCTCCAACGTCGGCTTGTCCACCCAAGATACCTTCTGTTCCCACATCTCTCGCGACTCGAGTAACCTCCGAGGCAAATGTTCGAAGTTGATCCACCATGGTATTAATGGTTTGTTGGAGCTGGAGAATTTCGCCTCTGGCTGGTCGCTCAATCTTCTTTGTCAAGTCGCCGTGGGCAACAGCGGTCGTCACGGAAGCGATTTCTCGCACTACATGACATCATTAGTACACAATGAACCTACCAATCTGCCCACTTTGCGACGCCAACTGATGTACGCCATATCAGATTTCGACTTACCCTGATCAGTCAGGTTTTGAGCCATGACGTTTACTAATGGCCACCTTTGTTAACTGTGTCCCGGCAAAAGGGGATGAGAAGGCTCAGAATGGTCTTGGGGGGGCATACCATTGTCCGTCAATTCTTTCCATGTGCCATCGACACCGCCGATGCGGGCTTGGCCGCCGAGTAAACCTTCGGTACCGACTTCTCGCGCAACTCGCGACACTTCGCTGGCGAAAATCTGTAGCTGATCCATCATGGCGTTGATGGTGCGCTTGAAAGTTGTGATTTCGGGATCCATTTCGACAGTGTTCATGCGGACCTTCATGGTCAAGTCACCACGGGCGACGGCGGTGACAATTTCACCGATTTCTCGAAGGGCCTTCTGGAAAGCCTCGTTGGCCTTTTGGTGCTTCCACAGCTCGCGTTCGAGGGTGGCAACACGCTCTTGCTCGAGCATGGCGAGAGCTCGTTCTTGCAGCTCTTTTTGTTCGAGCAGTTGAGCGTTGACGCCAGCCAGCTCCTGTCGTTGGCTGTTCAGGAGCTTGGACTGGTCGTCTACATGCTCTCGCAGTCCTTCCAGGGCTTCCTTGGTCAGCTGGCGAGGCACACATTTCGGACTGTCCAAGCTACCTTGATGGGCGGGGGCTAGTTTCGCTTTGGAAACTGCCGCTCGATTGCCCGTGTGTGATGCATCATCACCAAAGAGGGAGTCGTTGACTTCACTTGGTGTTTCTGGCAGAACGGCCGTGGCCGACGCAGAGGCCCTGTTCTCGAGTTGACCGACTCTGAGAGTGAGCTTTTGCAGTTCAATCTCCAGGGCTCGTTTGGCTGCACTTTCGGCTCCAGGAAGGGTGATGCGAGACCCAATCTTGGCGGATATCGTGGAAGACGGTTTCGGGTCGGCGGCGAGAGAGGCGATGACCTCTGTCACGGCCGCCAATATGGAGTCGTCGACGACCATTTCGGCGAGGTGTGTATGAATGCAGCGCGGGCAGCCGGGCGACGAGATCGGAGTCGCTTATCGAAGGAGGGGGAATAATTGTCAATGGTAAAGGCGGCGACAAGTCGCGTCGCCGTGTGGTGCAGCGCCGACAGCCGTCTCGATGAGATCAGGCAGGCCAAGAAAGAAGAGGAGGAGGAAGGAGAGGATCGGAAGGGTCTGCTTGCAAGTCAATGACAAGCAAGGCGCAAAGTCGTTTAATTCTTCGGCTGGCAGGCCAGCATCGTCCAGACCAGTTGACTTTCGGAAGATGAATTTCTCAAGTGAGGAGAAGGTTGTAGGGAGTCCCCTCGGAGTGGACAGACGCTGCGGGCGGCGCGCAGTGCAATAGAGCGAGACGGGATGGAAATGGGTGCAGAAAGAAGGTGTGAAACGGTCCAAAAAAAAGGGGAAAAAAAAAGGAAAAAAAAAACACAACCGTCTCTGCCGTCTCTGCCTAGCCCAGCGCTCAACAAGCCAGTCACAGTCACGCAAAGATGTGAGCGGCAGCGAGGATGGTAAAGGCTTCGTTCACTGACTCGGAAACAGGAACAGACACAGAGACAGAAAAAGGGTCTGCTGATGGTGGTGTAGGATTCTGTACAGAGTGCAAACTTGCGGCGAGCCAGGAGGTGGGAGCCGAACGGGCAGGGCAAATGGAAGGGAGCCCAACTGCTGTACAATGCGTATTACAGGGCACTCATCACTGAGTTAGTGCTGCTTCGACTGCCTTAGTTGCTGGCTGGGTCACCTGGGCGGTACGGCTGACGGGCAACTGGGAAGGACGGGGGACGGGGGACGGGGGACGGGGGACGGGGGGACGTGGGTGGCGCCACGGGAGAGGGGACTGGACGCTCCAGTGCATGGCTCGGCTGCTTGGCTGCTTTTGGCTGCTTGGCTGCTTGGCTGGGGGCCTGGGGCATGTGACGAGGTTGCTCAGCCCCAGTGTCGTGTTGTCCATGCCGCTTAGTGGGCGGCCAGTGCCTTTGCCGTCGCCATCCATCCTTGATTGATTGACACGTGCGGAGGCCGCGATAATTACACGTTATGTGGACAATATGTAACAGTACGGCAGAACGGGCGCGACAGAGACTTCTCCTGACGCGCCGCCATCTTGCTCCTCTTGGTTTTCTCGCCGACACATCGTGCCATCTCCCACACAAGGGAAATCCGATCGATCAGTTCGTATTGGCCCTGGCCCATCCTTTTTCTCCCGCAAGGCGGTTGGTGGGATCTGATGCATCGTCTCCACGCAATACATGTGTACATGCATACATAGGTTTGGTACCCCGCCAAGGGACGACAAGTTTGACAGGGTCCAAGACGGTCTGGCCTGGTGTCGGCCTGCCTTTTCAGTGACGGCGAATGCTACGGATCCGTACGTAGATTGCGCAGTATTATTAGTCCCTATCGACTTTGATCAGACGAGTCGATCGAGTCCATGGCGCGCCAATGCTGCTGCAGTACAGCCCAATACCCGAGTCCAGCCTACCTTATTACATGTGTTGGCCTGTCCGAAGACGATCTCGCTACCTGCACCTTGCGAGGACAAGTACTTTCCACTTCCCCCAAGAGATGAAAACGCCGATCAAAGGGAGCATGTCAATATCTTGTCCATCAGGTGTGGTGGAGAGTTATTACGTAGAAATCGGGAAGTGGATGGGGACGGGACGGACGACATGATTTGGGCCTGGCCTGGCCGGAACAACAAGATCAACAACTCGACAATTAATTCACTCACCGTTTTCCCCTGGCGCCGCCATGATTCGCGTGGCGCCCCCGTTGCAGCACGCGTGGCATAAACGCAAAACCGGGCGACACGTTTATTACTTGTCCGTCTCTGTCGTCGTCTTCGCCGTAATCATGGAACCAGACTGACTCGGGTTCGTGGCTGGCTCCGAATTGTGGAGATGCGAAAGAGACGAATTGCATGAACAAAGGGGGACGCCAAAGTCTCTACCGACGAAATCCGATCGCGGCGACTCAATGAGAGTACAGTGCATAGCTGGCCGTTCCCTGCCCCCTATCGTTTTACATTACATGGCTCGAAACAACGTCTGAGTCGCATTCTTTACTCGCTTGCGTTTGATTGACTCGTCCATCAGAAAGCCTGTGCGAAGTTCGCGTTTCTGCCGAGCGTCATCCGCACTCGGTAGTCCGTACACGCTAGCAGAAATACGGAGTACACATTAGATTGAACTGCTTCGTCGCCGTTTAGCAAAAAAGGCGTCGCGTCGCGACTTTCGTGCATGCAACCTCATTTTATGGCGGTCAAAATTTGCTCACCGCCTGTCATTAGACGGCAAGGTTCCCTTGTCGTGTCACCATGATATCAATGCCGCCCGAGCCGATGGTGACTTGGAAGGGTCCTGTCTCTCACGGACAACTGCATCACTTTTAACTATGCATCGTTCTTACTAGGCCGGGGCCCTCGACCGAAAGCCCATACATATGATGCCCGTGGTAGCTTGGTGTAGATGATGTCGTGTGAAAA
The DNA here is from genome assembly GCA_023658445.1 of Epichloe bromicola. Classification (NCBI taxonomy): domain Eukaryota; kingdom Fungi; phylum Ascomycota; class Sordariomycetes; order Hypocreales; family Clavicipitaceae; genus Epichloe; species Epichloe bromicola. The sequence goes on along the minus strand of CP098266.1, from coordinate 3,928,353 downwards.
CGACCATGACTGCATTCGCCTGCCAGCAGCAACGGCTTCCCGTCTTGGCAAGTATAGTCGGCCGGTTTGGAACGAAGCAACACATGAAGTAACAGCTAGAATCCCTGTATTCATAAATAGTCGGCAACTTGGTTTACTCGGTAAACGTCATGGCGAACGTGGTTGGACCCCGAGCCGTGGCTTGCCCGCCACCTTTCCTGCCGTCGTCCGCTCTCGGGAGCACTATGTAATAATATCAGAGGGATGGAAAAGGGGTCTTATTACGGCGGCGGCCTACGTCACGGCGGCGGCCTGCAGGCTGGTGGCGCTAGTTCTTGTTGATGAGACTTTTCGAAGCCGCCGTGGCTCGACGTTCCAATCCTCGAAGCCGACAGGTCGTCTTGACGCTCGGCAGGGTTCACATTTTTTGGCGGTCCCGGCCAATACAATACACGGTGTCCCTTGAATCATTTTACAAATCTACGGAGTACATGACAGGAGGGATTAGGCGAATCAGATGTTGGCAGGGGAATCAAGGGAGACAGGGGCTAGGATTAACAGGTACCTAGAGTTGCGGATGATTTGCATGGAAAACAATGTATTTTTGATGGCGCTTAATACCCTCCCTGTGACCTCTCCATAGCTCTCCAATCTAGTGTAGTAATTCCACCAAGTGGACTGGCCAAGTTCCTGTGCCCTGATTTACTTGCATGAATTGCGAGAGGTCACTCCTCCTACAAATTTGCGTGGAAATATACCTCTTCTGTTTTGGGCCTAGTTACTACTGCATGATTGAAAAATCACTACTGCATGTTTACGTGTTGCCAATAGTGGCTAGTCTGCGCGGCTTAAATGCCTTACATATGTAAATGCCTGTTATTAATAGGAGGGGACTTGGCACCTGGTCATGTAGATTTGTAAAATAATCCAGGGGAGGCATGGTGCAGAGCAGAATCCATTGCTCAAGACCATGCATGCAGCATCCGAGCTGCATTTCCGTCAGAAGTGAGTCGTTGCATCTGAAAGGCCGGCCCGTGCTGTTCGGGTCTCCCGTGTCAATCACAACCCAAGTGCCCGGCGTCTGGCCGTGGCTGCAGTATTAAGGCCCGGGAAGACTTCTTATCCGTGACTGGTCTGGACTCTTGCAGAGTGCAGAAATGACACCCAACAACGTTGAGCGACTTTCGGGTGGTGTCGACTATATTCACTCGGGAAGCATTGCTGGGAATCGTTGAAGACTTGCGAACAAGAAAGAAATAGCATTCGTTTGTTATTAGTCTGAAAAAAAAAAGGAAAAAAAGATGGGTCAGACAGAAAGATGTCTTGCATTGTAGTTTCTGCTGTCGGATCTTGTCAATGCCTTTTCAAGCATTCGCGGGGCAATCATCATGTGAGAATCAAGACGGACGTAGTTCTGATACGCCTTGCTCGCCAGCAATGTCCAAGAAATGGTCCATGTCTACTCCGTATCAAACAACTGTCCACCTGTCTAGTGACTTCAGACATGCGTCATGTCATACTGCGCCATGTACCGGCTCCCATCCCAGACCAACTTACACTTGCGTGCCTCTTTTCATTATTATTGCAGCATCGCGTCAAGACTCTCACCCAACACACCCTCAATCTTCACGATCCATCTGTGCGTCTCCCTCTCCACCACCTCGTCATCGTCTTCTTGCAACTCACTGATGCGAGGCAGCATCTCGTGCAACATGGACAGCCACTCCTCTCCCAAGCGATCCGTCAGCTCCTGCTCGCACTTGACTGCTGCCAGTCGCACCGTCGTTTGCTCCGACTTGAGGTGCTTCAACAGTGTGGCGTTGATCTCCTTCTGATGTACTTGTGAGTCGGCGGCCGCAGCCAGTTCCACAACTGCGGGGATCAAGTCTTCAGAGACATCCAGAGAACTTGCGTGTAGGAACTGGTCGAGTAGAACTGGGGCAACGGCTCCAAAGTGTGCTGGGGCCTGCCAGAAGTCGTCTTGATCATGTTGGAAGCAAGTGGCCAGAACTTGCAGCACTCGACTCCATAATTGACGGTCGTCAACAGACTTGGGATTCAGGGCCCCGAGAATCTTGACAGCATCGTCCAAGACGTATGTAGCATAGTTTGTGACAATTGACTTGAGATTTCCGAAGAAGGTGTGAAGGAAGCCATACAAGCTATACTGGCGGAGTGTTCGTCCGCTCTTGTCCTTCTTAGATATTCCAGAAGTAGCCCATTCGACCATTTGGACAAAGAGTGGTCGGAACGCCGCATCATTGAGTTTGTAGATCATCTTCAGGGCTGTTTCATTGAGTTTCGTCTCAATAGCAGCCACTTCTGCGAAAGCCGTTTCGCTCTTTTCTTCCTTGGAGTGGACAAGCCGGCGCAAGTCGAAAGCTTTCATCAGAATGCTAAATAATACTGATGCATTTTTCGTGATGTTCGACTTGTTGTGTTTGTCGATCGCAGTGGAAAGCACGGAAAGATACTCGGCGACAGCCTACAAAATCAAGGAGTCAGCGAATGCATGCTGTGACGGGACATGTTTACATAATTCGGGGAATTGATACTTACAGTGAATCCTGCTCCCATGGCCTTATCCCAGTTGCGATCCAGGCTGGCGAAGAACTCCTTGGCATCCAGCTTCTTCGCAAAAATTTCTAGACAACTCGTTCTGCTCTCGTCTGCCTCAACGTCTAAGCCAGATTCGGCTGACTGGTAGGAGACGTACATTATTTTGTCAACATATGTCGATAGCATGTATGGGAGATGTTCTGCCAAAGAGCTGATGAATCCGTAGCAAGCAGAGTGCAACTCCTCATCATCTATATTGTCACCCTTCAAGCTGGCTTCCAGATACGTAATAGCCTGCGGGATAGCCACTGGCAAAATAGGTACCACCGCATCTTGAAGCACATCGACCAACGATGTCAAGCACAATAAAGCCATGACACGGAGGCGTTGTTCCTCCTGTCCCAAGCAATGTGGGCCAGCGATGGTCTCGGCGGCGGCGACGACAGCTTCTACGTCCTTCTTGCCATACTTCTCTGCAATCTTGTCTATACAAGTGACGGCGGTATGCTTATAACGAATGTCCTTGGACTCCCGGATAGCGGCCGTGAGTTGTGGTAAGAAAGAAAGGAGAGCATTGCGGGAGGCAGGGTCCGTATTGCTCTCCGACTCAACGCGTACTTCAAGGGCACGGAGGACCTTTTGGCGCAGGCCAAGATCAGGTTTGTCTAGCAAGTTGTCCACAGCCTTGATAAACTCTCCAATGGACAGCAGGTTCAGCAAGTTGGATAAAGCTGAGCCACACCGCCCGTGTAGAGCCTTGTTTGTCTTGACAGTTTCGGCCAAAACGATGACCTTTTCTAAAAGCGAGGCGTACAACTCTCGCATTTCCGCAGCATCCATGTCTTCACGATCGGCCAGCTTGCCAATTTGCAAACGGAGCTTTTTGTTGGCCAAAAAGCTTGGAAGGGCTGAAAGTTGTCGGAGAGCAACCTTCTCAATGTCTTCGTCGTCGCCGTCTTCATTGATACCGAGTAGTATGAAAGACATGCTTGGCTTGGACTTGAATAGGTCCGCCACAAGATCCAACACCTTGACAAAAGTCTCAAGTTGTGTCTTGATGTCGAACTTGTTCAAAAGCTCAACAATGAAGGAGAGGAGCGCCTCGCTCGTATCATAGCGGTCCACCAACATGCTAATGAGAGCAAAGAGGAAATCCCGTGGTCCAAGTGTTTCGACAAGAGCTACAAACAATCCTTGGCGTCTATGTGACGGTATGTGCTCGTATGCCGTAGTGAAACTGACGAGTATATCTGACGCGCCAGCAACAGGGCTATTTTTGCCTTTGCGTAGAGAATGAATCAGCGGAGGAATTACCTCTTTGATAGTCTGGGCAACCACGTGTGCAGAGTAGTCGTCGCTTTGTCGCAAGACCGAGGTGCCCATGAAGGTAAAGATGGGCATCACGCTGTGGAGAACAAGGTTCGGTGCTGTTGTGGCCAAGTTGGCAACCAAAAGCAGCGCAGCGTTTTGGACAACTGGACTCGATGACTTTTGGATACAGTTGACAAGCAAATCACCATAGCCTCCGGAGCTATCGATCTTCAGCTCCTTGTCTGCCTTGTAAGCAGGCATCATGGCTAGGAGACTGCGAAGAATGAGATTCTGCAGATATCCGAGCTCCGAGCCAACCACAGTTCTGAAGTGCTGTAGCTCCGAAAGGGCCGTGAAGAGACCATCTAGCAACTCGGGGTGCGACACAGGGTCCGAGTTATCAACGAGTTGCAAAACAAACGTAAATTTACGCAGAGCTTCACTCAATTCCGGCGTGACTTTAGTAATCAGGATTCTGTTGGCATCGGAAGAGCTCGTTCTCCGTCTCTTGTTGGGAAGTGGTTCCGTGATCATCTTAGTGCCAGTTTGAACAGCGCCCAAAAAGTACGATAGAATTTCGGTTGTAAGAGGAACCGCCCGGAGCAAGTCAGCTGCCTCGGTAGGAACCACAGAGGTCGAGTCGCTTGGGCTCAAATGACCATGAGAGAGCAACAGGCATTGCTCAGCAACACTAAACTTGACCTCATCTTTCATGGACGACCACATACGCCTAAATCGGTCAAAGACGGCGCGCATGAGATTCGTCTTGTGTCGTTGCTCGGTATGTTGAATCATGCCAATGAGCGCACCGATACCTTCCACATCATTGGCCACAGTAACGTCAACGAATCGAGAATTCAGGACTGTTGCGTCCAACTGCTCCGCGGCACATCGCTTTGTGATTTCGTCTTCACTGAGACTAGCCCACCACTTCAACAATGGCAGTAAAACCTGAGTTCTGGTTGTGCTACCAGCGCCTTTGATTTCATTGAGAGATTTCAAGAGCCGGCTCTTAACTAGAAGAAACGGCGTCGCCTCAGCATGGGCAGCGAGGAATGCAAGCACTGCCATCCTGGCAGATTGGCCCATGTGGTGCTTTCTGTCTAGAGCCGGCTGAGGGGCTACCTGATATCTTCCTGTCTCAACAACAGACTTGAGGACGGCAGAAATGTGCTCAGGGTCCATCACACATTCCTCGGCAGCGGGGAGAATTTGCAGATGCAAAAGTCTGGCGACAACATCAGGACTCAATGCACCCTTGTCCTTTTCTTTCCCATACAGCGAGCCAGCACCCCAGGTTTTCATCGATTTGGCTGCGACAGGTGGTGAATAAAGCTCAGTCATGGCGGCAATAAGATGGGCGGCCGCCTGTCGGACTCGCTTAGACGGATCGCTGAGAGCAGTAATGGCATACGGAACCAGAGCCTGAACATCGACCTTACCCTCGTCACTTGACAGTAATCGCTGCTTGGCCATATTGAGAGCAGCCATACGAGCGAGTGCAGGATACGGACCACACCAGATTCGAATAAAAAAGCTGAAGTATGTGCAATCGTGCAAAGCTACCTTGCGCCCTAATGCAGGAATCTCGTCAAACTTGGTAAGAATCTCAGTTTGTTGGGAACTTTCCGACACGATAGAGAAGAACAGGTGGCTGAATTCTTCGAAAAGCTTCGTGGGCTCCGGCAAAAGACATTTGGAAAGTCGGTCGGTTCTCTTGGATGACAGCTCCTCAATAGCAAGATCCAAATCCTGAGGCTGCCCAACTTGCTGTACTTCCTCAGTTCTTGTCGCTTCAGGGGCGGGAAGCTTTCTAGCTCTGAAAGAAAGATCCAATTTCATCTCAAGCTCCTCAATATCGAACTCGACGTCCTGAATGACAGACTGGATAATTTCGCCAGACTTTCCATCAGTCTGAGATAGAGAAATGAGGGCCGACCCAAGCTCCCGCCGCAGTGTGCCGTCTTGGTCATTATCATCGTCAAGCTTCAAAGCGGTCAGAAGGAGTGACTTGAAAATAACAGTGGTTTGCTTCTCCTTGAGAACCCGGCTGTCTAAAATAGACATGATGGTCGCTAGGCCGCGGGAATCTCCTCTTTTGGTGAACCTCTCAATCAGCGCAAGACAAAGCCCGTTGGCCAGCTTATCGACTCTGCGCTCCTGACCGATATCCACGAGGAGAGGACCAATGTCCTGCACTTTCATGAGTGCTTTGGTGACTTTGCTATTCATCTGCTTCGCTGACCTGAACTGGGCCATGATTGCAAGACAAACAAGGCCAGGCCGCACGGTCTCCTGTGTCCATCCGTGAACTGTTTGCTGCATAAAGGCTGTTACTGCGACATCCTCCAAATTTCCTTTGGAGACGAAAATAGCCATTGCCATGTACGAAGCAATTTGCAGGCTGGGAACCTTTTTCATCACGAGAGATTCCGCGAAAATCGGCCCTAATCTATGTAGCAGGGCTTGTGTGTTGTCGCTCTGCACGGCAGCTCGACCAGATCTTGTTCTGTCGAGCATGCCGTTGACAGCCTCAGTCATGATGCCACCCCAGAAGACAATCAGAGCTGGGTACTGAAACTGTCTCCTGCAGGATTCTAGAGTGTATTCAGAGACGGAGGAGAGGAATTCGGGATGATGAACTGCCTGATGAACCAAAACTGATCTTGGCGGGGGAGTCAACGATCGGACATATGGGTCGAGAAATCGGAACTGATGAGAGAGCTTCGCAGGCAAGATAGAAAGAAGGGTCGCAAAGGCGGGAATCGTGTGGTAAGGAAGGAATGTCATGAGCACGACGGACGTATTCTCTTCATGAATGCTGATGCAATGATTAGTACATGTCGCCTCTTCCCTAGCGCGAAACAAGATCTTGGGACAAAGCGCACCGAAATCGACGAATCAGCCATTCGATGGCTTTAATTGCAGGCATGAGCCTCAGTTTACTTCCAGCCAGGCGAAGGAAGGCCTCGATGTGTCTATCCAGTTCCTCATTGTCGGCGGCAGACAGTTGAGTACGATCCTGGGTCTGGCTATCTTCGCTGAATATTGTTGACTGAAATCGCACGAATCGGTTGTCCAATTGGCACAACTCTTCAAAACCGGAATAGCAAATCGTATACAGTGTCTGGTAGCTTTGTGTGGCGGCAACCCGAGGCTCCCAAATCATTGACTTTGAGTGGGCAGCTTTTTGTGCCTTGACGTCGAGGGTCGCCTTGGAATTAGCGGCTATTTGCGCCAACTGCGCGGCAAGAGAGGTGGCCATGGCTACAACGCTTGACAACGCTTGAAGACTCGGTAGTCTTCAAGCTGAGCTCCAAATGGCGTTGTGGTGGTGGTGATGCAAACAACCAATCAAGCGGCGGTTGAAGTGAAGAAGGCCAAGTACATGATCACCCCCCCCCCCCAAAAAAAAGTTGGCTGGTAGGAGTTGGAAAAAAAAAAAAAAAGTGATCCAGTACCCAAGATGCTTATCGATAAGCGCCGATGCGGGACTGCCTTGACTCTACCATCAGCCAAAACCAACACGACAGCGAGCGAGCCCATCGCAACCGCTCACTCTTGTTGCTTTTCGGGCGTTCTTCTGCGAAACTTACTGAAGGTCGAAGTTCCATTGTACTACCCAGTAGTAGGTAGCCTTAGCCTTATTCAACACTTGAACCAGGCTCCAGAAGTTGATGTGCTTGCGGAGACGCACCAGCGTCCCAGTGCCCCCACCCCACTTACGGCTCTTTGTTGCTCGAGCTCGAACATTCAACAGACGATCCCAAGTTACGCAGTCTCAGAACTCAACTCACAAGTCACGCCACTACCGCCAGTGCCACAGACACAATGGCCGTAAGTCAATAGACATGAAAATTTATTTCGATGCGCAATGTGCATCACTGCGTACAACGCCCAACGTCCAACGCCCAACGTCCAACGCCCAACGTTGACTCACTCACCACCACCAGGCCCCGTATCCCCAACTCGTTCTGTTCGGGGATTCCCTGCTGCAGCAATCTGTTTACCCGCAAGATGGCTTTTCCTTGCAGGCGGTCCTCCAGTCCCGTGAAACTCTCTTGTTTTTTGTATATCAATTACTTGCCCTGATCATATCACTCACTGATGAGACCCCCAGGCTTTATTCGGCGTCTTGACGTAGTCAACCGTGGCTTTTCCGGCTGGAACACTGCCAACGCTGTCAAGTACCTCCCAGAGATATTCCCAGAGCCAACTCCGTCGGGCCCAAAGCTGAAGTATCTTGTATGCATGCCATGAAACCACATCCCGCTTCTCAATTTCACAATTGACACTTCAAAATAGATCATCCTGTTCGGGGCCAATGACGCCGTGCTCCCACTGCCGACCTCCTCTCAGCATGTTCCCATTGAACAGTACAAGGAGAACTTGACCAATATCGTCACACATCCTCACATCAAACAGCACAGTCCTAAAATTCTACTGGTCACTCCTCCTCCGGTGGATGAGATCAAGGTGACCAGGCTGAACCTGGCGGATGGGCATGCTTCGGCACTCAGAACATCCGCCACCACTGCTGCCTACTCTGAGAGAGCTCGCGAGGTGGCTCGCGAAAACCCAGGCGTCGTTTTGATTGATCTGTGGACGGCAGTGATGGACAAAGCCATAAGCATGGCGCCGCAAGACCACAAGCCTGGTAGCCCGTGGTTGGGTTCACCCGAAAATGGACAGCATGGAGGGCTAGACAGCCTTCTTCCAGACGGCCTTCATCTGGGCGGAAGCGCGTACAAGGTCTTCTACGATGAGATCAAAAGCCATGTTGGCGAGGAGTGGACAGACCTGCCTGACGAAGACAAGACTGGGTACTTGTTCCCTGACTGGAAGGTTCTGAATCCCATCAGATCATGACGGCTTGGCTCCATGCTGAAAGGGCAGAAAGTCGCGATGTGCTGGACGATTTATTCCGCACAGAGTGCATTGAGATGGAACAGAAGATTGTGTGTCATGATGGGCCACGAGTATATGCGTGTACTACTACAAGCTGTAATGTGCAATTAAATTTACTGTTCCAGCTGCGACGTAGGTCTTGCTGTCCCTGATCTGATCCAGCAGGGCGATAGAAATAAGTTGGAGTGAGTTCAAGTACGAGCCGAGCCGAGCCTCGTCAAAGCATCATCATGGCCATCATGGCAGCAAAGACTGCTATGCACACCCAGTGTAAACCCCCCAAAAAAAAAAAACCCCCAAAAAAAAACCCATGTTTTGGTGCCACTGGAACTGCGATGGCGGTTGCCACAGTGGCCATGATGCAGTGTCTGTTTCCTGGAGATGCGCTGAACGAACTGTAATGTCCTGCTGCCATGGCCATCAGCAGCGGCAAAAAGTGGGGCGCCGCGACCAGACAGGACGTGGGCGTGGACGTGAACGTGGACGGTATCAGACTTGCTCGTGCCATTTCATCTCCAGTCGCATTTGTTGATGCCGCTTGCTTCTCAACCTTCTCGTGAGGCTGTTTTATTACGCTGATGCGCCCCCTTCGCGATACCGCCGACCTGCGAGGATGGATGCCAGGTTTCCCATCTCTCGCGAAGATCTGTATAACCTACAGATGGAGGTCAAGCAGGTGCAGTATACCCAGACAGGCCACGCCGAGCGACTGTTGAGATTGGAGAAGCGCAATGCCGACGATTCAGCATTGAAATCGGTGTGGAATTCGCCCTTTCCTGGCGTCTTGGGCGGCACACCACATCAAGGTAACAAACTACATACGAGATACATTGGCTCCTTTCATTTCTTTCCTCTCCTCGTCACCACTCACCACCACTCACCACCACTCACCACCACCCCCCCTCCTCAAACCCGAATACTGATGCTTCATGGCAGGACCTGTTCAGATACCTCACAATGATGTTTTTGATGACTTGGATGAGCAAGGAGAGCAGTTACTCGGCTCTCTCCACCTAGGACCAGCTGAGGAGGAGCCGGTGCGCCGCGGTGCGGCCTCACGAGCTAATAGTGTCAGGTTCGATGAGAGTGCGCTGCACGGCTCTAGTTGGGGCGGGCAAAGCATCCGACACTCGGAAGACTTTGGTCCAGTACGCCCAGGCAGCGGCCTGATGATGGAACGTTCTCTTTCCCACAAGTCTGACGGGAGGCATAGCTCTGCCGGCCACTCTGTTCATTCACATCACTCGGTGGCGTCAGGCCGTGCAAGCAGTCTGGGGCTTGACAACAACTACGCCGCAGGGGACGACGACTCGTCATCGTTCGAGATCCCCGGGCCGCCTGTATCATTATACGTTTTGGGCACTGTGCCTTCCATCATCCGCTGCTGGCTGACGACAAACTTTGCCCACGGAACCCTGCTGTATGCCGATGTGTGTACCGGGTCCCAGAAATCCATCGTCGAATCTTCCCTATTGAAAGAGCTGGATCTCTTGGAGGAAGTGGAACGCGATGTCAAAGGAGTGTATCGAATCAGGCTCAACGTGTATCTGGCCGAAGCAGTGGTTGCGCGCCACGAAAGTCGCAACAGTGCCTCGAATGGGGCTGTCCCCTCGATGACGGTCATGTTTGAGGTATCAGGAATCGAACCAACGAGCTCAGCCACGGATCAAAAGGCGATACGGATCTACATTGGAAGCGATGCTCTGCGGGCTCACTCGGCCGATGTCCTCTTTTCGCAAAACACAATGGTTCTGTACGGAGATGAGCAGGAACGATTGCGGGTACCGTTTGTGAGGCCAGAAGACGAGAACTTGTTCCGCAACATCTGCACAACCAGCATGGCACCTGGCAAGCCCAGGCTGAACGCAAACGCGACTCCCTTTATCCTAGGCGGGCGTGGCCAGTCTGCAGATGGTGACGGTAGTACAAAGGCCGCTGCCGCCCCCCACACGGTAGAGCATGAGAATGGACTGGGAAACCGAGCAACCTCGCCCCATGAGCAAGATGCAGCATGCCACAAATCTGATGAACGGGCAACAACGTCTGAGCACGGCGGGGAAGCCGACAACAGTGTAGCTGACTCGGAGCACAGTAACAAGGACAGCTCCGGTATATCAGAAGCCTCCCGGAGAGAGTCCTCGACGTCGACGGCCATTCGGGGCTCATGGCGTCACGGCACCGGGCCTGCGTCCTCGGACGGGCCGCCCCGAGAAGCCGGCAACCTGAGCGGATACCAACCAGCAGGCCGGAGCGGCCGAAATATGAAAGTACTCAAGCCGCTCAAGTCGAGTTCGACTTCGGCCCGGACGGGTGCATCATACGAGCCGCCTCTGCCGTCCAAGTCGAGCAACAACGGCAGACGCAAGAGTCAAGCCAGTCTGAACGGCGACGGTGGCGGCGGTGTAAGCGTCGTCAACCGCTGGGATGTCAAGCGTTCCGTGAGTTCAGGAGCAGAGCTCAAGTCGCAGAGTTCCAAACGGGAAGATCAGAAGGGGGCTGCCCTTCCACGGTCAGCAAACCCCGTCGGGGTCGCTTCCGCGTTCGCGTGGATGACGCCGACGACGACCAAATCGTCCAAGAGCTCAGCGACAGAGGACTGATCTGGGTTCAACATGGCTTGGTGCCCAGCCTTGTATTCTCACGATTATATGAAGACGTGCTGGCAATATTTTTTCTTCCTCTTTTTTTTTTCTTTCTAGCTAGAAGTCCTGCAGAGGAGAGGTAATTCACACGAGAGAAGGAAAACAGCATCAGAGAAGCAATGTTCTCCTGAGTAGATGACAGATGAGCAGAAATCCAATCGGTGCAAGCCATCATCAATCGCGCGAACTCTGTCCACATGAGTCGGGTGTCGTGATTTCACTTGCATGCCTTCCCGTCTCCTCGAACGGTTATTATCAACGTGGCGATGCAACTTGTGAGCAAATCGCACATGTGAATGTATTCGCTACGCCCAGCCAGCATCGACGCGTCTCTCCCCTCTCTCCAATCATGTTTGTGTAATGTATGCGAAACCAGTTCTTTTTGCACGCGAAAACCAAAATCTACCATGTACGGACTACGTCCCCGGGGGCTTGCCCAGGAAAGGGGTACTTAGATTCTGGGGCCGGGCGGCAAGCTCTCCAGCACCCTCTTCGTATCCGCCACGGCGCCCTTGACGACGCCAATCAGGCTCCTGAAGGCCGGATTCGACGCATCCCCCATGCACTCGTACATCCAGCTCTCGGACGAGGTGACGACGACGCCGGGCTCGGCGCGCAGGCGGTCGAGCGCGATGACCACCTCGGCGCCGTTGCAGCTGCTCACGGCGTCGGCAATGACGTACGGGACGTGGCCCCTGTCGCGCAGGTCGAGGGCCGTCTGGGTGATGCAGATGTGGGACTCGATGCCGACGAGGGCGACGCGCGACTGCGGCGGCAGGGCTTCCTCGAGGGGGGGGATGAGCATGGAGAACTTGGTCTTGTCGTGGGGCGTGCGAGCGAGGAGGCCGGCGAGGGCGGGCACCGTCGGGCCGAGCTTGGCGACGGTCTGGGTGGTTGCGTGGACGGGCATGTCGAGCGCCTTGGCGAAGTTGAGGAGTTTGGTCGTCGTGGTTACGCTGATGGCCCGCCCCCTCGTCTCAGTTTTTTTTTTTTTTTTTTTTTTACATGGTGACGTTGGGGGGCGGGGGATGAAATGAAAACGGTGGGTGGAGGTGGAAGAGGGGGGATAGTGACGCACATGCTGTCGAATTCATATATGGCTGTGCGGAACTTCTCCTGCATGTCGCAGACGCTTCGGCCGTGTCAGTTCTCGGATCAAATAAAGGGTTTTTTTTTTGTATTTTTCTTTTTTATATATCATCTTCGCGACAAGCAGGATTCCGGGCATCGCCGACAACGGGAGGGCGAGAGAAGACGTACAAGATGGCGGGGTTCTCTATCGCACGGCGTTAGCCTCTTTCGTCTGAGCAAGGGGGAAAGCAATTGAGTGCGTTGGGAAGAGAGAGAAGAGAGAAAACTCACTGAACCGCAGTTCATTCGAATCACGAGATGAAGCCATGGTGCGGACCAGATTGCGCTGGATGGGACGGGGACGAACGACGATGTCGGAGGAGAGAAGCAAAGGAAGGAAGGAAGGACCATGTCGGCGGACGGACGGGAGGATGCGGACGCGGGGGACGCGAGTCGGACGTGAGTCGGACGTGAGTCGGACGTGAGTGACAGGGGCGGGAGCAGGGAGCGCCTTGGCGGGGGACCGGGTGGCTTCTCGAAGAAAAAAAAAAAATAGTCTCATGTTTTATCGTCTATACTCCGTATCAATCAATATGCTGTGAAATACACACTCCGTCCTCGCCCCATCAAGACGTCACTTCTGCAAACCACGTCCGCAACAAGCCCGCCAGGGCTGTCGGCAGCTCCTCCAAGTTGTGCACAATCAAGTAGTACTGGAAGGGGAAGGTGTCCAGATATCTCTCGATGACGACTCTGCTCTCCCCGTCGTCGGCCTTGACGAATCTGGCCTCCTTCAGCTCCAACACGCTGTCGCCCCTTTTCTTGCCAGTATCATCCATGATGATGAAGACAATCATGATTCGATCCTCCATTGCCTCCCGGAGGAGCCTGCGGATCGAGTCGTGGGCTGAGGATGGTGTCAAGCCGTCTGACAGAATCAGCGCCAGCTGCCACAGATCCGCGTTGCCTCCAGATTGTTGTCTCGCCACCCGGAACTTGGCCATTGTCTGGCGGATGAGCAGGGCAATGTCGGTGCGATCCTGCGAGAACGTGAACTTCTGCAGGACCTTGGCCCCTGCATCGGGGGCGAACGGATCCGTCAGCTCATGCGCCGTGAAGACGTCGCCGCCGAATCCGACTACGCCAACTTGTCCGGCTTCCAGCATCGTGAGGGACCGTGAGACCATGACGAGCGATTCCATCGCCAAGCTGCCCGACGACGATTCGCCCATGCTCCTGCTGTCGTCGACGCAGAGAAGGATCTGGTAAGTTCGCTTGGTCGGAATAGCCCGACGCATCCAGATCTTGTCGCGCTTGTAGCTGGATGCAATGTACGGGATGATGCGCTTGATGTTGAGTCTCTTGCCAGTTCGGAAGGACCCGGACAGCTTGGTGGATTGCGACGGCGTGAGAATCAGTCGGAGCTGCGACGTCAACGATAATGAAAGTGCGTGTGACTTGGTCTGGAACTCGCTCCACTGTTGGACGCACTCTACGTAGTCACGGAGCCCGTGTGCCTTGTCCGAAATGTGAGTTATGGACAGCTGCTCCGATGTCTCCTCGATCGGCACATCGTCTTCGGGCTCTCCAGCAACACCTGCGTCTGGCTCCGAGGGCGTCCTGTCACGGTTGTAGTTGCCTTGCCGTGTTTGCACGCCGGTTCTGCTCTCCTCTGGCTCCTTTGCATCCGCTTCGTGTGCCTCTGCCGAATCGCCAACCTCCCTCTTGTCAGCGCTTTCCTGAGCCTCACCATCCTCTCCATCCTCTCCATCTTCCTCCATGCGGTGACTGTTGGCTTCTTCTTTCTGCCCCTCGTCATCTATAGCCATAGATTCATCCATCGGTTGAACCTCATCCTCATCTGCTTTACCCATTGCTTGGGCATCTGCAGAGGCTTCATCATTCTGCAGGTGTTGATACTCTTGGCGGCCCTGCTCAGTGGTGTCCGCCTTTTCTTCTGCTTTCTGGGCAGACGTGTCGTCCTGCTTCGAGTCCTTGATATCGGCGTTCTGGCGATGCCACTTCTCCAAGGCATCGCCCAGTTTCCGGAACGGATCACTGCTGGCCGATTCCTCAGCGTCGTCCTCCTGTTGAGATTTGTCCACTGTTTCTTTGGAGCGCGAGGTTGCCCCTTTGCTGCCCGCGCTGGTATCTTGATCCGCGGCCCCGTCACCCATCTCTCCTTGATCTTGCTGCGCTGCTTGAGCCTGAAACTTATCATCAACATCCATAGTCTGCTGATTTTGGTCAAGACCAGAGCTCTTGACATCGCTTGGCGCAGCATTGTCAACATCGGCATTTGTGTTGTCATCGTTTGGCCCAGTTGGGCTTTGTTCATTTTGCTCCTCTTTGACCTCCTCCTCCTCCTCGTCTTGCTGATCGTCAACATCGGATGCTACCTCTTCTTTCACTTCATCGTTGCCATCAGGCACTTTCTCATCATCCATCTCGTCCTCACTCATCTCTTCTTCATCCCCAGCTTCCTCTTGCAGTTGCTGGGAGGCAGCATTTTCCATCTCCTCGTCTTCTTCGCCCTTGCTGGCTGCTTGCTCTTCAGGCTCATTGTCTGCATTTTCAAGATCCGATAAATCGTCAAGTTCGTCGTCGCCACTCTCCGAGAGACCTTCTTTGTCATCCAGATCCAACTCCATATCTTCCGGGAGATCCAGCGTCTCCTGCTGCTCGACGTTTTGGTCTTGTCGATTCAGTTCTTCTGGCGCGTGGATATCGTCTTCCCCCGACTCGTCTTCCTCCTCACCCTGCTGTTGCTCCTCCTCTTTGTTCTCTTCGGGCTCAGGCTGAGGTTTTGCGTCGTTGTTCTTTGCGTCTTCTTCCGCGGCGATTTGCTCATCATCCTGCTGCTGCCCCTTTGTCTCATTTCCTTGCTGGTCCTTTTCGGCTTGTTCATCGTCATTACCGTCCCACATCTTTTCATCCACTGCAGTAGGATCAAGATCATCCACATCGCCCGCTTCTTCGTCCATTTCGTTTTCCTCCTCTCCCTTCTCATCGCCCTTCCGTGACCCCTCGTCTTCTTCCTCCTCTCCAGCAACACTGCCCATCTCTCCTTCCATGTCCTCATCTGCCATGTCCACTGCGTCCTTCTCATCTTCAATGTCCTCATTCTTCTCTTTGTTGGCTTCTTGTGCCAATTCGGTAAGGTCCTCATCAGGCTGTATATCTTTGCTGATATCCTCTGCTCCTTCGCCGTCACCTAGACCAGTGCCGGCTTCTAGCTGCCCAACATCGCCTGATGTTTCATCCGACTTTTCTTGAGGGGTGCAGAAACCTTGAGAGGCAATTTGGTTGAAGGCCTTGGTAAGGTTGTATGCCATGTGCGCGGTTGCGCGATGTAATTCCTGTCCTTGCTCGATGGTTTGCGAACACAGCGAAAAGAACTGGTCCAAGATTGGGGAGGCAAGGCCAACGATGCACACTGCTGCCTGGCTCGTCTGGGAATCATTCAATCGAACTTGCTGCATTTGTTCAATGCATTTACGAACATTGCGCTCCACGTTGTCCATACGAAGTTGGCGTAACATCACGAAGAAAGCCTCATTGTGTTTGGTCAGCCAGCCAGGTTCGCTTTCATCTCTGGGAATGGCGGCGCCTTTCTTCTTGACCCCTTCTATGGCGACAAGAACCGCATCCGTGAGATTTGATACGGAATCGGCAAATTCAAGAAGATCAGTATCTTGGCGAGACGTGTTGTCATTGGTGAATTCAGGATGAGTCCAAGCCGTGAGGTGAGTAACAACGAATGCTAAATCAGGACGAGCCGTCACCACGGAGCGAAGATGCTCGTTCAGTTCATTCAGATCACCCAGAACCTCTTGCTCTAATTTTTCGTGAGAAGCTGAGCTGATATTGGATGGAAGATCAAGGAGGCCACGTGCAGTAGCAGATCGTGCACTGATTCGTGTCACCCACTGCCGCAAGTCTTGCGTCACAACCAGGTTGTCAACCTGTCCGATCTTCCCATGAATTTCAACGAGCCGGATAGCAAAGTCGATGCCATGAACGAGCCAAGGAAGCAGACGTGGCCAAGTGGTGTGGTGTGTTTTGAGAACTAGCGCACCGTTCTTGGACACATCGCCTAGGTGCTTGAATCGGGCGATGGTTTCCCGCAAGCTATCGCGTAGTTTGCTGACAGTTCCAAGGGTTTGACGCTGAGATAAGCTGAAGCTGATCAAGCCCTCAACAAATCCTACACTTCTCGCCACTTCGGCAGTCGACAAATCCTCAGAGTGTTCTCGGAGAGCTTCTCTAGCCCGTGGTGCAAGATCCAGTGTCTTGTGCAAGAAGTATTCAGCTTCCTTAGCTGCTCCGGTCTCGGTCGAATCAAGGGCCGCGAGGTTTGACAAGACGACAGCGAGCGAATTTTGCTCTCCTAATTTGTCTTGGGACAAGTTGTGCTGCAGTCCCATGGTTCGAAGGTCCCGCAATGTGTCGGCAAAAAGCTTACGCTTTCGAGTTTTGAGATGCTTGACCTGATCTTTGTTGTCATCACTGAGCACTGAAGGTGTTTCTTTTCGTAGTTCTGCCATTGACGTATTGAGCTCAGTGACGAACTCGAGAACCAAATTTGACACGTTGCTTGAGACCTCGGGACTATACGCAATCTTCCTCATCACTGACACCGTCTTTGACAAGTTGCCCAATCTTCTATGACTTTCGAGCCAGCCAGGCAGTGCTTTGTCCAGTGGGTGAGTCCCGACCACTGAAACCTCATTTGCATCAGGACTGGCTGCAATGCTTGCTTTCACCGTAATGTCCTCATCAGGGAGCCCTTGTGCGATGCACAATCTCATTTCTTGACCCAGAACGCCTCGGAATTTGCGAATCAGTCTGAACAGCTTCTGATGAGACTTTCGAGCGCTCTCCCGAAGAGCATTAATGTTGGTGTCTTTCCAGCTCGCCATGATAAGAATATCCTTCATCTTCTTGTCGATAGGCACGCGGCCCCTCTGGATGGCTTCATCGGCAGCCTTCTCAAACCGAGAATAATACTGAACAAAGTTCTCAACTGCAGCGCAAATTATGTCCAAGGAAGGATAGTCGCGAGCCAACATTCTGAGATGGCTCAAAAGTTGGCGTAGCAAAGCGACTCGGGTTTTGAATTGACCTACAATGGAGCTGGAAAAGTAGAGCTCCAGACTCTCAATCAGAGATTTCGAATATCCTTGCAATTCGGACCGTGAATCGACCATTGTCAAAGGCACGGCAACAGTCACTTGATAAGCCACGAACCACCAAGAGTAGGCGTCATCTTGGCATTTCTTTTGCTCCATATCGAATAGGTTGGCCCATGTGGAGAGTTCAAGGCGGCGCCATCTGATGACGGTGTCGGTCAGAAGATTATGGAGGGAGAGAACAGCATAGACTTTGCTAGCCCAGCCGCCGAACTGCCATTCATACACATGAGCATGAAGCTGCTCAACTTTTGGTAGCAGTTTAGCCAATGGTTCTCCGTGGACTTGTTCGGTGAGCTTGTCGCATGACTGAATCACATCAGCTAATGTTTGCATATGCCCTATCTCATCGACACGTTGCAATTCTCGGAAGCGAGCTTTGATTTTGTGGACGAGTGAAACCAGCTGTCTCGCTTCGGTCAGGTTGGCATCTGCATAAAAATTGTACTCCTTGTTGGACATGGAATACTGCAGATCTTCTGTCTTTTCTCCCAACAGAAGAATCGTACTAGCGAGCATCTTGGAGTTGACACTGTGGTCGACATTGTCTTGACTATGCATTTCGGCCACAATGCGCCTTCCCACAGCCATGCAGGATTCGTGGAGCGCCGTTGTGGGTTCTTGACGATCGAGGAAGATTTTGCGATGAGCTTCTGCTACCTTCAAGGAAGTAGTTCGAACCTGGTCGGGGGTCTTGTCTGCGCGCACGGTCGCATCCTCCTCGTCAAACGTGGGGAAAAGCTCATTGAACTCCATGGCATCGATCTCTTCCTCGTCTTCCAAGGTACCACGGAATCTGTACAGACTAGTACTGGCAGCCTCAGCCTTCCTGTCCGCGTCCAATTTCTTGCTCCAATCATCGTAAAACCTGTGAAAACATTCGAATACAGCTTCGCGGTTGGAAACGGAAAGCGCTGTTACTCCATCGACTGCGACGTTGGTGGCCATCAAGCTGAGAAATTCAAAGGTGTTGGTGCCTAGCTCTTGAGCCTGCGAGTCTTGAATCAGGGGGCCGAAAAATGGTGTCGAGTTCACAAGGTAATCGGTCGTCGTATCCAGATTCTTGGCCCTTGTGGCATCACACAGCGAAAGACCAACCGAGAGACAACGCAGAATACTGACGGCTGGCCTCGCCATGTCTTGATACGCTTCGAAGCGAGATGAGAGGCGATCGATGAGTCGAGATACGTTGTCTCGAACAAGTTTCAACGCATCCTTATCAGAGTTCTCCAAATTTGAGTCGGGGCCATTAATCATCGTTTGTAGCCCAGGATTGGTGATTGTCTTCAAAATGTTTGAAAATTCTGCGTGGAGTTGAGCAAGACCGGATCTTTCAGGCCGAAAAACAGGACTGATTTCTTTCGGTGGTGGGCCCAGTTGATCAAGCTGAATTTTGATCAAGTCAATCCTGGCACTCGTAGATTGTCCGGTGAATTTGGACTGGAAAGCCTTCAGCGCAGACAACTTGTCTTGTAGAGCCTCCTCGAGTTGAGCATAAAATGCCAGCTCCGCCTTGGGCTGTAGTTGTGGATCAAATATTCGATCTGGGACGTAGAGCTTGACGAGACCGATGCTAAATTGAAGCCAAGCCAAAGCCGAGAAATATGTCGCTCTGCTTGACTTAACCCTGGCAGCAACAATGCCAACAATGGCAGGAATAAAATGATCCAAAGTAGTTTGCCGAAGATGAGCAACATCGATGGTTTGAATGAGCCCGTCAAAAATCGCATTGGGCGAAGTGAGGCCCTCCTGGGCGATTATTGAGAGTGGCATGATGTTATCCTCAATCCTCCCAACGCATTTGATCAGCTCAGTCTTGAAGCTTGAATCGTGAGCCTCAAAGGTGTCAAGAAGAATATTCCAAAGCAAGTTGTTGAGGTTGACAAGGGGATCTGCTGCAATCTGCGAGGTCAGTGAGGCCAAGTGCTGGCCAAGAATGGGCAGTTCTGTCTCTAGAAGGGCCAGAGAGCTTAAGCTGACACTTCTCATGTTGCTTAATTTCTCCCAAAGCGAAGTTGTCAACTTGCCGTCCCAGGCAAAGATGCCCTGGTGGGCTAGGTAGGCCAAGGACTGCAATTTAATGGCCTTTTCGGAAGAACTGGAGAGCATCATCGTGGCTTTGGTGGGGACATTGGACAAAATCACGAGTTGGCTGTCCGGCTCAAGATTATGTGTCCCATTTGGTGAAGGTCGCAGCATCCACAATTGTCTGAGATATTCAAATTCGGACGCGAAAAAAGGTAGCGTCTCTTGTAACTCTTGCCCAATGCGAGTTTCCAGATCTTCAATAGCTGCCGTGAGGTCCTTCACGAGCTGCTCACTGGGCATGGAGTCGTTTCTGACAATTTCGTAAGCGCTTGCCAAGGCTTTTTGAGCTTTGGACAAGTCAGAGATAGACGAGGCCGCCTTCCATCGGAGAGCATCAAATCTGGAGGCGAGATGATCGAGCTCATTGGATCGGTTGAATTGAGTTTGCGTCGAGATGGGGATCGGTCTGAAAACATTCCAGAGTACTTCCATACTCAGACCTGTTGAGAGCTGAAAGCCGCTATCGAAGCTGCTGGACAGCTGATTCATGGCTAGTGATAGAAAAGATGAATCGACCTGCATTGTCATAGTTTGGACAAACGCTTGCAGCTTCCTGGTACCTAGGGTCACATGAGCCTGAAAGTATGCGTCGTCAAAATCTTGGCTAGAGGAGAGTGAAACGGTCTGGTCCAAGAAAAGCCCAAGGAACTCGAGCGATTGAAGACGTGTGAGAAAGAAATCAGACGCATCCAAGTCCTGGTGCAGGTAACTTTCCATCGCAGCCATGATTGACGAGAGGAACGTGCTGAGCTTCACTGTTGAATCTTTGGAGACTGCTGCGACGCGATCACTGATGAGAGACCGTTGTAAACGGCTGAGCGAAGCCAGCTTGGCCGCTTGCGCTTGACCTTGATATTGCTGGATCCTCCAGCGGATTTCATGTATGCGTCGAGATGTCTCGTAACGTACTCCGGTCCATGAAGCTAGGGTTGGGTGAGGAAGTAGCTTGGCGACTATTTCATTGTTCAACGTGTGGATCGACTGAGCCTTTGGAGCGTTTCCAGTAGCGTTTTGCGGCAGCGCTGAGTAAAGCTGCATGATACTGCGCAAGACCTGGGACCCATGGGACGTTTGAAGGAATTGTAATAGGTCTCGCGATACCGATTTGAGTTTCTCGCTGTGCTCTCCCTTCCTTGGCAGCTGGTTGACATACCGGGAGAGCAGTGAAATATCATCCAGGGACAGATGCTCGAAAGCTATTCGTGAAACGCTTACCTCAGGAGGGTCTTTTACGCCGACGGTTGTTGAATAATGTGAGTCGTGATAATGCTGCAAGGTTCCCTCAACAGGTGAAATTTTGCTGAGACACGCTGCTGGTTCTGGTGGGGGAGCGTGGATATGGATCTCAATAGCTCTGTTCCTCATCGCGCGCGAGAGCTCTCCATATCTCGAGTCCATGGTCAAGAAGATTCTGAAATCTGGATGAGGTCTGATGATCCTTGGCTTGCCATCTGAGTCACAGTGTTCATTGATACTCAGAAAGCCATTCGGCTCCAGTAACGAGTTCAAGCGATCCAGCACAGAGGCGTTACACATGTTGGCATTGTCCAATACTAACCACTGACCAGTAACAAGTGCCTTGACAATCACACCGTCAAGCCACTCGAATCGAGGGTTTTCTAGATGGAGCGGGCTTTCAAGTAATTGCTTGACTCTTGTCAGAACGATACCAGCCTCAGAATCGGATGAAACCCTGTCCAACAAGGCGAGAATGGCAGAAAGCATGGAGAATAGACTCTCATGATCTCCATTGTGTGCGTCAAGAAGATGCAACAAGTTCAATACTTCGACGGGCGCCGCAGACGGAACGAGTGACATTACAGAATTCTGTAAGTATTCACGAAGATCAATCAAGGCCGCGTTGACTTCACGAAGAGGATCGGCCTGCTCGAATCCACCAACGAGATCCATTGTGTCAATGTCGGCATTCATGGGGAATACCACCAGATGTTTACCTGATAATGCTGCAACGTAGTTGAGCAAGGAGGATTTGCCGTATCCTGAGGGGCTGCTAAGGATGCACGGAATGTTTTGCTTCACGCAAACCATGATTGACTCCAACTCAGCAAGTCTTGGGACAATGTCGATATTGGGCAGGTTTTCAGGCTGTACGTCCAGGTTTCTTGGCAGCAGTGCGAAGCCTACTTGGCCGAATGTCGAGTTCAAGTTGTGATAAAGGCTGTGGCTTCGGGGCTTCCATCCGACCACGCGAGCAAACAACTGGTCAACCTCTGCCCGATCACTTGGCGTGCGGAAACGTTGTCTCACGATGATGTCAAGGAAGTCATCTATTTGTGCTGTTTGGAGCAGAGGATCAGACGAATTCAACAGATGTAGCCATCTTAGAACATCTCGAAGGTTGAACTCCCACGGACCTCCTTGAGAGCCGAACGTCTTCTCTACCACAATTTGATGCTCAAGTTTGGTTACGAATTCGATCAAATGTGCTATTACACCATTGTCAAGTTCGGGGAAGTTGTGAGACGCAATAAGCCTCAAGTCCTCGTCCTTGAATACATCCGCGTATACGACGATGAAGCGATTTACGAATGAAGCAGGGAGACCTTTGCGACCGCCGCCCTGGTGATGCGGGTTTTGGGCTGCGAATAAGCGGAAGTCGGGGTGACGTTTGAAAACTTGATCGAGTTCGGAGATGTAGACCTCGCCACGATGGTCCAAACATGCGTTCAATCCTTCCAAAACGGACTGCGATGCAAGATTCATTTCGTCTAGCAACACCCATTCGCCCTTTTGCATAGCCTGGAGAAAAGGAGCATCTTTCCAAGCAAAATTGCCAGCGTCTTCATCCTCAATAGGGACATCAGTACCGAAAAGATCCATCAAGTCTGTCTGATCGGATAAGTTGATTCTTGTGAGAGGTCGACCGCATGCCTGAGAGAGTGCGGCTACCAAGGTCGTCTTGCCAACACCAGGGCTGCCCTCGAGAAGAATAGGCTTCTGCATTTGCAGCGCGCGAACCACCCTCATTGCGTTCAGTCTGGTTGTCGGAGCATGGAAGGCAAACGTTGGGTCCGCGGCGCCTGTTGGATTTCGAGGTGTGCTAAAGTCACCAATCGAAAGCGAATCGTCCTTGATGTTTATAATGGGCTCTGTAGTGTATATCTCGAACACGTTCTCTCCTGTCAACTCTCCAAGTTTTCGGAGGCATTCCTGTCTCTGAATCTGGACTGTCTTCAAATCTGTAGCCAACATGGCCGATGGGTTAGCTCCGATACTATCGACAAAGATGGCTGCTGCGCCGTGCACGAACGGAACCAACGGGTTTTCAGCCTCAAAGGTGTTGATAAATTGCACCCAGACAAGGATTTCTCGAACTGAAAAAGCACTGGTCGCCATGGATCGGAATGTCTGGGCAAACCAGTGAGCAAAGTCAACCATAGCGTCCACCAAGTGCTTCGATTCATCTGCGAGCTTGGTCTTGACGATCTCGTAGATATCTTCGCTTTCGGATAATGACGGTACCCAGATTTCCGTGAATCGATTTCTAAGTGCAGGTGAAAGCTCCTTCTTCCCGAAGTCGCCACCTGGGTTCATGGTAGCAAGGAATTGAAATCCATCAGAGCCAACTACAAATGAATTATCGATGCCCTTTTCAGCCAGTAGCAATGTTCTTTGAGGTTCAAGAACAGAATTGAGCCTCTCTAAAACAGAGTCGTCTGCCAGTGAAATCTCGTCAAGCAGAAAGAAGTGACCAGCCCTCATGGCCTCCACCAAGGCTCCATCGGACCACTCGAACAGTGCTTTTGATCTGGTTGCGTTTGCTGCTATCCGGTCGCGAACCATCTGCGGGATGGCATTCACTGTTTGGGCATCGAGAGCCTCGTAACTGGAGAGCTTTCCGTTCAGTGTTGGAGGAATATCGTGACCGAGGGATCCGAGAAGCGCATTCAGGTCTACATTCAATGCCTCAATAATGGCACCGCGGTTACGGACTGGACGCTGAGATCCAATCAGGTCACCTGTCTCGGTGTTTTGATGAGCATTGACAATATGCAATTCCTGTTTGAGAGCCTCTGCTAGCAACTGCACAACGGTAGTCTTGCCACAGCCAGTGTCGCCGACAAGTAATACAGGTTCGTTATTCTGCAAAGCTCGAGA
Organism: Epichloe bromicola; assembly: GCA_023658445.1. Lineage (NCBI taxonomy): Eukaryota > Fungi > Ascomycota > Sordariomycetes > Hypocreales > Clavicipitaceae > Epichloe > Epichloe bromicola. The sequence goes on along the minus strand of CP098266.1, from coordinate 3,904,484 downwards.
AACAAGCACGTACAGCCTCCGCATCGCGTGCGTCCAAACCACCCCCTGAGAATTGGGAGCCTCGGTTATTTGTTTCAGCTCGGGAGCTTTCGAAGCAGAGTACAGATCATTGGGATCGATTTTGACTTTGAAGACCTTCTCAATTATTCCCTTGACAGCAATACGCTCCTCCTCAACCCGAACTCTCTCTGCCAAAAGCATGAAGCCGTGTGCGGCAATTTCTTCCCTTGTATCTGCTTCTCTCATAGCCCAGCGAAACAGGTCTCTCAGGGTGGCAAAACTGTCCTTTTGCTCAAAAAGACGACTTGTCTGACGAAGTCTGGAAAGCTCTTTGTAAACGGTCACAATGCGGCGGCAGTCGGGGGGCGACGTATTTCGGCTTCGCTGTTGAAGAATATATTCCAGTTCGTCCTCCGGAATGTCATCAAAATGCAGTTCCAGGAAACGGTTTCTGAACGCTCGGGAGAGTACTTTCCTACCCCCATAAAGACCGGGAGGGTTCTGAGTTGCGAAGAGGATAAAATTTTCGTGAGGGCGAACTATCTCTTGAGTTTCTGGAATGAGAAGTTCTCTGTTATCATCCAACAGTCGGTTCAATGCTTCCAGCACATCAGTTGGGGCCAGGTTGAGCTCGTCGAGTACGATCCAGTGACCTTGGCGCATAGCTTGGACGAGCAACCCCTCTTGGAAACGTAGCTTCCCATCTGGACCTGATACATAGGTCCCCAGATATTCCTGGAGATCGGTGTGCTCGTGATTGTTGATGCGAACAAACTTATTGCCGGTGAAATTTGCGAGGTACTCAATCATGCTTGTCTTTCCCGCAGATGTTGGGCCCTGTATCAGGACCGGAAATCGCCTCGTGGAAGTTGCTCGCACCAAATTTAGAAGATTGCGCTCCACGTATGGGGTGATGATGTAGTCTTCGCGTTCGACCGGCGTCTGTTCGCCTTGAAATAACCAGTAGTGGCGATCGTGATTTTTGTTCTGAAACTTGACGTATTGGCGACCATCATTTGGGTGCTTCGGAGGTTGTGACAAAAGCGACTGAGGATTGCCATGCTTGTCGAGAAGATGATGGTAAATTAGAGGCAACAACATCCTCTCCGAGTCACGATTAAGTAGAGTCAAGAAACCCATGGAAAATCCCTCGTAGAGTGCCCGGCGAACACCGTACAACGGCGCAATAGTGGCGACGTAGCTCAGCACCCGAGTCAAGGTACGCAAGCTGAAGTGAGGAACCTCATTGGCGCCATCAACCAGTCTTTTCTCTTCTGCCATGCGTTTGGTGTTCATGTACAGGCGGGCAATGTCATCAGCTGCCTGGTCGGTCTTGGTGCTGCCGTTACCCAGGTAGGTCTTGATTATGGTGAGAAGATCCTTTAGATCTGTGTCGGGGCTTTTGACATAGAGCTCGGTAAAACGCGATCGGATACCAATCGGCAAGTCTCTTTTTCCAACGTCTGTCGCAGGGTTCATGGCACCAAATATACGGAAGTCTGGGTGCGCAACAATTTTTTCAATGTCCCCAGTCTCAGAGAGGAGAATCGAAGGACGTCCCTGAGGTCCAGTGAGTAAATCCGCAATGCTTTCCAGAGTGTCGGGAGAAGCCAGATTGATTTCATCCAGCAAAACCCAATCTCCGTTCCTTACAGCCTTGATCAGGTTGCCTTCAACAAAACTGAATGCAAACACTCCAGACCCTCCAGAAATTTGAATCTCAAACTGCTCCAGTTTCTGGGCAAAGGTATTCCAGCGAGGTCGCAATTCCAAGAGTGATTGAAATTTTGAATGCGTCTTCCGACGTTTAGCTGGCTGTTCTGAGCCATCTTGCATGCCGTCTTGCTCTATCTGAAGAGTCTCTAATTGGGCGACAATCTTGACAAACATTTTCGGTGCCTCTCTCCAGAGTTTGACGAGCTTCGACCACTGAGCTTTGGCGAAGCATTTGCCAACTTGCTCCAGGTACTTCTGATTTTTAGACGCGGATATTCCAGTGGCTGCGAACAAATCCTCAAACTCTTCCTTCAGTGGCACCGCCAAACTTCGCACGTTAACAGGCTTGAACCCACCAAGCAAATCGCCTACCTCACTCTGTTGTGACAAGTTCACGGCGATTAATCTATAGCCTAGAGAGTCCGCAAGCTGCTGTATAACGGTCGTCTTTCCAATACCTGTTTCACCCACCAGCAGGACGGGTTCTTCGAGCTTAATGGCCACGGCGATCTGTTCCAAGAGCTTTTTAGCATGTGCTGTGCTTGCAAAAGGACGCTTGGATTTCTGTATTGTAGAGGCCAACTTCTTCTTCCGCAGTTGGGCCCGTCCAATGCTGAAAACTCGCTCAGTTTCGTCCAAAGGGGGTATATTGGCAGACAAGTAGTGGTCCGCCCGATCTTTGGACATGTGCATCTCCTCCGCGATCGCATAGGTCAGGTGTTTTCCAAGTTCAGTATCGGGACAGCTACCGACGAAGCAGTCCAATGCCTCCATAAACATCCGGTCCCGCGTCGTCTCACTTATGGGCTCGTCGCCGTTCGTAGAGCCAGCGGTCAACAGACAGTCTTTTAATCTGCGGCACCATTTCAGAAGATCACGCAGATTCACCTGTCGATCCATCACGCTTCTTCCGCGAGACATGAGAGTGACATTTTTGCTGAGCTGCGAAAGCCGATTGTGGACAGCTAAGATTCCAGGGACAAATTTTCGAAGCATGGGGTATGTTTTCAAAACAACCTCTTCTAGTTCTGGTGAAGTAAGAGGCTCCGCATAAAAGTTTTGCCAAAATCGCATGCCTACAAGCGAAGGCAAATTCTCGCGCCCGTTCAACCCTCGTGATGTCCGTACTGTAGCGAATAGTCGGAAACCGCTTGCTGCCCTAATCCTCTCTCCACGACTCGGAATCAGGAGCTCTTTGCGCTCAATCAGAGGTAGAAGTGTGCTCAGAACTTCCGTTGGCGCTCTATCGAGATCTTCGACCAAAACCCACCGGCCTTCTTTGACTGCTGTTGTCAAGACACCTGGACGCCACTGAAAACTACCCGGTTTGCTGTCTGTTGAGTAGAGGCCCACGAGCATTTTTGCATCGGTTTGCTCATTCAAATGAAGTGTGACCATGTCCGAATACTTGCCCAACTGCATGGCAAGCTCGTGAACAAAAGATGTCTTGCCGACACCTGCCATTCCATGAAGTAAAATGGGATCATCTTCTCGTAACAAGGTTGCCAAGCGTTCCATGTTGCCGGTCGTCGTTTTCGTCATAACCAGCGAAGATGGATCACCGATCGGCCCATGAGGCCTGGGAAGCAGTACATCACCATATGAGATGACGTACGGAGTAAGACTCTGAAGGCATTCCCCTTCTCTGTCTTCTCGAAGAGCAGCCTTTACCTTCTCTCGTAAAGCCAGCACTTTTCGTGCCCGCTCCTGCTCAAACAGTGACAGAAACCCCAAATCCACCTCAGCGCCATCAATGAGACCAACGACAGCTTCTTCCTTGCCTAGGTAGCACTCGATGAGAGCTTCGAGTTTGAAATCCGATGCGTGGAGTAGCATGCAGAAAATCCGTATCGCGAGGTACCTCACCGGCCGGCTTTCATGCTTGAATAAAAGTTGCATGTACGACACTGATGCAGCAGGGCTATAAGTTCGGAAGTCAAAGTTCAATAATCTCCATAACGTGATGAGGCTCTCTAAAAGATTCGCTTCGTTCAGGTCTGATAATAAGCCTTCATCGAAATTTGGAAGCACCAACTTCACAGAGGATGGCCTCTCGTTGGACGCGGCGGAATCCTCGCCCGCGCATCGGAGAAATGAAGCGAGATAGGGCGCAAAGGGTAATAACCTTGCAAATGAGGAGGCAACTCTGATTTGAAGGGCCGGAAGGCCTGCGACTATGACCCATCGCGAACAAATGTCGGGAAATGCATTTTCAAAATGTACAAAGACATGCTCTGTAAGTGGTGGACAAAGAGCCGCCTGGGTTACACCATCCAGCAGCTTTACAGTCGATTGTTGCCGGATGATTTCCAGTATCTCCGGAGGCAGATGATCTAACACGGTCGCATCCGCCAGGAGCGACCTCGTCTGCCTTGAGACGTCAATCATGGTTATGATTGCGTCGTTATCGACAAAATTTTCCTTTTCGTGTGCTGTTTGTATGGTTCCTCCCCAACTCATACACCTGCATGCTCATACACTTTTTTTTTTTCCAATGGGCCTGCAGGGATCTGGTCCGGGAGTGGTGCTACCAGTTTTTCCGAGCCAATCAGCACCGCTGGTGGGACCATCGCCTTGGCAAACCAACCATGACAAGCTCGAAAAACTTCAGGACAGGCTCCTGATTGAGAAGGAAAGCCGCACGCGACCGGTTCATCTCGTTCGACGACGACATCCACTAATTTTGCGCCTTTTCACATCGACAGTCATGGCCATGTCTTGCCGGTACGCCGCACAGAGCTGCGCTCGCCGATTGCGCTCTGTCTACTCTGCCAGAGCATCCGCACAAATTCTTCGTGTTGCTTCCACAGCAAGGAGGTTCAACTCGACCGAGGCCGCTGCCACCAACCCCAAGATTGCCGACATTGTCGACCAGATTAGCAAACTGACGTTGCTTGAGACCGCAGACCTGGTTTCAAGCCTCAAGGTGCGTTGACCCACAGCCTTGTGAAGTATGAAACCCAATGGACGTTGTTACTGACTTTGAAGGGCAGAGCACACTGAACATCCCCGACATGCCCATGGGAGGCTTTGCTGCTGCTCCCGCCGCCGCTCCCGCCGCCGCCGAAGAAGCCGAAGAGGTTGCCCCAGCTGCCGCCGAGAAGACACTCTTTACCCTCAAATTGCAAGCGTTCGATGCCGGCGCCAAAGCCAAGATTATCAAGGAGGTCAAGAGCTTGCTGGGGCTCAGCTTAGTGGACAGCAAGAAATTCGTCGAGAGCGCACCCAAGATGATGAAAGAGAACGTCCCCAAGGAGGAGGCCGAGAAAATCATCGCTACTATGAAGGAGTTGGGTGCTACTGTGGCTATGGAGTAAGGAGGGAAACGGGACAGCTGTCTCGAGAGTTTGCGACGATTGGACCACGACATTTACCTTAGAAGGCCGGTTTTGCATGTACAAAAAGACACAAGAGAACATCACCTGTACTAGTATCTGAAAGGGCGTGCTTCTTTTCCTCAATTTTGAAAAAAAAAAAAACCCCCCAAATGCCCAAAAAACGCTACCCAAATCAACCATGGGCACCACTCTCAAGACCACGGCGACATGAAAACATTGCCAAGTTCCGATGCAGAAAGCAAAACCTACTATGGGTATCAAATTAAACCTATCTTCCAACCAACTTCTTACGACAGAGCCCCCACGAAGAATATGACTCCATACACAAACGCCATGCCATGCCTTACCATGCAACGCAACGGAAACGCCCCTAAACATACAGGCTTCAATCATGATGTCCATTGGCAGCACGTCTATGAGGACATTGCTGCATGATCATTTCTTTTTCAAAATCATCTGCTTCTTCGGTGAGAAGTCGATCATCGTCCTCCCCGAAGTCGCTCGTCTCCTCCCACAGCTTGTTCAGCTCTGCATTGTCCATCCTCGGAATCGCCCAAATGCTCTCGCGTTGTCGTTTGTGTCGCTCCCTGTCCTCTTCTATGCGTTGTTCTATCTGGCGCTTGTCTAGACCATGTGCTGCTGGTTTCTGTCCAGTCTTGGGTGCAGCCGGAACCCTGGATTGATCAGTCATTTCAACATCAGCAGGTGGTGAAGCAGGGCTTATATCGGCATCGTTGGTTTCTCGCTCTTTGAGCACATCTTCGATCTGGCTGACTGCTTGCGACTCCAGATGACCTTTACTCTGAAGGCCTTGCAAGACCTATAGTTTCCATCAGCGATGCGTATTCACCGGGATTGCTTTACTCTCAATGGCGCATTTGCACGTCCGACTCACCCTTCGAACCACCTTGACGTTGGTAGCTCCTGAGCCATCATCAGGAGCAACGGCATCAACTACTCGAATGATATCACGCTGTATCATGCGAACGTAGTCGGCATGTCCCTCTTTCGCCAAATCCAAGAAGTGTTCTATGAAGAACATGATATTTGCACGAGTGTTCATATTATTCTGCGAGAAACTATTAGCTTGCTATTCGTATTCCATAACAGAATCTTTAAAAAAAAATGGGAAAAAAAACTTACACGTTCCACCTGCTCGAGGATACAGGAGTGCAAGTCCTCGTCCATGTCTTTGTATTTAAGGGCATACTGAGCAGCCTTTTGTGCAGAATTGACCGAGGCGTTGAGATGCTGCAATTGCAGGCTGAAGCGCATGCGAACCTCGAACGGATCTGCCATGTCAGCTTCTGGCTACGGTTGCGAAATCGGGGTTATTGTTTCGAAAGCTACAAGGTGCTGGACCAAGGCGATTCGAAGGCTTGTCAAAATGAAATGAAAGCGGCGCTCACTCACTTCTGACTCTGGCATAGCAGCACGTGGTGGATCTCGGTGAGCGGGCCGCTCACCACTCAGTCAGTCGAAACCCACGCCAAGGCAAAGCCACGGGCCAACTGACGTGGGGGAATGCGGATTGGATTTCACATCGACAACTCTCTCATTCTTCCTAGCTTAGAGTCAGCAAGAATTCAAGCTTCTAGATTGTTATCGCAATTGGGGTTCAGCCAGTCACTCGCCACAGCACTCACCAAAGCTTGCTCAACTTTTGCTTCGTGCCTTGAGAAGTATCTCAACTGCCCTGACGTCACCGTCAATCCTCGCAGGTGTGAGCAAACAAAAATGAGTCCACAAGAGCATGGCGATTTCACCATGACGGTGCTTGGGTGTGGTTAGTACTTTTTTTTTTTTTTTTGTGAAAAAAAGATAACGTTTTGCTCTAGGTGGGCTAGCAACAAATTCTCATAGCAGGTCACAGGCACCATGGGAATTGCCATTCTCAATGGCATTCTCACTTCCCTGGCCGAGATCAACGGTCCTCGACCCCTCCAAAGCCCATTGCCTGGCGCACCAAGTCCGGGAGAGGAACGACCTCAGTCATTGCCTTCCCGGTTCATCGCCTGCGTCCGCAGTGCTGAAAGCGCAAAGAGAGTCAAGTCCGCTTTGTGGGAGCATTCCTCCATAGTCAAGGTGGTACAAAACGATAACCTCGCCGCTGTGCAGCAGGCTCAGGTTGTTCTTCTTGGCTGCAAGCCATACATGGTGAATAACGTTCTAGGCCAACCCGGCATGGGGGCTGCGTTGGAGGGGAAGCTGCTCATCAGCGTCTGCGCCGGCATCACCGCTGAGCACATTGAATCTGCTCTTCACGGAGCGGTCCCAACCTCCAATCCCGATGAAGATGGGCGATGCCGTGTTGTTCGAGCCATGTGCAACACTGCTGCTCTCATACGGGAATCAATGACTGTTATTGGCATCACTGAGCCTCCTCTGCCCCCTCAATCCAAGGCCCTGGTTACCTGGATATTCAGGTGTATCGGCGATGTTGTCTACCTGCCATTGAACAACATGGACGCCAGTACGGCTCTTTGTGGATCATCCCCGGCCATGTTTGCGCTGATGCTGGAAGCTGCTATTGATGGCGCTGTGGCAATGGGCTTGCCCCGTGCCGAAGCTCAAAGAATGGCGACTCAGTCGATGCGAGGTATGACTGGCCTCGTTCAGAGTGGTGAGCACCCTGCTCTCCTCCGTGAAAAGGTTTGCACGCCCGGCGGGTGTACGATTGGTGGACTCTTGGTCTTGGAAGAAGGCCGAGCAAGGGGAACCATCTCCCGTGCCATTCGTGAGGCAACCGTTGTTGCCAGCCAGCTTGGAAAAGGTGTTCAGGGTGTAAACGGGACCAGATTCAACACCACTGGATGAAGTATGCGAGAGCGAGGAGCTCGTTGGTACCGAAAGTGACGGAATAAAGGAATAAAGAGGGTTACGGGCAGCCACATGATGAGAGGCCACGCTGCCCACTGGGCGGCCATTATCGCGGTCGCGGTTATTAACGCACAGGGAAATCGCGTACAATAAATTGATATCATGCTTGTTCTAACACTAATTCTCTCTTTTTGTCGCATGATATTAATTTAACAAGAAGGGGAAAAACAGGATTTAAGAAAACCACCACAAATCCGTAGGAAAGATCACACATCCTCTTGTGCGAGCCCCTTGTGCGAGCTTATGGGGTAATGAAGTAAAGGGGGAAAAGGGATGGCAGCGACAAGTCTAGCTGATTGATGAAATCGGTTAAAAGGATCGATTGGATGATTTGGATTGATCAGGCAAGTGGATCTGTAGATGCCTACTGAAAGGAGCAGAGCCTGTTAGTCGCGGGCCATTGAATCGGGCAACATCGTCGGCAGCGGCCCTGATGATTGATTTGACAATTGACCTGATGGGTGATCTAGCTGACGGAGGGTCGTACGGGTTGAAGGATTGCGAGGCCAGGCGGTTGGCTGTGTGCGTGATAGACGCGCGAATAAGAAGAAGGGGATAGGCTGATCCTGCTGGCGTTGAACTCTTCTTAGAAGCTTTGAAGCATTCTGAGGTCCTGTGTTGTAGAACTAGAAACGGGTTCATGATAGCTTCCTTAGCATAACCTATGTTCAGGCTTGGCTCATATGTTTTAAATCGCGAGATCTTCAGATAGTTGCCTCTTCTTATGCTAGCCTTACAAGTCTGCGGTTTTTGTTAAAGTGGTTACTTGTGAAGATACCGGGATTGCTAGCGATACCCAGCCAGTGTAATGATGAACATGCGAGCAAAGGGGAACCGCGGTGATAGATTCCCGGTGTAACATGTGGGAACAAGCTTCGAGGTTACGGGGGTCTGCGAGGTTAGAGCAAAGTTGGCGATGAATTTTGTGGCCGTGTTGGCACAAGAGTCAGTCAAAGTCAAATCCGTTCGAGTTTTGCTCGCAGCATGAATCCATTGTGTCAATTTAAAGATACAGTTGACAGTCTCCATGACTATCCCCCTGATTGCCCTAACGCCATGGGGGAAAAAAAGAAAGGAGAAAAAAAAGAACACATTTTTACAACTGATTTTTACAAATGGTCAATATCCTGAACCACCCAACTGCTAACAAAATACGCTAAGCTTCCCTAACTCTCGCCTTTTTGCTCGCGCTTTCAGACTCGTCTCCATTCAATTTGCGCTTCCCGTCTGCATTCTCCTGGCCATGTTTCAATGTTCTTTCGTAAGCAGCCAGGAGTCTGGCATATTCAAGCTCGACGCCGGTCAAAGTCACGTGAAGTTTGTCGATACGTTCAGAAGGTCCGACCTGAGATAGCAGTTCTTTGTTATGTTTGTATAGCCTTTGCTTGGCTATCAACTGCCAAAGCCTTTCGAGATGCTTATCTTCTTTGGTTGGCGCCGGAAGTGTACCGTCCAACACCATTGTAGGCCGGACAGAGGGTGGAAGCTGGGACATGAGGTACATTTCTAGGACTCGAGAAAACTGTCTAGGGGCAATTTTTGCCCTTTGGCGGATCTCTTCGAGCTTTTCCTCACCGACTATCAGTTTGGGAACGACCCCTTTCTTGGGAATAGTGACGGAGGCGTCCAATTTGAGGTCCTTGAACTCGGGGATCGATTTCAGATAGGCGAGGTCGCAGATGTCTCTCAGGTCATCAAATGCTTCATTAGGATTCTCAACGGTGAACTCATGGGTTTGCTTGTGTCGGTGGTAGTAATGGAAAATTGACTTGTACAGTTTGGCTCCGTTACCCTTGCCCTGGAATGGGGGCAAGATGACGAACTGGGATAGCCTCGTTCTGCAAGGAAGCGTGGATAAGTCAAGATTGCCTTCTGGCAGCTCCCAACCGTCTCCTTCGGGTGGGGGGGTTGGGGCTTGTCCGAAATAGAAGAACCGATAAATGGTCGAGAATCCGACAAATACGTAAGACTTCTTGTCCGGTTCGTCGAGTGATCTCTGAGTACGGTAGAGAAAGAATAAGGTCCAGCGGTCTGCGTCAGACAGATTCTGCTCGGATGAGTCGGAGTCCGGGACTTGGCCTATGTATGAACCACCCTCAATGAAAAGGGGAACAAGGATCTGAATGCGAGAGTTCAGCTGCAAGATTGATGGGTCGGCCAAGCTGCCCTTCCAGATCTCATACTGCCCGTCTGGTCCGTCGAGGGTCTCATGAAGGCTACCTGGAGGTGTCCAGTTGTCGCCAAGTTGCTGAGCGCTGCTTTCGAAGTCGGAGCTCTTGACGAATGCAACTAGAACGGGTCGGGTCAATGAATGGTGCATGGCATGGGGGAAATTTAGACACCCAGAATTCACTTACCCTTGGGCAGATGGTTTCCTTCCTGAAGTATGGCGTTGATATCTGTCGGCTCATCTACGCCAGCCGGAGGTGCCAGCTTTTTGCTGTAGGCAACATCCACATGCGGCCGCATGTCGTTCGCTCTGTAGCGCAAGCTGATCTTCAGGTCTCTGTAGCCAAAGATTTTCTCCTCGTCGCCAAAGATAGGGTACGTAAATTTTGGGTGGAAAGTATCGACGAGACGAAGCCCAGATTTCGAGGGCGAAACGAGGCTCACGCTGAGCGCATCGTTGGAGTCGACGAGCCCTGCCAAGAGTTGTCAGTCGAGCACGGAAGACTGTGGTACAGAAACTGGGCGTCGTCGACTTACAGTCGGTCAAGTCAGGTAGAGCAGCCATGGCGAGCGAGAGAATGCCTCCAGATGATGGATGGCAACAAGTGCGATCAGGATTGGTGAGGGAGGTTGTGAGACGCGCTTGCTCGAAGCTCGCACGAAGCTCGCACGCCGCGGTTTGCGCGCGCAAAATCAATTAAAGCCCCACATTTGAGGCATCTGGATACCTTGTGCCGCCCTGGCCCCTGGCAGCCGCCTGCAACTTGGATGCCGGCGCGGCGCCTCGGTGACGACTTGAGCATTCGTAGCGCCCGTCATTGCGTCATGCGACCGCCAAAGTCGCCTGAGCCAGGGGCGACGCATGCCGCTAGGCTCAACTGACCTACACCTGACCTGACTTGACTTGACTGCCTTCTTCTTCAGCATCGCTTTTCACATCGTCAGCAGTGACGCCTGTATGGACTTTCTCACGAGCCCGTCGCCATGGCCCATGGCTCACATCACCAGCAGTGCCGCGCCGGTCGGGTCCATCATCTTTTCCATCATCGCGCTACTCGTAATATCTGTTGTTGCGCTTTTCATCTTGCGCTATTACCTTCCCCTACGAACCACGCCCGGCTTCTACCTCGTCCCCATATTCTTCGCCTTATGGCTACCATCTATAGCTGTGCTTCTCGTGCCTATAGATTTAGCATCTAGCGCCTCAACGAACGACGAGACTACCCGAGGAATATGGCTTCCGGAGCGCCTCGTCTTGGTGTCGTGGCGAATTACTTACTGGCTTACCTTTGTCTTGACCTGGTGTGTGACTTTTTGCCCACGGCTCTCTTCCTCTTCCGATGGCAGGATACTAACGGATGTAGGTTTATTCTACCTATTCTCGGCGAATATTCAGACGCCGGCTACCACGAACCGAACGACAAGCTGACATACTCCCTCCGACAAAACGCCCAATTTTACGCAATCGTACTCGGCTCCAGCGCGGTAGGATTGCTCTACGTAATCATCGCCTACAGGCTCTCTTTCGTGTCGCTCAAAGGCCTCATAATGACTCTTGCTTATTGCTGGGGACTTGTGCTGGCTATCTATCTCATGGGTCATGGGCTGATCTCCATACCGCGGCGGTTGCTTCGCAATGCGAGCATAAGTGGCAGGCTGCGGCGACTGCAAACGCGAGCACCCAAGGTTCACGAGCATATGGAGGACACGCTGACCACTCTTGAAGAAATAGAATCCCAGGTTATGGAACTCGGTCGACGGAAAACGGGTACTGCGCTGGATTTTCAAGAATGGATCGAGGAGTTGCAGGAACTGGCGAATATTTGGCCGTCTCAGCCTGGCGCATCCATCCCTGTCGTGGGAGCCCCTAACCGTAGCGTTCCGATTGTCATTACTGAGAAGTATCTAGCCGAGCTGACCCGAAGACTCGTTCGCGCTCGCCATGCCCGGTCTCGATATGTCGGCGAGTGGACGCGATTGGTGCAAGAAGCCGGGGACTTGCAGGCAATATTGGATTCCGCCGCGTCCAAAAAGCTAGATTTTGGCCAAGCATCACCGCATACCGGAGTGTGGGATGCAACCAAGTTTGTCACCCCATACACCAGGTATATCTGGTACTACCATGTCGTTCCCTATGCTCACGTGGCATCTGGATTACTTCTGGGCCTAGCTTCAGCCTGCGTCGTTTGGTCGGAGTTGGTACGATACACGTTCCCGCGCCTGTCCGTCATCCGACTCAGTGTAGTGCATCACTGGGTTGGTGAAAAGCCAGAAGTGGGCTTTGCTGGGCAAGTTGTTTCTGCCTTCTGGATTTGCTACATGTGCGCTGCAGCATTCTTGTGCATGACTGAAGTCAAGGTCTGGCGTGGACGAGCATTGGTGAAGCGAAATACAGCCTACGAGTCGGCATTCTGGTACTCGATGCAAGTGGCCAAACTGACGATTCCTCTGTCATACAACTTCATGACCTTCTTGTCTAAAGAGGTGTACGAGAAGACGGTGTTCTATAAGTTCCTGGGCCAGCTGATTGAGGAAACGGCGCCTGGTCGATGGTTTGATGACCTGTTTCCCATTGTGGTCCTGTTCCCAGTAGTAGCAACACTATTTGGATTGTACGGCAGAGTCAAGCGCATATTTTCTGGCATGGACGTGATTGATGATGACGACGAAAGCGCGCCAACGTACGGCACAGGATCTTGGAGGGAAGGCCGTCAACTCATTGAACGCGAGCTCGGGGGGACCACGACTTACCGACGGCGAGGCGACACAGCCACGAGAGTAGCGCTGGCCGGCGGCGCAGGAGCAAGGGCGGCGCCCGCTCTCTCCATTCCCGCCTCCAGGGACTCGGCAGGGTCACCTAGCCGTTCTCAGAATCCATCGGCAAGTACTCGTCGACCTGGTCAGCCATCACGCGTATCAATTGCCGACGAGGTTCCCGAGGACGACAACATGTTCCACATAATTGGCCACATGATGAAAAACACGCTGGACAGTATCGAACCGCCGAAATGGTTCCAAGATATCGGACAAGGCTTCAAAAAACCGAAATGGATGGGCGGGGAAAACGAGGGCAATGCAGGCAGCCCCCGGAATCACGCGGACATGCGGCCACGGGTCGTTGGTGAGGGGCAGATTCGGTTGTGATGCCGTTTTTTACTCTCAATTCTGGCGCAAGTGACTTTTGGTTTTCTAGACGACACATCGTGATGGGACATGAAGCCACGCGATGAACGATGCATGGTTCTGGCGTTACGACAGGCTCTTTGGCATAGACACTGTTCCTTCTAGACCTTCTTTTTCTAATAATTAATTAAATTACAATGCATCTTGAACTCTTGAACAGTTAATCCGTCTCCCCAAGGCTGCATGTCAACTAGTGTATACCTACTTTTCGTATCCAATCTAGATCAAGAGCCCTATTTTATTGAACCCTTTTTTCCCCATCACGTCGTAAGCCATGCGGGCCGACGCCCTATGTACTGAGAACCAAGTAATTGCAAACCAGTCGTCTTCTTTCCCTTTCCGCGACCCCCCTCTTCATCACGGTCTCGGCGGCGAACTGAGCGAGTTCCAAGTATGAGCCTTACTCATAGTCCTCTTCCTCAGATGAAACATGATGTCCTTCTCCATCTTGTCTATGTTCTGCTCCAGGTGCTCATCGTCCTTGGCATACTGGGCTTCGCGACGGCGATCAAACAACACCCATATTGCTACGATGGAGGCAGTGATGGGAATCGTGACGGCAAAGTAGATCCATAGACTGGTGGAGACGGGGTGCGCGGCTAATGGTACAACACGACGCGTTAGAAGAACGGCGCGGATGGGGGCGTGTCCAGTCGTTGAGATGACTTACTTTCTTGAAAGTTGAAGAATGTCATGCTGAAGACGGAAGCGAGGTACGTCCCGGGGAGGAAGAGCGTTCCCATAAGGGAGATGGTCTTCATGGCTGTGCTGTCTCGTTTACTGGCGTGTGCGATGCGGCGCTGTTCTCCGGCAATTTCGAGGTTGAGCCGTGCTTCGCGCTGAGACATGATGTTGTATAGCTTTTTTGTTTTCTCGTCAGAATAATCACGTGAATGTTCAGAGTTAGGGACGCCGGTCTAGTGAGGGGAGTACTGTATGGCGTATGGCGTTGTTGTTGCACGTGGGAGGAGGACGTGGACATGGCGAGACATACCGCTTCCCTCTGAACCTTCAACCTCTCCAGCGTCGTGTGGATGTAATTCTCCAAGCCCTTGAGCTTGGCCTTGTAAAACTCCAGCCGCGCAGCCAGGCTCCTGTGCAGCTTATCAATCTTCTTGTGGTGTGACCTTTCGGCGTCCCCCCATGGCTCGTGCCTCTCCCTCTTCACCTCCCCCATCATCTCCTTGAAGCGCTCCATCGCCTTCTCCATTTCCTCGGCCAGCGCCAGATACGCCTGCGGCCTCTTCCACATGACGTGCCCGTGGCACTCGACCAGGTCGCGGTTCAGCCCGTCAACTTCCAGCAGACCGTCTTGGAAGTACTGCTCGTGCTCCTCGACCTCGTTGCGCAGACTGACGGCGTTCTCGAGGCGGCGGAGCCAATCTCGCGCGTCGCGCTGCTTCTGGTCATTCGCGGGCGATAAGTCGTACGAGAGGATAATGACAGGCAGCAGCATCGGGTGTCCGACTTGGTCGGCGCAGGCGCGCACGTGTTGCAGCGCAGAGACGATGTCTGACGAAGGGGTTCCCTTGACGAAGCCCGTCGTGATGCCTGTCTTGAAGGAGTAGGAGAGCATCATTTCCCAGCCGCGGGTTTTGCCCTTTTTGCGAACATCTGACTTCCTGTGAATGATTTCTGTCACGGGGGAGACAAAAGTAAGTTAGGCGTCAATGAGGTATGTGTTGGCATGGTAGTTAACACACAACGCACGCAAATGAGGATCATCGTCGTCCTGATCAAGCGAACACCAAAAGAACGGCCCCACGACAGATGTCGTTTCGATGCCGCGAAAGGGCAACTTCATCACTCTTACCATGGCCGCGTACGAGTCCTTTGGCAGTGATAGCACCTTTGGCATAAATGTGTCCTTGTCCTTGGCATTTTTCTGAATGCTATTGACTGTTAGATCGATTGCTGCACTCGGGTAGATGGCACAAATGGCTTTTTTTTTTCCAAAGCATGAGACTCACTCACATTAGCCGTATCCCACTCAACAACTCGGTCCCCTCTCGCAGCTTGTCCGGAGGCGCAAATGCACCCTGTCAAAGTCAGCAACATTTCCCCAATTCCTGATGACTCGCAGTCCCCTCCAATCTCGATCCAGGCTGGTGGTACACGGAGTACATACCCGTCGATGCAAGAAGTTGTTAAACTCATCCGCCGTCAATGGATGCTCCTCGCATGAGTTGTAAAAGGGATCCTGAGACGAGACACAGATGTTATCAGCTCACCACCTTGCATTGCCCAATTCTGTAGTGAAACGTAACACGAACCGAGTAGTTGAAGATTTCCACATACGTCGTCGCCTCTTCGACCGTCCGACACTCATCCACATAGTACCGAAACATGTAGTCGTCCATCCTGGCGCTCGTCTTTCCCGCCCAAGACAAGGCTTAACAACACAACGTTGTTTTCCAAGATCAACCTCTGCACTCTCGCAGCAGACTGCGAATCGGGTCCTGAGAAGAAGCCAGAGAAAGGAACGGAGAGGATAGAGGAGATGTGAAGAGCAGTGCAAGTTCGGCTGATGACCGAGAGGTACGCGCACCGTGTATCAAAGTCGAGTACGGGGTACTTATGCACTAGCGGGCCGTCCCCTGCCGGATTGCTGCATTCCCACTCTGCTGCCAGCCTCGTGACTTTCGGCACCTCCTTACACACACTCCTGGTTCCAAGTTTTTCTATCCCAACGGCACTCAATTCATTATGAAGGGTATCGCCTACCAGCAAGCCACCGGTTAGCCTAACCGTTAATCTAACGATCAATCTAATTAACTGTTACGTGGCGTAACATGAAGAGGGCCGATATAAGATCAGATTCGGACTTTGATAGCACAGAAGCAACTCTATTCTTACATAACTGTCAGGGAGACCTCCTTGAGGTATTGGATGTGTGGATGCAGCCTACGCAATAACTAGGTTAAAACCCTTAATAAGATAATAGTAGAGATAATATATTAGAAGTACCTCTATAGACTAGTTATTACTATAGCATACTATATACCTTTTAGGTATAAAAGTTAGGTACTATTTATACCTTTAATTAACTAAATTTAAACTATTTTTATTATTTATACTAACCCTTATCTTAATAGTTATAAGCCTAGGAGGCTTTAATTACCCTTATTATTAATTATTATAGATAATATAAGCTTTATTAATATTATTAATTTAATACTTACTAATATTAAAAGATAATTACCCTTTATTATAATAATTAGTTAAAGTATATAACCTATACTTTTATTAACTAGTATAGTTTCCTTTTATTATATCTAAGAAAACTCTAAATATAATACTATTATTAAAGAAAAACTAAATTAAATAGTTTATATAAATTAAGAATTATATAGAATTCTATAGTATTTAGAAGTATATTAATCTAAATTAAAATAAACTACTTAAAAAACCTATAATACTTATATACTTATAAAGATATTTAAGACTAAAGATTATAGTAAATAACCCTAATACTTTTTAAGATTAAAAGCTTATTTATAAAGATATAAAAAATAAATATAATTTCTAATATAAAGATTTATAAGTTAATCTTATAAAGTATTATAACCTATTAAAGTAAATACTAAAGATTAGGGAATATATTTATAAGACTATCTTAAAGAATATTTAAAACTCTCTTAACTTTAATACTAAAGAAAAAGAAAAGAAATTAGTATATTAGTACTCTTAAAGAATATTAAAGCTTTTTTAAGATTAGTATAAGCTAAATACTTATAAGATACTAATTCTAGTAAAGATATATCTTAATAATTACCTATAAACTAAAGGTACTAAAGATTAGTATAAATAGGTAATAATAATAAAGATACTATAAAGAAATTATTAAGATTTAAAGACTTAATAAACTAAGGAGATAATACTATATAAGTTTATAATTTCTCTTTATAGTAAATTTAAGTTATTTTAAAAGAAATAAAATAATATACTTAATAAAAATATAAAATAAAGCTTTCTTAAAGCTATTATAAAGTTTAAAAGAGATTATAAAGCTTTATAAAGT
Organism: Epichloe bromicola; assembly: GCA_023658445.1. Taxonomy (NCBI): domain Eukaryota; kingdom Fungi; phylum Ascomycota; class Sordariomycetes; order Hypocreales; family Clavicipitaceae; genus Epichloe; species Epichloe bromicola. The sequence continues at coordinate 3,887,177 of CP098266.1, read as the reverse complement.
ATACTAAAAATAGCTAATATACTTATTACTAATAGATTAAGTAGTTAAAATAAATTAGAAAAAAAGAAATACCTTAGATATATAAATTATAATATTTATAATATCTTAAAGTAATAGGAATTTTATAATTTATTTAAGGCTATATATAAGCTTAAGGCTATACTAAAGAACTAGAAAGTTAGAAAAAACTTTAAAGAGAATATTAAAAAGTATTTTAAGAAAAATTTATAAGAAAAGTCTAAGGTAATAAGTTAGAAACTAAAGAAAAAGAGTAGTAATATCTTTATACCTTTATAAAATCTAACTAATAACTTAGTTATAGTTACCCTAGGTAAAAAGACTATAAATATATTATTATTTATATACTTTAAATAAGGTTAATAAGTAAAGAAAAGCGTAAATTTAATTACTAATATAGTAAATAGCTTAGAATTAAGGTAAAATATAGTTCTTTATAACTCTAAAGCTAATATTTATATATTTAATAATATCCGCTAGTTTAATTAATCTAAATTTAATAGAAATATTATAATAAAGGTTAAAGCTAGAGGTATAATATATATAGCCTTAGGATAAGGCCTTATTTATATCTCTATTATAGATTCTATATTATAGAATATAAGAATATTAGTATTAGAGACTATATTATTTATTTCTAAATTCTATATTAATCTAGTATTAGTAATAATTCTTATAAAGATAGGTATTTTCTAAAATTAGAAGAAGTTATTCTTATATTAAGGGATAAGGCTTATAGCTAAAGTTTATAATATTAATAAGCTTTATATATTATTAAGACTATTAGAGAATCTAAAGGAAGCCTATGCTATATCTAGTAAGGTATAAAGACTACTTATAAAGGGAGATATAAACCTTTAGTATTAATAATATAGTTATCTAAGTATAAAGGCCTTTATAAAGCTTATAAATATAGCTTTAGGTATTAAATTAATAAGTCCTAAGCTTATATAGTGTAAGATATATACTATAGGTAAAGCTAAGTAATAGAGATTATAAGTTATACCTAAAGGACTTCCTTAAGAACTAGGTTATAGTCTTTTAGTTAATCTAAAGTACTATAACTTTTCTTATTAGAATAGTAATAGGTATTAGTATATTTTTACTTACCTTATAACCTTAATATAATTTTTCTATTTCTTTAAGATAAAGAATAGAATTTATAATAGCTTTTATATAATAATAGTATTCTTATATACTTAATTTAGGGTTTAACTATACTTTTTATATAGTAATATTAAAAAGCCCTCTCTATAGAGAATATAAAGAATAAAATAGCCTTTACTAGTATTATAGTTTATAATTTAGCTCCCTTAATACCTAGTTAAAATAGAAAGGTAAAGAGATCTAGGGGGGTGGTTAAGTAAAAAGCTTATACTTTAAGTCTTAAAGCTAACTTTCTATCTAATCTTAATAATAAGGTCTTTAATACTATAGTTTATCTATTAAATTAATGTGAGGCGCTGTGTACGGGGCCCACACTAGCATAGGGGATAGAGCCCTAAGTGACAGGTCTTATAATTGATTGTAAGGTGTTATGTTAGCAACAGCTAGCATTGGCGGATCTTTTGGTCTATTGGCTTAGTCTGCACACCTTCAGGCTCTGACAATTATGCTAGCCATTACGGGTCTTCTAGCTGTGCTAGTCCTAGGTTCGAATCCCGTGGGGTGCGGGATTAACTAGGTCTAGGCAGCTTACATTAGGCTCACAGGGCAGGTATGCTTGCGTACTAGGCCTTAGGGGTTCGCAATTAGTTAGATTATCTCAGAGGTCACGGAGGTCCGGACCTAATCCTATAGAAGGTTACGTACTAGCAGAGACCTAAAGTGGCTTGGGGCGAGCCTCTAGAAAGGAAGGGATAGTTATAAGGCGCTGTGTACGGGGCCCACACTAGCATAGGGGATAGAGCCCTAAGTGACAGGTCTTATAATCGATTGTAAGGTGCAATGTTAGCAACGGCTAGCATTGGCGGATCTTTTAGTCTATTAGCTTAGTCTGCACACCTTTAGGCTCTGATAATTAATTGTGAGAACAAAGGATAGCTAGGCAAGAGGTATAGGGGCACTTATGTATTTACTAAAGCTTGCTAAGTCTAAGTGTGTTATATATGCGAGTCGCTAGCTTATAGCTAGTAGCTCGCTAGTATTATATAGACCTAGCCCTAAGGCATAGCTTATCTATAGGGTATACTAGTGTAGTACACCTATATTATAAGTAAGGCCTTATAATTACCCCCCCTTTTCTAGCTAGGCTCCTAAATAGCTTTAGATTACTACCTAAGATATAGCTATTTACTAGTTAGTAATAATAATAAGATTACTATATTAGGCTATTATAATAATAATAAATAGGGGTCTATCCTATAGTAATATAAATATCTATTTAGTATAAATTTACTATTAAATTCCTATTATATTACTTATTTTTTTCTCCTATAAATATATTATCTTATCCTAAGGTAAACTTTAATCTTATAATACGCTCTTTTTTAATTTATTAATTACTACTCTTTTACTACTAATATATTAATAATTCCCTTAAAATAGTATAGTTATATATACTACCTTTATACTATATATATAGAGTTTAAAAAGAATCTACCTATAAAGCCTATATTACTATAAATTAGTTATCTTTTCCCCTACCTTTTAGTAGTAAATTTATCTAAAGAGAAGTAGTCTAAGTAATATATTTAGTGTATTAAGTATAGTAACCTTTATAATATAGTAATTCCCTTTCTTTCTATGCCTCTTTAGTTCCCTTTTACTAACTTTTACTAGCTAATAGCTATAATAGTAGGTAATTTTAATAATCTCCTATTTCTCTTAGACTAAGTCTAAACTTTACTAAATACCTATAAGGATAGTAATACTATAGATAATAATAATAATAATTTTATTTTTATAGAGAAGACTTACTAGTATCTTACTAAGCTTTTAGCTAAGTTAATACTTAGTTTTAATTATACTAATATAGTATATTATATTATATTTAGTCTAAATAGCGCTATAAAGTATTACTAGGTTTATTATTATTTCCTTACTTATTTACTAGTATTTTACTAATCCTTTTATATAGGATACCTCTATTTTATACTAGTAATATATAGTTTTATAGTAATAATTACTTATTACTATATTTCTAGGCCTTACTTTAGGGATTATAAGTATTCTTATAATATATTTAGTAGTTCTTTACTAATATTTCTATAGGTAAACTATAACTAGCTCCTAATTACCTAGGAGGTAAAAATAGTCTTATATCTTTATTCTTATAACCTAGGGTATATAGCCTAGCTTATATTAAAGCACTAGTTTTTTTACGCTATTTCCCTAGTAATTAAGAAGAATAAGAATACTAGGGAGTATCTTATTTATAGGACTTAGGTATTAATATATAGTAATACTACTATAAAGGGATTTTCTCTTATTTTAGCTACCCTTTAGGTATGTTTTCCTTTATTATTTTATAGGTAGTCTAAGGATTTTTCTTTTATTTTAGTTTAGAGTATTATAGTAGCTAATAAGGCTAGGCCTTTTTTATAAGGACTTTATACCTCTTTACCTATAACTTACCTATATATTACTACCTTTCTTATATAATTTACTTTAGTAAAATACTTAAATTATATATTAAGCGCTTTCTATATCTTTTACTAAAACCTATTAGTTATATTTACTTAGCTAACCCTTCTATTTTACTAGGTATTTATTACCTTTATAGGTACTCTTATAGTCCTTAACTTCCTTAACTTTATACTTATTTTCTTTATCCTTAAGGTTTAGTATTAGTATATCCTTATCCCTAGTGTCTTTATAGTAATTCTATAGCTTTAATAGGCTTATATAAAATATATTATATAGCTATCTATACTTCTTAGGTAATACTAGTCTATATACTTATTTTCCTATAGTATTAAGTACTTAAAAAGGTCTAATAAATCTAGGGATTAGCTTTTATTTTACGTTCTTAAGCCTAATATTCTTTACTAATAGTAGTACTAGGTTACCTTAATATAGTATTAATAGCTAGTAATACTAGTTATAGTACTTTACCTAGGTTTTAGTAGCTTTAGCCTAGTTTTTCTTTAAATACTCTCTAACTGTCAAGGTAGGGGTCGGTGTAGATGATGAAAATGGTTCGATTTCGGTCAATCAGAGATGCAGATAGCACCTGACTTTTATACCTAAAAGGTACATAGTGCGCTATAGTAATAACTAGTCTACGGAGGTACTTCTAATACATTATCTCCACTATTATCTTATTAAGGGTTTTAACCTAGTTATTACACAGGCTATATCTATATATCTAATACCTTAAGGAGGTCTCCCTAATACACCCCCCCTAGCTAAGATATCTATTAAAGCTAGAGATTAAAGGCATAGGAAGAGATTATAAATAATTTCTAGTGTTATAATTAGATAGGAATCTCTTATAAGCTAATTCTATAGTAAAAGTCCCTATATATCTAACCTAAAAGTAGCTTTATAAAGCTATCTATAGGTATCTTAGAGGTCTTTATCTAGTTAACCTTAATATTACCTATTAGATATTATTCTTAAATCTATATTTAATTTATATTAAGGTGCTTAAGGCTAGTCTAAAGCCTTCCTTCTATATATTTAGTAATTTAGATTATCTACTTATTATTACACTAGATAATTAAGAGTAGTAGCACATAGACCTTAATATTATAAAGTAGTCTTCCTAGAGATATACGCTTTTTTACGCTATAATTTAAGGTAAAGAGCTTTACTTCTATGCTTAAAGTTATTATATAATATTACCTACCTAACTTCTAATTAATTTCTAAGTATTAGGGTTATTACTAAGTAAAGCATTAGTACTAGAGAATAGCGTATGATAACTATCCACTCCTAAGTAGTAAATACATAGCTTCTTTGTGTTCTAAGCATATAAAATTACTCCTTTAGTAAGCTTAATATGCTTTACTAATAGATTTATTATAAAAGAGGTAAGCTTTAATACTATAAAGGCTATATTAGGTCTAATAATATATAAATACACTAAAGAGCTAATAACTACTTTATAATAATTAATTTCTTTATTAGTAGCTTTACTAGTATTAGTAAGGATTATAGCTATAGGAAAAGAAGTAGGGGATAAGCTCTTTAAATTGCTATTAATAACATTAGAAATAAATTTCTAAGTAATCTTTTAAATATATAATTCCTATAATAACTATATCTCTTTAGTATTATAATTTCTAATAATTTTAATGCCTAGGAACCACTTTAGGTTACCTTAGTCCTTAATATTAAGACTATTTATTAGTTATTTATAAAGCTCTTTAAATTCTACTTTAAATCTATTAGGGTATATTACTATAATATTATCTATATAGAAGAATAGGATAAATCCGCCCTTTATAAAGATATATAGGTCTTCCTTTTCTAATATAAAGTCTAGCTTTAATAGGAATTATATAAGATATAAGAACTATTATTAAGAAGCTTCCCTTAGCCTATATAATACTCTTATTATTTTCTAGAGATAACCTTTTATATTTATACCCTCTAGGGGCTTATAGTAAATAGGTTCTTTAAGCTCTATATATAGGAAGGTATTCTAAATATTATATTATTAAGTATTAAGATTATTAGCGTAGTAGACTATTATCAGGAGCGTAAGGGATAGAGACAGGATCATCACATAATGGAGCACTAGCAGGACCTCGGACCTACTAGGTTAGGGAGGGGATAGCTAGTAGCTAGATAGTTATATAAGCGTAGGGCAAGGTATTTAGCAAGGACTGCCTATATTCTTATAGAAGGTTAGAGCTTAAAACCTTTATATACCTACCCCTAGGTAGTACCTTTCTAGCTATAACTATAAATCTAAGCTATTACTCTATTTTATTATCTTTTAACCCTTAAGTTATAATAAATTAAGCTCTTAATCCCTTTAGGGTAATAGACTATTAGCTAGATTATAATATTAGCACACTAGAGAATATTTATATAAAACATACCTATACCCCCTAGTAGTAATACTATAGATAAGTAAGGTAGTAGTAATATAGTAAATACTTAAATAATAAATACTAATAATTAAGTATATTAAATACTACCTAAGACTAATCTAGATAATAATACTAGAATTAAGAATAATAGCGTTAAGGAGGTAGTATAATAGCGTTATAATATTATATAAGCTAAGCTATAATATATATAGAAAATATAGGAAATTTTATAGATAAAAGTAAAAATTAGAGAGCTTTAGGTAAACCTACTATTAGTTAGAACCTAGTAAGGACTTATAAATCCACCTCCTTAGGTTAGATTAACTACTCCTATACTTACTTTACTAATAGGTACTAAGTAAGTAGTAAATATATACTAATATAGTATTATTAAGATATAGCTATAGATACTATTATATAAGGGGAATACTTATAAAAACCTCTAGAATTTCCTAGTAAACTTAAATATATTATTTAAATTAGACTAATATACCTTTTATAATAATATAATAAAGGTAGCTTATACTAGTAAATACCTTACTAATAATATAAAGTACTAATAGATATACTATATAGCTATAGATAGTTACATAGAATATAAGGACTATAATTAGGTAAGCTTTATTATATAGCTAAAGACTAGAATAATAGATAAGGACACTAGATACTTAGAAGTAACTAGGTTACTACTAAATCTTTAGTAGGGTAATAGCTAATTATTTTAAGCCTTTATTAGGAATTAGACTAAGGTTAAATCTAACCTACCTAAACTAATCCTAATATAACTAAGAATCTATATATTTATTAATAGCCTTAATAATACTATAAGGAAGTAAATACTTAGCTAAGAGTTTCTAACTACTTAAAGCTAGTTATAGAGCTAAGGTAAGAAAGCAAAGGTAGTAATAAAACTAATATAAAGTTATAAGAAGAGTTAAGATAATAAGAAAAAGTAATAGTAATTAACTTTACCTATAGATAACTTATAGTAATAGAATAAAGGGTAAGTAAGAAAATTACCTATTATATATTATAAATATAGGAAGCCTAGATATATCTTAATAGCTTACTATTTATTAGACTACTCTATTTATAAGAGTAATAAACACACTATAGAGAAGTATAATAATAGTAGTAATAAAGTATCTAATCCTAATAAGATACTACTTTTATTTATATAAACCTAGGATAGGGGGCTTATTATAGATAAATTAGTAAACCTAAGAGTTAGAGTCTATATATCTCTATAATAAGATTATAGGTAAGTAGTAGTAAAGGCGCTAATAGATTTAGGCATATAATCCTTAACTATATACCTAAAGTTATTATCTAAGGAGAATTAAAAAAGAGTTAAAAAAATAAATTAAAACCTTAAAAGTATAAGTAAGAATATAGTTTTATATTAAGGAATTCTAAGGAGATTAGTATTAATAAAGAATAGTATAGGGTTTATAAAGGTTTACTAAGTTAGCTACTTTATTACTAATACTAAAGAAGGGCTACTACTAGGCATAGACTAGATTAGAGAATATAAACCTATAGTAATATATTAAAAAGAGAAGTTTTAGAGATACCTAGTAATAAAGGAGCGCCTCTTATATACTTAGGGTAAGCAAAGAGTATATAAAGTATTAAAATAGTTAGTAATTACTTTAGTACTAGGTTTAGTAAAAGTTATCTTAAATAGCCTAAAGAATAGGAAAGGAAAAAAACTAGAAAAGAACCTACTAGTAGACTTACTAAAGCTAATTTAGGAAATAAGTAGTAAGGAAGTAGTAATAGTCTTAGAGTATACCTATAAGTTATATAAGTAATATATTATAGCTAACCTAAGATCCTTAGATAGTCTAAGTAATAAGTAACCTATAACTAAGTAAGGGCTAAGTAATAATATAGATAAACTAAAGCTCCTAAAGGAATACTTAGAATTTAAAGATATATTTAATAAGGATTTAGTAGGAATACTTCCTAAACTAGGGGCTATACTTATATAATTAAATTAGAAGAAGGGAAAACACTACCTTAGGGACTAATATATAACTTAGCTAAGAAAGAGCTAGAGATGCTTAGGGAGTATTTTATAGACGCGTAGCAAAAGGGATAGATTAGAAAATTAGTTAGCCTAGCTAAGGCCCTAATTTTATTTATTCTAAAGAAAGGAGGGAAATTAAGGCTTTATATAGATTATAGGGGCCTAAATAAGATTACTATTAAGAATAAGTCCCCCTTACTACTAATTACTAAAATCCTTAATTACTTAAAGGGCGTGATTATCTAGACAAAACTTAACTTAATAGATATATATTACTAGCTATATATCCGCTTAGGTAATAAGTAGAAGATAGCGTTCTATTATAGATATAGGCACTTTAAGTATCTTATAATACTATTTAGATTAGTTAACGCGCTAGCGACTTTCTAGGAGTATATTAACAAGGTCCTTAAGGACATTATAGATAATATCCTAATCTACAGCAGTAACGTAGCTGCTTACGTAGGCTACGTTAAATAAGTTCTAAGCAGACTCCGCAATATAAAGCTTTTTATTAACCTAAAGAAGTGTTAATTTTTAGTTATAGAGGTTAAATTCTTAGGATTTATTATATCTAAGAAAGGTATTATAATAGAACTATTAAGGGTAGATGTTACGTGCTAGAATTAACAAGTGGTCTGCTAATACCACAAGACCTCGGATGTGGCCTCGTTGCCAAGGATGTGGCTAGCACGTGACCTAGAACCCCTATATTTGACAATAGCTCTGCCCTCTAGCTAGTTAAATAAAGAACAACCTGAACACTCTTTTATATTATATTTTATATTATAACAAGTGGTAGCAATTGCTCTTCGATCGTTGCGCACCTCTAGCGCTTTTACTGCTAATAAAAGCCACTAAACTAACTAAGTTAACTAATCCACTAAGCCCGTTAAAGCTATCCCTTTTACTAGGCCTGATAGCGCCCCTAGGCATCACGCCTATCGTCAGATTCGTTGACCTTTGATTCGTTGACTATCGATCTGACCGTTGGAACTGTTGACCTTCGTTCTGACCGTTAGATCTATTGACTTCAATCCGACCGTCAATCTGACCTTGATTTCCCCTAGGCATCGCGCCTATCGTCAGATTCGTTGACCTTCGTGCCGACCTTCGATCCGTTGAATTGAAGACCTTCGATCCGTTGACTTGAAGACCTTCGATCCGATTGATTTGAAGACCTTCGATCCGATTGATTTGAAGACCTTCGATCCGATTGATTTGAAGACCTTCGATCCGTTGATTTGAAGACCTTCGATCCGATTGATTTGAAGACCTTTTGATCGTGCGAATTCGATTGATTCGTTGACCTTCGTGCCGACCTTCGATCCGTTGACTTGAAGACCTTCGATCCGATTGATTTGAAGACCTTCGATCCGATTGATTTGAAGACCTTCGATCCGATTGATTTGAAGACCTTCGATCCGTCAGTCCGAAGACCTTCGACCTTCGATTCTTCAACCTTCGATTTCTTCGACCTTCGACCTTCGATTTAATTCGATCGATTCGTTGGCCTTCGACCCGACCGTTAAATCTGACAAATACGTTAATTCCGATCCAATAAAGCTAGCTATAATGCTTCCCTTACACCAGCTAGATTAGTGTGAGCAACAGCGATTACAGCAGCTTTATAAGCAGGATTATCAGCGCCGAACCTGTGGCATTTATAGGAAGACCTTCCCTTCAAGAAATCTAGTCTTTCGACATCTCAAGGATTTATACCCAGCCAGTCAGCAATATCAACAGATTCAACAGCAGCTAGACCAATAGCTACAGCAGCAATTCCAGTGGCAACAAGACCAGCATCAACGGGATCTTCAGGACCTAAGGACCCGTTATCTATGGCAGCAGCAGCAATTGCAGCAGCAAATTCAACGGCAGCAGCAGCAAATACAGGATCTTTAATAGCAGCTAGCTATAGAAGAGGATGACTTCTAACAGCTTGAAGACCTTGTGATAGAAGCTTTTGAAGAACGCGATGACCTTCGAAGGCAGCTAGCCTGTCAGCAAATTCGTCAGCCAATTCAACAGCCTGACCGAAGACCTCTGCAAAGCTCGTTGCCTGACCCTCTGCAACGCTCGTTGCCCGGCCCTTTGCAAAGCTCGTCGCCTAGACCTTTGCAAAGCTCGTTGCCTAGACCTCTGCAAAGCTCGTTGCCTAGACCTTTGCAAAGCTCGTTGCCTAGACCTCTGCAAAGCTCGTTGCCTGACCCTCTGCAACGCTCGTTGACCAGCCAAGCTATCAATCATCAGATCTATCAGCCTGATCAATATAACTATCTGTACGACTACCAATCTGACAGCGATTCGGACTATCAACCTGACCGTCAACCTGACCGTCAACCTGACCGTCAACCTGACCGTCAACCTGACCGTCAACCTGACCGTCAATCCAACGATCAATCCGACCGCTATAGTTACAGATCCCGTAGGGCTAGTTATCGATTCAATGACCGATTCGATGACCAATTCGACGACCGATTTGATGACCGATTCGATGATCAATTCGATGACCGACCCGATGACCGATTTGATAACCGCCGGACCTGACGATCTATATTATAATAGTAGGCATTATAAGTACCTAGTTAAATAGAAGGGCTATAATAGCTTAGAGAATTTATAGGTATTAAAGAGGGATTTTATTATAAAGGATATTATCTATAACTATAAGTAGTAACTAGGTAGCTAGGTTATAGCGGTAAAACCACCCTTAGTAAATAACACAAGGTAATACCCTATAAATATAGTAAATAATATAGGGTAATATTCTAAAAAGATATAATTATATTACTCTTATAATTATAGTGTAACTACCTAGTAATAATTACTTAAAAAGCATTTCTTTATCCCTACTCTTACCCTTATTTTCCCTAGAGACTATAGTAATAATAGGCATAGAAGCCTTTAGAGGCATAGGGGCCTTATTATTAGAAAAGTTACCTTCCCTATATATAAAGATATAGAGCTCTTTAGGTAACTTAGAAGGACTAATATAAGTAGGAAGCCTAGAGGTATAAGGAGTAAACTACTAGTAAGTTAGTAAAGAAGTGCCTATAGATATTTAAGAGACTTACTATTAGGATATTCTTATATATATAGTAAAGATAGTTTATAATATTAATTTAGACCTTAAGGTTAGTAGTATTAGCTAGCTATACTATAGTAGCGTATTTATTATACTTAGCTTCCTAGGCTACTTTAGTAACTACCTAAGTATAATAAATATACCTATACTTATTAGTATTTTTAGTCTTTAGAAGGGTATTATATAGTTTCTACTTAGTGTAAACTAGAGACTATTAGTATATTAGTAGTAATTAAGTTAAGAGGACTAGGGATATACTTACTTTATTAAGGTAGTAGTAATCTCCCTTAGGCATAGCTTTAATAATATTAAATAGCTTTTTATAAAGCTATATAATTTAAGTAAGGCACTAGTAATAGGTTAGTGTCTTAAGACTAGAGATTTAGAATAGGTAGTTATACTCTAATATATATCTTATTATTTTAGGCGTAATAGGTATATTTAGCTAAGTTTACTACTATAGGTTAGTAACTATAAGAAGTAAAGATATAGTAAGATTATACTATAAGAGTTATTACACTCTATAGGAAAAGGTTTATTCTCCTTAAGATATTAAGAAATAGTATAGGTACTATTCTTAGGTTATATATTTTATATAGTAACCTACTAACCACACTATATATATAGAATTTTAGTATTACTAGCTATAAGTTAGTAGTAATAACCTAGTAAGGAAGTAGTAAACTTATATAGAAATTTTAGATACTATTCTTTTTTAAGATAACTTCTTTAGTAACTTCCCTAAGGGTTTATTTTATAAAGGTAGACCTAGTAGTAAAGTAGGAGTTAATAAATAGATTTTAGATATTATAAGCTAGCTATAGGTTAGTAGTAAGGAAGTAGTAAAGGGAAGATAAGTAAAGATAAAGAAACTTATAATAGTTAGATAGTATATAAGGGAAAGGAAGTATATATATAAGAGGGGAAGATCTAGTCCCTTTTATATTAACTATAGACCCCCTAAGTAATCTACACACTACGTATAGCTAATATAGGGATTATAATATTTACTATTATTATTACTATTCGCAAATATACTAGTAGCTATAAATATATAGTAACCGCACTACTATATTACTAAGACCTATAAATAAGTTTATTTATATATATAGTGTCTAATACCCTATCTATTTAACCTAATTATAAAATTTAATATAGGGTATTTACTCTCTTAGAACTACTAGTATAAGGTAAAGAGTATTTACTTTGCTATATTAAAGCAGTAGATAGGTTACTATTTAGTATTAATAGATAGGGGGATAATAACATTTACACCCTAGCATTATTAGTGTTATTATTTTTAATAATGTATTACACTATAATATATCATGCCTAACCTAAACCCTCTATTAACTATAGCCTCTAGGACTACGTAGCGTAAACGCCCTAAGCAAGTAGCTTATTATATAATTAAGGATAATTATATAAAGAGGGGGTATTATATTAGGAGTATAAGGGATAGAGATAGGATTATTATATAATAGAGCACTAGTAGGACCTTAGACCTACTAGGTTAGGGAGGGGATAGCTAGTAGCTAGATAGTTATATAAGCATAGGGCAAGGTATTTAGTAAGGACTGCCTATATTCTTATAGAAGGTTAGAGCTTAAAACCTTCACACACCCGCCCCTAGGTAGTACCTTTCTAGCTACGACTGTGAATCTAAGCTATCACTCTGTTCTATTATCTTTCGACCCTTAAGTCGTGACAACTATAAGTAGTATATATAGAGATTATAAAGTAAGTATAGTAGTATAGTTATTAAGGTTATTCTTTAGTTATTAGTTACCTTAAATAACTATTCTAGCTTTAAACTCTATAACTACTCCTTTCTTATTAGTCTTATATTTAAAGACCTAGCTAAGGTCTATAATTTCCTTTTACTTCTCTAGATTAAATAATTTATCTAGTATATTCTCCTAGTAGTTTAAGGATAGAAGCTTTAAAAGCTTCTTTATAATTACTTCCTTCTAGTAATTATAATAGGCTAAAGCTATAGCTTAATAATAATAGGTAGGTTCTAGTAGTATATCTTTAATTTATAAACTATATTAAATACCCTATAATACTATAGAAAAAGTAAAAATAAACTATACTTACCTAGCTTTATATATCTCCTTTCTTTAGTGTTTTCTAGTAATAATATTATCTAGATTAATACTATTATCCTAGGGATAATAATTCTCTATAGCCTTACTACCTTTACTAGTAATTTTACTAGTCTTTATAGTAGTCTTTATGTGTTTAATTATTATATTATATACTAATTTATTAATCTTATAAAATAGCGTATTATTACCTTATACCTAAAGCTCTATATTCTCTATAGTAACTAGTGCCTTATAAGAAAAGTTAGGAGGGGTTAAAAGTACACTAGAAAGGTTATCTTTTTCCCTTATTATATAAGGAGGTATTTTTACTTTAAACTACTTATTTTCTTCTTCTATATTTAAAGGTAAAGAGGTATAATTCTTATAATTCTTATCTTCTAATTCTATTCTAATAAGGTCTTAATTAATTTCCTTATTAATATTATTAGCTTTAAGCTCTTTAAGTAATATAATTATTAATATCTTCTTCTTTTAGGCTAATTCTAGCTCTTCTTCTAGTTTAAAGAAGGAGTTCTTATTAAATTAAACATATACTAATATAATAACCTTATAATTATAAAGCAAAGGCACCTATATAATATACTAGGACTTACCTTTATAACTAATAAGGTATCTAATATAAGCTTTCTACTCTAACTATAGTATTATATTATGTAATTTAACGTGCTCTAGAGCCTTTATTATTATAGGAAACGCTTTATATCTATAGGCTTATAGATATATAATTAAAGGTTTCTAGACTTCTACTATATTTAAGTATATAAGAACTATTTTCCTAGCCTAATCTTACTAAAGTTTATATAGTGTAGTTTACTTCCTATAATATTTAAAAAGTATATAATTTAATAGATAAACTATAGTATTAAAGACCTTATTATTAAGATTAAATAGAAGGTTAGCTTTAAGACTTTAAGTATAAGCTTTCTACTTAACTACCCCCCTAGATCTCTTTACCTTTCTATTCTAACTAGGTATTAAGGGAGCTAAATTATAAACTATAATACTAGTAAAGGCTATCTTATCCCTTATATTCTCTATAAAGAGGGCTTTCTTAATATTACTATATAAAAAGCGTAGTTAAACCCTAAATTAAGTGCTTAGAAACGCTATTATTATATAGAAGCTATTACAAATCCTGTCCTTTATCTTAAATAAATAGAAGAACTATATTAAGGTTATAAGGTAGGTAAAAACGCACTAATACCTATTACTATTCTAATAAGGAGAGTTATAGTTATTGAAATGTAGGGAGCTAATGCCAGCTGGCAACAGCTGTACAAGTGTAAGCTCTACGGTCTAGGACCGATAGAGCCATAACGTTAATTCTTATTAACGTAACGCAACAGAAGTGGTGGCAGTTATTAACTAATAGAATTTAATTTAGATTACTTTATAGTAACTAATAGAGCAATAGAATTGATTTTTAGTTAGTTTATTCGGGCAATGCGGCTATTAGTTAAGAGGCCTAGCTAACTAGCTAGATTAAAAAGATCTTCTTCCTCTCACAGACCTACTAACTATATTAGCGGGCCTAGGCCGCCAGCGGGGTCTTGCAAGCCACTTTTTATTTTTCGTAAAATTCATTTATATATAAAATCTAAAAAATTAACTTACCACTATACATACTAGCAACCTATATGCACTAAATTTTAGTCTAAAAATATTACTATATAAAAAGAAAGCCCTATCTTCTAGCATTAATTTGCTATACATAAGACTTTTATATAACCTCTAGTTAAAGAGAAAATCGCTATTAAAGATAGCTATAGGGTAAGCTGCTTATATCACTACTATAGGGTAGTCTGCTTATGTCACCCTAGCTTACCTAATTACTTGTGGTTAGGGTTGTAGGCACACTCGTGCCCATAACACCAATTGACATTAGTTATCCACACGGTCGGTCGCAGCTGTTGACAGCTGCAACGTGGTCATTTGTAACCACCTTCGCAACCGTTGACAGCTGCAGTGCAGCTGTCAAGCTTGCAGTGCAAGCTTAGTAATATAAAGGTTCTTTGACTAGAAAAGGGCTAAAAATAGGTCTTATTTTTAACAATAGTAATCTAAATTAACTAAAAGACTATAACCTAGTTCTTAAGGAAGTCCTTTAGGTATAACCTATAATCTCTATTACTTAGCTTTACCTATAGTATATATCTTACACTATATAAGCTTAGGACCTATTAATTTAACGCCTAAAACTATATTTATAAGCTCTATAAATACCTTAATACTAGGATAACTATATTATTAATACTAAAAGTCTATATCTCCTTTTATAGGTAGTCTTAGTGCTTTACTAGATATAGTGTAGGCTTCCTTTAGATTCTCTAATAGTCTTAATAATATATAAAGCTTATTAATATTATAAACTTTAGCTATAGGTATTATCCCTTAATATAGGAATAACTTCTTCTAATTCTAGAAAATACCTACCCTTATAAGAATTATTACTAATACTAGATTAACATAGAATTCTAGAATAAATAATATAGTCTCTAATACTAATATCCTTATATTCTATAATATAGGATCTATAATAGAGATATATATAAGGCCCTGTCCTAAAGCTATATATATTATACCTCTAGCTTTAACCTCTATTATAATATTTCTATTAAATTTAGATTAATTAAACTAGCGGATATTATTAAATATATAAACATTAGCTCTAGAGTTATAGAGAATTATATTCTGCCTTAATTCTAAGCTATCTATAGTATTAGTTATTAAATTTACACTTTCCTTTACTTATTAACCTTATTTAAAGTATATAAATAATAATATATTTACAGTCTTCTTACTAGGGGTAACTATAACTAAGTTATTAGTTAGATTTTATAAAGGTATAAATATCTTACTACTTTTTTTCTCTAGTTTCTAACTTATTACCTTAGACTTTTCTTATAGATTTTCCTTAAGATACTTCTTAATATTCTCTTTAGAGTTCTTTCTAACTTCCTAGTCCTTTAGTGTAGCCTCTAGCTTATATATAGCCTTAAATAAATTATAGGATTTCTACTACTTTAAGGTATTATAAATATTATAATTTATATATCTAGGGCACTTCTTTTTCTCTAATTTACTTTAACTACTTTATCTATTAGTAGTAAGCGTATTATTAGCTAACTTTAGTATGCTTTATAAAGCCTTATAATCTCTTTTAAACTCTATAACTACTTTAAGGAAGCTTTAGTTTATGCCTTTATTAAGCAAATTATTCTATTTCTTCTAGAATAACTTAAATTTACTATAAAGAGAAATTACAAACTTATATAGTATTATCTCCTTAGTCTATTAGGTCTCTAGATTCTAATAATTTCTCTATAGTACCTCTATTATTACTACCTATTTATACTAATTATAGGTACCTTTAGCTTATAAGTAATTATTAAGGCATATTTCCACTAGAATTAGTATTTTCTAGGCGTTTAGCTTATACTAATCTTAAAGAAGCTTTAATATCCTTTAAGAGTGCTAATAAACTAACTCCTTTCCTTTCTCTTTAGTTGTGAGGCCCCGCTTACAACACAGCGTGCACACCCTATAGGCATGCTAGGCCTAGGGCTAGGTCCACGTAATACTAGCAAGCCGCTAGATAAAAGCTAGTAACTCGCATATATAACACTTAGACCTAGTAAGCTTTAGTAAATATATAAGTACCCCTATATCTCTTACCTAGCTATTCTTTATTCTTATAATTCTAAAGCTTCTCTTACTAATTACCTAAGAGTAATATAAGGAGGAGAACTACTTAATCTATAAAAGTAATATTAAATAATAACTAAGGGCTACTAAATAAGGGTAATACTATAGCTAAGAATATACTATATTCTATAGGTACTATAAATAAAGATATACCCCTTACTATCTATACCTAAGCTATAGTAATAGTAAAGTAAATTACCTAGCTTAAGGAACTTTAAAAACTATAGAAAAGAGAGTAAAAGCTCTAAGATTTATTATAGTATAATACTAGAGAAAAATAATTAAAAAGGTAGTAAAAAGCTAGTACTTCCTTAAGCTATAGTAGCTAAGAGATTAAAGTTTAGAATATTACTAACCTCTAATATCCTATAAACCTATAGAGATATAAGATATAAATTAATAACCTAAACTATACCTTTAATAAGGTAAAGAAGAAGTTTTAATATAATTACTAGAAGATTCTTTTTATACTTAACTATATATATATTAATTATAAAGTAAGATAGAATAAATACCTTAAGGAATAGTAGGCTAATAGCTAGGATAACCTTAAAGATAACTAGGATAAATTTTAGACCTAGATACTTATACTACTTTAGGACTTTACTAATTATAATATATAAATAGTAATATAATTAGAGAATATAAAGTAATATAAGGGTTAAAGCCCTATTAAGTTTAGTATTTTCTTAGATTTACTAGAGAAATACCTAGAAAAAGCCCTAGAAAAGACTTATACCCTTATATTCTTTATAAAGTTACTCCCTAACCTATAGGATTATATTAACCTATATACCTCTATCTCTAATAAGACTTAAGAAAAGGTTATATAACTTACCTAGTAATTCTAGGAGGCTATACTAAAGAATAAGTAAAAGCCTAAGTAATTAGGAAATAAAGGCTTATATAAGAACCCCTAGCACTATAGGAATAACTCCCTATAAGGTTATAGACCTTATAAAGATTAAAGAAATAAGAACTAGGAGAAAAGCCTAGCTACCTACCTAAACACTACTAAACCTAGGGATAAGATATAGTATTATAACTATAATAGTATAGGATACCTTATATATTATTATAAGAAACCTAAGAAAGAGTCCTAAGAAGGCCTAGAAAACTCCCTAAGGTAAAAGTAAATACCCTTACCTCTATCTCTAATACTAAGGTACTAATAGGGTATTAGTTTTATACACTAGTTACTATCTATAAGTATAAAAATATTAAAATAGTAGCTAATCTAAATAGTTATACTAAGATTAATATAATTAGTATTAAGTTTATAAGAACCTATAAACTTAACTAAGCTAAGGCTATAGTACTTATTATTAAGGTAGTAAGAGCCCTTATAGTCCTTTAATATAGTATCTATAAGGTACTTATTATAATTAAGGACTTAAGAGAAGAAGAAAGGGACTTTAAGCTACTATATATAGCTATAAATAAAGACCTAAGAGTAAGGGGAAGCCCTATATTAATTAGAATATATACCCTTATAGAAGAATATATATACCTTTACTTATATTTATAGGAATAGTAGTTTAAGAAAGAAAAAGTAGCTTTTTTACTATTAGCTTCCTATAAATTTATAAAAGTAATATATAATAAGACTATTATATATACTATTATAGGGGTTATAGAAGATAAGTTTATTACCCTTAAAGATAATAAGAAGGTAAAAGTATATAAAACTATTAAAGATATTCCCCTAAAACTATATAAGTTTAAAGATATATTTATATTAGATAAGGTAGGAAGCTTACTATTAAGAAAAAAGACTAACTATATAATTAACCTAGTACCTAGGGCTACACCCTAATATAGACTAATTTACTCTCTTTCCTAAAGTAAGCTAAAAAAGCTCTATAAATATATTAATAAAAACCTATAGAAAGGCTAGATAAGACCCTCTAAGAGCCCTATAGGTATGCCTATTTTATTTATACTAAAGAAGGATAGGACACTTTAATTATATATAGATTATTAGGGACTTAATAGAGTAATATAGAATAATTACTACACTCTCCCCCTAATTTTAAAGATCCTAAACTAGTACTAAGGAGCTTACTACTTCTTAAAAATTAATATTAAGAATATATACTATTAAATTTATATTAAAGAAGGTAATAAGTAAAAGACTATATTTTATACCTATTATAAATACTATAAATACCTTATAATACCCTTTAGGTTAACTAATACCCTAGCTACTTTTTAAAGTTATATTTATAAAGTACTCTATAGGCTAGTTAATACTATTTATATAGTATATCTAAATAATATCCTTATTTTTTTAAAGATATAGAAGAAATATACTATATATATTAAGGAAGTTTTAGAATATATAAGATTAGTAAAGTTATATATAAAACCCTTAAAGTATTTATTTTACTAAAAGTTAGTAAAGTTCCTAGGGTTTATTCTATTAGTTAATAGGATCTTAATAAATACTTACTAGGTTAATATAATCTAAGAATAAAAAAAGCCTATAAGCTTTAAGAATATATAGTCTTTTCTTAGGTTTTATAACTTCTACTAATAGTTTATCTATAAATACTCTAGGATTATAGTACCTTTTTATATATTAATAAAAGGTAGTTAAAATAGTATCTAGACTAGGAAGTTTATATTTAGAGTAAAGAAATAGCTAGTATTTAACTAGCTAAAAAAGGCCTTCTAGTAAGTGCCTCTTCTTTATTATTATAACCTAAGTTAACTAGTATATATTAAGATAAATACTTTAATCTTTATAATAATAAGAATCCTATCTTAATAGGATAATAAAGGCTATTAGTATCTAGTAGTATTTTAGTTAAGGAAATTTATATACACTAAGCGTAATTATAGTATAGCTAATTAAGAGCTACTTACTATAGTAAAGTTATTTAAATACTAGTAATATTATATTAAGGGTATAGTAAGCCTAGTTAAAGTCCTATTAGACTACTATAACCTATAGACTTTTATAAGGTAGTAAAAGTTAAATAGAAGGTAGGTAAGATAGTATATATTCCTTTATCCCTTTTACTTTATAATTAGGTATAAACTTAGGAAAAGTAACCTAGTAAATACACTATTAAGAAAGTCTAATTATAAGGGTAAACCCCTAATAAATAAGGCACTATTACTAGAACTTTAAAAGAAAATAGTACTTACTAAAATAGTAAAAAAAAAGAAACTAATATATTAAAGAAAATATAGTAAAATACCTTTAGAGGAGGAAAATACCCTAGTCTTAGGTATAGAGAGGCTTAATAAGATATCTTTAGGGGAGGAAAATACCCTAGCCCCTATAGAGAGAATAGCTAGAGTAGCCTAGTTAAGAAGCTAGTTAGCTATTATAAATCTAGTAAAAGGTTAGCTAACTAAAGGGGATTTTAAGGAGAAGGTAGTATATATCTAAGATATTAGTATAGTATAAGAGATATAGGGGACTATTATATTACTAAATCCTTACTAATCTAGGCTAAATAAACTATTAGTATAACTACTATAGAAGGTATAGGATTAAGACCTAGATTTATAGAGAT
The DNA here is from genome assembly GCA_023658445.1 of Epichloe bromicola. Taxonomy (NCBI): domain Eukaryota; kingdom Fungi; phylum Ascomycota; class Sordariomycetes; order Hypocreales; family Clavicipitaceae; genus Epichloe; species Epichloe bromicola. Next base: position 3,866,712 of record CP098266.1, on the reverse strand, counting down.
AAAATAGTAAGATTAATAACTCCTTAGTAAAAGGGAAGGGAAAGGCTAGTCTATAGTTATATAGTATAGTAAGTCTCCTATTATACTAAGACTAGGTAGTTATTCCCTAGAAGCCTATCTTATAATAGGAGCTTTTATAGCTATACTATAATAATTTACTAGTAGGTTACTTTAAGACTAAGTATACTCTAGAGTTACTAAAGTATTACTTTTAGTAGCTAGCTATAAGTAAGTTTATTTTAGACTATATTATAAGCTAGAGGGTTTACTAATAGGTAGTAGCTAAAAGGCATTACCTATATAGAAGCCTTAAATTACTACTAATACTAAGGTAACTATAGATAGAGATCTTAATAGACTTTATTATAGGGTTACCTATTATATAAGTAAGTAAGTAAAAGACTAATATAATCTTAGTAATTATAAACTAATTTACTAAGTATTTTATCTTCTTATCTATAACTACTACTATTAATATAGCTAAATTAGTAAAACTTTTCTATAAAGAGATTAAGCTATAATATAGAGCCCTAGAGAGTATTATATCTAATAGAGGTTTAGTTTTTATAAGCTAATTCTAGTTAGACCTATACTACCTATCTTAGGTAAAGTAAAGGCTTTCTATAGTATTTTACCCCTAAACTAATAGGTAAATAGAAAGAATAAACTAAGTACTTAAGTATTACCTTTAATATTTTATTATAAAGAACTAATAAATATAGCCTAAGCTACTCCTAATAGCTTAATTTACCTATAATAATATAGTAAATAGGAGCACTAGCTACTCCCTAAACTACTTACTTATAGGCTATTTACCTAAGTTTTATCTAGCTCTTAGGGGTAAGAGCTAGGAAGGGAAGGTACTAGAAGTATATATATATATTATAAAACTATATAAAGTTAGAGAGTATCTAAAGGGAAACTAGGATAAAGCTACTAAAACCTAGGTAAAGTACTATAACTAGTATTACTAGCTATTAATACTATATTAAGGTAACCTAGTACTACTATTAGTAAAGAATATTAGGCTTAAGGATATAAAATAGAAGCTAATCCCTAGATTTATTAGGCCCTTTTAAGTACTTAATACTATAAGGAAATAAGTATATAGACTAGTATTACCTAAGAAGTATAGATAGCTATATAATATATTTTATATAAGCCTATTAGAGCTATAGAATTACTATAAAGACACTAGGGATAAGAATATACTAATACTAAACCTTAAGAATAAAGAAGATAAGTATAAAGTTAAGGAAGTTAAGGACTATAAGAGTACTTATAAAGGTAATAAATACCTAGTAAAATAGAAAGGTTAGCTAAGTAAATATAACTAATAGGTTCTAGTAGAAAATATAGAAGGCGCTTAATATATAATTTAAGTATTTTACTAAAGTAAATTATATAAGAAAGGTAGTAATATATAAGTAAGTTATAGGTAAAAAGATATTAAGTTATAATAAAAAAGGCCTAGCCTTATTAGCTACTATTATACTTCTATATAAACTCCCTTAGACTACTTACTAAATAATAAAAGAAAATATACCTAAAGTATAGGGAGGGTTAAAGGGAACCCCTCTATTATTACCCCCTTATAGTAAAAAGCCTAACCCTTATAAATAAGATACTTAGCGCTATTCTTATCCTTAGTAATTACCTAGTGTATTATTAGCGTAAAATAATATTTTACTATCCCCTAGGGGATATATTCTAGGTCTAAGTATTATAAATATAAAGTTATTTTTATATTTTATATAATCTTAAGTTTATAGTAATTTAGCTATAGAAAAATTAGTAAATATATAGTAAGGTAAGGTAAAATAACTATAATACTTATATATCCTAGAATTAGGCTTAGGAATATTACAAAAAGTAGCTACTATTATAATACTATATACTATTAGTATATAATAGAGGCATACTACTACTAAATATAAGTAAGAGACTAGTAAATATATAGTAAAGAGATAAACCTAATAAACCTTTATAGCCCTAGTTAAGCTAAAAGTAATATAGTATAATATATTTATATAGTTAAACCCTATTATTAAATAAAGGTAATACTTAGTAATATAGAAGTAAGAGGCCTCTAAAAATAAGTAGTCCTTAGGGTCTTCCTTTACTATATTACTATAGATATCTATAAGTATTTAGGCCTAGTCTAAAACTATAAGGAGGTTAATAAAATCACCCCTTATTATAACTATAGCCTATAGGAATTTATTAGTAAAATAAGACTAAAAGATATAAAAAGAGTAGTATACTTATAGTCTTATAAGAATTACTATAGTTATAGTATTAGGTATAGCGCTTAGAATATTTTATCTTTTAAGGATTTATAAATAGATTATAGGGAAATTAATAGTTAATCTATAGTAATATAAGCTTAGCTAAGGGATGTTTCTTAAACTTAGTATATCTAGTGCGTAAATAATATATATAGCTATATTCTTTTAAGGGAATATGCTTATCTTCTATAATAAATATATAGTAATTAAGGACTAGGAAGGGATAGAAACTAAAAGTATAAGAAATAATTAAAAAATTACTATAGTTATAGAAGGGAAGAGTGTGTAATATAATAAAGAATTATAGGTGAATTTGTAGTTAAACCCTATCTATTATTTATTATTATTTTAGAGGCTATTACTAGTTAGTAAATAGCTATAAAGTAGCTAGTAAAAGCTATTTAGAAGCCTAGCTATAAGTAAGGAGGTAATTATAAGGCCTTACTTATAATATAGCGTGCACACCCTATAGGTATACTAGGCCTAGGGCTAGGTCTACATAATACTAGCGAGCCGCTAGATAAAAGCTAGCGACTCGCGTATATAATACTTAGACCTAGTAAGCTTTAGTAAATACATAAGTGCCCCTATACCTCTTGCCTAGCTATCCTTTGTTCTCACATTAGTATTAAAGTTAAGGGAGTCTTGAATATTCTTTAAGAGAGTCTTATAGATATATTCCCTAATCTTTAGTATTTACTTTAATAGGATATAATACTTTATAAGATTAACTTATAAATCTTTATATTAGAAGTTATATTTATCTTTTATATCTTTATAAGTAAGCTTCTAATCTTTAATAGTATTAGGGTTATTCTTTATAATCTCTAGTCTTAGACCCCTTTATAGGTATATAAGTATTGTAAGTTCTTTAAGTAGTTTATTCTAATGTAGATTAATATACTCCTAGACACTATAGGATTCTATGTAATTCTTAATTTATATAAACTATTTAATCTAGTCCTTCTCTAATAATATAACTATATTTAGAGTTTCTTTAAGTATTATAAAGGGAAACTATACTAGTTAAAAGAAAGCATAGGTTATATACTTTAACTAATTAATATAATAAAGGGCGATTATCTCTTAATATTAGTAAGCGTTAAATTAATAATATTAATGGAAGTTATATTATCTATAATAATTAATAATAAGGGTAATTAAAGCCTCCTAGGCTTATAACTATTAAGATAGGGGTTAGTGTAGATAATAAAAATGGTTTGATTTTGGTTAATTAGAGATATAGATAGTACCTAACTTTTATACCTAAAAGGTACATAGTGCGCTATAGTAATAACTAGTCTACGGAGGTACTTCTAATACATTATCTCCACCATTGTCTTATTAAGGGTTTCAACCTAGTTATTGCGCAGGCTGCATCCACACATCCGATACCTCAAGGAGGTCTCCCTAACACTAACTTTATATAGCTTTATAATATATATATATACTTCTAGTATTTTCCCTTCTTAGCTCTTACCCCTAAGAGCTAGATAAAACTTAGGTAAATAGCTTATAAGTAAGTAGTTTAGGGAGTAGCTAGTGCTTTTATTTACTATATTATTATAGGTAAATTAAGCTATTAGGAGTAGCTTAGGCTATATCTATTAGTTTTATATAATAAAATATTAAAGGTAATACTTAAGTACTTAGTTTATTCTTTTTATTTACCTATTAGTTTAGGGGTAAAATACTATAGAAAGCCTTTACTTTACCTAAGATAGGTAGTATAAGTCTAACTAGAATTAGCTTATAAATACTAAACCTCTATTAGATATAATACCTTCTAGGGCCCTAAATTATAGCTTAATCTCTTTATAGAAAAGTTTTACTAACTTAGCTATATTAATAGTAGTAGTTATAAGTAAGAAGATAGAATACTTAGTAAATTAGTCTATAATTACTAGGATTATATTAGTCTTTTACTTACTTACTTATATAATAGGTAGCCCTATAATAAAGTCTATTAAGATCTCTACCTATAGTTACCTTAGTATTAGTAGTAATTTAAGGCTTTTATATAGGTAATACCTTTTAGCTACTACTTATTAGTAAACCCTATAGCTTATAATATAGTCTAAGATAGACTTACTTATAGCTAGCTACTAAAAGTAATACTTTAGTAGCTCTAAAGTATACTTAGTCCTAAAGTAACCTACTAGTAGATGTCACGACTTAAGGGTTGAAAGATAATAGAACAGAGTGATAGCTTAGATTCATAGTTATAGCTAGAAAGGTACTACCTAGGGGCAGGTATATAAAGGTTTTAAGCTCTAACCTTCCATAAGAATATAGGTAGTCCTTGCTAAATACCTTGCCCTACACTTACATAACTATCTAGCTACTAGCTATCCCCTCCCTAACCTAGTAGGTCTAAGGTCCTACTAGTGCTCTATTATATAATAATCCTATCTCTATCCCTTACACTCCTAATATAATACCCCCTCTTTATATAATTATTCTTAATTATATAATAAGCTACTTACTTAGGGTGTTTACGCTATATAGTCCTAGAGGCTATAGTTAACGGAGGGTTTAGGTTAGGTGTGATATATTATAGCGCAATATATTATTAAAAATAATAATACTAATAATACTAGGGTATAAATATTATTATCCCCCTATCTATTAATACTAAATAGTAACCTATCCACTACTCTAATATAGTAAAGCAAATACTCTTTACCTTATACTAATAGTTCTAAGAGAGTAGACACCCTATATTAAATTTTATAATTAGGTTAAATAGATAGGGTATTAGATACTATATATATAAATAAACTTATTTATAGGTCTTAGTAATATAGTAGTGTGGTTACTATATGTTTATAGCTACTAGCATATTTACAGATAGTAATAATAATAGTAAATATTATAATCCCTGCGTTAGCTATATATAGTGTATAGATTACTTAGGGGGTCTATAGCTAATATAAAAGGGACTAGGTCTTCCCCCCTTATATATACGCTTCCTTTCCCTTATATACTATCTAACTATTATAAGTTTCTTTATCTTTACTTATCTTCTCTTTACTACTTCCTTACTACTAACCTATAGCTAGCTTATAATATCTAAAATCTATTTATTAACTCCTACTTTACTACTAAGTCTATTTTTATAAAATAAACCCTTAGGGAAGTTACTAGAGAAGTTACCTTAAAAAAGAATAGTATCTAAAATTTCTATATAAGTTTACTACTTCCTTACTAGGTTATTACTACTAACTTATAGCTAGTAACACTAAAATTCTATATATATAGTGTAGTTAGTAGGTTACTATATAGAATATATAACCTAAGAATAGCACCTATACTATTCCTTAATATCTTAAGGAGAATAAACCTTTTCCTATAGAGTATAATAACTCTTATAGTATAATCTTACTACTTCTTTACTTCTTATAGTTACTAACCTATAGTAGTAAACTTAGCTAAATATACCTATTATACCTAAAATAATAAGATATATATTAGAGTATAACTACCTATTCTAAATCTCTAGTCTTAAGACACTAACTTACTACTAGTGCCTTACTTAAATTATATAGCTTTATAAAAAGCTATTTAATATTATTAAAGCTATACCTAAGGGAGATTACTACTACCTTAATAAAGTAAGTATATCCCTAGTCCTCTTAACTTAATTACTACTAATATATTAATAATCTCTTATTTACACTAAGTAGAAACTATATAATACCCTCCTAAAGACTAAAAACACTAATAAGTATAGGTATATTTATTATACTTAGGTAGTTACTAAAGTAGCCTAGGAAGCTAAGTATAATAAGCATACTACTATAGTATAGCTAGCTAATACTACTAACCTTAAGGTCTAAATTAATATTATAAACTATCTTTACTATATATATAAAAATATCCTAATAATAGGTCTTTTAAATATCTATAGGTACTTCTTTACTAACTTACTAGTAGTTTACTTCTTATATCTCTAGGCTTCCTACTTATATTAGTCCTTCTAAGTTACCTAGAGAGCTTTATATCTTTATATATAGGGAAGGTAACTCTTCTAATAATAAGGCCCCTATACCTCTAAAGGCTTCTATACTTATTATTACTATAGTCTCTAGGGAAAATAAGGGTAAGGGTAGGGATAAAGAAATGCTTTTTAAGTAATTATTACTAGGTAGTT